>CM059496.1:50897353-52147353 GCA_030378355.1 Eleusine indica | reverse complement strand
GGCTGGTGGCAACGGCGTCGCGCGGGAAGGCGTTAGGCCATGCGGGGGGGGGGGGGGAGGGGAGGGGGGAGGGGGGACGGGCCATGCGGCCGAGGGAGTGGAGGAGAGAGTTGGGTCGAGGAGAAGAGGAGGGAGGCGACCCGAGTGGGAGAAGTGAGAGGGTTCCTAATTCTGGTTTCCTTTTAAGAAAAACAATCAAATTCAAAAATCCAAATTTCAAAAGAAAGATCCAAAGGAGAAAATAAGTCATTCACTTACCATGCTCCACTTTTTAAAATCCTGAAATTGGTTTTAGTCTATGTCTAATTAAATTTTAGGTTTTTCGCTCTCTATTTTGGAAATAGTTTTTTTCCTGAAACAAATAAAATGATTTGCAATGTAGAGATGAACCTCCCTCACACCCAAAGTTTGCAATGTACTCATTCCAAGAGAGAATCGCCTAAACCAACCTAAGGATACATGTCATTCCTTCTTAATATGCTAAATAGCTTCCTAATGTCCCAAATGAGGAAGGAATTATCCATCTCATTCATATCTATCATGTCTTGAACATGTCGATGAAGATTTTCAATATTGTCTCTGCATACAGAACAACAGTTTTGAGCAGGAGGGTTGAGATATGTAGATCTTGGGGGCAAAATTCCAGTTGATTGCCTTTGTTTCGATTGGCACGGACAACGTCGATTGCCTTTGTGTCGATTGGCACGGACACTGTGCCGATCGACATCACGCTCTATCTTCACCAAGACCTAGCTTATCTCATCCCTGAGCATCAGTTTGATTTCCTATTTCCTGAGGTGCGCCATTCAATTCTTCAACAATCACATTAACCTTTTCCTCTTCCTTGTCGGATTCCTCAAATGGTTCCTCTTCTGGATCTTCTTCCTCAATGTCTTCTATTGGTCCTTTTTCCTTAATGAGTTCTTTTCCATCTATAACTTCTGAAGCACGAGTACCCAATGGTTGTTCAATGTCCGAGAGTGTCTCCAAGCAATACAGAGATTCGGAAAGGTCGCTATTCCAATCAGAATATCTTCTTTGTGGCTTGAAAGAAAGATGAGTAGAGCGACGAACTCCATCTAAATCTTTACATCTCATAGTCTCTGGCTCATCTTCGGAAGAATCATCACTAAATGCCACAAAATTAACCATCTTCAGGTCGTGCCGGTCGGCACGATCCCCGCGCTGATTGGCACAAGAGACATTAACACCTAAATAAGCATTCAGCTCTTCCAAGTTCCTCTCTCTCCTCTCTTTGGCTTCGTGCTCCTTATTAATATGCCACAGGATCTCATTATTAATCTCTTGTAGCACCTTGCGCCCTCTATAAATAGGAAAACTATTGGCATTGTTTAGATACACATTTCGTGCAGTAAAAGAGGTGTTTAAAACTTTGTTTTATTATCTTTTACTAACAATTAACCCAAATTATCATGGATATTTGTACTTTTCATGTTTTCTGTGCAATATAAAAAAGTTAGGTAAAAATAGAGAATCCATGGATTGAGAGCAACAAATGGGCCGAGAGGAAGAAATTGCAAGACCATGCCGATCGGCACCCAAGGAAAAGGGTCGGACATGAAGCCCACGTGACAGTATCAACCCCCCCCCCCCCCCCCCGGCCCCATGACACAGCCTATAAGTAAGAAGTGTTGCTGGTCTGAAAACTCAAGAAGATTTTTGCTCTGCGAAGAACAAGAAAAAAAAAGAGAAACAATATTTGTACCGACTGGCACACCGTTGTGCTGATCGGCACTTTGAAAAAAAAGGGGAAGAAAAGAGAGATAGCAGAACAAGAAAAGAAAAAGAAGTAAGAATAAAGAGCGGATGAATATAAATTGGTTCCAGATTTATTAATTTGAATGAGAAGAAAGAAGGTGAAAAGCTTGACGTGGTATCTCCTATTGTATTAGTTTTTGAGCTTGCGGTTGCTGATCATGCAAATCAACAGAGGGTCAATGGTGATGCAACACGATGTAAAAAAAATAGTTGCAGGTTCTCCGACCACAAATGAACTACCTCAAATCATATCAAAGCCGAGGACGGTTTTGTTTCAAGCGGGAGAGGATGACGAGACCATGGCTCACCAAATAAGTTCTTTTAGGGATTTAAAAAATATTTATTATAATTCAGTAATGGATGTTGAGAAGTGCAAGAAAAGTAACAGTATTAAATTTGAGGGTCTTCCTATTTCTCTGTGTCAATGCTTGGACAAAACCTATCATATGGCATTGATCTATCAAATAGACATCTCATTATTATATTGCTATTCTATTTTACATCGATAAAAAATTCTGAACTTGTTGTCGTGAGTTTCATCCACTTGAATTACAGCTATATTGTTTGATTTGCTGATTACTAGCCTCGATTATTGTTGACCTGTGGTGAGACTTCAATATTGCTTTTGTTATGTCCTGTTTGGATATCTCCAGTTTTTAAGAAACCAACTTTTAGAAACTGGAGGGCCTTCAAACAAGCCAGTTTTTTTATCAGTTTCTAAAAATTGGTTTATGAGTTTTTAAGAAATTCATAATCTGGATTAGACCACCTAATGCCAGTTTTTAAAAAACCAGCTTTTAGAAACTGGGATCCAAACATTCCCATGCAGGTTTTTTTATAAACCAGTTTTTAAGAAATTGGTTTATAGTTTCTTAAAAACTGGGAGGGATCCAAACAGGGCCTTACCCGTTGCTATGAAATAAAACAAGCAATAAGGGATATTAGTTGATACATGTCTATGCATACAATGATATCTTGTGGTCTTTATTGAGAAGAATTCAGAAGTGATTATATTAATTGTCGGTACCGTGAAAGATTGGGATAATTTCTAGACACACTTAGTTGTGTCTTTATCAAACACGGTGAGAATACCCAAGGCAACGCCTCCAATGACATGATGATGTCGTAAGACGCAACCGTTGCCCTATCCAGTTGGCTAGAGCTTATGTCTTCACACAAGAATCCTCATGACATTGCCAAATGGATTGGGACACCTCGATAATGCCTCCATAAGGAAACGGCATCCAAAGATGTCGGCGTTGTTGGTGTCAGTAGAACCACCAAGCAAGCTTTCGTCGGCGCCCCGTACGCCCAAGCGTGCATACGCATTCGCATCATCATGCCACCATGACAACATTGACAACACCTTCACACTGAAATTGCCACAACACCACCCTCTGCAACAACTACTACACTGATAGCCTCAACTACAACGCCAACGCCAACCTTAATATTGTGGCCATACTCCATATGAACCTGGTAGTCACCAATGTCCACCTTAAACTCATGGTTGTGAGCCTCCATGACACCCCTATCGATCTTCACACTCAATTGTGACCTTTGTGCCCTCTACCTCAACCTCACTGCCATCAACCCCCACAACTCCTAGCACCTTTAGAATGGACTCCAATAAGACAACTTCGCCACCAAGACCACCTCACCGACTCCTACAACACTAACTCCCACAGTGGCCCCACCGTCATCGCCCATGCACACAAGCTACCATGCAGCCATAACCACTGTTGTCCTCCTCCATGTCAGCCAGAGTCCCACGACATCTGCATAGCCATGGCCGCCCATGGACGAGCCCACCGTGAGTGAGCCCTTTACAATGTGTCAGTCACCTAGGCATGCACCATCTGTGTCGCTCATACCGTCCCTGTGTGCGACCACCACATCACCCACGCCATCAACGAACGAGGCCACCACACACTCGTAGTTGACACAAATCTCCATAGATCCAGTCACGACAGCGACTAACTCATCACCAATCGCCGCTATCGTCATGTCCTTCGTCGAGCACTTGGAGTGTGACCTCCTCATAGGGCAAACCATGTGGATCCAACTACACCTAGATCCTGCCACCTCCCCCCCCCCCCCAGTTGTCGAATCCAACCTCCATGTGAGCGGATCTGGTCCACCCAAACAGATCAATCGTCGGAAGCTCCTCCATTAGCTAAGGGCAGCGTCGCTGCACCTCGTGGTCGCTTCTTTCCCATCATAACCGTTGTCGTCACCGCCGTCACCATGGCCGGCAGCTCACACCTAGTCATCGTGCACCGAACTAGACATTGTAGCCATGGCTGCTAAAGCCACACTGCCATCGTCCCGGCTAATCACACGGCTTTTCGGCGGCTTGCTCTGGCGGCGACGCAATAGTAGAGGGGAGTTGAGGGTGGCAGCGGGCTAGGGTTTAGGCACCGCACATGTCTCCAACCCACGAGCGATCCGGGGCAACATTTCAAATTCACAAAATGTTTCAACAAGCACTCTTTGAGGTCGCGCTACCAAATGGGCTCAAGAAAGATGGGTTGGGCTTCGTGCGGCCAATCTGATTCGTTAGGTTTCAGCCTGTTATAATTTATAAAAAGTGAACACGAAATATGTGGGCAGGCTAACAACGCCGGTCATATACGGGAAAGAAAAGCACGTTCTGAGACGTTGGAAGGTGCAAGTCATAATCAGAATGAAGTTTTATCGAGAGTGTTGTGTGTGATATATATTATTACTCCCAGGCTGTTGTCCCTAGCTGGAAGGAATTCTAAAAGCTCGATGTGCATCTATTTCTTGTTAGCAATGCCAACTTGACCCGTAACATTTGGCACGCAGAATAATTGGCAAGCGCTTGGATGGATGTAAGTAGGGTGATTGCTACTTCCCATCTACCGATGACACAACACAGAGAGACAGGGCCAGGCATGCAGATAAAAAGGGCGAGCTCTGTGAGGGGAGAAGAAAAGCGCGTATATTCGTTAGAAATATTAAGAATCATATCCAGTTTCGTTACCAGTTGTAGTAGATTGTAAGGGCGGAAGTAACAAAAGACAACGTTGTATGCGGAACACCGTAGAGCTATAGGACGACTGGACGAGAGCCGTCGGTTCCCGTGTTCAGGTCCGACTGGCTAAGCCACGCCTAGAATAGAAGCATTGTGCAGTTCAAAAAAAAAAAAAAGAATAGAAGCATTGTGAAGTTGGGTGTCTATGACGTGCGTGAAGTGTTTACAGGAGCGAAGGTGCAGTAGCATGAGCGAGAGGAAGTATGAAGGGATGAGGTCTGTCTCAGTGATGTGACGGTGGAACTGTTGTGATGCTGTAAACAAGGGCGAACGGGTGTCATGTTCTTCCATTTCTACTTCCCTCCTCGTTGTACGTAAAAGGCGGAGAATTAAGAAGATGAAAGCCGTGCCTGGTGGAAGCCCCGGCGGGAATAACGCACGGCGCTCTTGCACATCGTGATCGATGAGCTTTTTTGACTTACGGGCACAGCAAAAGAAGGGAGAGATCGAACCCAGTTACTACCTAGTTCCCTGCCTCGGATCACTCGATCACGTTCCGTAAACAATCTGTACTTTATATATGCCGCTTTATTTAGCGGCTTTAGGCCAACGGGAAAGGGTTGCCGAAACGAAGGGATGGTGGAGTGAGGGTGAGGGTGAGGGTGATGGCGAAGATCGCAGCGCAGGAGGAATGGAATCCGTCGGTCGCACGCGCCCATGGACCTGGAGCACCACCACCGGCCCCAACTGCCCAAACCCAATACCTAACGCAACTGTTTATATTCCACACAAAAAAAAAAATGCAACTGCCTTCGCAAAAAAAAAATTAAAAAAAATAGTACAACGTGATGAGCTCCTCTGATGCAGGTGACTGACTGATTGATCAGCGCCGCGGCAGGATAAACAATATGAGACCCTCGCGGCGCGGCCTTCTCTCACATGGCCGTCCCTAGCCCGAAAGACCGCACGTGTCGCGGGTGTCGGTCGTGGTCACAACTCGGTGCGGCATGGCATCGCAGGCGGCAGGAGCAGGACACGGGGAGAAGTACGCCGGTTCGGTTGGGACGTCCGCGTCAAGCGCGCTCCCTCTGGACCGGGAGACGCGCCAAACACGCACGGCGAGGGTCCTTCGTTCCGTCACTGGCGAGAGCAAGACGAGCCAAGCTGCGCACGCCCGGTGCTGGGGACCGTCGTCCGCTTCGCACGCGGGAGAGCAGAGTTTGGGACCCCGGCCCGCCGGAGTAGCTAGCTACCAAGGCCGCTGCGTCGGTCGGTCTCGGCGTCTGGCTCATCGGCACGGCACGACCGCACGAGGAACAATAATCCAAGCGCCAAGTGCCGAGTGCTGCTCGCGTGAGGGCGAAGCGGTCGCTGGGCACGTGGTCCGCGTCACGCGAGGAGGGTGGCCGGCCGCTGCCGGACTGGCCTACAGTGCCCTGTGCACGTCTGCACGGGTCTCGGTCTGCTCCGGACCTACGCCGCGCGTCTGTTTCGTCCAGGACAAACCAAGGGGCACGTTTGGTTCAGGATTCTCTCTTCTCTATTTAAAATCACTGGGGGAGGGCGTCTTGCTCTAGCGCCCTGATGAGTGGGCTTAGTAGTGGATAATCTAACGATGTTAGAGATTAGAGTTAGTTTTTAGCTCATGATAAACTCTAACTCTTAAAATGTTTGGATATAAAAGTTAATGGATACAAATCACCTCAAAAAAAAAAAATCTGTATACAATGCTTTTTATGGAAAACGCACAGGATAAACCTTTCTCTGAGCTTTTAGCCAAAAAGATACTGTTTCTCAACTTCTGATCTAGATAATCGTCTACTGGCGCATCATCTTCCTGTCTTGGCTAATTATATCCGCAGGCCTGAACGAGGATCGTGGCAACGATCATCCCAAATTAAATGCCGTGGTCATCTTTCTGTCTTTCCGCAAACTCCACAGGAGGACATGCCATTTCTTCCTTGTATGTAGTCCGGTGCAAGCAACAGTAATGGAAAGAAGAAAGCGACCTCTCCTAGTAGACTAGTAGTATTTTTATCAGCCCCGCTCCATGACTGATTTCGTTCGCTCTCATCTTGCTTGCGCTCCAACGCTCAAAACCAGGTTTCCGAACCCGGATTATTACGCGTGCTCACCCTGATGAAGCGAGACTGATGGATGATTACGTACCCCAACAAGGAGCAAATAAAAGAACGGCCCACGACTACGACGACCGTGCCCGTGTGTGGTTAGCTGAAGCGGAGCGCGCAGCGCAGGCTGACCGGCAGGAACGAGTTGGAAGTTTTGTTGGCGCGTACAACAAACGTGTCCGTGTCAAGAGGCGTCGTATCGCCGGCGGGCCAGGAAACGCGCCGCCGATCGCAGCGGCCGTTCCGCTCCTGCGACGTATACTTGGCCACAGCACGTCTCAGCCTCTCAGGCACGGCGGTTGGGCTGTCCGCTTCGGCACCTGGGCACGCCGGGAACGCGACGCGTGTGGCTACGCTAGAGCGGTGGTGGCTGCTCTTCTCTCCGTCGTCCGCAGGCAGGAGCACCAAGGAAGGGACGGGCCAAAGCCCAAAGCGCCAAGTGCCGTTCGGCAGCGAGCGAGGGGCCTACTGCTGCGCTCTGCACACGTGACGCAATGTGAGAACCTCTCCATCTGGTCCTGCCCTGCGCCCTTTGTTTTGGTTCCATTTCATTATAGTCACCCACACGTCGAGCCGAGACTGGACCGATTCCTCGCATGATGGCCATCGCAACAAGGTCTTGACGAGTAAGATACGCAACGAGGCGCGTTCATCGTTCCTCAGCTCGCTTTTCTGACGCCCTTTTTTTCATATGTTACGGGGATTTGCAGTACGTATTGCTCGGGGTTCGGACCTGTTTGCTTAATCATCATCTCATCTGCCATGATGCTTGCCGATTGCTTGCTCTGTCGTTCTATCAAAAAAAAATTGCTTGCTCTGTCATCAGCGCACACATGACACACCAGGGGAGGACGTGACACCTGGACTGAACTACAACTCTGGCAGCGGTACTTTAAGCTCCACACCTGGTACCTGCTGGAATAAGCTTTTTTTTTTTTTTGCCTCAAAATGGCTGGACCTCTCTACCCAACCACCCGTAAGTGCAAACAACTAGTGTTCCACTGCTACCGGTAAAGAACATTCCATTTGTTTAGTTAGTGCACAAAACACTGAAGCATGGTCCATTGGAACATCCAAAAAAGGGAAGCTCCCACTTCAACCAACACTGAAGCATGGTTTTGAATCGGTCCGAGAGCGGAGCGAAACTTCCGTCACCATCATGCCAGGCCATGCGTCCACTTTTGTGGGCTATGATGCTACACCGGCACGCCAAAAAGAGGAGATTTTCGTTTCCTGTTCCTGACCCCGTGAGCGCATGCATGTACCCCCAACTGAAAATTTTCTCGGCACCATCAGACAGACACACACGGACCAAACAGCGTGCGGGAGAAAATACGAGAAAATCAAAGCGGCAACACCACCACCACCCGCCCCGGACTGGCAAGTGGCAACCTTGGTCCTTGGCTCGCCGAAAGCTCCGAAACCGGCTGCCATGTTTCAGCTGTCTGCTTGTCTGTCTTTACTGCGCGCCCCATTTCGTTTGCCGTGGCGACGTGAGCTTTTCTTTACCAAAAGCCAGCAGCTGCAGGATTTCCTGGAACTCCTCGCCACTAATCCTGTAGTACAGTATATAGCTTTAGCTAACAAAGAGCCGTCCTTTCACATCACAGTGCGTCTTAGCCTTGGGTTTAAGTTTACTCACCTCTGTCTCTGCTAAGATTCTTTCCTGAAAGTCCTTTTTCAAATATGGCATTTGTCCCCTGGGCTCCTTGCGCTTGTTCTCTTGCTGCTGTTCTTGGGACCAGGGAAGAATGATGTGGGGAGGTCGAGTAACAAACGCATTCACATTTCAACTCGACGGGTATATTTCTCTCACCTCTGGAAAAGGACGTGACGGGTGCGTCGTGTGGGGGAGAAGAAGAGAGCAGCGAGCGGGGAACAGAAGAAGAGAAGAGAAGAGAGAGAGAGAGGATGTGTTACTTATGCCTTCTTCTGTATTAAAAAGCTCACACGCTGCTGAGCTTTAACGCCGCTGCGCCCTGCGGATGCTGCTTTCCCCCCCTTTTCTCTTGCGGCAGTGGAGGTTGAAGAATTGAGCTCACTGCGAGCTCGGAAAGCAGCCAAAAGCATAGTAGCTGATTCCTTCCGGCGCAGCTGCATTCTGCGTTCCCAGGCGGCGGGGGGAAGCGGTTCTTGATGCCAAAGATGCTCGCTTTGCCTTACTCTCGGCGCCAGCGGCGGGGGGTTGGTGGAGGCAGAGCCCCGCGGTGAGCAGCCGCCGTTCTTTGCAGAATCTGTGGTGCTGGTGTTCTCGAGTATTGCTCTTTCCTTGGATTCCTGTCGGCAATGGCGCCGGGCTTGGGCCTGCCGTACCCGTGGGGGAGAGATGTCCGGCGGGGCGCGTCGGTGGTGGTGACCATGGAGAATCCCAACTACTCGGTGGTGGAGATCGACGGGCCCGAGGCGGAGGCGCTCCAGGCCGGCGTGCCCGTGGACAAGGGCCGCGGCAGGAGCGCCAAGCAGTTCACCTGGGTGCTGCTCCTCCGTGCCCACCGTGCCGCCGGGTGCCTCGCCTCGCTCGCCGCCATCGCGTGGGCGCTGCCGAAGCGGTTCCGGCGGACCGCCGCCGCCGAAAAGGAGGAGGAGGAGCCCGGCCATGGACGGGGCCGGCTGCTCTACAGGTTCATCAAGGGCTTCTTGGTGCTATCCCTGCTCGCCCTCGCCGTGGAGCTGACGGCGTACTGGAACGGGTGGCACCTGCGGAGGCCGAGTCTGCCTGAATTGCATGTCCCGGAGGTTGAGGAGATTCAGGGATGGGCGCACTCGGCGTACCTCTCCTGGATGTCCTTTCGGGCAGACTACATTTGCCGGCTGATTGAGTTCTTGTCCAAATCTTGCGTCTTGCTATTCGTCATCCAATCGTTGGACCGGCTCGTCCTGTGCATCGGGTGCTTCTGGATTAAGCTCAAGAAGATCAAGCCAAGGATTGAAGGAGACCCATTCAGGGAGGGCTCAGGGTATGTGCACCCAATGGTGCTCGTTCAAATTCCTATGTGCAATGAGATGGAGGTAAGAGCTGAATTATGTATGCTGCTTGTAATGTAATAAATAATTAGGTTGTGGATGATAGGCTTATTCTTCCACAGGTTTACGAGCAATCAATTTCAGCCGTCTGCCAGCTAGATTGGCCTAGGGATAGGCTTCTAATACAGGTGCTTGATGATTCTAGCGATGAGAGCATTCAGATGTTGATCAAAGCAGAAGTTTCCAAGTGGAATCAGCAGGGTGTGAACATTATTTATCGGCATCGGGTATTGCGGACAGGGTATAAAGCTGGGAACCTCAAGTCTGCGATGAGCTGTGACTATGTCAAGAATTATGAGTTTGTTGCTATTTTTGATGCGGACTTCCAACCAAGCCCTGATTTTCTCAAGAAAACAATTCCACATTTTGAGGTAAGAACTATTTATTATGCGATTTCAATAATACTACTCCTAGCTAGAAGTTACCGCTTGCCTATTGGATATTAAGTCAAATTTGAAATTTTGGGTCATTCAGGGGAATCCTGAGCTTGGATTAGTTCAAGCAAGATGGAGCTTTGTGAACACGGACGAGAATCTCTTGACGCGCCTTCAAAATATCAACTTGTGCTTCCATTTCGAAGTGGAGCAGCAGGTCAATGGGGTATTCTTGAACTTCTTTGGTTTCAATGGAACTGCTGGAGTATGGAGAATCCAAGCTTTGGAAGGTTCAGGAGGTTGGCTTGAGAGGACAACCGTGGAGGATATGGATATCGCTGTTCGCGCACACCTGAATGGATGGAAATTCATCTTCCTGAATGATGTCAAGGTACATTTGCTTGGCTATACCATTTGACATGAGGAACTAACCATATCAATCTCATGTGAATGTGGAAACTTATTTTACTTTGCATCATTATCCAGGTCTTGTGTGAACTTCCAGAATCATACGAGGCATATCGGAAACAGCAGCACCGGTGGCACTCTGGTCCAATGCACCTTTTCCGGTTGTGCCTTCCGGACATAATTACTGCCAAGGTATGCAACCAATCAGCTAGGATTTTCACTTTATGAAAGCTCTCTCTTGCTTTGTTTTCCTTAAAGGTTCAGATCAAAGTTCTTTTTGATGAATAATTGTTAATTTTTCAATGCAGATCTCCTCATGGAAGAAGGCAAATTTAATACTACTATTCTTTCTTTTGAGGAAGTTGATACTTCCTTTCTATTCTTTCACATTATTTTGTGTCATCCTTCCACTAACCATGTTCGTTCCCGAGGCAGAGTTGCCTATATGGGTCATTTGTTATGTGCCAGTTTGCATGTCCTTCCTAAACATTCTGCCATCTCCAAGATCATTCCCTTTCATTGTACCATACCTTCTCTTTGAAAACACCATGTCAGTCACCAAGTTCAATGCAATGGTGTCTGGATTGTTCAAACTCGGAAGCTCCTATGAATGGATTGTCACCAAGAAGTCTGGTCGGTCATCTGAATTGGATCTCTTCATACAATCAGGAAAGGAGACAAAGGGCCTTTCCCTGGGGCAGCTCCAGAAGCAATTACCTGATGGTGAACTGATTGAGAATAATATGTGCAAGGAACAGCATGACAAGGTTCCACATGATGTGAAAAAGGCTAACAAAGTATATAAGAAGGAGCTTGTTCTTTCTATGCTCCTCCTCACTGCTGCAGCTCGGAGCCTCTTGTCTGCGCAAGGGATTCATTTTTACTTCCTCCTCTTCCAAGGGGTGTCATTCCTGCTTGTTGGTCTTGATCTAATTGGAGAACAGATAAGCTGACCCCTGTCATGCTTTTCTCCAGATCCAAAACAGCATAAAAGGCACATATATAAGCTCATACACATGGTGATATTCAAAGTTCTGTGATTCCATTTCAAGCCATTGAATTTACCTGGGTCAACAAATTAGTCATCCTATCTTATGGATAAGGGAAGACAATTGGTCCTTCAGTTAAGGTTTAGAGAAAGAAAAATCCTTCGGTTCAGATTCTGGGCACAAACTGGGATTGCTCGACAGGAATAAGCTGAACACTGGATAGAATTTGTTCATTTGTACTCGGTGCATATATAGAGTTCCAGCCACGTTCTTTGTATTCACAATATACCGAAATGTGTACTCTCATGTGTAAATGACAAAACACGAAATTCGTTCTGAAAGCAGATTGTGAAATTGTAGACATTTTGTTGTGCAATTGTTCTGATATTTGCATTAGCTTCTGGCCGTAGGTAAATTGCATCCTACAGTAGTTCTTTACCTGTCGGTGGATCTACTTTTAGTAGCGAACAGGCAAGCAGTTAGATCAACTGTTGCTGGTCTGAGCTGCTTCTCATCACATCATGGAAGACGCGAACAGCATCTAGCGTTCTGTTTTGTGGCAGACCAGCATGCGGCATCAATTCGTCCTCTCGTTTTTTTTTCCTTTCTGCTTTGGGGGAACCTCTCTGTCTTTTTTTTTTTTGTATCAGATATTGCAGATTCTCAGCTTCTTCTGTCATGACATATGAGCACCAGCGAAACTTGATGAGAGGTGGCCATTTCTTTTTCTTTTTTTTTTTTTTGATAGGAGAGGTGGCCATTTCTGTTCAGTCTTTGGAAGAACATGTGCACATCCAAATTTCATTGTTTTCCTGCAGTACAATTTTACATTGTTTACGGCTAAGATGAGCTTTGGGTACAACTGCCAGAGGAATATATTGCGCTTCTGTTGCACAGCATTGAGCCTGAAGAGGCACAATTGTCCTGCAAAACTTAATTTACTCTCCTGACACGGCTAATAAACTTCTTTCACTCCATCACCGATCTGATCCGGTATGATCTCGCCGCTACCAAACCGTGGTGATGCCATCAAAACACAACTTTGCCAGTCCGTAATCACTCGCCAGCACATGGACCAGCTCAACACCAGTACAATTACTGCACGAGGTTCATGAGCATGCATACAGCTCCGTTCTGGAGTGCCCTTGGCTCCCATGGTCTGTCGGTGGAGGAGACAGGCCCGGTGCGAGGACTGTGCACAAGGGAGCACTGCAACCGTTGCCACTAGTAGGAGCAGCAGCGCCCGGTGACCATGTCGTAATTGCTGCCGTGCACAGCCATGTGCGTAGGACATGGACCTCTCCCTGATGCTAATGGCACATTTTCGGCAAGCTTTAATACCTGACGTTGATCTCGGAGGTTACGAACAAATTAAACGGGAGACTGGCTGATGGGGGCGACGAGACATTGAGGGGCCGGGTTCGTTCGGTGGTTCGGGGCGCAGCTCAGTAGTGTCGGCGAAGGCGTGCCAAAGTGTTGCCCTGTGCAGTGTAGGACAGCAGCATTCAGTACCAGTTCCGGTGAGCATTTCAGCTGTTCTTCCCTTGTTTTATGATTCCTTGGATAATCCCTCGGTTTCACATGTTTCTTCTTCATAGAATGAAGACCTATTGCCCTGTGATGCAGGAAAACATTCAGATTTGGATTGTGGCTATTAATCGACGGGAATATACAGATTGGAATCAGACAAGAACCAAATTTTAAAAAGTAATGATAATCAGTTTAGCTGCACTTACTAGTTACTACTACGGTCCTCAGCATAAATACATAAAACAAATTTTACCTAGATGAATCACTATCATTAAAGTTTTAGAAGTACAATATTATTGTTCATCCTATCAGGTGCTGCTTCAACTCCTTCCCTTTTGATAGCCTCAGTAATACCTACCTAGGAAAAACAGCACAAAACAAAGATCATGAAAGATGATAACAAACCCCTAGAAGAATATAGAACAAATAAAGAAAACAATGAGCCTCGAGAAAGAAATCAGAAGTCAAGGAACAAGTCCACCATAGAGCAGACATAGAAGGCAATGATCAGAGGAATGAGCAAAATAGTTCAGAAAGGGTATCTGGTAGAAATCATGGCACAAGCACCTACATGTGTGATGGTTCAGTACTCAGTAGCTAGTTAGCTACGCATAGGGATGAATCTTGTACTGCTCTGCAAACAGAATCCATCAGAAGTTGAGCTTGTTCCTAGCTTACAAGGATCTCAAAGCAAAGCTAGTGAAAAACCAACTCTTAAGAGTTGAGAACCGCAGCCTAATAATAAGAATAAAATTCCTTTTTGTGCAACCTTGCAACACCATGGTTTGGGCTATCATTCACCGACACTAGCAACAATCCTAATAAGATTTTTTTTTTCCTTCAAATTTGACACTTCAAGCTGATCTAATCGAACTCTGCTGCTGACGCAAACCGCATCCACTACTGCATTAACAAAGAAATGAAACAGACCGGTGCTCCATTCCTGGTGCAGACTGCAGGAGAATTTGAACAAGAACCTAATCCGTTCCGTTGTGTTGGAGGAGATCAGACCCAATATAGAATCCAATTCACACTTCCAACGATCCTAAAAAAATTCTTGCGCAAATGCCTTGGCAGGAGCGGATCTAATTCAGAGCTTCTGTGCCGGCATTTCAACGAACGCCTTCCCTGCGCCGGCCCCAACCTTCTGGACCGGATTCGTACGCACCATTTGCGCCTCCTTGCTGCCGAGACAGAGCAGAGAAGCGGGGAACTGGTGCTGGGGCCTGAGTGAGTGGAGGTGGGATGGGGGGATTCTAGCGGGGACGGAAGGAAGAGGCGACAGGGGCGGTGCTCGTCCGCCGTCGATGGCCGACCGAGCCGACGAGAGGGAAAGGAGCGGCCGACCAACCAGGGGCCTATTTATAAATAATTGAATTTTTACAGGGGGTTATGTGCAAATATTCGGATTACAATCATTAATCACATCCAAATTAGGGGTCTTATTGCAAATATTCAGATCGTGATCATTAATCGCGATTCAAATTAGGGGTCTTACTGTAAATTTTTGGATCGCGATATTAATCACGATCAAAACTAGGGTGTTATCTGCAAATATACGGGTCACGAACCAAGGGGCATTTTGAAAAGGTTCTGCGCCGACGAGACTACAGGCGGGAAGGAGATCCTCTACCATCACGCAGGGTGATGTTTCTCCGCAGTCACCTCCCTAACGAACCACCAGTCATCCCACCTTATGTCGCAGGCCACACATGAGCAGGTCAACTGGCCCATCTCGGCCCATGGTGCGACTGGATCTTTCACGTTGCTGCTGCTGCTGCCGCCGCGCCGGCACCGTCGTCTTCCTCGGTTCCTCCTCGTCACCGTGACGCTCTCCTCGGCTCCTCGTCTTCGCGGCGCTCGGGCATCGACTTCCAAGATGCTGCTGCCCCATGGCTTCCCAGCTTCCTCGTGAAATTGTCGGCGAGCCGCATCCGCGCTCTCATGGCCCAACGCCTTGTAGAGCTCACCTACAGGGCACGGCCACGCACAGAACCACCATGCCTGGAGCCTGGTAGAGCTCACCTGCAGGACACGGCCACTCCTGGTAGAAGCTCAAGCTAGAAGCAGTGTGGTTTGTAAATTGTGCTTGGCTACTGCCCGTTGCTCTGTAACTTGTGATGTGCAGCAAGTTGGGCATGTTGTGATTGTTTAAGAACCAGCAAAGAATCTGCAAATTGTATAGAAGCATTGTGTTTTGTGAATTGTGCAGATGCTAACAATTTGGGCAAAGAATCACTGGAATACATAGATGTTATTGCAATTTGTCACTGAAAAAGCACAGAATGTTCTATTGCTCTGTAGCAATGCATCAGTGTCAAATGTCAAGTTCATATAGCATACTGAATTTTACACTTCAACTACAATACCAAAAACTATTCTTCAAGCCAAGCATGATTACTAGAATTCAGCATCTATTTTCTTAAGCTCTCAAATTCAGCATCAAGATCATTGGTGAATGGTCCCTGGAAAAGGGGGAAAAAAAGTAAACTTTGTGTGTCATCAGTAGATTGATCACTAGAAAATAAAAGCAATCAGAGTGAACTCTGTGTAGATACCGTTAATAGTTGAGAGAATATATTAATGATCATGTATGCTTCAGACATCCTTTTCTTGGAAGAAGTACTAGGGGAAATATTTTATACTAGAGAATGTATTTTGTTTGCACCTCCTTTTTCTTTAGACGTGTTGTGCTCATCAAATCACTTGGGGAGCAACATTCATTGGAACAGTGACAGGTTCCACATTATTAGCACAACCATTGATTTCTTCTTCAACTTGCTTGCTAAGCATGCTAAGGGTGTTATTTACTAACAAAGTGCAACCTAGATTGCTAGCTGCTCGGAAGGCTAAATTAAGAAATTTACGAGTCATATCTTTGTAACGAAGCATATCATCTTATTTTGTATTCTCTATTATGTTTCGGTCTTCACTGTCTCGTACGATTTCACAATATGCTTCCCATGTGAAGACATCCTGCATATGACATTCAGATTTGAAATCAGATTTGAAATGTCTCTTCAGCTCACTATTGAGACTCTCACTCAATTGCGTACTTCTCATTCTCAATATGAAAACATCATGCATATGGCATTCAGCTTATTTCTCTCTCATCTTGTATATACTATCTAACCAAGTTTGCTTGCTCGCCTTTATCCTCATGAGCTGAAATGCATGTTTAAATATAGCCTCATCCTCATACTCATACATACATGCACTAAAGTCTGAGAGAATACTTGGTTCTTCCTCACAGTCTTCATCATCTGCATGTTAGGTTCAATTCCTGCATCGTCAGCTGTCTCAATTTCAAAACCTTGTAACTCTGAAATTTTTCTTTTAGACACCATCAAGTGCGAGGTTTGTGGCAACCGAAGCATGTGATTGTGTTCTAAAACCAAATCAACAACTTTATAAGTTCCCTTCTCCTGGTCCATTGTAAGACCCATGCAAACCTGACAATCAGTTCTAGTTTCAGTCCTTGGACACTTTGTTAAATGATCCCTTTTATCTTCCTTTCTATGTCCCTCATTTGCACAAATATATCTGCAGGACCTAATCTTTCCATCTGACTTTGTTTTATTTAAGAACCTTTTTCTAACCTCAAATCCTTTTTGACCTACATAACTAATCCAAAACATCCAAGCTTCTTCTACAGTATTGAACTCCATGCCAACTTGCGGCAGCAAATCAGACAACAAATCCTCCCTAATATAAAACAAAATGATTTAGTGGTACTTTAAACAACTAAAATCTATCTGATTTCATGGAGGAAAATAAACAATCGTGATATTACACATCTATTTGCTTTCATATCATGTATGTAGGTTTCTTTTTCTGTAGGAACACATAATCTAATGATGTACCAGGAGAAAAGTTAGGCAACAAATGTAATACAATCTAATGATGTACCAGGAGAAGAGTTAGGCAACAAATGTAATAGGTCGATCAAGTGAGATGCAAACAGAGTGGAGGGATCAGTACATAGGAGGAAGGAAGATTAATACACCTGTTGCTTTCACGATGGCAAACGAGATCGCAGCAGGCAACCGCCGCCCTCACGTCTTGCCGTCGTGGTCGCGCCAAAAACAGCCGCCGTCACGCCAAAAATAGGAGTATTCGCGCTAAAATACCAGCTGTGCTGTGTTGTGTTGGGTTGGGCTGTGCTATGTTGGGCTGAAGTCCAGTACGTGGAGGATAGGACCTGGTATGTGTCTTGGTCGCCGTTGGTTTGCAGCGGACGGGTGAGATTCGATGACTGCTGAGAAACATCACCCTCCCGTGATGGTAGAGGATCTCGTTCCGCAGGCGGCGCGGGTCACGCCGCCGCCGGCTTCCTCCGTCCGATATCCCCGCCGCCATGAGTCTTTCTCTCCCGTAAATCAAGCTGATGCGCTTATCTGCTGCCTCAATCACCTGCCCACGGGCCTATTCCCCCAGCAGAGAAGCCCACACGGCGGCGCCGGCGCGGCGAGACTGCGCGCTCGGTGAGCCTCCATGGCGCCTAGATTATCCCGAAAAGGAGCGGCACGCAATCCTCGTTCCCCCTCGTCAATGGCCGCTGAATCATCTCAAGGCTGCTCGCTCTGTTCCGCGCAAGGTGTTCGTCCCTGGTCCCTTCCTCGGATAACCTTTATTTTTTGGTGCGGGTACTCCTCCGATAACTTTAATCACTCCGCAGTCCGCAGTCCGCACTCGGCATTTCAGCTGTTCTTCGCAAGTTCTGTGATTCCTTGGATAATCCATCCGTTTCGTATTGTTTTTCTTCAGATAAGGAAGACCTAGGGATATCCTGTTTTCAGAAAATAAAGGAGGCAACCCTGATTCCTGAGAATGGGGTTAAGCAGAACTCGTGTTCTTTGAAAACTAGAATCAGGTTGTGTATGTTTCGGATTCAGGCGTCACAATGCGTTTGTGGAATCGTAGTGAGGTTTTGTGTAGCTGCTTCCTGACTGTATGGCTGTATCCTGCTTCCTGATGTCTCCACAACTTCAATCCTTATGGAAAATATCATGGCAGGCTATCATATCCCCAAGCCCAGCCAGAAAAGGCCTTGGTTCGAGCCCAACCAAGTAGTCAGGATGCAAGGCCCAATAAAGCTGGGACTTATCCAAAAAAGCCCAAGAAAAATAGGGAATTCTTACTTTTGATGATAATAAAAAGGTGGTACCTAATAATAAGACAGAAATATATATAGTCGGTATTCTAGAAATGCACCATGAGCCCTGTCACTAAGTAAATCTTCTAAGGAGACTTTGCTAGTAGCTATGTTCAGAGCCCAGTTACAAAGTGTGATGTAGTGTGTAGATGTAGTAGTATATATATGACGATTGGTTAAAACATGTAATGAAATCAATAGCCTCAAATGATAACCGTGTGGCACATGCTAGCCACATTAGACAGCAGATCAACTGAATTGGTTAATCTACTAGACGACCCTGCACTGTGCAGTACTACATTGATTGTGTGTGTACTCCTAATCCAAGGCTTGTCTGCTTGTCGACTTCGACTTCGTCATGCAGAGTGTCATGCCTTGCGGACGTCGCATCAGGGTCATCATCACTCATCAGGGATAGAGATAGACCCGAAAACGCTGGCACTATACTAAGGATACATACATAGGTGAGCGAAGAGAACGTTGTCCGCACCCCAGAAAATGAGGAAACTGCTGCTTGGCCTGGCCCCGAAAGTCTGCTATCTCGACGTTGCATGCAGCACTAAACAAGGGGACATCCATATCGGTTTGCATATACTATATCAAGCTATATTCCACACGAGGTGTAGGCCTGGAGGGGGAACACACACAATGAAAGAAGCCAGGCAATTTTTAAACACTACGACAATTATCCATCCTCTAGCTAGTCATTACTACCTCTGTCCAAGAATATAAGTATTTCTGGGTTTGGTCAAAGTTAAATAATTTTAACTTCAATTATCAATAGAAAAAATATTATGATAATTGATCAAGTATAAAATATGTTGCTAGATTCATCTTAAAAGCAACTATTATAATATGTAACTCTTTATATTTATAACTATTTATTTTTAAAGAAGAAATATTTATATTTTTGGACAGAGAGAGTATCATTCAGATCTCTCCATAGATTATATATATAATATAATATAATAAACAGGGTCGTCTTCGAATGTACACTTGTGACTTGACTCGATCTCAAAGAAAAGGACGAGTCCTGGAGGTGGATGGAGGCGTCGCTTTCGACACCAAGGCGTCCAAAAAGGCAAGCGAACGCGCCCTCGCGGTCGATCACGTATGCATGGACGGAACAGTAGCTATCTATTCTATCCACCTACTCCTGGTGCCTATCTGCATGGAGTCCACGACGTACGTACCCTTGGGTACAACTGTCCTAGTCCGTGTCACCAAAAATGGCCAGCTCGCACAGAGCTTCTTGTGCGTGACATCGGACGTCTTCTTCTCTCGCTGGGAACACGAGATGTGAACATCGGCGCACCGCGCACATATATGATGATTAATCAGCAACTAATTAAGACAGAAGAACTTCGGTCGAAGAAAAAAAAACGACAGAAGACGACGCTCGAACAAAAAAAAGACAGCAGAGCAAGATCAAATTAACAACGTTAATTGACAACTGTTTTTCTTTTTATTATTTGGTTTTGGGGTGCCCAGCACCGTACCGGTGATAACCAGCTTTATCCTGCTCAATGTTATTCTCGACAACTCTTTTGCTACACGACAGTTACGGTCTTTACTCTCTGACAGATGAGCGCTCTATATCTTCAACACGCCAAACCGGCATCGCTAGCTCATCAGCCCGAACCGTTATTCACGAGGCTGACGATCTCAAACAGGCCCAGACGACGAGGAGCCCGAACGGGCGGGACCGCAAGCTGCAGGCGGCGCGAGGAGGAGGAGGAGCCGGTGGTGGCCAGCATGCCACGGAGCACGGCGATGACGTCCGGGGGCTCGTCGAGGTAGAACGCCGCCTTGCTCGGCGCCTTCCCGATGGTGCACGTGAACACCCGCGCGCCGGCGGGGAGCAGAGGCGGCATCTTCTTCTCGTCCATAACGTCAGCGAGGGCCTCGAACATGTTCTCGTCGTCCCCGAAGCAAAGCACGAAGTCTGGCGCCTCGCCGCGGCGCGCCATGGCCGAGATCAGGGCCTCCACCGCCACGCCTTTGTTCACGCCCTTCACGCACAGATTCATCACTCATCAGTATTAGTCACTAGCTAGTACTAATATATAACCGATCGATGGGTCAAACAAAGAAAGGAATTTCCACCGATCGATGGGTCAAACAAAGAAAGGAGCTAGTAATACTACCTGAGGTTTCACTTCCACGATCTTGCTGTGCGAGCCCCTTGTCACGGACACCGGCTCCCTAGCGAGGAGGTTCTGCAGGTGGTCGAAGAGCTCTCTTGCCTGGCAGGGTCCCAGGGTTGGATCAGCGTTCTGGTAGTGCCACACCATGGTGGATTCAGTGTTCTCGATGTAGGACCCATCAGTAGATTCAGTGTAGTGACTCATCAATGGCTCAGCTGTCTCCTTCCATTCAAAGTCAGACGCCATTTTGCTCATCACCTCCCATGGATCATCCCTGCTCCACCTGATACAAACAAAACATAAGAGTTATTGTGTGGTCATCGCTAGTTAACTGATTTTCTCGATCAGTTGGTAGGCATAATTGCACACACAGCAGTGAAATATAGGTCGCTATATGGTCAAAGCTATTACAAGTGATACGCTAATAAATCTAAGAAATCAAACACTGTCTTGTGGAAGAAAAGCTACAATTTTACACGAGGCAATAATGCTAATAATCATCAGGCAATCTTATTCAAACATATCAAGCAAGATTTTGTACAAAGTTCAATCAATTATTCCCCAGACAATTATTGTTTGGCTCTCGATATCAGTATCAAGGCTATCTCTTTGACTATTTATTGGGTGATAACTAATGTCTAATGGCATCTGGCGGTGGAGAAAGAAACTTTTGCTGGATGATCAATATCACAATGCATGCTAGTATCTTTTTTAGATCATGGAACGACGGTTCCAGCTTCTAGCTACGTCCCCTGGAGAATGTAACAACGTATATATGCTTCTCCTACGGAATTAAAGCTACAATTTTACATGAGGCGATACTAATCATCAGGCAATCTTATCAAAACATATGAAAGATTGTACAAAGTTCAGTCAACTATATAATTCCAAGAATTTTTTGACCATATCAGGCTATATCTTTTGACTGTGTATTTAGTAACTGATGGCCGCTGGTAGTGAAGAGTAACGCTTGCTGGATGATCAATATCACAATGCATGCTATCTTTTTTTTGTGAAGAAAAAAAAATACTGTAACAACGGTTCCGGCGTCGCTAACTCGACCCCCTGGGGAATGTAAAGCAGGTAACGCAAAAAGGAATTTATCTCAACTAAATGAAAGTACGTTACGCGTCAAGGCGCGTTCTCGAAAAAAAAATGAAAGTACGTACCTTGTGAAGTAGCCATGCTCCGCGGAGATGCCGAGCTTCTCACACGGAGCGAACCATTCAGCCAGCTGGTCCTTACCGCGTCCGCTGACGAGGAAGACGGCATTCATCGGATCAGCACACAGGTCGTTCAGGAGTTCAGTTACCTCTGCGTTGGGCACCATCGTGCCGTCGCACTGAAGCACGAGCAGCCTGCGCGCAGCGGCACGGTACGCCGGGGCGACGTGCTCCGGCACGAGCCTCTTGAACCCCGCGTCGAACGCGATGGCGCGGTAGCCGAGCCCGAAGCCGAGCCCGACGAACACCCTGGTGGGCAGGTCCCGGCTCGCGACCTGCAGAGCCGCGTCGAACGCGCGCGCCCACGCCAGGACGTCGTGCGACGCCAGGAAGGCGTAGTTCCTGCGGTGCCTGGCCTGCTTCTCCTCCGTGCGCATGGTCACCGCCGCGTACATCCCCTCCGCCACCGACCTCTCGCAGAACGGGTTGACCCGGATCGCGCCGCCCAGCGACGGCGAGCAGCCCACGAACTCCGACACGACGACCACGCTGCTCCTCTGCTGCTGCTGCGCCGCCGACGACGAGCCGCAGCCGCCGTTCTCCACGGCGGCGGCGGCGCCGGGGACGGGGCCCTCCTCGCGGCACACGGTGTAGTAGTAGGGGATCCGGTTGAGCCCGTCGCGCACGGCGCTGACGACGCAGCAGTCGGCGGCGGCGTAGTAGGCCGCCTTCTCGCTCATGGAGACCGGCCCGTCGATCATCACCACCGGCGTGTACCCGGGCAAGCTGTACCGGGCGTCGATGCGGTGGAACGTTGCGTTGAGCTCGCGGAGGACGGCGTCCACGTCGGGACCCCGTGTGCGGGCCGGGTTGTTGATCTGGACCAGCACCGTGTTGCCCCGAATCTCCACGTACCTGTCCAGCAGCCTCTCCATGGCGTCCAGCTTCTTGGTCACGCCCTTGAGCCGGTCCATGTCGTCCACGCCGATGATGAGCTTGCGCCCCTGGTACTCCTCCACGATCTCCCTGGCGCGGGCCGCGACCTCCGGGGAGCCCATGGCGCCGCGGAGCCGGCCCATGTCGAGGCCCACGGCGAGGACCTTGACCTGCACGGTGCGGCCGTGGTAGTCCACGGTGACGTGGCCGCCCCCGCTGCCGCTGGAGCGGGCGCGGCCGCCGGAGACGCCGAGGACGCGGGAGCAGGAGGCGAGGAAGTGGCCCGCGTAGTCAAAGGTGTGGAAACCGAGGAGGTCGGCGTTGAGGAGCGCGCGGAGGAGGTCCTCGCGGACGGGGATGCCGCGGAACACGTCGGCGGAGGGGAACGGGGAGTGGAGGAAGAAGCCCACGCCGGCGCGCGGGCAGCTGCGGCGGAGGAAGGTGGGGAGGAGCCACAGGTGGTAGTCGTGGATGATGACGAGGTCGCCGTCGTCCGGGGAGAGGAGCTCCATCACGCGCTCGGCGAAGCGCCCGTTCGCAGCGACGAAGGATTTGTAGGCGGCGGCGTCGAAGCGGACGACGTCGCCTGATCCGCCGCCGCCGGGGACCAGGTAGTGGAGCTGCGGCCACAGGTAGCGCTTGCAGAAGGTGTCGTAGAACATGGTGTGGCAGGTGGTGTCGAGGTGGACCGGGAGGCAGGAGAATTTCTCCATGAGGTACGCGTCGAGCTCGTCGGAGGGGGCCACGGCGGAGGCGGCCGACGCGGGGAGGGTGCCGACGAAGGTGGCCACCGCCGGGAGCCCGCGCGAGAGCTGGAGCGCCAGCGCGTCGGGGTCGAGGGAGAAGTCGAAGCCGAACGGCGAATCTGGGTCCGGCGTCGCCCGGAGGGGCAGCCGGTGGGCCGCCACCAAACGGCGCCCCGGTGGCTTGTTGTTGCCGCCGCCGAGGACGGGTGCTGCGAGCGCCGGCGGAGACATGGAGGCGCTAACGAGTGAGGAATTCGAGCTTCCGTGCATGGAAGGAGTGAAGTGGCAGTGGGACCCGGCAATGGAGCCTACTTCCTTCCTTCCTTCCTTTCTTCCGGTGGGCACACCACACCAAGAAGACAAGAACCGTGCTCTGTGAGTGAGGAGGAGGTGGGGTACATATATCAGTGGGAGGGCGGCAGGTGGACCTATCCACCTGTGAATATGTATGTGGAGCCACAAGATTAAAGAAATTGCAATGGAGGGCCTTACAAGCTCTTCTTCATAGATAATATGGCAAGGAAGTTTGAGGGGAGAGTAGGAAGAACTTGTGGGTTTCCTTCTGGAAACAATGAGTGACATGATGGAGAATGTGACTTCTTCATGTTTTAGCAGTGCACATTAGCCCTTGCGGCGTGATTCGACTAGCAGGCTTCTCAACGCGATCCTACTGGCAGGCGTTTCCGCGTGACCTGGCTAGCAGGCTTCTCGACGTGATCCGGCTGGTGGTACAGCTGTTGTGTGTGTATATGTTGTTCGTTCCATTTTGGCGTATTCGGAGAAAGCTGTGTGTAGTTTGGTTGTACTCGAGAGTGACGGTTCGGGTTTTGTATGCATTTCAAATGTTGTCGCGTATATATTGTTGCGAATTGGGAATGATATATAGGTGAGGCTCGAATGCATCGCACGTAGCCGTTATACGTAGGACAGGTCATGAGTTGCACGTCTATCATCTACAAACAACGCGTTGTGTTGCGTTTTGTCATTTTTGTAGGCGGTAGTATGCATTGATTCCATGTTTGGTGGATGAGGATGCTTGATGTCACCTAGAATGATCCCAAAAGGTTGGAATTCATAGGTTATTGTTCTTTTACTAACAATTATGCCGTCGTCAAGAGCGTTTACTGATGATTTTGACTGATGCTCATGTTTTTTGCAAACATTATTAGGAAGAAGCTACATGATCCTATTCTATTAGTCCAATGTTACATTACACATAAAATTTTGCACATAGTAGAACATGTCATTGGGGTTAAATTATAACTCCAAACCTTAGTGGGTGAAAATGTAAAATGCAACATATAAGATTATAGTTGGAATTGAATGAAGTTCCCATCTTTGAAAAATATAGCTGATGGATATGTCTATTACTTATATTCATATAATTTGTTTGATTCCACCACACCTACTCCCTTAATAAATGTAGAGGTTGTGTCAAAAGACCAGCCCCAGAAATGTACATGTGAAAAAGACCACACGTCCATGGCTACATTCATAAGTATGAATAAATTGATCACTTCCTGGGACCTTGGATTGGCATTTTTCATCATATTAAAATAAATCTGGCTTCATGAGTTATCTCAATAATATCAATCTGTATTCAAAATATCTTTCTTGGTTCAACAAAGATTCAAGGTTATATACATATTTAGTAGTTGAAATTAATCAGCTGCAGATACAGATATGGCTAGGATTTAGGGCCATAGACATATTTGTAGTTGACATAGTGAGTAGCGCATGGAGATTGTAGAGGTCAACCCGGACACTTCGTTAATAAAATGTGGTGAAGTTTTCCTTTGTAGCAATCCTATGGTTATTGCATTTCAGAAATATTAGAAAAAAAAAGCTATGCCATTACAGATTATTTTTTCTTTCTTTGATATGCGATCTTCGTTTCTTTTCATTTGAGTGGAATTTGGAATTACTAACATCCTACATGCAACATTATGTCTGGCCTCATATCAGAGGACTCATCTTAAGGGAAAAGAAAGCAAAAATATTATAAAACTGGTGTTTGAAATATATATTGGATTTTTTTTCTCAATGATCTTTTTATTGAAATAGAAATAAATAATCATGGATGAATAAACAGGGTGGTACATGCCCTATTTAATTAGATAATTAGTGTTATACTCCCTTCATATTTTAAAAAAAATCATTCTGAATTCATAGCTGATTTTAATCACACTGAATAGTTTGCTCAGGTCCTGAGATGGAGGGTGCAATGCATCTTGGCACCTGGATAAAGTCCTGAGAGGCATAGGATGCGTCTCTTTATTAATGACCGAGGCATCCAAAAAGGCAAGCATGCCATCCGTGGATATCCAGGTATATCTACCCACCTAACAATATCTGCATGGAGTCGCCTACGTCCCCCAAATGTCCATACCACCAAAATTGGCCACGTCAACATCGCTTGCATAGCAGCACGTCGGTGCGAAACCATGCTTGGTCATACGTGCAGTCAAGGCAGTGTCGTCTCTAAGAATTTGGGACTCCGCTGCGAATGCATAATGAAGCCTTAAAATTTAAAAGCTAATGTATAAGTTTAATACATATTACAATACTTAGGTATTTATCAAATATTCATGCTAGAAGAGTTAAAGAGTACTTCATATCTCTTATCTCTAGAAGACATATTGAGGAGAATTTTTGAAGATATCTTTTTTTGAAGGAAAATTGGCAGGTGTTCTGTGTTATTAGCATCATTAAGATAGAGAAGAAATAGTCTCCCAGATACAATTGTCTTTTTGTGTATGAGATAAACCTGTGTTCTCAAATAATAAATTAACAAAATCCTGTTTTGGTCGGACGCGACTGGCGGCAGTGCCGGCGGCAAGCAGGATGCAAAATACGTACCTTTCGTTTTCATCTTGCCCTTTGCTTTCCTATCAATCTTAAGCGTCAGCTAAGTACAGTCAGCTTTGAATCGCAGCGATTAGTGAATTGGTTTGCCTGCCGATGGGCCAAACGGATGGCAGAAGGCCCACTAAGCAAAACAACTCACGGCCCAGAAGGCTGGAAGCTGAGAAAGATAAAGATTCAGTTGTCGAATTTGTTTATTAATAACCTAATTTTTATTTAATTAATGAAAATGACAGGCAAAAATAAAATTTTCTAAAATTAACATAACTACCGTCCTACTACTGGACGGCATGGCTGCCCCACCCAATGGGCAACAGGAATAAGTCGTCTGGCATCTTTTTATTTTTTCGGAATTTTTACAGTTTAACACTTACATCTTTCTAAGTCTCGATTAAAAATACTTCTAGATCTCTAAATTTTTCATCGACTTTTTATGTTATAGAATAAACATTGTACCACCCATTTTAGTTTTAATTACATAAAAATATCTTAGTAATTTGAAAATACAAATCTAAATATAATATTAATTGTTAAGCAGTAATTGAGGACACGAGGGAGGGGTTTGCGGAAGAAAACCCAGGGCGTATGGCTAATGGGCTTTTCTAGGAAAAGCGGCGGGTGCAGAATAGCTTGTGGAATATGGGCCAAGGCGCCAAGCCCTCAAAGAAAAAAAAAAGCTGAATCTAGGCCGAGCCATGGAAAGTTTATATGGGCCGAGGCTGAATAATACGAGGCCTAGAGACGTATGCGGTCCATTAACAGCCCGAACAGGCCCAGCATTGAGAGGAGGCCTCGTCGTCACGGGCCACGGTTTCCGTCCAAAGGCTGGGGAGTTGCAGTTTGCAGAGGAAAAATTTCTAGTACTTCCGTTTAGACTCCAGCGGCGAGCCGGCAACCCAGCACGAAATCGCGACCAGGCAGTGAAGTTAGTGACACCCAGAGGCCAGAGACAGGCGCACGAGCATACCCCACGCTTCTTCAGCGCTCGTACTGTAGTACAACTTTACAACAAACTTGCATTGTATCGCAACAGCATCGTGCCGGTCGCGATCGATCGTCCCGCGACCCATCCCATGGTCCTCCGTTTAACGTTGGTGCAGTCGCCAGTAGTACTTGGGACGGTGGGCGCGCACACGTGCAATGGCTACCCACGCACGGCCGTCGGCCGGGCTCATCGCTGGAGTGGTCTTTCGAAAAAGAAAAAAAGAAAAAAAAAGGCTCATCGCTGGAGTCCACTGTTCCTCTGCCCCAGCGGCTACAGCGAACAGCTAGCTAGCTTCCCCGGTGATGATCGATGACCCTCTCTCGGCGGCTATATCTGCCTGCCTTCCGGCGGTGACCCACCACCTAGTAGCTCCACCTCCCGTCAGTAGTCGGCACTGCTGGATCGGCCCGCACATGCGGTTGCTGAGCGATGGCAGCCGGTCCACGTCGCCCTAGCTCATCAGATCATCCCCATGATGATACGCAGAAAAGCCGAGCGCCCGGCCGGCTGGGTCCTGATGAGTGTCCTCACCTCACTCGGGAGCAGACTACGGACGGCCCCAGCAGCCTTTGCCTTGGGCTCTGCGAGATTCGATCTGCATGCGACTGGTCATGTCACTTAGATGCACGCTAGCAGGAGCTGGAGCTGCCTGCCCAAATCGATCGCGCATATACTTGCTGCCCATCGAAGCATATGGATATGCCACAACAGTTAAATCAATACAAATGAGACGCAGAGAATAATGGATCTTTGTAATTGATCAGACGGAGATGTACCCACTGTTAAATAAACACGAAGGAGAGATCGCAGAGAATTGATCATCAGTTCATCTCACAATACCTCGCCTCACCTAGCCTAGCCTTTAATTTTCCTCCCAGCGCAACAGAAAATCTGGAAATAAAGGCCGTAACAAACTTAACTGTTGGAGGACTTCGTGTCTGTTCGTCACACAGTGTTCATCTAGCTAGCATTGTACTTATTTGCAGCGCTGATTGGTCGCGAGAACAGGGCTGGGAACCATCGCCTAACTAGTGAATGCAAGCAGTGGCTGCGGAGTACGAGCTAGTGATGACCCTCCCTGGACTAGACGAAAATTTGCGCCAATAAGTTTATCCAAACGACAAGAAAAAATACAAGGGGGGAAGGAGAGCTTGCCATGCGTAATAAGGTATTAATTTGCTTGCCACAATATAATATATAGCGTGGCAAAACTATCCTCAGTTATCTTGGGCAAGAAATTGTGGCAAAATTAGTTTTCAAGCAAACATGCCGTAAATGTTAACAACACCATCACCCCGACTCCACTTGCACACATTTTGTTCGGATTTTCAATTTCTGAGAAGTGGTACTCGAGATCTGCAGACCACCAATTGCAAAGATTGATTTGCATATAAAGTAAATGTGCGGGTCGACAAGTTTGGACTAGCGAAGTTTGGCTTAACATCGATAATGTATAATATCATAATGTTCTTCCGGCTGATGTAAGACAAGGTTTTCTGATAGATAATAGCTCAAAAATAAATAAATCTGAAACGGTATCCGTAAGGCCAGGAATTAAAATAATCGAAGCAAGAGTTCACCAACTCACACGTTGCATGGAGGACAGTACGTTAAGTATAGCTGGTTGCATGCTCCTTGTGTCGTCGACGTCGATGATATATACGAAACTCCGTAAATTAAATAGAACCACATCGTGCAGGTATGATCCGATTTGAAAACATTATCTCCGAATTCCACTGGAAAACATGATCTGGTATCTCCAAACTGGCACGTGTGATGGCTGCATAGTCCACATACCTCTGCAGTATCTATGAAATGCGGAGGCATTTGTGCCTGTCCCAGTTTCTGCAAGCAGGGCCTCGGTGCCAAGCCCATGTTCCTCTCTAAGCAAATAGCAATGGTTAGTGTATGGCTCACATGTGGTGTCCCCCGAAAAAAGCCACTGTATGGTTCAATCTAATATGTTTGGAATCGCTTACGACCATTTTTTTTAATTGTTTGGTTATTCTGTGCAAGAAATTGGATTCACTCGCACTTGCTAATAATATAGGCCAGTGTTTCCTCACGCTTCTAAGTAGAGCTTCTCCATTTGTCCAGGCCCAAGCTGGCCTTGTCGTGTGTAGTAATGGGCAGTTGTTGGTCACAGTGAAGTATTGCCATCCAGCTGCAGCTTCTTGCAGTTTACATGCCGCAAGTTGGCAAAGATCACATGGGATTTCCTCCAATCATTGCAAATAATGCAATTCGTTAGGTCCATGATTGTGATTACGAGTAAAAGAAGATTTGTCTTAAGCTTGCATTGCAGGTGAGCAAGAACAGAGGGCTCATTCAGTTGCTAATGAACAAATTTTGCTCCATCGATCACCACCATATATTCTAAGTCTTTATTGTTTATAAATCAATTACAAAAAATAGCATCAATTCATAGTATAAAAACTGAAAATCACATTAATGAATTAACATGTAATCACCTCGAATCAGAAATATTTTGATAAAACCAGGCATAAAATTTTGTGATTTATCCATGCATGTCAGACATGCTCTGCAATAGACCATGCCTTGTGACTTCTGAGAGCTATACCTGAAGGCTGACAGCTCAGTGCCTCAGTCTATTGGTTACAACCTAGGTCATGCCAATGCAAGTGAAACTAAATATCCCTCAGCCCTCACCTATATATAAACCCCCTTGGCTTGTCATACAGCAAACATCTTCTACACACATACACACAAGTTTGTAACTAGTTAGCTTCTGCAGAGATATGAGAAGGAAAGCCGTGTTCACAATGGGGAAGAAGAAAGGAGTGGCATCGTTGATGAGCAGGAGGCCATTCCAGCACATGATGCAGAAGCGGCTCAGGCAGCTGAAGAAAATTGTCCCTGACGCCCAGGACGCCGATATTGACATTCTGCTCCAACAGACGGCCGAGTACATCTGCATCCTGGAACTGAAGGTGGTTATCTTGCGAAGGCTTTCAGCCATCTATGGCGTGTGAGGGACGAGATGCATCAGTCTCGATCCACTGCAATGCTTCCTGGTTAGAGGTTCTGAGCTCAAATGTTGTTGCAATTGTACATTCAGAATGGAGGAGAGAAGATTTTCTTACCTTCGCATCTCCTGTATCCCTCAACAGTCGTGTGTTTGTGGCTCCTATATGTGGGTACACATGGGAGTTGGTTTGGCAGGAAAAGCCAACCATCGTTATTGTCAGTGGAGCTGGAGTTGGCTAGAAGTACCATGCTCCCTGCAGTTTTTTTTTTTTAACTTTTTTGCAGTTCAGTGTTATTTTAAAGTTCTGATTGTTCAACTAAGCATAGCTCAAGTAATGAAAAATTCAGATACACTGAAGTCCTACTTTTATCACATTGGAAAAGGATTTTATTTCAATGAGGGTGGCCATGGAGCTATTATCCTCAAGCAGAAAAAATAGAGAGATCTTATGCTTAAGAGCATACCTGCAAACACCTCAAAATACGCGAGAGACTCCCTGTTTAAACTTACAGTCTCAGTGATCTGGATACAAAGGTAAACTTCTTATCATACTGACATTGCCTTGGATAACATTGCTCATATATGCTGCTTAAAAAACTGCAAAAAAATATGATAAAGCAAGATTTGTCAAATTTGTTGTTGCGACATACTGAAGCTGATAATTGACGTCATCGATCATTTTTCTGACAAGGACCATTCCTACAACTGTGGGATTCAAACCTTTTCAGTTTTAACTATGGATCATATTTCTGACATCACTATAATATTCAGTTACTATAATGTTCAGTGTAACAGAACATTATAGTGATGTAGTGATGACAGAGACGTCACATTCAAGAATCGAGACAGATCGTTCCATAGAATAATCCTACTATGAAGATTCCAGGGCCAATCATTCATTTGCCAAGGTGTCTCAATTTTATCCACTTACAGCAAGGAATTAACCCTTGTCTAGCGTTGATTCAGATAATCCACTATCTTTGTCCACTTGCTACTCAGCAATGAAATTTGAAGCAGTCATGTGAATGTTTAAAAACTAGGTTATGAAAACAAAAGGCAACAAAATAGCAATAATTCGTACTTTAGATAATAGTACACCATGACAAGACACAGGTGCAGAAGCTGGATCTTTTATCCATTATATATAAAAAAAAATGACAAGAGACAGCTAACGGAGTCCAATAGCATATGATATCGAGCATATCAGTATATTACATTCGGAGTCCATGTTTTATAAGTGGATTACAATCACGTCTCAAATAACACAGCCCAGAAATTGTAAACATGCACCTGAAGAAAGTTTTTGTTATTAACAGCCTCCTGCAACTCTCACTCCTTTTTGCAATCACAAATAAGTAAATTTGGAAATAAGAAAAACTTACATTTGCAAAGTGTGGAGTAATGAGATTGTTGCATGGAAACACGATGACTTAGAGAAGATAGTATTAAAAATAAAGAAAGCAGCTAAAGATAGGAAGCAACAAAAGGCTATTTTGTTCCTACTGCCTTTATATAGACACGCTGCACCAATAATTCTATTCAAATGAACATAAGAAAACGGATCTGACATAAGTTATAATAATGATTATACAGAGTAGTAATTATATTATTTAAAGTTTGGTAATCTTATTTGTTCTAATAATGTTTTTGTACTAGTCAACATAAAGGTGTGTGCAAGACAATGGATTTTACGAAATAAAAGGAATGATGTTATTTAACTATACATGTGTCATAGACTCATAGACACCTTTCATTTACTATATTGCTCCAGCATCAGATATAAAAGCAGGTCAGTCCTGGTTAGCAGGCCTTCTCCATATTGCCCATGTGCACACCAGAACAACCACATATAATGGGAGTCGCTATGGAAAAATAAAATTCTATGTTTGTCAATGGAAGAAAAAACTAAGCCTAAGCTTAGTTTAAAAGAATACTCCAAAGTTGCAAGCAGGCATACCACAGTAAGTGTGTAGCTGTGTATTATCACAATTATGTTGACTCACCTAGTGTTTAGCTTAGTGAACACTACTCAAGACCAATACATTTCTTCAAACAGTGGTTTGATGCTAAGTCCTGCCAGTCCACATTTTATTGGAGTATAGGGGAATAACCTGCTAGACAGTATGTTCTCTATTTATAGCATAACCATTCATCATATCTTATTATCTTGTGAGCTAATTAATAGAAATGTAATAACAAGCTCAAAGTCTTCTCCTGGCTTCTTCTAATGGATCGGCTGAACACTAGAAACATACTCAAACGTAAGAAATACAAGCTACAGGACAATGATTACAGTTGTGTTCTTTGTGCTGGAAACTACGAGGAAACTGCTTTCCACCTATTTTTCAGCTGCACCTTTAGCCAACAATGTTGGGAAGCCATAGGCATTATGTGGAACTTTGCAGCGAGCTTCTTTGACATGCTACAGCAAGCAAAACACTCTCATCAGAACAAGTTCTTCATGGAAACATTTATTCTAGCGGCTTAGCAGATCTGGAAAGAAAGAAACAACAAGGTTTTCAATCGAAGCAATCCAAGCCTCCAATCCTGGAAAAGGCAGCTGCAAAATGAGGCCCTAATTCAAGCTCATAGAATTCAAGATACCGACAGGCCAGCCTTCCTTCTTTGGGCTGACTCTATCCTTTAGCTTTGTACAGTTCCCCTCTGTCTTTATCTTTTGTATAGTGGTTTCTTTTGGCCTACTTAGGCTTGTACAGTTCTGCTCTGTTGTTTGGTTTCTTTACTTTTATTAATACAAAATCCCAACAGTAGGGGTTTCCCCTACTGTATATTCCTCAAAAAAAATTAATAGAAATGTACTGTTATGGCCATAACATAACAGTGAAGCTTCAACACTGCCATGCTGATGATGGGACCTTTTACATAAGCTCCAAATCCACCCACCATATGCACATCACTCAATAGTCGGCACTATAGGTTGTCATGTATGAAAGTACACAAACCATGACCAATCATTTCAGCACAATCATCTCATATTGCCCTTTTCATATTCCATTTTATGAAATCATAAAGCACCACATGTGGTCAAAGATCAATCAGTCTTCTCTCTATCAAAGTATCCTAGAAACACCAAACTACACAATTTCTCAAATATGCATCTAACTCAAGGATAACCAACGAATAAATTTCCTGCTTTGTAGGCTCCCTCTTTTAGAGATGAAAATAATGGTATTATGGACACTGTTGCCTACTTATCTAATATTAGATCACATATTTAAAAACACCGATATCTGACCTTGCTCCTAACCTGTGTTTGAGTGTTGACTAATCTTTCAGAAAAACTGCCTTAAAATCAGGTACACAAAAATGTATATATGTCAAGGTCCTGTGTACCTTAATGGTACACCTCTAGGGAGTTGCATGAGCTTATTGCTACATAGGAGACCATTCATGTGTGAGCATGTTTCTGAATTCTGATAATACCGCTGTTTGTGCTATCTATTGTAGACAAACATCAATTGAAGTGGCAGCTAAACTTGGTGAAATTCATTACACAGGTTTACCTGATTGAAAAGCAGTGTGGAAGCAACTCAAACTAAGGTACATTGCAGAACTCGCATCTTTTGAACTTCAGTTACAGTTGAACACAAAGTTGAAAATATAGATAATTTGGTAAGCATTAGCTATTTCCCTTCTTATTTGTTGGACATGCAACCATAAAATTGACCTTTAAGTATAAAACTGTTGGGAGAATCCTTTATATAAGGATGCCTCCACTAATTCCAACAGTAACTTTTTTTATACGAAGAGCGAACTATTCTTTCACCTTTTTTACAATAGTAACTTCAGTTAGCAAGAAGAGAAACAATATAGTTTTTCTCCTAAGTGATTCTTCCTGTCAGTACTTTGTCTCTGGTTTTTTTCCTAAAGCCCCTCACTTTATGTAATAGCATAGTTAGAGAAAATACAGGAAAATAACTCATTATCTGTATCTTGGCCCCCATGGTTCATCATTTACTAATAATCTTATAGACTAAGGGGAAAAAAATCACATGGGAAAGCAATAATAAAAATGAGTCGTGATCCAGGTTCTGCATTTTTAGTGAAACCAACTGTCAGTAGAAAGGCAATATATCAAAGTCACAAAGAGCGCCATTCTAGAGTTGCAAAGTAATAGGAAATAAGAGGTATTGATTTTTTAAATGCATTATAGAATTTATTGATTTTTTTTAGGAGTAAGAAATACATTTTGGTGGGGCATGGCGGCAATAATTTGAATTGACAAGACGACTTGGCTACACGAGGAGAAGAAACATTATGCGCAAAAGATATATATCTCCAAACTGTTGAGATGCAGCCTTGCAGACAATTAGTAACATGCAAGAATTTTTCATGTGAATTATAAGATCAATCACAGAATATAACTTTTGGCGAGGCGCTTTGAATCCAACTGGTCAATCAAGTAATGATATGTTTGGATCTTAACAGGATGGTTTAGGTTTATGAATAAATCATAAATTTGAGCGAACCGCTTAGAATTCAACTAGTCAACAAGTTAGATAAGCTTCCGTTGAGATCTTAATGGGATAGATTAGGTTTATGAACAGATCAGATTATAGATTCGCACAGATTATATTTTTTGCAACAGAAAATTAGTTGTAGTGTGCACCTATGCAATGAAAGCAAAGCACAGAAAAGAAACGACAATGCAACTTATGACTTAGGCTACAAACTGCATCTTGATTGAAAATGCAACCCTTTCGCTGCAAAGCAAAAGCATATATATTTGAGAAGTTACTAGGATGTTGAACAGTGTTCCTCAGAAAATGGGATAATCGCTGAAGGGGACTAGATGGCATATCAAATCAACTTAGAATTATCACTTATCTGATGGAGAAATATACTCCACAGAAAACTTGATGAGAACAGTTCATTTCAGATGAACTGTGGCACAATCGTCATTAATCAAACATAGAAAACACAGTAGACGCCACTCAGGAGTCAGGACAGAATGCCCAATCAATTGTTGGCAACGCGTAAAGGGTACGAACTACGAACCGACGGGATGGCGCCCGTGGCGCGGAGAGGAAGCACCAACTGTTCCCTCAGTCCCTTGTGGGCCGGGACACAGAGGCGAGGCGCCCCGAGACCCTCGGTGCTGCTAGGACCGTACATAGGATGGATCAACCTGCCATGCCCGGGCGCGAGAGCTGGAGCTCGTGGCGGCTCGCTCGGGGGCGGCGAATCGTCCCCGCGCGCGCGCCTCAGCATTCCGGACCTTGTCGCGGGAGATAGATAGGTTAGGAGGGATCTCTTCCGTGCTAGGTAGTGAGTGGGACATGGATAGGATGGGGCGGCGCAATATCCCGGCGCGGCGGACGGCGGCGGCGCGGGCGGGAGGAAGAGACGAGTGGAGGGCGTGACGCCGGAATGCAAATGAGGGGCCTTTCTGCAAATATTTGGATCGCGATCCAAACCAGGGGGCTAGGTGTGGGATCTTGTTGCTGGACCTCAACTGGGCTATCAAGATGGCCGGAATCGAAATTTCTTGTCCTGATCTTGTTGCTGGAACCTCAACCAGGCCACTTGATGGTTTGTAGTCAACCGATACAAAAAGAAAAGTAGAAATTGCTTTTCGTAATTATGATTGGTGTTTGAAAGGTCCCTGGTTACGCCATGAAAAAAGGAAGCATAGTTTCATACGTAGAAGATGTTATGGAACAGGAGAGAAGCCCATATTATCTACACATATATATCATGGCTTAGTTTTTTTTTTTTTGGGTCACATTTCATCCTTTGCTCTCATGTATGTAGTTTACAGTATACGTATATGATGGAAAAAAAAAAAGGGAAATAGCAAAGCAAAGCAAATTGAATCTTGATAGAACCACCCACACCCAATGGACTGGAAAAGACCATCACGTAAGAAATCTGGGTCGATCTGGCCCATTTTGGACCATCGTCCCGAGGCACTCGCTCGTCGCCGGGCTGACGATCATGCTGGGCGGAGCCCGTGCTTGAGCGCCGCCTCCCATACGACGTCGATGCGATCGACGTCGATGGCGCCGACCTCGTGGTGCGTGTACCCTTCGAGGAAGTGCACGACGCCGCCCGCGTGGCAGGCGTGCACGACGCCGCGCTCGAGCGAGTACTCGCATGCGCCGAGGCCCTGCACGTCCTTGGGCAGCCGCATGGCGGCGAGCTTGCCGTAGGTGCAGTCCCGGCGGAACCCGACGATGGGCGGGACCACGAACTGGTGGAAGTGCGTGCCGGACGGGGCCCACCGCTGCTCCCGCGGGGACAGCCACTTGCCCACGATCCACGTCTTGCAGTGCTGCGCCGACCGGTACTTGGTCACCTGCACCAGGTACTGCTGGAACTCCGCCGGCGCCTCGCGCTGGATCTTCTGGAACCGCTCCGTCGAAAGGGTCATCATCTGCGTGAGAGGCATCGTATATATCATGCATGGATATTAATATTGGCATTGCTGCGTGTCTCGTCGTAATAACAAATATCAATCGATAATAACGACGTACCATGACGCGGATTTGCTTCTTGCAGAGGTACAGCGCGATGGCCCTGCCGAGCTTGGACGTGGCGCCCGTGAGGAACACCTCGGTGGTGCCCTTGGGGATCTCGTTCAGGATCACGGCCGCGGTCAGGGTGTTGCCGTGGACGACGCGCACGCGGAGGTCAGGGAGCTTGTTCACGAACAGCGTGCCGCCGCCGTTCAGCGCCTCGTTCTGGAAGACAATAAAAATGTGGATGAAGCAAACTAATTAAACTTGCTCTGTCACTGGCAATAATGTCGCAATCATGCACAACGAACCTTGTTCAGTGCAGCAAGGCTGAGGACCTTGACGCCCATCTTGTCGGCCCTCAGGATGGCGAGCTCGATCTGCTTGTTGATGCCGTCCTTGGCAAACGGCAAAAAGTACTGCAAGGGAAGAAGAAAAAAAAAAAAGACCCGACACACAATGTCATTACAACACCTCAAAGACAAATAAAAAATCAGATAGGGAAGATTAATTCAATGAGCAAACCTGGAATCCGTATCTGGGGACGGCCCATATCTGGTGCAGCCGGCCGCGCAGGTTGTAGCAGTTGATGACGAAGGTCTTGGAGCACGCCCACATGGCGAGCATGACGAGGAATGCGAAGGGCCACATGGGCAGCAGGAAGAGCTGCACGCAGAAGGGCGTGGAGGCGAAGGTCCGCAGCACGAAGGGCACGTGCAGCGACTGCATCACGTCCACCACGTGCGCCAGGAACACGAAGTCCGGCACCTCGTCCACACCTGCATCGCATGCACGCAATACAGGACTTGATCAGTCGGGCACGCCGTCGACGTCTCGATCGCCTTTTTCATTCCGATTGGAGGACGGTTGGCGCGCGCTTTTAATTCGTGATGATCATTAGGAAGGAACCGATGCCGTGCTTTTTCTATCATTAACCAACTCGATCGGCCTTGACACGGCAGCTACCGCCCCCCCCCCCCCCCCCCCAAGGGTCTCCAGCTGCACGGCCAAACCGCTGGGGGTTCGATCGAGCCACTGACGTCGCTGGCTAGGCGGTTGCCTGGTTGCCGCTACTGATGGCCCAATGCATCATGCCCAGGTGCGATGGAAATGGCAAAGGTACGTGATCGCGGCGCGCCAGGCTGCCTTGTGAACAGCCCAACACCACGCCACGAACTGGAACTGGTTAATGGTTATTGACGACGGCGACGTGCGCGTCGTCATTGATTGCGGGCGGATGGCGTATCCCATTCCCGGGGCGGCAGACGATGTTGACCACCAAGAAAAGAACGCGCTGCTAAATTGGTGGCAGGAACCCGACTTGCCCTTCCACAAATAAAATCAAATCGTCGGTCCGGTCCGGTGGTTTTCGGTTGTTTTCGGGCGGTTATGTGTTTCCTTCGGCTCGTTTCTTGGAAGAATTACAAGCTTCTGCCTGTGCGAGTGGACTCAGCTTCTCCCTCGCTGTCACTCATCAGCGTCAGGTGGTACTAACAGTCAAGAGGGGGGTGTGAGCTTGTGTGGATGGTGGAGCTAGCAACTGGCTGTGGTTGTCTGCTAGTACCCCCCTGACCAAGCAAATGCGAACTTCGTGTCCCGCTTTTCATGGTGACGCTAGCCAAGCAAAAATAGATTGTTGGGTTGCGACTCTTTCCAAGCATGCATAGCGTGACTAGATATCAGTTGCCCGCAGCATGCCGACAAACCTAATGTGCCCATGCTTGCATGCTGTGGAGAAACTTGTTTTCTCACGCTCCTTTTCTTTTCTTTTCTTTTCTTTTTTCTTTTTGCGGAACACCTACTGTTTGTGTGCTAAAATTTTAAACATGATTTGTATCTCATCTCAAATGGAAGACTCATTTTTTAACTTTTGGGTAACCACCTAGAGACGTGTAATATGCAGTGCTTCGATGACGTATAGTACGACTGAGTAGCAGTGTCAATTGACTTTTGGCTACTGACTATATACATGTATAGCTCCAAATGTCTCTTAAGCTCGTAATTATAACTTATAAGGTGACACGTCATGGACCACGTTCATGTAACAATTAAGGAACCAAGAAGATTTTGTGCGGTTAGACCATTACCTGCGCTGGTCTGCTTCTGCATCTCCCAGGACTGGTCGTCGAGCGTGCCACCCAGCAGGTCGAACAGCGGCATGAACAGGCAGAAGTTGGCCTCCCTCTTGGTGTGATGGATCGTGTGGTACCTGCAGTGCCCAAGATAGAATCAGGAACACAATGAACCAAGCGTCCAATCCTATGCTACATATGCCGCAGTTGTCAACCTATCATTGAACACGTGGTTGCAGCTAGCTAGTAGTCAAGAAGAAATGAAAAACAGTTGTAATAATACAAGTGATGGGCAAAGTGGTTGGGAAGCTGGCAACGAAGTACTGTACTGTACACTAGTGGCAACCAAAGCTTCAGGGCCGCCGCAGCCGCCTTGCCGCCTTGTTGTTTTGTTTCCGACTCTGGGCTGTTCGATTTGTGTTTGTGGACCGACAAGCACACCGTCGTCGTCGACGTGCCGGTGGTCACATATATCGGGCGCGCAGTGCGGTGCGGACAAAAGCCGCACATATTGCAGAACAATTGAACTGCCCGATCTGCTCAGTACAACTAAGCTGTGTTGAGCTTGCAGAGCAACCCAGTTGCACGTACTGTCAGCAAGTACTGTCAGCAAGTAATGCCGTCTTGCATGTAGCACTGAATGTGATCGCCATCGATCGAGATTTTCCGGGTTCCGGTGACGGAGATGGAAAGTGAAGCGGAAGATACGGTGTTCTAGGAAAGATGGTTGAAAGAGTCACGTACGTCGGCGTGTAGATAAGGTATCTGAGGACCGGGAGCGCGCGGAAGGGGCCGCTGGGGAAGACCTCGACGTTGCAGTGGCCCATGGCGCGGAGGAAGTCGAAGCCGAGCACGTAGACGAAGGCTAGGGCGATGGAGCCGAACCCGGCCGCGCAGGCCCCCGCCAGCGGAGCCGCCATCAGCACGCCCAGCACCATCTGCTCCAGCGGCGTCGCGAACCCGGCTGCACGCACCATATATATCCGTTATTAGGATCGATCGGAGTCACTTTGATTTTTATCAGGGGATGATCTCTTTTATATATCTGGGCAGTTGATGATGATACCTGTGAAGGGCTGGGGCACCTTGCTGGAGTGATGCAACGAGTGGTAGCAGGCGTAGAGGTGGCCGGAGTGGTGGAACGCCCTGTGCGCCGCGTAGAACAGCGGCTCGGTGACGGCGACGTGGAGGAGCGCCGCGACGGCGAGGCCACGGGCGTCCCAGAGCGGGAGACTGCGCAGCGTCGGGAACGCGTAGAACGCGGTGGCGGCCATCAGGATCTGCAGCATCAAGAAGTTGTCCCTGCAAGACGTACGATACAGATAGGGCTTGATCAGCGTGGGAACAAGAAGAAAAAGAAGATCAACACACACGTAGACAGAGCGTCCGTACCAGTCCCACTCCTTGTCGATCTGGTCGAAGTCGACGCCGTCGCGGATGATGCGGCGGCGGCGGTTGGCGAAGAGCATGTTGCTGAAGGAGCTCCAGAGCTGGTAGGTGAGCGCCCTGAGGCCGAAGAGCACCAGCAGGAGGAGGATCCACCGGTCCGGGCTCGCCGACTCCCACGCCCGCGACGCCAGCGCCTTGCCCACCAGCGGCCCGTACAGGACGTACTGCACCCCCCGGGGCCACGATGATGAAACGGTGAGCAAAACGATCAAGCACACGATACGCAACGTTGCACCCTCTGGTGCACGCTAGGAGAAACACAGGCCTGTATACCTTGTAGAAGCCGAGGTTATCCCATGGCCAGGAAGCCAACACCGCGGAACCCATGTCGTCAATCGGGGCGGCGCGCGCCGGCAGATGGAGAGCTTCGGCCGCCCGCCTCTCTCTCTCTCTCTCTCTCTCTCTCGGCTCTTCTGTGCTCTGCTGTTCCGTGCAACGCTCCGCAGAACGGAGGATCAGGAATAGACTTGGCACTCAGTCTTAGAAAGAGGATGATGAAGGAATAAGGAAGGGACTCGTAGCTTGTCAGGTCATGACTCCATGTGCATGGCTTTATACATGTAACCGGGTCGGCAAGGGTCAGCGTGGGCAGCAAATGGGGGGAGGAAGAGGTTGTTGCACGGAAACAGGGATCCAATCCAGCAGTTCAGAGCCCAACCCTACCAGAACCGAGTTAATACCTCTGCCGGAGAACCGATCGTTGAAAACGGGGATCGCGACGTGCCGCGGCACCGTGCCCATTCCTCCGCCGGACAGGAGCCCAACGCCATGCCGCTGCTACTGTCTACTGATGGTAGTAATAACTGGCTGGGCTCGGATTAGTTCGTTCGCGCGCCCGCAGGTGGTGAAGGCGAAAGGAACGGGCCAACGGCGCGCGGGTACTCGTCCACGTCGTCGGCGCGGTAGTCTTCTCACTCGTCTCCTGCACCCCCTGCAGGGCGGGTAAAGTGAAATACTCACTATTAGTCAGCTCTAGACTCTGGTAGTAGTCACGTGACGCCGACGCGGGCGGAGAGGAGAGGGGCACAGTGCCGGCGGCCGGCCGGGTTAACTAGGCCATGGCCGCGGTTGCTTCGCCAATCGTTCGCGGGCATTAATTCGGCGGGCACACGACGACGCCGGAACCAGAGGCAGGACGTTCGACCGTATCGGCATTGATGGCCAAGATGAGTGGGCAACCTTTTTCTGTGCGTGCGGCCAGGTCGGTCGTTCCGTTCTGCCCCTGTATATTCATTGGTGGTCGCGGTCACGTTTGGTCCGCCGGCCGTAGCATGTACTCCTACTTGTGTGCTCCGGACGGTGGTGGTGGTTTCGGCAGTTCGGGACTCAGGAGGTCGAGCCGAGGACCGTGTGCTTGATGACCGGTCGGTCGGCCGATAAAGGAAAAAGCTGTGCTGAATGCTGATGATGATGCGCCGCGCGCTCTGTTTTTGTCCCCGCGTCATGCATCTCATGCCTGTCGTACGTCCTTTCATTTCTTCTGAGGGTTTTCACGGGAATTCTGTCTATTCCGACCTTGAAGTTGATCTTCTGTCTACGACCTTTCGCCTCTGTCATGTTACTGTACGTGGGCAAATATCCTTCCCGCCGAAAAATATCCCTCCGCGCATTCACTCACCATTGCACGGACGCCCGCCGTTGAAATGTTGTGCATTTCCGCTACCGTCGTTACTCTCTCCTGTATCAGGTGATTAGCAAGCAGTAAGCACGCGCCGGTGTCACCGTCGTCGTCAAAACCTTAAGAGTTATATATGGCCCTCTGTTTGAAACGTGCGGACTGTTTCACACTTATTCGACATCGCAAAGACGTATCCGCAACAACCTAAAGACTAGACAAGATATATATTATGCTTATATTCGGTGGCGATAGTCCGTCGACTGAGCTGTCATCGATCCCTCATCCGCCGCGTAGGGTAGTATGTAGCAGTAGCAGAGCGCAGATCACGGCTGCAACAGTGATCAGCTAACTGTCCCTGTTCGATCACCACCCCGGCCGTCCTCATACCGATTTCTGTTGTGATATTGATTTGGTTGTTGCCACGCAAGTGGTGCCAACGACATGCCATTGATCCATTTCAAGAAAGAAAGATTGATCATATCTTGAGGAGTCAGAGTCAGCAAAATGAATCGAAAAAAGAGGGAGAGGAGAGTCGCGGGCAGAGGAGCAACACGTCGACGAAACTTATTACGGGGCTGTATCTCCTCCTCTTAATTAGAGAAGAGAAAACCTGTGCCTGTGCGTGATGTGAAGCAACCGGGACGGGTTTCCATCGGCAATCAAACCAACCCGTGCCCTGAAAAGAGCAAAGAACCACCCCCCATAATGTACCCGATCGCTACTCGTGCCTACCGGTGCTTATAGCGTGGCTACCAGTAATAAGCTCGTTAATGTGGCGGATCGTTGTGTACAGGTGCAGCGAGCGTGAGCGTTACGTGCAACCGGCACCACCGCTGCTCCCGTCTCCATGCCTTTCTTCATCCACTTGACCTGCGCACATGGATGCTGCGACGGGACGTGTCGCCGGTTGCGGCCGGGGAGTCGCTCGCCGGTGTGCAGTGCAGGTGGCTGCAGGTTTCTGTCTGAGCGTGATGGTATGTGCTAGTTCGTACCTTCTATAATAAGTAGTAGTTGTGAACTTTGACGGCGGTACAGAGATTGAATACGACTGAGAGAGGGAGATTAGGGAGGCTAGCAGTAGTTTGTCGGAGATTGTGTTCCAGGCAATTAAGAGGGAACATAATGGTGCTGCTCATGAGCTCGCACAACTGGCGAAACGGACAACACACACGACAGCGTGGCATTCGCATATTCCTAACTGTATTGAGCAATTGGTTGCTCGAGATTGTAATTCGTCTATTGAGTAATAAAAAAAAGTTCTCTCTTATATGCAAAAAAATCTTAAAAAAAAAGAATGCGACTGAGAGTGACGTTGTTGGCGTAGTACACACGTGCAGAATGAGCTGCAAATCTAGGTCCCTTGGAGATTGCGGCCTGCTCCGATCCAACACCCAAATCCAACCTGTGGACTACGGGGACAACATGTGAAGCAAAAAGCCCGATAGAAAATCTTACAAAGTCCTGCCATTCTAGGGGTGGTAGGTCTAAGCCCGAGTTGCCCCAATAACAATGCCTTCCCCGATGGTTCGGGCGGTCCACGCGAGCACGGGTCGAGCAAGCACACTAGCTGCCTAACTGAGCATCAGACAACGTGTGTGACCTAGGGTTTGACTCTAGGGTTTAGGCGACTCGGCGGCGATTCTTGCTGACGGGGATCCTGTATGACACCGAACTTCCTCACCTGGAATTCCTGCCTGATTAATTGTTCGGGCTGACCCATGGGTTAACTTGCTCAACTGCCCAGCCTTGGCAATCAGTTAGGTTAGGGTTTCCTGGGAGTAGGAAATTGGGTGGATCATGGCGGCTAATTCGTCTCGACCGAGGGCAGGGAAGAAGGAGGTTGATGTGGATGAGTTGCTTGGTAAGCTTCAGCTCAGTGACAAGGAACATGAGGCGTTGGCAAAGGTTCTGACTATGAAGGATTTCAGTGAGGCGTCGTTGATAAACACGATGCGATCTGCATGGAACTTGGCGTGTGAGGTCACCTTTCACCCAATTGGGAAGAATTTGTTTATCATCCAGGCATTTTGTCTGGGCGACTAGAAGAGGATTATGCAGGAGGGCTCGTGGATCTTCCGCGGTTATGCTTTGATGCTTGAGGAGTTTGATAGATCTACTACAATGCCCACCGTGCTTCCCCACGGGATTCCTGCATTGGTGTAGATCCATAGGGTTCCACAGTTATATAGGACAGAGGCTATCTTGAGGATGCTGGCGGGGAAGATTGGGGAGGTGGTTTCAGTGGAGATGAAAGATATCTCGACCCCCGGGGGGATTTCCACCAAGCATGTGTTAACTTGGAGGCAGGCAACCCACTGGTGCGCTTTGTTACTCTTAACCCAGAGGGACGGGAGAGCATAGTGATGCATGTGAAGTATGAGAAGATACCCCGCTATTGTGCGCATTGTGGCAAGATGGAGCATATACATCTAGAGTGAAACACTGGAGAATACAAGGAGGAAGAACTCCAGTATGGCGACTGGATGATTGCTGATGCGATCACGTGGAGGGTTGGAATGCCGAGAGTCAGAACCAATCACTTTGGGGAGCGAGACTAGCCAACAGATGATCGGGAGGAGCGCTCAATAGCAAATTGAAGACGCGGCCAAGGTCGAGCTGGTCGAGGTGATGGTCGATGCGAGCTAGTTTGGAGGGCAAAGAAGGCGAGCACTGATAGCTCAGGATCTGGCTCTCACAAGAGACAGTCCAGAGATGAAAGCATGGAGGACGAGCTCAAGGATACAACATCAAGTCCGGCTAAGCCGTCCCAGGAGGAGGAGAAAATAGAGACATCACCGGCAAGGAAACAACTGATCATGTTTAATCTGAAAACTGGTGAGGAGGGCGTCCCTCCACCCCTGCCAGCCTATGTCTCATCGAGGGACAAGAAGAAGCAGAGAAAGGAAGATGAAGCAACAAAAACACCTGTGGCGGGCTCCGAGACGGAGTGCCGCTGGAACCAATGAGTTGCATGAGTTGAAACTGTCATGGTCTGGGCAATGCTACGACAGTTAAGGAACTACGGGAGGTAGCCTGAAAATTTGCCCCAACCGTGTTGTGTGTGCTGGAAACTCGGGTGAATAAAACACGTGTTGAAAGTTTGAAAAGTACTCTAGGTTATGATAATTCATTTGCAGTTGTCAGCTCTGGCCGTAGTGGTGGCCTCAGTATTTTCTGGAATAACAATACTGGAGTTGATATTTTACCGTACTCCCAGTACCATATTGATACAGTCATTACAGAGATTGGGTTTGATCCTTGGAGATTGACATGTGTTTATGGCGAGGCTCAAATACCTGAGCATCATAAAACATGGGATATGATCAAGCATATAAAGTCATCTTCGCCTCTCCCCTGGGTGTGCATAGGGGACTTCAACGAAGTTCTGCACAGGTCAGAACACATGGGCGTCCAGGAGCAAAGCAGTGCACATATTGTAGGATTTAGGGATATTGTCGATGTTTGCGGGCTTTATGACCTCGGTTTTGAGGGAAGAAACTGGACCTTTGAGAATAAAGTTCCAGGCGGGACGTTCTGCAGAGTATGTCTAGACCGGGCGCTAGCCACGACGGATTGGTGTACGCGTTATCCTCTGGCACGGGTGCAACACCTAACTGCCGCGGTCTCTGACCATGAACCTATCCTCTTGAGGTGGAAGGAGCCTGAAAGTAGGCGACAATGCAGAAACACAGCCAAGCACTTCAAGTGTGAATTGATGTGGGAATGACACGAAGAGTTTATCTCCATGCTGGCAGAGACTTGGCTACAATCAAGGGAAGCACATACGCTGAGAAAGTTGAATGACAAGTTAACTTCCGTTGCCGAGAGCTTAAGTACCTGGAGTGCCCAATCACATGAGGAAGGAATTAAAATCCCCGAATGAGCAACTGGATCGGCTATGTTCTGACTCCACGAGGGTAGGCCCGACTCAGGCCGAGATCAAAGTGGTAGATCGCATTGTGGAATTGAGCCATCGGGAGGAAATAATGTGGAAACAAAGATCTAGAATTATGTGGTTGGCATCAGGGGATAAAAACACAAAGTTCTTTCACCTTCGAGCTAGCCATCGATGACGGAAGAATATAATTACCAAATTGAGGAAAGCTGATGGCCAAACCACAGATGATGATCAGGAGATGAGATCAATGGCTACAATGTTCTATAAAGAGTTGTACCATTCGGAAGGAACTACTAGGATGAGCGAGGTGCTAGATACAGTACTAACCAAGGTTATGACCGGGATGAATGAACTACTGTTAGCACCTTTTGCCAAAGAGGAGGTCAAGACGGCGTTGTTCCAAATGTTCCCAACGAAGGCATCGGGCCCGGATGGTCTGCCAACTAATTTCTTTCAGCGCCATTGGGAGCTTTGCGGAGATGAAGTTACGACAGTGGTTCTGTGAGTATTAAGTGGTGAGGATGATCCATTGATCATCAATTGTACGACTGTGGTACTAATTCCTAAAGTGGAAGATCCGAAAGAGTTAAGTCAGTTTCGCCCTATCAGTCTGTGCAATGTTATCTATAAAATTGCCTCCAAAGTGATGGCTAATATGCTGCGGAAGGTGTTATAGGATATTATCTCGAAGGAGCAGTCGGCCTTTGTCCCGGGGCATGTCAGTGTTTCGATCACTGGCTAGTAGAATTTGTTCCGGGAATACGCACTTAGGCTGCTCGTGTTACTTGCACCGAGGTGTATAATGGAGTTGAGAGAGGAGAGTTCTCCAAGTCTTGGTGAACGCGCGCACGCGTGTGTGTGTTTATGATGCTACCTTTAGTTGTCTTATGTCTTGTGGAAGAAGATGGACCTTCCCTTTTATACTCCATGGGACGGGCCCATGTTAGAGAGAGAGAGAGAGAGAGAGAGAGAGAGAGAGAGCATGTGCGGGGTGGGTGAAGTCGTGCGCAAGGGGGCCTGGACTTGGGTCGGTGGTGTGGTCTTCGGTCCTTACGGGCCCTGAGGTGCTGATTCCATGCTTGCAGTCGCTGCATCGTGGCGTGCCCCCGTCTTCCGTCGATGAGTCGAAGCTTATCGTCCCTGTAGTTGGCGTGAACCCGATAACCCGGGTGGCTCAGCATGGGAGATTGCCATAAGGCCGCGCGTCGTCCCGTCACGCCTGTCCGTCAGGCTGTCCTCGATGACCCATGTTAGGGGCGTCATCATGACAGACAGTGTCACAGCGTCAGGTTATATCCCATCGGGCAGGTCATGATGGCGACGAGGGTAGGTTCGTTGGGGAATTAGACTCCTTGATACTATTGCCACCCGCATGGTACGACGCCCGCGAAGGCACAGGGGGTGGTTGTTGACTCTCGTCCGACTCAACCCTTTCCGAGGGGACTCGATTCATCATGTAGTGTTTGGGCCTGAACGCTTGGATGCCGTCCCACCCTGTCATAGTCATGATAGCCAGGCTTCTCCACCCCGTCGTTCCCGCGAGGTCAGCGGCGTGGTGCATTGTCTTGCCTTGACGTGACGGGTTGACAGAAGTTAGCGATGGTAGCAGATGCACTAGTGTCGTTGTACCTATATGGGTGGGGACCGTCACTATGTGGATGGCGTTGGCGTTCTTATCCGTGGTCCACTCGACTCTTGATGGAGGTCAAGCGAGGCGGGGTGCGGTCGATCCCTCCGATGAGGGTCGAGGGATGATGCTACTCGTTCGACCCCTTCGACACGGGTCGAGCGAGGCGAGATCGACTCGTCCTCCTCGATGGAGGCCGAGCGAGGCGGGACCTGCTAGGTCCTTATTTGGGACCGTTGACTCTATTGACCCAGTGCTGTAATGGGCCGGGAGTCTGCTGGCCCACTATGGTTTCTTGATGCGGCTACTTATTGTTTCGGGAAAGAGGGGGTTAACGACCATCACGTGATATCGCTAATATTTATCCCTGATAGGACGACTTATTACGGATAATACAATCACAGCCTATGAATGCATGCATGTTATGAAAAAGAAGACATGACGGGAGAAGGGTTTTTGTGCACTCAAGCTGGATATGAGGAAAGCTTATGATCGGGTTCAGTGGGAGTATCTCAAAGCCACGATGTTGAAGTTAGGTTTCCACCAACTCTTGGTTGACAAAATTATGAGGCTGGTGACCACGGTCTCCTTCTCTTTATTGCTTAATGGAGACCAACTGGAGAGGTTTGTTCCAACGAGAGGGATCCGTCAAGGTGACCCTATCTCACCTTATTTGTTTTTAATAGAGTAGAGGGCCTTTCGTGCCTTTTAAAAAAAATCGATTTCAGTCATCAAATTTAAGCGGCATCAAGGTGGCGGCATCGGCTCCGATGATCAGCCATCTACTCTTCGCAGATGACAGCCTGCTGTTCTTTAAGGCAAAGAAGGAGAGTGCGGATCAATTGAAGGAGGTCCTGAATATATACTGCCAAGCCTCAGGGCAACGTATAAATATGGATAAATCATCAATACACTTTGCAAAAGGTGTGTTCGGGGAAGACCGCGAAGCGGTGAAGCTTTCTCTGGATGTTCAAAATGAGGCCCATACTGAAAAATATCTGGGTATGCCAACGGATATAGGGACCTCGTCTAATGGTGCCTTATTTCAACTATCTAAGAGACAGGGTGTGGAGGAGGCTGCAGGGATGGTTGGAGCAGACCTTGTCCACAGGAGGCAAGGAAGTCTTAATCAAATCTGTGGCACTACTCTATGGCATGTTTCCGTTTGCCGAAAGGATTATGTCATCACATTGAAGCAAGGAGGGGAAGAGGAAAACGAGCTGGGTCACGTGGGAAGACATGGCCAAGCCGAAGTCTTGTGGTGGCCTTGGTTTGAAGGATATCGAGCTTTTCAACCTGGCACTACTTGCTCGCCAAGCCTGGCGGCTGATGCAAGATCCATCAACGCTTAGCGCCAGGGTGCTGAAATCAGTGTATTATCCCAATGGGGATTTACTGGAGGCAGGGATCGGACCTTCACCCTCTCGAGTGAGGAGAGCGATCGTTGATGGGATTTGCATATTGAAACAGGGTCTCATCCACATAATTGGATCAGGTATGACGACCAACATTTGGACCATGAATTGGTTACCAAGGGACGAAATTTTGAGACCGTTTGTAGGTTTCAGCGACAATCCACCAATTATGGTAAATCAGTTGATCGATGAGACCTCGACGACATGGAATATGGGTGTCATCCAGACGCACTTCCTGCCGATGGACAGGGAGGTGATCTCAGGTATACCTCTGTGCACCAGGAGGCAAGATGATTTCTGGGCATGGCACTATGATCTGGTGTTTTTACTGTGAGATCGGCGTATAGAATGTTGATTATGCAGAGGGAAAGAAGCACAGATTGGATTGAGCACAGGGCGAGCAGATCAGACGTGGGGGCTGACCGAAGCGAATGGACAGAGCTTTGGAACACTAAAGTGCCGTCCAAGATTAAGGTATTCCTTTGGAGATTGGCTCGTCACACTATCCCGACGGGCGATGTTCGCTTTCAGAGAAATATGCAACATACAGCAAATGCTCCGTCTGTGGTGAGCAGGACTCCTGGCGCCATTCGTTGCTTGAATGTAATATGGTCAAGTGTGTCTGGGCACTCGAGGGGGAAGACCTCTTGGATTTTCTCAGCAATGCCCAGACTCCTGATGCACGAGGATGGCTGCATGAGGCATGCCAAGAACTAGACCACAAGACGTGGGTGAGGGTGATTGTCAAGTTGTGGGCGATCTGGTATGCCAGAAGACAGGTTATCCATGAACAAATATATCAAAGTCCTTTCACTACACATAGCTTTGTGGACAGATTCATTGCTGATCTGAAGATAGCACAACCAGAAACAAAGAAGCAACAAATTAGGCGTATGAGAGCACCTCGTTGGATCCCACCGCCAGCGGGACAGATGAAGATCAATGTGGACGCCGCATTATCCAAGAACCTTAGTATCGGGGCGATGGCGGCTATAGCTCGCGATGAAGAGGGGAAGTTTCAGGGAGCTTCGGTTTTGGTGCTCCAGGGAATTACTGATCCGAGATGGCAGAGGCGCTAGCTTGCAGGGAGGGGTTGGTGCTTGCTGCCGACCTGTTAGTGCAGAAAGTTAGACTCGCGACTGACAGTCTAAATGTGGCTACAAATATTAGAGGAACCGGAATGGGTTACTATGGTCATGTTGTGAGGGAGATTAAGGCAAGAATGACAGAGTTTACATCGTTTGAAATTGTTCATGAGCGACAAGAGTCGAATGGGGACACCCACCTGCTAGCTAGAGGGTCGGTGTATGAAAATGTAGGACGCCACATGTGGCTGATCAATCCTCCTGATGGACTTTGTACCACTGTAACCCTTAATGATTAATAAAGGTGGGGTGCTTTGTCTAAAAAAAAAAGCACACTAGCTGCCCATTTCGTTCCTAGTTGTATACCTGTATCGTCTGGTCACTCCACCAAACGTTGATCCTGAGCAGTGGCGGATCCAGGATGAAATTTAGGGGGCTGGATTTTTTATTTAAAAAATAATACAATAAATTATTATATATATAAATATAATTAAATATAGTAAATTTCATTCTCAAGATAATTTTGTATATCTATCTATACTATAAAGGCTAAACTTACTGTCTAATTTGTTTTACTTGAGCTAATACCCAGCCTCAACATATGAGTCTTTGAACCGAGCTGAATTGTGGGCCAATATTTTTACATGCAATTGCTTAAATGCGACGTTACCGTATGATTTTTGGGCCCGGCCTAAAATTGTTACGCACCTTACGCGGTCCTTAGCTGTGTGTCGTCCGTCGTTTCCTAACTTTTTCACACCGACGAAATCACGCACCCGCCCGCAGGAAGCGTGTATTGGTTTCCTAGTTCGTTTAGCGAAATTAACGCGACGCAGGAAGGAAACCATCCTGCACCCACGTATGCTAATTTTGGGAAACAAGAATTTTGAACTCTGGCATACATCGTTGTGTCACCGTAGCTGAGAAACCGCCGCCCACGACGCCCGCCGGAGCCGCCCCTGCCCTCGTCTGACGCTGCCGCTCGCCGGATTCGCCGCCCGCCGGTCCGGAGCCACCGGCTGCCGAGCCCCCCCCCCCCCCCCCCCCCCCGACGCCACGCCCGAGGCCCTCCGCCGTGCTGCCCGTGGCCGCCGATGGCAACGCCCGCCGGAGCCGCCCCCGCTCCCGCCCGCGGCCCCCCCGACGCCATGCCCAAGGCCCCCCGCCGTGCTGCCCGCGGCCGCCGACGGCGACACCCGCCGGAGCCGCCCCCACTCGAGGACCCCCGACGCCTCCCCGATGCAGCCGCTCCCCGGAGTCGCCAACGACCCGGCCCCAGACGTCCGGCCTCTGCCGGCGGGCGCCGACGCCTCTGCTGCCGGGCTCCAACGCCCGGCCCCCCCGACGATCCGGCACTCATCCCTCCGGCACGCATCACGACCTCCTGCGGTATTAACTTAGCCGCTCTTGTGAACAACTAATGCAAACGGCAGAGAGTTCTGTAGTTGTTTGATCCCTGAGTGAAGCGTCGTTGCTTGTGTTGGCGACTTCTACAAGTGCTATCTTCATACGACCTACCTTCTACAAGTGCGATCTTCGCACGTCCTATCTTGTACCAGTGCTATCTTCATATGCCCTATGTACCTTGGGAACAATCTGAAGACTGGAGAACTTCTAGAGGTAATCAGTTTATTTTCGATTTAATAGTCAGTTTGATTATCAAAACAATTATATTCCTTTGTCAAAGATCCGGTGTGGAGCGGTTTGCAATTTACCGTGAACTTTGCCAGGTCTTAAACACTGCTAAAAGAATCAGTAAACAATGTCAAGTTCAATAAGGCCTTTGATTGATTTAACCTCAGAAGGTAAAATTCAACACGATGGCAATAATGTTACACCGAGGAAACACAAACCTTTGATTGATTTAACAAATGTCAACAGTTATCTTGGTAAGTTTCAGTGTTTGATTTTTTCTATTTGAACTAGCCATGGTTATGAGGGGTCGTGATTGAATACATTGTTAACCGATGTACAGGGAATCATGATCCTTCTTCAAAAACACGCGAACAAAGCAGGGAACGAATGAGGCGGATGCGGGAACGGAGGAAAACTGAAGCTGGTTTAGGTGGACCTAAGCAAAAAACATTCTACGCATTATTATTAACCTGTTGGGTGGTTTGATTGTCCATGTTATTTGTATTATTGCATGTTTAGTGACTTCGAGCTTCCATGATTGCAGTTGGGAAGGAAAAATCTCCATTGAGCACACCGCTTACGGTCTCCTCGCATCCAGGTGCGACCCAACTCCGCAATCCACCCACAAGCCGTCGACCGGAAGCACAACGACTGTTGTTTTTTTGACCACCAGATGCTCATTTCATAACTAATGGACGCTTACGGTGTCTTTCATGTATGCACTCCCCACGCAGCAATCTCTGCTGACCAGTGACACCATCAACCTGAACCCTGGATGTGGTGATGATGATAAATGGAGCGGGTAGCCGTTGCCATAGTTTAGATATGAAATGATCTTATTCTGACACCATATTTGGAGCCTCTTATTGAAGTTATCAGAGTTTTTGTATCGCTATTTATTTTGTTCAGCTTTATCAAAGTTGAGTGAGCTTAGAGTAAGCTTATAGCCTTATATGATGCGACATGTATTTAAGGTTCTTTGTTTAATGCTACTGATGGCTTTGTAATGTTGATTTATTAGTTCTGACGCAAATTTTGCTTGTCAAAAATTTTCTATCAAGAAGCTTCAAGGATGAAAAACCTAACGGTACCTCCAGAAGCTCAAAAAAGCATAAAAGAACTGATGATATCACTAGAAGCTCGAACAATAAAAGAACTGGTGATATTTCAAGCAGCTCAAAAAAGAGCGAAGTAACTTGGAATGGTGGAGGAAAGACAACTGGGTCACTGATGTCAGGTCTGCTGGTTCTTAATTTTTGTTTTTCGACATGCTTTTACTGCTTTATTTGAGCACTCACAGCTTTGCTGTTCCATCATGCTTGTTTCGCTCCACTATATATTCAAACTGACAGTTGTTCTTTGATATGTTAGCGTTAATCAGTAGATGTTGTTACACCATATTTGTTGATTCATGGCTATGTTCATGCAAGTCATTTCTAATTAATTTCATAAAGGCTGTCAGTAATATTTTTGTCTATAACATCTTGACTTGTGTAGAATCCTGTGTGATTGTTGCTTGACATAGTAGTATAGCATGTCATTGCTAATCACCTTACTCTGTTTGTTCTTCCATTTCATACAAGTGAAATGATTTTGGAATATTTTTTAACAACGCTCATTTGTTTGGTTCATTGAAGATTACGTTTTGAGCAAAAAGGATGATCTGGCAGTAGAGTTCATCAGAAATTCTATAGAAGACAAAACTCTGGTCGACGTGGACAGTGAATGGGTTAAGCAGTACCAGATGCGGTGCCTTATGGACCCAACAGCCTGGTTGGATTACGTTGTAAGTACATACATGACATTTATTTAAATTGAATCATAAAATATATCTATAATTTTAGATCCAATGACTGGACCCTACAAAAATAACTTGAGATAACTTTACAGGTTATAAATGCATACATCAGCTGCATCAGGTCCCAAAAACATCTTGACTATCGTCAAGATGGAAAAGTGTTCCTGGAAGTTACCTTTATGTCGACCATGTTTAAGGAAGCTGGTAAAAAGATGTTAAATCCAGCAGCAGAGGATGATGAAATTCCTGTGGACATTACTTTAGATGATGTGATTATTCAATAGTCCAAGAAATACCTGGAGCACGACATGGTATCCGCTGCAACTTAGATATGCATGTTAATCTTTTTCTGTTCCTAACACTAACATAACATGCATGTCTCAATATATCAATGTAATCTTTTCTCTAGATTTTCCGTCTAATCAACATTAATCAACACTGGTACTTGACCATCGTTAATTCTCGAAAAAAATCATACAAGTACTAGACTCACTCTGCTGGACTAACCGTCGCCTCGAACTGCATCATACTGTGAGCAACTTTTGATTCCCAATATATTAACACATTTCAACTCACATTAATTATCTTATTTTTTTCTTACTTCTAATAACAAACAGCTGAAGGGGTTATCCGAATCTTTCCATTCAAATCAAGCAAATGGAGAATCAGTACACGGTTGGAAATCTCTAGATGTCCATAAGTGGAAAGTTGATGAGATCTTCTCTGCCCCCTTGCAAACAGATTGGTATGTTTTCTTCTCCTTTTCAAACTCACACGTGCTTTCTTACTTTATTATTATTATTATTATTATTATTATTATTATTATTATTATTATTATTATATGTAGTAGTATATGACATGATATTATATGAATATCCTTTTGTTGCCTCAGCCAATATATGAAGCTAATAATTCAAAATCTATGCATGAAGATATTGTTGATAAGTGATCCTGTTCAACTTGAGTAAGAATTTTTACATCAGTAATAAGCATTAAATAATTTGAAAATAAAACTGTGTGCTATTTCTCTTTTCTCTAAATAAAAATTTGTGATTTCTTTACAGGACACTATGGGTTATAAGCGTTAATCCATCCCCACTCAGGTTTAGTTTGCGAGAACTCCAAGATTCTCTAAAATTGAAAGAACCCATGCCCACAACACTGTTTAATATGGGTCTGAGAATGGTAGCACGCAGTCCACAACATCAGCAACAACGGGACGCTACCAAATTGCCTAACAGTTTTATGGACCTCACTTTCAGCGTAGGTTTTATATAGTGTAGTAATATTTTCTTTATGTTATATACATGTCATACTTGATCAAAATTGTGCTATATTTGCAGATTTATCTACCATTCCATGTCAGCGGGTCATACTTTGTTATAATAGTTCAAAATAAGGATCATAAGTTGTTTATGTTTGATCCTAACCCTATTCTGTCATGGGCCACTAAGTACGGTTTCAAACGGTTCGCAAGAAAATTAAATTTAATATTCCCTTTCTTTAGACTTGCTAGGCAGATGTTAGAAAATAAAGGTCTGCAAGACTGGGAGTATTGACAAACCGAAGTTTTAGATGAGGGAATGGTAACCAGGGAAAGGTGAGTACAAATATAAAAGGGCATGTTTTACTACTAACTTATATAGCATATTATGACACATTTTGACTCAATAATATCAATGCTGCAAGTGTAATATCGGGTCATCAGGTGTTATCTACAATGGCTTCTTGGAATGGAATAGACCCTCCTCTAAACATGGATCAAGTTAGCACCCTGGTTCTTTTTATTGATGGTATTGATAATAATTTGCACCTGTGATGTATGTTAACTAACGTTAGCATGCAGGATGCCGCCACGCTAAGGAGGGAGTTCCTCGTCAACTTGTTGGCTTTTGATGGCAATGGAGCATGGTCCGCCTTACCTGAAGATATCAAAAACTATCTTCATGGAATCTATAATACAATGTTTTAAAAAACTTAGGCTCATGTTTCCGGAAAAGAACTTTATTCCTTCGTATTATCTAAATTTCATGTGCTGCACACCATGTATCATTGAATATTAACTGTGATATATAAGTATACTTTATGTTTAATCATTCTATTTTGAATTTTATTTAATCATTCCATGTTGAATTTTAATAATATCAAACCACTTATTTCTATACAATATCCACACTATCTAATAGCACATGCGTGTGGCACGTGTAAAGTACTAGTAAAGATAAAAGGTATATTATAAAATCATTGAAGTATGCTACAATAATAAATTTTTCTTCATGATAGGTGGTGTACACGCTCAATTATGCTTTTAATGAAGTAATACTGGTGTTGGTTTTGCTAAATTATATTTTGCACTTACACACAAAAGAAAACGGGATGGTTAATGGGGTTTAGGACTACTGGGTCTATCTGTAGATAGTACATAATAAATGACCCATTTGCTTAAGTTGAAACCCAACTCACTTAGCAGCCCATTACTCATCTTCAACCTCCAGCCATCATACAATCTCTCTCTCTCTCTCTCCCATCTCTCATGGCAGAAATATTGTAGGGGAGGCTCAAGGGGGGGGGGGGGGGGGAGGGGGGAGCTCCATGTATCCGCGCCCAGTAGGGGGGCTTGAGACCCCCCTGCTCCACCCTTAGTTCCGCCACTGATCCTGAGTGAAAAAAAAGGAAAGGAAAAATCACACAAACGTTGATCTCTAGCGGAGACAAGCAAGCCATTCAAAGAGATCACCAGTTATATCGTGGTGCAACTGTGGACATGGGAGGGGACCAAAAAGGCCACAATTATTAGGCGGTAACTGGCGCGCTCGGACGGAAATGGTAGTTGTAGAGCAGCCATGAGGCTAGGCGGTGTTAGGTCCTGTTTGGATCCTCTAGTTGGTTAAATTTTAACCAACTAAAATTTAGTTAGCTAAAGTTTAGCCAACTAAAACTTAGGAGGTGCATGTTTGGATCTATGACTAAAATTTTTGATTAAACAAAAAGTATACATGCCTGTCCTTTATTAACTAAACAAAAGATAAACATATATGTGAGTTGAAGAAAAATATCACATATGGAGAGGGGTAGTTTTGAATTTAGTTGTCTTTTTCCAAGTTTAGGAGCTTTTAGGAGGGTTGGGGTGACTAGAGATCTAAAGTTTAGGAGGTGGGCTGGCTAAAGTTTAGGAGATTTTAGGAGGTCATGTTTGGAGCAAAAGTGACTAATGTTTAGCCAGCTAAAGTTTAGGAGGTGGATCCAAACAGGGTCTTAATGTTGGCAATGTACAGTGGATCGCCAGGCTGCCGAAAAAGATGGACTGGGGCTTCCTTGTGTTGGCAGTTGCACGCCTTTTATTCGGTGCAAGAGAGGTGTGGTCTTTGCTGTATGCTGGTTTCTCTTTTTGTTCGTCTCTGTTGCGTTGGGTGCTTGTTTGGATCAGATATCAATCATGCCTCGAAAGGCTATAAAACTGTTACAAAAGATCTTAATTGACCTCCTTCATGCAGCACATAAAGGATTAAGGCCCTGATTATGGCCATGAAAAACAGCCTTAAACCCACCTAAGAGCTCCTAATGGGCGCCATTAGAGGATGATAAAGTATGCTACTAATATTCTTGTTGTAACTGAAATTATACTCCCTATATAAGGAAACCATGAGATGAATAAGAATATATAATTCACTATTCTCTATTGCAGGACCGTCTCCAAGTATTTTAGGCCCCGGGGCGAATCGCGAAATGGGGCCCTAAGTTTAAAAATTTTACATAGTTAAAATACACTTATAATAACTATATAATTTTAATGCATGCTATTCTTCATAACATTAGGCAATTATCAATGCATCAAATATTAGTGCAAATACTCGATAAATAAAGTGACCTTATGTTCTATTAAAAAGCAATATCCTTCTAGTGTTTCTTGAGTTAAAATCTTCAATTAGATCTTCATACATAATTTGCTCTAAGACATCACTTTCAAGTGCTATTGTCGCCAATCCATTGAGTTTTTCTTGTGTCATTGTAGAACGTAAATAGGATTTCACCAACTCGAGTTTAGAAAAGCTCTTTTTCGCAGATGCAACAGTTACGGAAATGGTTAACAAAATTCAGTATGCAATAAAAACATTGGAAAAACATCCTAACTGTTTCACATGCTTCAAAATGTTAAGAGGGACCATTAAATCTTAGAGGAGCTTTAATTCTACAAACAATTCTTTTTCATCAATATCTGAATGCTCTCCACTTTTGAGTGCAGGCTCAAAATTAAGAGAAGATAACAAACCATAGACGCTTAGCATATGGACTAAAAGGATTAAAAAAAATGAAAAAACATGAAGCCACACGATGCTAGATTAAAAAAATAACATGCTTACCTGCTTGCTTGAGGGCCTACTCAGTCAGAGGCGGAAGAAGAACTGCTCGGCTGTTTGCTTGACCTATGGGCCACGCTAACTGCTAAGTCTGCTCTATACACATTGCGAATTGGGGGCCCTCAATATTTTGGGGTCCTGTTCCGTCGCCCATGTTGCCCATGTTAAGAGACGACCCTGTCTATTGCCTCTACCATTTTCTATTCCTAACACGTTATCAGCAGCTCTACCAATTGAGAAAAAAGAAAAGAGATCACCGACAATCCAAAGGGTAAGATGCCTGACCACTTACTCATTCCCCTTGACGCTGGTTCTTCCCTTCCTCGCAACCTTCGCGCTCGCCACCTTCATCGTCTCATGCACCAGCGGCTCGACGTGCTCCTCCAAGCTCCAATGTGCCGTCCTCGACGCGGTAAGGGTCGTGCTGCTGGCTTTGCCGTCCATGGTCCCTGTTCTCCTCTCACTGGTTTCACCGGCCGTGGAGGACGACGCTGTGACAACAGCGCCACTGCCCGTAGAGCCACTGGAGCCACTAGCAGCAACCCAAACACTCTCACAACCCACCGCGGGCCTCCTGTCATGCCCGACAATTGCATCACGCCAGAACGTATTCTGGTGGCGTCGTCGCTCCACTGCGAGTCCCATGGGTGGACTGCAAGAGTGCAGCTTGAGCCGGAGGGTCTTTCACAAAAGGTGCCAGATGTGGTGACATTGTTCTGTCCTCGTCATGACCCTCAGACTCAAGCCGCACTCTTGCAGTCCACCCATGGGACTCGCAGTGACGCGTCGATACCACCAGAATGCGTTCTAGCGTGATGCAGGTGTCGGGCATCACAGGAGGCCTACGGTGGGTTGCGAGAGTGTTTGGGTCACTGCTAGTGGCTCCAGTGGCTCTACGGGTAGTGGCAGCGTCGTCGCGGCATCGTCCTCTGTAGCTGGCGAAACCAGCAAGAGAACGGGGATCATGGCCGGCAAAGCTAGCAGCACGACCCTTACCGTGTCGAGGACGGCGCATTGGAGCCTGAAGGAGCACGTCGAGCTGCTGGTGCATGAGACGATAAAGGTGACGAGCGCGAAGGTTGCGAGGAAGGGAAGAACCGGCGTCAAGGGGAATGGGTAAACGGCCAAGCATCTTACCCTTTGGATTACTGGTGATCTCTTCTCTTTTTGCTCAATTGGTAGAGCTGTTGCCTGTTGATAACGTGTTAGGAATAGAAAATGGTAGAGGGAATAGAGAATGGTGAATTATGTATTCTTATTCATCTCATAGTTCCCTTATATAGGGAGTACAATTTCAGTTACAACAAGAACATTAGTAGCACATTTATCATCCTCTAATGGCACCCATTAGAAGCTCCTATTAGGTGGGTTTAAGGCTGTCTTTCATGGCCATAACCAGAGCCTTAATCCTTTGTGTGCTGCATGAAAGAAGTCAATTATTAAGATCTTTTGTAGAAGCCTTGTGTTTTAGGAGGGTAGGGTAATACTGTACACGTGAGCGGAAGTGTAGTGAGAGCCAATAGATTAAAACGCCATCAGTGACTATTAGTTGCTCTATAAGCTTTTCTATAGGACAACAATTTTGTTTGTCATGACGGTTCCGGACTCTTAATTTTCAAGGGCCTAGCTAGTTGAAATTTTTGAGTGTGTTTTCAACTTTCACCATTCATATACTTTTATAATAGGCCGGATATTATATCTTTTTTCTAAAAAAAAAACTCTTATAGTAGAAAGGTGTCTCATAGGACACGGTTGAGTGAGCTTACTTTCATCCAGCTGGTCCAAGTCTTCTCCTCCTTCTTGAGATGGAAGTAAATTTCATAAAGTTACATATAGTTGATAAAACTATTATACAAGTATATAACTGGAATATATAATTGCATCACAAGAACACATATGTATCACAAATCTATAGGTTTAGGAAATTATATTATAAATCTATATATGTTGTATTCCTATCGTGAAACTATAGATTTCACAGAGCTTAGAGCTTAAATCTGTGTAGTTTTGTGCTAAATTGTCTTTCTAAACATATTATGCCATTTCTATACGTTTGACCTGGTTGATGCAAGTTTCTTATCAAATGATTGTCCTCTAGTTTAGTAGCCTACTCGGACACAAAGGAGAGAGGGGAATGATTGTCAAGCGTGAATGATTTCGATGACCATTTATTTGAGATGATTTATTAACCTTCGAAGTATCAAAGTTGCAGTCTAGGATGCCAGCTTGTTGCTATAACACTCTGTTTGGCTGTGAGATAAGACTATTTTACTCTCCTGAATAATTTATTTTGTATCTTAAATAAAATCTTAATTCAATCTACTCACTCAAACAATTCAATTATATGCAATCCACACCCTTTGATGGTAGATAACATCATTCCCCATGTTAAAAAGGGAAGTTTTGATTTGAAACTTTGCATGATGGTAGGTGATGTAATTTCAAATGTGAAATAATAATTGATAACTTTTCAAGAATAGTTTTATGTTTTTTAATATTTCTATTGCTGGGACACTGTTTGATATTATTGAAATCTAATCTAAAATAATTCTAAAAATAGGTTACATATTTTTAGCATAGGATACTATGTCAGGCGTCTTACCAAATTTGAGCCTTAGATTCGAACCAAGGGTGTAAATTGTGCTAACTTAAATTGTTTGAGAAGATAAACTAAGCCAAAATTTTGTTTAGGGTCAAACAAACTAAGTGAATTATTGAGGAGGGGGGGGGGGGGTGATGGACTTCTTCCTAGTTGTTGACCATATTTGTTTAGTAGTTAATGACCACAATTTAAATACTTTATCCGATTGACTGGATGACAGCTCTTTGAGTGGATTTAACTTTAGGATTTTTACTTTGAGAACCAGATTTTTTATTCTCAGAAAAAAAAGGGTTCCCTAGAGTTACACTAACAAGTAACACGCACGTCATTCAAAAATTTTGCAACCATGTGAGTTGCACATGAAACTTTCACTGTGCTATGTAACCACTGATAGATCTCTCTGCTAACAAACACAACCCAAAAGCTTGCTCATTAACCTGTGGGCACATGCAGACAGGAACTTCTCCCTGGAATGTAACGACTGGAGTTTCTCTGCACTGTCAGCTGTCACTTAATCCCCTCACCATAAATAAGTTGCCTGCCTGTGTGTTCTCACTCCAACTGCGTGAGATCTTGCACCTGTGGAAGCGTGAAATAAACCCACAAAGCCAAGCCAAAATCGTGTGGCATTGCGTTTGAGCAGCCATGGAGGGGTACAAGCCGTGCGCGGCCATGGTAGTGACGCAGTGCATCTACGCGGCCATGGCACTGTGGGTGAAAGCGGTGTTCACCCGGGGAAGAATGAGCCCAATGGTCTTCGTCGTCTACAGGCAGGCCGTTGCCACAATCGTTCTCATACCCATAGTCATTATGGTCAATCGGTAAATCTTCATTCTCCGTCTGATTATCTGTTTTTTGGGACATGTTGATAGCTCTGCTAATTATCTGTTTCTGGTCTGCAGAAGGAAGATCAGGGAAATCATGTGTCCTGGAGTAGTAGGCTTCTCGTTGGTATTCGTGGCTTCGCTTATAGCACTGCCACAAAAAGACTTTTTAGCTGCGGCACCAAAAATACCGTAGCGACGGGTATAAAGAAATCTGTCGCTACAGTGGTAAAATAATTTTTAACGGCGGTTGACAATGTCAACCATCTCTAAAAGTTGATTTTTAACGGTAGTTGATATTATCAACCGCCTCTAAAAATTAGCCTGATTTTTAGCGGCGGTTGACAATGTCAACCGCAGCTAAAAATTGATTTTTAGAGGCGGTTGACATTGTCAACCGCCACTATAAATATTAGAAGCCTAATTTGTTTTTTGGTCCATTTACCCCTCCAAACCCTAACTCCCTCTAATAAATATCCCCTTCCTCAGCTCTCTCTCTCTCTCTCTCTCCCCCCCCCCCCCCCCCCCGCCTCCCTGTCTCATGTTCGGCTTACTCCATCGCGCCGGCCCTCCTTCACGGTCCCCTCCGGCGACCCTCCCCCCGCTCCTCCGCGCCACCCCTCCCCCACGGCCCTCCTTCGTGCTCCCCTCCGGCAACCTTCCTCCACAGACCCCGCTCCCCCGCGCCACCCCACTCCCCCGCCCCACCCCTCCCCCGTGGCCCCCTGCTCCGCGCTCCCCTCCGGTGACCCTCCTCCGCGCGCTTCCTCCGACGATCCTCCACGCTCCCCGCGGCCTCCTCCCCCGCGCCGCCCCTTCTCTGACCTGATGCGACTAGGGATCAAAGGACGAGCGACAACAACGGCTCTCTGGCGGGCGGATCTGACCGTTGTCGGATCTGGCCGGGTGACGGTGGCGGCATCACGCGGGCGGGCAGATCTGACCGAGGGCCGGCGGATCTGCCCGGGCGGTGGCAGCGGGCGGGCGGATCCGATCGAGGACTGGCGGATCTGCTAGCGTGGCAGCAGCGGCGCTCGCGGGCGGGTCGGTCCGACCAAGGACCGGCGGATCTGCCTGGGCGGTGGCTCGCGGGCTGGCAGATCCGACCAAGGAACGTTGGATGTGCCCGGGCTGCGGCGGCGGCTTGCGGGCGGGCGGATCCGGCCCAACGGGTGGGCTGCTACGGTTTTGGATATTTTTTTTTATTTTTTCGTTTTAATTCGTAGCGACGGGTGATATTATCACCCGTCGCTCCAATTGGATATCTAGCGGCGACTTATTTGACTTGTAGGAGAACCGCTGCAATAAAGTACTTTCGTTAGCTGTTGAATGGTAGCGGCGTGGGGGCGTACCCGCCGCTACAGTATGTTTTTAACCGCCGCTACTGCCCTCTTTTGTTGTAGTGTAGGGTATGCAAGTCAGTGATCTAAAACTTGGCGTCAACAAATGACGTGTTACTTCTCTCTGCTTGATACTGGTAGATACATTAGTTGTTCTTACACCAATTCTTTGCTCCGTGTCCGACAGGGCAACAGGGAATCAGTTTATGTACTACCAAGGGTTGAATCTGAGGTCGTCTTTGATGGCAACGGCAATGATGAACTTGATACCGGGCATCACCTTCGTAATGGCAGCTTCAGTCGGGTGAGTATCCGACACTCTGGTGGAGAATCCGTGCAAGTCCATGGCAAACCCGTACGACGCCGTTTTTTCTCCTCCACCTTCCAAAATGTATACTGCACTAGTTTGGCTCCATGGTGGCTCCAGATCGACCATTGTCGGGAACAGCACGAGCTGGCTACTATTTGCGTGCCAACTCATCAAATAATTACGTTTGTTCTGTGACCAATAATAATAACTTATATACTGTCCGCAGAACAAAATGACGAGAGACGCACGTGAACATGTTAGTAGATCTCCATGTTGGGCCCAACGGCCCAACATCCAGATCCGCGCCCTGATCGGGGGCGCCCTAACCCTACTCTGGTTGGTGGGCCCCCATCGCACTACACCACATAAATAGAGGGGTGAAGCCGGGGTACGGGACACGAGGTTGACCGCCGTCACTGTACACCCCACAAACCATAAGCCGATCTAAGCTAGGGCGTAGCCAGCGATGGGAAGCCGCCACCACCACGACGCCCTACACCGCCGTACCGGGCCAGTGCCGCTAGAGGCCTGAGGGATATTAAGACCACCGTCCACCGTCGCCGCTTCCCCAACACATTGCCGACGCACTCGACGAGATCCTCGCCGTGGAGATGACGAGAACCGATGCCTCCGTCGCCTCTGCATCGGTCCCGGCCCTCACCATGGCAACAACACCCGCTCTTCCGCTCAACAACCCAGGTGCCTCTCTTCTCTCTCTCCCTCAAGATCCCGTATAAGACCCACTGCTACATGTCTACTTTCACTAGATGCTACCTAGGGCCAGAGGTCAGTTGCTATCAATGGCATCAAAGCACCCTAGGTTAAGATCTAGATGAGGTAGAAGAGGTCGGTTTTTCGATCGACCAAAGAGTTAAAGATCTCACAAAGAAAGAAACCCGAACCCCCCAAACCCTGACCCTAGGGTTAGGGTTCCAGATCCAAGAGCACAAAGACATCGGTGAAGGGTTCGGGGACATACCTGGGTCACTTATCGGGTGCCATGGCCGCCGGCGGCTAGCCGTCATGGCAAGAACTCGAGCACCGGTCACAAGGACCCTCGACGGCGGTGCGCTCGCTCTCGGGCGAGCACGCGCACCGGCAAAGGCCCTCGTGGCGGCGTCGCCAGGACCCGCTCCTCCTACTCGCCACCGACGCCGTGCCAGCGGGGCCTCAACGACGGGCGTCGCTCATCGCCGTTGCGCAGGTGGAGCAGAGAGCAGAGAGGGGGCGGAGAAAAAGAAATGGGGGCTAGGGTTTTCGGGGCGACCGCGCGGCTCCGTTTTTGTTCGTGCGAGAGTCGCGCCCAGCCGTCGATCCTGACGGACGGCTGGGATGGAGGCGGGACAGACGGCGGCTCAGCTGGGCCAGACCATCGCTTTCACGCGCCCGCGTGGGATGGGCTTAAAGGCCGTGCGGGGCAGGCGTTCACACGGGGGGCGAGCTGGGCCCAAAAGCGTGGCGCGCACGCTCACGTGAAGAATGGGCTAGGCCAAAAGGCCGTAGAGCACGCGCGTGCGCAAGCGGCCAGCTGGGCTGGGCCTGCTGTTGTTTTCGCACGCGTGCACAAGCTGGGCCGAGAGTTTTGCTGCGCAAAATTTTCTGGAATGGGCCACAATCAAAGAAATGCACAGTAGCCATGTTTTATCAGTTTTTTGCTGGTTTTATGTCGATTTTGACCAGTATTTAATTGAAATTTGATGAATTTGCCTCTATTAAAATATGAACCAACGAGATTATTTTTCCAGACTGTAAATTAAGAGATTTAGCTATTGTTCACGCATGTGTTATGCTATGTTTTCCGCAGCAAGTTTATAGAATTGATGATTATTGTTAAAATTGATGTTTTCTAAAATTAAATTTTGAACCAACGGGAGAATTTAATTTTAGGAGCAATAATTTTCAGATTATATGTCATTGTAATTTTTCTGACCAACGTTGTTAAATTGCAATGTCATATCATGATGTTTTATGTATTATGCCTATTTTCTGCCTAATGGTGATGTAGGTTTAATGCATACATGGTAGAATTTATATGTTATTTTTATTCTCATTTTTCATGGTTAATTTCAGGAGCAATCATGATGGCTTTCCTTCCCCAGATCCCAGTGTTGAAAGGGGACAACTATGGGGATTAGAAGAGAAAGATTAATCTTGCCTTCGTTATAGGTGAGATGGACTGGATAGTGACTACCCCATGTCCAATAGAGCCTCCTGAGCTTGTCAGAGGCACAGAAGAAACATATGCTACTTGGTAAAAGAGGCAGAGGGATGATGCTTCCGAAAGAGTTCGTATTCAACTTGAGCACAGAAGATGAGTTCTTGATAACAAGAAGTGTTTGGCACTTGTCAAGAACATGATTGAGCCCGCTATCATGGGCTCAATCTAGAATGAAGACACAATAAAGGACTATCTCCAGAGGGTGGAGAACCAGTTTACTGGGTCTTTCAAGACTTATGCCACACAGATGATAAGACAACTGGTGAATGAAAGGTACACTAGTGGTGACATAAGGGAGCATATTTTGAAGATGAACAGTTTGGCTATAAAGCTAAAGACTGTGAATCTAACGATTCAAGAAGACCTCCTGGTTCATTTTGTGTTGTTGTCCCTACCGTCTCAGTTTGACAACTTTGTTTCCAACTATAACATGAATCCAGAAAAATAGACTTTTGAGCAGCTTATTGCCAACAGTGTCTAAGAGGAGGACAGATTCAAGGACAAGCATGGTGGTTCTGTCCACTATGTAAAAGATAACAAGAATAAGGGCAAACAGCAAAAGAAATCGGTCTTTTACTCTAAGCATATGGGCAAGCAACAACATAGGCCTCTACAGGGATAAGTTGTAGTGGACAAGGACACATGCCTCCACTGCAACCAGAAAGGACACTACTAGAAGAATTGTCCTGACTGGCTGAAGCTGTTCATGCAAAGAAATGGTGAGAACATTATTACATTTATAAATGAATCCTTGTATATTAATTATTCTAGATCCACATAGTGGATTGATTCAGGAGCGACTATTCATATTGCAAATTGTTTATAGGGGTTTCGTACGACGAGAACCATGGGAAGAGATGAAGGTTTGATAATAGTGGCTAATGAAGTAGAAGCCAAAGTTGAAGCTGTAGGGGATCTTCGCCTAGAGCTTAGAGATGACTTTATTCTTAGGCTTTATGATGTCTTTTATGTACATTCGTTGCAAAGAAACTTAATAAGTGTATCGCGTCTTGATTATGATGGTTATGATTGTCATTTTGGTAATGGCAAATGTGAACTTATGTTCAATAATGAATGCCTTGGTTTTGCGTCTTTACAAGATAAGTTTTATTATTTGTCACTTAGCGATAATGTAATGTGATACATGATATGAATGATAATGTACATGATATGAATGTTCCTACATCCTCGTCGACTAAAGTTAACAAGAAAATCAAAAGAACTCCAAGTGTCTCATCGAAATTATGGCATTGTCGCTTAGACCATATTTCGAGGGGGAGAATTGAGAGACTTGTAAAGAATGAAATTCTTTCTCCATTGAAGTTCACAGACTTAGAACAATGCATTGAATGCATTAAAGGAAAATATGTAAAGAAAATCAAGAAAGACGCCAAAAGAAGCACAAGAATATTAGAGATCATTCATACGGATATTTATGGTCCTTTTCCCGTCAAGAGTGTAGATGGTTATGACTCGTTTATAACATTCACAGATGATTACTCCCGCTATGGTTATATTTATCCAATCAAAGAAAGATCAGAAGCATTGGATAATTCAAGATATTTAAAGCAGAAGTAGAAAATCAACATGATTTAAAGATAAAAGTTGTAAGGTCCGACCGTGGTGGGGAGTACTACGGAAGACATACGTCTTATGGACAAGTCCCAGGACCTTTTGCTAGGTTCCTACAAGAAAATGGTATAGTAGCCCAGTATTCCACACCGGGCGAACCATAGCAGAATGGAGTAGCAGAGAGGCGTAACCGTACCTTGATGGATATGGTGCGTAGCATGATGAGCTACTCCACACTGCCAGTGAGCTTATGGATAGAGGCATAAAAACCGCTATTCATATTCTCAACAGAGTTTCAAACAAATCGATGTCCAAAACACCGTATTAATTATGGACTGGAAGAGTGCCTTCGCTGGAACACCTCCAGGTGTGGGGGAGTCCTGTAGAGGCTAAGATCTTCAACCCAAGTCTTGGAAAGTTGGATCCCAAGATAGTGAGTTGCCATTTTATTGGCTACCCAGAAAGGTCTAAAGGTTTTTGTTTCTACTACTCAGATAGATACACGAAGTTTGTAGAAATAAGGCATGTCGTCTTCTTAGAGGACGAAATGATTTGGGGGAGCATGGTAGCTCGAGAGATCGATCTTGAGGAGAAGCGGGTATATGTACCCAATTCTATGAGCCAATAACCTTTCTTCTCACTGTCTGTTGATGTTGAGCCTGTGATGTCTGACGTTGTAGCGCCAACACCTGTTGTCACTCCATCTATGGTATAAGAGGAACCTGCCACTGATGAAGGGGAGCAGCAGCAGCCACACACAGATAATGTGCCAGAAGAGCAGGCTTCACAAGAGCCTCAACCAGAGATTGTGCCAAATGAAGAGGCCTCTAGGAGGTCTCAAAGAGCTAGAAAGTCAGCAATACCGGTTGACTATGAACTGTATAATACAGAAGAATATCATATGGAGGATGACCCCACCTCATATGAAGAAGCCGTGAGAAGTGTCTACTCATCTGAATGGTTGGAGGCCATGAAGGATGAAATAAAATCAATAAGTCACAATAAAGTTTGGAACTTAGAAGAAATTCCTAAAAGAGTCAAAATAGTAGGCTATAAATGGGTCTACAAGATTAAATATGACTCTACAGGGAATATAGAAAAGTGTAAGACACGACTTGTGGCTAAAGGTTTTACGCAAAGAGAAGGAATTGACTATAATGAGACATTTTCTCCAGTCTCTTGTAAAGACTCTTTTAGAATTATAATGGCACTAGTGACGCATTATGACTTAGAATTACATCAAATGGATGTAAAAACGGCATTTCTAAATGGGGATTTAGAAGAAAGAGTTTACATGACACAACCGAAAGGTTTTGTTGTGGAAGGAAAAGAAAAGATGGGATATCATTTAAAGAGATCTATTTATGGATTAAAGCAAGGTTCAAGACAGTGGTACTTGAAGTTTGATGAAACAAAAAAGAAATATGATTTTGAAGCAAATGTTGAGGACAATTGCATCTATGCAAAGTTCAAGAATGGGAAATTTATTTTCCTTGTTTTATATATGGATGATATTTTACTGGCCAGTAGTGATATCAATCTACTACAAGAGACAAAGAAATTCTTGTCCTCAAACTTTGACATGAAAGATCTTGGTGAAGCATCATATGTTTTGGGCATTGAGATTCACCGAGATAGAAGAAACCACGCATTAGGACTGTCTCAAAAGACGTATATAGAAAAAGTGTTGAAGAAATTCAACATGCACAAATGTAGTGCCACACCTGCTCTTATATTCAAGGGCGAAAGATTTAGAGATTGGCAAAAACCCAAGAATAAGTACGAGCTTGATGATATGAAAACGAAACCATATGCTTTGGCTGTGGGAAGCTTGCAGTATGCACAAGTATGTACACGCCCTGATTTATCATTTGTCACCGGGTTACTTGACAAATTTTAGAGTAATCCAGACCCTGAGCACTAGAAGTTAATAAAGAAAGTCTTGCAATATTTGCAAGGAACGAAAGGTCTCAAGTTGGTATACAGAAGATCGGATTCACTCCAAGTGGTAGGATATTCTGATTCAAACTTTGCAACAGATAACACGAAGAAATCCATATCGGGATATGTGTTTACCCTGGCAGGAGGAGCCATTTCATGGAAAAGCTCCAGACAGACTATCACGACAGGGTCTACCATGTATGCCGAATTTATAGCATGTTATGAGGCCACGGGGCAGGTCGACTGGCTGAAGAAATTTATACCCGGATTAAGAGTGATTAACAGTATTGAGAGACCATTAAAGTTATACTGCGATAATAAACCAGCAGTAATGTATGCTCACAACAATCAGTCCAGTGGTGCCGCCAAGCATATTAATATAAAGTACTATGTTGTAAAAGACAAAGTTCAGGATCGCACTATAAGTCTCGAGCATATCAGGATTGAAAGAATGCTTGCGGATCTGCTCACGAAAGGACTACCATCCAGCGTGTTCAATTAGCACATAGCCGATATGGGGTTAAGGGAAGTATTATGATTCTAGACTTAGGGCCCAAAGAAATATATCTGTCTCTAAACGGGGATGTGTATAGTAGCTGTTGAATCTATCGGCGTTTAACTGTGACGATGAAACATGCTCTATGTATAAATCTGTGATGAAATAAAAAATGTAAAGTAATTATAGAATGAGATCTAGGGGGAGAATGTTAGTAGATCTCCATATTGGGTCCAACGGCCCAAAACCTAGATCCGCGCCCTGATCGGAGATGCCCTAACCCTACTCTAGTTGGTGGGCCCCCATCACACTGCGCCACATAAATAGAGGGGTGAAGCCGGGACACAGGACATGAGGTTGACCACCGCCACTGTACACCCCACAAACCCTAAGCCAATCTAAGCAAGGGCGCAGCCAGCGACAGGAAGCCGCCGCCGCCACGATGCCCTACACCGCCGCCGTACCGGACCAGTGCCGCTGGAGGCCTAAGGGATATCGAGACCGCCGTCCACCGTTGCCGCTTCCTGAACACATCGTCGATGCCCTCGACGAGATCCTCGCCGTGGAGATGACGGGAACCGACGCCTCGGCCGCCTCTGCATCGGCCCCCGCCCTCACCACGGCAACAACACCCGCTCCTCCGCTCAATAACCCAGGTGCCTCTCTTCTCTCTCTCCCTCAAGATCCCGTATAAGACCCACTGCTACTTGTCTACTTTCACTAGATGCTATGTAGGACCAGAGGTCAGTTGCTATCAGAACACAGTAGCTAATTATGTCGTCGAATCCTGACAAATCAACGATAAACCTGCATTGGTTACAATTACTTGTTTCCAGGTCATGATTCGTCTGGCAGTACTAGAGTGCGACTCGTTGTCATCATCCAGACGCAGCACGAGTCAAGTCCCTGCAGAGCGACATGGATTGATTCGAGCTAGTACTCGGCTGTTAGCTTGCATAGTAGTTTACAGTTAAGACAACTGACAAGGGATAAGTAGGCTGCTTAGTCACTTGCCATGTTAGAATATGTTGGAACGAATGACTACCCCTCCCCAGAATTTTCTAATTGTTCTGTACTACCGGATGATTATCTTCAGTCACATCTTTAACTGGATGGGCCTGTTACATGGCCAGTGTAACAGAGTGTAGCATCAGCCAGTCAGTATAACATTGCACATGGATAGATCAAATTTGTCAGAAGGGACGTGTTTAGCGAGTCAATACTCTTTGTTTTACAGCTAGCATGTAAAGTTAACACTGGTCCAGTCCACGCTGCTCGTTTCCTTCCTCCTGCCGGACCCGGCCGCCTGAAGGATCCACTCGCTGTTCGAGCTCTCGTGCTGCCTGTTCGCGGTATGGGCGTTAGCAACCTCGTGCACGTCATTTTCCCTGGTTTGCCATTGCAGTCCATTGTGATGTTGGGAGTAATCCAGATAGTGGTGATCGTGCAGGGCGTGGCCGGGTCAGGCGTGACGCTTTACCTGCAGTCGTGGGGCATCTCCGTGACGGGCCCTCTCTACTCCGCCATGTTCAACCCGTTCTGCACCGTGCTCGCCGCCGTTGTCCTCGGCGAAGAGCTTCACGTCGGAAGGTTCGAGACATCTCTCGCTCTACATGTGTTATATTATTTCTTCTCTTGGCCAACTGTACATCGAATTCCTGTAACGAAGTTGTGACAACCGATAAACTGATTTTGTGGGCTCAGCTTGCTGGGCGCGATTGGCGTCATTTCTGGGTTGTACGTCGTGTCGTGGGGCAAAGCGGGCGACAGCAAAGTCGGGAGGGCATCGGAGCGGAGCCAGGATATGGAGAAGACGGCGAAGGAGTCGGATTTGAAGCTCGACGTCGGGAATAGTATTGCAGAGCCTCTGCTAGGGGATGGAAGCCCGACTGCAGCGTAGAGAAGATCCTTGAAAAGAGCCCATGTGTTTGCAACTCCAGCCTCCAGGATTACTGGGGGTTGGTAGATCAATTTCATTTTTGGTTAGGTGCTTGGGCCACGTTTGAGAATTGTGTATCTTATATTCCAAAATGGCGAAATGACCCTTAAGGGCTGAAGGATTGATTTTCTCATGCTCATGACTCCCGCCTAGCTATGCAAATTGGTTCACTCTTCTGCTTGTATCCGCTTCGCGGCTGGGAGGGCATGTGAACCCAAATGCTACTCCCTTTGCTTAAGAATATATATAAACATTTCTAGATTTAGTTAAAGTCAAATATTTTTTCAAACAAAGTCAAAATGAAACATGAAGATCTTTTTTCGAATGAGATAAATCCACTTCTATTGCAACCCAAACGGAAGTCTACAAGTTTATTTTCACATATTTCGTACTTCTTAGCTTTCAATCAACTGAAAGCTTTTAGTCAATGGTTTGCTACTTTGTATTTTATTATTTTCTTGTAGAATTATCTGTATAATAATTATAAACCATTAGATCTAGATCTAATGGCTAAGAAGGTAACTGTTAGCTGAAAATTAGTAAGTCCCTTATTTTTATCTTTTACAGATGCCAAAAGCAAGAGACTAAGAAAAGAAATGACACCCCTATCCCTACGTGATCTAAGGATCGATTGCGTCCAAGGAAAAGACAAGGAAAAGACACAAGTTAAATAGCCACAAAAAATGTTAAAGATGTAAGGGGAGATGAAGAAATTTCTGTTCGTTTCTGCATCCTAAATTAAGTGGTGTTAAACGTTACATGATAACATGTGGAGCTTCAAACATGTCGACGAAATGGCCAGCTATCTGTTACCACAACATATAGTAGTTATTGCAGTATCGAGGGTTTGTGTTTCCCGTTTAAGAATGAGATCTTCTACAATGTTTACAAGTAGTGTGGTCGTCTATTGCCTTAAATCTAATGTATCACAATTAAAGATATCAACCAAAGGTACTTAAATATTAATCAATGTACTTAAATATTGAGGGTAAAAATGTATTTTTATCTATGACAAGTCTGGAAGGGTACAAATCTATTAGGAAATAAATTGATATGTGATATGTTCTTTTTTTACTTTGTTTTCATAACACTTGGTTACCATTTACATACGAGTCAAGATAAAAATGTCTTCGTAAACCATTAGTTTTAATTTACATTGTTTTATTCAGATTTACTCGATTGTTTCCTTGTCAATCGTTCTCTACGAGGAGGAACACACACCCGAGTCTAGATGCTTGCTTCGAGTTTTTTTTATCAATTACATTTTTCTTAAAGAGACACTCTACTATTTAGGTTTTGCGATTCATGTATAGCTACCCCGCACCAAGCCATATAAATTACAAAATGACAATATCATATAACCAAATAAAACCATGCACCCTATATATCACTAATAGATTGAAACAAAATATGTGAAGCTCGATCACAAGCCACTTTCATGTCTTTATATCCTAGTCCAAATTCTTCATAATCAATATATTAATCAGTAATTAATCAGATAATTTAGTAAATAATTAGAATAGTTATCGAATACCCAAACATATCATTTTGTTCGTGTTGATGATGATTTGCATGTCCTTATCATGCATTTGTCTCATCAGATCTAAGGCCTATACCACTGCTCTAAATCCTAAGATACAATATGTAACTAATACACATTATGTAGTTGATTAGTAAAATAAATAAACAATGAGGTATGTTGATCCCGTAGTCCATATTCATGGAGTAGACGAATAAAGAAGGTGTAATTAATAAATCAAATCCTCTAAATTATCATATTTTACTGATTTATCATTAATATGATATTTTTTATTCCGTACATTGCCCCTCTCTTAATCAATGGTCTATATCGTAATACCCCTTGGTACCTCTAAGTATCTCGCAGACACCATAAAAGATTTCTTAAGAATACATTTAAAATTTCTGTTCATGCTAATAAAAAAATGTAATCGCCTTTCATTTCCTAGTTTTTTATCATGCCTTTTTTCTTCCCAAAAGTTCTACAACTTATATAGTAGTGTATTATTAATATGGCCTGCTTGTCTTTGCACAAGAGCATATCCAAAAGCTCCCCAAAAAATAGATTCCAATAGAGTGTTTTTAGTAGCAGCCCAAAAATTATTGGTAAGAAGTTTTATTGTCTCCTCTAATAGTTCTTCCTAAAAATAGATCATAAAATTTTTTGATTGGACCACGTCATCATCTGAGACCATAACAACATTAATTTCCTTCTAAATACAAGGATTGAGACTCCAATTTTTCTCTCATTTCTAGCTACAAATGAGGAGAATTTAGGGAGAGAATAAATTTGTGAGTTATTTTGAGGAGCTGTTGGAGGTGGGTTTTTTTAAATTAAACCCTATTAATTTGATTTATGAAGAATTTATGAGACTCTTTTAAAGATGCTATTGGTGCAAAGACACGTCGGCTGGTCTCAATTTTTTTTTCAAAAAGAAAGAAGAGGAATGCTCCTCGTGTTCTATTTAGAAAACCATTATGCTTACAGGCGACCAACTCCGAGATTACTAAAACTGCCGCTCGCTCCCCTAAGCACACTGGTGGAGACTTCCTCCAGCTAAAACTAGCTGAACAGCTAAGAGCCACCAGTACGGCGGGTTGGTTGTGCTAGTACCTCTATTGTCTATTGAGATTAGAGTGTATAGATCAGCCATGGAGGATTACACGCCGCCTGCGGCCATGATGCTGACGCAGTGCATCTACGCTACTGTGGCGCTCTGGGCCAAGGCAGTGTTCACCGGAGGCATGAGCCCCATGGTCTTCGTCGTCTACAGACAGGCCGTTGCCACCGTAGTCCTCGTCCCCATCGTCATCGTGGTCAACAGGTAATTTGCTAGTATTAAGATCTTCAGTCATTTGATTACTTCCTAGTTTCCTACCGGCTCTGGTCCTGATCTGCAGAAAGAAGATGAAGCAGATACTGAATCCTGGAATCTCAGGCTTCTCGTTGGTCTTTGTGGCTTCTCTTGTTGGGTACGCTAATCATATCAATTATAGTTCAGAGTTCACCAAAGTGATATTTATGCAGATACTTATTCATAAACTGATGGGTGGTCATTTTCTACGTGCCATAGGGCAACATTGAACCTGTGCTTGTACTACCAAGGGGTGCATCTGGGCTCGTCATCGATGGCAACGGCCATGGCGAACTTGATACCGGCCATCACCTTCGTCATGGCTGCATCAGTCGGGTGAGTTCTTGATCCTCGAAAATAAATTCTGTTCAGATTTTGTGTTGTCTTGGACTAGATCTGTCGTTAGTCTTGTTAGTTGGAGAGTAATATAATAGCATAGAGACAAAAGAATATGATTCCTGTCTGAAATGTTATTCTGTGGGCCATGTTCTTCTCTCTTCTTTTCTGAACCCTGAAATTACTGTCGTGGTCAATGTGATTCTCGTAACAGGCTAGAGACGGTGGACGTCAGGAAGCCGAGGAGTCTCGCCAAGATATTTGGCACCATCGTGTGCGTTGGAGGAGCCATGATCATGGCATTTGTTAGGGGCCCCAAGCTGCTCAGCGACATGAACATTCTTCTCCACTCGTCAGCGGGCAGCAGATGGGTGTTAGGCGCGCTCCTCCTCGTTGGCAGCAGCTCCTGCTGGGCGCTTTGGCTCATCTTGCAGGTCAGCGAATTTTGTAAACAACTAAACATGATCTTATCTGCGCAACGTAAAGCTTGCGGTGTTGTTTTGAAGTTGAATACTCACGTTGTGGACGGCAATCCTCTCCTATACTGCATCAATTCTGTTTGGTTTTGGTCATCAGGTGCCAATATGCAAATCATACATGGATCCCCTGACGCTGTCGGCATGGATGTGCCTCCTGTCTACGCTGCAGACTGCGATACTCGTCTCCTTCCTCCTGCCGGACCAGAGCAGCTGGAAGATCCCGTCGCTCTTCGAGCTCTCGTGCTGCATCTTTGCTGTATGACGACACTTAGCTAGAGAAACCGATTACAGTTAGCGCTCTAGGCTTCCTTTGCCATTGCAAGCCAAGATCTTGATAATAATTCCGTATGGTGCTGCCTTGTAGGGCGCTGTCGGGTCCGGTGTGACGTTCTACCTGCAGTCGTGGTGCATCTCGGTGAGGGGCCCTCTCTACTCCGCCATGTTCAGCCCACTCGGCACAGTGGTCGCAACCGTGCTCTCAGCGGTCATTCTCGGTGAAGAGCTGCACGTCGGAAGGTGCGTTAATTTCTTGGAACATCTCGCTCTCGCCTTCGGTATTAATCCACATATCTGTCACAAATCCACATGATTATCTCTCGCCTCCGGGGTTGTCATGATGGGTCTTAATTATATGCACAGCTTGCTGGGAGCGATCGGTGTCATCACCGGATTGTACATAGTGCTGTGGGGTAAAGCGGGCGACATCAAGACCGCGATGGCGCCGGAACACATGGACGATCCGGAGGCGATGGTCGATGACACGGTCGGCATCGTGGAGCCGCTACTGGCGGGCAACAAAATCTGCTGATGAGGAGAGATAACTGCCAGATCCGTTTCACCTTCATTAAAAAAAGTTTAGATTTTATTGGAACAAAGCTCCACCTTTGAAGAAAAAAAGTTCCAAAGAAATTGAATACTACAACTATATGTTCCAATTTCAACAATAAAAGTTCCATGTTTAATAAAAAAAGTTTCATTCGTATATATATTTTGTTTCAAAAATACAACTGAGAGAAGTGCAAAATCCGAGTTAACCGAAAACTAGCAAATCCTATCTTTTAATAGATGACATCCCGAGGGTTGGCGAAATGCACATGGTTTACACGTGTATTAGTGCCTATACAGATATGTGAAGCGCGAATGTGTTGTGTTGTATTCAAAATAAATGGTGTCCCAGCTGAGATCTGGTCCCACATAATTATGTTTCCTATTGATTTTCTCACCTGTGATTTTCACTAATTCATCCAGCATGTAGTTATTTATGTCATTATTATTATCCCCTAAATAGGCTCTATACAAATGCATGAGAGTGATGAGACCAGGTAGTATTGTTTTTCAAGGAAAACATGAGTGCTCGTTTCCTTGTGTTAAACTTTAGTCCTTACACTACAGTTTAAACTTTAGCTCCCAGCTTACCGAACAGGTGTGCTAAATTTTAGAGTATATGAGGAAAATGGGCTAATAAAGGGAACACTTTGCCCGCAGTTTGATGCTAGACTTTAAGAGCTGAACTTTAGCTCATAAAGGAAACAAACACCCTCAGTGCTGCTCCTTGTCTCAGCATTTTAGAACATGAGAAGGGTCTTAAGTATATTTATTTGACAAACAATATTCACAAACGTAAGCAAATATATATTATTTAAATAGGAAGAGGAAGGGTTATCTATTTATGATAGTTCTATGATGAATCTAGTAACATTATTTTAATATTGTCAAACTTGTAAAAAATTCCCCTAACGATGAAGAGGGAGTATAGATAAATTTTGGATTAGAAAACCCTTGCAATCGAGCAATAGAGGATTTTAATCAGCCCAACTTGGAAAAATATCGACAGAGCTGATAAGCATCAAGAGAGAGGTAATGGGTTGGGCACTTCAAATGCGTTGGCTATGGTATGCAAAAACTCAGACTGATCATCCTTGGAGAGGCTTAGACTTCCCTGCACATTCCAATGTGCGAGCTATGTTCAAGGTCTCGGTCGTTTCTCATGTTGAAAATGGGGAGAACACACTATTTGGACTGATCGGCGGATACATGGTAGCTCAATATCAGACCTAGCCCCTCTGATCCTTACCCAAGTTTCACCAAGAATTACAGCAAGTCACACATTATCTGAAGTGTTTAATAATCAGAGATGGGAGCAGGACATACAAGGCGCCTTTTCAGCTGAGGCTTTCTATGAATATTATCAACTTTGGACAGTCTTTTTAGAGTTTAATTTGGACATGGAGGAGGATCAACATTACTAGGTTCATGACCCTTCAGGTTGCTACTTTGGCAAATCAGCCTACAAAGCCTACTTCCAGGGGTCAATCACTTTTGAACCATGGAAAAGGATCTGGAAATCATGGGCACCAGGAAAATACAAACTGTTTCTGTGGCTTGCAATCTGGAATCATTGTTGCACGGCTGATCGGCTACAGAAACGCGAACTTCCTCCATCCAGCTCGGTGTGTTCTGTGCGACCATGAAGAGGAGGATGTACAACACATCCTGACAACATGTGTGTTTGCAGACAGTTTTGGGTCACGGTATTGACAGCTATTGGCTTGCAAAATGCAGCTCCCAAGCGACGGAAAAAAAGTTTTGCTGCATAGTGGTGCAAGGCAGAAAGAAGATCTGGAAGAAACAAGAAAAAGGGTGTTAACAGTGCTATCATTTTAATTAGCCGCATGGACTTTGTGGAAAACTTGGAACAAGTGTGTATTTGATGGCAGTATTCATTCTGCTTTGAGCTCCTTTAAGGATGAAGCACATTGGTGGAGTTCGGCAGAAGCCAAGAAGCTCCAAGAGCTTTATCTAGGCCAAGTGGGGAATGTAAACTAGGTTCGTTTCCTTTGGGTTGAGTTTTCCATAGTGTTAATAGATGATCTTATAACCAAACGTTAGTGGGTGCTCTTCTAACCTTCGGAGGGAGGCAAAGAGTGGGTGTTATACCTCTTTCTTCTCTATTAAATACAAAGATATGCAACTCTCCTGCATATTCGAGAAAAAAAATATCAAGAGAGAGAGGAGGTGGTTTCCGCTACATAAGGGTCTATGCGCATATGCAACAGTGAAGCGAGCAGATAAGTACACATATAGCAAAAAGCATGAGCTCTTTCAATCTCGGGTTTATTCACTTTTTGCTCTGTCGGAGGGGGCCAGAGTAGTCATGACTGGTGGCATCTGCGCGCTCACAGAGGGCTTGAAGCCATGTGTTTTTTTTTTGAAAGCCACATGAGGACTCCCAGGCCACTTTTTTTTGAAAGTCAAGGCGGCGTCCGCGGGGGGCACGATCCCCTTCATTTTCGATGTTTACATGCAGGGCTTCGCCACCCTCGTCCTAGTTCCCATCGCCATACTGACCAACAGGTACTGAGTGAACAGGTAGTACTCGATGCCTGCCTTCCTATTTCTTCCTCAACATCCTCCCTCACAGACCTCTCGCATGGTGCTGATCTTCAAAATCAATTGATGTATGGATGAGAAATCAGGACAAAGCTGAAGGAGGTGATGACTCTTCCTGGTGTTCATGGCGGCTTCATCCCTTATTTGTCGTTTTTCAAGCCAACTTCTAGCATATACCCAAAACTTAACAATTGATTCCTTTTATGCCCTTTTTGATGTTAACTTTCTTCTTTTGACAAGTTTACTCTTAAGGAGACATCTCTTATTTGTTCCCCAAATGAAACAAATAAATAGAAGCACTTCTATATGTTAATGTTTTTGTGTACATTAATGAAGAATATCATATTCACAAAAATATATATTCAGATTCAATCAAAAGTATATTTTTTTTGCAATATCATACTCACTCTTATCTATTTTTTTCTAGGTTAATGAAAAACAACATACTCACTCTTGTCCATTTTTTTCTCGATTAATGAAGAATATCATATTAATTCTTGTCCATTTTTTTTCTAGATTAATGAACTATATCATACTCACTCCTGTTCCTTTTTTTCTAGATTTTTCAGATTAATAAATAATATCATATGTATAAAGTAATGTACTTTTGGTTGAATCCAAACATACTTTTATGAATATAGTATTTTATATTAATCTAGAAAAATAATGAATGTATAACTGCTCTCATTTATTTATTTATTTCGGAGACGAATAAGACATGTCCCCTTAAGGATAAACTTGTTCATAAGATAAAAGTTAACAGCAAAAAGAACATAAAAAAGATATAATATTTTGGATATATGATGAGTTGGTTTATTTGAGTGGAGACAAATAAGCGATGAGATTTTAAATTAGAGAGAAATAAGTAATTTACTCCATAAACACACATCCTATTACAGAAATGCATCCATTAGATGTCCAGCAGTACATGAATACTTTTATGGCGCTTGCTAAGCATGATATTCAAAGAAAGTCAAATGCTACTGGCCCCACATGGAACGGTCAGACCATCCGATCAACCAATCCCAACACACGCATGCCAGGCAGTCGCTCAATCATCAGAAACAAAAGACCATCAACGCCCTTCCACCCGCAAATGCTATAAATCAAACCTAGAATATTGCTCATGCAGCACGAGCACAAGGACAAGCACAGTAGAGCAGTCCAGTCAACGATGTTGTGCCTTTAAAATCATGTTTGGATCAGTTTTAGTTTCTTAAAAACTGAATTCTTAATCTGAAATCTAGAAAACAAAAACTAGATGAAATTGTTTGGATTCTGGTTTTTAAAGTCTATAAACTAATTTTTAGGTAGTTAATCGATAAAAATTGATATTAGATGGATTGAGCTAGAACTTTAATTTCTTATAAACTAGTTTTTAGAAACCACACAATAAACTGATCCGTTTCAAGATCCTACAGTTTTTAAAATATGGTTTATTAAAAAACTAAAGTGATCTAATCAGGTAGGCCTTTTCAGATTCTGGTTGTAAAATCTACAATCCATAATTCAAAGCTTATTGCTCCTTTTCTGTTATTATTGGTTGACCTATTAGCATTTATCTTTGTAATTTTTGAAATTTGAGCCCTGTTTATCAAATTCTCTGTCAGAATAATGCCATTAAAAAGGTACCCAATGGAGAACATCAGAAAAAACTCAAACTCTATTAGACCCACATGCGCGGGACGGTCCACGATCATACCGGCACACCTTCCACCCGCGCAAATGATATACGTATCACACTTAGAAGAACAAGAATACTCACATGCACAAGTACAAATCCGATCGACCTAGTGAAGCAAACCAGTCAACTGTTTCATTCTTTCCTCCTGCATCTAGCTAGATCTAGATTCTCATTAACATAAAAAAAATTAAATATAATAATTTTTTATATAATGATGAAAATATATGATGTATGTCTTCATAAACTTCAACTACAATCCAATAGAACCAAACAAATCAAACGAATTTAGCTAAAATCTGATGAAAATCTAACAAACTTAAAATGCAAAATTCAATTTAATTTTAAAATAATAGAACAAAAAAATATATGGGATGAGTTCTCTTACTTCAGAGAGCAAATTTCTATAAAAAAACGAACTCAAAACCTTCCCCCTTAATTTTCGTGATTTACCTAAATTTTTGGTCCGTCACCGTTTATAGCCGTTATAATTGACTCTGTAGCGGCGGATCAAGTCGCGGCAGACCTCCTAGGCTTTGTAGCGGCGGTGCACTTTGGACCACGCCGCTACGACCTTTGTGCTGCCGCCGCTACAAGCCTGATTTGTGTTAGTGCTGGATTGTGAAAGCGGGGTAAATGCCTCAGCGGAAGATATTGGTTTTGTAACACTGAACAAGGAAATCTGCTGCTAAGATGAAATACAAATATAATTAATTAATAGTAACATTCACAATAGGCCACATTGCCACTCTGACATCAGGTAACAGGTTAACAGCTGTGGGAATGTGATGGCCATCTACGGAATCCGCTGCTTCTCTGCTAATACTTGAGGTACAATTCTCTATATTCTTTTATGAAGACAAGAGATATTTACCAAGCATGTCAATGATGAAAGCAACACAACAACAACCAGCACCACAACAGGTAATGTTAATGTAAAATCTAGAGTTATGATTCTTATAACCAAACTCCTGTCATGATTCTTGTTGCCAAACTATAAATGCAGACAAATATTGTTGGGAACAAAGTTGCAGAGGTGGCTGCTGCAACAAATATGCATCAACGAAATGAAATTAGTAAAGAAATTGAAGAAACCTGTGCCAAGCTAGGCTCGAATATCGGGTGGTGGACCCAAGGCCCGGCGACCCTGGGTGCCTGCCCAGGCTCTAGCGGCAGAGCCAGCACCCGATGCAATGCTAAACATTTTTTATTTCTTGTATTTTAGTGCTAAGCAAGTGATTAGTGTCTGTTAAGCTTTGATTAATACCAATTTTTTTGGTTAATTAGTTTCCTTTGGCCTATGATTATGTTAGTAATTGGCTTGTTTATGTGATATATATATATAGGAAGCCTTTTTTCTATTTTCAGGAGTAGCTACTCCCACGTGTATATCTCACAATCTAGAGAGTATCAGTACATACTTGAGGTTTGTAAATTAAGTATGTAGTCATACTAGAGAGGATGTGGACATATTCACTTTTTTTTTGGGATACATGAAGTATGACGACATACTCTCTTTTATATAGCAGTAAATATGATATATGTTTATATGGTTATAACTAGAAGACCATTTAAAAAAAAATTATGGTTATCACTCTCAAAAATCTTGTTTTAAGTATATGTTCATACTCAAAATGATAAATAGGTATGAACACATACTCAAGATGGATTTCTCAACGTGGGAGTAACTACACTTGAGAGTAGAATGCATATATATATATATATATATATATATATATATATATATATATATATGCATTGTGATATTCGCCCAGTCTCTACAAAATTTAAGGATCCGTCACTATAGCCAACGCCCAATTCTCACTTGACACTGGAGTTTCTTGGAAGTATGCAGCGATGATGCCAAAATGCCTAGAATTAAGCATGCATACAGAGCATTATTACCACAGAGCATAGTTTGGTAGCTAATATTCCTAATCTCTCTCTCTCTCTCCTTTTTTCTTTTCACTCACCATTGCAACCTGCTCGCTGTAATAGTTCATTGATTTATTGCAACCTTGCACCATGAACCAGAACTAGTTTGTTTGCAAATAAATAAAACACACTCGCTATTTTTGAACTTGTTGCCTGGGTCAATGAACTTTCAAATTGCACAAGTACATCCCTCAACTTTATTTTGTGGTGTCATCCAGTCCATAAATTTATAAACGGCAGAAACACATCCTCAGACTTGTCTTGTGGTCTCATAGCTAGGTCTAAATATTTGTTCTAATGCACAAATCTTCTTACGTGGCATTCCACGTGGAATAATGGAAAAGGACTTCAGCATGAGGTTATACAGATCGACGAAAAGTTACAGGTTGTGGAGATGTCACCCGAGTGTTTGTTGTTGATCAAACGAGGACAACTACAGTAGTTGCAATGACTAAGAACATGCGATGGACCATTGAGCTATGGTAGAAGTCCGGTGGAGAGAGGCGAAAGGGGGAGGAGCATCTGGCTTTTGACTAAGAGTTTTTAGTGTTTTTAATTTCCTTACAACTTAGTCATAGAACTATATTATAGACTATTAGATCCCTCGTTTACCAAAATTCCTGCCTCAAGAGGAAGAATCCTTAAAGGACCGATGGACAATCAAACAGAATGGGGACTAAGGGTGGGGGAAGTACGTCGACCACTACTTCACCAAAGACATTGACCTGTCTTGAAGCTGATGAAGACATCTTCCTTAGCACATCCGGTCGTCATGAGCCACCATCAAACGTCTTTTGAGGGGAGGAATTCATAAAGGAAGGAGGGATAGCAAGCATGAACACACATGACATATGATTTGATATCTCCACCAACAAGGAGTTCAACAACAGAGTAGAGGTGCCAGCTATAAGCACCTGCCAAAACACAATAAGAGCCAACCACGAGGCCAAGACCATAGGCCACCTCAGTGAAGACACGAGGAGAAGGGACACAGGTCACACACATCCCCAAGAGCCTAGTGAGGAAGAGCACCATGAGCAACATTTAGAATCGAAGGTAGGACTACGTCGGGCCGTCCGAAGGTGAGACATCTCCATGCACTTCATCTGCTCTCAAGCAGTCCAACTACTTCACATAATTACGACCAGCCTGCCAACAACATGCATCATGGTAGTACGACCACCATGGATGCTGAATCCACTAGCTAGACATGGGAGGGAGCATGGTACCGACATTGTCGTTATGCCGAGAAGTGATTGTGTACCATCATCCTTGAAGTACTTGAACGCCAGAGGCCAGGGCACTATGGCAATACCTCCATCGAGGTAGACGGCGCTTGCAAGCATCATCGTTGCAAGCACAACAATAGTTGTGCAAGGCTTACGCCCAACACCCTCTCTCAGTACACGAGATCCCCCCATCCTAACCGAGCTCGATGTGGTAGCCGGAGCAGGCGACCCACCATTGTCGAAGCATTAAGGGGCTGCACTCCACGGCGCAACACAACACCACAGCAAAGTAGGGAGTCGTTCTCCTAGCGAACCATACCATTGCATTGACAATGACATCCAAATCACCAATCCCAACCGCCACATCTCCAAGGTGCAAGTCCGCCCTCCTAGGTCCAAAACTCAAGGGAAACCACCAGATCCGGGCCAAGATCATCTAGATCTGACCAGCAAACGACTCTGACCATTGCGCTGGGAGTGAGATCCATGAAGGGATTGCTTGAGGAGGAAAGAGAAGGGGGTGGGAGCGAGGAGGGAAAGAAAACGATGCGGATGACTACCATTAGGTGCCCTCTGCTATCCGTCGTCCAGCAACAGTGGCCACCCATCAGCCAGCAGTGGTGGCCACCAATGTGGGGTCGAGGATTGTGGTTGGTGGCAAGGTGTGGTCGCCCTTGAGTCACCCTCAAGAGGATGAAGCGAGTGCCTCTCAATTTGAAGTTACCTATTATATGTTATATTGACTATCATAAATTATTATTTTATAAATTGTTAGATTTAGATCCGATGACTTAGTCAAACAATCATAACTTTCAGCCAACCCCCCCACACTCCAGCATCGCGACTCATCGCTGCCGCCCAGTCGGACGGAAGCGACCGTCCACCCACACCCTCTCCCTTCTTGCACTCGTGTCGTCTCCTCGTTGGCGGCACAGCGCTGACGTTGCCGGCCCTTCCGTTAGGGGGTTCGAGTTGCCGGGAGGGGGGGCTATGTGCTCCCCGGCGATGGAGGAGGGCTCCGGGGGCGGCAGCCCTGGCCCGGCGGGGCGGCACGGTGGCGATGGCGCCGTCGTGGCCGCGGGCAGCAGGAGGGTGGTGGGAGGGGTCGACGGCGGGGGCATCGGGGTCGAGTGGTTAGCGTGGTGGCAGTGCAGCGATAGTGGCGGTGGGTGCGGGCGGCGCGACGAGGCGGCGTAGTGCCATCGGCCGCCGGTGGTGGTGGCGGGCGGTGGTGCAGGGGCGTGTGGCGGGCGACGACGGCACCGGGGACGGCGCCGGAGTCCGTGAGGGCGGTGGCGCGCCTGGGTGCGGTCGGCGGTCGTTGTTGGTGAAAAAGAAGGAGGGGGAGGAGAGTGGGCGGATGGCGTATTGCGTCCGACGTGGTTGGCAGGGACGGGCTCCCCTCTAGCACATCACAACCACACACACCCCTTGACATTCAAAAAAAAATCTCAACTTCTTGCCATGGATCCCATATCCAGCTCCACCGCAACTCTCTCTGCTTGTGCCTCTCGTCTCCAGTATCTACACAAACATGGCCGGCGGCATTCGCCGAGTCCTGGAGGAGTACAAACCATGCGCCGTGATGGTGGCTACGCAGTGCATCTTCGTGGCCATGACGCTCTGGGTCAAAGTGGCGTTCGGGCAGGGCATGAGCCCCATTGTGTTCGTCGTCTACAGACAGGCCGTAGCCACCCTCGTCCTCGCCCCCATCGCCGTCATGGCCAACCGGTAAAGCTAGCTAGATATCCGCAAGCTAACCACATAGATAGGCACATGCGGCATGCTCCATTGATTTTTTGTTGTGAACGCAGGACAAAACTGAAGGAAATTAGCCCTGGAGCGAGGGGATTCTTGTTGGTGTTCGTGGCAGCTTTGATCAGGTAACACTACCACAAAAGGGTTTGTAGCGGCGTTTAAAAAAATCTCATAGCGGCGTTTTAGAAGAAAACTGCCGCTACTGTACTCCTCCAATTTTTAACGGTGGCCCACAACGTCATCCGCTGCTAAAAATCAATTTTTAGCGGCGGATGACATTGTGGGCCGCCGCTACAAATTAGGGCCTATTTTGTTTTTGGTCCAACCCTAGCTCTGTCTAATAAATATCGCCTCTCAACCCTAACTCCTTAGTCCCTCTCTCATACTCCCAGCTATCGACCGCCTTCTCACCTCCCTCCCTCTCTCTCTCTCTCTCTCTCTCTCTCGTCTCCATCTCCCTCTCGCCTCCCTCTCTCTCTCGCCTTTGGCTGTGCGCGAGCTCGCCTCCGGCTCCGCGACCTCCCTCTCGCCTCCGACCCCACACATGCTCGGCGGTGGCGCACAAGCTTCGGCCCTGTGCGAGCTGGGGTGGCGGCTCCTCTCCTCCCCTCCGGATCTGGCCCCGAGGAGGACGACTATGAGGCGACAACACACTCCGAGGAGAAGGGCGGCGGATCTGTGGGCAGGAGGCATCGTCTCGCGACCGGGAGGCGTCAGCGTGCGGGCGGAGGCGTCAGCACGCGACCGGGAGGCGGAGGTGGGCGAGCGGAAGCGTCGGCGCTCGAGCGAGGGTTCACGGCAGATCCGGCCCCGAGGATGGCAGGGGATCTGGCCTTCCCTCCAGATCCGGGCTGAGGAGGGCGGCAGCGGCCTCCCTCAGCACCCCAACGTGCCCTCCCTGACGACCTCCCTCGGCGCCTCGACGCGCCCTCCCCAAGGCGCACTCGAGCGGCGACGGACTCCCTGGCCTTCCTGACGTTGGGCGACGGCGACGGATCTAGGAGGCGGCGACGACCACGAGGTGCGGATCCGACGACGGCGACGCGCGGCTAGGGGAGCTAGATCCCCCCCCCCCACCCACTCTGATGACGACGGCGCGTGGCTAGGCGAGGCGGCCGGATCCCCCCCGCCCCCCCCTGCTCCGACGGGCGTGGCGGCGGGCTCCTCTTCTCCATCTAGATCCACGCCTCCCCCCCCCCCCTCTAGATCCGAGCCTTAAGGGCTACGAGCAGGCTGGCGGCCTCGCGTCTTTTTTTTTTGTTTTTCAGATTATAGGATAGCGGCGGGTGAAGATGTCACCCGCCGCTATAGATCCCGCGGTAGCGGCAGTTTGTTTCATCCACTGGTCGTCCACCGCTATAGCCTCATATTTTTAGCTACGGTTTCGTAGCGGCGGGATAACCAACCTGCCGCTACAGTGGATTTTGACCCGCCGCTACAGTGACTTTTTGTGGTAGTGTAAGTGCAAAATCTTGCCCATGGAGTACCAGCATCCGGCCAACGGTAAGCCGCTTCTCTGTTTTGGACGGTGATCACCTCTCTAAAACAGAGCAACGGTGAATCAGAACCTGTGCTACCAAGGTCTGCACCTGGGCTCGTCGTCCCTGGCGACTACCATGACAAACATGATACCGGCGATCACCTTCGCCATGGCGCTGGCCGTTGGGTGAGTACTGAGTACCAATAATATTTTACTAGGCACTAGCTTTTCTATCCAAGTATTTGAACCTGCAGTGACCAGAGATGTCCAAATGTCTAATTAAGTGCATTTTTGTCGGTGTATGTACCAAATAACCGCTGGGTACTTCCAAAGATCCAAATGTGAAATGCCACTATCAAACATATGGCATGGTAATTGTCCTCTAGATGCAAGATGCTTGTTATATTACCATAGTGAGATGGCAACGCATGGCACCAAGTCAGTCACATGCATGAACATGACTGTGTTCAAATTATCTTTTGCCATCGTTGTCGTTTGATCACGATCTTTTTGTTGCATGCCTGCAAGTTTTAGTTCCATCCGCTTACTAGCAGATATTTTGTCCGGTCCAGTTCCATTTTGTATTGTCCATTCACTTAAGAGACAAACGGTTACTCCCCCTGTTCTCCAAATGCCATCGTTAGAACAACAGAGTTAGTACAATATTTGGAGAATGAAGGGAGTAGTATGTACTTTAATGGTTGTAGATTATAAACATAATTTGGACTATGATAAATATTTTTTAGATATAAATAATAATGTTTTTCTTTTTTCTTTTTTATAATATAAGAATACATAGCTCGCTTGCGTGTTCTAAGAAATCATGATAATGTTGCATATTTTCAGATAATTCTGTTTGATAATTGGACAAGGGGTCTACTACTTTCTGGGGCAAGTCGGTTTTCATGAATTACCTGTCACATGATAAGTAAACAGTTGTACCCAAATAATTAATTATGTATTTTTTTAAAAAGAACCAGTGGCATTAGTTACATTTTCATGCATGCATCTAATTCCGTCAAATGCAGGCAAGAACGAGTGAACATCAGAGAAGTGAGTAGCATCGCCTAGATCTTTGGCACTATAATTTGTGTGGGGGAGCCACTACTCTGGCATTCTTCAAAGGCCCGAGGTTGCTAAACAACTCACTCGGCGACTCATCTATGCTTCTCCACACGCTCGGTAGCAAGTGGGTGATGGGTGCCATGCTGGCATGCTGCTCATCATCAGCAGCTCTGGTCCCTTTGTCTTATCTTGCAGGTTCATTCACTAAGAGATTACTGACCATTGTCAATTGCAAGTGTTCCCTTCAGTACACACCCAAACTATCACCTTATTCCTTATATTTATATTTTTTTCTTCAAAATTTACATATACGCTGCAAATGAAATTAATACCTTGAAGTGGCAGGAGAATTTGTCTCATGGAATTTTGGCAAATAATACTATTACTATAATCTTTACTGATATTTGTTGAATGATTTTTTACTGATCTATTACTATCACCTTAATGTAATGTTTGCAAATAATACTGGTACTGTAATGTTTGCAATGTTCTTTTCGACTATCAAATTGGGCTCACAAATCAATATAAGATCACACGATCATTTGGCACGGACCAATCTGCAAATCGTACATGGGTCCTCTGACCTTGTCGGCATGGACAGGCTTCTTGTCCACTCTACAATCCACGGTGGTCGCCCTCTTCCTGCTTCCGGACCCGAGTTCTTGGAGGATCCACTCCCTCTTCGAGCTCTCATGCTACATCTTCGCTGTGAGCACTACAGCTTTCCTTCATTCATACACCGTAAGACAGAGACACAGTATGAGTTGTTGGCCGACAGAGCTGCTGTGGAATGCCTGCGGGCGTGTTCGGGTCCGGTGTGAACTTCTACCTGCAGTCGTGGTGCATTTCGGTGAGGGGCCCTCTCTACTCCGCCATGTTCACGCCCCTATGTACGGTGCTCACCACCGTGCTCGCCACCGTTGTTCTCCACGAAGAGCTGCACGTAGGAAGGTACAGTACAGACGAGCTGGATTAATTCCCCCCATAAATTTTTATACTTTCCCTGATCAAGCAGCTCCGGCTAGGAGTAGGGATGACAGTGGGTCGGGTTCAGGTTGGGTGGAGTAAAAACCCACCCACCATGAAAAAAGCTTCGGGTGAAAATTGACATTCATGCCCATACCCACGGGTGGGAATTGAGACTCACGTCCACACCTATCGGATTTCGGGTAAGTGTCGGGTGTCCGTCGAATTTCATATATAATATGAAAAACATCTCAAAATAAATATTTTAATAAGATCAATATAAATGCACAATATCTATATGTCACGACAATCAACAAAAATAAGTCATGTGTATGTACTTAGATAATTCTACATAAATTCTTAATAACTTAGTCATCACTCTTATCAAATGGACATTTATTTAGGGTTAGCTTATTATAGGCTAAATCTTATATGTGAGTATGTTTCGAGGCCAAACGAATCACCCGCGGGTGAGAAATAAAACCCACACCCGTATTGATCGGATCGGGTGTGAGTGATACCCATGGGTAAAAAACTAGATCCACATTCGCACCTGTCCGGTGTAAAATCCATCAAACCCCACACATATGAATGAAATTGCCATCCCTAGTTAGGAGCAGAGCCAGACGACAACTGATTATTCCATGAGCGTTTCTTTTTCTTGTTTTATCTGCCCTTTCAGCGTGGCAGGGGCCGTCGCTATCGTCCTTGGCCTGTACGTCGTGCTGTGGGGCAAAGCCGAGGACGTGAGGAAGGCCGCGCCGTCGGCGAACGCTCAGCTCGATCCCGAGAACACTCTCGCCGCACCCCTCATCGCAGAGACGCGCCGCGCGCACGAGACGAATCGAAGCGATTGAGGAAAAGAGGAGTCCTTCCCAATGTGAACCCGACAAATTTTGTTTGCCGGGTAAATTGGCGGTTTGTTGGGTGTCGCTCCTGTGCTATGCTCTGAACTCAATATCTGAATGCGATGCGGACTTTGCAGTAGTATCGCGCTTTTGTGTGGTGGTGGTGGTGCTTGGTGTCTCCTTCGCGCTATGTGCACACATGTCAGGGCATGTTGCTCTATCGGTGTGACGGCGCTGTTACCTGTGATGTGAGGCAGGACGCCATATATGTTGCATTTTACCTGGTCGTTCCGAGGAGACAAGGACGAGGGAACAGCTTAGCTGGGGTGTGACGCCGACGAAACGGCGGTGCGGCCCTTTCCCAATTTAAGAAGGGTCGAAACTCGAAAAGGCAGGAAAGAGAAATGGGGCAAGCAACCTGATCAATCATGTGGCAGAGAGGAATAGTAATTCATCGGATCTTATTCAGGACATGATGATTACATAGCCCAAGTGGCATTTTACATGCGGTTAAACAAGCATATCCCCTCCTGGATGCCGAGTACATGATCGTCTTGACCTCCAAAATAAAATGAGCCGCCGCCGTAAACATTATTATTGACAAACGCACGAAAGAGACGGTGCTGCTGACTCAGCTTGCCGCTGGTTTGTCCGCATGCATGCCGCACATGGACTCTCCTTCTTAGCTAGCCATCATTGGGTGAGACCCGCACGTCGCGGTCCCTACTCCTCTGTCCCCGCTGGCTCGCAGATCTTGCTCGCTCGATCGCCATGGCGCGGAGGAGATCGGAGTGGATGCGGCGGTACGGGCCGTGCACGGCGATGCTGCTGGTACAGCTGTTCTACGCGCTGGTGGACGTGGCGCAGAAGACGGCCAACGGGCTCGGCATGCGGTCCATCGTTTTCGTCGCCTACCGCCAGGCCGTCGCCGCCGTCACGCTCCTCATCGCCTCGCTCGTCGCCGGGGGGTGCTCGCTGCGCCAGATGGCCGTCGGACCCAGGGCGTTCGCGCTCGTCTTCGCGGCCTCCCTCGCCACGTAAGCATATGTGCCCATCTCCCTTCCTCAAGCTAGGCTAAGCATATGCTGCTGCTGCTTGATCGCGATCCTATTATCTACTCCAGTTGAGCTCACTCCCCTGGGTTTTTTTTTTTTTTTTTTTTGCTGGTGACGCTGAATATTGGATCGATCGGGCAGCGCGATGGGCCAGTTCTTCTACTTCCAGGGGCTGCACCTGGCGTCGCCGTCGATGGCGAGGGCCACCACCAACCTGTCGCCCGGAATCACGTTTGCGATCGCCGCCGTCATGGGGTACGTACCTTCGCCTTTGTGGTCGACGCCGCCCGGCGTCTCGCCGGGCGCTCCTTCCTCTCTGCTTGTCTGTCTGGTGGTCCTCGGTTTCGTTACGAGCTCATTGGGCCCGGCCAAATTCGTGTTCCTTTGTTTTCCTGGGCTCAAGTTTCTACTTCTGTTTTGGGCCGGGATATTTTACGTCTGGGCCGAACCGTTACTTTTGGATCAAATGTCTCAACAATAACGGCCTAACGATATGTTTCGTTCCGGCCCGCACAGGCTAGAGAAGGTGGAGCTCAGGAGCCTGCGGACCGTCGCCAAGATCGTCGGCACTGTCATCTGCCTCGGCGGAGCAGCGGTCATGGCCTTCTACAAGGGACCGAAGCTCCTCAGCGCCGTGCTTCTCTCGACGGCCAGTGACTGGGTGAAAGGAGGAATCTATCTTGTGGGAAATGCCGCCTGCGTCTCCGTCTGGTACATCTTGCAGGTCAGTAAAATGTACAAGCATCTGAACAATGATTCGATACGCGATTGCAGGGTCTTTATCAAACGGTCATGTTTCAGATGCTGGTTTGCAAATCGTACCTTGACCCGCTGTCTCTGGCAACCTGGATGTGCATCCTGGCAACCTTGCAATGCGTGGCGATGGCGTTCTTCATTGAGCCCAATTTCACCGGGATTTGGAAGCTCACTTCGTTCTGGGAGTTCCCCTGCGTCTTATACGGGGTAAGTTCAGATAGAAATATTTTGACTGCTCTCAGCGCACAAATCGAACTGAATTGCACGCCATGCCACCTACTGACTGTGACTGCTGGTCATCCTTTTTACAGGGTGTCTTTGCCTCCGGCGCCAACTTCTTCCTCCTGTCTTGGTGCATATCAGTGAAAGGGCCTCTTTACAGTGCAATCTTTACGCCGCTGAGTGCAGTGATAACAGCTGTATTATCTGTAACCTTCATGCAGGAAGAACTCCATGTTGGAAGGTATGCATGCATCCATTCTTCACAAAATTGTAATACTCTGTTCATGAGTATTGAGTAGACTACTATCACTACTGTTCTGCGTATTCAGAACTAATGAATTTCTCTTTCTCCAGCATATTAGGTGCTGTTGCGATTATTGTCGGCTTGTACGTGGTGTTGTGGGGCAAAGCAGATGATGCGAAGAGCGAGAGGCCGGCCATCAATTCTACAGACTCCAAACGGACCTTAGATGCAGATTGTATAGGTGTCACAGTAGAATACGCAACCAATCTTTCGGAACCATTGTTATCTGACAACGCCGATGAAAATACTCGGACATGATAGCATTCTTTTTTTCTGTCTGAAAATACGAAGCAGAGTCGTGTACCATTTCAGACATGCCTATTTTTTTATTTTTTTTAGAAAGGGAATGGATTTTATTAAATTAAAACCTTTTTTACAACTAAGACGTCAACATAAATTAAATTTACATTGAAACACATCATTAGGTCTTTATACTTCATCTTCCATGCATCTGACAATGTTAGTCGCTTCAGAAAATTTCATCACGACCATGGGAGTACATCAAATTCAGATCCGAGAACTTCAGCCCCTACCATCAGAAGACTCCACGAACATGGAGACCACAAAAGAAGCGAGACCATTATAGAGCGTAAAAGGCGCTGAAAGCATATCGGCCATATCTCCTGAAGGTTGAACCGATCATAAGATACGTGGTCGCTAGCATCACCATCAGTGATTGGAAAGTCAGATCCGCCACCGTCAGTAGTATCACTGGCGGTCGGAAAGACGATCCCAAGAAAGGGGAAAAATAAATCCAATCCCTCCTTAGAGAGGACTAGGCCAGCGTACCTTAATCGCTTCGAGAAGAACATGTCATCACTGAAGGAGACAACGGATCTAACAGAAATCAAGTGTGAAACAGAAAACCAGATCATTGATATGGCTATCCAAAACCTAGTCTAAATTATTATGAAAGAAAGAAAAATTATTGAGAAAAACACTTAAGAAAGCAATAGATGTACTAAAGGACGGACCTCCGCTCCTCTTCACAACCGGTAAGGAGGCCGGAGGCGAAGAGAACGGGGCCGAAGGTGGTGGCGGCGGCTGGTAGCCTGCGCGAGACGGAACCTATTGATAGGTAATTGATTGACGCTAACATCTATCTAGCTTGTGGAAGGAATAGGAAATCGGCTATGTTCATACTATTTACATCACCTTTTTCCTAAATGGCCGAGTGCACAACTTGCCATTCTTCCCTAGACAACGATGCTTATGGAAAAGTTTTGCAGTATAAAAATCAAAGATTTTTTCAGTGAGGTTTCTTTCAAACTGATGTCATAGAACATTTCTAGTGAAATGTTCCGTCAAACAATATAATGCTGGTTCTTCCACTTCATTATCTGACAAAAACCATGTCATCTGCAGCAATTCCCTTATCTCCAAGCGCGTCAGAATAGTTATCCCCATTTCCAGAATCATTATTTCAATTAAAAGAGCACTGTGAGTAGCAAAATTTGCATCACATATAGCATACACCAGGTCATCGGCCCACCATGTGCTCATGGATCTATCTAAATTCATATAGGTGTTAATGAACATTTTGACCCGTGTGCATTACCATGATCTGTCAAGCACATTTGGCCCTACCAGCAACCGTTCCGTCACTGTCTGATATTACTATAGATATTTCTAAACAGACAAAGATGAGTATTGAAAAGTGCCAAGGACTAAATCCTATGTTAAGAATAGCCACACTAGGTTGATAGGAAACTTCTGCCCAGAAGAGACTACACTAAAGTGGTGGCTGGAGTTATTTTCCGCACCACCATGACAGTTGGATGTGAAAACATGTGGATATTTTCCCTCCTTCAGGAAGACTTGCTTCTCGTGATGAACCACATCTCCCCTATCACTTTGTCATATATAGTTGAATCTTTCCTTGTTATACTTGTCCTGGATTACTTCATTGGAAGGGCGATACAAGTCAGGAACCATCAGTAGCATCCTTGCGAACCTATCTGCTACTTGTATTTGTGGGACACAGACAAGTCCAATGGTTTAAGAGCCAGAAGTATGAGGTTCGCTCAACAGTTCCAGTATATAGGTGATCTCATGGAGCACAGGATAGTACTACGTAGTAAGTAAAACGTGTGCAGATATTTTTCAATGCAAAGAGGCTCGTTACTGCTACGTTCAGACTATGCCGTGTCTCATAAGTTCTTCAGAAAATGACCTGAACGGTAAAATTCTGCATCTTTACTACTGGAGGATGGAATCGTGTCAGCGACCTCTCTGTTCTTCATAATAATGTAGTAATAGCGTTTGTTTTGCTGAGAAAAAGTTTTGAAAAGAAAATTAAAGTTGCATCAATCATGGTGCAAGTGGCACTATCACGGTCAAGAAAATGAATTGAACGAAAGTAACAGATATATAAAATAAAGACGGGTACATATACGGATATAATGGTGACTCGCATGTATGAACAGCATGTACAAAACCTACTGCTGCCGATCATAAGATAGCTACTGGAAGGTAAGAATCCGTAATAATCTCGCCTGTACAATGCTAAATCAAGTGGCAGTGATCACAAGACGACGGTGATCAGATCACGACGATGACGAAGCTAATCGAGCCGAGGCTCCGTCCTCCAGGCAATCATCGATCATGCGTATCCGCGGCCGCCGTTCCACCCGCTTTGGTAGGCGTTGTCCTTGCGGTTGTTCCTGAACGCACAGCAGCCGATGGAGTAGACGATGACGATGAAGACGAGGAAGATGATGCAGACGACGCCGACGCGCTTCCAGTTCCGCTTCAAGGTGGCCACCACGCCGGCCTTGCACGACTGGCAGTTGTAGCAGAGCCCGTCGTTGGTCCAGGTCTGGCAGTCCGGGTCCGTTGAGTTGGTTGTGGCCTTGGTCCACTCCGTGCCGCCGACGTAGGTGAAGCCGCAGCTGGTGGGGGGCTTGCAGCAGCCAGACTGCAGGAAGAAGAACAGATATCAGTCTTTGAAACAGAGCAACACTTTGATTTTCATGGTGGGCAGGCCAGGCGAGACGGCGGTATTAATCACGAGTGCAAAATTTCAACGTCTCTTGCTGATGGTCACGGCAAATTTTAAAATAGCAGAATAATTTAATTTGGTTTATAGCGGTTTCAATCGAAGCACTTTCGTGTAGCATTTGATTTGTGTGACCAACTAAAAGTTGAGTGAAAGTGCACCACTCCAGAGCGTTGAATCGAAGGCACGTGCTTCGGTCAGAGCATTGGGAGTGGTTACGAACAGGTAGTAATGGTTGATTTGGAGTGGAAGTGTCACTATAAAATAGGCGTAAACCATTGACTATGTCAAACAATGTATGATACACACACACTTAATTGATGGTTGATTGAGATGCAGAACCGTACAAGTAAGCATCGTCCGCAGGATAAGGTTTAGTGTTTCAGAAGCTAACATTTCCTACTTTTCGAGACATTGACATTATTAGGTTCCCTAGTCACATCGCAAGTGGCAACCGCTAAAAACACGTGAAAATTTCGTCTCTTGATTAATTTTTTTTTTGTAATCTGTGTCAGAGTCTTGGATATATTTTTTTAGGTTTCTTGCTGGTTCCATCTAATTCAAACAAACACTTAACAGTAGACACTAGACGCAGTACGTTATTATAGGGAGTCTTGAGATTTTGTTTTTACCTGGATGGGGGAGAGGTCAGAGGAGATGAACTGCTGCAACGTCCGCCTCTCGTCCTGCAGGCTCTTGCAGACCTTGGAGTCCTGGAGGCAGCTCCTGATCCTGTTCCAGTTCTTGCTGTTCTCCACCCGCTTCTGCAGCCAGTTGTTGTAGTCCCCGAGCTTGTACTCCTTGTACCCTCTTCCCGAGACGGCCTCCCCTGCGCCCTTGTTCGTCACGACGAAGGCGAAGACGGTGAAGCAGAAGAGCACGACGATGAGGACGAACATGGCGAGGAGGTAGACCCAGAGGAGCCAGGTCACGCGGCAGCAGGCCCCGATCAGCCCTGCGATGGAGACCACCATGAGGAACACCCCCACCGCGATGAACGGCGCCGACAGGTAGCGCTCGCACTCGGTGCCGTCGGCGCGCGCGGCCAGCCAGATGCCGGCGCCGAGGATGGGGACGGAGAGGAGGAAGGTGATCGTGTTGAGGATGCCGATCAGGTTGTTGCTCAGCCGGAACGCCATCGTGGGCGAACGGGGGAGAGGGAGCGGCGGTTTGCTCTTTTTGGTGCGTTTTGATGATGATGAGGTCGATCGGGCACGATGGATGGGGTTTGATGAGACGAGGGTTCTGCCGGGGGCGTGTATTTGTAGGGGCCGTGTGCGCGCGTGGTGGGGATGATGGTGGGATCGTGGAAAGTTCGTGGGCTTTTAGGCTTGGCCTCCGGGGTTGGGAGAGAAAAACGGTTGGTTTGCTGAGGCACACGGGCAGGAGGGAGGGACCGTGGGAGTTGGCGCACGCAACCGTGCATTGACTTGACCGGCCACGGCTTGCTTGGCAATACATCTGCTTTTCGTCTTCCGAAGACCTTCCTTCTCCTGTAGCAATCTGTCCTAGACTCGTAGTGCAAACCGATCATAAAGTGGCCAAAAAATGGTTGAAACTTTCAAATAGTGTGTAGGCGTTAGGTATAGGGCCGATGCAATATCTCTCCATGGGTTCACGCGTTTCAGTCGTTGTCAATCCTGAACAGGTTTTTCAAGTTGGTAACAGCGACAGGAGGATAGAGTCAGATATAGCGATACTAATAAACGCCTCGCACCGCGTCACGCGCCGGTAGGAATTGGAAGACATGGCGCGCGCATTCGTCGTCCCTCGACGCGCTGAAGAAAAGTAGTTCTCCGCCTGCGCGTATGCATGGTGTCTTTCTCCGTCACCCGTCTCTGCTGATGGTTTCTTTCTCCGTCACCCGTCTCTGCTGATGGTAACAAGTAGCAATAGCACCGCACGTTAGGGAGCGAATAGCCCGGCCGGCATATCGTATCGCAGTAGACAGTGAGCAGTGATCGGTCGCGGAAGCTTCAGATATGAAGCCGTTACCCCGGAGGAGGTGCTCTGTGCGTACGGGTCTGACCAGTGACCACGCCAGAACCAGGAGGACTGGCGCCGCACGAAATCTGGCAATTCCTTTTACTATCTTCGTTGCGTGTGAGTGCACAAGGCAGCGGCGACGAGAGCGAGCGATCCACAAGTTAGGCACGGTTTTTCCTCGGGACGTACGTTGCTTCAATCTTGCATTTCTCGTGTTTCCTCGTCTGCGTTGTGCTCCCTGTGCGTCCTGCGCACGCTCGACACATCGCTCGCCACCGTTGTGCTGTTGGGCGCTGCCATCGCCATCGACCACGTGTTGTTGCGGCCCACGCCTCTCGAGCTTCAGCATCAACGGTCTGTCCGTGTCCCTCGAGGCTTCCACAATACGGCGGGCAAGGGGTAACAACGCGTGGACTACGAGTTCTACTTCTACCTGGCCGCAGTGAACCTGAACAAAGATGACCGCGCTGTGCCGCAAGGACGGCACGGATCCTGGCGATTGGCGTCGTACATGGGCGGAACCAGCTACAAACTCAAGGTCCTCGGTTGGACAACTTCTTATGCTTTTTGTCTGATTATTTTTATGCTATTTTTTTCACTTCTTATTGACACTAGCTGATGATTTAGGACCCAAACACACTAGTACAATAATTACTTTTAGTAACAGGCTGTAAGTGGTCTTTGTAACGGGCACAAAAACCACCACTAACAAATGTTACTAATTACTAATTTTTTTCTAAGATAGGCATGAAGCCAATCATTAAATTCAATCTTAGTTACACAAAATAAGGTGTGTCACTATCGCACCTTTAGGCGACAAAAAAAAGGAGGCCCACACCGAGAATAGTGTTGGTCCCGCTTTAAAACTCTAACCTTAGCTCTTAGGGACTATGCCATCATCACCGTCTCTGTCATCCTCGTTAACTTTAAACAGAATAATAAACAATTTTAACAAACATGTCAAACAACATGAAGTAAATAAATAAATAATTATTCCATCCTACAAGTGCAAGTGTGTCAATTTAAACTTTTTTATTCCTAAAATCTATAACATAGGCTCTCATTACCAATTGTAACACTTCAGAATCCACAAACATCCCGGAAGGTCACTAAAACCCCACAACCAAACAGCCGAATAAATAAATAGTAAATTCAACAATATCTCCTTTGTATTTATAAGCAATATAAAAGCAAAAATACATAGATAACAAAAGAATTAAGACATCACACTAGCATTAATAGAACATCCTAATGAAAGGTAATGATAACTCCCAAATGAATAAGTTTAGCATCCACATTTCTTTAAGCATCAAGCACAAGTCTCTAATAAATAAACTTTATTTATTAAGAGTAACACAACAACAAAAATAACCTGTAGCGGCGGTTCATAAAGCCCTGTAGTGACACGCAGGCCACCCTGCCGCTACGCAAACGCAGCTACAAATAAGCATTTGTAGCGGCGGATGGTCTATCATCCAAACAAACCGCCGCTACAGACGCATTAGTAGCGGCGGTTGAAGATGTCAACCGCTGCTATTGTTAGCTATTAGTAGCGATGGTTGACATCATTAACCGCCGCTACTTGTTATTTTCTAAAAATAAATAAAATAAAGCAAATATACAGAAATCATAGATTTTGTATACACAAAAATTTATAACATCTCATCATAGATATTTATAACATCTCATCACAAAAATTTACAACATGTCATCACTGAATATATACAATATCTTATCAAAATGTTCAATTAATAGTATAAGATGTCTTATATAAACTCTAATGCATAGTCATCATCTTTCTCCAAAACATTGAGCTCATATGGTGCTCTCGAACCAGCCCACTCACAAAAGGACCTCTGTTTTGTTGCTAGTAAACCCTTTGAATCAAAGCACTTCTCTTCTGGACTAATAACCTCTCTCAACATAAAACAACAAAGAGAAGCTACAACTAGATACATGGAATTTATACTCAAGTGAACACGTGATTCAGGAATTATACCATTTTTGATCTTATCGTTCCTTTTTATCTTTACAGCTCATTCTCTCTTTGCCCATGCGGTTTTCTGTGTCACAAGAGCAGAGTCTGTTAATATATAACATATTAAAAATCCAAAATAAAGTAAAATAAACATAAACAAAATCAACTTACCTCTTGTTAAGACTCCTCAATGATATGGTCTAGGTAAGTTGAAGTGCCAGCCGAGAACACACAAGCGTAGTAACCACAATGCACATTTTCTCGTATTTTCTTATGGCACTATAAATTAGAGAACACAAGTTCGTTACTTACGATAATTATATGAATGGGTAGTACGATAAGAACGTGTATGAGATGCATATAAATCTTATCCGAAACTTGGCGCCAATCTTGCCACGTGATTTTGCAACGATCTCTCACCACTTTACCACAACGGTTCCGCCATTTGGCGTTGACACCAGCGGGTTCAATCGGTTCTCCATCTTTGGGGTCTAGTGCAGTAACCTTGTAGATGCCCTTTGCGTTGTTCGTGGAGCGCTGACCGCGCTTGCGTTTGTTTGTGGACACATGGGCATGCACCTCTTCCGTTTGCTATTTGAGACCCTCATCAGCCGCATCCTCTATTGCATATATCTGATGGACACTTCATCGAGTACCCTAGGACATAAATAGTAGATTTTAGTTGATATAATCTATATACCAAATAAGAAAACTATCTTTGACAAGATACCTTCTCTTCAGACACGTAATCAGGATCCGGGTTCCCCAATCAACGTTCCTTAGGTGATGGAGGATGCGGATCCTCTGGTTCTTCCCAGCATTCGCTTGATCCTTCATCGTCTGAAGATGACCTCGCTTGTGAGGGCGTCTTCCTCTTGAGAGGACATATTGTCCGCCATGACAAGAAGACTTTGACACTTTATGTTAGATATGACGACTAGTTTAGAAAACAAGGAGTATACACCTTTCATCATTGAGCATAGAGACAAGGAAAAGAAAAGAAAATGATAGAAAAAATCAAAATTTGCTCTCAGTGCGGGTTGCTGAATCAACGGTCTTCTAACGCTCTAAGATCCTTGACTTGTACATCAATATATATCCGATATCCTAGGATATGGTCTATGTCGCCACACTAGCCTCACTTAGCCCGCTTATCATTGAGCATGGATCGATTGCCTACGTAGAATAGATAAATAGTACAGAGAGACAAGAAGAAGAATATAAAAGTTAAAATTTACTCTCAATGCGGGTTACCGAATCAACAGCCTTCCAACTCTCTAAGATCCTTGACCTGTACAGCAGCATGTATCCAATATCCTAGGATATGGTCCATGTCGCCACACTAGCCTCATTTAGTCCGTTTTCATCATTGAGCATCGATCGCTACATAGAATAGATAAGTAGTGCAGAGAGACTAGGGGAAGAATTGAAAAGTCAAAATTTGGTCTTTATGAGCATAGGGAATGTACGGCAGTAAGTAATATGGCATATATATGGCCACAAGTAAATAATACTACGGATTTTAGAAATGGCATATAGGACAATTAGCAGTGAGCATAGGACTATCATAAGAGCAATCACAACGACAACCATAAGACTGCAAGTACATGAATATCAACATGAAGTGTAAGCAAGCAAAAGATCAACAACATGGATATCAACATGAAATGAAAGCATCTATAGTACGGCAGCAAGTAATCATAGCGAGCATAGTGAGCATAGTGAGTATATGAAGCTTAATTATCCATACCAATTAACAAATGCAAAATGAAATGATAGTAGAAAAATAAAAGAAGCATATAATAGTGAGCATTTCCACATAGGCATATAACAATGAGTAACATAGTCATATAACAAGGGGACATATGAGCATCAAAATACAAGTATGGCAGCAAGGTATGATGGCAAAAAGAAAGTATAGTATGCTCACTATATATGCTTGCAACAAGGTATGAGCATCAAATACAAGTATGAGCATCAAATACAAGTACTACGCATATATATAGTATGGTGGCAATTAGCATAATAGGGAGCACAATAGTAAAATATATCATAGGCAGCAAGTAAGAATAAATTTGAGGCCTGCAACAAAAACTAGCATCCACATAGGGCAGGAACCGGCGGCAACAACATAGGGATACAAGCATATAACAGTTAGCATTTCCACATAAGCACCAACATATAGTATAACATGACAACAATTAAATACGGCAGCAACCTAAGACAGCAGAAGGATGTATAACACGACAGCAATTAAATACAACAGCAACACGACAACAATCAAAAGCTACTAAGCATGGATATAGTATAGCAATCCACATTAGTTGATATCAGAGGGATGTGTTAACAAGGTTTCATCATTCAAGAACAAGATAGTATTTAGCTATGATTCAGAGTTAGCAGAGGTGACATGATTTTCTTATAAAAATCCAAAGATTTATTAATTAACAATACTAATGCACAAGTGCAGAGAATCTGGACTACAAGGGAGCTCTGAACATGTTTTCTTCTCCTACTCCATCAACAAGCAGCAAAGCAAGCACACATCCAGCAAAGCAAGGAATAATGAGATTAAGGGTCTGGGGCAGAGCGGGTGCACCTGGTCGTCGACGGGCAGGAGGGCGTCGGAGAGGAGGGGAGAGGGGAGGAAGAGGAGGGTGCGACGCTTACCAGAGAGAAGGCGAAGGCCATCGAGGAGGGGGAGGAGGCCGGTGCGCGCGTCGTCGATGAGGGGGGAGGAAGCCGTTGTGTGCGTCGTCGAAGAGAGGGAGCCCCTGGCGGCGGTGCTTGGGAAGGAGGGGGCCCGCACGGTGGCCGTCAATGAGGATTCGGCAGATGGAGGGACGAGGAGGCGGGAACGCGGTCAGGGAGGAGGTGGCGGAGCCTGCACGACGGTCATCGAGGCCGAAAAAGAGGAGGGGGGCCTGCACGGTGGCCGTCGATGAGGAGGCGGGGGCATAGTCGGGGAGGAGGCGGCGGAGCCCACACGACGGTCGTCGAGGCCTAGAAAGAGGAGGGGGGCCCGCACGGTGGTCATCGACGAGGGACGCAGCGGTGGACGGAGGGCCGAGGAGGCGGGGGCGCGGTCGGGGAGGACGCGGCAGAGCCCGCACGGCTCGTCGTCGAGGCGGCAGCACTCGGGGAGGCGAAGGGTCGTCGATGAGCAGAGGAGGTGCAGGCCGCGACGGGAGGAGGAGGCCGATGGCGGTGGTGCTCGGAGAGCAGGGGAGGCGGCGCTCGGTGAGGTAGAAGTCGGGCAGCCTGTCGGCGTCAAAGAATAGCGCCAGAAGTTAGTGTTTGGGCCCTGCCGCACCCCTGCTTATATGAGGGTGGCCACTTTAGCGGCGGTTCACAAAGCCAACCGCCGCTACTAAGCAATATCGATGGTTGGTTTATTGAGCCGCCGCTAAAAGTTGTACGTTTTTTTTTAAAAAAAATAGTGTTATTCATTTTCCAAAAATTGTATTATTCATTTTACCCCCTAATTTTTTTATAAATAATATATTAACCCTGGAATTTTACAAAAGAACCCTTGAGTTCATTATTAATTATGTTTTAGTCCTATATTTTTACACTTATGCCCCTATACTTAATAAAAATTAATGTTAGGTCCTAAAATCTTATAGAAACAACCCTATTATTTTTATTAATTACATTTCAGTCCTAATATTTTTACACTTTAATTTTGTTTTGGTCCTGGATTTTTGCAAAAACACCCCTACACTTTTTAAAAATTATAGTTTTAGTCCTCTTATTTTTTCTTGCACTGTTATTTTTTGATCGCATCTTAAATTTTTGGTCTCCTCTTATCGTTTCAATAACATCTTTCTATTTAAATAAGTTACATAATCTTTATATTTAAATAAGCATAAATTATATAAAACATAATACAAAGTTTGATAATAAAAAATACTTAATAAAATAAAATTACATGATGCTTGAGTTAGCCTTGACCGACTTTTTCTTGGCAGTGATCGGTGCGCATGTAGGACATTCCACCGGTAAAGGAGAGTCTTGCTTCTAAGACTTTAAAATTTTTCGCATCTATGAAACATGGCACCTCGTCATATTGATTGTAGTCATCTCAATCCTCCACATTCTTCACTCCAATGATTTTTTGTTTACGTGCAACAATAATGTATTTCTTTTCGTTCTTTGGGTCAAATACATAAAACACCTATTCCACTGTCTTGGCAAGTATCCAAGGCTCATCTTTATGGCCAACATTTTTAATATCAACAACTGTGAAACCATATTCATCCATCTCAATGCCATTAGGTTGCTTCACCCATTTGCATTTAAATATGGGGACCTGTAAATTTGCATCGTAGTCTAGTTTCCATATTTCCTCAATGTACCCGTAATACGAGATCGTCTGGTCCTCTTCGTCAATGGCTTCTACTCGTACACCACTATTTTGACACCTGCTCTTCTTATCCTTCTGTTGGGTGTAGAAGGTAAAACCATTGATGTCGTATGCCTGAAAGGTAACCATGGTTCTTCTGGGCGGTTAGATAACTTTCTCAACATTATCTCTTCCACGGACTCTCCACTTGGAAGGTCTAGGGAGCTAAACCATGATGTGAAAGAGCGCTTGTGCTCATCAATGATCCATTTATCCGTTGCATCCTTGTTATTTCGGCGGAGCTCTAACAGATGTTTCTCAAAGTACAATCCCACAATCTGCGTCTGTTGCAATATGCTAAAATGTGCTTGGTTCACTCGTTTGAAGTCACGGTTGGTGAATGATCTATGTTCTTTCGTACCTTTTCCAGATAATCTACCCTCATGATGAGACACAGGGAGATAAATTGTTCTGCTACCATCATTAATGCAATATTCGATGATCTCCTCAGTTGTGTAGCCCTAAATCATAGAACCCTCTGGATGTGAACGAGTACATACATAGCATTTCAATACATATACGAACCTCTCAAACGGAAACATCTGATGTAGGTAGATGGGGCCCAATGCAGAGATCTGGTCAACAATATGAATCATGAAGTGTTTCATCGTATTGAAAAAGAATGGAGGGAAGACCATCTGAAGTATGCACATTGTTTCTTTCATGTGGGTCCGTAGGCCATTTAACTCGTCTTCAGTTATCACCTTCTTCGATACCGTGTTAAAGAAGTAGCAAAGGCGAGTTACAGCCAACTTCAGCCATGGCAATTTAATAGCTCTGATAGCAATAGGGAGAAACACCGAAAGCATTATGTGGCAATCGTGAGTGTTGTACCCACTTATTTTTAACTCTTCCATATTTTCAAGATTCTTGATATTCAATGAGAAACCCATCAGTACTTTAATCCCACTGAGACACTTACAGAATGTTGTTTTCTCCTTAATCGTAACTGTGTAGGCTGTAAGGGGGAGGAAGTACTTTCCATTTGCTCTTTCTTGCGGATGGAGCTCTGGTCTTATTCCCATCACCTCAAGATCTCTAAGTGCGCTGAGTCCATCCTTTGTCTTACTAGGTTGGTCGAGTATAAGTCTGCTACTACTGTCAAATACACCCTTCCTAATATGCATCCAGTCAAAGGCATGATTCACTTCCAATTCTTTCCTATAATTGAAATATACGAAGAAAATGAATTTCTTCTTAAATGGCTTGAGACCTTTTGCTTTTTTGACTCCCTTCATCGGCTTTCCAAAAACAACACTGATGTTTTTAACAAGGTCAAACACGACCCTGCCAGTCCAACATCGAGGTTCTATATCATTCTCAACTTTGCCATCAAAGTATCTAGCCATCGCGCAATACCTGTGTTTTGCTGGTAAGAATCAGCGGTTTCGTGTATACACTAGCTTCTGGGATGCTAGAAGGTACATATGGGATATATCATTAACGCACACAAAACATACGGCCTTTCCTTTGACCTGCCCTGATAGCACCCTTAGTGCCGAGGAATTACTTACCATGCAAAAAATAATTGCTCTAAGCGTGAAGTATTCTCTTAGATACTCATCCCATATACGGATCCTCTCCAACCACAGTTTCTGTAGGTCTTTGAACAATGGTACTAAGAACACGTCTATGTCGTTACCAGGTTTTTTGGGCCCAGATATAAGAGTGGTCAGCAGTAGATACTTACGCTTATGGTATAACCATGATGGAATGTTGTACATTGCTAGTATCATTGGCCAAGTGCTATGCGGATTCCTCATTTGACCGAATGGGTTTATCCCATCTATACTCAATACAAACCGTCGGTTCCTTTTCTCATTAGAGAAATCTCGATGATCCTCATCGAACTTTTTCCACAGTGTTCCATCTGCGGGATGACTGAGCTTACCGTCTCCCTCGCGTGTATGCCATGTCATCATTGCCGTATTCCTAGGGTTGGCGAACAAGCATCTGATGCAATCGACCACGGGTAAGTACCACATGACTAAGACAGAAACCTTACTATCATCACAGTCATTGGCGATCGAACTTCTTTCCTCTTTCTCCCCTTGTATTCTTCTCACCACCATCGGCGTCACAATCGTTGTTCCTCTTGTAACGACTATGTTTGCACCTTGGGCATCTCACAACGTCCTGATGCTCCTTTCGATACAATATGCAATAAATTGGACACGCATGAATTTTTTGCACGTCCAACAAAAATGGGAAAATCAGCTTCTTAGCAAGGTATGTTGTCCTTGGTAACAAGTTGGGCTTCGGCAGCGCATCGGAAAGAAGTTCCAATAAATCCGTGAAACTAGCGTCCGACCAACCATGCATGGCCTTCAGCTTCATCAGCTAAGTACTGTACACAACACAGTGAACTCTTTACCACATCCTTTAGATTCATCATATAACGGATCCTTTGATGTCTTCTCTATTCTATGAAAATTATCAAGCCCTTTAGTTGTACCGGCATTGATCAATACTTGTGGCTTAATGTGATATAACAACTCCTCAACATCAAAATCAGCTTCACCGGGTGATTTCGTCGCATCCGCACCAGGCGAATTGACAGCCTCGACTTCAACTTCAATATGCTCATCAAATTCCATATCGACCACACTGTTCTCACCATGTTTTGTCCATCTCGTGTACCCCTCAACAAAACCCCTCTACATCAAGTGTGACTTGATTACTTCTATATCATTCCACAACTTCTGATTCTTGCAATCAAAATATGAACAATATACATCAGTCGTCCGTTCACGTCGAGCATATTATGCGGCCCCTTCGATGAATTTGGAGACTTCGCATAAAAATATTGGACCCGGTCTTAGTGCCTCGTACATCCAAGAGCTATCCATCATGAACAACCTTGAACGTGAACCAAAAGATATTCAAATTAATTAATTAATTATGTGTAACAAAAATATTAAACATTCATTATATATATATATATATATTAAAAAATAAATTATATGAATTGAGAAATATTATGCAAGGTAAAATGAAACAAACATCAAATTATTTTATATATTATTTAACTTTTATCACCATCTACCCGATAAATATTAGAAATTAATTAATTAATTTTATGTAACAAAAAAATTAAATATTCACTTAATATATAAACATTGAAAAATAAATTACATGAAGTGAGAAATATTATGCAAGGTAAAATAAAACAAACATTAAATTATTTTATATATTATTTAACTTTTATCAAGAAATAAAAAAGAATTAACATCCTCTTGCCCTAATACTACATTCTCTCTCTTCTAAAAACCAAACTAGAGCTAGATTCCCATTGACATAAAACAAGCTGGATATAATAATTTTTTATGTAGTGACAAAAAGAGATGATATATGCCTTCATAAACTTCAACTACAACACAATAGAACCATCCAAATCAAACAAATTTAGCTAAAATTTAATGAAAACCTAACAAACATAAAACCCAAAATTCAACTTATTTCAAAATGAGAGCAAAAAAAACCACCTATGGGATGAGTTCCTCTTACCTCAGAGAGCAAATTTCCGCCAAAAAAAAACAAACTCAAAACCTTCCCCCTTGATTTTCGTGATTCGCCCAAATTTTTGGGTCGTCACTGTTCGAGTGAGGGTCGGAGCTGTCGGAACGCGGCTTTTATAGCCTGGGCACTTTATAGCGGCGGTTGATATTATCAACCACCGCTATTGTGCCCTTAATAGCGGCGGTTGACAATGTAAATCGACGTTATAGTGGGTCTTTATAACGGTGGTGTGGTTGGGGGCAGTGTCTATGGGCTCTGTAGCCGCGCCCGACGTTGGCTTGCACCGCTACGCCGTTTTGCCTGCTGCCGCTACAGGCCCTATTTGTGCTAGTGTAAGTAAATGTAAGATGTGCAGCTAATCCCTCTTCCCCTCATAGCAATCATCAAGCACCTAGAGAGAGTAAAACAAGGGTGAGATAAAAATCTTATTTTGCCAAGCTATTTAAACCACAAGTTAGGATTAAGAAATGATTTAGCATTAAATTTCACTTATAGGATAATCAAGATATGAAATTCCAAATAGAACATAAACAGACGATAGAGATTCAATGATAACAACATGTTACTTTAAATACTTCATGAGTGCATATGAATGCAAATGCATATGTCTCATGCCTGCATATCCAACAAGGTATGGAACTGCATCTCATGATGATGTACCGGTACGGTCATGACCATTGGTCAACAATATAATTTCCATCACAATTGAATGATGTAATGCACATAACATGCTGCAATAATGATAATATAAACTTCAACTTCCTTCAAGAATGTGGATTAATCACATCAACCATGCTTCAACAATAAAAGGTCATATATAGAGAATTAAGCATCAATTAATTATAATTGAGTGAATAAATAAAACAAGAGTCAATTCTTAGTGGTAAGACATGGTTCTGAACATTATAACGTAGTTGATAAAATAACAATTCAAAACGGTAGCACAACCACCGCTACATTCATTTGCCTCAATCGAAAAAGATCAAAGTACTATGGATGACCCAGAGCATTACCACCTATTTTGGAACAAATATTTCAGTACAAACACTCCATAAATAATTTACAATCAATATTCATATCGTTTCTACGCCCCAACCGATAATCGACAAAAACAACAACACTTCACTTTGATTAACAGCAGCAATATTACTTGTCTTTTTCATAGCATCAAAATTATTATAGATATGACAGTAAGAAAACACTTCACAAGTATATACATTTAACAAGCTATAATTTTGATATTCAAAATATATTCAAATTCTGTCATTTATTAATTTTAAACGAGCTCAAAACCGAAAACTGATTTTCTGACAACAATAGCAACTGAGTGAATTCAAAATCCTGTATCTTTCATACTGCTCAGCCAAAACAAATAAGTAAACACTCTCTGAAATGATCATATAAAGCACTACAAAAACCTTTAGAGTTGGTTATACAAACTCATCCTCTAAACAATTATACAACAGCTCCCAAAACTGAATCTTGTCACTTAAAACTATACAGTCTCAGTTTCAGGACTGAACTGAAACTTAACAGCACGACACCAATTTTGAAAATTCATAACTCTCCCATAGATAATCCAAACTTAGCATACTAGAACTCTATAAAAATATCAAACAAAGAACTACAAAACTATCTTCATAACTATACATAAATTCAGCCACTAAGATATTTTAAAATAGCACTCAAAACTGAATATCATCACTGAACATCTGTCCGTCAGAAAACTGACTCAATTTCGACAGTAGCATTCAGATTGCAATAACTCGAGTTCTACTCGATGAAAAACTGTGTAGAGTACTCGTTGGAAAGGTTTTGCAATAACCTCTCTTATACACTCCTGGTCAGATTCCGCTTCTATAACACTGAAACATCGATCACATACAGGTACTGTCCAACTGACAGGATAACACAACAACAATCAACTTCAGAAGTCCATAACTCCTAAAATACTTTATGAAAAATAGCGTATAAATATGCGTTGGAAAGTTCATCCAATCCTCTACAACTTTCATGTTAACAGGATTTCCAAATTCTGCACCTAAAGGCCTCAAAAGCGTTCCGAAAAGCTACTGCACTCTAGAGATTCAAGAACACCATGACTGGCTAATGGTTAACTGATCCTAAGCAGTGTTGTAAAGAAACAACAACAGATCAATTCGTCCATTAGCTAAGGATACACCTGCCCTTTGTTGCAAGACGTAGCATGGGTAATGAGCACCAACAAGAACTCGTTTTTCCTTGCTGGAGGGATGAATTCAATATCAAGAAAGAAGATTCATGGGTTCTAACCTTAAAGACGATGCAACCAGAGCAGTGCCGCCTTCTTTGTCCTTCGATGGCAGAACAAAGATATTTGGAGAGGACAACAACGTGGAAAAAGGTATAGGGTTCGGATTGGGCTCTAGTTGGGTTTCAAATTGGCTACTCGGCCCAATTGAGCCATTGTTTTCTATTCTATTTTCTTTAGGGCGTTACAATATTGAATGGAGTTGTTTCGATCTTAATTTAAATCTATAATCCGACTTTTGGATAGTTAATGAATTAGGTTGAGCGAGATTCTTGGTTTCTTAGAAACCGAACCAGACCACAAATTGACTTGTTTCGAAGCTCTTCAGTTTTTAAAAGCCGCTTTCTTAAAAACTAAAGAAATTCAAACAGAACCTTAGTAGTTAGTAGTGCTCAAATGTTTTAGCAATACTTAACTCACTGATACTTTATTCACTTTGAATCATGAATCACCGTTGTCGAACCCTTCTTGATGCCTACAAATAAGGGCGTAAAGTACCACAGTAGGCATAGTACATTCACCTCTCTTTATCTCTCATCATCCCTGACAACATTCCTCCTTCCTTTCTTACTCATGGTGGTGTTGGCCGCTGGTAAGGGCAAGCGCAATGCTTACTACCCAACCAGGTAGTAAGGTGGAGTCATGTGTCAGTAGGTATTAGCTGTAACAATAAGTGCACAATGTACAGCAGCAAAAGAAAAACAAGGTGGGTCCATATTTAATAAAAAATTACAGCATCTGTCTACACCATACTTAAAGTCCAGAGAGAGTCAGCGACGGGATGAATTCATGTAAGAGAAACAATATTTTTTTAACTCTTACAACCGGCAGTAGTGCTACTACCGACAACTACTATGGCCATTCTTATTTTTTCTCTCACAATGGTTGATGTCGATTTGACACCCTTACTACCGGCTCCTATCCTCACATTGTGGATGCCCTAAGGGTACTAATTAGGCACTACACATTTAGCAACTCAAATTTTGTTAAATTACTTGACCATTTATGCACATACTTCATCCGTTTCAAAATTATTGTTGTCATTGACTTTTTTCATTAACTTTGACCATTCATCTTATTCAAAATAGTTGTTCAAATATAAAAAGTCATAAGATTTATCTAGTATAATATAAATAATGAAAAAATACATAATATTTTTTAAAAGATTTTAAATAAGACAAATGATCAAAGGTAGCGAAAAAAAGTCTGTGGTAATAACAATTTTAGAATAAAGGGAGTATTAAAATATCTGTATATGTATGTAGGTGCCCAAACTCAAGGTAGGCGTCATGACACTACTAACAGCCCATATCCTGCCCTGTATGTAATGTGTCTATATGATTCACTCTTTTCTATACTATAAAGGCTAAACATTCTTCTTAAAATGTTTTATCTGAGCTAACTTACTCACCGCAACATCTACCGTTGATCTGAATCTTGAAATCTCCTTCTAAACATTAGATTAGCCGTGGTCTCACAGTCTGATTGGAATTAGCGTTATATGTTATGCACCTTACGCGGATTTGCGTGTGTTCCGTCTCCTGCTACAGTGTTTTCTCTCACCTGGCTGCACACCTACCCGCCCGTGATCTTTCTATCCTTTCCTCTCCCTGAATTTCTCGCAAGCTTTCCTTTCGGCGCATTGCATGGACGTGCTTGCTTTCCTATTCCAAAATTGTTTCCCTAGCTGCATCTTGACCAGCAGCGTTGAACACAACCTCTCTGCCCCTACCAAAAACCTAGCCATCGATCCACTTCATCCCCTCCCCTGCCCTATGGTTGCCGCAGCCGGAAACACGAATGGAGCTGCTGAATGGATTGGGGCATCACCTTCTTCGAGGGCGCCGCCATGTTCGCACCGGGAACCAGCCCACTGTGCCCTCGTTAGGCATCGAGTCTGCTCGCCACTCGATCACATGATGAGTTCGGACTCTAATCTATTCATTTATTTAAATAGTGCTATTTGATTGATACGTGATTGATTTTGTTTCATACATATACTCGAGTCAAGTTCATAGGTGATACCGATAATACAATATATAATTAACTTCTGCTGGAATTTTTCATGCAGATTCTATTCTCTTTTTGTCGGCACACTTGGATACTCCTGCAAATTGAATTCTATATGGTGGTAGTGAAATGAAAGTATTGCTGCTACTAAATCTCTCTTTGCCATGGTTCTTTTTCTTATTGTTGTTATAATTACTCGTAACTTGCCAAAACATCCATGAGCCAATGACCGAAGGGCTTGAGATTCCCTTGTTTTGCAGAGCGTGGCTCCTCAAAAGAATCATCTTATCTTGTATGATCATGTAGAAATTGGTGCGCTATGATGGGTTCCGTCATCCCATTTTGTAGAAATTGATTTTTGATAAGGATGGTTAGGCTTGGGCGCTAGGCATCTCAATGTTGCAAATCACGGGATCTTGAAAAGTTTATTGTTTCCTTCAGTTGCTGATTATTTGTATAGATAGCTATATAATATTTTTATATGTTGCAAATCATAAGATCTTGTAGTGTAATATCTTGTTAACAAAATGTTTAACCTGACAGATTGTGTGTCAGTTTCTTACATTGTGTTGTATAATCTATTGAGGTCAGGCCCACCTCTATATTTTTATTTTCTTTAGACTTTCATGTTAATATCTTTCACGTTCTCTTTTCGTTGATTTGTTTGTGATAATTGCCCCCTTCTAACCTGAACTCTATGCAGGGCAATTTGGGAAAGGAAAACACATGCATGTAAAGATGCTTGCCCTTCTAGGCTTCTAGCAACCATGATGACAGGTCGTACTAGAAGAGCCAAAGAGGAAGCCGTGGTGGTGCATGGAACATGGCCATACAAATCTTGGCAAACCAACAATCCTATCACACTCTCTAGGTGCTCTAAATGTTAATTATGGGGTTTGAAAAAATCTTTTGTCACTGGTGACCCAACAACCAAGAATTCTATCGCACTCTCCAGCTGAACTTCTATTTTTAACTCACACGATCCATCCCTAAATGTTAGTTTTAGGGGTTTGAGGTTTTTTTTGCCACTGGTATCCTAAAATTTTGGTCAGTAAAGTGTGTAGTTTCATGCTATAGAAAAGCGCATAATCTTCTCTGTAGTGTTTTACAACAATGGTAATATATTGTTTGCTTTTCACTTATTTTCACATTGGACTGTCTTGATCTTTATGTTCTTTGTTCTGTGCTCATGTGGCTGCGTTGTTATACTGGATGGACAAAGAAGAGAGGAAGAAGGGAAATTAAGAGACAAAAACACGAGGACCGGAGGAAGTTGATAGGAAATGGAGAGCAGAGAATAGGAGGACCGGATGAATTTGGTTTGGGAGGTAATGAACTCAGTGATCTATTCAAGGAGGGTAGCATATCCATCAATTTTGAAGGCAAAGTTTTGGTTTTAGGTTTTGTTTTTGGCGCGTGCTGCATTCTAAATTCAATTATGCTCTGCAAGTGGTCGTTACCCCCATTTTAAATTCCAAAATTGTTGTCGTCATTGACTTTTTCGCCCATTTTAAATTCCAAAATTGTTGTCGTCATTGACTTTTTCGCTGCCTTTGACCATTCATTTTATTTAAAAAATAAAAAAATCATATATTTTCTCATAATTTGTTTTATCACTAGATAAAATTTAAATATAATTTATAATTTTTCATATTTTACAAATATTTTAAATAAAATGAATGATCAAATGTAACGGAAAAAGTCAATGGCAACAACAATTTTGGAACGGAGGGAGTATGAATTTTCTTATAATTCTGATAATTATTCATTCTAAAAACAAGTATGTGAATACTAAATGATATTTCACTCTTTTCATTGTGCAAAGAAATTACTATTTCCCATATAGAGGATACCATTGATCCGTACTGCTGATGGTATTCAGCATTAATGAGTATCCAATAATTCTTCCCTTTAGATAATGTCTGCCATGCCTTGATATATATTGTGAACTTTTTTTATAATAAAGCCATGAATGCGGCTTGATCTTGGTCTTGTGAACCCCTTTTTCCATGTTCGGCTTGTTACCACTGACATATTTTCACACTATGCTTTCACAGTTTAACAAAAGTTAGGCGCTTCCATGGTGGTGTTGCTCTCAACGTGGGAATGATGCTCATAACAATGTCTTCCATGGTGGTGGTGCACTCCTATCGTGGTGTGTGTAGCCCTTGGCCGAAGTGGATGCACCAGGGAATATCTCGGCCTGACAACCACAATAACATCAAGTAAATCATTAATCTGTGGCCATGCTTCATGAGAATTCTGTGATTTGAGAACTTTGGTTTGGGCATTTCTGATCTGGGGAGAAATGAAGGCCTATTGTTTTGTGATTGGGGAATTTGCATGTGTTTTTTACAATCTGGCCTAATCCTAACCTTGATGTCTCCATTCAACCTATAGAGAATCAATCGCAGGTGTTCCCATTGATCTCGTGAGGATTTATACATGTGTCCTCTTTTTATGTTGGACTTGGAAAGAGCATTCAATATTGATTTTACCTTCTAGCTGTGAATTTCCATGAATTATCTCTAATCTAAGTCCTTTCACTGGACAATGTGACTATAGAGCTAATCTGCCTAATAATGTCCTGAGTCATGACTATCAAGCTAATCATTTTGTTTGGCCTGTTCTAAGGTTCTGATTATTAATATGCAATATTTTTTGAGATATCGAACTAATCTCTCTGTGGAGGCAGGAGAAAGTGAGTTGGTTTGTCATTATCGTCATCTTTTGTGTAGTCAGATATAGACGAAGAGATTGAACAAAAGCAGATGGATTAGCAATTAGAGAGGCCACACAAAGCCGTTTTGATCTCTTGATAGTGGGTCAAACTCTGTTATGACCAATATGAGCAACGGCTATGCTCGAAACAACCATCGCATTAGAATGGTGTTAGCTAAGTAGTGTTTAACTATGTATTATATTTTTATTATCTTTGATGATTTGTAATTCTTGATGTTATAAAACGATGTATGTTATGCACACAAATTGCTCTAAGAATTTTTTTATGGTTTGATTTGCATTAATAGGTTGAAAAATAATTGTTAGTGTATATTCTAAAGATAAATAATAGCACGTGTGTGTCGCACGTGCATAGAACTAGTCTTGCTTAATAGTCCATTCCCGACAAATGCTTCCAAAATGGGCCAATTGCATGGTTGTTCCTACTTTGAACTCCAATTATGACTTTATCCCTGATTTTCCAATTTTGCATGGTTGCCCCTACTCTGTTAGAAGGATTTGACAGTGTTAAATCAGATTGTAAAAGACATATATACACTTGCATGATTGCCCCTATTTTTCTCAACAGTTTGCACCATTACCCCTATTTTGATATAAAACACGTTCATAATTCTCAAATATGTTTAATTACATCAAAAAACTGAATTATGTTGATTTGGAAAAGAAATTTATGATTTTTTTCAATTTGATAAGAAATCAATTAATTTTTAAAAAAATTGAAATAATTTGAACAATATTTTTCTTTAGTTTTCAAGGATTATGATTAACCCAAAGGCAGAGACTCCTATCGGCTCCTCATCATATGCACCTTTCATTTTCAGCTTCTTACCTTTCTCTGTGGGTTTCTTATGGATGCCATTCTCATTTGCCTCCTCAGCTTGGATTGGTGGGGTTGGCACAACAACAAGAGTTTGGGTCACATTATTTCTCACCTCAATTTGAAAAAGTAGGGACAACAATGCAAAATTGAAAAAGCGGAGGTAAATTCATAATTTGAGTTCAAAGTAGGGATAACCATGCAATTGGCCAAATTGAAATATAATATATAGACTTCTCCAAGGTAATCAAAATCGGCGCATGTGTGTGTTGGGGTTGCTTCATAGGCAACCCGCAGCACGGGGATTAGCCATAGGCGCATGTATAACTAACTGCTACTTGTAGAAGGTATACATACTACAGCCTACACCTACTGGTGACGGGGAATCGAGCTGACCCGCAGCACGGGGATTAGCCATGGCTAGAACCTGGAATAGCGCATCAGCCAAAAGTTTTCGTCTGAAAGGCAAGATATCAGAGACAGTCATTTGGTAATCTTCTGGCCCAACTTGAGAAGTTGGCATGCAGTATTTGGACCGCGTGATATTCTACATGGGCGCCTCAAAGTGCGCGTTGAGGATTGGCCTTCATGCTGAGATCTGCTGTACGAAGCAACAAAATAATGCTAATAAGCCTCTTTTTTAAAAAAAGGTGTGCTCTTTTTCAAACATAGAAGTTCCAAGGGGTTTCTGCAGAGCCAAAGATATATATTTATAAGTCCTCGATTTCTCATATAAATCCCACATAATTTCTAGCTTTCAGGTGGGGCACGAATCATGGTGGGCCATAGAATTGTAGTAGAAACAAAACTACAAGATAATAAGACATGCGTTTGCCACAGTGGTAAATGTAAAATCGAATGGCAAAACACACATAAATATGCATTCAATACAAATTCAATAGTACACACACTTAAAAAACAACACTCTTTCATACTTGAAATCTATTGATAATCATAACGTGTCAAGACACTTTTATCTTTACTATATATTAATTTAGGTGGGGATGTCTCTTCCACAAATTTTCTGCCCCCTGCCCCTACACCGTGGAAGTACAGGAAAAGTTCTTGTGTCCGTATGTTTTTGGCATAAGTAAAACGTTTCGTGGTGTCCGTATGTTAGGCGTGAAAGACTTGTGCTCACGAAGGACTCTGGAAGGAGAGTCCGTCACTCCATCTAGACTGCGGTATCCTAATTCAAGTATTCAACTCTGTAACCCAGGGTTTAAAAAAATAAACTCCATAACCTAGCGCCGTGTCGAGCCCTGATCATCAACGTCGTCGAGAAGCCAAGAAGCGAGTCCCCAACTCCATCGCACCGTTGTTTCCATCTCCCGCAAGGTTAGTGTTTGCAGGGAGACCAACAGGGCTTTTGAAGCTGTTTTCTCTCCTTGAAGTGGTTTTGAAGCCGCGGTATGCCATCGTGATAATGCCGACGCCGTCTAACCAAAGCTGGTGGGAAAACTTTGGCAAAGCTGGCCGCAAGACCGCTTGAGACATGACGATCTCCCTATGACCAGGGTCCTCCAGGTCCTCCAACACCTACGATGATCTGTCGGTGAATAGGATCATCTGTCCAGGTACTTCTATGTGCAGAATCATGTGTGCGTATATGTCATATTATTTACTACTCACTATGCACTTTGTAATCAAAGGCCTAGGAGCATCACAGCCTGTCGGCTGCCATCGTAATACGTCGAGAGGCCGACGCATTATGGAACTCTGTCGGCTGCCGCCGCACGTCGAGGAGCTGATAGGAACGTGCTTTGTTGCCGTGGAGATCACGTTCATTGCCGGATACGCGCTGTTAATCAACAATGAAGCCACACTGATCAAACGCAGACCAGGTCTCTTCGCCGTTTCCTAGCCTTGTTGGTTGAGACATATAATGGGCTGGCTACCTGAGCCCCATTGAACTACATTTGTCATTCATCCATCAGACCGACCATCTGACTTTTGTAGGTCTGTTCTCCGACAACCGAATGCCTAACTTTAGTGTGAAAATCAGGTTTCAAGTTTCTGCTACATATTCAAAGAGTTTAAACATATTGCTTAGATCTGTTTTTGTTTTGTTAGAGCACCCATGTTAGTTTTCCCTTCGAAAATATCGTAGGGATGTAGTTCACTAATATAATACAAGTTATCTTTTTTATATATACAACTTAATAAAGAAGGTGGAGTCGTCCGCTTATTCTGCCAGACGGACTTGCGTAAGGAAATGAAAAAAAAAAAACAAATACACGTAAGAAAAGTAAAAGAAAAGGAAAAAACAGGCGTAAGAAAAGGAAAAGAAAATGAAAAGTAGAGTACGAAAAGCAAAAGAAAATGAAAAAGAAAAGAAGAACAATACGTAACCCATCCGGTCAGTGTCTATTGTAACGAGAGAACTGAGCCCGAAGGTGATCGCAGAGCTCATGCTCGCCGAACTGCTCCTCCTTGCCGACGGTTTGAGTAATAACAAAAATAGTGCCCTTCTCGTCGAGTCTGTTATGGACGTGCTCCTTTCGTCCGGTTACACGACGCTTCCGATGGCGTTCCTCTCCCGCCTCCTCCACACCACTGACAACGTTCATGCCTCCGTGAAGACATGTCGGGATGACATGGAACTCCGCATGGTGGTGCTGCTGGACAAGGCCACTGTGGCGACCTGCTCGGCGTGGCCCTCGATGCCGCTGGTGAGCACGTTGCCAACACCGACACAATTCGACGCCTTTGTGATCGAACGAAGCCACCATGAATAACAGATCAAGCATGTATGTTCGGTGGGCGTCTCTGTCTGGCAGAGAAGAAAATATAATAAGTTAGTAGCTAAAAACTAATAGTTAGAGTTTAAAATGTTCAAGACCATGGCAATGCACGGGCACATTGCTAGTAATAATATAACTCATGTGGTTATTATCAAGGGCTTCCACCTAGTCTCCCGCTACCGTTTCCCACACCTTACCCGAAGCCCAACCCCCCATTCCCACCGCTCGATCTAGCACTAGATCCAGCAGAGGACCCTACCCCTGTTCCTCCCGATCCGGCTGATGATCCGGCACTCGACCCTGTAGACGAGCTAGCCCCTCCGACAGATATGGACCCGGACCTAGACCCAGACGCTGATCCCACCCCGGCCACCGACCCAGAGTTGGAACCTGACCCAGACGCAGAGACTTTGCCGGTGCCCACTCCGAGACCGAGCCCGAGTCCGAGGCCCAGCCCCACGCCCTGCTCCTAACCTCCTCCCAGATTGATGTCGAGGTCCTTCCTCGCCACGCGGCCCTGCACGAGCGCACAAGACTGCAAGCAGAACAAAGCCACCAGCACCAGCGCTGCCGCAGCTATGCTGACCTTGCCGCTCGCCATCCTCGCACAATGACAGTGCAGCACCAAGCACGCCTTCTAGACACTTGGATCAGCACCGTGGCGTGCTGCTTCCTTATATAGGAGGCAGTGCGCGCACGACGCCAAGAGAAAATGGGAGTTTATTTTTCCGAAGCACCTCAAATCCAGCTCCGAAGACTATGAAAAAAAGAGTTTGAAGTAATTACCCGTACTATCATTGGTTCCACAGAAAAAATGTGGTTCTTTCTTTTCTTTTCTCCCCACCGGCGCGCCTCTGCCCTTCTTCCTTCCGCTGTCTCGCCTCACCCGTCTTTCCTCCCACCGCCTCGCCTTGCTCCCAGCCCGCTCCACAGCCTCACCCCACGCCAACATGCTGCACCGACACCTTGGACCTCCCCCGCCTCAGCCTTGGCCATTTCACCTCTCCCTTGCCTTCTTCGCCCGTCGATTTCTCTGTGTTTTCTGCCATTGCCGAGCTCAAGCTCGAGCTCGATTCCATCGCTCCAGCGCCTCCCTGGTCCGATTTGTGCCACCCAAGCTCCGATTTGCGTTGTCCCGCTTTGATTCGCGTCGTCCCAACTCTGATTTGCGCCACCCCAGCTCCAATTCGTTCCGCTCTTCCGCCTTGATTCATGATGGCACGCTGCCCCAACTCGCTTTGCTGCCGCGGTATGCCTCGACCCAGCCCACACTGCTCCTACGAAAGCGTAAAAGCCTGTTTTAAGTGTTTGACTTTGTTTTCCTAGAGCTGGCTAGCCAAACACCTCCAAATCAGCTCTAGCTCCAAAAGCAGCTCTACACTAGAGGTTTGGGGTGGAGCCATGTCAAACATCTCCTACATGATGATATCATTTTAGTTTTAATGAGAATATGTCAATAACCTCTCTAGCTTTGTTTGAGATGATATAGTTTGAGGAATGCACGTAATTCTAGTAAATTATTGCTTGTCACAAAAAAATCATTGCATTGATGCAGCTTAAGCAAAATGTTGCCTACGATTACCCTTGTGATAATTCCCTGATAATTTTGTTGAATGCCGTCCGGCGCAGATGGTTTGGTCATCTCTTGTCTTAAATAACTATCGCTCAAAACTGTCCAAAGAATCTTATTCATGAGTTCTCAATAATATAATATGAGTCCCGCCTAATTTCTTAAGATTGTCGTGTGCTGATTAATTTTAAAGAATTTCACATTGTTTCATTATAAATATGAAAATACATCAATTTGTGACAGCCAAGTGGACCAAGATTTGAGTAAGGATACTTTAAATTGATGCTTGGGTTCTCAGTCGGATACACTCCTAAGTATTAATCAGCCTTGTTGGTTCCATGTGAGGTGTGTATCTTTGCTGCTTTTATAGTTTTGAACTTCATTTGTGCCCTTCTTACTTTAGTTATATTGGAACCCTTTTGATTCCACTGAAACATGCATTTAATGCCATCTTCAAACTAGAGAAAGTGGTTGTTTATATCAGTCTCACTCTACTAGACTGCATGTTACATCATTGATAAGGTGTTGCGAATCATTAGTATATTATAAGATCACTTGAAGCTAAATGCTACCTGACTTCTTTTCTTCCTGTACATCAAGTACGACAATTCATTAGCTAAGGTTTTTCATGTGTACCTCTGTTTACATTATTAGAAACACAAAACATTAATTGTCGGCTTTGTATTTTGTAGGCTTGTTAGGTAACATGCTTCCTGCTAGATGTGGTTCCTTTTAAGAAAATCATCCTTGTACACGATAAAATAATCCTTTTATGATTTGTGCTCTATGCGTCTGTGTCTTTAGTGACATGATATTTAGGAACATCGGATAGAGTTGGAGAGGAAGCAAGTAGCCTTTTCAAATTCTGCTGCCCCAGATGTTAAATATGCTACATAGGTATATTCTATTGTTCTAAATTCTGCTTGGTGTAATATATGTCATGGTTGTGTAATACAATGTTTAGACTTTGATATCGTTGGCTAAGGTATAGGCCATAGGCTTAGAAATAATAGTTAATATGTATCTAACTTTAATGAGATCAATATTGTATATTTGTAAAATATTTGAAGAATAAAGTGAGTGTATTTGAAATGTGTTGAATTGTATAATATATTTGAACCTGTCGCTCAAGGAGCTGAAACAGTTAGATATCCATCTCAAGAAAAGCATTTTTTATTATTAAATTTGTCATTGGTGATGTGTTTGATAAAAATGTGTCATCAATGACTCCCACATTAGTGACGCGTCTTTAGCAAAACACGTCACCAATGACTCCTATATTGGTGATATGTCTTTAGCAAAATGTGTCACTAATGCTAGAGTCATTAGTGACTTAATTTTAATGATGTGTTTTATCCATCTCACTAATATTTATCGGAAAGTGTCACTAATGACATTTTCTTACATAGTGTGGCAAACTCAAGTATCTGCTCCTTGATATAGAATGGCTTGTGCCTATTATTGAGTAACCTATCATGCAATAGAGATTGTGTCCTTGTGATGACCGAGGGCGAGCGCTATTCAGAACAATGGTCATTTTGTGCTTAGTTTTTCTTTTGCGAATTCAACACAATACAAATTTTGGTACTCATATACACGCACGAATCCTCATCCCGATGAACACATGCATGCATACACTATCCCTATGTGTATCCGAAGGACTAAGCTGGTTTGATCTTTAGATGGACGAAGTCATCATAGACGCCTTATTGTCGAGGGATGTCGTCTCTCGCTGATAAAGTAATTAGCCATAAATACAACACCCATATCAAATCTGATATTTGAACCTAAGTAAGTTGGTTCCACTACACTAAACCTAACCACCTAAGCTAGGCTTAGTTTACCATTTTGTGCTTAGTTAGGGCGTTGTTAAACTTGTGCACTGAATCATTCTTCGTTGTTTAAAGCAAGCGATCCCATAGCTTTAGTGGGATAGTTTCATCATCCCTCGGAGCGATACTGATGGTGTCAGCCACGATCGTATGTTGATGTTACTTTATAGGCACCGTACATACTATTACTTTCTCCGTATCAAAATATAAGCATTTGAAGATTTGGTCTAGATTCATAGCATCTCTAATAAATTTGAACACAAAAGTGCCCAGATTCGTTAGAGATGTTATGAATCTAGACACTCTCTCTGCTAGCATGGCATGCTTATATTTTAGAATAGAGGGAATATTTATAGAAGGTATATATACATACTAAAGCCTACACTTACTGGTCACGTAGGATGACTCGCAGCACGCGGATGTTGGAATATTGGACCTTTCAGCCCATTAGTTGGTTGCTGATAAGAGACCCAATTCCAATTGGAAAGCTAATAATGGTGGAAAGAGATTGGCTGGTGGGATTTATCCCACGTTGCCTGTCTAGGTGAAGTTATTTCAACTTTAAAAGTAGCATGCTGTGAGTCTTCCAACATGAGTACAGCATATAAGAAAAAATGAAGACCGCTATGAACATATTTTTGCATGTCAGTCATGTGGGTTGTGTCTCAGCCTAGACTGCTACGTCAATCAAGGGAGTAATTTGAGATGCATATTTTATTACTTACAAATTAATCCTAAGTGATTAATTGCATGGCATAGTTAATTGTGACTCTTCCCTCTCTTTATAAGGAAACGTCGTACCTTCAAGCCTTATCATCCCTCCAGTCCGTCATGCAGCGTTGTAGCGTCCACTACATCACGTCGTTTTTCATCTTCCTAACAGGACCCACTATAAGTCCTCCTATTCATCACTTGTTTTTGTTTGGTAAGATTATCTATATAATAATTATATCATTGGATCTAGATCTGAGGGCTCGAACTGGTGACTAAAAGTTGTCCAAACTTCTAATCAGCTGAAAATTAGCAAGTCCTAATATATATTGTCCTCGATTTCTCATATAAATCCCTGGTAATTCCTAGCTTTCAGGTGGGGCGTGAATCACGGTAGGCCATAGAATTGTCCTATAAACAAAATTACGAGATAATAAGACATGCTTTTACCACAGTGGCAAATGTACAAAATTGAATGGAAAAACACAGAAATATGCACTCGATACAAATTCAATAGTACACATGCTATACATCACACACATAGACGTAATCTATTGATGATCACAACGTGTGACGACACTCTTTTATACGATATGGTTATTATCAAGGGCTTCCACCTGGTCTCCCGCTACCGTTTCCCTCGCCATACCCGAAGCCCAACCCCCCATTCCCACCGCTCGATCCAGCCCCAGACCCAGCAGAGGACCCTACACCTGTTCCACCCGATCCAGCGGATGATCCGGCACTCGACCCTGCAGACGAGCTTGCCCCTCCGACAGATATGGACCCGGACCTAGACCCAGACGTTGATCCCACCCCGGCCACCGACCCAGAGCCGGAACCTGACCCAGACGCAGAGACTCCGCCGGTGCCCACTCCGAACCCGAGCCCGAGTCCGAGGCCCAGCCCCACGCCCTGCCCCTGACCTCCTCCCAGATCGATGCCGAGGTCCTTCCTCGCCACGCGGCCCTGCACGAGCACACAGGACTGCAAGCAGAACAAAGCCACCAGCACCAGCGCTGCCGCGGCTATGCTGAGCTTGCCGCTAGCCATCCTCGCACAATGACAGTGCAGCACCAAGCACAGCTGCTGGACACTTGGATCAACACCCTGTAGATCCTTATATAGGAGGCGATATGCGAGCGACGCCAAGAGGAAACGAGACGCGACGGGTGCCTTGAGCCACTGTATGGGCAAAGGGACCGGGGGCGCGATCATGCGGATGTGGCTGTGGGACGCTAGCGTTGTGGTTGGGAGCACGGAGTGGTGGTGGTCTGGTGCTGTGCAGGTCGGAAAAGCACTGCACGGGATGATTGATTGGGTAGAGTAGTGGCGGGAGTGGTTGTGTGACGACGCCGTGCGCTGCAGCCGCACGCGTTGCCGGGAGACCGGCCTACCGGCGGGGATGGCGCGCGGTTTGATCGGCTGTCCCGGCTCGCCCAAACGGGCCCGTATGCTCACAAAGGTGTGGAATGAGTGTGTTCGGCTGGCTGCCTCATCTCGCCACCATCGAAAGTTGGAGATATAAAGCATGCTGCTGTGGCTTATCCAGTGGACTTCGCGACGTTAGGCAGAGTTGGGCAAAAGTTGCGTGTCAGTTGTCAGTTTAGTCGCCGGGCGATGACTGTGTTGCACGATCATTGCTCGAGATCGAGAGTCTTGAAGTTTCATTTGCTGCAGGAGTTACGCAAAGTCGTATGGTCTCTGATTCTGTATGAGCGGTGCACGAGACCGTGAGGACATGGTATGGAAGCTGTATCTCGAAGTCGCTGGATCACACAGCACATCAACGTTGCACGCACAAGGACTTGATTGATGAAGCTAGGGCCTTTAATTTTCCACTTTGGCTTCGTGATGGACCATTAGTCGAAACAAAATGCGCACACTATCTAATTCTAGGTCGAAACAAATGCGCACACTATCTAATTCAAAATTGTAGGGAGTATTAGTCGTACTGTATGAAATGGAGCATGCCATTGCCATCTATACCTGTTCACACAACGAATAATCTCCGGCTTTGCACGTAGTCGTCGCACCACTTGCCGGCGAGCGCTGAACATTTCTTTTCCAATCCCCAGCTTTACCGCGCACTAACATCTGACGACGCCATTGATATCTCACGAGTTTCAGAGGCCAAAGAACGTGTCGCCCGCTCACCCCCGGCGCTAGGATTAGAGAGCTCACTGGCAGTGGCAGCAACTCAATCAGCCGCCGCGCCCACCAGCACAAGTCCACAACCACACACCACGGCGGCGACCAGTGGCGAACACTTTGCTGTGCTGACTTCTCACTCAGCTCAGCAAAATGCACAGCTCGCCGGCCGTCGCAGCCACACACATGTAAGCCCCGGAGCAGAGGCGGACGCGGCTCAACCACACCATTTACCGTCGAGCTTATCACCATCTAACACGTACGGCCGCACGTTACTCAGATCGATCTATAAATTCCCGTGAGATCAGGGAAAGAATGCATCGCCCGACGCCCATTACCACGCACATTCTGTGAGCTGAGATCGGACAAGAGGCAATGGTTTGCATGAAGGCTGTCGCTTTTGTTGGAGTTGTAGCTGTCATTGCCTTGACGTTGGCTCCGCTGTGTGAGAGCCGTTCGGCAAGGAAGGACCTCGGCATCAACCTTGGTAATGGACTTGGCATTGGAATCGGTATCGGCGTAGGTGCAGGAGTTGGCGCAGGGGGCTCTGGTTCAGGTTCCGGATCCGGCTCAGCGTCGTCCTCTGGTTCAGGTTCTGGCTCTAGTTCGGCCTCTGGTTCCGGTTCTGGTTCAGGCTCAGGGTCGGGAGGTTTGGGCCTTGGACTTGGTGTAGGAATTGGTATTGGTCTAGGCTCCAATGGCTCTGGATCAGGCTCTGGGTCTGGTTCAGCGTCTGCCTTGGGCTCTGGCTCAAGCACAAGTGGTTCTGGATCAGCCTCGGCTTCGGGTTCAGGGTCAGGCTCTGGAGTGGGCCTCGGGCTTGGACTTGGCGCTGGAGTTGGTATTGGATTAGGTGGTCGCGGTGGCTCAAACTCGAGTTCGAGTTCAAGCTCAGCTTCTACTGCTGGTTCTAGATCAACTGGGTCCGGTAGTAGTTCTAGTGCTCGATCAAGTGCAGCCTCTTCTGCAAGTTCTAGTTCAGGCTCCAATATCGCTGGTTCGCGCGCGGGTCCTAGGGCTGGGTCGAGCGCTGGGTCAAGCGAGGGATATCAAAGTGAGAAAGGACACCATTGATGCCTGACTAGAAATTTGGCCTGATTATCTTCATGTCTGGACGATTAAGGTCATGTGTTGTACTTTGATAAGGATTTATACAATTTTTTCTTGTAAATTTTGACTGTGAAAACTGGTATGTGTACTTCTTCCGTGGTTGTTAAATACATATTGGTTGTGATGTGCCCGTCAAAAAAAAAATTAAATTGGTTGTGACATTTTAACTTTACTGTACCAGAAGACTAGTAGAGTTGTCTTATTTCCAAAAAAAAAAAGACTAGTAGAATTGTCATGGCAAATATTTTCATTGCGTTCATTAGTCGCGGAAAATGTTTTCATTACTATCCTTAGTACATAGTACTAAGTTTGTTACAGAAATTCCTTCTCAAAAAGAAGTTTGTTAGAAATTACCATCCGTCTGGATATAATGAAAACCATCTTCTGTAGTATCAATATGTGAATACTTTTTACTTTTTTTATCAAATATTAGGATAATAGATTTAAAAATTTCTGATTCGACAATTTGATCGAGTTACAAACCAGATCATGCATGTGCATAATTAGCTTCAGCCTTCTTCAGCCCATGAGTCTTTTCCAGAACGACCCCCCCTCCCCCCCCCCCCCCCCCCCCCCAGATCAGAATTGAATGAGCTGGCATGTGGTCTTCGTAGTGCGTTTTACAAATAAAAATGGAAAAAGAAAATCAGAAGTGCATTTCTCTGTTCACAACAGTGAATCGATAAGATAACTTCCTGCTGGTGCATGTCTGTACATGCGGCTGTGAGTATGCGTAATCGTTAACGGAAGGAATATAAGACAAAAGTCAACGCTGAAAGTTGATATCGCCAAAGTTGGCAGCCAAGAACAGCACTAGCCTGATAAGGCTTGCAATATGTTTCCACTAATTAGAATTTGTTAATATGGATCATGCCTGCATTCGACGGATAAAAAGCAAAGGCTTCCAGAAACTTCATTGGCCCCTGTTCCATCATCAGAATAGCTCTCAAAGCGACCTCCCTTTCAGTGCATTGACGATTGCATTCCTCCTCATCTCTCTAGCAGGGCACGTATTAGCTGAGGCCCATTCCTTCTGCACCCTCCATGCTCCACTCCACTCAACAACAGCACTGAAGCTAAATACATCAGAAACGACAAAGATAAAAAAGAAGAATTCAGCCGTCCAATGGCCACCGCCACAAATTGATGCCACGAATTAGGTAACCACTCCCGGTGACACCACACTTTGGGTCCTATAAATAGTGCTGCATCCCAAGTTCAGCAATCGCAAAAGCAGAGACAACAACAAGAAACACCCGGCGCCTTATTCATGCTTCCTACTAGAGGTGTCAGGATGTCTCGCCCTCAAACCATAACCCTTTTGCTTGGCATCGCCGTGCTTACTACCCTTGTTCTGGCATCCGAGGGCCGGATTTCTCGGAAGGACTTAAGCATTGACCTTGGAGGTGGCGGTGGTGGAGGCCTTGGAATTGGTACCGGGATTAGTATTGGCATTGGAGGAGGAGCAGGTGGTAGTGGTTCAGGCTCTGGTTCTGCTTCTGGGTCGGGTTCAGGATCAGGTTCAGCCTCTGGCTCCGGTTCCGGTTCGAGTGCTGCTTCAGGCGCCGGGTCATCAGCAGGCTCTGGAGCTGGCTCAAGCGCTGGTTCTGGAGCAGGATCATATGCTGGGTCCGGTGCAGGCAGCGGCGCGGGGTCAGGGGCGGGTCAAGGTGGAGGCCAAGGCCAAGGATCTGGGTATGGCGAAGGCCAGGGCTCGGGGCACGGTCAAGGTTCAGGGTCTGGCTCCGGATACGGTGAAGGTCATGGCCAAGGAAGTGGCTCTGGTCAAGGATCGGGCTATGGTGAAGGCCGTGGTTTCGGCCACGGACAAGGCTCCGGTCAAGGTTCCGGTTACGGGGAAGGCTCTGGCTCCGGACACGGCCAAGGATCGGGCTCCGGCTACGGTGAAGGATACGGCGAGGGATCCGGCGGTGGATACGGAGATGGCTCAGGCTCAGGTTACGGAGAGGGACACGGCTACGGGTACGGTTCTGGACATGGCAAATAAGACGATGAACTGTAGCTCGGTTACCATCAGTGTTATGTGTGTGATTGCCACTCCTCTGCTTTTCTCTGAACCTCAATGGACCCAAAATCCTCTTTGTATCCATAAATAAATTGTGTGACGAATGATGGGGAGAGTCCTCTGCTTGTACCGTGGAATGGAATATACATTACGCGACTGATCATTTAGCAAACCGTAGCATTGAGGCGTTCTGCACAGCGCAACCACAAGGATCGGCACGGTCGGTGTGTCCAGCACTGGCAGGATGAACGACTAAGCCCTCAACTGTTTCCAGCGACCTGCCCTGCTGACAGTTTTACCAGGCGTGCCCATACATTCTCCGTCCCATGTCATTCCTACGTTTGATTACTGTGTAGTGTGTACTGTCCTCTCTTTTTTTTGGAGACGAGTGTGGACCGTCCTCTGTCCAGTGTCCACGCCATGGAATTGGAGAGGGAGGCAGAAGAAGCCGGCCACAACACTGCCGTGGGCCGTGTGGTTGGGCCTCCGCGATTCAGTCACCAAAAGAAAAAAGAAATGCAGCGAACCTTTTGAAAAAGAAAACTTCAGCGAGTAACTTCCGGGCTCCCACGACTGGCGAGGCGGTTCCACTTTGCAGTTCCAACTTCCATGTACTATGCACGCCCGCCCGCGCCTTGCCCCTGGTTCTCAGTTCCATTCGCAGCCATCTCCTCTCCGGCGAGACGAGAATCCATGGCGAACCCCGCCACGTTCTCCCCACGCCCAATCCTTCATGCATTCTACCTCCTCTTTATCCTCATGTTGCCACTGATCCCCTCACTGCTGGCGCAGCAGCCTTCCCCTCCGCAAACGCTTCCTCCCTCTTTCGCCTTCCGCTGGCTCGGCGACAAATCTACGTTCCACGCCGGCGACACCGCGACCATCTCAATCCACGCCCTGAACCCCCTCCCCGACACGACGATCCGCCCCTCGTCGCTCTACTTCTCAATGACCGTGAACGGCAAGAAGGGCAACAGCACCCTCGTAACCGACGTCGCCGCGCACCTCGCCGTCGATCCCGCTTCATCCTGGAACATCACATTCGTTCCCCTGAAGGCCGGCGACTTCGTGGCGCTCGTCGCCGAGGAGCGGTTCGGCTCCGGCGACTCGTCGTCGTCGCTGCAGTTCACGGTCGCCGCGGCGGGCGTGCACCCGGCCGCGTCCCCGGTGTCGTGGATGTTCGAGGACTGGCACGAGGCGGGGGCGAAGGCGTACGTGGCCGTCGTCCCCAGGGACGCGTTCGGCAACGCCGTCCCGCGCGGCACGGACGTGCCGGTCGACGGGTACTTCGGCGTGTCGGGGTCCTACGTCAACGGGTCGGCCGTGGAGTTCCTGGATTTCCATTTCAACGGGTGGACAGATAACGGATGTCTCAGCTTTGATTTTGGGCAGACCCTCGCAGGGGAGTTCCTGGTTCATGTTCTGGGGAATAACACGGAGCTGCGTGGTTCGCCTCTGTTGCTGACAGTGAAGCCAGGTTAGAGCAGTACAAATTTCAATTTTCATATGCCAAAACTGATACGAGTAGAAGCTATTTACTTCGGCCTGGAAAGATTTGTTTGTAACGTGTGCGTATGAGAAACTTGGTGGAAATGTCGATAATTTAGCAATGTGATAATCCTCTTATATTTCAGGCCCCATGGACATATCGAAAAGCACCTGCAGCTGGAAGCACGGGACCAATTTCGTGCAGGTGTTTTCCAAGCTGGAGATGTTTATATACCAGAGGGACACATTCGGAAACATTGTTCCGGGGATTCACCCGTTTGATGCGCGAGTGGTCGACAAAGGCACCAACTTCTCTGTCCCTGTGGTAGACCTCTCCATAGAAGCAGTGGGCGACGGAGTTCAGATGCTCTCTTTCACTGCTGTGGCGACCGGAGAGTACGAGATCACAGTTTTCGATGACCGGCTCAAGCAAAGTGTTTCCAACACGGCTTACATGTTCAAAGTATTTGTAGGTATGTCGGTTTATTTTTCTTTTGCGCCCGTGTTGCACGGCTTCAGAGATTTCAGTAATTTAGTTTGGCGTGGCCATTTGCATTCTCAGTACTGAAGCTGCTCGATTACTAATCGTGAAACTGGTTCTGACAAGTTGCTCCATTTCAGGGTTTTGCAACGGGTCAAACAGCTTTGCTAATGGAACTGGTTTAGCACACTCTGTTGCCGGTTCAACGTCATGGTTCGCTGTTTTTCTGGAGGACAAGTATGGCAGCCCTTCCCCCGTTGAAACTGCAGTGCTGCAAGTACAGATCTTAAGTAAAAATGGCACCGCTTCTGCACAACCAACTGTATCACCTATAAGAGACCCAGATGGTAATATAGTCTAATTGTTTAGCTTCAAGTAATCTGGAAAACATATGCTCTGATATTGAATAAATGTGCAGGGATGATGTCTACCGAAGGACAAAGTTCATTTAGTCCAGCTCCTGCTGATCATCAGGAGGCATGTACACTTTTCTTTATCTGATTTGATAAAGATAAATAAAATATGCCACTGAAATATTTTCTATTATTTTTAGATCATTGCTGGAAACACAACCGTGCAAGCCAGTCAATTTAATGTCTCATATATTCCTCAAATTGCTGGTGAATATGAAATTTGGCTGTTGTGCGGGAACATAGTGCTAAAAGGTGGAAATCCCTATGCCATGAAAGTTCTACCAGGTTTGGCTATATATCACGTCTCCTTTTTTTTTTAATTTGACATTCCTGAAATCCATGAACTCAGTATATTGCATTTTTTATATGCTGATTGACCTCTAATTTTGCATAACTTTCCCTTTCTCTAGGTGCACTCAATACATCTTTATCAAGTGTTGTCATATCAGATCCCAGGGCCAAAAGGTCAGTTCAAAATGAAGTAACGGTCATACTTGTGGATTCGTTCATGAATCCCGTGGTATCTTTGGAGTCAAAGTTGAGATTTCAGCTAGCATCTGCAGATATTCCAACCCCTATGAATACCACAAGCTTTGTTCCAGGGAAATTTGATAACAACAGGGATGGATCATATACAGCTCACTATATGGCAACGTACCTTGGCTCATATTATATATGTATTCAATTCGAGGATAAGCAGCTAGCTCCTTGTCCATTTCGTGTCTTTGTTGTTGAAGGTAATGTTTTCTCGTCAGTACAGATTAGTCCATACAAAAGGAACAAGAAGTTGATCAGCTGAAATATCTAGTTAAATTCTAGTTTCATCGAGAGGAAGAAAAACGTTAAACTATAGAAAAAAATTAGAGAGTTGCTAATTTTCAGCTGACTGAAAGTTTGGACAACTTTCAGTCACCTCTTTAAGCCATTAGATTTAGATCCAACAGTTTACAATTATTATATAAAAAATCCTATAAAAAAAATCAAAACACAAAGTAACAAGCCATCAACTGAAAGCTTTCAGTCGATTGAAGGCTAGAAAACATGAAAAAATTATAGTCTCTCTGTGTACTGAAACATTTGAGCATTAATCATTTCTACTTGTTTGTCAAGACCTCTAATGAACACAAAACTATTTATTTTCAGATGAATACTTTTCAGATGTTAAAAATGTTAGCGTTTCAGTATGGGAAGATGAATCAGTTTCCTTTGATGTACTGCTAAATGGCAACATTGCAGGACGCAAACCCGCAATAGTTAAATCGTCTTCAGTAAGTTTATGCTGTGAAAAACTCTGGCAAATTCATCGCATTCTAATACTTATTTTTTAGAGTTCATTATTACTTTGTTACTTCGCATTTCAACTTGATGAAAAATTTCCTTCTCTGAAGCCACTTCATGGATCAGTCCTGCAGTTCAACCAGATCTTCCGTTACACCCCTTTTGAAGGATTCTTTGGTAATGACTCAATCTCATACACAGTATCTGACAACAATAATAATGTTGTCACTGGAACGGTGTTCATATCTATTCGCTGCAGACCACCTCAATTCATATCTTTACCACAGAACTTGCATGTAACTGAAGATATAATCGCCCCAAAATTTTAGTAAGCCATTCTTTTTTGTTATTATTCAGAAAAGCATGAAGAGTTAGGTCTCTTTTATTTGCTTTCTGCGCTGATAAGATGGGCATGTTTTTGGCAGTGGATTTCGAGGGATTAAATTAGTACATTCAGATACGACAGAAAATATATCTGTTACAGTGAAAGCACAGTCTGGGAATGTGTATCTTGCTCCTATGCCAGAGAAACTTCAAGAGCCTTCAGATTCTGAACTTTCAATCAGCAGGGGAGGTAGAGCAGGCAAAAACCTGATATTAGAAGGAACAGTAGAAGCAATAAATGACGCGCTACAATTTCTGCAATATATTGGGTACTAATCATGAATGTGACTCTCTACTATTTTACAAGTTCTTAACAGGAATCTTTCTAGACTCTCACTTTGCATAACGGTATAACCTTGTGCAGAAATGAAGACTTCTATGGAAATGATGTTATAATGCTATATGCGACGAACAGAAATGGTATGGATGATGCTCGGTTTCCAATCACTGTCGAGCCAATCAATGATCCTCCAATGATACTAGCTCCGAAATCAATTTTCCTGGGAGGAAAGCAATCAAGGAAAGGATATAAAATCTTTGACAAGAATAGGGATGAATTTAACTTTTCCATTGTCGAACTTGATCTTCGCAATTACCCAGGTAATTAGGAATCTATTTTCTTAGTTGAGGAATAAGTTTTGTTTCTTCTTAATTTGAAAAAAGAAAACATGATGTTTCTATACTTAAATATTTTTAACTTGCTCTTGGGATCAGACATACATTGGCTCCTCATTTCACAGGGGACAAGTCTGGATTTCTGCTAGAGCTCTCCCTAAAAGTCTTTGAGGGAACGTTAACGATGACATTGCCAGCTGGCGTCATTCCCACTGTGGAGCTGAAGACTGAAGATGATAACTGCTGGCAACCGCTTGAGAACTATGTGGCTATCGCAAATCACTTTGACCTAACAGCATCTGGTATCAGATTCCTTGGAACTGTTCAGGATTGCAACAACGCAATGCAGAACCTGTTTTACAATGTACCACATCTTCTATCTTCTCATATCAATTCAGTCGTTCTTTTCTTGAACCCCTAGATCTCGTTTTCAGCAGAATTGTGTAGTTGTATTTGATTTGAAATAGCTGATTAGGTAGCTACTTCTATGAATTCTAAAAGTCAAATAATCATATTTTCTACGCCTAATAAGGATACATATACTCCGAATAAAGTAAGATCTGTGTACCTTTCAGGGTTCAAACCATGACACAAGCTTAGACATCACCGTAAACGATCTGGGAAACTACGGATGTTATCTTGATTGCTCAGAGAAGACGACGACGCCACTGTCCACTACAAGGACTATTCGTCTAGTCAAAACCAAACATCCGAGCTCAAGAAGTGTCAACGCTGGTAAAATTTCTTGCTACGTACTCCCTTTGTATCTTTTTACTTATTGTTTTGGAGTTGGACACGGAGATTAAGAGAGGGTGAAAAAGTTTGGTGTACTAAAAATGAGAAGAAGAGAAATAAAAATAGAGATGTATTGGGAAAGTAAAAAGTTGCATTGACATGCGAGGATAACAAGTAAATTGGAAAAACAGGAGGAGGTTAGGATGACAAGTAAATTGAAACGGAGGGAGTATTCACTTTGCCATTCGGTGGTGATCCGTTTCACAACATTCTGCGACAAATATTTTCAGTGGTTGCGGTGGTAGCAATTCAAATGCTGGCAATCCTATGCTTTGGCGGGGTTTTCCTGTATTACGTCTTGAAATGTATGATAGCTCTGAAGGATGAACGAAGAGATGGAATGGTTAGTGAAAAGCGAAGACCTGAGCAGACCTCATTTCGTCAGCAAGTGAGTGTATTGTTTTCTGAAACTTCTCCGCTTTTGAAGCAGCAACAAGCTCTGCGCATTCTAGCCTTCTCTTACCTGCGTGTCCCCTGCTGATAATGACGGATTTTGATGTTTGTTTCTGGGAGTAGGTGGGTGCCTCGCAATCGCTATCCGGGGATACTGGCTACCGCTCTGCATCTGAGCTCCCGTTAGGTGCAAGCAGATCGAGTTTTCGTCAGAGGTGAGCAATGTTGTCCTGTAAATAATCATCAGGTCTGCTGCACGTTTCAGCATCAACCTGTTGCCCAGAGCTCCAAAATCCTGTGAACCTTGAATAAGTTCAGGATGAACAAAACCGGATCGAACTCCCGTTTTTTTTCTAGAAGGAATATGACTCCCCATAATTGAAGTTACTCTCGGATTTCAGGTCTTTTTCATGGTCACGCAAACAAGAACTGGAACTCCAGCCAGTCTCTGAGACTACAAACAATGAGTATCATGATGATCCACTTGCAGACAAGGACAAGTAGCATATTCTCCAGATCATAAAATATTCTTTCATCATTTGACATGAATTTTCAATGTGACAAAAATTTAGCAATGAGTTTGTATGTCGTGCATTATAAGATCGAACTGCTACCTGTATATCTTTACATTAACACAACCAGTCTTGGAGACACAACCAGTCTTGGAGCGGTGCACAACTGATGTGCACTGTTAGACTACTAACAGCAGGTGTTTCTATTTCTATCAAAGAGACACGATATTTCATTACTGGTACAAAAAAAAACAGGTAAATAAATTGTATCAAAGATATATGCTTACGATGTTATCTGCAAGAGAGAAGGGATTCCCTCAAAATAGGACTTCTGCAACTCTTAATCTGTTGCCAGTAATAGTAGTAAACGTCTTTCCAAATAAAACGGGAGAAAACAGGGTGATAGTGGTAAACATTTTTATTGACGACCATTACAGTTTGTTCGGTTTGAGCTTGAGCGTATATTTGTTATAGAATACCACTTAGACAAAAAAGGAGCAGCTTCTCAGATAAAGGCTTCTTCATTGAGCGAAAGTTCATGTGGCTACCATTTCTGCCGCTGATCCAGGTGAACGACTGCACGACTTGTAGCTTGTTCTGTAAGATTGAGGAACCTTGCGGTGCTTCATGTGAGCACAAATGCACAGCCAGTCCACCCTCATGATATCACACGAATATGGTACTATAACATGCATACAAATCAGACAAACTATGAGCCACCGAACAAACTTGCTGGAACCTACAAAATTGAGAGTCCAAAATCATCATCCATAATCGGTATGATTCCAAATTCCAATTAAGTAGGAGATACGAACTACCTTTGCATTATGTGGCATGATCTTTATGTCATGAGCTGGATGAAGCCATGATTCAGGGGCATATGACAAGAAGTTTTCGAGCTTGCTGGTGTAAATATCAGCATATTGATGAATGTGATAGGAAAATGATGATTCCCTTCCAGTGTCTGTAAGAAATGTTGCACCAAAAGAGGTATTGAACAGGTCTCGCATTCCAGTTCGACATTGGCGCCTTTCTGCATTCAACTCATCAAGCAACGCTCTGTATACTTGGCCTTTCTTTGTGCTAACCACAGCTGCATTCACTTTTCCAAGTAGATCATGTATTAAACTTAATTTTGCCTGCAGAACAGGATAGGGTTAAACAAATTGATACAAATTCTATGTGGCTGGAAAATTATGGACTAGTACTGTATATGTTGAAGGGTAATCAGATTATGCAGATCATTTAAAAGGCAAAACACTATCACTCCATTCAAACGAGCAATTTGTGGTGCAACTGATTGTCCCTGTGCCATTTTGCATAATATGTGCCAGTAGGATGGAGTTCTAAGTATTTACCAACCCAAAGGGCCCTTTTGCAGCTAACAGAAAACGTGTCTACTGCCTACCAAGTGAGTTTCCTAAACTGAATCATGCAAGTTGATGCAGTCAGCCTTTTAGGCTTGTACTGATCATCTGGATTCACAGAAGATATTATAACAGCAATCTAACACAGATGAACTCAGAGGTGATCACAAACTGTATACATTTGTAGCAACAGAATATATTAGAATTTGCGATGCTTTAGTTTTCCGAATAGATTCACATGGCCTCAGAATTTCCAAATTATAATCAAGCTAGGAATCATACTAACCTTAAAACATTCAAAACTGCTTGTTTAGTCACAATCGCAAGGTAGAAGTCTAAGGGCTGTGTTGCTTTGTTCTATAATTTGGTTTGCTTAGGAATATTAAGCACTTCCATATTATAATCAAGCTAGGAATATTAACCAGTTTATGATTTAAAACCATATCAATTTCAACTAACTCTTACATAAAAATGTGGTGTAATGGGAGTGCTTTTAAGAGCAACTGTAATAACATATGGATCTTGAGACCTCAGAAATATAAGGTCTAGTTACATCATATAAACATTAGATACAGCTGATCTAATGCACACCTGTTGGAAGCGGTAGTTGTCACTATTCTGGATTTCTATTTCATCCTGAAGAGAAAAGACAAATGATAGATCATCATAACATGGTACAAAATATAATCAAGCATGTTGAGTAGGCAATGGTTAGATTAGTCAAGACAAATCTACAATTTCATGCAGCTTGTTTCTTCAGGGAAATAAAGTACAAATTTGTTTATGCCTAATAGCACATCCATATATTTAAGATCAAGAAAAAAATGGTTACTATTCTGAACTTATCATTTTTACCCCTTAATCTTTTATCAGATTAATAAACTTTGTTAGTAGAAACATTAAATTAAAACATGATAAAAGAAAACCTGATGTCAAGATAGTACAAGTCATATAAAGAAGTTTCACCAGTGCCTGAATCTCGTAAAACTCTTTATTACATGTTATCTCAGGGAAAAAGAGAAGTGCCTACCTCAAGTTCGCGGATAACAGCAGCTGTTCGCCAACCAGCTTTTGAAGGTCCTCTCAAGTCACTCAGAAGATGATCACCGAAGTATATCACCTAAGACATGGACAAAAGATCTCAGATGAGAAATTAAACAGACAAATTACAAAATGTCAATATTTTTGGGCTCGTCTTCTGCCTGTTGACTATGTTTCATGCTTATTTGGATCAAGAATAGGCATAACCCAGGAGGGTCAAAACTGCATCACTGTAGAAAGAAACGTTTAATTTGAGTAAATGTATAGAAATTTATTTGTCTTGAGTTCAAATAATTAACCTCTGAGCCTCTCCAATTTGTGATCTGCAGGAATGATTTTAAACAGCCGTGGTAATATACTTGATCTGGCAGAAACTTGTCAACTGCAGTAAAAGCTAAGGTATCCTTTTGAGTGTCATACACCCTATAAATAACAAGCACATATAATTAGAAAACCAGAATTGGAGTAGGCTCAATTATGCGAGTATTTTTTAAAAAGCAAGCAATTAAGTAAAACCTAATTTATTTTAATATACAAAGTTTAACAGCAGACCTACACGGACATTAGCTATCAGTAAGAATTATTGTATATCTTTTCATTTAGTAACACATAGATGCTCCATATAACCTGAAAGGGTGATCTGAGTTATAGAAAGATGGTTTGTTTGCCTGGGCAATCACAACGTTGAAGAGTTCCCGCCAGGAATTCCCATCAAAATGCTGGTCCTGCCCAGCCAAACAATGAACTAGCCGAGTTAACATAATGTGCAGTGCAGAAAATAACTTTCCATATCGAATGCTGCAGTCACCAAGAAAATTCCAAGAACGGAAGACATGAGCAAAAAAATGCATAATAATGTAATTCACACAGCATAGCCATGTCCCTATACAAATAGACAAGAAACAAATGAGGATATGCATAATGTTTCCTTTTGTGAGAGTATATGGAAATGCAATATAAGAAGTTGCATATACCCAGCAATTTCTAGGAATGTGCGATTATATTAGCAACTAAAAGCTGACCTCAATTATAAGATTTATTTAGAAGCTTACACCAGGCCTCAAAAAGTAACCACAAATATGTTTGTTGTGGACACATTTGTGGGCCACCAATATTGGCGCAGGCCACGCATGCCCAACGAGCCAACAAGCAACACAACTGAAAGTGGCTCAGTGGATCAACTCGATGAATGCAGGAGGATTTAGTTTGTTAGCAAATTAGTCAGAGTTCTTAGTCAGTTTGTTAGCTCAGTGCCTGAGTTACAAAGGCTGCCTTGTTCCTAGGATAATTCATCGAGAAGAAAAAAAACCTTGGCAAGGTAGTTCTCGGTCGCCATGGCTGGGAACACTTCCCTGATCACCGGCGAGAACAGCCATCGCCACGTTCGCTACATCCTTCACTCCAACTCTCAATTGCCAATCCAACCTCCTACATTCCCCATTGTGTGCTCCCCCTCAGTGCTGTAAACAATATCAAACAAGTGTATGCCATTTTTTCTGAAATACGCAGGAGAGCTGTGTAGCTGCATATCATTGCAGTAAGAGAGAAAATACGGCCCAAATCACTAGCACCTCACTCCGAGCCGGCCCTTAGTGCCGTAACAATATTAAACAAGTGTATGCCATATATCGTTCAGACTCGAGTATCAAATCTATTTTGCTAAAATCTTTCTCTTAAATGCTCAAATAGTATGAACAAAGCATACATTTAGCTTCAAGTGTTACAACGGACCTCTAGCAGATAACGCATCCCTCCATCCACGAAGTAAAAAGGTGAATTGGTGAGGAGAAATAGCTTCTTCCCCTTCTCTTTCAGCATCTTTAAGAAGCGGAATACCTGGCTCTGCAGATAACATATAAGTTATTCAGGTAAAAGATGTGAGTGAAGAAAGGTATGTCAGAGGACGATAAATAGTATCAGTGAAAGCACAAAGAACTTCGAAAGTAATATGCCAAGTAGTATTGCCTACATTCTTTTTAAGAAATTTCTGGGGCTCTGAAAGAATTTTCCTGTGAATTAAACCACTCCTGTGGACATGCTGAATTGACTGGTTTACATCCTCATATACATAAGAAGCATCAAATTCCAGCTTGGCATCTACAAAGTGCTGAACAATATCAGCAAGGAGACATGCCTGTGCGAAAGGAGCATCCAATTGTTAGAAATTATCACTCAGAAAGCCAGTGCAAGTGCACGATATGGTCTCACAAATATTACTTAAACCACTAAGTGTGGAATATTGATCAGATAAAGCTGTGATAGACTGGATGATACAGTGGTGCACTAATTTTGGAAGTAAAATAGCTGCAGATCAATGAAAAGGTACCTCACTAAAACAGAAGACATCCATGAGCCCAACAAGCTGACGAGCTTGATCTCTGCCAATATGCCGTGTGCCATAGAGCTCTTTTATCTCACTCAAACTCAGCTGATGAAAAAGCATCCAACAAGTGGTAAGAACTCATAGGGTGTTGATAGACATAGCCTACATAGTTTATTGGAGAAAGATAACGATGGCAAATAGAAGGGTCACTTGTGAGAACCAGCATATTATTGTACAACCAAATATAAGGCAATACAATTTTTTTGAAACAGAAAATAAAGCACTCATAACTTCAAAAAATACATTTTAAGTAAAAGAATCAACAAGTACATGTGAGCTAGTTTTGCATGTTGGATTTGCACGAAAAGGGAGAAAATAATAAAGTATTATCTGTCTTACCTTCCGCCGCCCAAAGAAGCAGCCATCAGGTTCAATAGAGCCAAAGAAATCAAGCTTGAGGAGGCACCCTTTTAGTCTGTCATAATAAAGACCCCTGATGGGGAAGCTGCCGTCGTACTCGAACTGCAAGCAGCTCTCTGGATACTTGAACTGCACAAAATTATCATTTCCAATCAGAATCCACAAATGCACTCTTCACATCGATGCAACCAAGGAAATAAACTGGATCACTAGAACCCATCTTCTACTAATAACAAACCTCATCGACCAAGTGCTTCTTGGCGAGATCATAAATCAGGCACTGCAGGTGCTCGGAATAGTGCGAGAGCGTGTAGTCGTAGTCAAAGCCGTAGACTTGCAGGTCGTCCAGTTTGACGTTCTTGTTCACATAAATGCCTGAAACCCATCCACAGACGCCCGTGATGTGAAGAGCCGGTGTCAAAGCAAAAGCGTATGCTGGGTAGGGGCTAATGGATACCTTGCGGGTTCATCTTGGGCATGTCCTTGAGAGCGGAGGGGATGCTGAGGTAGCTGCGCTTGGCGTCTTCAAACTCGCGGCGGATGCGCTCGATCTCGTCCTCGCCTGCGCCGGACCGAAGCGTCGTCGAGAGCGTGCACAGCGCTCGGAGACCTGGAGAAAGCACCCACAACCCAGTCAGTCAGTGCACTGCCCCCGCATCGGCATTTTGTCGAACGATTTGCAAGCAAACGAACCTCCCGAGGACCGCGCCACCCTCCGCGAGAGGGAGCCGTAGCCGGCGAGGAGGCGCAGGCGTGCCGCCATCGGGGTGACCGGGCTTCAGTTAGTCACTGGTTGGTCGCCGGCGAGGCGGGTGGCGTCGAAGGCGGGAGAGCGGCTGTCGTTTTCCTAGGCGAGCAGGCGGTGAGTGAAACTGAGAGGATGCTGTCGCATGCAGGCATCATGCTTCCACGTCAACGTGTGGACCGGCCTCTCTGACTTGTGGACCCGTATTTACTTTGTTTAGGGATGGGCCCGTATTTACTTCCCGCGCAATGGCTGGCTGACGGGCTGCTCGCGTGAACCGAATGAATGACGGGCGGTCCCAGCAGGCCCAACATAAACAGTTGAGAGGCCCAACATACTTCCCCCGGTTTCTGTTGGGCCTTAAAGTCCAAATCAGTGGCCAGCGGTTCCTCCAGTGGCCTTCCCCATAAGCAATCTGGGTAATTGTCAAAAAAAAAAAAAGCAATCTGGGCTACTCTGCCCGGCCCGAGAACGCAGCAGCCCCTCGACGACGCAGTCACGCTGCACGCACTCCGACTCTCGGTCTCCTCGGGCCGGCGGCGGTCGTTGAGGCGCCTCCCCGATGCGGCGCAGTCCAAGCTGGTGGCCGGAGGAGACGCATGAACTCATCCGGCCGGAGTTCTGGACCCGTATCTGATCGCCGCATGCAGGTGGATCCAATGCTGCAGTCAATAATTTGTTGGAGTCAGCAGATGTGTAATGCAACCGGCCGGTGCCCATTTTTGTATGAACTGATGAAAGAATCGTTGATTCTAGTAGCAGCTCAAGTATGAATAGAGAAAAACACGTGTAGGTGGTTGGATCGGCGTTGCAAATCCCAATGCGCAAGCTGCCGGTCATGAGGTTCAGGTGCGGTGCATAGTCACGGATGCACCTACCGCGGCGTCGAGAGACCCATGCCACGAGGTGTCTCGACCGCTCCAAGCTAGCTAGCTGCTGCAAGGATAAGGGATGACTAGACTTGAAGGCAGCAGCAGCAGTGAGTGCGTGGAGGTTGTTTCTGTGGCACTCGAGCGAACGCGTTCGTGGAGGGCATGCACGTCTCCATGCTCCCAAGTGCCCATGCGCGTGTGTGTGTGTGCGCTGTGTTGAGACCGATGAGTCACTACGCACGCGGAGGCTTCAATGGCTCGGTCAGCAGTCATCTGTTGTGGCCAGGCAGCGGAGGGAGTTGTAGCAATTGCTACAGTATTTCGTGAGGAAGGCTGGGCTGCGACCACGCCAGCTGACGACTGCCGCAGTGAGCGAGAGCGAGCAAGCACTGAATAATGAAGGGTTCAACGCGAGCACGTGACACGATCGCGGGCCGCCCGTACCCGGAGTCCCGGATGGAGCACGCAGGCACGTGGGAGTGGGACGCGTGCGCGCCTCCTCCCATACATCTACGGCCCCGTGACCTGCCTACGATCTACGGCGACGAACGCTGCATTATTGCGCCGCGCTTTGCATTCCTGCTGTCTTTTGCTTCCGCGTCCTTTCACCGCAAACTTTTCCCAACCGCGTCCGCGCTACACCCGCCCGAGATGCTTCCCTACAGCTACAGACGGCTACTGCAGCGATCGTCCTCCTCCTATTCAGCACTGTGCATAGAGAATCGCACCTACGGCACCACTCGAGACAGACAAAAGATTTCGCAGATTCGTCCGAGCTGTGCCACGCACGCCGTCCACTCATCGCCGCCGCTACCGGACGAACACGATCGATGCTCCGGAAAAAAGAAAAGCCCGCGCCGATCCCGAGGCTTCGTCTTTCCCTCACGGTACGGATCGGTCCATGGATTAATTGGCGGCCCCCGGGCACGGCAAATAGCGTCCTCGAGCTTGATGCGCGCCGCCGCTCCATCGTCGCGTGCTTCGCCGGCGCCTCCCTAAAAATTATTCTGCCGAACCTACATGAGGGAGAGAGGGAGCATTTTTTTTACAATTCGAGGAGAGAGGGAGCATTTTTTTAGAGTTCGATGAGAGAGGGAGCATCTCCGCGGATACGATAGCTGCATCAATGATTGCCCTTTTTTTTTTCGTTTCGTACTGCAGCAATAGCAGTATTTTTTCGTTCATCATATAGGTCGTGTTTCAGTTTCCGCCAATCGCATGTGCTCCCATCATGCTGCGTCGACCGGCTGGCTTCCTTGGATTGGCCCTTTGCCTCCAGCGCCATGGCGTCTGTGCCGCCTTTTTTTTTTCTGCCTCCCTCTCGTGTTCCGGCTTCATTGTAGATCGAGAAGCTCGGAAATAATGGAGCAGTACACGCATCGTGCCGTTTCTCTGTCGTCGAGTGCGTGTGCGCAGGGTTTGTTATCACAACTGGGATCAAACTGGCAAATGCGCTGATCTTTTCAAGAAAAAGAAAACGTTGGCAAATGTCATGTTGCCAAGCGGACGTGGACAAACCTCACTACCTCAGCAACCCGATCAACCGAGTCTCTCGAAGCAGTGTGCACGGTGGTCTCATTCACAGCAAGAGACTCTGTCTTCTAATAAAAGGGCTCACATTAGCAAGATAAAAAGAAGTGAACCGTGTGAAAAGACCCCTGCGTCGCTCTCTCGCAGGGCGACACGGGCGGCGACCCAACCCTAGGCACCACAACCTCCACGCCCCTCTCCCTGCCGCGCCGTCGCCGGAGCACGCCGTCCAAAAGCCTGTGCGAGTTGTCGGGATGGCGGTGGCGAGGCTTCTAGGTTGTGTTTGGAGCGCATGGTGGCGGGATTTGAGCAAACCTCACTCAGCCCTCCCGCCCCTCCTCTCTTCCACCCGCCATGTCATAGCTTGAGCACGCCGGCGGCAATCCGCGCGGCCGTAAGGAAAGCAATGGCCAGGCTCTGTCAAGTCGCTCGTCGTTTGTGGCCTAGGGCCTGGTGTTTCTGTGTGGCGGCGTGACCGGGAGACGCCTAGATCCGGAGCCGCCATGGCCGGAGACGCCCTGATCCGGGCTGCCATGGCCGGATCCGGCTCCCCTGCAGGTGGATTCGTGCGGATGCGACATTTGGTGCTCCCAATCAAGGTGAGGTCGTTGGTGTGGTGTTGAGGATGATGTGGTATCGAGGAAGGAGAGGCGTCGGTGGACGGTGGTTGTGCAGTGCGTGGTGTTGATGGCGCGCAAGGTTAGAGGAGTGTCGATGCTGTTGTGCTAAGCGTTGGTTTCGATCACAGCTGGTGGCAGTGCTCGATGGTGTTGTGGTCGGGACGGTCGATGAACGTTGGCAGCTAGCCGCTAATGTTCAGCATGGATAGATGGGAGGTACACGGTATTAGGTGAAAGCCTTGCCCGACGTTCAGCCAGTGCCGGCAACGATAACGTCATTGGCGCCATTTCCCTCCTTGGAGGCGTTATTGATGTGTCATACTTCCCATATTAAGTTTCTCTGGGTGAAGACCTTGATCTAGCTTGCTAGATCGGCAACGATATCAATCCTTCTTGAAGGCGTTGCTTTGGAGTTTCTACCTGTGTCGAATTTCATTGCATCGATCGGACTGACTATAGCAACCTCATTGAGTATGTGTTGCAGTTGGTGGTGAACAACTTTGGATAGTTTGGACCTGAGAAATGCTGGTGATGGTCTAAACTGGATGCATCAACGAGGCTTTGTTTCATCGGAAGCTAGGCTACACAACGATCTTTGGTGGGTGAGCTAGCCAAGTGAAGTTGGAGCTGTTGCATCGCGGATGTGCGATTGAGCTTGGCAATGATAACATTTAGTAGGCTCGTTTGCTTGATTTTGTTTGGGTGGGTGTTTCACCGGTGGACTTTGGCTGATGTTGATCGTGATGAAGTCGGAGCTCTTGCGATGATGACATACGACAAGCTCCGTTGATGGCTGGGTGTCATGTCTGTTGTCGGTTTGCTTCTTGCTTAATAGGTTCTTAGTTTAGCTTAGTTGATCCTGATGAGTTTTGTAACATAATCTTGAGTTGTACAGTTTGGCCTCGTTTCCCTTAATATGAGGCAACTTCTTCTTATATATACATGTCGGAGCATATATTATGTTTCTGGATTTTTGAAAATTTTTTTTGCTCATATTAGCAAAAAGTTACATACTTACATATAGCAGTTTCGTCATGCTACAGTCACACTAAAATTCGTTCTAATGGGTGGGTTTTTTTAAAAAAAAATATGCTCCCATTGCAAGAACGAATTTTTTACTGAGTACACTCTCTCTTTGTGGTATTCCACCTCTTGTTTGCTTCTGGTCCAAAGATTCATGAAATCCTTCTTTTTCCTCGCATGTTGTGATATGGTCATACACATTTGTGCCACAACACATATTCAGATACTTGGTCGATCATGTTCTACCGAAAAAAAAGAAATTCCTAAAAATGAAAAAAAAAGAGAGAGAAGGTCTTAAATGTTTCATGCAAAATCTATAAAAATTTTGAAGAATTGTTTTTTAAAAAATAATACACTTTTCAAATAACAAAAAAATAATAGTGACCTATTACCTCCTCGGAAGTAGGTTTTGCTGAATGGTCAGCCCACAATTATTTCAAGGTATTCTGATTTTGAATTTTATCATATATGCAGATTAAGCACTTATAACTATATAAATGTTTTGCATCACCTGTTAGGATGCAAGTCATCCTAAACTAAAACTAGCATGCACAACTCGTCCTACACTTTTCGAGCTCTGGCCCCTTCACAACTTTGCATACTCATTGCCCCAAAATACCTAATTTTGATTCTTTGTCATCCGGTTCTCTATATATTTGTACGTGTTGGTGAAGGACAAAAAAGAAGAGAAACAGAAAAAAAAAAGTCCTAGAAGCACCTACATTCCAACGACATTGTACATTCCAGTTTTGGGTACGAAATTTCTTAGAGTGCACATACATGTTGTGCCAAAACATGTGCAAATACTAGGTACAGTCAGTTTTTCCAGAAGAATGAAACTCTGAAAAGAAAGGAGAAAGTCTATCATGTTGCATACAAAATCTAAACAGATTTGGAATAAAATAAATTTGCGCTCATGAACTTCCAAAGTAATGAAACGATAAAATAGTAATGATCGATCACCACTAGCTCTAGGAGGTAGATCTAGTTAAATGGACCGTCTATAACAATTTTGAGGAAACTTAAAATTTGACATACATTTCGTTGGAGCTCTTATGTGCACTCCTGACTAAAATACAGAGATGCATGGCACTGGCACGTTCTATGAAAGTGCGTCGCCCCTGTCCCCCGTGTTGCCCCTGAGGGGCGACTCGGGCGGAACGTTCCGCCGCTGACAAGTGCTTGCCACCGCCACCACCCACGCCTTCGGCCCCGTTTTCCTTCGTCTCCGGCCTCCTAGCCGGTGGAAAGGGGAGCAGGGATCCATGCTCTAATAGATTCTCTCGTAGATCCACTATTTTGTTAGGTTTTTTTCCTTAATTATTCCTTTCCTCCAGAATAATTAGATTAGGTTTGGATCGTCTCTTCAATGTTTTCGATCTAACTTTTCATGTCGTACTGGATCTCCTCCAGGGGATGTGTTGTTTTGTTTGAAGATGTCATGTTCTTCATTGAAGGATCAAGGTACATTGATAACCTAATCCTCTTTCAGGAGAGATTGGATCTATTTTTCCTCGGGTGAGATTGTCTTTTCGGTCGCTGGTGTTACTATTGGCGTGACAGATTTGCTCTTCCCATCGCCGTTGGTATTTACTAACGGCGGCGACGGTTCAACCTTCAAAAGATTTGGTCGGTGTGCTTTCGGTGCCTTTTACTTTCTATAGTGGTTGACCATACAACGCCTCTTTTGTGACCTCCATATCTGTGGAGTCTTCTATTGGTTGAGACTGCGGATCGGTTTTGATCAGATGCTGTTCCACGCGATGGATTTTCCTGAAGCAGGGATGACACCATGTGTAAGGAAGACGAAGGGTAGAGATCTAGTGACATACTTCAATGTAATTTTACTTTATGTTAAGGTCTCCGTTATAACAGGAATTATATATTAATAAAATCCGATCCCGTTTTGCATCACTTGTCAGGATGCAACTCAGTTTAAAATTTTCAAAATTTCTCCCACATTAATTGCGGTGCATCCCCTTTGACGTACTACATACCACCGCACCATTTTTTTTGTTTTGGCATACTCGTTGCCCTAAAATATCTAGTTCTATTCTTTGTCGTACGATTTTTATTTGTACATGTTGGTGAAAGAAAACCAAGGCAAATAAAGAAATTCCAACAATTTTTTTCATGTTTTCTAGTCTTCAATCGATTGTAACTTTCAATCAATAAGTTGTTATTTTGAGTTTTGATTTTTTATAGGATTATATTTCTATAATAATTATAAACCGTTAGACCTAGATCCGATGGCTTAAACCGGTGATTGAAAGTTGCCTAAATTTTTACTCAACTGAAAAGTAGCAAGTCCTATTTTTTTTACAGGAGAAAAAAAATCCTACCATCTAGTATACCTCAATGTTATTAGGCACACAAGAAAAACCAAATAGTTATTTTGAGGTACTGTAAAATTTACCATATATGTATATTGTGCTCTCTTATGTGTACAATCATAACTACAGAATTTTTTTTTTTTGCATCACATATTGCGATGCTACTCTCGTCGTCAACTAGTATGCGCTTTTTTGCATCACATGTTGCAATGCAACTTGTCCTAAATTAGTACGCGCTCCCAGCCATATGCATGTTCCCCGAGGAAATAATTTCGCTGGACACCTCCACTTGTCAGTTGTCACATGGTCAGCGACCTCATAATTTATCATCAGATGCATTAGACAACATAAAAAATGTAGTTGGGCCGAATACAACGCGTGCAAACATCAGTGTGTCTCGTGCATTCGACCCTCATGCCAATTTTTTGCTTGCAAATACGGGATTGATCAAAATTGCAATGGCACTAGGGGAGGCTAATTTCTTAATTTGCCATTACAAATTTTACACTCTCTTAGTTGCCACTGGTATCTCACTGACATGTTGTGAGGTTCATCTGAATCACTGACATGTGGGCCTTAGTGGCAAATACGAGATTGAGCAATATTGCAATGACACTAGGGGGGATTATTCCTATTCTCTTTCCCTTTTTTTTTGTGTTCAGCTTTATTTTTAGAGCCTCATAAGGAGAGATAATGGAGAGAAGGTAGATGCATGGCACTGGCACGAATGGTGCTTTTGCGTGTGATGGAATGCGTGTTGGGGTTTTGGATGTAATCACGCAACTGAGATCACATTTTCCTTATGCCAACTGCCAAATTAAAGGGATAACTAGCAATTTTTATAGAGTTCATGTTCATATCATCATATAAATACAACTGCTCATTCTATGGGTTCTCCTTGGATTCCCCGTTTTATATATATACGTCCATATGTGAACTGACCAGGTCACATATCGTTGCATCTCATAAACTAATATATCTCCCAACCATTTCCATGTTCTCGAAGCAAGAAATAATTTTTGCTAATAAGCTGTCTATACAGTCACATGGTTCACAGTGTCTACGCATGTCACTCTGTTGAGCCTCTCACAGTAGCCAATAATATGACTAATTATATATATATCTCCAAATAAAAACAATCAGTTGTAGTTGAACACACTGTCATGTACTTGATTTGGTTGCAAACAATGAAAGGCACAGCGTGGTGGCATCTTGAGATGCGAACCATGACATAGATAGAGAACATATCACTAGCACAAATCGGCTTTGTAGCTGCGGAGTGAAAAATCATGTAGCGGTGATGATTTTTACGGGCCGTCGCTGTAAATTTCGGTGATTTGTAGAGGCAGGCCGCTTTATAGGCCGTCGCTAAAATATCATTTTAGCGGCGGCCCATAAAGCAGCCCGCCGCTAAAGCCCAGTCCACCGTAAACCCTAACAAAGGGGAACGAGATCCTTTACTATCACGCAGGGTGATGTTTCTCCGTAGTCACCTCCCCAACGATCCACCAGCCATCCCAGCTTATATCGCAAGCCACATATGAGCAGGTCAACTGGCCCATCTCGACCCATCGTGCGACTGAATCTTTCACGGTGCTGCTGCTGCTGCCGTCACCGCGCCGGCACCGTCGTCTTTCACTTGTTGCAGACAGGCACTCTCCTCGGCTCCTCGTCACCGTGATGCTCTCCTCATTTCCTCGTCTCGACGGCGCTCGGGCATCGACTTCCTAGATGCTGCTGCCCCATGGTTTCCTAGTTTCCTCGTGCAACTGTCGGCGAGCCGCGTCCGTGCTCTCATGGCCCAATGCCTGGTAGAGCTCACCTACAGGGCACGACCACACACAGAACCACCACTGCTGGTAGAGCTCACCTGCAGGACACAATCACTCCTGGTAGAAGCTCAAGCTAGAAGTAGTGTCGTCTGTAAATTGTGCTTGGCTGCTGCTTGCTGCTTTGTAACTTGTGATGTGCAGCAAGTTGGGCATGTTGCGATTGTTTAGGAACAAGCAAAGAATCTACAAGTTGTATAGAAGCATTGTATTTTGTGAATTGTGCAGGTGCTAGTAATTTGGACAAAGAATCACTAGAATACATAAATGTTATTGCAATTTGTCACTGAAAAAGCACAGAATGTTCTATTGTTCTGTAGCAAAGCATCAGTTTCAAATGTCAAGTTCATATGGCATACTGAGTTTTACACTTCAACTAGAAAACCAAAAACTATTCTTCAAGCCATTACTAGAATTCAGCATCTATTCTCTTAAGCTCTCAAATCCAGGATCAAAATCATTGGTGAATGGTCCCTGGAAAAGGGAAAAAAGTGAACTTTGTATGTCATCAGTAGATTGATCACTGGAAAACAAAAGCAATCAAAGTGAACTCTGTGCAGATACCGTTAATAGTTGAGAGAATGTATTAATGATCATGTATGCTTCAGACATCCCTTCCTTGGGGAGAGAAGTACTAGGGGAAATATTTTAAACTGGTGCACCATCATCGCACGATCATCAGATGGCACTTTTATATTTGCTTGTTCCTGCGAATAAAAGAACAAAAGTTAGATATAATTTAGCCTTTTTCCACTAAATACAATTAAAGAGAATGAGATATATTTTCTGCTTCTACAAACCATTGAGCCTTGTTCGTTTTTCTTACTTCCCTTCTTTGTAAATTTGTGTTTCTTATCAAGCCATGTTTTTTTGCGCTTCGAGGTTTTTGTTTGAACCTCCTTTTTCTTTAGACGTGTTGTGCTCACCAAATCACTTGGGGGAGCAACATTTATTGGAACAGTGACAGGTTCCACATTATTAGTACAACCATCGATTTCTTCTTCAACTTGCTTGCTAAGCATGCTAAGGGTGTTGTTTACTAACAAAGTGCAACCTGGATTGCTAGCTGCTCGGAGTGCTAAATTGAGAAATCTGCAAGTCATATCTTTGTAACGAAGCATATCATCTAATTTTGTATTCTCTATTATGTTTCGGCCTTCATTGTCTTGTACTATTTCACAACGTGCTTCCCGTGTCCATCGCTTCAATACATATTGTGCAGAGAGTGATTTGATATTCATCAAATCAAGGACTTTTAGAGCATGGCCACACAATATTCCAAATCTATTGAACTGTCCACAACTGCATGTACTGGTTTGCTTTAAAGGATCACTGGTAACTTTGTACTCCTTCTCAAAGCAAGTAAAATTTTCATCAAGGCTCCCAATTGCTACAAGGTATTCATTATCGCCTTCCAATGCTATGGTGCATGCTACCATTGACCTTTCATAATCACCTTGAAAAGCTTCAAATATAATTGGTGTGTAAAGCTTGCTTGCTTGGAGTAGCATAGATCTATCTGTTCTTCTGTGTATTTGCTATCTGTTCTTGTATGTCCATCTGCAATGCATATTGAAATTAAGGGTTCTCAGCAATTTTATCTTGAAAATACATAAGCATGCTTCCTGCTTGACCATATGCCATCTCTCGCTGATGCTTGCCCCGTAAATAATTCTTGTGATCACGAAGAGTATAACTGAGATTGAATGAACCACCAACTTGCACACACGCCAACTCATATGCTGCTTTGGGTCCAATTCCTGCATCGTCAGCTGTCTCAATTTTAAAACCTTGTGACTCTGAAATTTTTCTTTGAGACACCATCAAGTGCGGGATTTGTGGCAACTGAAGCCTGTGATTGTGTTCTAAAACCAAATCAGCAACTTTATAATTTCCCTTCTCCTGGTCCATTGTAAGACCCATGCGAACCTGACAATCAGTTCTAGTTTCAGCTCTTGGACACTTTGTTAGATGATCCCTTTTATCTTCCTTTCTATGCCCCTATTTTGCACAAACATATCTGCAGGACCTAACCTTTCCATCTGACTTTCTTTTATTTGAGAACCTTTTTCTAACCTCAAATCCTTTTTGACCTCCATAGCTAATCCAAAACATCCAAGCCTCTTCTACAGTATTGAACTCCATGCCAAATTGCGGCAGCAAACCAGACAACAAGCCCTCCCTACAATGAAACAAAATGATTTGGCGGTACTTTAAACAACTAAAATCTATCTGATTTCATGTGGAAAAATAAACAACTATGACATTACACACCTATTTGCTTCCATCTCATGTATGCAGGTTTCTTTTTTCTGTAGATACACACAATCTAATGAGGGGCCAGGAGAAGAGTTAGGTAACAAATTTAATGGGTCGATCAAATGAGATGCAAGAAGCATGGAGTGATCAGTACATAGGAGGAAGATTAGCACACATGTTGCTTCCACGATGGCAAACGAGATCGCAGCAGTCAACCGCCGCCGCCCTCGCGTCTCGTCGTCACGCTCGTGCAAAAATAGACGTCGTCCCGCAAAAAATAGGAGTATTCGCGCTAGCAGCAGGCAGCAACTGTTTTCTTTTTGGAGCCTGGGTCGTGCTGTGTTGGGCTGAAGCCCAGTATGTGGAGGAAAGAACCTTGTTATGTGCCCTGGTCGTCAGGTTGCCGTCGGTTCGCAGGGGACGGGAGGGATTCGATGATTGCGGAGAAACATCACCCTGCGTGATGGTAGAGGATCTCGTTCCAACAAGGGCCCTCATGAAATATAAAAGCGCCAACTCCCCACCCGCACCCTCGAGCCGCCGCACCCCACACCTCCCTCCCTCCTCCCTCTCTCTCTCACACAGAGGCGCGAGCCCCCTCGCTCCTACCGCTGACCCCTCCTCACCTCGCCGGCGGCCAGCCCCTCCTCATCTCGCCGGTGGCTGGCCCCTCCCCTCCACCACCTCGTCGGCTTCTCCTCCCCTCCACCACCCTGTCGGCTTCTCCACCCTACCCCACCTCATCGGCTTCCCCTCCCCTCCCCACCTCGCGACGGCGACGTCAAGGCCCGTGGGCGCTGGATCCCTCTACGGCGTCAGCGGGGCGCGTGGATCCTGCGGCGGCCTGCCTAGATCTGGCGATGGCGCGCGTAAATCTGCCAGCATCGCGCATGGATCCATCGGTGACGGCCCCTCCACTACCCTCCACCGCTCTCTCCGGCATCGGATCATGGCGGCTCGGGCACCAGGCCCGGATCTCGTGACGACTCACCCGGATCCGGCGACGGCGCGCTTGGATCTGGCAGCGGTGGCCCCGCCACTCTCCTCCACCACTCTCCGGCATGGGATCACGGCGACTCGGGCACCAGGCGTGGATCCCGCGGCGGCTCGCCCGGATCCGGCGACGGTGCGCGTGGATCCAGCGGCGACGGCCCCTCCACTCCCCTCCACTCTCCGGCATCGGATCACAGCGGCGCGGGCACCAGGCGTGGATCATGGCAGCGTGGGCACCAGGCGTGGATCACGGCGGCGCGGGCACCAAGCGGGAATCACGGCGACGCGAGCCTCCTTGCGGGATTAGCGGGCCTATCGTTCTTTTTTTTTGTTTTCTGGATTGATGGGTAGCGGCGGGTGACATCTTCACCCGCCGCTAGTAATGGGTATGTAGCGGCAGTTTGAAACGTCCTCTGACCGTCCAGTGTTGTAAACTTCTAATTTTTAGCTGCGTTTGTATAGCCCCGCCGCTACAGTACCTTTTCAACTGCCATTAGAGGCTGTTTTTGGTGTAGTGTATTGACTTTTTCCTATAAGTGACATTGTTGGAAATCTACTTACCTGGCCATAGCAAATCGTGAGTCAACTAGGAAGGGATGGGAACAAACTCCACTGGAGCACTACTCAATCCGTTATTCAATTTCATAGTGCGTGCCACCTTTTACACATGCATACAGGAGCATTTTCAATTGTAAAACATAATTACCTCATCACTACAGTACACGAACCTTTAGAGAGATACACTTGTGTTGTGCAAATTGAGTGTAGCTCAGCTGGTTAGGGATACCCCATCGACAATGAGATGACTATGATAACTTTATAAATCTCAAAATCAATCGGCACAAGCTCTCGTTGATACTCATATGAGTATAGTGTGCGGGCATATGTTTAATTATAAGTGCGAGTACTTATATGTAAACATGAGTATTTGTATCCGTGTTGTGTTTCAAAAAAGAAAAAAAAACACTCTAGTGTGTGAACGCGCGTGGTCGTAAGTCTCTGTGTCTTCCGTGTTACATACGTACAAAGACAAGTTAGTATTTGTTCACAACACCTGGATATCACCTAGGGAAACAACTAGTTAGTTCTCTCCCACATTGGTTTATATAAACGCAATTAGCACACCATTGAGCTGCCACGTCAAACCGAGTAGCTGGGTGGTGCATTAGGGATTGGAACCCACACGAACAAACACCGAGCTGGGTGTTGCTCCACAATAATTTTGGCACATTAAGGTCTCCATCACATATTCACATATGCCTCGCAAGTCACAAGCATGCAGCAGCAGCAGCAATCGCGCGTAGTGGCGTGGACACCAGCTATCCCCCGAGGAAAGATTATGACTCGTAACCGTGACTAGCTCAGCATAATGATTTTAGCCAATAATTGCAATGGGCACTTGCATATTAATACAATATACTGTATAGTTTATAAGTGCGGCTAATGACCGTATGGGACGGTCCAATTGATTTGTTGCTGGGTCAAATGCCAGTTCTATGCGTACAAGGTATGGATATGTTTTTTTTTTTTTTTGCGAGGAAAGGTATGGATATGTGTAGGAAGATGCGGAGAGATAAGTTGTAACTGTTGATGTTTAACAGCTAGCTGGCTTTGGTCTTTGATTTGCAAAAAGCAGTACGTGGTAGTGAGCTTCGGTGGAAAGGGACATGTTTTATATATTTAGTTTTCATGTTTCCTAACCTTCAATTGACTAAAAGCTTTCAGTTAATGATTTGTTACGTTATATTTTATTTTTTCTTTTATAGAATTTTTTTATAATAAGTATAAACTATGTGATCTAGATCTAAAGCCTTAAAAAGGTGACTGAAAGTTGCCAAAACTTTTAGTCAGGTGAACATTAACAACTTCCTTTAGTTTCAATTGTTTCTTCAAAAAGCTAGATTTCAATTGTGCTAATCGTGAAATTTTGTCGACTCTCTGACTATGAAGAGGATGCAGATTTTGTTCCTTTATGAAAGTGTTTTTTTTTTTTTCAAAATCAGTATAGATGTAATTGCTCACATGCACCAATTCATATGAATACACATCATTTTTCAATAAGATCTCAAACAATTTAAAATTATGCTTGATGAAGAAAAATAAGCTATGCCAGCAAAACATTATTGATTTATTAGCTAGTGAAGCACTAGGGCTAATAGTCAAATCTCGCACACCTTTATGCTTGAAGAAAATATGCAGCACCTTTTAATGGAATTTTGTTCTTAGCCGCTCGTTAGCTTTTTTTTATTGCCTTTATTGATCGAAGCGGAATGATGCTAAATAACCACCTCATGCAGTCAGCGGTCAAATGTCTATTATGGAACTTAGAGGGTGGGAATCACTAGTATTTTCTAAACTATTCGAACAAAAAATCTAAGAGATTTTTAGGAGAATAAAAATAAAATACTTGAACAAACCATTGAGACTCTCAAACAAATAACACAGAAGCCATCAAAGAATGCACAATAGACATAGTGAACCGGTAAAATGTAAAAAGTAGGTTAAATTCTATAATGTTAAGAGTTATGATGGGACAAAAAAAATTATGGCTTTTTATTTATAAGACATCACAGTTTCTGCCCTATTGCAGGTGAATGTCATAGTCAATTCTCCACCTCGTGTATCTCGAAGAAAATGGAACGATCTTGGTGAGCAAAAACAGAAGCCACGAGGTGGCTTCTGTGCCTGTGTCGCGGGCCCGTGTCTGTGCTCCAGTTCTCCACCTCGAGTCGGACTCTTGTGGGCCCGCCAGGTTAGGGTTCGGGCCAGCTGGGCAGCCGCTCTCGTGGGCCGGGGGGCCGGGAGCTCGTGACCGCTATAAATAGTCGCCAGCTCCGCCTTTCTCACCCCAAGGCAACGCACGCCTCTCGAACAGAATCCCCTGCCTCGAGCGAAGCCGCCCGTGCGCCGCGCCTCTCTGCACGTGCCCAACAGCAGCAGCAGAAGTTCCTCCGCCGGCCGCCGCTCCCCCGCCTCGGTTGCTGAACCTTCCGGCTTCTGGGGTTTTACTGCTATTGGCGCCGCAGGCGTTCGCCGCATTCTGGACAAACGTGAGCCTTTTGTTCCCCGACCTTTTCTTTCGTGCTTGCTTGTTTGCGATGTGCTTGTTGCGGCTAGTCGTGTGTAGTAGGGCTCTAGTCTCCGGAAGAGACGCGGAGGTCTTGTCTCCGGTTGCCCTGGTTGGGATCTTAGGATATTGACAGCGGTTTTCTAGGGCCGGCGAGGGAGGGATTTTACCGGATTGGCTCTGTTCAGGCGCGGGATTTAGGTTCGGTTCTCCTCCCCTGTTCTTGGGAGGCGTCGAACGATTACAGTTTTATTTTCTTGCTCGGGGAAGGATCTGTAGATTGGATCTTGTATTGTCCCTTGTGCCCTGTATATTGTTTTGTTTAGACGGTGAATCGCTAATGCGTTGTCTGATCTTTGTTTTTTTAATCTGTCGAACCTTCGAGGTTTGCAACGCCCAAAAAAAAGCAACAATTTTTGTTTTTGGGAAACCTCACCTTTGGTTAGTTTATAGTATTTTAGAAGGACCGGCCGTTTACTTGGCTTGGTTTTCTTGCCGTGTGGTTGCCCGTAACATCCGCCAGAGAAAATCTAAGCAATAAAATTTTATATATAGTACTAACCGTTCTTGTATTGTTCTTTGTATGAATCTCAGGTTTGTTTTGTTCTTTGTATGAATCTTAGGTTTTCACTCGAGCATCTTTGCCTGCTCGTGTTTCTAGTTTGACGGTGGATGTTCTAGTGCGATGTGTTGTCACAATGTAGAATTTACAAAGGAGCGCCTATTTGGCTTTGATCCTATCGATTATGAACTTTACCATGTTTACTTCTAGATACCTAGACTAGAAACATATTGTATGACTGCTGCAGTTGTGTCTGCTTGTGTCAAAAATTTACGATGCCTTTCTTTGTATACTTGATTTTCTTAGTACCTGAGCTTAGTGATGTCTTGCTAATGCTTTGTGCTTATCGAATTATTGCTAGGATTTTTGCTTCAAGAAAAAGTTGCTATGATTTGTGCTGTCTTCTGACTAAGAAAACCAGAACTTTTTCAGTTACTCAGTTGCTCTGCTGTTTTGCCCAACAGTTAAAGGAACATTGTTGATGCTCTAATGGAGTCGAAAGGTGGCAAGAAGTCTAGTAGTAGTAATTCCATGTACGAAGCTCCCCTTGGTTACAAGATTGAGGACGTTCGCCCAGCCGGAGGAATCAAGAAGTTTCAGTCTGCTGCCTACTCCAACGTAAGCGCCAACAGTTTTACACCATGGTTCAAATTAATTTCCACTTTCTTTCATACTCCTGTTCTAATGTTTTTTTGCTTGATCCTTTGTTTTGCAGTGCGCCCGCAAACCATCCTGATATTCCTTCACATGCAATTCGCCGTAGAGTAGGTTTTCTTACTGCATTTTTCTTCTTCTTTCGATAGTTCTCCCTTGGCTGGCTGCTTCCCCTGCTTCTGAGCTTTCAACTTGTCTTCTCCAATCTCTTCCTCTCTCGTCCTCTCTTCCTTGCAACACATCAACCAATGGCGATGCCTTCAGCTGATTCCTGGGGCTCTTCCCCTACCTCCCCAATTGGGTTTGAGGGCTATGAGAAGCGCCTTGAGATAACATTCTCTGATGCACCTGTCTTTGTGGACCCTTGTGGTTGTGGCCTCCGTGCCCTCACCCGTGAGCAGATTGACTCATTCTTGGATCTTGCACGGTGCACCATAGTGTCCCAGCTCTCTAACAAGGAGTTCGACTCATATGTGCTGTCAGAATCAAGCCTCTTTGTGTATCCCCACAAGGTCGTCCTAAAGACCTGCGGCACTACAAAGCTGCTGCTTTCCATTCCTCGCATTCTTGAGCTTGCTGCGGAGCTGTCACTGCCTGTTCTTTCAGTGAAGTACTCTCGTGGAATGTTCATCTTCCCAGGAGCGCAGCCATCACCACACCGCAGCTTTTCGGAGGAGGTATCTGTGCTGAACAGCTTTTTTGGTGGCCTCAAGTCCGGTGGCAATGCATATGTGATTGGTGATGCTTTCAAGCCCAGGAAGAAGTGGCATGTCTATTATGCTACAGAGGAGCCTGAACAGCCTATGGTTACACTTGAGATGTGCATGACTGGGCTGGATGTGAAGAAAGCTGCAGTGTTCTTCAAGAACTCTGCCATTGGTGGGTGCTCATCAGCTAAGGAGATGACCAAGTTATCAGGGATTTCTGACATTATCCCTGAGATGGAGATCTGCGACTTCGAGTTTGACCCATGCGGGTACTCAATGAATGGTATCTGTGGACCTGCTGCCTCCACCATCCATGTCACTCCTGAGGAAGGTTTCAGCTATGCAAGCTATGAAGCAATGAACTTCAACCCAAGCTGTTTGGTTTACAGTGATGTGATCAGGAGGGTACTGGCAGGCTTCTGTCCTTCAGATTTCTCAGTTGCTGTTACCATCTTCGGTGGCCATGGTTTTGCCAAATCATGGGCAAAGGGTGCAGATGTTGCTTCCTACATGTGCGATGATTTTGTGGAGCAGGAGCTTCCTGGTGGTGGTCTATTGATGTACCAGAGTTTTACTGCTGTTGCTCCTGGCTCTATGTCCCCAAGGTCGACCATGGAGATCGATGGCTGGAGTAGCGACGGAACTGAAACTGCTGAGAAGAGTGATGAAATGTGTATCGGCTGGGATGTTCAGAAGAAAGGAGTGATGAAAGATGCGGATGCCTAAGAAAATTGTCTGATTTGTCTAGGACTTGTTGGTCCTGTTCTTCTAGTTCCGGTTAAGCAGTTGGCTGGGCTACCGGCAAGCCTATTTTTAGTTTTCAGTGTTCCTTACGGACGCCCAATAAGTGCTCTAGATGGTTTGCTGCGTCTGCCATAGTGGGCAACATTAAATTGTTTCAGCATTTGTTTTCTGGTGCCGATGCTCCTGTAGGGAGAATGATCTTGTAATTTCTGAACCATTTTCAATATATATTTGAATTTCTGCCAATCATCTGTTCATAAACTTCTTGATGTTCTTGTTTGGAATGAAACTATTTGTACTGTATTTTTACGGAAAGCCGCACAACAAAATTGAAATGCTGAGTTATATTGTTTGTGGGGTGAAGGATACAATAAAATAAACAAGGTTGAAATCCCGAATATGTTCCAGCATTATGACCTGACCGACGTTTGATTACTGATTACCTATATACCTTTGCTATCAGTAACACATTGTTTTGAGCAGGTGAACTTGATAGCAGTAGTTCAAGTTGCTTCCACAATCCTGATCAATAAGAACAAAATAGTTCACAAGCAACTGAGGCCTAACCCTTTTGTGGGACAAAACGAGACCCCTACCTTTCTGCCATGTCTGCTAAACATAGAGTATTGACCATTAGACTTGATGGATGGCATCTTATCTATGGCCTCACATGCGGGAACGTTGTTCCATTATCCAAAAAAATCTATGGCCTCACATAGATGTCAGTGTTTTGCAAGTGTTGGCGACGGCGTCCCCACAAATCTTTGATATCATATCTCTTCTTAGAATGTGGGTTCACGGAAATTGTGTTTGGTGAAAAATTTCCAGCGAAGTGGGGACAAATGCTGAAGAAATATGGATTCTTTTTTTCGTTGATGTTCAGCAAGCCTCTTTATGTTTCAAGAATAGTAGGCAGCCCATTATAACTGGGCCATGGCTGATTTCTGGGCCCAGCGGCGCCCGTGAGCTACGGGAAGAAAGCCCAACCCAGCCCATAGGAAACAAAAGGTTGGAACATTAATATATATTTCTTTTACAAAAAATATTCAGTTAAAAAAAAGATTCTCCCTGTCTCACCGTCAGTTCTCGACTGTGCACCCTTTTCTAACGTCAAAACACTTTTTAAAAAAAGCAGAAGCTCAATTACTCAAACAGAGTTCTAAGTGTTGTGCCAAGCATTGTTTATTCTTGCCGGCGTCAGCAAGGCATTATTATAACCAATCACTTCTATTATTAGTTTCCTTAAAAACGTATGTTTCTCAGAAAATAAAGCTTTGCTCTGAGACTACAAGGATGGAATGCCCCACTGTCAGATCTCGGAACAATCTGATTCAAGAACAGAGCACCACCTACAGGTAGCCCTGGGACAAGAGCTGTCCAAACGGGCACGACCCGGGCCTTAAAAAGTCCGGTACGTTTAATATAGGGCCGACATGGCTCATAGGCCATTTTAGGCCATGCGAGACAACCTTAGGACTCAGCTGCCGGCCTATGGCATGGTTCTAAAATATAAATTCGTACCGGGCCAGCCTACTATGCACGTAATTACACACGACCCAATAATCAATTACAGCCTATTAATACTTAAAAGTGATAAAAAATAAAGAAAAATAGGATGGATGGTGGGATTTGAACTCAAAACCAACTCTAAATTAATTACAGCCATTAACACTTAAAAATGATAAAAAATAAAGAAAAGCAGGATGGGTGGTAGGATTTGAACTCAAAACCTTCAAGTAAACTAATGAGATGACTTAATATCACACTAGAAAACTCTTTTTTGACTATAACAAAAATATAGTTATAGTTAAACAAACTTTATCGCACCGTGTCGTGCCGGCCCTCAGGCCTGACCGTCGGTCCAAGCACGGCCCTTACCATAGTGCCGTGCCGGCACGGGCCCTAAATTGAGTGGGCTGTGCCGTGCTTTTTTTTACGTGCTTTGGACCAGCCCATAGCCCACGGGTTTTTTGGACAGCACTACTTGGGACTTAGACCGGGCTAAATTCGAACGACCCATGGTACACACGTTTGACACAGCCCAACGACCGACACGAAAGAGTTTCATGTTGTGTCAGCCTGACATGAGACATCGGACCGTGTCGTGCCTAGGTTTTAGGCCAACGGGCAGCATGCTACAATACAACTTTTTGGGCCGTGCTCGGGCCGGCACGACACGAATGCGGTCCGACAGCACGATAACGGCCCGATAGGACCCAGTTCTTGCATCAAGGTCTATTTTTTATTTTAATTTTTATTTAAAATTTTATATTTATATAGATTTCATGTTTGTAATTCAAATACAATAATTCTTTTTTCTATAATCTTAAAAAAATATTCTCGCTCACTAGGAATCTTTTTCATTTTATTGATTTATTTCAATTATGCAATGACTCATTAACTCATTAATAATCATTATTTAACATTCTCTTCTTTTTTAAATCTTAAAAAAATAAAATTTTAAATGAAACTTTGTGTATATGTACAACTTCTATATAACCCCTCACATAATTTGTATAACTTTTTTTTTAAAAACGAGTTCGAAATACTCTTCATTTATCTCAAAACCTCATATTTCTATATTGTTGATTAGAATTTGAACACACTTTAAAGAAAAAAAAAGATTACAAAAATTCTCCATAAATTGTGAGATTGGTGTTGCCTTAGAAGTCTCTTCTTCCACCGCTTGTAATGGACCCGAGCGCCCGCCCAGTCTACTTTACTTTGGAACATATCTCTCCTTTTTCTCTGCCAAGCCTAGCTTGCCCTTTTTAATATATTTTTGAAGATAAAAATATATCAAAAATAATTTTCATTTGTTTTTTATTACACTTAAATTATAATAATTTTGAAATTCAAATATAGTGGTCACATGTAACATAAACTTAAGAAACTGATATAATTTTGGTGAAATTTATAAATATTTTAATTTATATAATATTATAAAAATAATTAATTTAAATATTTAAAGTACATCTTTTCATACTAAAAACGTATTCACGAGAGACACATTCACTGAAACTAAGTCGTGTCTGGGCTTGGCACGGCCCGACAGCAACCCACCGTGCCTCGTGCCATGCCTAGGCTGTATTTTTGTTAAGTCAGCTGAGTGGCACGGCCCGTCGTGCCGCCGAGGCACAACACGAGGTGGTTCGAAAAACGATGGGTCCGTGCCGTGCCAGCCCGACACGGCCTGAGTCCCAGGACTACCACGATGGTAGTACATAGCAGAATGCTATGGAAAGCGGCCACTCTTTGACGATTAATAACAAAGATTAACATATTTTCTGTTTTTACTTGTTTCAGGTTGGTGGATGTGTGTTAGTGGCAGTCCAAAAATTTTGAAGCTCTTGCAGAGCTTCAGCGGATGTCGTTGGTGTGGAACGAGATCCTCTGTCGAACGGGTTGATTGCAGATCGAACGATGCTTTATCTTCGCTGCCTCAGCTTCCTCCTAGCGGCCCAGTATGGCCTAGTCGTTGGATCATAGGCGTGATGCCGTGTGTTGAGAAAAAAAGCAACAAAAAAAGACCGATTGGAGGGGATCATGACTAAAAAATGATCTAGTCACATGACATTAAGGAATTGATTAGTATCAATAATATATATATAAATATTAAAGATAATCAGGTGCACCCACAGCTGACCTGGACGGGGGAAGAGCGATTTTTTTTGTAGTGCAACAAAATTCAGTTGTGCGTTTTTTTTTTCTTTTTGGATTCAATTCACTTGTGAGTTGTGAGTGAAGACTGAAGCCTCAGCCGCAGCAGCAAGCTGAACGAGCTCGGCGGGGCAAGGCTCTTGGATCAGCTGTACGGCCAATTCGTCTACGGCGACGTTGCTCTTGGATGGGCAAATGCTACCGCGCGCGGAGCCGCGGACGATTCCTTTAATTGCAGATAACGTGTATTAGTTAAATAATTAGAAATATTAATCTTCTTTTCTCTAACAATATTAATAAACTATATTCTTGATCCGTTTGTTGAAAATCAAAATACAACATCCTTTATTAATTCATGCAAATTTTAATCTTTGTTTTTTTAACATAAATCTTAATTAGTATCATGTTTAATGATTTCCGTAATCTCCACTACACAGGATCGTTCGATCTAGAATCAATGAGTGCTCTGCCCGCTGCCGTTCCGCAGAGGATGTCGTTCTGTTGGTGTACTCCGAGTGGCTCTGGATGCCGAGTAGGTGCTCCTCGACGCGAAACATCTCGATGCCCGTCTTTGCAGAGGAGGCCAGCACCTCGGAGCCGGTATGAACCCCCCACACCTGTTCCGTCATGCACATCCGCTGCATATGCAAAGGCGTGTCATCATAGTGTATTTCATGCGTGTAATGGCGTGGAAAATGTAAAGTGTTCCAGGAATGCCCTTTAGTTCCCATCCTGCCGTTGGATCGGCTTCACGATTCGCGATACGCACCTCGTCCTGATGGATTTCCGTGATCTCGGCACAGCGTGGCAGCTGCTCGTGGAGCGTCCTGATGGATTCCCGTGATGTTCGTTTTGGCAAGTCAGAGATCAGGGTAAATGTCAAAGTCACGCTTCGAATCTTGAAAATTTCCGTGTTTGCTGGTAGAAAACTAAAAATGTTTATTTACTCACTAGTTGCCCTTTGATGACTCGTGCTTTCCCACTTCTGGTACGGTTAGTTGACCGTCAATTTATTATGCAGTAAGCAGGGGCTTGCACGTGTAATTTCAACAGCTGAGCTGACCAAGAATTATTCTTTGTCGTTAAACTGAAGACTTGATCCTTTATGTTGGACTAGGTTGGCTGATGTTTCCATGGAACCAGATAACATCATGTTTGAAGATGACTTTGATAATTTATTACTTGTTGAACCACCAAAAATGCTCGCCTATATACACGGCAACGAAGATTCCGAAGCTCACTTAACCTGGCCAAATTGAGGAGCTTATTTTAAGCAAGATTTGTAATACGATGAATTTGATATTTATGTAATACAACAATTTCAAAGTTGAACATGACAGGATTCTTGAATTCATGGTGTTCTCTGAAAGAATCAATGCAGGAAAACCAAGTTGACATTTTTTTTCCTAAAAACGCAGGAGAGCTGCGTATTATTTCATTAAGAAAAGAGAGTTGTAAAGTACAACACACACACCCTAGTTTTTAGTTACATTCGCGCCACTTAACCAAATGTGAGCGACCAAGACCCAAGTGACAGCACTAGGTCCCTACTGATACCGATGCTGCTGGGAGGCGTGAAAGCTCCCGAGCACCAGCTAAACACCATAGCCATTCCTCCTCTTCGATGAGTGCCAAAGTTGTGGTAACATTCGGTGAAGCTCCATTGAAGACTGCATCATTACGTTGCTTCCAGATCATCCAAGCCCCCAAGATCACTAGTGAGTTTAGTCCCTTTTTGAATAGCGATGGGGCTAACCTGTCGGTCTTGATCCACCAATCTTCAAAGGAGGTACCCTCGGCCTATGGTGCTAGCATGGAGAGACCAACCTTATCTAATAGACTGAACCAAATCTGCCTAGAGAAGACACAACCGATAAGAATGTCTTGAATATCTTCCTTCTCTTGACCACACAACACACATTTAGCAGGGTGGGGCATGTTTCTCTTGGCTAAGCGGTCAGCTATCCAATAACGATTGTGAAGTGCGAGCCATAGAAAGAACTAACACTTCTTTGGGGCCCATATTTTCCAAATGAGTTGCCAAGGTAGAAACTGAATGGCGCCCGCCCAGAGGGCCTTGTATGCTGATTTGGCTGAATACTGTCCAGACTCCGTGAATTTCCACCGATAACTCCTAGTGTTAGTTGTACCTCTTCTAGTAGATCGACTAGACCAAAAAGTTCAGCTAGCGCAGCGACACCAAGAGCTCCCTGCAAGTCTTCCACCCATTGGTCATCGCTCAAAGCCTCCCGGACTGCACGTTTGTTCTTGCATTTCTTTGGCACCTGTGCAGATAGGGTGGGGGCGATGACAGCAATAGAAGAGCCATTCAGCCAGTTATCGGTCCAGAATAACGTACTATTTCCATCTTCAATTATGGTCCCCATGGCAATTGAAAAAAGAGCCTTGACAGATTCATGCACTTGTATGGGGAGGGAAGCCCACGGTTTGTCAGGTTGTGTTTTGCACAACCACATCCACCGAATTCTTAGTGACCATCCAAGGAGCTTGAGATCGTGGATGCCCAGACCGCCAAACTCCAATGGTCTTGCCACTTTTGGCCATGCCAACAGACAATGTCCCTCCTTAGCCTCTTTTCTCCCCCTCCATAAGAAACCTCGTAGAATTTTGTTCATAGCCTTGATGGCCCACAACGGTAGTTCTGTTGCTATTGTAAGGTAAATAAGCATAGTGGTTATGACAAACCTTACCATCACAGTGCGTCCTGCTCGGTTCATGAGGTCGGCTTTCCAGGCAGGGAGCAAGTTAGCCAACCTATCGATGATGGGCTGCAGTTGTGCCTTACTCAGTTTGCGGACTGTCAGAGGCAGCCCTAAATACATGCATGGGAAATCCACAACTTGGCATGGGAGGAGCTGTTGTACTGTGGTAACCTCATCCTGAGAGCAGCGGATTGGGGTCACACTACTCTTTTGAATGTTTGTTTTCAAAAATGAAGCCATACCAAAGACTCTCAAGATTTCTGTGATGGTGTGCAGATCCGATTCAACCGGTCTCAGGAACAATACCACATCATCGACATAAAGAGATACCCGGTGTTATAGTGGACGCCTCACAAGGGGCTGCAGCAGACCCACCTCATTTTCCTTCATAACTATCGCATTGAGGATGTCCATGACAATGATGAATAGCATAGGCGATAAAGGGTCGCCTTGTCACAGCCCCCGCTGATGGTAAATCTCTACTCCCGGTGATCCGTTCATCAAGATCCTTATGGAAGCAGACAAAAGGAGCACGCTGATGGTAGAGCACCACCTACTCCCCAACCCTCTGTATCGCAGGACCTCCAACAAGAACGGCCATGACAACGAGTCAAAAGCTTTGGTGATATCAAGTTTGAGGAGAATGCACGGAAGCTTCTGTTGATGGAAGAACTTGGCTGTTTGCTGAACCAACAAGAAATTATCTTGAATACAGCGGCCCTTTACGAATGCACTCTGATTTGATGACACCATCTCCTCAAGCTTTCGGGACAGACGATTGGCCAAGATTTTTGCCGTCAACTTGGCAAAACTATGAATCAGGCTAATGGGTCTGAAGTCCTTCATGTGGTCCGCTGCCTCTTTCTTGGGGATAAGAGTGACGAGAGCCGAGTTTAGCCGTCAGAGGTTTTGTACATTCCCACACTGTAGCACAATGAGTGCAGCCTGATGTCGGGTTTGATAATCTGCTAACAACTCTTGTAAAAGCGGCCAGTAAACCCGTCCGGCCCGATGCCTTGTCAGATGGCAGCGTCTTAATTGTTGCCCATACTTCCGCTTCGGTGAAGAATTCCTCGAGCTCCTCCAAGTCATGCGCAGGAACCCCAAGCTGATCCAGGCTCATCGTGAAGTCCCTCTGTTCTGCAGTACCAAGCAAGCTGTTGTAGAATTCAAAAGCCGCATGTGCTTTCTCTTCTTGGCTGGTGACAATATGCTCTCCCACCACCAATTTTGGAATAAAATTCTTCCTTTTCCGCTGCCGTGCATACGGAGCAAAGTCGACATCGCATGCTGGTCGTGTATACTAGCAAGTAGCAACGGAGCAGTATTGGTAGACTACAATCATAATATCAAGCGCGTTTTATACACAATAGAGAGCACTGCGAAGTTGTTCGCCCCCTATGAATCAAAGTATATAACAATAAAATTTATTAGGAAAATATTTATAGAAAAGCACGTAATAGTAATAATGTTAACAATATGTGCGGACACCAGGTTAGAGGTCGCTTCAACTTTCTAAAGAAAAGCACGTACACCTATCTGATCAATGTGATAAGATCCTGTTTGAATCCATCGTAGTATCTTAAAAATTGGTTTTTATTTTCAGTTTCTAGAAACTGGTTTATAAATAAAAACTTTGTGTTGATGTTTGGATTATGATTTTTATAATTTATAAACTAACTTTTGGATAATTAATGCATTGAAACGAGAAAAAAACTAGCATTAGTTGAGTTGAGTCAAATTATAAGTTTCTTAAAAACTTATAATCTGATTTATAGAAACTGACATAAAAACTAGTCTGTTTAGAGGTCCTCTAATTTCTAAAAACCAGTTTCTTAATAATTAGAGCGATCCAAACATTGTCTAAATTTATAATTGGATGAATCAAAACTACCAAATTAACCGTCCACCTATCTCACACTACTATAAAAACTTTTTTCAGCAACAAAAAACTGGTGCAGATTACTGCCGGCATTCTTACAACCTGCTACTAAAATAGGCTGAGAAAGCATGTCTGTCACTAATTTGTGTAAGACGACCATGTTTTTGCGTGTCAGTGGTATAGATTAGTGACAGGCAGCCCGTCACTAATTTGTGTCATCTCCTATAAAAGAAGGAGGCGGGAAGCACAACACTATTTGATCTCCTCCGCGTCCCTTCCATCGCTACTCACGTCACCACCCTCTCCGGCTCCCCTTGTCTTCCACCGCCACCATGCGCATGGCCCCCTCGCACCGTCTTAGTCTCTTCGTGGCTTGGCTGCGTCCGATCTTGGCATGACATTACTGGGTCTTCGCGCAGCAGTTCCTGCCGATCGAGGTGGCCCGTGCGAAGAAGTGCAGTGAGGATAGATTTGGCGGCTGCCACCCCGTGAAGCGCCGCCATAACTACGGCCCTGGCGACGGCGTCAGAAGCGTCACCCTTACGTGCTCCACCTCGGTCGTGAACAAAGCCATCACGGCGGCGGCCCTAGACACTGTCGATGCAGTGGCTTTGCGGTAGAGCGGCGCCACTAGCCTAGGTGACGGCCCAGACCTAGAAGATGATGAAGGCGGCCGCCAACGAGATGGAGACTATGGTAGCGTAGGGTTAGGCCGGAGTTTAGCACCTATCGGTATGACCTCCTTCTAGGTCGGTTGTGATAGAATCATCACTATCACACCTAATTTTGTGTCCTGATGATGGTCTTAGTGGCGGGCTAGTTGTTCGTCACTGTGTTGACATGTCAAGTTTAAGAATTTTGTTATCAAATCACTTGCTACCATTCACGATACTTTATTTGGACATTTGTTCATCATGTGCTCATAACATATACGATATCACTATCCAGTTGATTCAACGCCTACCCAGTTAGCTCACCCCGTACTAGCAAGGTCTGACTAATGAATTTACACTACAGGAGACACGCACTATAGCAGTGGCACCTAGAACATCGTAGCGGCGGGTATAAAAGAAACCTGTCGCAATAAAGGTTAAATAATTTTTAGCTGTGACCCATGTTATGGTTCGTTGCTAAAAATACCCTTTATTTATAGTAGCGGCTCATGTTATGGTCCGCAGCTAAAAATAGATTTTTAGCTACGAACCACAAAAAAGCCCGTCGCTTTAAAAAAGAGCCCAACCCGCCAACTTATAAACTAATATATATAGAGAGAGCAAACCCTAACTTTGCATCACCTCTCTCTCTCTCTCTCTCTCTCTCTCCCACCCTAACTCCACGCCGCCGCCCTACTTCGGTCACCTCTCTCTCCACGCCCTCTTTCCCTCCATCTCTCTCCACGGCAAGTAGTGCATCTCTCTCTCTCTCTCTCCACGCCGCCACCCTCCTTCGGCTGCCCCTCTCTCTTAACGGCGGGCAGGCAGTGCCCCTCCGAGCCACCCCATCGACGAGCGGCGACACCCCTCCTAGCCGGCAAGCAGGCCCCGATCTGGGTGGTGCCCCTCCAAGCCGCCCCATCGGTGAGCATCTGATGCCGCTCCTATCCGCCTAGCATGCAGTGTCGGGCAATACCCCTCTGAGCCGGCGTGGCGGCGTGCAGATCAAGGCGGCGCCCCTCCGAGCTGGCGTGGTGGCGTGCAGATCTGGGCGGAGCCCCTCCGAGCCGGCGCGGTGGCAAGCAGATCCGGGCGGATCCAGCGGCGCCCCCACTCTCTCCTCTCTGACGCGATCTAGGCGGTGCCCCCACTCCCTCCCTCCTCTCCGGTGAGGCGTGACCACACTCCATCCGTCCTCTCCGATGAGATCCAGACGGCGCCCCCACTTCCTCCCTCTCGATGCCACGGCTAGATCCGACGAGGAGGGACGGCGGCGCATATTAGCTCTTTTTTTCGGGTTGATGGGTAGCGACGGGTGAAAAATATCACCCACCGCTACTAATTCCTCTGTAACGACAATTTGTGTTGTCTGATGGTCATCCGCCGCTACAAACCCTGATTTTTAGCTACGGAGACATAGCAGCGGATGGTCAAACCATTGCTATAAAAGTGTTTGACCCGTCTCTATGGTGCGTTTTTGCTGTTGTGTTAGAACGGTCCCAAGATCAGCACTTCTTTTTTATTGAAGAATATCGAATCTGCTGGCTATAGGATCTTGGTTGAAAATTGTACGTTAAAATTAAATGTGGAATTTATTGTCACACAAAAATTGTTTAGTGGTGGCCATGATTCTCGTGTTTCATTGAATTAGCGATCTAACTTGACAATAGCAAAATATTCAATTAACATGGTGGCCATGATTCTCGTGGTTCATTGAATATAGACATGTTGCATTCTACACCAATTGAATACTCTCTCTCTCTCTCTCACTTTGGAACTTAAGTTCTTTATTAACTACTTCCTGTGTTTTACAATAAGTTTTTTTATCTTGATTAATAATTTTTTTATAAATTTGACGTCAATTTTAATAATGGAAATTTTTTATAAATTTCAACGTGGGAGTAACTACACCTGCAGATGTAGTTACTCCCAGGTTGAAAAATCCATCTTGGATATATGTTCATACTCATTTATCATTTGGAGATAATATGCATAGTAAAACTGTCCTAATTAATATATTCACCGTACGTCATCCATAATTTGGTATGCAACAAAAACTTTGCACAGAGAAACTTGAAACAATAAATAAATCGTTTACATATCTAAAATGAACAAGTGTTTCAGAGTGTTTTACACTATAACTGTTCAGGTTAATTTTCTCTTTTTCTTTGTAATTTTTTTATGTGAATTTTCTTTGTAAATTACACAAGTGCTTTGTTACATCATAAAATTTCGGGACAGATGTAGTAGAAAGATTGGACAACGATACACGTACTAGGAGGCATGTTATCTCGTCATTTCTTTATTGGAGCATAAAAGCGCCTGGCATATATAATGTATGCATGTTAATCGTTGACACAACTTACATAAAGTTCATGGCATAGAACAGGAAAGAAACACTGTGCCCTAACGGCTTAATAAGGCATGCTATATCCGCATCGGTACAACAAGGCTACTATATGACCAAAGGAAGAAACAAGATGTTTCTTCAAGCCAGCACCACCACCGTCACAAAGTAGACGCCGCAGACAGAAATCATATGCTGTACGATTGATCAGCCTTGAGGAAGCTCTTGCATAGCTTTAGCCAGAACTCCCTGTCAGGTCCAGTGGCATCCAGCTGCTTCTTTACGGCCTCAGCAACGGACACCTGCATCGTGCAAAATTCAGACATGATGAGTCATCATTGTTCCTTTCAACGGAGAAAGCAATTCAATGGCGGCTTAGCACTAACGCTGATGGTCCCGGCGCCGAGGAGGCGGTTTACGAGGCTGACAAGGATGTCGTTGGTGTACTCCGGGTGGCCCTGGATGCCGAGCAGGTGCTCCCCGACGCGGAACATCTCCACACCCGTCTTGGCGGAGGAGGCCAGCACCTCAGCTCCGGCCGGAACCTCCCAAACCTGTTCCGTCATGCACATATGCACGCAAGGACATCAGTGCGTGCCTTAAGAAGTTAAGATATACTATAACATTTGCATGTTCAAACATGCATGCAGTGTGTGGAAAATGATGTAGTGTACTTGGAATATATATAAATATAATGCCGTTTGTTATAGTTTCTTGCGCACCTCGTCCTGATGGATCTCGGTGATCTTTGCACGGGGAGGCAGCTGATCACGCAGCGCCTCGAGGAACCCGCACTGACGAGGTAGTGAGAGATTGGCAACGGCCACCTCCCTGATGCCAATGTCCCAGCCGGTGCTTGACTTGGCCACGCGGCCTCCCAATGCGCGGCAGATCACCTGGTGACCGAAGCAGATGCCGAGGACACGCTTCCGCCGGGCGTGCAGGTCCCGGATCAGTCGGCACAGCCGCAAGATCCACTCGTCGTCGGCGTACGCGTCGTTCGGGCTGCCGCTGATCACGAAGCCATCGTATTTTTCCAGGTCTTCCTGGGCCGGGAGCTCCCCGTCCACGGCACGGTACAGGTCCCACGTCTCGCCGGATCCGGCGTCGCCGAATGCGGCCACGAAGACGTTCCGGTACCCACCGTACCTTTTCAGCACGTACTCCGAGTCGCGCGCCGCCATCAGAAGCGCGAACTGCCTGCTCTTCTTCGCTGCTGCAGCATTTGAAATAATCGCAACCATGGCGGATGATCGATCAAGATCAACACTTGCAGTTGCAGCAAAGAGAGCGAGCTGAAAATATGTCAGCTGAGCTCAGAGCAGCTTAACTAATGATTTGTGAATGTGTGTGTCAATTGGCGAGAAGTGCTGCCAATTTATAGAGGCCGGGAGATAGAGGGCATCACCGCCAGAAACAAGGAGCACATGCATCCTGACGGACAGCCAAAATGGAGGCAAGGCAACGCGACATTTTCAGACACGGATATACCGGCCGGGGCGCTGAATTGAAATTCATTTCGTTGACAAGCTGCCTCCGATGATTTATCTGAACGATCTTTCTATACGCTAATTCACACTGTGATTTCAAGGACAATAAGTTGGTTCGCCATCGCCGGCTCGTTGTTTCCTCGTCCGGTGCTTCTGAATTTTTGACTCCTCATGATTATTCGTGACCAAAACTATTCGAGGTCGTACGTACATCGCAAGCAGCCGCCCGACATGCGACATGCATGCTTGGTCAGAACGTGTGCGAGAGCTTGACGAGGAACTTGAAGCGGGAAACGTTCAAAATCTATCTGCACTTTTCTGATATATACCAATGCCGCGTTGGCCAACTACTGCAGCTCTGGAAGAATCTGCAAACATGAACTCTATATGTTTTGTTTTGTTTTCAGTCGGAGACCAAGCAAACGTTAACCTCATTTTTGAGAATGATATTTTTTTTTCCTCGCTGGCTGCATGCCAATGTTTTCAATGATTTCCGCTGCAACTCCAGTCAACTTTCCATTTGAAGTATATTTATTGCGCGTTTCCAAAAGCTGAGACCATGCATTCTTTTCTTTTTTTTCGTTAGACTAGTATTGAATATTGATCGGTTAAACTGCTACGATGCTGACTGCTGAACACAGCTCGCAGCATGTCGTAAAAAATCCTAAGGTGGCACACTTAGATACGATCGAGGATATCGACTCCTTTTCTCTCCTTGTTTTAGAAAATGAAAAAAGTCAACCCCGTCTATACATCACGGCAAACGAGCAATTACATACAGCTTATACCGGTAGATGAGGAGGTCTGGATAGCTGAACGGATAAATGGTTTCAATCCATTCCATGGTGCAATTTTGGTGGGAAAGTATTCATCAACTTAAGTGTAACGCTGGCAACCGGAGCCGTTGCAGCGCCACAGCTGGATTAAGCAGAGGAAGAGACGGTAAGTGGAAGTACGTCTTCGGAGTTGGGCAAGCGGCTGGCATCTGGGAAAACGAAGATGCTTTCGGGTGTGTTGAGTTACCTAATGTAGCCCAGTGGGCCTAGCGTTTGTGTAGCCGGCCCGTCGGCCGAGCTGATGTATATGTGTTGAACTGTGTAGAACGAGGAGAACAAGAAAAATATTATCAAACAAACCAACTCCGTCTTCTTCCTTGCGAAGAAAGTTGAGCGGCGATCCTGCTATATTTCCTCACGCTGCCGGTTCGCCGCCGGATAGCCACGTGGTATCACAGGTGGTATCAGATTTAGAGATTCCTAGCCTTTAGGTTCGTGACACCAGATCCGTAATCCTTTGGATTCGCCGTAAAATTTTGTTGGAAAGTTGGTTGAAACTGGGCAAAGCAAAATTGGTTGTCAAGTTCGGTCTCTCGTAAATCTCTCCTGGTTGGCAGATCTTGAGGTGTGATGACCACGACGCCTAAAGCTAAAGTCAAAGCGAAACCGTCCCAACAAACTTAGTTCATCCTGGAAGCCATGGCTGAAGGGATGAAGCGCGATGAAGAACGGTGGGCGAAGATGCAGCAAAGCATTGATCTGTTGTACACACACGTTAGCGCAATTCACAAGTCCCAATAGCAGCTGTCAGCGCAGATGGAGCTCACAGCCAAGGCATTTAATCCTAAATAAGTATTTTTAGTAGCAGTCCAAAACTTATTAAGGAGAAGTTTTCTTGTCTCTTCCAACAGTTTTCCCCAAAAATAAATCGGAGAATTTTTTATTGGATCACGTCAGCATCTGGCATCACAATAATATTATTTCCCTTGTAAATATAAGGAATGAGACTTTCAATTTTTCCCATGTTTCTAACTATAAATGAGGAGGGTCCACAACTGTCTGGGTCTATCTCACATTTTAAGTGTCCACGTTTTCTTACCAACCTATTCATGATTTTATCCTCGCTTCAGGATTAACATAAGGTTAGAAATATTGAACAACCTAGATTTATATGTTAGTCTTTCTCTCTTCAAACTTACAAGGCGGGACTAAACTTTTCATTTCGCCTTCACATCGGTCGCTATAGAATCATTTTTCTGGGTTGGACTATTACACACGTGATCTTGTTTTATTAATTGTAATCCTAGCCTTTTTCACGATGTCTCGTTTCATGCTTGAACCCGCACGGTGCTTGTGAAATGGCTCGGCGGGTGCAGCGACGAAAATGCACCGCGTGAGCCTTGCTCACCGAAAATGAGAATTTTTTTTGTTCCGACGGATGCAACATCTACTCTCCCTTCTATTCACACAACCTGGCCTTAGAAGCCTCTCCAGCCTACAAAACATGCCTGGCTGCAGTTGTGGTTGCAAGTTCAAGGGTCGTCCACCCATCCAAACGCGTACCATGTTCGTTTTTAAAAAACTAAAAATTATCTTATCAATTAGAGAAAAAAGAAAAAAAATGACCACCATTATGAATATAAAAATATTAGTGTGGACATTTTATATTTTTTGTAATGGTAAAGATGGATAATTATGTGTGTGTGTTTTAAAAAAAAGACAATTGTGTGGTAAGCCTTGAGAGCATATTCTTTTTTACCAGCAAACTACAATACGTGTTCTGCTGACTAAATATTAAGATAATCTCTACTATTTATTAAGTTTGATTTGTCTGTGTAGTCTGCCGTGGTTCTGCCGTGGTTGTTCTGCCAGAAGAATCCGATCCGGCCTCGTGGTAGTTCTGCCTCCATTAGCATAATACAACTCAGATACGATGGTTCTACCGCTTATAATTCAACTATGACTCAGCTACAAAAATACACACGTTGACAAAAAAAATAAAAAAAACCCCTTCCTTGTTATCCATCATGTTTTTTCCTTTCAAAAAAAAGAAGTGTCCTACAAGAGAAGAACGAGCATGACTATTGTTATTACCTACGATGTCTTCGTTTTTCTCAGCACGGGACATGAGCCGTCGTGGATCAATGGGTGTCGCCATCACAACTGATATTGTGATTAGGCCCGGGATCTCCGTAGTACTGTTGACGTTGGGCGATCTTCATGACTGACCGACCCTGCTCGTATAAGTACGGCACACATATATGTAAGAACAAAGTAGTTAAGCAGGCAGCCTGCTCCTCATCAACTCTAAGTCCTCGTTGATCACGTGGCCAGTAGAGCCGAGCCATATTCTGCCTTGTGGTCTTGTCGTGAGAACACGGCAATCGGGTCAGGGAAAGCACCGGCAAGGTCTTAGGAAACTCTAATAAATATGTGTTGCCTTAAGTCCTTAATCGTCCTGGCGGATCAGAGTCAAGCTTTCTTCCTTGGTCCAATGATCCAAAGTTCAATTCATGACTAATCCAGTCATGTTCTTCTTCCTCAACACAAGCACGAAGCACATGAGCTGTGTTCCATGAGTGTTTGTTGGTTCGTGTTCTCATTGAGAACCCATCTATCCAATGGCCATACAACATGTATGCATCACCAAAATAATGATGAGTTCTCACTTATCACTATGTTATCCATTGCGGCAAATCGCATGCAAGGTTCGTTTGTTGCCTAGAAACGTGCACTCAATTTCGGCTGTATGGAGTTGTGGTGCATTAAGTATTTTTTGCAAGACATTTGTCACTCAAGCAGGGCTTTATTAATCTTCTCTTGACAACTCCATGCTGGCTAAAAATTTCCTGAGAATTAATTCCTTGCCATCTCCAAGATTATCACTACATTTTTGGCATAGCTATGTAGGAGCCTCAACGACAGGAATATTTATTGTAGGGTTCTACAATAGTTTGTATCTGGTGAGTGCTTGATTTATGCTCTTTGTTTTTTTTTTTTTGCATTAGATGTATCCAAAGTATATGTCCTAAAATGTCTAAATCCGTTGCAACGCACAGACATCATACTAGTATATATAGAATATTGGACACCAATACACGTACAAAGAGTCATGCTATGTCTCGTTACCTTTTTATTGAGAAATACAACTGATATAAATTTCATTTTTTTGGAACAGAAAAATAAAAAAAAATGCACCTAACGGTTAACACTGGAACACGTCATCCATCTGTCTATCGCAGTTGGTCTACAAGTACAACAAGTCCACAAGGCTATGACCAAGCCACCAAGGAAGAAACAAGATGTTTCAAACCATCGCCACACAAGTGGACATCGCAAACAGAAATCATATGCTACGTTCATCAGCCTTGAGGAAACTCTTGCATAGCTTTAGCCAGAATTCCCTGTCAGGTCCAGAGGCATCCAGCTGCTTCTTCACGGCCTCAGCAAACGACGCCTGCATCATGTAAAATTCAGACATAAATGACTCATTATATTATTCCTTTGAACAGAGCAAGCAATTGAATGGCGGGTGAAGCACTAACGCTGATGGTCCCGGCGCCAAGGAGGCGGTCCACGAGGCTGACGAGGATGTCGTTGGTGTACTCCGGGTGGCCTTGAATGCCGAGCAGGTGCTCGCCGACGCGGAACATTTCGACGCCCGTCTTGGCGGAGGAGGCCAGCACCTCGGCGCCGGCCGGAACTTCCCAAACCTGCTCAAATGTAACATGAGCATGAAGATGCCATATACGTGCAAGACGTGCGTGGGAAATGTAGTGTGTCAGGAATAATGCCGTTTATATGTACAGTTCCTATCGGAGGACAAGGATCGAGGCTTGTGGTACGCACCTCGTCCTGATGGATCTCGGTGATCTTTGCACGGGGAGGTAGCTGGTCACGAATCTCCTGGAGGAACCTGCATTGTCGAGGAAGCGACAGATCTGCAACAGCCACCTCCCTGATGCCGATGTCCCAGCCGGTGCTTGATTTGGCCACGCGGCCTCCCAACGCGCGGCAGATCACTTGGTGGCCAAAGCAGACGCCGAGGACACGCTTACGCCGCGCGTGCAGGTCTCGGATCAGCCGACACAATCGCAGGATCCACTCGTCATCTCCATACGCGTCGTTCGGGCTGCCGCTGATCACGAAGCCGTCATACTTTTCCAGGTCTCCCTTCCCAGGCAGTTCCCCGTCAATGGCCCGGTACAGATCCCACTTCTCGTCGGCACCGGCATCGCCGAACGCCGCCAGGAAGACGTTCCGATAACCGCCATACTTCTTCAGCACGTACTCCGAGTCACGCGCGGCCATCAGCAGCGCGAAACGCCTGCCCTTCTTCGCCGCTGTTGCCTGCTTGATCGCAACCATCGCTGATCAATCGATCGGTCGTTGAAGCAACCACGAGTCCACGACAGAGCGATCTACCGAGCTGGCCTGGTTGAGCTGAGCTAGCTAATGATTCTTGTTTGCAAATGCGTGTGGTGTGGCAGTTGTGGAGAATGGCTGCCAATTTATAGAAGCCGGGAGGAAGAGGGCAGTGGCAAGAATAGAGAGCAGATCGATGTGCTAATTAAGTTTCCGTCTGCATGCATGCGCTACTTGCTATACGTGGGAGACGACATGACTTCGTCAGACATTTTGCATCCTGTGCGCTGAAAAGTGCATTGCGTTGACAAGCAGCTTCCGATTACAGTATTACATTTCTACGACGATGGCGATATGCCGATATCCATACGAATAGTTGCATCTGCAAGTTGGTCGGTTAGTTCCTGGCGCCAGCCACGCTGCCACGGGCGCTCTCGAGCTTTGACTCTCCACGATTAGTAGTAACCAACACTACCATTGCATTTAGACATTTCCTTGTCGTTAATAATTATATTGGCCATTAATGCATGTCAGCCATTCCATGGTCAGCCTTCCTGTCAGCGCGGGTTTCGGAAGAAAAAAAAAAATCAAACGCATCCATCTGAACTAGTCAACCTATCCGCGCTTTTACATGGTTAGTTTTCATATCTTGTTATAAAAATTCATAAATACAATATTTTTTAAATATACCAATCTTACATCAATTAAATTATTAAATCATAACATCATAGAGGATAAATATTTCTTTTCTAATAATAATATTTTTTATAATGATATTAGAAGTATTTGTGTTGCAAATTTTGGCCCTAAGTTTTCATTCTATCACTTACTCAAAACCAATGTATCCTATCTATCTTGTAAAAGTATCATAAGGTCCCATGCCATTTGCATTAAAGTAAAAAAAAAAGATATATCAAACTCTATCAATTAAAATATTCAACACAAATCTTTATAGCTATGTAACACTCATGTCTAATCCCACTTCAGCATGAGCAACTGTCATACACTATGTGGCACTCTAGACGGCGACTTCTTATGTTTATGTCCTTTGTGACATGACTGACCTTTTGGTTACCATCTCTAACACAAACAAATTGTCATCATCTTTCTAGCGATACTCCCTCATTCGTTCTTATTCCTATACCAATGAAAGATTATAAGTTTAGATATTTCTATTGAAAAATATGGTCCAAGGCTTCCTTCTATCGCTTACTCACCCTCAAAAGTGTCATACCCTACCAATTGAAACATTCAACGTGAATAATGATAGCTATGTGACACACATGCCTACACCTACTTCAACATTAGCAATGGGCATACTAAGTTTCACTCGTCACACTGACTTCTTACGTCTATGTCTCTTATGACTTCACTGTCATTTTGGTTACCATCTCTAGCGTGAATTAAGTTCTAAAGACTATTTGTTTCTTTATTCTGACTAGTCGTGAGCATCATGGAGCGGCGTGCTTGCTAAGTAGGGGTACATCTATTATTCTTCTTGGTCATAGCTGGTTGTTTGCATTGCATAACAGTTTGTAATAGCATAGACGTCAGTGGTAGCCTGATCGAAAAATGAAAGAAAAATTTATGTGGATGATACAACCACCATGATCCATGATGATGCAAGTACAATAGAGCAGTCCCTCTCGTATGCTACAACCGTAACAATATATGGATGACTCATCAAGCATGATGAGCAAAAACAAAACTAAGAATGACGACTGCATGTTGGTGAGGAAGTGACCTATGATTTTGACAAATGTAACTAATAACAGCCACAGTCTACTTGCTATGATGATAATGGAATCCTTAATTCATAGTGCCTTAGTGTGTCATGGCTTCTAACTGTGACTATGCTAATGATAATCATCATCCACCCAACACACACACACACACAAAAAACAATACTTGACAACGTGGGGATGATGGTAATTTTTATTGATTTATAAAGGCTGCACAATTTGATTTGTTTCATAGTCTTATCTGCTTGTGAGCGTGGAGTCAGAGAGAGAGAGAGAGAGAGAGAGGAGTGAACGTGGTACTTTTACAAATATTTAATTCTTATTTATTTATAATGATTATGATGAATAATTTAGGTCTTGTTTGGATCCTTCCAGTTTTTAAAAAACTGGAGGGCCCCAAATAGGCCACTTTATATCTTAGTTTCTAGAAACCCATAATCTGGCTCAATCTAGTTAATGTTAGTTTTAACCTCATTCCAATGCATTGACTATCAAAAGCTAGTTTATAGATTATAATAACCAGAATCCAAACATCTCCACCTAGTTTTAATTTAGAAACCAGTTTTTAAAAACTGAAAATAAAAACCAGTTTTTAAAAAACTACGGGGATCAAAACAGGGTCTTGATAACTTTCTTAGGTGTATTTAACTCTAACTTCTTCATAATGATACTAGTGGATAATTTAATAACTTTTCTTACTGGTATTTTATCTAATTTTTTTGAATGGTAGTGATTTCTCCGATTAAGTTTTAGAGAGAGATGGATGAATATGGTGTTTTATAAATATATTTAGAAATATATAATTATAATTTGTTCATAATAGTAATGGTGGATAATTTAATAATTTTTTAGAGATATTTCAGCCTTTGCCCGATTTCCGGTAATACTGCATATACGAATTTTAAGTCCAGATGTAGGAAATATTTTGGCCACTGTACTGACATATCGAGCCTGATGATGGCACCGGATAATGTTTAACATTATCGCCATGGATTTCAATTTTCCCTGACCGTTTGCAAGGGGGAGAGAGAGAACGCGCTTGACGAGAAACTTCAGAATTAACATTCCTGTTCTGATAGCAATGCCACCTGCCGGTCGAGCGCAATGTAGCTCTGAATAGTGGGCAACTGGCCACAAGCGTGAACTTTCTACTACATTTCGTTTTGGCAAGTCAGAGATCAGGTAAATGTCAAAGTCATGCGTCGAATTTGAAAAATGTCCTTGTCTGTCGATAGAAATGTTTATTCTCTCACTAGTTGCTCATTGATGACTTAGAGTCTCCCACGTGTGGTACGGTTAGTTGACCGGCAACCTTATCATATGCACTTCGCAGACACTTGCGCGTATAGCTTAGTAATTGACTAAGAAGCATTCTCTGTGGTTACATTGTGCTCGATCCTACTCGTGGGATCAGGCGAGGCGAAACACGTTTAACCCAACTTATGGAGATCGGGCGAAGCGAAACGTGCTTGACCCCACTCTTAAAGGTCAAGTGAGGCGTAGCGCGCTCGATCTCACTCCTCTGCCTCGGCAGAGCCGTTTCAGCCGATGCTTAGCATAATGCTAGCGTCAATGCGTCCATGTGTCGTCGCTAATATCTATCTCGACACTCCAAAATTGTCTACGTATAGCATTTTACTTATCTTTAGAGCGTTTGCAAGAGAAAGACAGAGCTTGACCAGAAACTTCAGAACAGGAACATTCCTGTTTCGACGGCAATAATGCACCTGCTGGCGGTCTACCGCAGTGCAGTTCTGAACACAGTGGCCAACTGGCCACAAGCGTGGATTGAACTTTCTGCTAGATTTCGTCTTGGCTATTCATAGATCAGGTAAATGTCAAAGTCATGCTTCGGATTTCGAAAATGTCCTTGTTTGCTGGTAGAAATGTTTATTCCCTCACTAATTGCTCATTCATGACTCGAGTTTCCCACGTCTGGTACACGATTAGTTGACCGGCAACGTATCATATGCACTTCGCAGGCACTTGCGCGTATAGCTCAACAGCTGACCAAGAAGTATTCTCTGTCGTGGTTACACCGGAGAACTGATCGTTTATGTTGTACTAGCTAGGAGTACTGGCCATTCTGGTTGGCTAGAAAATGTGGATGTTTCCATCGAACCAGATAATTAACATCATGTTGTTTGAAATACGACTTTGACAAAGATTCAGCTTTGCTCAACCACAAATAATGCTCGCTTATACACGGCAACCTAGATACTCTAGGTTCACTGAATCTGGCCACGCTGCCTGTTGCTTGGTCTCTGATGACTGATGTGCTTATTGCCAGCTTAATTGTATAGTTCCTTTTCAGAAACAAAATGGAAATGGGATTCCTGTACAATAAGACCAGCTTCGTGTTTCTAAATCTTTATCCTCCAACGTTTTATAATGCATTTGCAAATCTGCCCTCATTTTTAAGTCCAATTCTGATTTTGGACCTCTTTTTGAGACTTTGTAAAATTGGACCTGTTTTGACTCAAATTATTGCGCAATTGCTACTATTTTAATGGCAAAACTGTAATTTTTTCTATTAAAATAGGGGCAATCGTGCAACAATTTAAGTTAAAACAGATCCAATTTTGCAAGTCTTAAAAAAAGTTCCAAAATCAGAATTAAGGTTTAAAGTAAGGGCACTCATGCAATTGTCCCTTTTATAATAGAGTAGTACGTGTGCCCCCATGTTTTCATTTTCATGAAGTTGGGAAATCGTAGAGCCTAAAGTGGCTTTTTTTAGTTAATAAGGAAGATTTGGAATATGATGAAGTTAATGCATCTGCAATAGAGAACAACGGTGGAGTTGAACATGACACAGGATTCTTGAATGGTGTGATGACAAAATCAATGCAGAAAAACTAAGTCGTACTCTATTGCAGAAAAACTAAATCGACGCATGTGCCAAGGACCACCTGTTCAAGCTCGGTCGGTCGTTCCTACGGCACGCTTTGGACGGACTGGACCAGCCTGTGCCGACCCGGTCAGGAGTCAGGACCAAGACCTGTCCAAGTCGTGTAGACATAGACTCGCCGCAGCAATGGTTCTTGTGACTAGCCTATAGGGTGATGCTTTTACACTTTAATTTAATACTATATATGCAGTTTTGATCGTATTATCACAAAAAGTATTCGAGAACATTTGTTGTGCTACGCCGGATTATGGTCCTAACGTGCAATCAACGCCGGTGGACAGGACTTCCAACGAAATTCCTAAATCCTCTAGTTAATAATTCAGCTTGGATTGAATAATCACCTAGTCATCAGTGCAATATAATGGAGCTGATCCCGATAGTTTTCTCTGCTGGCTTCGCTACTGTGAACGCACATCAGAAATTGCAGAAAATATACGTAGGTATAGTGCATATCATTATCTATGCACTATCATCCAGAATTTGATATGTAACAAACTTTGCACCTAGAAACACAAACGGAAAAAATAGTAATTTTCAACATTTATGCGACCATTCAATCTGATTTTCTCTTTTCCTTTGTGACTTTCACAAATATTTTGTGAGGAGTTTTAATGTCTAAAATACTGGCTAGTAAAACTTCGCTGGCCTGAGTCACCACGAAGAGGAGCCACCACCCTGGCCCCGAGTCACCGCGAAGAGGAGCCACCGCCCTAGCCCAACTCGCCGGCAGTAGGAGCGAGGCCACTGTCCACGAGGCCACCTCCTGATGTGAGCTCCCTTGAGTCTTGGTTTGTCACTTGGAAGAAGATAAGAATGGGAAATGTGCTTCTAACTGACGCATTGGCACTTGAGTTCAATAGGTGCTTTTGGTTTAGGTGGTCCGGATCGCTGACATAGCAAGGAGATGTGTTTCTTCTGAGAGAATGACATGGTGAGTCCTGTGCATGGGTCTTGGTGTCTTCTATTTGCCCACGTGCCTAGACAGATGAAAAGCAACAACACCGGGTAGCGGCATGTGGGTACATGGTTCAAGTCTTTTGTAGCGGTGGTTGATGTTTTGATCCGTCGTTAGAAATTATATTTTACTACGGGTGATAATGTAAACTGCCGTTATAAATATTATATAGTTGTAGCGGCGGTCTTTTTTTAGATGCGCTGCTATGTGTTTTTTGCCGCTGCCGCTATAGTGCTATTTTGTGGTAGTGTATTATAAGATAATAATAAACTAGTCAACCTACCCGCGCATTTGCGTGACTAGTTTCAATATTTTGTTAAAAAATTAATAAAGATTTTTTCTTTTAATATTATACTACACTTTGTACAAATCAAATATTAAATTATTTCATTAGAAACTCAATATAAAGGCAAGTGTTTTTCTTTTATCTCGAATATAGAAACTTATGGTAATATATATTTATGTTTGTTATTTTTATTTTACAATTTATGCATGCATTAGGATTCAATACCATTATTATCTCGCTATTGGGATTATTTTTAATACTTTTCCTGCAAAGTATGGCAAATGTAAAGAAGCATGGAGCATATGCTGATTTTCTATGATGTGGCATTAGTTGCACATGTTTAAAAACACTTATATTTCCATCAATGCCATGGCTCCGATCCTAAGTTTAATCTGCATTGGAGACAGGCTACCATAGTTTCAGTTTTCGACATAGCGAAAGCAACTCAACTTTGTCATCGTCCTTGTGTTCTTGATACTACAGAGAGCTCAATATTTTATTTTTTATCATGGAGGTCAACTATATGCAGAGAACCAAGATTAATTTAGACATTACATCACTAATTGTGATTCTTTAAAACAGAGAAAATAGAGATGAATGAGAGATAGAGAACTACCGTAGCCTTCTTATGTATTACGATTAATTTATGTATTTTTATTTTAAAAACATATATATATATATAGTTATTTTAGTCGTTTATTTTCATAATGGCATGGTGGGTAATTTTATAATCATAAATAGGAGTAGTTTAGTCGTTTTCTTTTTATAATAGCATGATGGGTAATTTTATAATCATATATAGGGGTAATTTAGTCGAGTTTTTTTATAATAATATTGGTGGGTAATTTTTTTCTTCTTATTTTTCTGATTATCTGGTAATTTTTTGGCCTTAAGAGCGAACGTAGAGCCTTCTTTTTTCTTGATCAAATATATATATATATATAATAGATAGATACATAGAAGATTGGACAGAGATACTCGTACGAGGCATGTTATCTTGTTTCTTTTATTCATAGGTAGAACTGACATTAGGTAAGTGAGATATAGAACAGAAAAAGTAAAGACCTGTGCCCTAACACTTGAACGGGGCATCTCATTCTGTCTACCGGTACAACAAGGAAGAAACTAGATGTTTCAAACCATCACCGTACCACACCACCGCACCGCCACACTAGTGGACATCGCAGAAAGAAATCATATGCTAATATCCATCAGATCAGCCTTGAGGAAACTCTTGCATAGCTTTAGCCAGAACTCCCTGTCAGGTCCAGTGGCAGCGAGCTGCTTCTTCACGGCCTCAGCAACCGACACCTGCAGTGCACAAGTGGAAAGAAAAAATCTGTCAATGCGAATTCAAAGAAAAATGTCATGGAAATTCAGACCCCGATGCGTCATGCATCTTCAGAGCAAGCAGTGGAAGGTTGAAAATATACCGTGATGGTCCCGGCGCCGAGAAGGCGGTCGACGAGGCTGATGAGGATGTCGTTGGTGTACTCCGGGTGACCCTGGATACCCAGAAGGTGCTCACCGACGCGGAACATCTCGACGCCCGTCTTTGCGGAGGAGGCCAGCACCTCGGCGCCTGCCGGCACTTCCCAAACCTGCTCTAACATGGCGTGTCATCATAGCGTGTCCATGCATGATGCATGTAATGTCGTGGAAAATTAATGTAAAGTGTTCCAGGAATGCTTTCGTGCTACGCACCTCGTCCTGATGGATCTCCGTGATCTTGGCACGGGGAGGCAGCTGGTCACGAAGCGCCTCGAGGAACCTGCACTGTCGAGGCAGCGACATATCGGCAACGGCCACTTCCCTGATGCCGATGTCCCATCCGGTGCTTGATTTGGCCACGCGGCCACCCAACGCGCGGCAGATCACCTGGTGACCAAAGCATACGCCGAGGACCCGCTTCCGCCGGGCGTGCAGGTCCCGGATCAGCCGGCACAGCCGCAAGATCCACTCGTCGTTGGCGTACGCGTCGTTCGGGCTGCCACTGATCACGAAGCCGTCATATTTCTCGATGTCTTCCTGGTCCGGGAGCTCACCGTCCACGGCACGGTACAGGTCCCACGTCTCGCCGGCGCCGGCATCACCGAACGCCGCCAGGAAGACGTTCCGGTACCCGCCGTACTTCTTCAGCACGTACTCCGAGTCGCGTGCAGCCATCAGCAGCGCGAAACGCCTGCCCTTCTTCGCTGCTGTTGCCTGCTTGATCGCAACCATCGCTGATCAATATAATCGATCTCGGTCCTTGCACGACAGTGCGATCAAGCTTGCAGAGCTGGTGGATCGAGTTGATGAGCTCAGCTAATGATTTGCAAATGTGTGTGGCAATTGTGGAGAAATGGCTGCCAATTTATAGAAGCCGGGAGAAAGAGGGCAACAGCAAGAAGAGAGAGCAGATGTGCTGAGTAGTATCCGTCTGCATGCATGCGCTGCTTGCAACTTGGGAGGCGACGTGACTTCTTCAGACATGAATCCTGTGCGCTGAAAAGTGCACGGCATTGACAAGCAGCATATATGGGATAATTATATTCCTTCGACGATGATGGCGACGTCCACTAACATATTGCATGGCAAGTTGGTCGGTCAGTTCCTGGCGGCGCCAGCCAAGGACGCTTTCAAGCTTTGACCCTTCTTGATGAATTAGGGACCAAGGCCATTTCATTTGACATCTCCGTTTCATAATAACAGGTCATTAGGCCATTCTTAGTCCATGATTTCATTTTATTGTTTTCAAGAGTGTCATGTCATTATATAATTTTTGAAATGACAAATAAAATTAGATCTCTCAATACAAAGTTTTATTTCACGGTTTCATATGTTAGTGTATCATTTAAATATTTCATCTAAATAACCAATGAGAGTTGATAAATATGTAGAGATGAAACTCAAAACACTCTCAATGGAGTTTCATTTCAGTTTCAAAATTTTGGTAACCGTGTACATGCAGTTTCATCCCTATGAAACTCATTTCTCCTCTCTCCTCATAAAACTCATGCCACGTCATCAGCTTTACCTATGTGACATATCATTTAATGAGAATAAAACCCAAATAAAACTACCACTGAGATTGGTCTTATGCATGTTATTACCCATTTCATGGTCAGTTGGAATTTTTTCTATCAGTTGCAAAAACATTCAGATGAATTCATCCCAGTTGGCTAATGAGGGAGGGGCTGCAAAGTAAAGTTATCTATGCAGCACTCTCACTTATTAAAACCATGAGTTGCAGCTTCAACATTCATTCCTACAACCTAAGGGTGTGTAGCATTGTAGTTGGATCATTACCACCAAAGTGATCAACAAGTGGCAGTAGTAGTTGTCAGAATACACCTTGTTATGAAGCAATAAGAGTGGTTCTCTACAAAAGTGGTTGCTTGGCGTCAGTTTCAATCTGTTTTGCCTCTGAGTTGTGTCACGTAGTTTCTTGTGTGTTGTATCTTTATTGTTCTATTGCCCATCTGTGGTCGGTTTTAGGCTGTGTATTAATTAGGATGTAATTATGCTCTCTATCTTAATGAATACCAGTGCTCCTGCCCTATTTTTTTTTAAAAAAAATCTTCCTAATTAAAAAACAATTAAAATAGCAAGAACCGAGGCCCCAACAGGAACACTCTATATGCTCAGGAATCAGAATTGTTTTCATGCATTGATTGGACTCGATCTTAGTCTTACACCCTTATAACATGAATTTTATATCGTAGGAAATGTTTTGGCTTTCCACACCCAGAACTGCCCGTTTTGTGATCAGGTGGATGAAACCATCCACCACCTTCTTGTAGGCTGTGTCTTTGCAAGTCATTTTTGGCATGTCATTACAGCGCATTGACCTTACTACACTATCACCTTAGCCTACAGACAGACACTTTGGTGAATGGTGGAGTCGCATTGCAGGTTTAGTGAATAAAGCAACAAATAAAGCAACACAAAAGGCACTGAACTCCATCATCACTTTGGGTGCTTGGACACTGGCAGCACCGTAACAACTGTGTGTTTAATGAGATCTACCCGAACATTGCAACAGCCTTGATCATGGCCCGAGATGAGACTAGCATGTGGAGTATGGCTGGAGCAAAGGCTCTCACAGACCTAACTAGTCATGGTCAAGTTGTTAGGGATTGAGAGTCACTAGCTGGGCAGTTTGAGGGCCCGTTTGGTATGAACATTTTAGAAAACAGATTCTGCTTTCACTTCCGTTTTTCTTAAAACAGCTTTTATGAAAAAAAAAACAGATTCTTTACCAAAATAGCTTCTTAAGGTGTTTGATAAAACAGCTTCTACTTATTCTTGAGGTGGAGGGGTGGGAGAAAAAGCTAAAAAAAGCATCGATTTGCCGCTTTCTGCTTTCAAGTGTTTTCGAAGAGTCGCTTCTGAGGTTCGGAACGGTAGAAGCGCTTTTAACCGGACTGTTTGGCTCTGATTTTTGGAGAAGTGGAAGCAGAATCCATTTTAGAAGCCATAACAAACGGGACTGAATGTAAGTTGTACTCTCTTTTTTTTTATTAATGAAAATGATACGCATCTCTCTTATGTGTTCAAGAAAAAAAATATTTTGGCTGGTTTACTGACATACCGGAACCTAGCCTGTATTTTTTTAATATGAAAAAGAGAAGTTTTACTGTCCAAAATACTGACCGGTAGATAACTTTATTTATAACAATAAAAACTAATTACTATAAATCTATAACTCTTATTGTTTCCGTTATTGCCCTCCAATTGAGAAACTACTAGCCAGTAGTTACGATTTTAGATTATAAAATTTATATCGTTATATCAAACTACTGACAGTATTTTAAACAGTAAAACTCCTCACGAAAAGGACATATCGGAATCTAATGATGGCACCCCATGCCGGTGAGTGATTATTGCCATGTTCCCTTGAATGTTTTCAAATTTGAAGGGAGCGAACTTGACGAGAAACTTCAAAATGGAAACATTCCTGTTCTGACGGCGGCGATGCTGCCGGTCTACTACGGTGCTGCTGCTCCTAACACTGGCTACAAGCGTTTTTTTTCCTCTTTCGTTTCATAAAGTCAGAGGTCAGGGTAAATGTTGAAGTCGTGCTTCAGATGTCGAAAATGTACTTATTGTTTGCTGGTAGTACAACTGTTTATTATTCTCTCCATAGTTGCTCATTCATGACTCAAGTTTTCCACACTCCTGGCACGGTTAGCTGACCAGCAATTTATAATGCACTTGGCAGGCGCTTGCGCGTGCCGCGTATAACTACAACAGCTGACCAAGAATTATTCTTTGTTCTCATTGAACTGAAGAATTGATCCTTTATGCTGTACTAGGTGTGCTGACGACCGAAGCTATCCACTGGTCATTTCCAGTTGGAGATTGTACGTGAGAATTGATCTTTACGTGCTATAAAATGTTGGACATTAATGAAGTCGGTTAAGTGGATGTTACGATCGAACCAGATAACATGGTATTTGGAAGATGACTTTGATTCTCGCTTGTTCAACCACAAAAATGCTCGCTTATACACGGCAACTAAGATTCTCGAGTTGAACTTGACTGAATCTGTCCACATGCTGCCTGCTTCTTTTGGTCGATGCGTGCTTATGGCCAGCTTAATTGTATAGTTTCATTTCGTGAAGCAAGGGAAATAGAATGAGGAATTTGTGCAGAACAAGAACAGCTTCGTGTTTCTGGATTTTCCAACGTTTAATGCTGGAACTAGGAGAGTATATGCCCGTCTTTTCCTATCCCACCATCTTGTTGGGAAATCGGAGAGCTTAATTGAGGAGACTTATATTCAGAGTTGAAAATGACACGGGATTATTGAATGGCGTTATCTGACGGAAGCAATTACAAGAAAACTAAGTCGCATATTCTGTAATATCGTTTTCTTGCTCCATGAGGGATGAAATCTTTCAACGACTAGTGAGGCGTCATCCGAGGCCGATTCCTGTGGTCTGTGGTCTGTGATCTGTGGATCACTATAGAATCTTCTAGAAGCTAGCTAGACCACCTTCTGGCTAGCTCTGCCATCTTACAAAATTTCCTTTGCGCTTAGCTTAGTAAGCTAAGCAAGCCTGGTTCTTCAGACACTATGGTAGTACGTGGATCAATCATTACGAGAATAGACTTGGTCGTACATACTAGTAGGAAGTAGCAAAGGAGCAGTTTGGCATAACGCCAACTGCAGTGGCGGAGCTGGTTCAAGAAATTGGGTATCCCCGGTTGACAGAAAGTAAATTTTTATTCAGCTGAAAATAAACACCATAGTATGAATCAGAGTACAAATTGTTTATGTATGACAACAAGTTTTAACTGAAATTGGGCTTCAGTTACGTGGAAAAACTGAGATATACTACCGATTCTATGCACTAATATATTTTTTGCTAGAAACTTAATAATCTTGGGCAAACCCAGGCACCATTGCGGGTCCACCAGTGGCCAATTGTGCAAAAGGACAAGAGAAGCATATCAAGCGCATACACCCTCTGATTTCGTTAGATGAAACAAAATAGAGACTGGTCCTTTCAGATTTCAGTTTCCTATTTGAACTAAATTTTATCTTGCATCTCTTATTTGGCCCTCCATTAGTTTTTTCATGTACTGGTGTTAACTGGGGGGATGAAAAGACCATTTTACCCCTAGATGTGAAATTAACCAGTTGAGTGTTCAGATTGTCTTTGTTTCATTGTGAGGTGTCATGTATGTATAAGTATTTTGATCAAATCCCCTGCTACCATTCATATTGCATATATGTTCATGTGCTCACACAATATTTACAATAAATAAAGGGTCCTCTATCACTCTCCGGTTGATTCAACGCGCATGTAGCTCACCTTTCATTACTATAAGTGTGCTGACTTTACTTTATAACGGTCCAAAGCTAGGCATGTTTTTCCCTTGACACCGGGGATACTACTGGATCCCGTTGAGAATTGTATGTTAGAATTGATCTCTACATGCTTAAAAAATTAAAAATGTGGATTTTTTTCATGACAAAGAAATCAGTGTCAGTAAATGTTCCTGCAAACCGTCATGTAATCATTTTTGGAATATAACTTTGACAATGAATTAATTATCGATCTAGCTTGACAGACAACGTTAGCAAAAAATACTGGATTTCCCAACGTTTAATCCTAGAACCAGGAGAATATATGCCCGTCTTTCCCTTTCCCACCATCTTGTTGGGAAATCGGTGAGCTTAATTGAGGAGGCTTATATTCAGAGTCGAAAATGACACAGGATTATTGAATGGCGTTATCTGACAGAAGCAATACAAGAAAACTAACGTTTTCTTGCTCCGTCGAGGGATGAAATCTTTCAACAACTAGGGAGGCATCACCTGAGGCCGATTCCTATGGTCTCTGGTCTGTGGATCACTATAGAATCTTCTAGAAGCAAACTAGACCACTTTCTGGCTAGCTCTGCCATCTTAAAAACTTTCCTTCGCGCTTAGCTTAGTAAGCTAAGCAAGCCTGGTTCTTCGAACACCATGGTAGGGCGTGGCACTACCACAAAATAGAGATTTAGTGACACGAGTTTATAGACGGGTAAAATAGTCATTTCACTAAATTACTTATGGAGACACGTTTCTAGAAACGCGTTACTGCTATTTGGTTGAAGGACACTTATAGGGACACGTTTCTATAAATCTATCTGTATCAAAAGATTTAGTGACATGTACGAAAAATCTGTCTCTATAGCTCTAAGCAATAGAGACGGGTTTTAGATTAGAGACAGGATTTCAAATCATCGTCACTACTTATTTCAAGAATTAGATATAGGGTTCTAGGTTAGAGATGGGGTTTTGGATCCCCGCCACTACTGCTTTAAGCTATAGAAACGGGATTTACTTGTAGGAACGGGTTTTAAATCTCCGTCTCTATTATATAAAGATATAGTGACGGGGATAAGTATCAAGTGACTTGGCGGCCTGTTGGTAAAAATTTTTGGACTTCAACTGTGACATTCCTGTTTTAAAAAAAATACCTTTACTGTCGGTGGGACCCGCCGGCCCCACCCGTCAGCCTCCGGCCCTCACCACCACGCACCGCCCGTGTCCGTGCAGCGCTGGCGCGAGCGCGAGCGCCAAAGGCGCCACGCAGCAGCCGCCGCCCTGCAGCCGGGCCCCATCGCCGCGTCTACCGGGAGGGATTTTTACCCCGATCGTCTCTCTCTCGCCTTCTCTCGGTTATTTCCTCTTCCGCTCCATTTTCTCTCCCTCTGTTTCTCTTCCGCCACCGCCGACCGGACTCTGTCTGCCACCGCCGTCGATCTCCCGGCCAAACTGTCGTCCCACGCCGCCGCATAGAACCTCCCGCCTCTCTCCGTCACCGCCTAGCCCCACCCTCCACCCCAGCTCGCGAATTAGAGCCGGGTTCTTTGCAAAGTCCGAAACAAGCTCCCCCACCTCTTCCGGAATTTCTTCTTCCTCGGTGAGTTGATCTTCAATCCCGTGTGCATGGAGTTTCTAGAGGTCCTTGCGCCTCTCTTGGCTTAATTATTGATCAAGATCTTGCAATGTGTTAGTTGAATTTTAGATTTTTGCCACCGCCGTTGCCGAGCCACACCGCCACCGTTCGCCATCGGTTCTGCTCCGGTGAGCATGCCCATCGCCATAACCTTTTTCCTCTGCTACCCTCCCGCAGTCGTCGCCTCTCCTTCGTTGTGGCAGGCCGAGCCGAGCTCCGCAAATGCGCTCGAGCTCTGGCGGCAGAAGCGTCGCGCGAGCTCGCAGAACTCTCTGGAGCTGGGCTTGCCGCGCAAATGGGCCGGCAGGCCAAGCTGCTGGCGCGCGTATCGCGCAGCTGGGCCATGCCCGCGCGGCTGGGCCAAAAGGCCAGACCGCCGTGGCGTGCGCGAGAGCCCACGCGCTCGCCTCGCTGGGCTGCGTCCCGCCCCGGCTGGGCCACCGCGCGGCTAGGCCGTGCTCCCACACAGAGTTGCCGCGCTGCTGGGCCAAGCCCAGTAGCAGCCAGGCTGCCCGAAGGCCCAAGACACCGAAATCGAGTTTTTTCTTTTATTCTTTTCTTTTCCTAGGTTTTTCATTAAGATTTAATTCTAGAGTTTAGTTAAAATCTAGCAAATAAATTAGGCTTCCTAAAATATTGGAATTAATTTTGTTAAACTCCAAATAATTTCCTCTACCACTTTATGAAATAAAATTTAATATTTATTTTATTTGATTTTTAAGTATTTAATTAAGATTATGAACTATCTTTTAATTGTTAATTAATTTATTTTCTAAGTTAGTATGTATTTTGTTAATGAATTTATTTTATGTTTAAATGGGGTAATTAAGGGTTAATAATTTGAATTAAAGCATGTTAAACCTTTTTCATTAATGGACTTAATTACTCTTATTTTGAAGGAAATACTTTAGACGAGAGTAATTAAAATTCTCAGTCTAAATATTCTATCGTATCATCATTCTCAATGCATTGCATGTCATATTTCATGCATCGGTGATACTAACTTGCGATGTGTCGACGAATCGTATAGGACCCGAGATCGTCGAGCCGTTTGCTCACTGTGGACCCGAGGTGGTAATTGTCGAGACCGCTCCCGCACCTGATTCGTCGCACCCGGACGAAACCCAAGGCAAGCCCCGGTGCATTCCACCTATGTTTTTAAATTCTTTCTTTTATCACAGTGAGTCGAGTCATGCTTGTGCATTAGGTTCCAAGAATTGATTGACACCCACCTGCATCACTACTGTATCCTATGATGTTTTTACCCTATATAGGTACAGGTAGCACGATAGGCGCTATGCTTTTATCGTAAGATTATCGGTAGCACTGCATAGGATGATCTTAAAGCATGGAGGCTTTAAGTTGTTTGAGCCCTTAGGAATTTAAATAAAAGATGATGATGATGAGACCGGACTTGTCCCGTAGAGGAAAGGGCAAAGACTGGGTCTTGTAAGGTGGTAGCCCCGTCCGTGTTAAATTAGGACCAAACCGTTGGCGGTTCCGTGAACAAGTTTTGAACAGTACCGTCTATATGCTGGTATATGGAACCCAGTAAGCTGATGTACCCTAACTACCTCAGTGGTAGGACGTAGCCAACTTTCTTTTTTGGGCTGTTAGTGAGATTGAAGTCTCACGGGAGGGAAATGGTGGTCGCCCATGGATAACGCCTGGGACGGGTATCTAGTGGGGTCTCCATATTCTCGGGGGAGTTGGAAACGGATCGATCTCTGTTTGGGGTTAGTGAAAAAAGTTGTCAGATACGACCAATGCGGTGCGTATATGTCATGTAGTCGGGTTTTACCCAGCTGGTAGAAATTGATTCGAATCGTTGTCCCTCGCAGCAATGAGTACCGCTTGTTCGCACCACAACAGAGATAATCAAGAGTAACGAGAAGGAGAAGCACTATTTAAAATTATTTTGTTTGGCTTGTTAAATTTTGATTGCAATAGTTGTAGGATGCCAACCTTATTATTAATAAACATAATCTTGAACTAAAATATAAAAAATAGATATCCACTAGTAGGTGTTGTTTTTCGTAAAATCTGAGTCAACCCACCAGCCAAAGGCCTAAGCATTCTAGGTCTCGGCCTTAGCGAGCCACGTTGACGGGTCAGTCTTGTGGAGTATGTTAGATACTCAGGGTTTGTTCAAATCATTTTATTTTTAGGTGGTGAGCCAATCCCCTACGGATGGTCAGAAGGCATGCCAGAGGAAGGGCAACTGCCGGAGGGAGGTTCTCTTCAGTGGGAACGCATCCCGTCTCCGAAAGAGTAGAAAACTAGGTGTGCCTCCGAGAGTAAGGTGGAATGAACGTGTTTCAAACTTGGTTTTAAACAGAGAACAAACTTCTATTGAGTTTTAAAACTCATGTTGTAATAAATATTTTTCTGCTGCAAGACTTTTGCTTGTTTCCGAAAACCTGGATGTATTATACCTTGATGTAATATTCTGGACTTGTGTGAATGTATGTGCTGTTGTAACTCGCTCCGTCGAGTATTCTTCTGTACGCGGTCCTGGTTATCCCGGAGGGGATGTCACAGCTGGTATCAGAGCAATACAGGAGCAACGGCATAACATTCTTAAGTTCGTTTTCAAAACTCTTTCTGAAAAAAAATATTCTTAGGACCTCAAGAGTGAGAATGGTAGGGTAGAAAGACGCTAGAAGACACAAGTAGGTGTGCTATTCGTTTTAGAATGTGATTCTAACTGCTAACTTATTAATTTTTAGTTGCATATTGTTTGCATCATGTCATTTTGTATAATTAAAATTTTGGGGTTTTGAGGGTTATGCTTTGTTTTATACTGCCAGTTTTCCTCTCGTTGTTTTGTTACTTTATTTTACTGTGGGAAGAAGTGTTTAACTTGTTAAACGTTTTTTCTGCAGATGCCACGGGGACAGAGGCGCGTTCGTGAGCTAGGCGTGCAGGGGACACGTATGGCAGCCTTAGAGCGTCAGCTCCACGATGTCGAGGCGCAGCTAGCTGAGGTCACCCAGTAGAGAGACCACCAGCAGGTTGCCTTTCGAGAGCGGTTCGAGGCAGACGGACGCCAGATCCGGGAGTCACACGCACGGATCATGGAGTCGAGTGCATGGATTGCAGAGTTAGAGGGACAGATTATAGAGATAACAGAGGACCGAGACGGTTACCACCAGCAGACACTGAATTTGGAGGAACACATGGCAGGGCTTGCGGAGGAGCTTGACGAGACTAGAGAGAGGATCACGGACGTGGAGGGTCAGCTTATGGGGGTTACGCAGCAGCGTAACCAGACGATCGAGATTATGCTCGATTTTGCCGACCAGAGAGACCAGCTTCAGCTACAGCTTCAGAACGTTATGGAGGCACAGCAGGTACTCGAGGATCACCACCAGGACCTTCACATGCAGATTGCACAGTTGCAGCAGCAGATACCGCCACCGTAGGGACAGGCCGCTCCTGAGTCAGGCTTAGACTCTCAGGGACCCCCTGCTGAGTCCGAGGCTGCACTTGCCTCCGACGCAGACAGTCACGCACCACCACAGTAGATGACACGAGAGTAGAGATAGGATGATAAGAGTAGGAGGATAGCACCATTTTTGCTGATAGGATGTCAGATTGTATAGCCACCGGGTAGGATATTGGAGTTATGAGTGTTTGGGTAGGATGGCGATAGTCGCCACATTTTTGCTGACACAGATCGGATTGTATAGTGGGTCAACAGTAGACCTAATCACCCCCACTATAGCAGTTTGCACTAATAATAGTAGTAGCTGATGTAACATGTTACTAAGAAATAAAAGTGGATGTTTATAAAAATCTTACAGTTGATTATGTTTAAAGTAAGAGTACAAGTTGATATTAATGTATGTCATTTTTATTTCTCCGCAGAGATGGCCAGTGGTGGTAATGGCATCGGTGAAGCGGAAGGGGCCGCAGTGTTATTTGTGTTCAGAGAAGGATGGTCGTATAGTAGAACTAGAAAGCCGACTTCGAGAAAAAGATGAAGTACTGATCATTCAAGAGGGTCAAATAAATAACCAAGGAGAGCAACTGGTAAACATGGATCAACAACTTGCAACGGCAAATGTTACAATCCAACAGTTAGAAGAAGATCTGATTCAGATGCATAATATTTTAATAAATCAGGAACTTGAGCAGCAGCAAAATGAGGAAGCAGAAGAAGAACCAGAAGAAATAATGGACATGGAATCGGTAATAGCATCAACGGAGGTTCCTTCACTCCAGGATGAGAATGTTCAAGTGAAAGATTCTAGGGATCAGGAAGTAACTTCCACATTTCACATAGAACAGTAAGCAACGTCGTGTTGCAACATGTACTTTAGAATAAAAGGGGGTTGAAATAGAGGTGCAGTAGTTTTGAGATGGCAGGACGAGTAGAGTCGATGTGAACTTTGTGTGTTGACACATGTTTTATGTCAGGTTTTAAGAAGTTGGAATAAAGTGTTATTTTATGTGAGGCTGAGCCATGAAAATGTTGTTATCAATTGTTCCTTATATTATACATGAGTATTGGGGATGCTAATGAAAAAAAATTTCTTGAACAGAATGGGTGACACAGGAAATGGAAATGGCGCGGAAACTTCTCAGCATGGAGGGGCAGAAGTGCCACCACCTCCACCCACCCTGGCATAAGCCATTGCAGCCATACTAAATTCTGGTGTGGCACAAGAAGAATTGCTTCGACAGATAGCTCAAAATACAGCACCACCAGAACATCGTCCCGGCCATCACGCTAATCAGGCAACTTATCCGGACTTCATTGCCACTCGTCCGCCTACTTTTTTAGATGTAGGGGAACCTCAGGAAGCGGACCATTGGTTGCGTACGATTGAGTCCAAACTGGAGCTGATACCTTGCACAGATGCCCAGAAAACTTTGTTCGCTGCCCAGCAATTACAAGGAATTGCTGGAGCTTGGTGGGCAAATCACAAGGTGATGCACCCGCCTGAGCATCAATTTACTTAGGCTGAATTTGTTAAAGCATTTCGAGATCATCACATCTCAGAAGGCCTTGTTGATCAGAAGCGGAACGATTTTCTGGCATTAAAGCAAGGAGATATGACGGTGCATGCATATTCTAAAGTGTTCAACCGTCTAGCACAATATGCTCCAGAATATGTGGATACAGAGAGCAAGAAGAAAGCTCGATTCAAAGGAGGATTGACAACAAAACTCAAGTCTTGTATCGTTTTGAATCGGACTGCTAGTTTCAGCGAATTTGTCAGTGATGCCATTATCCTTGAAGATTCTCTCCGTATCCATAAAGCTGCTAAAGACAAGAAAAGAACATCGATGGGACAGGGAAGCGGAGGACCATCTAAATACAGGCTGGTGTATCCATCGCCTACAGGTCAGCGCTACCGTGCCACTCCATCCCGCCCGCCCAAACATTTATCGGGAACCTCAACCACCGCCACAGCAATATCAGTTTCGTCCACCATATCAGCAGCAGACTGTGCAACAGTCTCGACAATCTTATCCGGCACCACCACCGAGTACTCTGCCTTGTTATAATTGTCGTCGTCCCGGACATTTCGCTCGGAGTTGTCCGTATCCATCGAAGACAAACAATGCACCACGTCCACAAGCACCAGGACCAAGTCAACAGAGAAATCGACCTAAGAATCCTTCGGTGAAAACAGGACGTGCCAATTTCACCACAATTGAGGAGGTACCAGAAGGAGGACAAATTATCGCGGGTATGTTTTCTATTACTGAGCATCCCGCTATGATATTATTTGATTCCGGAGCTACTCATAATTTTATCAGCAAAGCATACGTTCAACAACATCATATCATGCCATCTGAACTATCATGCCCACATCTTATTTCTACACCTGAGGGTAAAATACTTGCCAATCAAATTGCTGCAAATATGCCCCTGAAACTAGGTAATAAAGTTTATCCCACATCTTTGATCATTTTGGAAGGGCAAGGATTAAATGCAATACTTGGAATGCAATGGATGCATTTTCATAGGGCAGTTCTAGATATAGCTTCTAGAGCTATACATCTAGATTCTCCTATTCATGGCTAAGATTGTTTGACTTTAACCATTCCCAAAACCATCTTGCCAATGGTTAATAAAGTCATTGAAAAAAGTTTGGAAGAGATACCTATAGTCTCAGAATATCCAGATGTTTTTCCCAAGGATTTACCAGGATTACCTCCTGAACGGGATATAGAATTTAATATAGAATTACAACCTGGAACAACACCTTTATCTCGAAGATCTTATCGGATGTCTCCCAATAAACTTGTCGAGCTGAAGGTACAACTACAGGAATTGTTAGATAAAGGATATATACATCCAAGTTCATCACCCTGGGGTTGTCCAGCCTTGTTTGTCAAAAAGAAAGATCAAACATTGAGGTTATGCATGGATTATCGGTCTTTAAATGTTGTTACTATCAAGAATAAGTATCCGCTACCTCGGATCGATATCCTATTTGATCAACTGATGGGGGCCAAGGTATTCTCTGAAATAGATCTTCGTTCGGGATACCACCAGATTCGAATTAGAGCCGAAGACATACCTAAAACAGCTTTCTCTACCAGGTATGGACTCTATGAATATCTAGTAGTGTCTTTTGGCCTGACTAATGCACCGGCACATTTCATGTACTTGATGAATTCAGTATTCATGCCAGAATTGGACAAGTTCGTTGTAGTTTTCATAGACGATATTCTGATTTACTCCAAGTCGGAGGAAGAACATGCTCAACATTTGTGGATTGTGTTACAACGCTTAAGAGATCACCAATTATATGCCAAGTTCAGCAAGTGTGAATTTTGGTTAAAGAAGATACCATTTCTAGGTCATGTGATTTCAGCTAAAGGTGTAGCAGTCGATCCAAATAATGTTCAAAAAGTATTGGATTGGAAACCACCAAAATCAGTCATTCAAATTCGAAGCTTTTTAGGATTGGCAGGCTACTATAGAAGGTTTATTCCCAACTTTTCAAAAATTGCTAAGCTGATGACAAAGTTATTGGAGAAAGACCGGAAATATGAATGGGACCAAGAGTGCGAAGAAGCTTTTCAAAGTCTAAAAAGGTTATTAACCTCTGCACCGGTGTTAGCTCAACTAGATTTGACCAAGCCATTTGATGTTTACTGCGATGCTTCGGGTACAGGGCTTGGTTGTGTTCTTATGTAAGGAGGACGAGTAATTGCATATGCATCACGGCAACTTAGAAAACATCAAGAACACTATCCGACCCATGATCTGGAATTGGCATCAGTGGTGTTAGCCTTAAAGATCTGGCGACACTACCTTTTAGGAAATCTAGTGCATCTCTATACCGACCATAAAAGTCTCAAGTACATTTTTACCCAAGCGGACCTTAATATGCGCCAAAGAAGATGGTTGGAATTAATTAAAGATTATGAGATTGAGATTCATTACTATCCAGGTAAAGCAAATGTTGTAGCAGATGCTTTGAGCCGATAAGCGCATTGTAATAATCTCACCCCTCAGAAAATGACCAAGGGACTAAAGGGAGGAGTGAGTGAACTAGATCTTCGTATTATTCCATATGGAGTACTAACTAACCTGGCACTTGTCCCCACGATTCGAGAAGATATTATGATAGCCCAAAAAAAGGATATGGGTATACAGCATATAAGGAAGCGGATAAAGACTGGAGATATAACATGCTGCAGAGAAGATGATGGGGGCATTGTCTGGTTCAAGAATAGAATAGTAGTTCCTAAAGACTTTAATCTTTGTAAGAAAATTTTGGATGAAGCTCACACTTCCAAATATTCTATTCATCCCGGAACAAATAAAATATATCAAGACTTGAAGCAGAGATTTTGGTGGACAAGGATGAAAACAGAAATAGCAAAGTACGTCAATGAATGTGATACTTGTTGATGGGTGAAGGCTGATCATTTAAAACAAGCAGGACCCCTTCAACCTTTAAGCATTCCTGCCTGAAAATGGGAAGATATTAGTATGGACTTTATTTTCGGCCTACCACTAAGTCCACGAAAGCACAACTCCATTTGGATCATTGTTGACAGACTAACCAAGTCTACTTATTTCATCCCAGTACATACCCAGTATACTGTGGAGAAATATGCCGAGCTTTATATATCTCGTATTCTTTGCTTACATGGAATACGAAAGACTATAATCTCAGATAGAGGAGCTCAATTTATATCCAGATTTTGGGAACAAATACATAAGTCTCTTGGAACACAGTTAATTCGGAGTTCAGCTTATCATCCACAGACAGATGGGCAAACGGAACGAATCAGTCAGTATCTGGAAGATATGCTCCGAACATGTGTGTTGACATACAGCAAAGATTGAGAAAAATGTTTACGTTTGGCAGAATTCTCTTACAATAACAGCTATCAAGAGAGTATTGGGATGTCACCATTTCAGGCTTTGTATGGACGAAGTTGTCGCACACCATTGAATTGATCTGAAAGTGGTGAGAGAATAATTTTTGGACCCGATATAGCACAAGAAGCGGAAGAACAGGTACGCATGATCCAACAAAATTTGAAGCGGGCTAAATCTCGACAACTTAGCTATACAAATAAAAGGCGCAGGAAGTTAGTATTCGATGTTGGAGATCAGGTGTATTTGCGAATCTCTCCCACAAAAGGAGTTCAACGATTCGGAATCAAAGGAAAGTTGGCACCACGATATATCGGACCTTTTGTTATTCAAGAACAATATGGACCCGTAGCTTATCGACTGGAATTGCCTACGCATCTTTCCGGAGTTCATAACATCTTTCATGTTTCTCAACTAAACAAGTGTATGAAGGCACCAGCAGCTGTTGTTATCAAAGAAGTGGAACAACTACAGCCAGATTTAACTTACGATGAGTATCCAATCAGAATCATTGATACAAAGGATCGGGTGACAAGGCACAGAACTACCAAGTTCTACAAAATCCAATGGAGCAATCACTCAGAAGCGGAAGCTACATGGGACCAAGAAGAGTTTCTCAAAGCAAACTATCCAGCATTTCTCCAAGCTGCGACTACTTAGTGCGGTACGTTTTTGAATCTCGGGACGAGATTCCTTTAAGGAGGGAGGATTGTGACATTCCAGTTTAAAAAAAATTACCTTTACTGTCGGTGGGACCCGCCGCCCCCACCCGTCAGCCTCCGGCTCTCACCACCGCGCACCGCCCGCGTCCCTGCAGCGCTGGCACGAGCGCGAGCGCCAGAGGCGCCCTGCAGCAGCCGCCGCCCTGCAGCCGGGCCCCACCGCCGCGTCTACCGGGAGGGATTTTTACCCCGATCGTCTCTCTCTCGCCTTCTCTCGGTTATTTCCTCTTCCGCTCCATTTTCTCTCCCTCTGTTTCTCTTCCGCCACCGCCGACCGGACTCTGTCTGCCACCACCGTCGATATCCCGGCCAAACCGTCGTCCCACGCCGCCGCATAGAACCTCCCGCCTCTCTCCATCACCGCCTAGCCCCACCCTCCACCCCAGCTCGCGAATTGGAGACGGGTTCTTTGCAAAGTCCGAAACAAGCTCCCCCACCTCTTCCGGAATTTCTTCTTCCTCGGTGAGTTGATCTTCAATCCTGTGTGCATAGAGTTTCTAGAGGTCCTTGCGCCTCCCTTGGCTTAATTGTTGATCAAAATCTTGCAATGTGTTAGTTGAATTTTAGATTTTTGCCACCGCCGTTGCCGAGCCACACCGCCACCGTTCGCCATCGAATCTGCTCCGGTGAGCATGCCCATCGCCATAACCATTTTCCTCTGCTACCCTCCCGCAGTCGCCGCCTCTCCTTCGCTGTGGCTGGCCGAGCCGAGCTCCGCAAACGCGCTCGAGCTCTGGCGGCAGAAGCGCCGCACGAGCGCGCGCGCGAGCTCGCAGAACTCTCTGGAGTTGGGCTTGCCGCGCAAATAGGCCGGCAGGCCAAGCTGCTGGCGCGCGCGTATCGCGCAGCTGGGCCATGCCCGCGCGGCTGGGCCGAAAGACCAGACCACCGTGGCGTGCGCGAGAGCCCACGTGCTCGCGTCGCTGGGCTGCATCCCGCCCCGGCTGGGCCACCGTGCGGCTGGGTCGTGCTCCCGCACCGCGTCGCAGCACTGCTGGGCCAAGCGCAGTAGCAGCCGGGCTGCCCGAAGGCCCAAGAGGCCGAAATCAAGTTTTTTTTTTATTCTTTTCTTTTCCTAGGTTTTTCATTAAGATTAAATTCCAGAGTTTAGTTAAAATCTAGCAAATAAATTAGGTTTTCTAAAATCTTGGAATTAATTTTGTTAAACTCCAAATAATTTCCACTACCACTTTATGAAATAAAACTTAATATTTATTTTATATGTTTTTAAGTATTTAATTAAGATTATGAATTATCTTTTAATTGTTAATTAATTTATTTTCTAAGTTAGTATGTATTTTGTTAATGAATTTATTTTATGTTTAAATGGGGTTATTAAGGGTTAATAATTTGAATTAAAGCATGTTAAACCTTTTTCATTAATGGACTTAATTACTCTTATTTTGAAAGAAATACTTCAGACGAGAGTAATTAAAATTCACAGTCTAAATATTCTATCGCATCATCATTCTCAATGCATTGCATGTTATATTTCATGCATCATTGATACTAACTTGCGATGTGTCGACGAATCGTATAGGACCCGAGATCGTCGAGCCGTCTGCTGACTGTGGACCCGAGGTGGTAATTGTCGAGACTGCTCTCGCACCTGATTCGTCGCACCCGGACGAAACCCAAGGCAATCCCCGGTGCATTCCACCTATGTTTTTAAATTCTTTCTTTTATCACAGTGAGTCGAGTCATGCTTGTGCATTAGGTTCCAGGAATTGATTGACACCCACCTGCATCACTACTGTATCCTATGATGTTTTTACCCTATACAGGTACAGGTAACACGATAGGCGCTATGCTTTTATCGTAGGATTATCGGTAGCACTGCATAGGATGATCTTAAAGCATGGAGGCTTTAAGTTATTTGAGCCCTTGGGAATTTAAATAAAAGATGATGATGATGAGACCGGACGGGCCCCGTAGAGGAAAGGGCAAAGACTCGGTCTTGCAAGGTGGTAGCCCTGTCCGTGTTAAATTAGGACCAAACCGTTAGCGGCTCCATGAACAAGTTTTGAACAGTACCGTCTACATGCTGGTATATGGGACCCAGTAAGCTGATGTACCCTAACTACCTTAGTGGTAGGACGTAGCCAACTTTCTTTTTCTGGCTGTTAGTGAGATTAAAGTCTCACGGGAGGGAAATGGTGGTCGCCCATGGATAACGTCTGGGACGGGTATCTAATGGGGTCTCCATATTTCCGGGGGAGTTGCAAACGGATCGACCTCTGGTTGGGGTTAGTGGGAAAAGTTGTCATATACGACCAATGCGGTGCGTATATGTCATGTAGTCGGGTTTTATCTAGCTGGTAGAAAATGATTCGAATCGCTGTCCCTCGCAGCAATGAGTACCGCTTGTTCGCTTGGCGCGAACAGAGATAATCAAGAGTAATGAGAAGGAGAAGCACTATTTAAAATTATTTAGTTTGGGTTGTTAAATTTTGATTGCAATAGTTGTAGGATGCCAACCTTATTATTAATAAACATAATCTTGAACTAAAATATGAAAAATGGATATCCACTAGTAGGTGCTGTTTTTCGTAAAATCTGAGTCAACCCACCAGCCAAAGGCCTAAGCATTCTAGGTGTCGGCCTTAGCGAGCCATGTTGACGGGTCAGTCTTATGGAGTATGTTAGATACTTAGGGTTTGTTCGAATCATTTTATTTTTAGGTGGTGAGCCAATCCCCTATGGATGGTCAGAAGGCATGCCAGAGGAAGGGCAACTGCCGGAGGGAGGTTCTCTTCAGTGGGAACGCATCCCGTCTCTGGAAGAGTAGAAAACTAGGTGTGCCTCCGAGAGTAAGTTGGAATGAACGTGTTTCAAACTTGGTTTTGAACAGAGAACAAACTTTTATTGAGTTTTAAAACTCGTGTTGTAGTAAATGTTTTTTTGCTGTAAGACTTTTGCTTGTTTCCGAAAACCTGGTTGTATTATACCATGATGTAATATTCTGCACTTATGTGAATGTATGTGCTGTTGTAACTCGCTTCGTCGAGTGTTCTCCTGTACGCGATCCTGGTTATCCCGGAGGGGATGTCACATCAACGCGCGCCTTGATCCCCGGAGACCGCGGTTCGACTCCCACCCACACCCTTTTTTTTAGTTTTTTCCCTTTTTAGTTTTTGTTATATAACCCTAAACCCTAACCACTGTCGCTCACCTCTCTCAACCACCCCACTCCCGCCGCCACCCCCACTGCCTCTCTCTCACCCCACAGCTCCGACGGCTTCCTCCTTCGAGATCTACCGGCGAAGGAACAAGGGCCACGCGAGGACATCGAGCCGCCGCCTCCCTCGAGATCTACCAGCGGCGGAGCAAGGGCCACACGGGCGGCTTCCTCCTCTCGCACGAGGACATCGAGCCGTTGCCTCCCTCGAGATCTACCGACGACAGAGCAAGGGCTACGAGGGCGGCTTCCTCCTCTCGCGCGAGGACATCGAGCCGCTGCCTCCCTCGAGATCTACCGGCTCCAACCGTCGGTCGCCTCCCCGCACGCGAGGACGCCGAGCCACTCTCCTCCCTCCTCCACGAGCGTGCGGGCTCTGCCATCGTCGTCGGCGTCCTTCCTCAAGATCTAGCGCAGATCGAAGCAGGCGTGCAAGGTCAGGAGACGGCCTCCTCTTCCCCGGTGGCGGCGACGGATCTCGTCGGCGGCCTCCCTCGATGGGCTCCCTCTCCCTCGGCGCCTTCCCTTGACGGCCTCCTCTTCCCCGGTGGCGGCGACGGCCTCGGGCTCGCTCGGCGGTGGCGTATCCGGCGAGTTCCTCCGGGCTGGGTCTGGCATCCGTTTTTTTTTTTATTTACTCAGAACCAGTTTTAGAGATGGGAAATGGATTCGTCCCTAGAAAGAATTAGGAACGGGGATAGATTTAATGTCTGTATAGATCAGAATTTAGTGACAGGTAAATCCCCGTCTCTATAGGTCTAGACTTAGAGACGTAAAAATTGAGACGGACATGTTTTACGTCTCTAAATTGCTTAGATCACCGTAACTAAATGCCATTTTTGTGGTAATGTGGATCAATCATTACCAGAATGGACTTGCTGGTATATACTAGTAGCAAGTAGCAAAGGAGGTGTTTGGCAGAACGCCAATTGCACTGGCGGAGCTGGTTCTAGAACTTTGGTATACACGGTTGACAGAAAGTAAATTTTTATTCAGCTGAAAATAAACACCATAGTACGAATCTGCAGACTACAAATTGTTTATGTATGGCAACAAGTTTTAACTAAAATTAGGCTTCAATTGCGTGAAAAAACTGAGATATATACCGGATGCTACGCACTAATATTTTTTTGTTAGAAAACTTAATAATCTTGGGCAAACCCAGGCACCACTGTGGGTCCGCCAGTAGCCAATTGTGCAAAGAACAAGAGAAGCATATCAAGCGCATACACCCTTTGATTTAGGATATGTTTGTCAGGGTTTAAGCTGCTGTTTATTGAAAGTGTTTATGGTCAATAAGCAGTTTGGACTACCAAACATTAAAATAGCATAAGTGTTTATGGAGTATAAGCATCTATAAACACTTTGCTATTTTATACTACCATAAGCACTTTAGATAAAGCAGCAAAACATAGCTTTTAGTGCTTATGGTGGTCCTTTCTCTCAACATAAGCACTTTGGATAGAAAAGCATAAACAGTTTTGCTAAACGGGTTGACTGCTTATGCTACAATAAGTACTATAAGCAGTTTTGATAGAATAAATACTTTTAATACTATAAGCACTTTTTTTGCGATCAAATACTATAAGCACTTTAAGCATAAGCTATGTCAAACACACCCTTAGTTAGATGAAAAAAAAATAGAGACTGGCCCTTTCAGATTTCAGTTTCCTATTTGAACTAAATTTTATCTTGCATCACTTATTTGGTCTTCCATTAATTTTTTCATGTACCGGTGTTAAGTGGGGGGATGAAAAGACCTTTTTACCCCTAGACGTGAAATTAACCACTTGAGAGTTCAGATTGTCTTTATTTCATTGTGAGCTGTAGAGGTGAGGTGTCATGTATGTATAAGTATTTTGATGAAATCGCTTGCTACCATTCACATTGCATATATGTTCATATGCTCACACAACATTTACAATAAATAATGGGTCATCTATCACTCTCCGGTTGATTCAACGCGCACCTAGCTCATCTTTCATTACTATAAGTGTGCTGTACTTTATAACGGTCCAAAGCTAGGCACGTTTTTCCCTTAACACCGGGGATATTACTAGATCCCGTTGAGAATTGTATGTTAGAATTGATCTCTACATGCTTAAAAAATTAAAAATGGGGATTTTGTCATGACAAAGAAATCAGTGTCAGTAAATATTTCTGCAAACCGTCATGTAATCATGCTTGGAATATGACTTTGACAATGAATTAATTATCAATCTAGCTTGATAGACAACGTTAGCAAAAAATACTCACTGAATCTAGGCACCCCTTAGCCAAGAGGTTCATTGAATCTAACCATGTTGCCTGCAAGACAGTTGAATGCATACTCTCCATCTCTCTGACTTAGGAACATTCGATTCTTCATATATTATTGTACATATCAGTCCTGAACGCGCCGACACACGATTCAAGCTGTTCCTACGGGACGCTTTGGACTAGACCAGCCTGCCCCGACCTAGTCAGGACGCTGGACGCAGGACCTGTCCAAGTCGTCAAGACTTGAGGGTCATTGCCGCTTGCAAGAACAAGCACTTTCGTCAGAAAAATGGTTCTCGTGATTAGGGTAGTGCTTTTACACACTTCTACTACTACTACTACTACTATGTAGTTTGGATGAAGCAGTAACTAGTAAGACCAGTCTAACAAAAGTGGGTCTCGTGATTAGCGTGTTGCTATATGAGGCGCAAACAACTCAATAATTTCACATAAATTTATTCGCCTCAACTTATCGTGAGCCCAGATACGCTTAACGTTAGAGGGGCACTTTGTGGAAGCTCAATATTCAAATATGTGTCACTGCTACAGTAACACCCATTGAGCAACACGCGCGCGCCCACTTTCAAAAACTCTCTCCCTTTGTGGAATGTCACATGATCTAAAATACAGATTAGTAAAAACATATTTTTCATTTCTAAACAAATTAACAAAAGAGATCCGCACAATTACATGGCTTAGTATACCACACCAGTAAAACTGTCTGTTTTATGTCATCTAGCTAGAAGAGGGATTGTATGTTAATGGACATTTATTATAATAATACTGGTATTATATTCTCAACTTTTATTTATTTTTCACATCAGCATAAGTTTCTATTTTATTTTATTTTCTGTTACATTTTACATCAAAAGATCATTTGAATTGTAACTTTGATCTTATGCTTGCTGATTGTAATTAATTTATGCATATATCCACATTATCGATACATATGTATTTGGCCAATAAAAAGAATCATCATGTTCCTTCTCAAGGTTTAAAATTTACCAAAATAGTTGAAGAAAAAAACTATCCACCACTATCGCTATGAAAATGTTAGTCTAGAGTACCCTCATAAATATTTTAAAAATCATCCGTCAATGTCATTACATAAATACGCATCGGTCAATAGTAGTGCAATTAAATAAAAATAATAATGATTACATTGCTGTAATAAGTGAACGGAGCATTCCAAAATATACGGACATACTACAATACAGTATATGAACTATAGGTAGATTATTGATAATAGCTGCAGAATAAATACTCTAATAAGAGCAGTTGCGGGTTACAGAGAAGCATGCAAATCAGCAAATGTATAGGTAACGGTAGGCAATTTATAAATAAAAAATAGTTACAAAGGATTTTGGTGTTTCTCAAAATGCCATTGATGGATAATTTTGTATTTTTGATCTGATTAATATGGTAATTTCTAAACCTTGAGAACACATGCTTTTCATGGCGAAGTTTCCTCTTTATCTAGAAAATGACTACTTTCTGTTGACCAATATTAAGATAATACGTATAGAAGATTTGTCAGCGATACACGTACAAGGAGTCATGTTATCTCGTTACTTTTTTATTCTGAGATAACTGACATAAAGTGCATGATGGAAAAATAAAAACCTGCACCCTAACCGCTAACACTGGAACAGGTTCATTCATCTGTCTACGGGTACAAGTCAACAAGGCTATGACCAGGCCACCAAGGAAGAAACAAGATGTTTCAAACCATTGCCGTCACCCGCCACAGAAGTGGACGCCGCAGACAGAAATCATCATACACTAATAACATTCATCAGCCTTGAGGAAGCTCTTGCACAGCTTCAGCCAGAATTCCCTGTCAGGTCCCGTGGCAGCCAGCTGCTTCTTCACGGCATCAGCAAACGACACCTGCATCGTACAAGTGGCAAAGCAAGCAAAGTTTGTGTCAATACAAAGATTCGATCGAGAAAGAGACGTCTCGGGAATCAGACATGAATCAACACAGTAAACATATAATGGCGGCTGAAGCACTAACGCTGATGGACCCGGCGCCGAGGAGGCGGTCGACGAGGCTGATGAGGATGTCGTTGGTGTACTCTGGGTGGCCCTGGATGCCGAGCAGGTGCTCCCCGACGCGGAACACCTCGACGCCGGTCTTGGCGGAGGAGGCCAGCACCTCGGCTCCGGCAGGCACCTCCCAAACCTGTTCCGTGATGCACAAGCATGCAAAGACGCGTCAATATAATTGTCATCGTGTTCATGCATGTAGTGCGTGCGTGGAAAATGAAAATAGAGTGTGACATCAGTGCCGTTTGTTAGGCTTCGAGATTCGTGCTACGCACCTCGTCCTGATGCACCTCGGTGATCTTGGCACGAGGAGGCAGCTGATCACGGAGCGCCTCGAGGAATTTGCACTGTCGAGGCAGCGACATATCGGCAACAGCCACCTCCCTGATGCCAATATCCCAGCCGGTGCTGGACTTAGCCACACGGCCACCCAGCGCGCGGCAGATCACCTGGTGGCCGAAGCAAACGCCGAGAACACGCTTACGCTGCGCGTGCAAGTCCCGGATCAGCCGGCAGAGCCGCAGGATCCACTCGTCGTCGGCATACGCGTCGTTCGGGCTGCCGCTGATCACGAAGCCGTCGTACTTTTCCAGGTCTTCCTGGGCCGGGAGCTCCCCGTCCACTGCCCGGTACAGGTCCCATGTCTCGCCGGATCCGGCATCGCCGAACGCGGCCACGAAGACGTTCCGGTACCCGCCGTACTTCTTCAGCACGTACTCAGAGTCGCGCGCCGCCATCAGCAGCGCGAAACGCCTGCTCTTCTTCGCCGGAGCCGCATTCGCAAGAATCGCAACCATGGCGGATGATGGATCAAATGATCTTGCAGTTGCGGCAAGACAGAGCTACCTTCTAATTTGCTGAGCGAGCTGAAAAGATGTCAGCTGATGAGCTCAGGGCACCTTTAACTAATGATTTGTGAATGTGTGTGACAATTGGCGAGAAGTGCTGCCAATTTTATAGAGGCCGGGAGACAGAGGGCACCGGCAAGAATAGGAGAGCACATGCGTCATGTACGCGCTGAAATGGAATTCATTTCGTTGACAAGCGGTCTCTGATGATTTATCTGAACGTTCCTTCTCTATACGCTAAATTCGCACTGTGCCTTCGAGGACAAGTTGAGTCCTGCTCGACGGCCCATTGTTTCGCCCGGTGCTTCTGGAATTTTTGACTCGTCATGACTATTATTCGTGACCAGAACCATTCGAGGTCGTACTTTGTGTTGCCACGGGTAATGGCAGGGCAGAGCCGTGCGACACGCATCATGGTCAGAACGTGTGCGAGAGCTTGACGAGGAACTTGAAGCGGGAAACGTGCAAAATCTCTCGCTAATTTTCTGATAGCCCAATGCCGCGTTGGCTCGCTGCTGTGCAAACGCGAACTCTGTTTATTTTTGTTTATCGTTCAGTCGGAGGAAACCAAGCAAATGTCAACCTCGTGTTTCATAATGATATTCTCTCTCTCACTGGCTGCTCGCCAATGTCTTCAATGATGATTTCTGGTGCAACTCCATTCAACTTTCTATTTGAAGTATGTTTTCGCGTTTCCAGCAGCTGAGACCATGCATTCTTTTTTGTCATTAGACTAGACTCTAGTATTCAATACGATCGGTTAATTAACCTGCTTCGATGTTGACTGATGAATATCAGCATCTCGTACAAATAATACTAAGGTGGCCCTCAGATACGATACGATCGAAGGTAGCCACTCCTCTCTCTCTCTCTCTCTATCTCTCTCTCTCTCTCTCTCTCTCTCTCTCTCCGCCCCTTTTTTTTAGGTAATGAAAATTCAACTCCATCTCTACATCAGGACAATGTACAAATTCACCCTGCATTTTATTTAGTTCATCAGCAATATATGGCTGGTTAGATTCTTAAGAAAAATAGAATATTGAAGGAGAGAATTGTGCAGGACAAGAATGGAGTTGCAAAATAGCTAATGCCCAAAAGCACCTATAAGTTGTTTTCGTTTTTTATACTACAAATCATAGGCTGAAGTTAAAGAGGCCGTTATAAGCCATCAAATCTATTTTCGGATATTCAAGAATTAAAGTTGTTTTCCCATAGTACAGAGATTTGCCAAGCAGATCCTTCCTCTAGGCCCGAAGAAGTTTTCCCTCTAGTTGGGCTGGAAAAGCTGTGTTAAGAAAATATCCTTAAACTAAGCACAACTAATCTTGTTTTAAAGCATCAACTGGATCGAGCAACAATATTGGGACGGTTAAGACGGATACACTAAGACCAACCAATGGGGTGCAAATCAGAGAAATATCCCAGTGATTAGCTTCAGCTTTCAAAATCACGGAAACCAACCCAAGAATGCTACTCACTCCGTTTCTAAAATTATTGTCGACAGTATATGCGATATGGGCGGCGTCATTTCTCCCTCCGACCGTCTGCAACTCCACTGCCTCTGTTGTGCGGCTCAGGTGCAGCCATCTGATTCATTTCATTGATCAATTTACTGAGCACGCATTCCTGTAATGAAGCATCCATATTTCTAGGTAACACGCACCAAAGCGAAATTTTCACAAATAAATATTAATCATGTACTATCTAGACCATATGTTCTACGATATAATTCTTATATGTACTTTTATCATGTGATTTTTAGATTATAGTATATATAATACAAATATGATAATATGAATAATATATATTAAATATGTACTATAAAGACTTTCTTCCGCATGCACCTACGTCATAGACGATGACACATGCCCTGATGTTTACTTTCCGGTCGTAGATTCACACGGACAACCACGTCTGCTCGAGGAGAAGTTGTATTCACAAGGACCCAGCACATGGATGAATAGACACATTCGTCGGGGGAAAAAAAAGGATGCATACACATACGGTTGACCGTATTTCACCTGTCACTTGTTAATTACTCTCTCTACCTTCAAGGCCAAGGCAACGATTCCCGGCTGCATCGGCACGAGCACGTGCAACCCATACAACATACTGCAGCGAGACGAGGCTATGCATGTCTGTGTAAAATTACATCCATTTTCAGTTTTCATCACCCCAACTGGAACAGAGCATTTTATTTGAACGGCAACATTTTTTCTCCGTCCTCCTGCATGCAAACATGGCGGCAAGGAGCGCTTCCAGCGGCTCCAGGTCGATCCGGACCGGCTCAAGTGGTGGTGGTCCGGTCGTTGTTGTCGAGAATAGTACTACAGCACGCTGTCGGACCCTCGGACTGGACCGGACTCCATCCATGACCTGGTCGATCTTCAATATTCTCTACACGAATAGTATTACTTTGGACGTATCCAAGTATTTGTGATAAGCTTCTCTGAAGACTTACTATTTCTTTCTTGAATCATAATTGCTGGCTGCAGAGTAGAGGGAAGAAAAGGATGGTAAAATTCATAAATTAGCAGACACTCAAACAACGAAAAAAAAAAAAATGGACAAACGGATCGGCTGACGCTATCCCTCCAACTGTGCCGAGAGAAGCCACGCATAACCTGGCACAGAAGCATGGGTCCACTTTTCAGCCACATCTGCCTCTTGCATGCACACTCAAAGCACACAAAACGGCAAGAGGGGGACGGCTACAATTTTGCAGAGATACATTTCTTTTGCTTGGGGGAACGATTTAGCGTATTGCTTTCATCAAAATAACTTCTGGTCTGATTAGTACAATTTAAATCCCTTCAAAGAGGATCAATCAACACCATCTGATTCAGACGTTGAAATCCCCTCATAATCAAGAATCAATTACCACACGATGTGATTCAGTCATTAGAATCCCTTCATATTTTCATTATCGAGGATCAATCACAAGATATGATCCCCAGTAACATAATATTTACTGTTTCTAAAAGAGTCTACGCGTGTGAGAGCTATCAAAAACCTAGCGGGTCGCTTCAGCATACTGTTGCAAAATTTGCTAAAGCAGTCAGGCCGGCCCACATGTATGACTAAAACCTTCTTGTGAAAGCCTGTAGTGTTAATCGATCAAGAGGGCGCGCCTTAATTTGGCACACCTCCCTTCACGTCAACTGGTACGTACAAAGGTTGGACCTCCGTGCTTGGCACCAGGCACTTGTTGGAAGTACAGCATTCAGATATGTCGATGCCAGCGACCTCCATTGCATTGCAGACCCATTTTGGAACATCTCCCTTTGGAAACTGTTACATGGTTTTAAGTGCACGGTAGTAAGTATCATAGTGCGTATTCAAAAAAAAAAAAGTAAGTATCATAGTGGGAAAAAGTTAGATTTTTTCCCCCTTTTGTCTGGAGAAACTGAGCAGAAACACGTAAAAGGAAGTGGCTTGTTATTTCAAACAAAAAAAAGTGCACATAATGTATGTTTATTTATGTTTCAAAAAATAAGTGTGTGCATGATACAACAGAAAACAAGACAAACCTGTGTCCGCAAGAATCTTCGCACAAATCTATAATACAGCACAGAAACCACATTTTTAGCAACACAAATTTTACTGACAAATCAGAAAGAAATTTAGGTACGATGAGACAACATACTCTGGAAATCGTCCTTCAACAATCGACGTGTGAAGGTCTCTACTTAACTGAAATTGAGAGGTAAATAATCAACTGAGTGCTTAAAATTTAAACAAAGAATGGCTTGGGAAAAATGAATAAGTAGTGTACCCGCATCATATATGATAAATTGTGATATGACAATAGCTGAGAGCCCATAGCATCTTTCGTGACCAGACAATGTAAGTAAGCACGTGTATACTTTTTGCACACCTGACGAGATGATCATGTTATAAGACACCAACAAAAAAGGATTTGCCAAATTACTCATGCTGTTGAAGACTTACCATGCATGAACATGTCGGGTCTATTGGTCGTTCATCAGTTGCCATTGCATTTTGTTTCAGCTTCAGGACACCCTACAAAGAGTAATAAGAGAATAAACATAAGTAAACACTGTACTGAAGCTAAAGCGGATGAAAAACAAGGAGAACTTGCTCAGAAAAAAAAGGTAGTAATGTCAAAATAGTTTCCAACACCCAATGGGTTGAATTGCACAGATTTCAAAATGGGATATGCGTGATTTTCCTACCTCAGGCACAAGCGCAGTCCCAAAGCGAGCAGTCCGTGTGGGATAAACACAGTCATACATATCTGCACCCAAAGCACTACATACTACAATATCAAGTGGATAACCAACACCCTGCATATCAGCACAACATCGAGTCAGTTGAAGTTAACCAAACTAAAGCATCTGGATGTGTTAGTTGGTTGAAACTAAAACAAACCATGGACAGACAGAACGCAATATTTGATTCAACAAGGACACTTGAGAAATCTAAACTTATACCATAACATATCGTGGTTTATTATCAGGCAAGCCAGCAGTGCATTGAGCAACAACGCGCCAGAACGATTCCTTATCTTCACCACCAGAAAGACCACCAATTGCGTATCTACAACAAAAAGATAAAAAAAAAATGTTAACCACTGCAGTATTAGCTTAATTTCACAAAATAGTAGATGCAAGCATAATAAAAAAAAAACACTAAAGCAGGGAAAAACTTAACAAGTAGAAAAAAAATGCTGGTAATAATAGAAAAGCCAAAATCAGTATAGAATCAGCGGTGCATAAAAATCTATACAAATATGTTACTAAGTGAAAGAAATAATGTTCGTCAAACTTGTCAATTATGTGAAATTTAAGTTAATATACCCAGGAAGATTCCGCTCAACCAAGCCCTTCACGCAAATATCTCTGAAATTAGGGGAAAATATCACAAAATAAGTTATAGATCCAACTGATGCTCTACCACGAAACATATCAATAATATATGTATTACGTATTATAGGATATATGATCTCACCTAAGAACTGGATCCAATCCTCCTTGAACAATCCCAAATAAGTTCTGGACATCTGGTTTCTTGTGAGCTACAATTGAACATTGAACAGAGCTTAATAAACCATGCAGAATTTTATCAGCTTCAAATATTATATCAGCAAAAAGATTGGTAAAATGTATAGCATATCCAAAGCCAGTAAAACAAATCATATTAAATGTGTCTATCACTAAGCTTCTTGAACAAATATTATCTTCTCTAATCTCTCTCTTGTACAAAACTCTTGGGCAAGCAACAGCCCTAACTCTACCATCGCAAAACAATATGCCACATAAATCCATAGTTTGTTCAGCCAGATTAATAATCATACCAGCTATGCACCTGTCGATCCAACGAAGGGTACGGTACATAGCTTCTTCTATCCTTGGGCCAGTAATTGTGGTCTTCACGACATCATCAAGAGCCATGATTATATCAGCTCCAATATTATTCTGCATTCATGTTCCATGAGTATGAAAAGCATGCACCATAGACCAGACAGCACACACATGTTAAGGTATATAACCAGGATTTCTTGGTAGCAAAAATCTAATTCTATGATGAGCTGAAAACAGCTAAAAAAGATCCGTACCTGAATATGGATTGATTCCTCAGGTGTCAAGAGCATGGGTTTCCCATCAACGGGTGACTGCAGAATTGGCATACATGAGAATCAAAGATATATAAAAAATGCAGTTGACATCACCATCAAAACATAATCCAGAAGCAGAATAAAATTAGCAATGCACGAGAAATTCCTTTTCACAAACGATGCAAAACATGGCAACAGTAATTGCAAATGATGATTTGTAAGGAAGAAGCAATGAAGATTAATATTTGAATAACATATGCTACATATTATAACAAATAATAAGCATTTTTTCCAGAGCATGGTTACTCCTGGAATTTCTTTAATTATGTCAAGAAACCACAAGTTCCAACAGTACAAGAAAAGGAAATGTAAGATAAGTAAGTGTCTATCAGAATAAAATATTAGCTAACAAAATTTCTTCATCAGTCTGAAAGGATGCTTCTGGAGCAATATAGTTATCATGTTCCTCACATAATATTATAATGAAAGTTTACACAGTGAAATCAAGAACACAAAGGACAGAAGATGCCAATATTTTAGGTATCAAATTTAGATTCAACTAATCATACATATCACCAAGCATGCACCAATCACTAATGATGAACATAATTCCTAATTATTGACTACGAAGATATAGTTATCTCTCAATAATCAATAGGTACAGTGGTATGCTAAAAACCACATTGCTTCCTCAGAGTTATTTAATCTGACTATACTAAACACCTGACTGATCAGTCTTGCACAAACCAAACCACGAAATTAAAGATATTGTGCCATATAATAAGTGGCCAGTGGCTACAAGAATCTACCTGAAATGTAACTCCTTCCTCAGTAATATCAGCCAAATGCAGCAAAGAAACCTAAAAAGAATGTTCAAACAATTAGCAACACAGCAGCCTAACTGACAGAAACATCAAGAAAGGACCAAGCAAAACAAATACATATGTGCTCATATTGTATATTAAATATGAATGCTCATTCTTTTGCTGGAGACAGCTTTCAACAAGTTTTATACTTTATATATGATGCAAATAAGCGCCATAGCTCTGCATGTTCAAATAACCCATCATGACATTTAGTGTGTTAAGCAAACAAAGATTTGGATTAACCATTTGGAAACCACCAGAGTCTGTGAGCAATGCCCTTTTCCAATTCATAAATTTATGAAGGCCACCAAGCTCATCAATAAGTCGAGATCCTGGGCGAAGTTCAAGGTGATAGGTGTTTCCAAGTATAATCTGGCAACCTATTTCCTCTAACTGGTCCGTGGTCAGGCCTTTTATTGTTCCTGAAAACAAAAGCAGAACAAATCAACCAAGATTTATAAGTTCCAAGAAATGCACATGCAATTCCACAAATTATAAGCACATCCAAAATCTAACATATTAAACTCTGAGAAGGAATATCCTCTGGGAACTACAATTCAGATATTGGAAGAGAAGAAAAAAAATTAAAGGCGACAGACAATTCCTGGAAAAGAATTGAAGTTCAATCAATGTTCATTCACTCTAAGCCTGTGAAATTATTCTTTTCAAGTCAATACTTAGATATTTGAAGAGAAGGAATAAGCTTCAGTAATTCATGACTGGATTCACTAATTTCTATTCATGACTAAACTCACTAAGTTTTATTCATGACTGAACTCACTCTTAAAAATGAAGGCACACGTAAGAGTTAAGAGGTCTTCATTGGAGAAGACAGTCGATACAATTTTCATTAAAATGGAATGTGCATATATCCAGTCAGTAGTTGCTACATCTTGTTGAACTCAGTTTTCATACATAAATAAAGACTGACCGATCATTTCAGATATTTAATAGGGATAACAAATGGCATACAAAATACTAAACATGCAGTACCTTGAGTGCCAACGGGCATAAAAAGTGGTGTTTGGCAGGTAAAGTGGGGGAGAGTTAATCGAGCAGCACGGGCACGGTTGAATCTTCCTAGTATCTGCAAGCACAAACAGGAAATATTTTCACCTCCACTTCCATCCTTATGTTGAATGCTCTATATCAGGATCAGCTCAACTATTTAAAAACTTTATAGTTTGTGTTCCACAGTTAAAAGATCATAGTTCACACAGGGTCAATCAGCCACCTTCCGTCAGTCTATCCAACAGAGAGGAAGAGCTGGACAAGAGCCACAAGCCCACAAGATGAGCAGATGAGCTTTCAGTGACGCCAGCTCATGTGGACCATGTCACTCTGACAGGATGTGCCATGTGGAAATTACACCTGGCCATTTCTCTAACTTTTCCTGTTTACCTTTCCCTACCACATGGACCACTGTAGACTGTACTCTATTTTTCTTTTTTTGAGAGAAGAGAGAGAGTACTCTGTTGTTTCACCTCTCAGTGACGAACATTACAGAAATAAAGAACAAAACAATTAAAACTCAAAAGATTCTGCCTTTAAATAACTGTACAGCGTCACTTGTATAGACAGGAAAAGACAATTCTATCAAAAAAAGAAAAGCCATATACGGCTCCTAGTTCAGCAATACACGTGCCTAGCCAAGGACAGCATGGGGTCAACTCCCAGTATCCCAACTAGGCAAGGCAGTTAACTGCGAATCTGCGGTTGTAGAAGCTAGTACTCCAAACAAACAATTGTAAGAATCAGGTATTCCACCCCGACGGCTTATCACGCTACAAAAGCAGCGCACCCTTATCTGCTTCGACACCACAAACTTCCGGCAAGCTCTTACATAAGTTCAGGCGGGAGCCCGAAAAAACAGACTAAAAGCATCGACTCACCTCGAACCGAAGCGCCATGGGGAACAAAGCCTCAACCCTCAAATTGAAACTGCAGTCGGTGCTCCACCACGCCGCAGAGAAATCCGCAATAAACTAGACAGATTGGAGCGCCTATCCCAAAAACGAAAATCAAATTTGAGTTCTGTATGTTTTCAGGCAAATAACCCGCATTAAACAACACATCAGAGCAAGGTCGGGGCTGCTCACCAACAGAAGAAGAAACCAGCCCAAGTCCAGATGGTTATGAATCCCCACTCCGTCAAGTCCAGTAGGCGCCGACAGCGGCGGCGGCTACAGAAGCGAGGCGGAAGAGTGTTCGGCGTTGGGCGGTGGACAGAGACCCGCAAGGGTTTAGGGTTCAGACAGCTGTGCTGTGCGTGCCTACTCTGTTAGACTCGATTGGGTTGGACCGAGTGTAATCTGTCGATACCGTTCCGGTATTGCGCCAACCCAACCGGCACAGAAGAGCTTCCGTCCTTAATACCGGCCGATTCCGGGAGTCCCGACCAATCTCGCCTGTTCCGGGCGGAATCTGCCGTGCCGTCCATTCCGGTAGAGGACAATCCGTTCCAACAGCAAAAAGGGAACGTCCATTCCAGTGGGATTTAAAACTTTATTTTTTCTTGTAATTCGAGTGGTCGTGATAGTCCTTTTTATGTTAGTTTTGCACAACAATCTCAAAATTACTTTAGTAAACACTTTTTTAGGAAACGTGTCATGTCCTTGTCCATTAAACCAACAGATTAGCTTGTGTTAATTTGAGGATTTGTTTTTTAAAAAAACAAGTTTTAAAGAGCTATTTGTATAAAGTAGCTTCTAAAAAATATAAAATTCAACTTAAATTTTGGTATTTAAATTTATAAAATTTATAATGCATTTTGTTTGAATTATAATGCACTTAACACCATTCATTATAGTAACAAACTATAAATGTCAGCAAAAGCTCCTCCGTTCCTGCTTAACTTATAATACAAATAAACTTTGCCTTTTCAAACGTCATGTTATTCAAAAGTATACTCTTTCCGTTTTTAAATTGTTGTCGTCGTTGACTTTTTTATTCAACTTTAACCATTTATCTTATTTAAAATACTATTTCAAATATAAAAAATTTTAAGTTATATTTTAATTTCTTTGATGATAAAACAAACTATGATAACATATATGATATTTTCAAAAATAATTTGAATAAGATGAATAGTTAAAGTTAACTAAAAAAACTACCGACGATAATAATTTAAAAACGGAGGGAGTATGATGTTCAGCTTTTGACTTCTGCACATGCTAGATTTGAGAAGTTTCTTTCTCAGAGCGAGTGGGGAGTTTTTACGGAGTAAAACGATTCATTTGTTCCTCATGGCAAGAACACAGCATTGCCACATTTCTATGCACTCCTCCGCTACCGTGACGTCAAGGGAGACAAAGCCATCTTTTGCCAGCTGTGATTCCTGTGAAGAAGACGAAAGATAAGTATTCCATGGGGTATATCCAGATTACAAAGCAATAAATGTATCCTTAAAATGGCTAGATCAAAATGGATGATGAACCTAACAATCACTGGCGAAGCTACGTTGTGCTTCTCTGGTGCACTGGCACCAGGGTAAATCAATATTTTAGCACTAATTACCTAAGTTCTAATCACTGGTGCACCAGATTCAAACTATGATATGTGTATTTGGCACCAACATCACGTGAAGTCTAGCTTCGCCACTGCTAACAATTACTAGCAGCTGACGAAGCAACGATGCTCCCGAAGACGAAGCACCTTCCTTGCTCAACACCGGTCGTCGTCGCCAAGAGACAATCAGTCCTACGGCATGCCAATGCGCGTCTTCGAGAGCGTTGGCAATGCAAAACGCATCCACGGCAGCGAGCAACCAGCCAAATCACGGCAGCTGCTGGCGGTAACGGCCGGCCGGATCCCGGTGGCTGCCCCACCTGCCGGCGGCACGAGTGGCTTGCGCACAGACGCGTCGCCGGCGATCTGCCACGATGGCATGTGCCCTGTAAAGTGCTCGGGCGTCTGGGCCCACGTTGAGGTAGTGTACAACAGGCCATTTCACCTCCACCAGTCCACCTGCAGCCACATGTATTTTTCACTGCCAGTGAGCGTGAGGTCCCTGCACTGGCCGACGGAATTGTTCCGGCACACGTGCAAAGCAAGGCCCTGCGTCACCTCGCGGCCGGTACTTGCCTGCCTGTAAAGCTGTAACGCCGATGATCGAGTGGTTGAAATCTTCAGAACTCGCCGGGACAAAGGTTGCAGAGACCAGACTGCCAAGTACCAACTGACAAATGTTGCTCAGGGAAAGGGACCCAGGGGAAGGACCATCTATGTGATCCAATGCAATCAGAGACAGAAAAAAAAAAAACTCTCAGGCCCTTGTGTGAATGTAATCGTATATAGTCGCTCCTTTTCTTTTTTTTTTGTCAAGATTAAACAAATGAAACAATCACTCACCCTAGACTATATCAGGTAACACAAGGTGAAAAAAAATACAGTCTTAACTCTTAAATCTTCAGTTCTCACTACCCCTGTAAAAATATCTTAACAGGCTATGCACTCTATGCTATGCCTCTTGTTTCTTTCTCTCTCACCATTTCTTTCTTCTCATTCGGTGATCTGATTCTCCTATTTGCAAAAAGTACAGCTGAATTAAAAAGAGATTAACGGTATAGTGACGTGTGAGTCACAAGTCCAGCTCGAAGTGGAACGCCGGCGACGCGTACGCGGCCAGGTCACCGAAGAACAGGCCATCCACATCGGCGTAGCCGACACCAACGCCAACGCCGGCGACGTCCTCACACCCGAAGAAGGTCTGTATATCATCGGGGAAGCTGCACTGCGGCGAGGCTCCGCCGCCGTCCTTGGCGACCTGCGCCTGCAGCTCCTGCGTCGGCGGTGGCGACGGCGACGGTCGCGGCGGGGACGGCGTCGGCGGCGACGAGGACGACGTGGTGCTGCTCTCGGCCGCCGTCGTCCGCGCGATCATCTCCTTGAACTTGGGCGACTGCAGCAGCAGGCTGAGCGCAGACGTGGTCGGGGTGTGACCGAGCGACGTCCTCGGCGGCAGCGGGAAATGAGCCTCGGCGCCATGGTTGTTGTGGAACGCGGCGCCGTCGACGTCCACCTGCTGCAGCTCCTGCGCCAGAGCACCTAGCATCGGGTGCGGGTTCTGGGCGGCGGCGGCCACACCGTCGGCGCCGGGGCGGAGCCACTTGATGTACCGGCTGAGGTCGAAGTTGGTGACAGCGTTCAGGCCCCGGTACTCGATTGCCGCCATGTCGTACGCCATCGCGGCCTCCTCCTGCGTTGCTGCCGAGCAGAAGTTTCAAACATCAAACGATCATCCTAGAAGTCACAACTTTCCAGACAAATTTAGAATATTGTGGAATCACTACATTCTCCTTGATTGCCACATCATTTCCAGATATTTACTGATTGAACAAAGGGTCTAACTGATCAAAACTGAAACAATACCAACTGAATTTCAGCAGAAAATGACGCAAAAGATGACGTGCGGAGAGTTTTATTAGATTAGGTGCACCTACATGTGTGCGTTATGCTATCGACAGGACAAGAACACATCCATGGTGGCCATCTCCACTACTCTTTGGGAATGTATTAATTGTGCTAATCTCCGTGTTAATGGCTGTAAGCCTGTAGGCTCCAACAAGTGCAGGGACCGCTGGATGGTGGTGGCTCGGTGCTGCTGTCTGGACGCCTGTGTCTACCTCACTGAGGTCACTGCAAAACTAATCCCCAACTACCTGGAATTTAAGTACTAGCAGTGAATGGCACAAATGGCCTCTCGCCTCCTACCACTCCTTGCCCAACTGCTTCGATCTGGATCATTCCCACACCCCAAACTTCATACCACTGATTTGTTCGTTATGTATTTAAACCGTGGGGACAAAGACCTTTCTTCTTTTTGAAAAGTATTGCTACACAAAGGTCTACGAACGATACCTTTGCTAAGAGTTTGCCAGTTGTCACTCATACGCTTATGGTTTATTGCCACTGTTCTTTAATTTTCCTTTACGTTACTTGGACCATGATATATTTGAATTATCTACTCGGGGTTTCTATGATATTCCTGACAGAACACACGTTCCAAACGATGCTTTAGCAGTCTAAACATGTGGCTCGTATTCACTCACCATTGGGTGCAGGAATTAGTTGGGAGTTTATTGCCAATGCAATATGTTCCCAATTTGAGAGCAGATTCGTCACTAGGGCCACACGTACCACTAGTAAGGTACTGCAGTACACTCGCCAGGACGAATTCGACCCAGATTTTGGCTTTCATGCATATTCCACGTACGGAAGGATAAGACTCATTTTATAAAGGCTTCCATACTTGCTGTTAGTTAAATTCTTGTAATGTTTGTATTTTCAGTAAAAACGTTTTTGCAAGGAACTGAAATTACCGTAAGTGCCGAGGTAAAGATACTTGTTTCCAAACACACGGCCAATCCGTGCCTCCCATCTTCCGTTGTGGTGATGTCTGTAAAGATCACGGTACATTTGGATTCACAAGAATGCCTTAGCGCATGTTTAGAACAGAAGAATTTCGAGTCCGCTGGGGTTTACCTTGCAACACCTCGGTACTTTGAGACACCTCTTGAAAACCCGCTGCTTTTCCTGTGGATAAATTTCATGGACCTGATTATTTAGTTAAACGTGGATGAATTTCGGTACTGTTTTCACAATATTTTTTATTTCAAATCAAATTTGATCAGTAAGTTGATAGCCAAAAGAGCTGCTTTATCTAAGACTTACCTTCTTAAGGACCCAATATACTCTTCCCTGGACTGCCCCTCCATTTCTTTTAACTCTTCTTCGTATGCAGATGCCTGCAAATTACGCATGAAAAAATATAGTGAAACAAAAGGGAGAAAATTATTTTTCAAGACTGCAAAATCTGTAATCGTGAAGTGGAAAGCGCTCTAAATTAAATACTGCAAGGTGCATCAGTTTTGCGGAAAGAATTCATCTCGAAAAGTCACGAGATGCCAGGGAATTAAGCTGGGGAAATTAACTGTGCGGGATAATGCTAGGCTACTGTCACAACGTGTGATCAATAAATTGTGGCGGTACCGGGAAGTTGAGGATGGTGTCGGGGCCCCAGTACTTCAATGCCGCCAAGTCATATGCCCGCGCAGCGGCATCCTCATCGTCGTACGCCCCTGCATCAGTCGGACAATGATCAACGCGATTAGCGCACTCTTAATTCAAGATTAGTTATTCAAATTATCCCTTTTGTTTTGGGAGAAAGAAGAGAGGAGCAGACGAGAGCTCCTCTCATGCCAAGGCCGTGACTCGAGAGCCTCACCGAGGTAAACTGCATGCACCAACAAAAAAGAACAGCAAGAACAGGATGGTCAGAGTCCTCTCCTCAACCACGACAAATCAATTGATCAATTAACTAATCTTTTCACTGACAAGGGCTGGTTAAAGAAATCTTAATTTTACCATAAGACCCATGATTCTACTAACTTGTAAAAATTATATAAGCTGTGTAACACTATTTTATATGCTAGTACATGGCTTCTAGTTAGCATCGGACATGGGGGTATCAAGATCCTGGGGACCAAAGCAGCTAGCAGCGGTAAATAACACAGGGTTTAACTGACTGACCTTGCTTGCCCTTCTTGTTCTGGGACTCGTTCCAGCTGTTCTTGTCCCACAGGTGCGCCTCGAACCGCCCCGTCCAACGGTGCCTGCGATTAGCCGCGTGATCAGCGAGTGATTAACCCAGGCCGCGATTCGTTAATCCGCACGTACCGCGTGACGCCGCGGTAGACGGAGCTGCGCTGCGATGGGGACTCCCGGGGCACGCTCTTCCGCGTACGCTTCGGCTTCACGCGGACACCGACTTCGCCGGCGGCGGCGCTGGCCGTGCTGTTGCTGTTGGCCGCGGCGGCGCTGTTCTTGCGCGGCTTCGCCATTGCGCGGGTGTAGAGAGACAGAGGAGGAGGGAGAGGTGGGTGGCCAACTATGGTGGCCTGGTAAGATGGCCGTTTTAAAGATATGGAGAGAGAGAGATTGGATGGGTGATGGGGCGGCAAAATTAGTTGTGTTTGGAGAGCAGGGCAAGTGCCAAATGAGCAGAGCAGAGGAGGCAGAAGGGGATGAGAGAGGCGGCCGGCCTCGCCTTCACCTCTCTCTCTAGAATTTCTCGCTCGATCTGATTGGCCGTCCAAGAGCGGCGGCCTCTTCTTGTCCGTAGCGATGAAGCTGTGAGCGCCTGTGCTGGTTTGGTTAAGCAAGCCCACCCCACGGCGCACGCAGCGCGTGCTGCCCCCCGACGACCCAGGCAGCGGGTCCCGGTCACTGGCGTCGTCATATGCGCACCTCTGGATCTGACACTTTCCTATAACTGTACTACTCAGTTCTTGTGTCTGACACTTTCCTCGACTGTACTACTCAGTTCTTGTGAAAATCTAGGGTTAATGACATCTCATTCATCTCTTCCATGAGGCAAAGTACAGGAAAGATGCTTCTGTTTAGCCAGGCATTGGCTCAAGGGTCCAAAACCATGTGAATGTTTGAGTCTCATCAAGTCCTTGCTTCATGTATCATTGAGATAAAGCTAAAACTAATGCACGATGCGGGCCCTATTCCAGTGTGTATGACTTTTGGATTTCCAAGGTCCTTAGAAGTCTTTGTCTAAACAGGAGTGCAAATTTTAGAAGTAAAATTAGACTAAATCTTCCCGTCGCACTTTCTATATAGCCATCAGGGTTTACATAATCGGTAATAACCGGCCGGTTAACCCAGTTAACCAGAAAACCGGTCCAGGTCGGTTAGTGAAACCGATTGGTCAGCTAAAGAAAACCGAATCTAGGATTATAGCAATTTGATTAATCAGACGGTTTCTCCAGTTAACCGGCTGGTTTTCACCGACTCGAGCCGGCCGGCTGCAACGATTATGTGAACCTGATAGCCATGCACTTCACTTCCCTATGCAAAACTGCAATCGTTTAGCATGGTTGAGGAAAGCGACTTCGACGATCAGCAGCATTTAGTGATATCAAACTATAGCCAAGACCAGATGAAGAAAGTATGGCTGACCCGACCTTTACCTTTATCCTTTTTTCATCACCAGTCATATATTATATCTATTCTTATTGAATTAATTCTATGCAATCTATGTGTAACATGCATAATTTGTCAAGTCACATGGAAGAATTCTTTTCCCCTTTCCTTGGTACTCCAACCATCATTGGACCCTAGCCCTATCGTTTTCCATTTGAAGAATATGGGCGGAATTTATGATGGAATTGATCAACTCCCAACAAATTCCGACCGTCCGAAGTCATGCTCAGCACCTCCCTTAAAATCGATATACATTCCCAGTTATGACACTGCAACGGCAACCCGTGATGCCATAGTGATACTGATGTGCACATCCACCAAAACTTCGACACCAAAATACCCGAAGACTCAGAGCTACTAATCTGCCTCCTAAATGGATTTGACAAGAACCTGTACTGAGTTAAACACTCGTTCAGGACCAATGCCACGATCATGACCGTAACGGCATACTGTGCTTAGGAAAAGCTATTGCAGAAAATGATGTTGCGTTGATTATGATCACTACAAAGAGCACCAGAAAAAAATGTATAAAGGTTTCCAGAAAGACGGCCACGATCCAGAAGACCAACATTTATTACAAGTACTTTAGCTAGACCACAGCCATGGGCCTCCATCACTTCTATTCTGGATCACTAAGAGTTTGGATGGTGTGAACAGATACCTGTACCGTGTTCTAAGATATTTTCTTAAATAATAGTATGATAATAAATCAAGTGCACTGAAATAATGTGGACTAAAATGTACTAGCAAAATCTATACATTAATCTGTTCGTATGTTACTTGTCATGTTCAACTGCGAGTTCAAGATCTTGGCATTTTTATTTTCGTTTTTTTTTCCCAAAGGAATGACCTTGGCATTGCCCGCAGGACTTTCAAGTAGCAAAGAAATTGTTGATTTTAAGCATAATAAATCAAATGTTGAATGTGAATTGCACTCTTCTGAAATCCTTTAATGTCAGATTGTCAGTATTACAACCAATGCTTTTTGTAGATGAACAAGTTTTAACAGTTGCATCTCTAGTGTTTAGGACCGCAAAGGCCAGAGACAAGAGTTGAAGACAGCCAACTGGTTTCACTAAGCTAGGTGTATAAATTTTGGCTTCGAGCAAACTTGATCCCGACAATAAGTTTCTGAAATACAAAGCAATACCAGCTGACTAGCTTGGTTTAGATTTACCTTTTTCTTCAATAATCATACCTCAGCTAGTTCCCTCTAATGTGGTTTGTTGAACATTACTATAGATTAGTGGTCTTTGTTATTGAACAGGATAGAATAAACGAGCGCCACATGCAAGACCAACTCTGCATCATTGTTTTTCAACGTGCTAACACAAATTCCAACAGCAGCTTAAGATTCCTAATCGACAAGCAATTGAATCCCATACACATGTTTCTGTGATTGAGCTAATGGACCATACAAAGGGTGTGCTGGGTGCATGACAAAATTACCAACGTGGACATTCTTCATACGATTCCCAATAGCACTAGTAAAAAGGATAACAAGAAATCCAAGTACTTCCTTTTTAGATGGGACAGTAGGGTTGGTTTGAGAATGTACCTTGAGATGTAGAGGGAGGGGTTGTAAAATCATAGCTATTTGTATTCAAAGATTAAAAATGACCATTAGGTGTCTTCCTTTTCTTGACCCCGATAATATCTTTTACAAGTCTCGATCAATCATCAGAAACCAGTGGTATGTTTTGATCATCTGGTAGCAGGTTAAATTTTCCGAGTGCAGCAAATCAAAACACAAATGCAGAAAACAGATCAAGGCAAGTCTATCAAATATCTTTTGCTTCTAGTTGAAGAAACCAGATTTGAAGACAATGTCTTGAAGGTCAAGTTACAGCCAGCAGAAACTACAAAACCACAAATTAAATATTATTTTGCACGTACGCTGTAAAAATTGCAAATATCCAAGGCAGAACTTTCACATTTCAGGTTACTAGAAATGCTTAATATCAAATATACCAAACAAGTCTCAATCGATTCATACAACTTCAATCAATTTACTTTTGTTTTGCACTGTAAGTTCTATCAATTGCAATGACTAACCAACAATAACTTTGGCTACATTCATTTGGAGAATCTGTGTTGTATGGTTCAAAGCAGTCCAATCCTTGGTACATTATTTTGTCTTATTTGCTGACATTATCAGTACAGCACAGCCAAATGACCACAACAGAAAAGATAAATGAAGGCAGTATCAATGTAATTCCTGCAGAATCCTCACCTCTCAGTTATGCCTCAGATAAGTTACCCCAAAGATAAACTTGATTGCACCGCACCAAGAATACCACTGTCAATGAAGAACACCCATAAGCTAAAGAAAACAGTCTCAAATAATGGTCACTGGTTAACCAAAATCAGCTCAAAACTTCATTAAAAGGAAACACATTCAGAATAACTAACATAGAAATAGCGATGATTCATTGATGTTATGAAACGCTGCAGCATACCAGCACTGCTCAACCATCAATATTGACATGAAATGACAATATTGGAATTTACAACTAGGTCAAACAAATGATAAAAGAGGTAAAATAAATTGTCCCATGGATAAAAGCGATAATTACCGAGGACAAATAACAGGTTTGTCCATAGCAAAAAATACAAAATATGCAAGCTTGATGGTTTATACTTCAAAATGTTATCCCTTCATCTTTTGGATTACATCATTTCCTTCCAAAAAAAGAAGAAGGAAAGCATAGGGTTGAAGGAAACATTGTCATTTGCTTATTTTGTCCTAACACATCAGTTAACAGGCATTAACAAAGCACAACAAATAAATTTCTCAGTAAAAATAGCTGTACAACAGCTTGATTTTCGAGTTAAGGCAGTAAGTACACCAATGCCCATATAAAATTGTTCCAACTTCCTTGGGAAATGATGTGGATCTTGATGTGGTGTCTAAATAGCATTTGCCATCTCAAACAGTGCACCATCAGAATATACAAAAGTACCACACTATTCTGGCATCCATTGGATGACTTTGCTACATCAAACATACATATTATTAGTTACATTCTTACCAAAAGTAAGCTATATTGAACAATTAACAGCATGTTACCATTAGCATGGATCTGATGCAGTTACAAAATGATTCTAGTACCCCAGTTACATAAAGATAAATGGTGGAAAAGGGTACATATAGTTAACAATTTTTTGTGAAATGATAAAGTTTACAGTATGATTTATGTGCCTCATTTGTCAACAGGAGGTTCTTCAAGCCACTTGGCACGAAATCCAGTTCCTTTACAATTAGCACAACTTACGAAACCCTGAAATGAATAGAATACCTGGTGTTAATATTTAACACATTAGTCTGTAAAAATCATGTCAAACATCTTGTTCATTCAGCACAAATCGCTGCAAGGTATCAATGTACTATTGATTTTACATGAAATGCCATGATTCAAATGCAACCACAAGAGTTGTAAATGAATGATAAGGAACAACTTATACAACCTTTCCAGCGCATATCACACATTTTGAATTTCTTGAGGGCACTTCACACAACATTTTATTGCCAAGGATAAAGAATCCTGTGCCTGCACACCATTTGCACTCCACATGGCCGGCAGATTGACAAGATGAACAAGAAATTGGTCTCGGTTGCTGCATATCACCATAAAACGTGAATGTCATACATCAGCAAAAGACTGCACAACTACTAAAGGGGAAAAGCTATAACTAGGCTAAAGGTTTAAATTTGCCCATCATGGATATAATTTAACTCTGTTCTCCAATCATATGCATCAATGCATGCAAAATACGGGCATGGAAAAGCTACATCTATGTTTAAACGAGGTTCTGCATAAGTTAAAATGAACCAGAAGCTCAAGTCCCCCCCCCCCCCCCTAGCAAAACAAGGATTGTTTCTCCAAGAAGTTCACATGCCCTAAATAGTAAGTAGTTGAAGCCCTTTTAACCAGTTCAAGTTCTGAAGGAAAATCTTGATAGAAGATATGAATCATGATATGATACCTGATTCAATCTATAAACCCACAATTTCCATTGTCTAAATGCGTGCTAATAAACGTTGCGATCTTTGGAACCAACAGCGCCGAGAAACATTTCAACATCTGGAATTGGCTACGCACTTAGTCCTAATTTATTTTAGCAAGGCAACAACTCAGCTAGGACAGCTTCAGCAAATTCCAACCGGTCTATCATTCAGACTGAGCGTTCAAGTGTTCAACTTACACAGAATTCATGGCATTGCCTACCAACAGAGCCAAACGGACATTTGAATCATCATGGCAGCAACTATGGTTCATGTCCTATTAATGCCAGCTAACATCTAAAAATAAGAGTTCCTAGTTCAGTGGATCAGAAAGATAATTCACAACTCCGTTCATTCGCTTACCCATATACTCGTACTGATAGGCCCAAAAGCCGGCAAGGCGGGCACCTATCGGAACGAATAGAATCTAGCCACACGCACAAATCAGCGGTATCGGTGAGAGCAATTCTCCTCATCTAATTCCAGCACTACAAATCGCATGCCACGCCAATCAAAGAAACAAGCATACAATGTCCTAAGCAAAGGGCATTTGCAACAGAACAGCTAGTAATCGAGGTTATCGGGGCAACCTGGGAGATGAGCCAGACGCGATCCATGCGCTTGGCGAAGTCAGAGGAGCTCCCGGGCGAGTCGACGGTGGAGGCCATGGGAGCGACGAACCGGAGCCTGGGCGCCCGCCTGGGAGAGCCCGGGATGGGCGCGACCTTCGGGAAGCCCCCGAAACCGGGAGGAGCTCCGCAGCAGCGGCGCGGGGAAGTGGAGCGGAAGGCGGCCAAGCCGGCGCAGGACCCGCAGACGGTCGCCGGCGTCAGCATCGCTCGCCGGGTCCTCCGCTTCGATTCGGGGAGGGGCGGCGAGGCGAGGCCGCAAGATGGGAAAGAGAGCGGGGTGCGGCTGCCGTGGCGGCGTCGCCGTGTGGACCTCGCGCCGCCGCGCGTGGTGACCAGGCGAAATCCAACGGGCGCCGGTCACTGACGGGTGGGTCAGGTACGGTGGCGGGCCAATGACCGGTCGTTTCTGGCGCTGACTGTGACTGGCGAGTCCTTTTCTTTTGTCATTTTTATTAGTGGTGATGGCGTGATGCACGGAGGAGGAAAATTCAAAACTGGCACAGAAGTATGCACTTAACTGGAGTTTTTTCCTACACGAATTTAGGGGTTGTTCGTTTTTATGTGTTAAAAATTTAAAACTAAACTTTTGTCTAAATTTTAGCTTTTAAAAAATAAATAGAAAGGTTGAAAGTTGAGCTAAATTTTAGCTCTAAAAAAAAGCTAAAATAAGGGCTAAACTTCCTCTAAAAAGTATTAAAGTTTAATTCAAATTTTAAAAGCTAAACTTCATCTCTTTATGGAAACGAATATCCACTTAAAATGATGATCTCTCACACAATGCAGTTGACAAATAATACAGTTTTATTTATACTAGCAAATACTTAAGCAGAAGGCACCAATCCAGAGTCTAAGTCATTCAGACTTTCAGAGTGACCGCCAAGATGGACGAAATTGGGTTCTTTCATGAATTGAACGTATTTATTTGAAATAAGTTTTGTCCTCGTTCTTTCTCATATCTTTCACAACCTTTACATAGTTAGTTGTCGACCACATTCTATACATCGAAACTTATGGCAACCATAAAAAACACATTCATGTCATTAAGGTTATGTACGCGATAACAATGCGAATGTTTTCTCACCTCAACTGTGACACTCATTTTTCCATGTTTTACGAAGCGTATGTTTGGTTGTCACCCTAGGTCAAGTTGCACGAGCCACAATCACAGGCATTTGAAATTTGAACAGTCTAATGGTGATGCCTACCGTAGGCATATTTCTCATAACCAAGCAGCACTAAATTATGGCGTCGGCCCACTAAAATATACTCCTTCTATTCATATTTACATGTCATTCTAAGGTTTTTAAATTTTCTCCAATTACATGTCATTCTCGCTTCCTAATATACATTTCTCTCTTCCTAATATAATTTTTTTTTCTCACTATATCACTATCTCTCTCTTTCTCATTTTTAGTGCATCCATATTTTTACTTCTTCTTATTTTCCGTGCCAAACTTCAAAACGACATCTAAATGTAAACGAAGGGAGTAGCAGGGGATTGCCTACAACCAAATATGTCTATAATATTTTCAAATCTAATTTAATATTTTATTCCATTTTAATTATTGACAACTTATCTAATCTAAGCTATATATGTTGACTGGCGTCTTATCTTGTAATCTCTATTATACTAAAAATACGAGTTAGTGACTTGTATAGTGGTGGTCGTTCATCATCCTCATCTGATTTTGGCACCGACATGAGGACCTGGTGAGATAACTTGATTGAACAAGTCACTTAGGAAAAAAGTTATTATCAACATAAATTAGCAAAAGCATGTTGTGTATTTTCTTTTTCACCCTTATCGCAACTTTATTTTGTGACACAGTTGTGAGAAGATGATGGTGATGATCCATGGTAGAGAGAGAAAGAAAGAGAACACACTAAAAACTATGCTAAACAGTAGAGAACAAGAAAGGTGAACCAAAAGTGTAATGCTTGATTGACTTATACGAAAATGATGTGACAAAAAGTAGCATCGCTACATCTATCTAGTAATTAGCAACACAAAATGTCCAACATATTGGAATAAAACCTGAAGATTCTCTGGTCCAACCGTCCAAGACTCCAAGTGACAAGAGAACTAAGCACTCGTACACGTTCCCCACACGCATTTTCAATTCATCAGATTAGTCACATGTAACATGCCCCCTTAATCATGTTGATTTCACGCTGATGGGAGTTGTTAGGCAGCATCTTTTGTACAAGGAGAACTGAAGAAGACTAGTTTTTTCTTTAAAAAAAAAAGTAGAAAAAGACCCATTAGTAAAGCTGCACTTTTCTTTTTCGGAGTCGGAGGCCTTCTTGTTGGCTTTTTTTTTTTTGAGCATTCATGAGCCGTAGGTAGGAACCCACTCCTGCAAATTCACACGCCCTGCCCACTCCAACGGCCACCGACCAGCCCAAACAAAACAAAACGAAACCCAACCCAACCCAACGCCGCGAACGAAACCGAAGGGAAGCGCCCCCCTCCCGGCTGTGTGGCTCACCTTCCTTTCTCCCCCACTTCACCCTCACCACCGCGCCCGTCCTCCCGCCGGCTCACCGCCGGGATGCCCGCGCCGGCCGCGGAGCCGGGGCTCCCGGCCGCCTTCCTCTGCGTCCCGTTCCCGCTCCTCTCCTCGCCGCTCCCATCCGCGGCCGTCTCCGCCTCCCCTGCCCTCCCGTCCTCCCACCATGCCTCCTTCCTCCCGCGCTCCCGCGGTGGCCCTCGCGCGGCTCTCTCCGTCGCCATGTCCGTCCCCGGCCCGGCATCCACCGCCGCCGGTCGGCTCCACCGGATGTGGGCCGAGTTCGCGCAGTTCGTGCGGCTGCACGGGAACCAAATCGCGCCGCTCGGGTTCGCGTCCCTCGGGCTGGGTTTGGGCGGCGGGGGCGGGGACGGTCACGCCGGCGGGGGAGGCGGTGGAGGGGGTGGCGGGGATGTAGACGTGGTGACCGAGGAGGAGGCCGTGATGCGGACCGAGGCGCCGAAGAAGGTGCTGATTCTCATGAGCGACACCGGCGGCGGCCACCGCGCGTCCGCCGAGGCCATCAAGGCTGCCTTCATGCAAGAGTTCGGCGACGACTACCAGGTGCGATTTCTCTGCCTATTTGGGCTCTATTAGTACTATATGTCCGCAGAATCTTACAGCCACCAAGTCAATTTCCAACATAGGGATTGTACTCTGTTTCAGTATAAACTCTTAGTCGTACGTGAAATTTGTCATGATAAGTTGTAAGAACTTGGTTGGAGCAATTGGTCATTTGGTTGCATTATTGTCTGTTTTGGCATTGAATGTGGTCCTACTGCCCATTTAAGTTTATGTGCTTGCACCCTCTAACTGAGTAAATAGTTCCCAAGGATAGATGCTTAGCATGATGCTTTTCTGTCGTAGTCTTCTAAGTGAAGGAGAATGCTCTTTTGGTATTATTCACCGTATTTCATCTGTTGGAACGATAAAATAGTGAGTCGCAACAGGGTACATGATGGTTTGCAGTTTACCTTAACTTTTAGATAGTGGAATGGGCAGTCTTGGTTGTTGGGATTTCTTTAGTCTCCATCTGTGACAACTGTCGTCCATATTGGTGTAGTTCTTTTCATATGGAATGAATGAGTGATTGATTTGTGTTTCTCTTTTGGTAATATTCACTGATAACACAGAGTTTCTTCTGTTGGAATGATACAATGGTTTAGCTTGACCTTGAGCTATGTCTTTGTTTTGTATAGTAGAATGGAGAGTTCTGATAGCTGTGACTTCTCCACTTGTGGCAAGTGCCAGCTGTATTGCTTTAGTAATTAGATATGAAATGAAGAGTAATTGGTCTGTGTTTTTCTCTTATAGATTGCCTGTCAACATTAACATTTATGGACTTCTCTCTTTTTTAACAAAGGAAATTTGTTGCAGGTATTTGTCACTGATTTGTGGACTGACCACACGCCATGGCCGTTCAATCAACTGCCCCGGAGCTATAGCTTCTTGGTGAAACATGGTCCATTGTGGAAGATGACCTATTATGGTACTGCACCGCGTGTAGTTCATCAGCCACATTTTGCTGCAACATCCACATTCATAGCAAGGTTATTAATTTTATCACCCATTTTTTTCATTGTACATTGTAGAAGGATCTCCTTTGCTTTCTAGCAACCTTCACGGATTACTAGGTCCATACATTTGTAATGCAACACAAGGTACACTGTTTATCTTATAATTCTGCAGATGCTTTCCTTGTACTGCTAGTGGCACTTAATAACCAGTGCATAATTCATTTTAAGAAAATAAAACTATGAAATATATTTCTTAGCACTTCATTATATATTTGCTTTTGTAACTTAATTTTCCATCACAAATTCTTACCACATTTCTAGAATTAGAAGCATAAGTTTTTTCATGTGCATTCATTGTTTGACCTGAATAGCCTAATATGAACTAATTATGTCCTTTGATTTAACAAAATAATTGAAAATAATGACCACCAAGGAAAGTGGAAACCATCTCCAGTGTTCAAGATTTTTTTATTTTTTTATTTTTATTTTTGGTCTTGATTCCACCACTACCTGTTAGGCTGATATGACTAGAGTCAGGTGGCTGTGGAATTCTCAAATCCTGCTTTAAAATGTAGACGTTGATTGCCTGGTGTAAGATGTGCTGTTCTGTAGCTAGTTGTTTATTTTTTGGGATAAGCTAGCCATCTAATATAAAATATTCCACTTACATCTGCAGAGAGGTCGCAAAAGGTTTAATGAAGTACCAACCGGATGTTATTATCAGTGTACATCCATTAATGCAACATGTGCCCCTTCGAATTCTGAGGTCAAAAGGTCTATTGGATAAGATCCCATTCACGACTGTTATTACAGATCTAAGCACTTGTCATCCAACGTGGTATGCTGGCTTCAATAGTCATATAGCTTCACACATTTTTCAGTTTGATACCAAAACGTAAGACCTGCACTCTTAAAATGAAATAGCTTTCCTATTGTTATGCCTTAGGTTTCACAAGCTTGTAACTAGATGTTACTGTCCATCAACCGAGGTGGAAAAGAGAGCGTTAAAAGCTGGACTGAAGCCCTCACAGATTAAGGTCTATGGCCTCCCAGTTCGACCATCTTTTGTTAAACCTGTTCCTCCAAAGGTACACCATTTCTTCAGCGAGTATTTTTTTTTTTTTCATTCACTTGCACGAATGTAATCTGAGAACAGTAGGGGTGTGGTGTGTGTTGTACTGTACTGGGGTTCTTACCCCACTTTCTTAATATAATTAAGCGTAGCTCTCCTGTGTTTTTGAGGAAAAAAAAAATTGTCAGCGAGTGGCAGGGTTTTGTCTTACTTTTTTATGAGTCTTTTGCCATCTTTCACAAATAACTGACCTCTGTATTTATTGTTACTTTCTCTAATAGGATGAACTGAGAAGAGAGTTAGGAATGGATGAAGATCTGCCTGCTGTCCTATTGATGGGTGGAGGTGAAGGGATGGGCCCTATTGAGGCCACTGCTAAGGCCCTTGGTGATAGTCTATATGATGAAAGCTCGGGGGAACCCATCGGTCAGATACTTATAATTTGTGGACGTAATAAGAAACTGGTTAATCGGTTGCAGTCAATAAACTGGAAGGTCCCAGTTCAGGTACGTCCCTGAAAGATGATTTGTAACGTCCAAATTTTTTGACATTACTTCTCTGGCTTGCCAAATTTCTGATCTCTCTTTCTTCGTCAAAGTCATTTTTTCTTTAGCCTCTAGAATTGCATAAACAATAAAACTTGTGCAAAACTACGCGATTTCTTGGTGAGTAGCATTGTATTTGTGAATCTAGAACACGTAGTTACATAAGCCATTTCAGTAGACTGCAGCGATAAATATTGTGGGTAGGTTTAACTGATAGATCTTGTACTTCACACCTCCATCAAGTTTTCCACTATCCAGGTTTGGTTATTATCTGTTTTCTGTTTGAATTTCAGGTGAAGGGTTTTGTTACAAAGATGGAAGAATGTATGGGTGCTTGTAATTGTATAATTACTAAGGTATGCCTTACATCGGCTCTTCATGTTAATTTATGTGAATATGTGATACAGTTTACATGATTGGTGGCGATGCAATAATACTTAATTTATGATGATTTTCAGGCAGGTCCTGGTACAATCGCAGAGGCGATGATCCGTGGCTTGCCAATTATTTTAAACGATTATATTGCCGGGCAGGTATTTCCCTCAGCAACTCAGCATATATAATACTTTTTCACTTTTTTTTTTTGAAAATGTCTCCGTTTTTTTATTGAATTTATTCCTTTTCTTCTTAGTGGTGCTGATCCATATTACTGTCTCGGTTATCCTTAAACATAGCTGTCGTTGGAACATGGATTTTGTTTGTTCCTTGATCACTGACTCATATCTGTTATAAATATTTTTGGCGAAGTCAGTACAAACCACATAAATCCTATGCCTCTATGTCTTAAATTTGCTTACTAGCGAGCTTCATTTTAGGTCCAAAATCGTGGCTGGTGTTGTTTCAGTATCAGTGGACAATTATCCAAAATTTACCTGTCCATTTAAGATTAACATCTGTTTGTTTCATTCTTGTAGTCCATGAAGTATGACCATTGCATGTACTCCCTCCAGATCTTTTTTGTTGACATTGGGAGAGCTAAACTCGGGCTTCCTAACATCAACAATTGAAATCTGGACTCTGGAGGTAGTATAAACAAATCATTAGTTACATGGTTGTAAGCTGACACTGTGTAGCTATATAGGATGGCACTAATGACAGGGTTCAAAAGAATGACAAAACCTGCCACTGAGGTTGATAATAACCAGTCACATTGACCACATTGGTTCCCTTCAAAAGGGCCAATCCAAGGTCTAATCAACACCGTTTGACCTTATTAGTTGGCGGACTAGATGTATGATTACATCATAGACACGACCCAAGCAATCAAGTATCGAATCTAAAAATTAGTTCAAAGTTGCGCAAATGAAAATCTTGAGTTTTTTCTGCCACTAGTAACTGTGCACGGGCAACACACACGCGCAAAGATTTATTTTATGCACAATATTTGGAGAGGATTTTGTAGTTTTGAGAGAATAAGCAAGGACCCAAAGCTACATCCCATAATATACAACGAAGTTTAACAACAACAATGTGAACATCCAGCTAACATACATAATAGTTGTCTAGAACCATAGGGCAGCTGCAATGCATCACAATGGACTTGATATACAAATGAGTCATATTCCATGATATGTTGTCATGGTTTCATGCCTGCCTAATGTTACATATACTGAGTGCTAGAAACGAAAGTACAACTCCAAATGAAAATCTTGAGTTTTTCCTCCAATATGTCACTGATTTCCATACATTTCAAATGCATAGTTCTTACCTCCTTTTCCTATCTGATATTCTGATGAGGTTCATCATTCCTAGAGAGACAGATATACTGGGAACCTAACATATGACCTTCATTAAGCTAATGTCTTGTATACGATAGTTAATCTTGGCTAATATTGGTATGTATATCACTCTAAAATGATTTGTTCACTAAACAGGAAGCTGGCAATGTTCCATATGTCGTTGAAAACGGATGTGGGAAATTCTCAAAATCCCCCAAACAGATTGCGAAGATAGTGGCCGGCTGGTTCGGCCCTAGGTCAGAGGAGCTCCAAGTTATGTCCCGGAACTGCCTGAAACTAGCACGACCAGATGCCGTGTTTAAAATCGTTCACGATCTGCACGAGTTGGTCAGGCAAAAATGTTTTGTACCTCAATATGCTTGTGCGACCTAATTGGTCACAGCTTCCATTTTGAATTTTCATTTCCTTTTTTCATGCGGCACTAGTTATAGTTGATTGTGAGAATTGACAGTATTAATTGATTTCCCAAGTCTCTATTAGAGAAATGAAAATGTTTGAGCTCTCTAGTTTTCCCACTATGAATAGTATTACGGTCTTTTGAACTTTTAGTCAACATGCTAGTCTGTTGATGATAACGTCACTTCCATGCGCTGTTGATATCTGTCTGGCGGTGCCGTATTATCTCCGTGAGGGATGCTAGAGCAACTGTTGTGTTGCTGTATGATGCTGCTTTTTATACTGGGAACATATGATACTGCTTAGCTATGACAAAGTTCTGAATTTGCTTTGAGCCTTTGACTCAATTATGCACACATCTTCAGATCCCTGTTGACTGTTGCGATTTCAAGGTCCATGGACTAATTTGAAAGGCATGGTTTTTCTTCAGATCACTCGTATAATCTAGTCCTCGAGGGGTTGTATATAGGATAAGATGGTCAAGTCAAAGCATTGGAGGTCCGCACATTATTTGATTGACAGTCCCCTGATTCCTAATGCCTGCCCCATCAGGGCAATGAACACTATTGTTGCATGTGGCAAATCTCCTGCTCCCCGATCTGCAGTGTCAGGTCCGCAGCTTATTAATCCCCTTAAGCAAAAAAAAATACTGCTTATCAGCAACATTTTTTATTGACTCACTCCAGCTAAGGCGTTGTCTTAGCTTAACAAAAGGAAAAAAAAATATCCCATGTTCCTCTGAAGAATCCTGAGCTGGAGGACATACAATGTTTTGGCACGCTTCAGCGCGTGCCGGCTCACAGCCTGTTTCTCTTGGTCGCTTGCGCTGTCCGCACCCACCGAAAGGTGAGGGACACTGTCAGGTCGGGTGATGAGCTCGTAATGCTTGGCGGCTGCGGTGCGCTAGTTTTATGAATTGTGCGCCCGTGATTGTACTGTGATTCATCCGTGATAAATATCAACATTTTTATCCTGTATTAATAGTACAAGGGCTCGTTGTTCTTCAGCGAATTGTATGCAGGATTAAAAAAAAAAGGTAATATCTAGTACAGTATCTACAATCATGTAAAATCTTGTGGGAGGATTTGTGTTTCTGGAGTTCTTTTCTTTTCTTTTGTGATATCGATAAGCCGATCATGTGACATGATATGATCTGTATTCTGTAGCAGCACATTCCTGCACAGTGTGGATACGTAAATATTCTTTGATGAGTGCTATTTGTCGCAGGTGTCTTGGAATGGGAAGGGAGTGACGCCCTTCATGTCTGATCACTAAAGGACCGGCACGGCCTGATCCCCGTTTCAGTTGCACAAAGTTTTATAATACGGCATCTCTCATGCGGCTGTCTGAGGTGTCTCGCAGAGCAGCATACTTGTCATTCTGGGCATGGCGTACTTATTAGTTGCTTTTCGTAAAGCAGGTGGACATTAGCTTTTAGGTTCTTGTTTGACAAATTTGTTTGCTCCAGAGTTAGCTAGCAAATTTGTTTACCAACAGAAGAACGAGTAAAATTGCACCGATTCAATTGATCTTGCCAATCACGAGAGGTGATCTGAAAACAAATCTGCAGGTATATATAGTAGGATATTCACATGGCTGAATCACGTCTCCCCTGCTCCCGGCCGAATAATCAAACGTGTCAGATATAGTCACAAGTCTCTTGCGCGAACCCAACCTGCGAGCCCGAGGTGTCGAAAATGACCCTGAGGTTCTTCTGCTGGTAGTTGCCGATGATGGAGGTGTCGTAGTCCGATTTGAGGGCGGCCATGGCGAGGCAGACCTGGGACGAGTCGCCGCTGACGGAGTAGAGCACGCCGCTGGAGTCCACCTCCACCTCCACCCCGCCGTCGAACACGAGCTTGAGGCTGGGGACCTGGACCTCGCTGAACCCGGTCATGTTGAAGCAGGTGTCGAGGATGGAGAACCCCGGCGCCGGCGGGTACTCCGCGAGCTGGTCCACGAACTCGGCCTTCACGGCGTCGTAGACCGACGGCACGAGGCTGGTGATGACCGTGCCGGAGTCGACGATGACCTTGCCCGCCGCGAACTCCACCTCCTGGCCGCCGATCGTGATCCCGGTGAGGTTGAGGAAGTAGAATGGCCCCTGGGCCGGGTCGGAGGCCATGGATGCGTACACGATCGGGGTGGAGTTGCGGTACACGGAGGCGTCGTCGCCAAGCACCAGCGAGCCCGAGGAGGCGGAGTCCTTGGGCGGGAGGCAGTATGAGAAGACGCCGCCGAACTGGGGCATGGTCTGCGAGACGAGCGAGAGCTGGCTGCGGCCCAGGCCCATTAGGCCCGACGTGCCGCCGAACGGCGCGCCCTGGTTGCTGGTGCCGCACCCGAACACGAACCCGTCCACGGCCTCGCCCGCCAGGCGCAGCGTGTCGCGCGCCAGGGCGCCGCGCGAGTAGGACCCGTCGCGGTAGCTGAGCGCGTAGCTGCACGGCGGCGCCGGGTCGCCGCACGACGTGCCCGTGGCCAGCTGCAGCAGCGCGTCGCAGGAGGGGGAGTTGCAGGGCACGGCGGCGTAGGAGGGGGAAGAGGACGGGTCGAAGAGCGGGTCCTCCTGGAAGTGGCACGAGTCGCAGGGCGAGCACTGCACCCAGGTGAGCTCGCTGGCCGTGTCCACGATCACCGTCGCCTCGCCGCCGCCCAGACCGATGGTGGCCACGTAGTTCAGCGTGCGGAGCTTCGCGCCGGAGGTCACGGGCAACTGCGCCATGGACGACGCCGCCGCGGCCTCAGGCGACGACCTGATCAGCCTGTGGTTCTCGATGCGCCGCTGCAGAGAGGAGACGCGCGCGGCGTCGGAGGACAGGATGCCGTTCACCTCCTCTGCTCTGCTCTTGCTCGGCGCCGAGCTGAAGCTGTGGTGCTTGAGCTCCAGCACCGTGGCGCCGCTCACTGCTTCTGAAAGATTGGCAACCAACAACAACAAATTTCATGAGACGATACTCCTCAGTCCTCACTCTGCAGTCTGCACACACACTCTACTAGCTTCCTAGTAGCAGCTGAAAATCTGAGATGTTGCTATCACCTACCACATGGAAATTTAGTTATGTACTATTCTCATCGTTGTTTATGTAATCCATCCATATTAAAAAAGTACTAGGGACGTCCTACTTCAGGCAAATGCCAGTGTCTTTTTGACCAGAAAGAAAACACATTCCTCGCGCGCTCACGTCTTAACAAATTCTTGCCAAGAGGATTGGTTCTTTTTTTTTTTTTTTTTGCCCCCAAACTCTTAATAAGGCGCCTTTCTAACAGCGGCATTCACACTAGAGGGGCAGAGTGTGCGGTGCTGTTCCAATTCGGCAATTTCCAATCCGGAAGGGAACAGAAATCCACAAACACGGCGCTTTACCAAGAACAGAAACAATTCATGAGTTGCCATTACTGGCAAAAGCATGTGCATTGGAGCTGACCTCCTGGTGTTTGTTTACCCATTCCATCGATTCCTCTCTCCTCCAAGAACAGCAGAGAAAGCAAGAAACGGAGCAGCGAGATATAAAGCAAAGCAGGGATCATGAGAGGAACTTACTTGACCTCAGGTGGTGCCTATTCTTCTGCTGCAGGGCTCTCCGGCTCCTCCTGCTGACGCCATCCTCCAGGCAATGCACACCGTCACCGCCTGCTGCCGCGAGGAGGAGCACGAGCACGGCACCTGCAATGCACGCTCCCCATGCCATCACTCAGTCACCGGCTTGGCTCACTCAGCTCCACCTCACTCGCTACAGACTTAGAGAGAGAAAAAGGGGGAAGAAAGAGAGAAGAGGCAGGAAAGAAAGGGGGAATGAAAGAAAGATTCTTGGTGGCGTGAGCAAGCGAGGGGCTGGACTTGTTGCGGGCGCATGGGAACAAAGGCGCAGCAGCTGGCGGCTGGGCTCGAGTGGGGCGCGGCGGTGTACTCGCTGTGGCCGTAGCCGGGTGAGGAATTATTGGGGGCTTCACATGCATGTCCTCTTGCTCGGCTGCACCACCAGACACTGCTCACAGCGCACACTCCCTCTCTATCTCTCTACAAATCTTCCATGGCCTCACACGCTCACTCTCTCTCTCTAGTCGTCTCTCTCTGTACAGGTGGACCCGCCCACCACGCTGACACGTTTCTTTATTACCAGCAGTGCTGGATGGCATAGGAGAGGAGTATCTTCTGTTGAGGAAAAAGAGGAGCGAGAGTTTGGTCATCAGAGTGCGTGGGTGGAGGCATTGAAACTCGGGCGCAAGTGACATTAATCTCAGTGGCAGCAGAGCAGCGGGGTCAGCGACGCAGCGCTGTCGACTGTAGCACGGAGATGCCTCGAGCCCATGAGAAGACCGGCCGGAGGTAGACGAAGACCCAGGGCATTGTCCGGTAGCACTTGGAGCAGAATTGATATGCTTGTAAATAGGGTCATGTTTTGTACTTTGGGGGCATCTTTTCACCACAGACATGCTGTTGTTGTCTGCAATTGATAATTCTCAAAACTTTGTATCTACTCCTCCCGTCAAACAATATAAACATTTTTATATATTTATATTTGTTTAATAATATACGCATCTATAAAGTATGAATATAATAAATAAGATATATAAACATAATCAATGAGATATGATTAGATGAAAGAGAAATTTTTTATATGATAAAAATAGAGGTATGATAGTCTTTTTATTCTATACTTATTTTATATTAAGATTCTAGAAATAATTATATTTTGAATGGAGAGAGTACTTCTACTAGTAGTAGTAAAATGGAGAGTGAAGTGCTTTGTCAAAAACTGGATTTCCTTTCTTTTTAAGAAATCTGAATGTATGCAACCATGAGTCCTTTCCTCATTTCATTTCCTTTTGTACTATACAGCAACGTGTGAATGTGGTGAGTCATACATCGTCGTCAGTGTGTGAAGAAGTCAGTCTCACGAGCTGCAGCCTCTCCTCTTCGTCGTCGGCCATAGCCGCTGGCAACGAGTCCCGCAGCTCGCGCGGCACCAGCACGTCGGTCTGGTCCGCGGTGGGCACGAGGAAGATGAAGGCGAGAGTGGCGAGCCGGAGCATGTTCCTGAGCAGCACGGCGAGCCAGAGGCTGCCGAAGTCGGTCCTGGTCACGTGCAGCGCGCGCAGCACGGCGGCGCCGGCGGCCTTGGACGTCAGCATGCCGACGCTGTCGATGCACATGAGCAGCGCGAAGAAGGTGCCCTCCACGCCGGACGGGCACAGCTTCGTGCTCAGCACCATCATCGGCATCAGCCGGACGCGGCTGACGACGCGGGAGACGCACTCCTCCAGGGTGACGAAGACGGCGTCGGGGACGCCGAGCGCGAGGTTCCACCGGAGCACGAAGGTGAGGTCCAGGAGGCCGGAGACGCCGTACAGGAGCTGCGCGTAGAAGAGGATGCTCCGGAACGGGTAGTTCTTCAGGTACTTGTGGTAGATGAGCACGCCCACCATGGACGCCACCGCGCCGATGGCGTGCACCAGCCCAACGAATTCCTGCATGGAGGTACTCGCACCAGTGAATTTCAAATTCTGCATTTTGCTCGTGATGATGGCGAAACACTTGCGCTTTGATAGCTTTTGCAATGGGTTCTCAAAAGCATTTGCTTAACAATTATGGCAGAATATCTACTGAATTGCTGAAGTTCTAATTGCTACAGTCAGAAGTTCCATTTTACATTTTTACTGCATAATACAACAAGACGACACTACAGAATAAATGCAAGCTTTGGCCCGAGCACTCTCCTTTTCTTTTTCCACAATTCAAATTTAACATGTAGTAGCACTCAATATACTATAACTTCTTTCCTTTAAAGTTCACATATTTATTTCGAATGGCAAAGCTTCCTGTAAGGATGCCACATTAAGGGTTCCATGAACTGCTTGCATATGGACAATAGACATTGTCTATGCTGTGCTTTTCTAAGTAAGCATGACATCTAGGCCTGGGCGGTACAAAGATTAAGTTGATTGGTTACTGCATTCCAGTCTAAGATTCTACTATAAGGAAACAGAAAAAAAAAATCTTTGGATAATGTTGTTTACCAGTTTACCATATAATAAGGCATCTGTTAGGGACATTAGGGACAACATTACTGAGCAAGCAATGTTGGTGGGACCAGGTTCTACACCCCAGATTCCCAGTCTGAGGGAAGGTATAGCTTTTACCTAGGTTTCTTTCTGATAGATCTTGCTTTTGTTATCTTCAGGTTACTGAGAGCGACTGGTGATTGGTGTTGTACCTCAATCCTCTCTGTTTAATTACACTAAGTTATATAGCATTCCGCTATTGTCTACTACTGTAGTTCCTTATCAACCTGAACTTTTGTTAGTATCATACAAAAATCCACAACTTGAAAGTTTAGTAGTAGTCCAGTGATCCCTTTAACTGCAGTAAAGCAACACATGACTGCAGGGGATACACAAGTATGGCTTAATCGGCTGATACGGTACATTAGTCAGTCTAAATTGCGAAAATTGTTATCTGGAGCATTCAACCAACATTACAGTTGCTGTTTTTCAGCATGTATGCTATGATGATTCAGATAGTACGAGACATCAAGACCAACGCATTATGATGCCAATTAATATTACCATTGCTCTGAGTGACAAATATTATAATAAAGTAACAATATTAAGCATGTAAGAAACAAACTTTTACCTGTGAAAATCCAGGATTAGGTGCTGTCTTGTTAGTGTACCAGTAGAACTGCCCCTCATGGGTACTGATACTAAGAGCCAACGAAAGGAACATGTATAGAGATGGTTTCCATACTACTGGATACTTTATAGTCTGAAGCATTCCTTTCACGGCCATACTAACCTTGTTCAAAACCTGCATTTCATTAGAATCTCACTGAGAAACCAACGTTCTGTACTTTATTTTTTTTCATTACATATTGTGCACCAAATATTCTTATTTTTTCCGTCAGTATAATATACACAATTGACTTACTGTTCTGGTTCAGTTAACACATTGAAATTGAGGAGGTTTTAATTTCTCTTACAAAGGAACATTGTAACAATCAAATTCCTTGTATTTTGAATTGCTAACAAAGCAAGCGTTCCAGAAGAATATTGTTGAAACTCACACATAGTTTTTTTCAGATAAAGGATGTCAGGCCAAGCTGAAAAGGGATGAGGTCATATAAACCATCCTGGGTGCTCAGAGGTAGCACTAACAAAAATATTCAAATACTAAACAATCTTTTTATAAACAGAAGGGAAAAAGAAAATGCAACTAAGCTGTACAAGACTTGTGACCAACATACCTTCTCTTTCGCACTATGTTGATATGTTTGCAGCTCGTAAATGGAAAACCCAAGGAAAACCATCATAGCAGGAGGTAGAGCCATCAAACCTAATGCACCCTACATTGCGCTACAGTTCCCTTAGTACTTAATTATTCAATCAAGCAACACATGAATGAAGTTTAGCAAATTTAAAAACATGAAGCTTGATTGACCTGCGCACCAAGATGGTGGATAAACATGCCACTTGTAGCATATCCAACAAGTGCACCTAGAGATGATGAGAATGCACAAAGGCTCTGCATGTCTGGAGCCAATGCTGGCTTATCGATACTGTTCTTTGCAATGCATGCATCAATTGTGACATCAGCAATGGCGACCCCTGTTGAGATTCCCACAAAACAGAGTACAGCAGAAGTCACAGGTAATCCAGTAACCATGGCAACAACAGCAGTTGAAGTCGTTCCAAGTATCCCTACAATCACAAAAATTAAATAGCAATTTATTAGTGAGGTATATAGTTGCTGTTTGACAGCAGGGTTGGCTCCCCATTTCTTGTAAGGGAATATTGCGTTTCTACCCCTGGTTTGCCTCTTAATTGCGATTTGACTCCTTTTTCAACTTTATGATTTTACCCCTGGTTTTCAAAATCAGAGGTAAAATAGCAACCACAAGGGTAACTTCTAGGTTCATTTTGAAAAAACAGAAGTAAAATCGCAAAATTAAAAAAAAGGATAAAATCATAATTAGGAGGCAAATTAGGGGTAGAAACATAAATGGCCCTTCTCGTAAAGTCCATAATGCAACTATCCATGTACTACGATGAACACAAGCGCACAAGTCAGCGCACAAGTCTGCCAGTTGAAGGATTCTTTTTTGTGTGTGTGTGCTGAAGTTGCAGGATTCAAAGGGGAATAGCAACCTTTTGCAATTCAAGGCTATAAAATTACACAAATGAACACTAGCCTCTTTTTTTCGACTTGAATGAATAACACCCAGAGTCAGAAGTATCAAAATTAAACAAAAATGAGAGTTAATTGTGAGACGTACCAAATAGGAAAAATGGTTTTTCCAAAAAGAAAAAAAAGGAAAATAGTCGCAATCATGATCTGGCCTCCACTAAAGATAAGGCCTTCCAGAAAACCATGTAAATTGTCAACGAAACGGGACCTACTCCACGGCACGGTTGAAACACTACCACAGTAGCATGTCCACAACTTTGACTTATAATCTACCGATTACCTTTGAATGTCGCAGGCGTACCCACCCCAAACTACCTCTGAGAAATAATTAGAATTTCACAGGATATGCCATCTGAATAGTGTTGTGGCATGTCTTAACTTGTTTTTAGTTACCACTTCTACCAAGAAATAAATGCTAATGTCAACTAACATGTCAGGACTCACAACAACCTTTCTTATGAACACAGTACTAAGCTTGCATGATTTGCAACCATCATCAAATTCAAGAATCAATCAAGTGGTCTAATCAGCAAGCATTGTAAAATCTCTGGGGAAAAATCTGCTTCATTCAGCGAATTCGCAGACTACTGAAATTAACACCTACAGAACAACAGCAATAGATAAAAAAAATCTCGTTTTCGGAGATAGATCCCTGGCCAGCTGGCTGACCTGAGAAGAGGAAGTAGGGGCGGCGCCGGTATCCGCGGACGGGGAAGACGTCGGTCATGACGCCCCATAGGGGCTTGAGGACCCAAGGAATGAAGAAGAAGACGGACAGGAATTGCACGGTAGCCGGCTGCAACTGCTGCACGTCCTTCCAGTAGTAGTCCGACGCCACGCGGTAGAAGGAACTGGCGAAGCCCTGGCTGAGGCCGTACACCAGCACCACGCCAGCCACGAACGTCGTGCCCAGCTCCCGGCACAGCATCCTCAGCCATCGCACCGGCTCCAGAACCGCCCTCAACAACCTGCCGCCGCCGAGCCCGTCGGCGTCCACAGCGCCATGCTCCTCTAGCATGCTCGGTTCTTAATCTGTGGCTTCTACCTTCTTTCCCTCCGATTGGGAGTTGTTTAATTACCCGGTGCGTGCGAGTCGGCCGCAGATGGATTTGAGGACTGATGAAGACGAAGAACTTTAGAGTAGTTTATGGGTAGTTGAAGATGGAGGAGACTGAGGGAGACTTGAGCTTGGGAAGGTAAAGCTGAGCTGACCGGCAGATCAGGAGAAGCCATTGACTCTATGCCGAGCGGAAAAAAGGAATGCACGTACTGTACTCGACTACTCGGGTCTCAAGTAACTGTCGTAGTTTCAAAAAAAATAAAAAATTAACGGTCGTTTTAGATTGTCTGTAATTAGCCTATCTGAACTTTTATTACTGCATATCTTTCAATAATGTTTGATTCAATAATGTTTGACGCTTGGTGTTGGATGGCAAATATTGGAATTGTGATATTTATTATGGAGTACCATTCTATATGTACCAACTATCTGAACATTTTGTAAAATGTTATTATCAATGTTGATGAATTAATTATGAAGCAAATTAGCACTTGGTTTAGTCCTCTCGGCCTCCGTTATAAAGCCTAAAAGGCCCAAGGGTCTGACAAAGTGGGCTGGCCTGCTTGGTGGGCTGGTGCCATTTGGGTAGAAGTCTCATAAACCCATCTTTCGCTTCAAAGAAAATATCATAAACCCATCTACTTTGAATACCTTTTTATTACTATGTAATCAATTATTGCTCTGCTATTATTTTACGGGTTTCTACCATATGTTCATGTAATTTTTGTTCATTCAGATGATGGGCAAAAAGATCCTTTGGCTAAATATGGAGCCGCGAGCCTTCCAAAAGGTGTTCAAACTAAAGGTGTTATATGCTATGGTGCTTGTTGAGCAAGAGGAATGCAATAAACAAGTGAGCAAACCTGAGCACATTTGTGGAAATCTGCCGGAGTGCTCTAATGTGCATGCTCGTGGGTTCACCACTCATTTGGGTTCAGTTAAATCGACGGTGAATACTGCTAAAACAACATGGAAAAGAGCCAATCTCTGGAGTTCCGAAAATAAACATAGATGGATCCTTTGCCCAGAGTACTCATACACGGTGTAATGAGCAAATGCCAGTTTAATTCATTCTTAGCTAGAAAGTGTTCACATTCACAATAATAATTTTCATCTCCACACATGCAAAATACTTCCAGACAATAGAAATGTCCAATGCGAAACATCAGTAGTGGACCGGCATTACCCCATTGGATTTGGTTACTAGCACAAGTACATACACCATGATCTGCATGCAACATGCATGGCTGCGTATCCGTCACCAGCCACCAGGTTATTATAATTGTTATTAGGCTGGTCCAGTTTAGTCACTAGCCGCGTCACCAACGTGCTCGACAATATGCTCCGGACGCACGCGTGGTTTATCCGAAGGATCCATTATGCAAATGCAACTTTAGTTTCCCTCCAGCTTTGCCACCGGCCTTGTTCGTTATATAAGTTCATTCGTAGTCGTAGACCAGGCTTTCAGCCTGAAATCTGTGTGAATAGTTGAAACTTGCATCATGCTGAAGCTGAATGGAGCCAGCTTTGTGCTGCGTAATGCATATCAGCATATGAATCGCTAGCTTTGGAATTGTTTAGGTTGATATGCTAGTGAGTAAAGGTGAGAGGAAAATTGATAAGATTGGTCTTGATTCCTTGAGTAATTTGTTCATCAGCTGCCAAGCTGGCAGTAAGAATGTTCGGGTATACACAACCACTTGAACAAACTGCTGAAACAAGTGCATAACCAAATTAAATTCAGCAATTCCCTGAACCGAAATCAACCTATTAGATTCTAGATAGAGCTATTACAACAATCAAACGCCTTCAAAGAATCAATCCTATGTTTGTTCGTGCAATACATCTGCACAATCGACGAACCATCTTAATTATCTGGTTAGTAGAACAAGATCATGGCTTAAGCAGGGAGAGAGATGCTAGCTAGCTAGTTATGTACGTGCAGGTCCAACATTGTTGGTCGCTTAATTGTTACGCCAGTCAATATCGTCTTCAAATGTCGCGGAGGAGAAGCCGAGCGAGGACGCGAAGGTGGCCGTCGTCTCGCCGCCGATGTACCGCTTGAGCCGGTCCAGGTCGTCGGCGGCGTCCAACATGGTCGGCCGCGCCGCCGCGTGGTCCTGGGTGCAGAGGATGCCGAGCTCCAGCAGCTCGCTGATGGCCACGTCTGACATCCTCCTGATCTCGGGTGTTTGGTCCTGCACCATCCGCGCCAGCGCCGGGTCGACCACCGCGTCGGCGCGGCCGTGGTGGTGGGCCTTGACCCACCTGTGCAGGCTCATCCCGGCCTCGAACATGTCGTCGGTCGGCTTCCTCCTCGTCACCATCTCCAGCACCAGCACGCCGAAGCTGTACACGTCTCCCTTCGTTGTCGGGCTTGAGCCGTAGCCGTACTCTTTGTTTGACAAGAATAATCCAGATGCACTGATCAGGAGCTGGAAGTATGGCTAGCAGTGAAATTATCCAAAGCTAAGAGCGGCTGCATTTAGATGGCAATAAATTATCACACAAACGTAACATACCTGGAGGGATGTACCCGATGGATCCGCACAGCATGTTGGCCGTGGAGGCGCCGACGTCTGCGGTGTTGACCACGCCGCCGACGCTCATAACCAGCCGTGAGATGCCGAAATCTGAGACGAGCGCGGTCATGTCGTCGTTGATGAGGACGTTGCTGGGCTTGAGGTCGCAGTGGATGACCTTGACGGGCGAGTGGTGGTGCAGGTAGGACATCCCCTCGGCGATGTCGCTGCAGATGTTGACCCGCTGCAGCAGGCTGAGGTCCGCCCCGCCGGCGCCGGCGTAGAGGCACCGGTCGAGGCTGCCGTTGGCCATGAAGGGCAGCACGAGCGCCTTGAAGTCCGGCAGGCTGCAGGCGGTGACGATGCGCATGAGGTTGCGGTGCCGGATGCGCTTGAGCACCTGGCACTCGCGGTTGAAGCTCTTGGTGGAGTTCCCCGTCTGCAGCTGCAGCACCTTCACGGCCACCATGGTGCCGTCGCGCAGCGTGCCGCGGTACACCCGCCCGTAGCTGCCCGTCCCCACCAGCCGGTCCGCGCTGAACTCGTCCGTCGCCTCCACCAGCTCCCGGTACGTGATGCGCGGGTACTTGTACTTCATCGCCACCGGCGACGCGCCGCCGCCGCCGCCGCCGCGGAGGCGGCCCATCATGAAGAACATGTTGTCCTCGCGCACCGCCGCCCCCAGCCGTTCCCGGATCTTGCGGAAGCTGACCGCGCAGAGGATGGTCAGCGCGAACGCCACGGCCGCGGCGCAGAGGCACAGGATGACCAGGAACTTCCGGGACTGGAACCATGAGCGATGGTGGCGCCTTTCGTTGCAGGCGCGCTGGACCACCGGACCGCAGAGCCGCCGGTTGCCGAGGTAGGAGAGGACGCCGAACCGCGCCAGCGCGCCGGTGTCCGGCACGACGCCACTGAAGTCGTTGTACGACAGGTTGAGGTGCTTCAAGCCGGTGCATTTGGTCAGGCTCGCGGGGATCTCGCCAGTCAGCGCGTTGTTGGAGACGTCAAGACTCTCCAGGCTCTGCAGGCCGCTAATGGAAGAAGGCAGGGCGCCGGCGAGAGAGTTGTGCGATAGGTCGAGCACCGTCAGCTCGACGCAGTCCGCGATGCCGGCGAAGATCGCGCCGGAGAAGTTGTTCCATGACAGATCGATCGTCTGCACCTGCTGCATCTTGCTGAGGCTTCTGGGAAGCTGTCCCCCGAGCTGGTTCCGCGACAGGTTCAGTGTCATCTTCACAATGCCGGCCACCTGCTCCGGTACCTCCCCACTCAGCTGGTTACTGGAGAGGTCGAGGCGCATGAGGCTGGCGCACCGGCCGAGGCTCGCCGGTATCTCCCCCGACAGCCTGTTCCTCTGCAGGGAGAGGTAGGTGAGCTGGGTGAGGCTCCCGACGCTGCTGGGAATGCTTCCCGACAGCGCGTTGCCCGACAGGTCCAGCTCGCCGAGGCGCGTGGCGTTGCCGATGCAGGGCGGGATCTCGCCCGTCAGGGTGTTGTTGGACAGGCTGAGCTGCTGCAGTCCGGGAAGCCGGCAGAGGGACGCCGGGACGGTCCCGTTCAGCATGTTGCTCGACAGGTTCATCAGCGTCATGTTGATCACGTCGCCGATGTCCGCCGGGATGGGGCCCACGATGGAGTTCATCTCCAGGTTGAGGTGCCACATGTTGGGCGGGAGCATCGCGCCGAGGCGGCTGGGCAGCCGCCCGCCCATCCCCACGGCGCCGGCCTCCACCTCCTGGATCCGCGAGCAGTTGGACAGCGTGGCGAAGAACGGCTCCATGTTGGTGTTGCCGTCGTGGCTCCAGAACCGGTTGTTGGACAAATGCAGGTACTTGAGGTACTGTTTGCCGGAGATGATGCTGGTCGGGAGCTCGTCGGCGAGCGAGTTGTTCTCCACGTCCAGCATCAGTAGAATCGTGCAGTTAGCCAGCCACCGTGGGAGCGTGCCGGTTAGCTTGTTGGAGTAGAGGTTGAGGACGGCAAAAGTGTCGGCGAGGGTGCCCGAGGCGGCGCGGGGGATCTCGCCGGACAGGTCGTTGTCGCCGAGGTCGACGACCCCCAAAATGGTGCAGTTGAGGAAGATGGCGTCGGGGATGAGGCCTGACAAGTAGTTATGCTGAAGGCTGAAGTAGTACATGGCCGTCAGCTTGGCAAGGGACGGCGGTATGCCGCCGCGAAGCTGATTGTTGCCGAGATCAAGCGTGCCGAGGCTGCGGAGGTTGGAGAGCTCGGCTGGAATCTGCCCCGAGAGGAGGTTGCCGGACACGTCGAGGTTCTGCAGGCTCGAGAGGTTGCCGATGGACCGAGGGATGGCTCCGGAGATGCGGTTGTCGAACATGTAGAGGTTCTCGAGGCGCGTGAGGTTGCCGATCGACGGAGGGATGTTTCCGGAGATATTGTTGTTGGACACGTCGAGGTTCTGAAGATTGGAGAGGTCGCCAAGGACAGACGGCGTGGCGCCGGAGATCAGGTTGTTGGCGACGTCGAGGATCTGGAGGCGCAGGAGGTTGCCGAGGACGAGAGGGATGGTGCCGGAGATGCGGTTGCTGCGCACGACGAGGCTCTCGAGGCGCGTCAGGTTGCCGAGGGACGAGGGCATGGCCCCGGAGATGCTGTTGTTGGACACGTCGAGGCTCCGGAGGCGCACGAGGTCGCCGACGACCGCCGGGATGGCGCCCGAGATGCTCATGTTGGCGAGGGCGAGCCCGACGACGTGCTCTCGCCGCCGGTCGCAGGTGACGCCCGTGAAGCTGCAGACGTGGCCGTTGGACTCGTTCCAGTCGGCCAGGGCGGATGCAGAAGGCAGCGTGAGCCCGCGCTTGAGGGCCAGCAGAGTGGCCCTCTCCTGCAGCAGGACCTGCCGCCGCCGCGGCCTGAGCGCCGTCGACGCGAGGTCGAAGGAGAGTGCCAGGTGGAGGAGGAGGAGCAGAATGGCCGAATGTTTCACGGCCATGGTGCCCCTCATCCTGCTTTCCCTGACGACGTCGGGTACAAGTGCACCACCACTCTCGATGGCCAGACCTACACCTACTAGCTAGGCAAAAAAACTAAGCCTCTACATGGCAGTAGCAGTAGTAGTATCTTTCCTATCTGCTACTATAGCTTGTTACCAGAGAATGATCAATCGAGCTTTGGGAGATGACAGCTTACACGTACTTGGATTGGAGAGACCCAAGGCATGGACAGGCAGCAGGATGACTGATGATGAAGAGAATAAAGATGGAGATGGCAGAGATGTGGCCGTGGCTTGAAACGACGACGAAAATGGAGGTAGAGGCGGCGCAGACGTTTCTGCGCGGGGCATGATTGCCTGCCGCACGACGGGCGCGCGGCTTTTTCCGCTTGGGTTCGTGCATGATGAGTGGGCGGGGGAGCCAGTCGCGGAGGGCGGGGAGCAGATGTGCGCTGCCGCGCGGGGGGACAGCGACGGGAGCGAAAAGGACGGTTCGCGGTGGTGGGCTCCGCCGAGAACAGGGCTGCAGATTGTGGTGGGGAGGGGGACGGATCTCAGATTGTGCCGCCGCACGCACTCGCGCGCGCCAGGAGGTGGCTGATTTCTGCTTCTCCCGGCAACACAAGAATGATGTGGTGCCTGCGGACTTCTTGAGGAACAAAAAATCACTTTTTCTGAGAGTCAATAGGGATGACAGAATGAAGGAATGCAGGGATATTTCTCTGTCTGCCATATCCTAATCCTAGTTTTCTGCTAATAATTCTTTAGCGCAAAACAATGGTGCGAATTCAGAGATAAGCTCGTCTCACCAAACTTCAGGGCAACATCTTTCATATCCCTGGTGCCAACACAGAATGCCCAGGTACAGGCCCAACCTTACTGTGATGAACATGCACATCCTCTAGCACTAGGCGCACACGTAATTCACGTATAACTTTTTCAATGCTTTGGTACAGTCCAGGCACCAGCCCAGAAATTACAGACTCGAATGAGAATTATGCTGTGCTGTGTGCACGGGTTGACGGGCGGGCATGAAACAGCGAAAGTTTAACCTATCGCGCCTTGTTTATGCCTAGGCAACCAAAGAATGTCCATGTATGATTAACACTTTCTGCGGCTAGAAAGATCGGCCTATGCAGCTAAGTACGTTATTCAATGGTTTGTTAGGTACATCATGCCTTCTCTTTTAGCCAAATCTAGTGGGGCACTCTTGACATGTCCCATGGGTTCGCTGCTGTTAAACGCTTAAAAAAAAAGCTTAATCTGCAGATTTTTGGCCCTGTTCCACCACCAAAGATATGCGGGTTGTGTTAAGCAGATCATGCTAGCTATTCATGCTCGTGTTTTCACACTGTTGCCATGAACTGCAAAGGAATTAAAGGTAAGTATAATTAAAGGACGAATGATTTTTGCAGTATGTACATGGAAGAATTTGGACTTGTTTGACAAAGATTCTCCGAAAATAAGTGATTATGTGGCTCAAAGTGATTCTCTTGAATAAACTCTTAGAATGAAGAGAAAAAATAACTTCATACAATAAGAAGAAGCTACTTTATTTATCACCCAGGCCATTCATTTCAGAGAATCACTTCACATCATCGGCTCTGTGAAGCTCTACTGAACGGGGCCTTTATCATGCACCCAAAATGTATCTGACATTTTTTTAGTTCATGTAAAAATTATATGTAGGTAAGAGTATTTAGCTTGTCGTCCTTGGATGATGCAAGGGTACCTTTTGCCGTTTGACAAAACCCTAGGAGTGCAAGCTACTCCAAGAGAAAGTGCAAGACGTGATGCTATCCTCCCAAAGCATGGCTACTAGTTAGTTGCCTAATCAGTCATCTACAACATGCAATGGCAGTTCAGAGCTCTTTTGTTCCCTCTGTCTCACTTCAGAACATGCCTAGTTTGCAAATTTATGGCATTATACCATATAAAGACATTTAACAGCTGTTCAGAGAATCATGTAAGGATACTCACATGAACAGAGAGGGGAAGCTAAATAGTGTCTGGACTCTGGACAAAAGAAATACCCAAATTCCCTCTGGTTCTGTAAGTTTGTTTCAGAATGGACAAAAGAAACACCCAAACTGTGTCTGACTTGCGATGTATGTGGATGTAAATAAATAGGTAAAATATAGGTTTCGATGTGGGAGTATATCTACAATCTTCTGAAGCCTACTGATCATTAAGCAATGGCTCATAAGATTCAAGACTTTTTGCCATTTGACGCAACACAATGGTTACAGGCAATGCATGTGAGGTGTGATGTTTCTTTCTAAAACTAGTTTGTAGCCTAACCGTGCTGGGCTACGAGATGAGCTCCTGCCTGGTAATACCGCGCGGCAGCAAGCAGTTTGGGAATGAGCGAAGGAGCATTATAACCCCGGGAAGAAAAGGCTGCCGGCCTGCCGCCGGGCGGGAGTGACGGAAGCGGAAGGGGAGGTGGAAAACGCCCTCGGGCTCCGGAGACGCGCCGGCGGGCGGTGGCGTGGTATCGTCTCGGACTTCGGACTTACAGCTGGGCTGCGGCCTTCCTTTTGTAGTGGGCTAGAAATAGCTGATACTGGGCCTCGACTTCTTGGCCCACAACAGTATACATTTTGTCTCTCAACTAAAGGTGGCTAAACGGGCGGCCCGACACGTTGAATATAAGGCTGACATGGCCTATGGGTCATTTTGGGCCGTGTCGAGACAGCCTTAGGACTCAGCTGCCGGCCTATGGTACGACCCTAAAATACAAATTCATGCCGGGCCGGCCCACTAGGCACGCAATGAAACACGGCCTAATAATTCAGTTACAGCACATTAACACTTAAAAGTGATGAAAAATAAAGAGAAGTAAGGTGGGTGGTGGGATTTAAACTCAAAATCTCCACTAAAGTAATGAGATGACTTACCAACATACTAGGAAACTCTTTTTTAACTATAATATAAATATAATTATACTTATACAAACTTTATCAGATCGTGCCGTGCCGACCCTCAGGCCCGTCGGCCCAAACACGGCCCTTACCATAGGACCATGCCGACACGGGCTCTAAATTGAGTGGGCCATGCCATGATCGGGCCGTGCTTTTTTTTGCATGCTTTGTGTCGGCCCACTTAGTCCGGCCTCTTTGGACAGCTCTACCCTTAACTATCGTCGTAGTTTGTTTTTCATTCCTAAACTACGAAATCAGGCAACTTGAGTCTGTGAACTATACAAACAGTTCAGTTTTCGTCCCTTACCAATTTCGATGTCAGTTTTGGTTCCGGTGGCATGTGACACCCACGTGTTAGGCCCTCCACAATAAAAGCGCACACGGTGGAAAATTGGGTTCCAGAAGAGAGTTCTACATCTCTTGCCATGGATCAAAATTTGTCTCTTATAAATTAGTTCCCTACCACTTCAATTGCTCAGATCTGGTGGAGGAATCGAAAGGAGGCGTGAATTGTATTTTTGAAATGCTTCCCACAGTCTGTGAATTGTATTTTTGCTTGTCCTTTTCTTGAGCTCTAGCTGCATTGCGCCCTTGTGGTCGACGTCTCTGTGTCACATCTCCATCTTCAGTAACTCCCTGATGCATTCAGCTTAGTTCTTTTGACCATTTCTTCAATTGGGTAAGATGTGCTCCACTTGGGTTGATCCTTCGCAGCTCTCCACCAATGCTCTAGTGCGAATGGCCTTTTCTTTTTCACCAATAACAAGTACTCTGCATGAGCTCTCTCCATGACTTGGTCATCTGATTCGCCACTGCCATGTTCCCTTTTTGCCTTGTCATAGCATGCATTAAACTTGTTAATGAAAGGAGCAGTCTTGTTCCAATGGTTTTTGCATTGTATAACAGTTCTTTTTTCATTTTTAGGAGCACTCTGATTGTACATTGCAGCAATGTCACTCCAGTACCTATCTCCCTTCTTATCATTTCCACAAAACGAATCATTGGTATTTTTCACCTATGCACTAACCAGACGCTCATTCTCTTTTACACCCCAATGTACATGCCTTCTCTTTGTCACACCTTCATTAGGACTCAAGCTACTATCACTCAAAACTTCCTTTTCTGCAGATTGTGGAGCGACTTGTTGAGCTATGAACACTGGAGAGGATGGATCAATTGGACTGCTTTCATCACCACGTGAGATGTTGCCTCCTCGGCTACCTCCAGATAAAGCATCGATCCGAAAGGTGGGTACTGCCCCATGTAACCTTGATAAGGAGAGCCATAGGTTCCTTGTGCTGGTGGAAACTGTGGGTAATTCAGTTGGCCTCCATAACCTTGATAATGATTGAATGGGTATGTGTATTGAGGATTCAAACTTGGAGGAAAATGTGGAGGTGGATAGTTCATCGGAAGCTAAGATGGTGGGAAACTTTGCTGTTGGCTAAGAGGAAGAAGATGAGCCGTCCATGACTATACTATCCTCTGTTTGTAGATGAGTGAAAAAAAATCTGTATGAGTGTACATGTATATATAGCATACGAGCAGGTTGATTTCGTTCTAGCCGGCAACGGTCTTCTCTGTATTTGAACGTTGGGATGTCTTGACTGTTGCTATAAAAATGAAAGTAACTGCCATCTGCTACTATAATAAAAAGTATCGTAGTTTATTATTTGGGCACCGGAGCAAGTACTTGCTCCGCTCCTGCTTTTTGGGCTGCGTTTTGGTTTAGGAATCGATTACCACAATGGTGGGAGCGGTTCTGGTGGCTTTTTGGGCATCACTCTACAGGACCACTTAAGAGAGCCTTAGTAACCACAGCATCTAATGTTGATGAGACCTATGCTTCAGTGAACTAGCAGCGTGCGAGTCGGGCGACCTCGACGGCATGCATGAGGCTGTCCGCCGTCGGGGACTTCACGACGAGTATCTATTCAGCTTCAACAACAATCGTTTGTCATCTTTTTGACAAAAAAAAACGGTATGCTACCATGGACTTCCTGTTGGTAAGTTCGCAAACAATTTGTACCTGCGTAGGTGTGCAAGATGAGGATTGTATTCTGGCTGCTTTTGACTGAGGTTCACCGCTGCTCCTGAGTGCTGTATTTGGGATCAGGGACGGGGACGAAGCAGCTCTATCTTCTATCTATACTATAAAGGCTAAACTTCCTCTCTAATTCTGCTCACCAAATAAAATACCCAGCACCAGCGTAATCTCCCATGAGTAAACCTAGATTATGGGTCCACCTACTTCACAAATCACGCAGCTCCATACGATTGTTAACTGACTAATGGGTCCAGGCTCCAAAAGTAACGCAGTCCACGCATGTTACTACTGCGTGTCATCATGTTTTCAGGGACTTTTTGCACCACCGAAAGTTTCTACCCTGCCCCAAATAGGCACACAAGTTTCCGTTTTATTAGTCCCTAATTTATCGATTATTTCCTTTCTTACGACAGCTTTCCTTGCCATGCAAAATATTTTGAATGCGGCTTGATGGCGGAGTCAGTAGAGAGAAGTCATACGTAACCTCATCTTCTTCCTTTGGTTGGCGGCCAACAACGGTGAAAATTGCTTGATCCTGATCTCCGTCCGTCAGTCAATATGAACAGCGGCGTTGAACCACGTAGAATTGTTAAGACTGAAAACCACTAGGTGAAGATTTTCCTGGATCACAGCCCCTAAAGACGGAACAATCACGCGAGGTAACCGGCTTTTTCTGAATCAACATTCCAAAGCATGTCTGTTGTCCAATTTGTTGTGTGCTATCATTGTTCATATATTACCATGGCTGGATCTACCCGACGAGTGAGCAACCAGGCACCAACTACGTGCAGCTCACAAAAAAACACCCGTTTCCTATGGTTGTGGGATTAGCAATGATTTCTGACTTTTTTGTTTAATTTATTTGTCTTTTCTAATGGCAATAGCTGGTCAAGATTTGTTTTCAAAACTTCAGAAACTTATGCTTTTCACACCTTTTTTTGTTTAGATTTCAGAGTATGAGAAAGAAGAGAAAAATTACTCAAATATACTGATATTGTCATTGCCGATATGGTGAGCCAAAGTTCCTCAATGTTGATTGATTCTTACTCTTTTGCATTCACGACTAATATCCTCATCTAATATGATACTCTGAATTTGTAACCACGATGAGATCGTACTGTCATGTTTAAATAATAATTCCCGAGCAATCAAGCATAACATCCTAATTAGAAGTCTTTGATCTAACCCACCCCTTCCTCCATGACCCTGTGTTCCCACCCCTTCCTCCATGATCCTGTGTTTATGCGTACATTGCATTGCTGATAACATTCAATGTAGCTTGCAAAAAATAAATTGAGGAAGAAATAGTGTAACAGCTGGTTTTGTTATCGATGATTATATTGAGTGCACAAGATCAGTCAACCAATTTCTCCAAAGAATTTCTTGTGATTGATAAGGTTAATTATCACTAAACTTATAATTATTTCGGCTGATCTTATAATGTTTTACATGCACATATTTTCTGTGATTTTGTTTCTTCAGAACAATGGAAAATTCAGTCAGGCCTTTGATCGACCTAACATTACAAGAGTATGGGAATCCGAACATCAAGATTATGCCAACATTGAAACGGAGACCATTGATCGACTTAACAAATGTCATCCAAAGTGGTATAAGTTGCAATTTTTAGATGTTTTTATTAACCGTTCTATCCCTTGTTTTTGAAACTGACCATAATATGCCTGACTAGACGCCAACCCAGAAGGGAGGGACGATGGTTCTGTCAAAAGACGCCAGCAGGATAGGGAGCGAGCGAAGAGAATTCGCGAGAGGAGAAAATCAAAGGCCACTACTGTTGATAAGCAAAATCAACAAGGTTTCATGTTGTCAGAGAAGCTGGACGGGTCTGAACCTAAACAAGGTGTCAATCGACATGAAACAATTCTTTGTTTTTCTTTTGACTTTTGATCATGGCCGTATCCATGGCTCACCCATTTGATTTGATGCAGATCCAACTCAACATTCACAGATTACCTGTGACGCCGAAATAAATAGGGATGGGGATACCGACGAGGAAGATGATGGATGGCTAAAAAGAGGGACACACCTGGATTCTTTTCCTTCACAACTTCATGATACTGGAACCCAGGCTGAGTGTGTTACTCAAGCAGACTTGGCGTTGGCAACCAGACATCAGAAAAAACGTGAATATCAACAGGCTTATCGAAAAAGAAAGCGAGAAGAACAATTAAACGCCAGTGTTAACACAACTGTGGATGAAAACGGTGAGTGTTGCCTACCTATCGGTCCGTGTGCAGTGATGTATCGGTTTCTACAGAACATCAACATGGGCTATTTCTTTAACAGTGTTAGAAATATTCTAAAGTTTTTCATTATGTAGTGAGCACTCCAGCCAGCAAGGCGTCGAAGCAAAGACAGATGTACGCCCAAATGTCAGAGCATGAAAAGAGTACCATTCGCACAAAAAAATGGACGTATCAAGAGGCGTACCATGCAAAGAATAAATCCACATTGCGGCACAGCACGCCAGGTGATCTTGAGACTCTCGCTACGTGTGCATGTTATTTTGCTTCATTTTTCTGATCATACTGTTATATGCGGCGTCACATATACTAATCCTGTTGCACGATACAGAGTGCTCACATCGCCCGCAGTCAGGTGAGCTCGTAAAAGTGGCTTTTGATTCAGGTCTGTGGGAGCCTGAAAATGCAAACGGACACATTGAAGATGAGTAGCTGCTCATTATCAGATTTTTTTAAGCATTATTTCTCAAACGCCGTAATAATGCGCTCGAACATATAGAAGAGGAGTTGGAGTGCATGAATCCGCTAGATTGTGTTCATTCCGGGTCAGATGAAGATGAGGAGGAAAGGTTGTTTAATGGTGGAGGTAACTATTGTCGTGCTGATCATAGTTCAATGTATTAACTATGACATAATTGAACATTCTCTTAGAAGTGTAATTTTTTTTCACTGATTGTAGAGGCTCGATACATGTCCTTCAAACAGGATAGGCCAGGCGCAAGTGCGCATGATCCTTTCGACCATGTATACCATAATTTACCGAAAAAACATCATGTTCTTAGAAAGGTAAAGCCATGTGTTTTCTGTGGTGCTAAGCGCTTCTCTGGAGAGGGCAAGTCGTTCTGTTGCAGACAAGGCAAAGTTAAAATACATATTCCTGTCATTCCCAATGAGTTGAAGCGTCTTTTTACCAGTCAGAATGACCAAAATGCAACCTATTTTCGTAAGAACATAAGGTACTTCAATTCACACTTTTCCTTCACCAGTCTTGGAGCAAAACTGGATCGTAGGTACAGCACACCTGTGGGGTCTGGTGTTTATACTTTTAGAGGGCATGTGAGCGTATATCATCGTCTTGACCAGTTGGTGCCGGGAGATAGGGGTCCAAGGCACATGCAACTATACTTTTATGACACCGATGAAACCATTGAGCATAGATTGATAAGGTCTCTAGGTCTGGATCAAGAAGTTGTCAAGAAAATATTGGAGATTCTCTTTGATAATCCTTATGTCAGTGTTTTCAAACATCTCGGTTCTGTGCCTAACCTGGATGAATACCGGATCGAGCTTAACACTGATATAAATGTCGATCAGAGGAGGTATAATGCGCCGACGGTTTCTCAGATCGCTGCTATCTGGGAGAATGGAAGTGATCCGAGGAAGATGTTTGAGAGGAGCATCATGGTATGTGGTCTGTGTAATAGTCCACAACATATTAGGGCATATTTCGGATGCTATGATCCCTTGTCATACCATTTGTTCTTTCCAAACGGGAAAGCTGGATGGAATAAGAAGATTCTATATGATGGTCTTGGTGATGACAATTCTGATCCTATATGTGTTGATAGCATCACAGGTAACTATTGCGCCTTATATTGTTACATTATTATTTATGATGATATTTATTCTGTGCACTAAGACACCTTGTTAATACATGTGCAAAAGTATTCCAGCATGTATTGTTAAGACAAATTTTGTTTAATTTCTAAATTTTAATCATCTATCATTAATTACCAGAGAGATTGATTTAGATGCTGGTAATTATGAAGGATCAGGATATTATCAGCACGGTTGGTCGTATGTGCCACCAGATTTATTTAGATTACAAAACATCAATTTTCCATATTGTGCTAATATGTTTTTCATGTGGGTGAGGATGATTATATTGCGGACCATGATGGCGAGGATGGTGATGAGGAAACTAATGAAGTAAAAACAGGTATACCATATAAGTTTGAACACTATTGTTATTATACATCTAATCTAATTCACTATGAAAATTGTTTATTTCTGTCTGTCTATGTTTTGTATATACAGGTGGAACTAGGAAGTATGTCGCGGCCAGAGAATATTATTGTTACAAGCTACAAATTAGGCCCAATGAATTAATTGTACTGTTCTACGATGTAAGGCTGTTGCTCCAACAGTTTCTTGTTGACAGCTATGTTAAAGTTGAATCAATGAGGTTGGATTGGTACTCATTGCCTGCACATCAAAATCTCATCAGGGCTGACCTATATCAGGTAAGACATTAGTCGTTATGTTGAAAGAATATTTACAATCTCTCCCCACATGCAATAATTTGTGTTCTATTTTGCTTAGGGTATTGTCGACACGCTCGCAGCTGGTGAATATTGAGCCTCAAAGGCTAGAAAGAGAATTGTCCTCCCTAGGTCTTTCCCGGGGGGCGGTCATGATGTGCAAGCACGATTCCTTGATGCAATGACATTGGTACAACAATGACTTGCAACCTCTACTAGCCAGAGAACTGCCTGGACAAGCGCCTCAAGATCATCCAGAGGTGGTGGCAAGGGTTTACAGGGCTAAGTTTCATGATTTGCATGATCGGTTGACAAAGAAGAAACATTTTGGAGAGGTAGCAGCGTATGCACATGTAATCGAGTTTCAAAAAAGAGGCCTACCACATGAACACTTCTTATTAGTCATGGCAGAAAAATATAAGCTAAGCGGCCTCGAAGATTATGATAAATATATGTCTGCTGAAATCCCTGACAAGAAGAAGTATCCGGTTTTGCATGACCTTGTTTGCAGGCATATGATGCACGGACCATGTGGAAATCTGAACAGGAGATGTTAGTGCATGATCGATGGCAAGTGCCGCTTTCGATATCCTCGTCAGTTCTGCAACTCCACTCAACAGGGTAAAGATTCATATCCCATCTATAGAAGAAGGGATGATGGACAAGTCATCGCGGCAAGACGACATAAATTAAGTAACAGGTGGGTTGTTCCTTACAACCCAGCCCTGCTGATGATATACAATTGCCACATAAACATTAAAATTTGCTCAAGTATCAAAGCAGTTAAGTATTTGTACAAATATATTTATAAAGGTCCGGATGGGGGTTCCTATGCTCTGCATCAATCAGAGACAAATGTTCAATCTGGAATGGTGACAACAGCAAAGAGGGACGAGAAATCTGGTCCTGAAGGCAATGCTGAAATTGAAGATAAGGTTATAAATGAGATCAAACAATATAGAGATGCCCGTGTTGTGACGCCATCAGAGTCGGCGTATAGGCTATATGCGTTTTCTTTATATCAGGTAACCGGCTGTTACATCAATATCTTAATTAGAATTTGGATGTCAATAATATTTGCGATGTTATCTTGTCTTAACTATATATCTATACTGTTATCTTGTGCAACGTAATGGAAGAAAACACCCAGCCCCAACAGAATCAGTTATGCCATTTTTTTAACTGATGCAGGTTTCACCAGCTGTCTTACAACTCATGGTGCACCTCCGTGGCATGCATATGGTTGCCTTCAAACCAAAAGATGACCTGCAGGAGGTTCTTAATTGTGAAAAATCACAAAAATCCATGCTCACCGAGTATTTTCGGATGAATACTTTTGACGCAGATGCTAGAAAGTTGTTGTATATATAGATGCCCGAGTCATATAGGTGGGAAAGAACAGACAAGATATGGGTTAAAAGGGAAAATGGGAGAAAGCAAATAGGACGGATGGTTTACACTAACCCAGCTGAGGGTGAAAGGTACTACTTGCGTGTACTATTATATCATATGAGGGGTGCCACTTCTTTCACCCACCTCAGGACTATTCAAAATGTACCATGTGCAACTTTTAGAGAGGCATGCGAGGTTGTTGGTGTAGTGGACATGGACAAATCGCTTGACCAATGCTTGAAGGAGGCATCAAATTGGCAAATGCCCTATTCTCTCAGAAGGCTTTTCGCTATAATCATGGTGTTCTGTGAGGCAACAAGCATTCGCGAACTATGGGATAAGCATTACACTTCTCTGTCTAAAGATTTTTCACACCGGAACAACAATGCGAAGGTTGTGGAGCAATTGGTTCTTTGCCATGTTTATTCAATTGTTAGTGCTATGGGAAAGGATATCTCTAAATGCGGTTTGCCTAAACCTAATCCTGAAGGTGATTTCATTGTTATAAATTATTTGGTTGCTAATCCATATACTATATTCAAATCACCACATCAGTTGTCTTATTTGTAGGACTTTTTAGTGTGTTATCCTTTTATTTATTACTATTCATCCCATTATTTTGGAGAACTATTTCAAACATATTTAGCTTAGACTCTGATGCCTAACTTGATGGATTGTTAGATTTTATTGTATCAACTCACATTCTAATATTACTTTGTTTCATATTTAGTTATTTTAACCTTTTTATTTATTGCATCATTAATTTTAACGTTTCCAATTTGATTATGTATGTGCCAGATAATTTTCAATATAACCATGAACCATGCTTTGAAGGTTGCTAATGCCTCCATGCAGATAGCAGCCATGCACATTTCAATAGAGAGATAAGTGATCAAAATGAGCTAGGGGTTAATAATGAAGATCTCTGCAGTGTCGACAGCCTTAACCCCGAGCAGCGGGGCGGCTATGATGTGATCATGGAACATATAAGAAAAAAGAGGGGCCAGGTATTTTTTGTGGATGGTCCAGGAGGAACGGGTAAAACTTTCCTATATAAGGCACTAATTGCAACTGTCAGATCTGAAGGTTTTATCGTAGTTGCAACCGCGACATCAGGTATTGCAGCTTCAATCATGCCGGGTGGATGCACTGCTCATTCCGTATTTAAAATTCCAATCAAAATCACAAATACCAGCGTGTGCAACTTCTCTAAAAGGAGCGATACAGCTGATCTTCTCCGTGTTGCTTCGCTAATTATCTAGGATGAGGTAGCCATGACCAAGAGGCAAACGGTCGAGACACTAGATAGATCACTGCAAGATATTATGGATTGCACACGACCATTTGGTGGCAAGGTTATTGTTTTTGGAGGGGACTTCAGTCAAGTTTTACCGGTTGTAGCGCGTGGCACAAGGACACATATTACTGATGCGACCTTGCTGAGGTCACATCTATGGGAGAACATAAGAAAGATTAGTCTGACTCGAAATATGAGAGCCCAGTCTGATCCATGGTTTGCTAAATACCTTCTTAGGATTGGTAATGGTACGAAAGAGACTTTTTTCGGTGATTATGTTGCTCTCCCATCGGACATTACCATTGGCTATGAAGATGAAAACTCCATTGACCACCTTATAGAATGTGTATTTCCTGACCTACAAGGAAATGGCAACTGTACTGGTTATATGAGCACTAGGGGTATTCTATGCACGAGGAATGACTACGTGGATGAAATAAATGCAAGAATGATTGGGAAATTTCCTGGCAAGGAAAAGGTTTTTACAGCTTTGATTCCGTTGAGGATGATTCACAGAACAATTATTCACAAGATTTTCTCAATTCAATCACACCAAATGGTTTGCCTCCGCATGAACTTAAAATTAAAATTAATTGTCCTCTTATTCTGTTGCGTAATCTTGGCCCGTGTAGCGGTATGTGCAATGGTACACAACTTATTGTGAGGGCATATGATGATCATGTCATTGATGCTGAGATGGTCAATGGAATGCATGCTGGAGATAGAGTGTTTATACCTCGCATTCCCATGTCACCATCTGAAGATCTTGCCCTTCCCTTCAAGTTCAAGAGGAAACAATTCCCAGTCCATCTCAGCTTTGCCATGACTATTAACAAAGCATAGGGACACACGGTGCCTACCGTGGGTATTTATCTTCTCGAGCCAGTTTTTGCCCACGGACAACTATATGTGGCCTTATCTAGAGGTGTGCCCCGACAAACAACATGGGTCCTTGCCATGCCGAACAAACAGATCGATCCAGAAGGAAGGAGCACTAAGAACATTGTGTATAGGGATGTATTATAGTCTTAGTAATCAGTAAGCCAAGCAGGATGTTTAAGTATTATTGTCCGTGCGTTGCTGAAAACAAAGTTCATGCATAAGCGGGTTTAAAATCAATTTCATGCCAATAATTTTTACTACCATTTTGCCAATAGTTGGATGATTTTAATAAAAATGTTTGTTATAATATGCTGTCCAGCTAGAAGTTAGGACCTGCCTTTACTGGGCACACGTTGGATTTTTTGTTTATTATAACATCCACAAATTTATGTTATCTATAATATATTATTTGCACTTCAACATGTAATTTGTTTTCGTTTGTTTACTCGAATGTAGTTATTTTACAGATCCACGTACGATGTTACTAGTTATGAGAGCCTGAGGTGGACAGCACGACATGCGGTTTATAGAAGTGAGATCAGCTATGACGGTATTGCTCTGAAAAGCGTACATGAGGATTTGGATTTGTTTCCATTTGTTTAATCGAATGTAGTTATTTCACAGATCCGCGTGCGATGTTACTAGTTATGAGAGCCTGAGGTGGACAGCACGACACGCGGTTTATAGAAGTGAGATCAGCTATGGCGGCATTGCTCTGAAAACTGGGAGAGGACATGTGCCACCCATGCGCCCATTCTTAGTAGACTACGAATTTCTCATATGTGGCATTTGATTCTTCCTTTGTACACAGTTATAAATGGTATATGTTTTTTTTTATCAAAGTCAATGTGTCATATGTTGACTAACCGTGCATAAAAAAGGTTGCGCGTTAGGGGATCGCGCGACCCCATCTGCCGCGCCCCACGTCGCCACTCCGATCGCGCTCATTCCAACAGACCGTGCCCGCCGCGCGCCGTGTCTGCCCCTCACGTCCGAGTCTGCCGTGTGCCGCGTCCATGCTCCTCCTCCGAGAGCCCCACCCGCCGCCTGCCTGCCACACTGCCGTGCTTCCGCCCATCGTCGAGCCGACCGTTGCACCCCGGAACCTTCTAGGTCCGCCAGAATCATTCGGCCCTGGCAACTCGAACCATCTAACCGCGCCAGCGAAAACCGTCCACCGGTGTCGTGGTGGCGCACTCGAAGGTGCGACACACCGCCTGTACTTCCGCCGAGCTTCATGACTGCTTTGCCCCGCCTATCGTGACCCTCGTCCACCGTCGTCGGAATCGCCGCCACCCCTCGCGTTAAACCGCTACCGGTCTTTGAGTTTTATCTACTATCACTATTTGGAATGGAACTGATCCTCATATTACATTGCATGAGGTTAGCATGTCAATGCTTTGTTATCAGAAGTATTGATCCTCGGTTATATAAAACCTTTGTTCTATTGTACTAATGCAAGATGGACAAGCACTAAGAATGCAATTTCTGGTCGATATGTTGTCTTTTTTCGGGAATAGATATATACCCTTCTTAATGAAGATATCAAAAACTGCCTTAAGCGCATAAAGAATGTGTGAAATTGAATGTGCACTTGAATATAGCAGTCATACACTATATAGTTACTTTACCTATGTGCGTCCTTATTTACTAGGAATAGGCACAACTATATTTATGAGCAGTGGAAAAATTTGTAACATTGTATTAATATTGATATTTCTATAATTTATAATGTTTCCTAAAAAGCACGATGGACAAGTGCACTATATTTTTCACGTGAGAATAATAAGTTGTCTTAAAAATATTCATAGAGCGAGGACAATACGTGCATGCCGCATATGCAAAGTACTAGTTTGAGATCAGGTTTCTGTATTGGTCTGGGCTGGTGACGGCTAGAGAGCAAATTGGGCCTTGAAGAGATTCTCGGTAGTGGTCACTTGGGCCTTCCTAGCGTCAGCTTCTCATCTCATCTCACCAAGGACCAAGCACGCCCACGGTCACGGATCATTGGGAATTTGGGATGGACATTAGTTTGAAATGCAGATGTCGTTCATGGTTTGGATGAAGTTGTTTCAAGCATATAACAGAAAAAAGAAAGTTGTTCATTCTGAAAAAAAAAGTTGTTTCTAGCCACACGTATATCTTTCCATATCTTTTTTGAAAGTAAAACTGCAAGTATATCAACGTCAACGATGATGTCTCCATCGTATGGTAGTTTCTTTTCTAATTAATACTTATCATGAATACATGCAGCACAACGCTACTACGCAATCCCTTTCCACTTAAAAAAATTAAAGTTACGTAATAATCTCTTACTAGACAATTGTATTTGAATCAACATAACGTAAAGCTGGATGCCTCGAACTGGCACGACGCTTCTTGCCTGTTGAAAGGCAATGTCAATGCTTGTACTTTGACTCGATCCAAGTAAGGATTATCTTGCGGAGTTGCGGGTGGCAGCAAGAGGACCAGATACGTTTGATTATGCGGTCTCCGTGCATATCTTACTTGCCACCAGAGACGACATTCGTGCTAGTATACCCATTTCGTGTCCGTGTGTTACCCAATATCCATTCACAGCTCCATATTTTGAGCCTTTCAGGTCACCCGCACGTACGATTGCAGCAAAGAGAATGAAAATAAAAAGAAGTGCGTGTTCTATGGAGTGCTGCGCTTTGAGTGAGTGCCAGTACGACGATGATTGATGCGCCGGCCGGCCGGCGGCCGCACGCATAAACAGCCTGGCACGTTGTTGTGGTGCCCTGCCCATTGATCGGGGCGGCGGCGCCGATGATGATTGCTTGCCGGCTTCGATCGATTGTTTACTGCGCTACGGTACACTACAGCTACAGTCTCCGTAGTCCGTCCTAAAAAGGAATGGCCACCATATCATCATCGAGCACGTAATCATAGTGGTGCGCACGCTCTAATAATCCGTTTTATCCATCCGTCTATCACGGCGTACGTACCGCATCACTAGGAGTTCCTTTTCTTTTTCCTTTTGGACGAACTGAATGCAGCAGTAGAAGTTACTCAAGGTACTCCGGGGATGATTGAAAAGAGAAAAAAGGAACATTGGCACGCGTTCCATCTGCTTCAGGAAAAGAAGCAGCCAGGATGCGTGGATCGTGCGTGGGCGCAGCGGGTGCACGGATCCTCTCTGATTCTGGACAGATCTCGATGGATGCCGCCGCGTCATGGGTGCTCTCCCTTTCGCGAATCGCGATCCTCGCCACCAGCGCCACTGGCACTGGGCACGGGCGATTTGCGGGTGCCACTTGTGCCACAGGACTCCTCTCTCCTCATGCTCCAAGAAAGAGCCCAAGAACATCGTCCAGGTGTAGGGATGGTAATTCGGGTTTCGGGTACGGAGCCCTGCCGAGTTTGGCACATGACGCGTGTAGGTATGGGTGTATTTTCTCACCCGCGGAGCACACTCGCACCCGTCCCGCATAGTCACGGGACAGACGTGGGTTTTTTTCCCACCCACGGATGCCTCGTGTGGCCTGAAATAAAAGACGCAGGAATAATTTTAGTCTAATATTTCTTTATGAGAATGAGAATTATATGCGTCTAGTAATTTTTGCATGTATATATATTGTCATATTATGTTAACTATCAAGTTATGAATTAGTTAGTATTTTTTTATTATGTAAAGTATATGAAAATTATATAAAATTAAACTAAAAATATATTTTTTCATGAGAAATCCGTGTGGGATCCATTACCCGCTCGAAACCCAATGAATGCGGACACGGGTGTGAAATCTCACCCACGGATGCGGATGTAGTTAAAAATTTTTACCCACAACATCTTTTATAGTAGGTGTGCTTTTGTTCCACCCACCTCGAACCCGTCCCGAGGACATCCCCAGCAGGTGTCGGTTCCGCGGCACAGGACCACGTGCCGGGATCGTATAAACGCATCTCGTGTTCGCGCAAAAGGGATGGGAGGGCACCTGTCCTGTCCGCATCCGGGGCTCGTGCTCGCGCGGCGGAAGGCGGTCCGGGTTCGTGGCCGCCGCGCGAGAACATGCAGCCGATCGCTACGGGCATGTGCGCTCTCAGGACCCAGCAGCAGGGGACGCGAGAGCGGCCGGCAAGTGGCGGGCTCGCTCGAATCGTTTAGCTGCCGTACAGGAACCGGGCAGGGCAACGTGGCGGTTGGCTCCCGAGCGGCCGACGTGGACGCCTCGACCAAGGACGGGCGGCCGAGAGAGGCTCCCTCTCCCTCCCCATCGCGCGAGCTAACCGCCTTCGGTTGCGGATGCGGGGCACGTCACCCTACTACTCCTACGAATGGATGGAACGGAGGGCGCAGCGCGCGGTACAGCTAGCGGCCCCACCACCCTCGTGACGAATGCCACCCAGCATGCGCGAATTTGATCTTTTGAATGTGGTTGTTGAGTCTCGTCGACTCTTTGAGTGTGAGCGGTACCCGCGCGCGCGGACATTATTTGTAGGCGTACGCGTCTGCGTATCTATTCAGCGTCCACGCCAATCATCTTTTCCACAGCGTACATTCTCTCTATGGCGTCGTACTTCGCACTAGCTAGAATTATACTACCATGACATGGATATCATGTTCCTAAGTTCGCAAACAATCCGTACCTCTGTGTAGGTGTGCAAAATGAGAATTGTAACCTGGCTTTTCACTGGGTTCACTGCTGCCTGGAGTATCAATGTTGTACTGCACTAGATCGGTGACGCAGTCAATTAAAGAAAGAACTCGGAAACATGCGTGTACACAACAGATTAGGTCAACCGTTCCTGCCCGCCGAGCTACCGCCGGATTTGACCAAGGCTATTTGTGCAACTTTTCAGTTCAACGGGACAAACCGACCGGGTCGGAGCGGGGCGCATCCTGCTTCTGCTGATGGCATCTGAAGATGTGCGGTTATCCTCTGTTTCTAATCCCCAGCCACAACTCTGCAACTGAACCCCCAAAATACAAGCTAAAATGACCGAATCATTTCACTGTTGGTCTCATCCGCATATCAGAAAAGGCACAAAGGACACACATATTGTTGGTTAATAAGTATTTAATCCCACAAAATAAGCTTTTTCTTACCCTTTTTTTTCCCTCTTAAGAGCTTCAGCTAATAGTATGCAAAAGTAAATATTTATCACATACATAGCATAAGATTTTTCCTTTAAATCATCTAAACACCTAATGTGATCATTACTTGTGTTATTGAACTCCATGAAGGCATTGCATTATTTTCGATCCTTTATTTTTTATGGACAGCCAAAATTATGTAAAAATTCATAATTTACTTGTGTTTTTGAACGCCATGTTATTGAGCTTTAAAGAAGACATTGCATTGTTTCTTCCTTTAAAGCTTTATTATCTTCCACCTCTTCTCTAATTCGGATGGAGCGAGTAGTCTTCAATAGCATGGTGTTTGATAAAGGGACTCGTGCCCCCCCTACTCCCCTCCAAGTATCATGTACCATTACCTGTTGATTACAATTGCATCATAATTATTGATTATATTTAGATGATATACTTGTGGCTCTATTTAGTTCATGTAACACGTTCAAAAGTGTTGTAACATATATATGAAATTAAATTGTTATTTATAACACATTCATTAAAAGTCAACTCTAAATTTTGAAAGCTAGTATCTTGTCGCATAAGGAATCGTGTAACCTATGGATGAAGCATTTCATGGTCTAAATATATTGTACATTCAATTATTTACCACAAATTATATTTGGAAAACCTCCTCTATAAGAATTGAGGCATCCCACATCCTTTTGGAATTCCTTAAAAAGCTTGATTTTTTTTTCATTTTTAATTCTATTTTATGCTATATGGCATGGAACCGTTCTCATCACTCAACCTGAAGCTATGAATTGACCTTTACATATCATGTTATGAATGTTTGATAAAATTTTATATGACAATGTTTGCTCTCCCACACTTCAAAAGAGTGGATTTGACCATAACACACCGTAACTATCGATTTATATGTGTGGTATTAAATATTTTTAGTGTCTTGGTGGAATCAACTTAATTGAATTTAAATAGCAAATTCGACATAGATATTATATTTATGGCTAACTATTCTTTCACGGTGACAAACAAAAATCTTATGAAGAACAAGACACACGTAGCGAATTTCATGTACTTAAGATCAAGCTGTCTAATCTTTCAAAGACGTTTATAAGAGACATGATGCATGTATATACATCGACATATGTGCTCACTTATTTAAAAAAAAAAAGGAACGGTTCCTGGTCCATGTGCAACTCATGCCGGGGGTACACGGCGGGGTACGCGTACCGAAATGATGTGGTAGCTTAACAACAAAACGGGCGCAATTAGGGAGCCGTTTGGTCTTCCTTAACTCGGCGACCCCGCCTTAATTCTTCTTCCCTTCCGCCGCGGCAACCGTCATTCTCCTCCACCTTCACGCTGCGGCTCCTCCTTTCCGGTCCAAAACCCGCGCGGAGCGCCGAAACGGCATCAACCTGCGCGAGCTCTCGCGATCCCGGCGATCTCAACTGACCTCGGCGGCGCCGCGAGCTGGGAAGAGGCGGCGGCGGCTGGTTTAAGGGCACCTCGCCGCGGCGGGGGGCTCGAGGTCTCCGCGCGGTCGCCACTGGGCTTTCTCGAGGTGAGCAGGCTTCTAGTGCTTGCTTAGTCGGTTCCGGAGCTAGGGTTCGAGCCCCTTTTCCTCTTTTGGTTGCGTAGCGCCGGTCGATTTGCGGGTGTAGCTGCGGGGAGCAGGATGCGCATGCCCGCGCTGGCGGTAGATTCGGGTGCGTGGTCCTCCCGATCGGGATCACGAGCTCGGGGTTCTCAGGTGATTCTAGAATTTAGAGGCGCTCTGCTCTGGTTTGTACGGGGCACGCTTGGATGAATCCGCTGGCTAATCTCGTGTTCTCCGCTGCTCTCAAATTACTCCGGCACGCGATTCGAGTTTCTCGTGCGGATGCGACAGGGGTTTTCTGGTTGTCGCCGCTCGTGAGTATTGAGAATTTCATCATTCCCTTCGGGTTGGTTCTAGTAGTTCTCGGGCATGGAAGTTAATTTCACCCACAGTTAGTTTTACTTTATTTCTGTGATTAAGACGCTTAATTACTATGCCGTTCATTTTTAAAGAGTGCTAAATGCTTAGGAGCTGCAACACTAATCGAATTTGGTGGCCTTATTACAAAACCCCTGCATCGAATCATTAATCCCAATGCAGAGCTCTCTTCATGATATTGGTGCTTAATTGTGTGATTGTATCTGAAATTTCTCTAAATGACTATCTTATTGACCCAACAAAAGCAGCATATGCCATCACATCACCTTGAGTACACCGCACTTTACTTAATTAGTAGATATTCCCGATGAAAATTCCCGGCAGCTTCAAGTGAAGTCTGGCAGTTTATTTCTTGCTGCATCCACTGTTATATTTGTCCCTTGTCTGTATCGAGGCGAGCATATCCTCAATGCATGTGCTGATGTGCATTGTTCATAAGTGGCAAGAATTAAAAAAGGTCCCTGTTTCCCATGCTGCTTCGGGTGAGAAATCATTAGGCAAGAGATTCGTCTCGCATGCATGTGGATTGTCCTGTCTGTTCCAAAACCATCAGAATCCCCGCGAATAATTTGTTTATTTGTTTTGTCCTTGTTTGAATCATGCATCATCCCATGTAGCAGCTGCCGTTTGCCCCCAAATCTTTCTTCTATATGTTTTATAGTGGATCTACAATGTATTTATACTTGTCTATGACACCTTCCTTGCTTGCTTCCGAGTAAACATTGAATCACTTCCCTCCCCTGTCGCCTCCCATGTCATTTAACTGAGAGGGACTGAGGCAACAACTGTAGCTGTTTAAACTTCAAAGTTTTGGTGCTCAATCCGGTATAGCGTCATCCACATGCGCAATTCAGTTACCTAAAATTTGCTGATGATCTTGGTTTTGTGTTTCACATGTTAAATTGGTATGGTTCTTGATTTACATAGGTGTAGAAGTTTCTGTTTCTTGTCTGAAGTTCAAATTAGATTAACTATTTTTTTCAATAGGCTTACTCTGTTTGTTTGACGTCTTTTTGGGCCTTTAGGTAGATCTTCATTGCTGCAGAGAGCTACTTTCATGCAGTCCACCACTAGTTCATGGATGCCCTTAAGAACGACATGAAGAAGGCTGCTCTTGTTGGTGAGACATTAAGACCACCACTAGTTCCATCTGAGAAGCACAATGCTTTCGTTGGGAAAGATGTTGCATCTAGGTACAAGACTGATCTGGCTGTTGCCACTAAGACAAAGCGATGTACATCACCAAGTCTTGGCAGGACCTCTGCAACTGATGGCACAGCAGTACCCAAAAGAGCACAGTCAGCAGATAGAAGAAGGCCCTCAACACCTTCAACCCCTTCATCAAGGGTATCAAGACCCTCAACCCCTCTATCAAGGTCAGTAACACCAGTTCGTGATACTGTCACAGAGTTGCCTAAGAGTTCTAAGCGTATAGCAAGCACAAGGGTCCCTGATGGTTTGTGGCCAGCGATGCGAAACTTGTCTTCTTCATTTCAGTCAGAATCTGTAGCTGCTAATAGCAAACACAAGTTAGTGTCTGGTTCATCTCTTGATAGTTCTAAGGGGGAGGTGAGTGCTTTAACTGAGAGGAAGAGGAGTCCTTTCCGAAGGAAGAACGTTGGTGAACAATGTGAGAATGATCAACCTTCTGAGGAACCTCCTAAGAGGGTAACGGAGCGACACCGATGGCCAGCTATGATAGGTGGACAGGTGCCCAAGAATCTCATGTCAAGAAGCATTGACCCTTCTGACAAAGCTAATAGACCAGTCCCTGTGTCAAATACGTCAAGAGGCTTTTCACCAAGGAAGATGCCAGCTTCTGAAGGCAAAGGGTCCAATCAGTCATTGGATGAAGTGGCAAGAAGGTTGGCTATTCAGGCAAGCAGAAGAGATGATAAGGTAGATTCTGGTAGTAATATTAATTCACAGAAAACAGAGAGATCTAAATCTGTGAGCCGGCCGAACAGGACTGTTACTTTTCCTGTCCCAGTTCTACATCGCCCATCATCACCAAGCAAGGTGTTATCAGCTGCATCCTCGACTTCCAGGTCCTTTCAGAGCCCATCTCGAGTAAGGCCTTCAACGCCCTCTCGGTCACAAAGTGCTGGAAGTATTCAATCAGGTGTTACATCTCCTATCATTAACTACATGGTTGATGCAAAGAAAGGAAAGAAGAATGCGAGCCAAATTGAAAATATCCACCAGCTGCGTCTATTGTACAATAGATACTTGCAGTGGCTCTTTGTAAATGCTCGAGCAGAAGATATTCTATCTTTCCAGATGACTGTTGTTGAGGTAAAAAAAAAAAGTTCACATCATTTTTTTAACCTAATATAGAATTTCATGCCTCATTGGCTTGTTTTCTCTTGGATTTTGTACTAAATACAGTTAGACTCAACTTATACAACTCCATATCGACTATTCTTATAGCGCTCAATGTTCATAAGCTAATCTTATACTAACAAATATGCAGGCTTTTTTAAAAAGGTTAAAAATAAGAGACCCATCATAATCAACTTGCTTTTTTTGGTGATGATACTAAAAGTCAATAGATTTTTTGCTCTGCAAAATTTGATCATATGTTCAGAAGTTGTATACTGGTCCTTAGCATTTGCATTATTGCATTTTTTGTATACCATGGTTGCATTATCCTTTCTGATTCTTGGTTGATAAAATGACTTCCCTTCTTTTCATGTCAAACAGAATACCATTTATAATGTTTGGAAGAATACCTTAAACTTGCGGGATTCTGTTAATATGAGAAGAATCATGGTGCAACACCTTCAGCAAGAGTTGAGGCTGTATGACATTCTGAAAGAACAAGTAAAGTCTGTTACCATGATTCATGCATCAGTCATAATAAGCACACTAGTAAATTACTGTTACTTTTATTCAAAGGAAAAATCCTACTTGTGTCACATTTGCACTAGATATCACTACTGCCTTCGGCGATTCTCTGCGTTGATCATGGAGAAGATCCTGAAAAGCATACTTGCCAACAGGAAGCAGCCTGAAATGTTGCCGGGGCATTAGGATAGCTAGGAGCTACATGGGGTAGTGACAGGGAATTCGTAGCCTTAGATAGCAGCAAAGCTGGCAGCTATAATTATTGTGAGTGCTGGTGGTAACAGTAGTATTGATTGAGGCTTACATAATGCTCTTCTTTTAAGGTGTGGGGCAGGATGTGATAGAAGTTAAATTCTTGAAATAAAAAATACAAAAGAATGCCTGCAATTTAAGACATGGAAGATGAAAGTGATATCGTCGACTTGTTACATGGTATTATTCTTGTGCAAACATGAAACATGGTAAATGTGGAACACATAGCATTTTTGGCAAAATTGTTGAATTGAGCAAGCCTATAAGGGTATAGTTGCCGTACCTCTTTCAAGAGGAGGATGATATGATTCCTGAATTATGAATGTATATGATACTTTGTAGCCCTGATAAGACTGAATTATGACCTTCAAATGTACAAATCACCTTTCTAAAATGTACTGTTGTTTTGGTTCAGATTGCTTACCTTGAACAATGGCCAGCACTTGAAAGACAGAACAGTATCGCTTTATTTGGAGCAACTGAGGCTCTAAAAGCAAGCACACTGCGCCTGCCAGTTACATCTGGAGCAAAGGTATGCTTGAAAGAGTTGTGTTAATTAAATCACAAATATTTTTGGTATAGCATTCCTGTAATTTCTGATACTTTACTGAATATCATATGAACAGGTTGATCCAATAGGTCTCAAGAATGCTGTAAGCTCGGCTGTTGATGTCATGCAAGGTTTGGGTACATCTGTTTGTTGCATGTTTTCAAAGGTCAGACAACATCGTGTATCAGCCTTTACTTTATATATTCTTAAATAAAATGGAGTCTTTATATCACAGTGTATACTATTATACTTATATTACTATTTAGTATTTATTCAGCAAAATAGATGCACAAAATATTTTAAATTGTAATAGATCATATAGACACAGTTGGCAACAGTAATAAGAAATGTCGCCTCTGATAATAAGAAGTCAAGAAGTGATGACCGACTTGTTAAAAGTGTTGTCGCTCAATAAAATTATGATTCCTGAGCTAGGCTCACCTTTGTAATCAACTGAACGACGTCTTTGTAATTGATAAAAAGACTAACGCAACTGTGTCAGGAACAATTTAAAATGATATGTACATTGATGTATGATTTAAGATGTGCTTTTCAAGGGTGTTTAGTCCTAGGCCTTCTCTGATGGGCAGGCTTGTCTAGTCACTGACAGTTGGCAAACTCTCCAAAAATAAAAATCAATGCCCTACCCTACCAGCCTATTTTTCCCTCGTCTTTATGCTCAAATCTTGTTTTATAATGGTTAGGACCTTTAAAGGCTCGTCTTAAGTGAGCACATAAATTATGAGCCGAAAAAGGACATCTCGTAGCCATAGAAGCCACTGATTATTGTGAAGTTCTGTTTTATTTTTTTATTTTTATTTTGAAATGTAAGTTCTGTTTTGATTGACACTGGGTTATATTAAACAGGTTGTGGATAGGGCATCTTTGGTTTCAGAACTCTCTGTCACAGGAGGTCAAGAAAAACTCATGCTTGATGAATGCAGGGAACTCTTAGCTATTGCTGCAAAACTGCAGGTACTTAACTCTTCTTCCAAGTTAGCATTAACAAGTATTTTCTTATAGCAATTCTATTCCTTGTGGATCAACCTATCCTTCTTAGTTTTGTCCTGAGATTATTGGCAAATATCAGGCGTCCCAAAACATATTATAGACGTACACTTAGGGCTTGTTTGTTTGGACTTACGCTTTTCAAAAGTTGGCTTTTAAAACTGCTGATGAAATGCTGAGTTTTGAATATGCTTAATGTTAGGCCAGTCTTAATGCAAGGTTTTGTTGAACGGTTTCTAAGAGTGCCATGCTGTAAATTCCATGCCACATCACTGTCTCTGCCTATGTGGCATGTCATTTAATGAGTTTGAAACTCTCATGAACGTTGCATTGAGACTGGCCTAAGCTAGCGAAAGCAAGTCCAGACCAGCTTTTGGGTTCAAATACAAGTACAACTTTTCCTTTCAGGATCTAATTTAAAAGCAAGCTCTTAGCAAAGCCAACAGAAGCTCAAAAAAGGGGCCTTAATACCTTGTTTTAAAATAAAAAAGGTGTTCACACTAATTGAGTACAGTTGGAAACAAGGATTATATTCTGATCAGTTGGAAGCTCAAATAGACTTGAATATTTTCTTTTCCCTTTCCGTTATTATGTGGTAATACACAGTGACTGTTGCCAAGTAGTTACTAGTAATTATCTCAGCAGTCACTACAGCTTGGAAGATCCAATTTAATTTGGCCTAGCCACCTAACCCAGTATTGAGCTTATTATTCGAAAGAACCGATTATCAGGTTAACCTATAGTTAAATGCCTATAGAGCTATCGGATAATATATATGTTCTCTGTTGACGGTGAGCTGGTGATCAATTGCTTCATTGTTTTCTTCTAGATGTACATGATGCCAGTTTCAGAAAGATTTAATTAATTGCCTTTCCCATTTTTGTTTAGGTGCAGGAGCATAGCCTGCGGACACATCTTATGCAACAGAGAAATGGGAAATTCTGATAGAATTAACAAGTCAGAGCAAGACGTGGATATCCCATGCCATGCCATCGAACAGGTATAACTGTGCAAGTTGAACCTGGAATTGCAACAAGATGTCATGCAAACAGAAAAGGAATCTGTAGAGACGAAAATTAGAAACAAAACAAGTGTTAAACATCCCCTTGGATACCATGGTGTGATGCTGTGCAGCTAACAACTCAAAGTGCGTAGAGATGATAGGTTATTTAAAGGCCTCTTCATATGTAAATGGTTTTCACCTTATGGTGCACTGAAGCCATTTCTTTTTTGTTGATTTTGTTCAATGTATATAGCCCTCTTCTTTCCCACTGTATATTTTGACATTTGAAAAGAAAAATATAGAAATGAAATGGATGGGATAGGTCTCCTTTTAGAAAGACCTGTAGATTTTGTAACTGCACTGTCTTCGGCATCTAAACTGACCAACTTCAGTGTTGTATGAACACTGACGTCGTTCTTGCCTCCAGATTGCTGTTTACTCCAAAATACCACTGGTGCTGAACACACATCAGGTTGTTGAAATGTCGAAACTTTTTTAGCTTATTCTACCTCTTTCTTGACTTATTAGCAAAGTTTAAGTTCATATCTCACCTTCAGGATTGTCGTCTTCACCTAAGTATAGAAAAAGGTGTGCAAAAGCTAATTTCCTTGCCAAACTTTTCTGTGCAGATCTGAAATCTGATTATGAAACGCCTGTATCCTCAACAATTTTTTATTTTATTTTCGAGAACATGTGTCCTGAACTAGTAGAATTCCCTATTCCTACGCAATCTTTTTGCAATTGCATATGGATTGAACCAAATTAACCGGGCACCAGCAGGGGGAAACACTTCTACAAAATTACATATATCATGAATATCATTTGTTGTTTAACATTCACACCTTGCCATTTGCTCAGTTCCTCCTTAACAGTTCTGGGTCTCAGAATATTACACAAAAGATAGCATGCGCTTCAAAAACATCACCAATGCAAAAACTTCTAAATTGATTCTTGTCCCTATGCACAAGCTCCAGAATTGTTTGACGCGCTCAGCAGTTGATGCCACACTGCTTGACGTCCGGGCCCTTGGCCCTGACGATGAACGGGTCGATCCGGACCCAGAGCAGGGAGAAGATGGAGGCCAGCAGCACGGACCAGATGACAACAATGGTGGGGGTCCTGTTCTGCCTGCCCATGAGCCCCTTGAGGAACGGGTAGAGGTGGACGATGACCCAGAAGGCGAAGAAGAGCTTGCCGAAGAGCGGGCCCCACGACTGGTACCCGTTGTTGATGGCGTCGGAGATGCCGGCGACGACGCCGATGATGTTGATGACGAGCAGCGTGGTGGGCGGGATGAGGAGGGTGGTCCACTTGAATGCGTAGAGCTCGGCGAACTCGTCGTCCTCGTCGCCCGTGGCCTTGGACGTGACCGTGAAGTTGGTGTCGATCCCACCGAGGACCTTGAGCAGACCCTGCACGACGGCAAACAGGTGCGCCGACACGCCACCGATGACCCAGAACTGCTCGTTCCTCCACCACTCCTCGATGCTCACCCCGCTCCACCGCATCTCCAGGATGCCCGTCGCGAAGATGGAGATGAAGAGGGCAATGAAGAAGAGACTGGCGAACGTGCTAATCTGCAGACCGAATACAGGGACAGGGACAGTGTCAGTGTCAGCAGAAACTCAAAACATTTGAACCGGTGGTCTTGGCGGGAAAGGCTGCTTGTGGACACTGACCGACGGCATGATGAACTTGCCGGTGAGGAGGCAGACGGCGGGGAGGGTACAGTAGGCGAGCAGCGGCAGCGAGGTGAACGGGTAGATGGTGGTGTTGATGTAGGCGAAGCGCTCGAGCCACTTGAGGTTGCCGTTCTTGTAGCCGTACAGCAGCGGGCTGTGCCGGCTGAAGAAGATCTCCACGGAACCCAGGGCCCACCGCAGCACCTGGTTCAGACGGTCAGACAGGTTGATGGGCGCTGAGCCCTTGAACGCCGCGCGCTTCGGCATGCAGTACACCGACCGCCACCCGCGGCAGTGCATCTTGAACCCGGTGAGAATGTCCTCCGTGATCGAACCGTAGATCCACCCAAGCTGCATTTTGCCATGGAATTGCAGTTCATTCACGACCGACCCAGCCGAACAATGCAGAGATCTGACTGAATCGATGATTTCATTGATTGATTCCTTACCTCGAGACCCCAGTCAGTCTTGTCCTCGTAGCCGCAGCTGATGACGTGGATGGCCTCCTTGAGGAGAGCGGCGGGGCTCGACGACGGAGGGACGCCGCCTTCCTCCATGAGCGTGGATGTCACGAACGCCGCGGACTGTCCGAACCGCTTCTCGAAGTTCATCTGGGACATCAGCATCTCCTTGTCGCCGTCCATTCCTGGAGGAGAAAGGTTTCAGCAATCTTCAGATGGTACATTGGTACGTGAACTGAACCCGTGTTCAGTAACAGTTGCGTTTCCTCTGAAACTCACCGACATCAGCCCCCTCCGGCAACCCATCCTTGGCGTGCTTCCGCTTCTTGCGACCGAAGCACGGGCAGCAGTCGCACATCACCATCTTGGGCCTCTTGGGGCCCTTGGGAGGGTTGTAGCCGTAGAGCGCCTGTCGCCGGAACACGCACCCTGTTCCGACGTACACCGGACCCTGGATGCCGTCCAGCCCCTTCATGTTGATCTGTTCGTTCGCCAGGATTTACCAGTGTCAGAATCCACCAGTCACAACAATTTTGATTTTTGTCACTACATTTATTTGTGTGCGCGATCAAACAGTTGCTTTGCTTACGTCGAAGAAGACGGTGTTCCTGTTGGCGTATCGATCGTGCGCGTCGATGCCGTCGAACCTCTGCGGGAACTGCACGTAGCAGACCTTCCGGCCGACCTGAGGGTCCATGAGGAAGCACATGGCCTCCCTGATGGCCTTGCTGTTGTTGATGTAGTGATCACAATCCAAGTTGAGCATGAATGGCGCGTTGGTCAGCACGGCGGAGACACGGATCTGCATGCCGAGGAAAAAAAAAAGGTTCAAAGATTAGTTAATGCACTGTGCTCTCTTGGAGTCCTGGAGGAGCTAAAGTAATGGTGCATCAGCAGTATACCAGAGCGTTCATGGCACCGGCCTTCTTGTGGTGCTGGAATCCGGGGCGCTTCTCACGGGAGACGTACACGAGTCGTGGCAGCTCATTCCCCTCTGTGTCGTGGCCGCCACTGTGGCCCAGGAACACCTGGATCATGCCGGGGTGGTCGCGGGTGTTGTTCCCGGGCCACGGCGTGCCGTCCTTCATGATCCACCCCTCCTCCGGCACCTTCATCGCCTTGGCCACCAGCGCGTTGATCCGCACCTTGAACTCCTCGTACTCTCTCTGCTCAACAACCAACCAACGTCAGGTCTTGATCAGTTGTGCAGCAACTAGTGATTGATTTGATGCCAGATTACTGATGAGGTACCTTCATGGCGCGTCGTTCCTGGACGAACGTGGTCTGGACCTTGTCCTTGAGGTAGTCGACCTTGAGCGAGAAGTAGAACTCGGGTGCGCGCGGCTCGATGCTGAACTTCTTGCAGAAGGGCACCCACTTTCGCGCGAACTCGGCCGTCTCCGACAGCGCCTCGAACGTGAGCATCGACGCGCCGTCGTCGGAGACGTAGCAGGAGACCTTGTCCACCGGGTAGTCCACGGCCAGGATGGAGAGCACCGTGTTCGCGGTCACCAGCGGCGGCTCCTTGAGCGGGTCCACCGTACTCACGAACAGGTCCACCGCCGACAGCAGCGACGGCTCGCCTTCCCTCTCGTACCTGCAACCAGTTTACAAAATTGAGGCCCATCTCACTGCCAATGTTTGCTCTGCTTTATTTGGGGCCAGAAATAATGTCGAACCTGAGCGAGAGGCGGTCGAGGTAGGTCTCGCGGTCGATGGGGAACCACTTGGGGAACTGGTCGAGGATCCAGGAGAGGGCGAACCAGATCTCGCAGATGATGGAGGTGAGCCAGAGGCCGATGGCGTCCGGGACGGGGTGCAGGATACGGTAGCGGAGGAAGAAGGCGAGGACCACGAGACGGAGCACGATGACCATGCGGTACGGGTTCACCTTGCTCGACGCGATGGACACCTTCCTCGACAGCGGCTGCCGCGCCTCGTCGTTCCTGCTCGTCGTTGTGAGGACAAAAATTCAGTCAGTGCCTCTCTCTTTGGTATCGGAAATTTAAGTCATGGAGTGCCTGGTGGAACGGGAGATGGTCGAGGCTTACAGCGGCACGTCGGCGTCCATGTCGTCGGGGTCGACGACGCTGAGGTTGCCCTGCTTGGACTTCCAGTCGTCCATCCTCTCCTTCCAGCTTACTTCTTTCTTCTCGTCCCACTTGGCACTCCCTGGCTCAGACACCGGGTACGGATGGACGCGCTTGTGCAGGGACGGGGTGTGCTCCCCGTGGCCGTAGCCATTGGCAAGCGGAAACTCGCCGCTCACCTAAAATACCGTTTCGGTCGCTCGGTTAGAATTCTGAACAGAGGGTCTTTCGAAAAGAAAAAAAAAAAAAAAAGAATTCTGAACAGAGGTCCTGGCGGTGGAGGAGAAAGCAAGAACAGAGCGTACCGGCACGGAGCGAGATCCAGTGATGATCGGCGGGATCGCGGGTGTGTTGTTTCCGCCCTCCCCTTCCTCGGGTCCCCTCCCGTAGCTCATCTTGCCGTGCAGCATCGCCTCGGTGATGTGGCTGTTGTGCATGGCGCCGCCCTGCAGCTGCAGCTGCTTGTGCTTCTCGTCGTCGATGTTGAACTCGTGCTCCAGGTCGTCGATGTCCTCCTCGTCCTCATCTCCCTCCACCCTCGGGCTCCCTAGTTGACAGATGAAGCAAAATGCAATCAGCACAGGGACGACCGATCAATTGATCACCAGCTGGTTGATCAAGAAATGAGAAGTAAGTGTACCCTTGAGGCGCTTGTATCGGGTCTTGCACTGGGGGCAGTTCTGCGTGCCCTCCCGGCGCTCGTACTCGTAGCAGGGGCGGCACACCGGGAAGCCGCACTCGTTGCAGGCGACGAAGAGGTCGCCGTCCACCGTGAGCCCGACCTCGTCGCCGCATATCTCGCACACCTGTCCGCTCAGCGCGCGCAGCGGCTTGGGGTCCTCGTGCCCCCGGATCAGCACCAGCTCGTTCCGGTTGTGCGAGCCGGCCACCAGCCCGGCGCTCGCCTCCATCGTGACACCCTTCCACACTCAGGTGCTCACGCTGGGGCACTCACTGGGCAAGGCGAGGAAACGCGACTAGTGTGTGTGCGACGCTCTGCCTTGTGGCAGGGGCCAGCTATATGAGAGGGGGAAGCTTTTTTGGCGGGTAGGAGAGGTGAGATGTGGCTGTTCCAGCGATCGGAGCGATTTGGTGCGCGCGAAGCCGGAGGAGGAGGCGATGGATGGAGCCAGGCCGTCGGCGCGCGTGGCGTGGCGTGGCGTGGCGGCGGGTGAGGGGGAGCCGGGTTGGTTGGGTGCGGCGTCCCCGTTGCCGCTAAGTGAAGCGAAAGCCTCGCGCTGCCGCCCTGCGCTGGCTTCCTGCAGAGGCTTCTGCCGTTGCCAGGCCGCGTCCGGACCAACCCCCCAACCAACCGAGACTTGGCTTTCCCGCCATCTGGTATTTTTAATTTTGCCGGTACTGCTTTTCCAGAGAACGTTTTGATTTTTTTTTTCGATTGCGATTAGAACATTTTGGGAGCTTCTCAGTATAGTTTGCTTGGGATTATTGGACAATTTTTTTTTTCTGATCTGTAGTACTACTTAGTGTCAATCAGGAATATATTGGTTTAATATCGTCAACAGATTTTATAAAATAATATTTTTTTTATAAAGTACAGTACCAATAATTAAAGTGACCTTGAGTCCTTGACAACTAAAAGGGGGGCAGAAAAAGCTATTTCCTGCTTGGTATTGCTTTTCTGGAAAACATTTTGCCAAACAAATTAATTAACCTGACTTCTTTTAGTTGGACTGTCTATAAACGACATGTACTTTTTACCCACGATAAATTCAGAAAACATGTGTGTTTCCATTACCTTTTACCATTGTACCTTTTGACCTGCTAAATATTCGCACATATGAATTAAAAACAACGTTTCTCATTTGTATTGACAACAGTAAAGTATCGATCATCAACGGTATCATGTCTCTCACAGTTGATCCTTTTGTTTTGGATTTTCATAGGCAAGCTATGGTTGGTTCATGTTCCGATGAACATCATCTAATCAAACGTTTTGACATTATTCTTTTGAGGTTAAAGTCTAAACATTAATTGTTCCCCATCCTAATACGGCGGCAGCTCTGAAAGAAATGGTAACATTGGCTATGTTCAGCATAATTACGGATTTTGTACATAAAGGCGTGATACCTGAACTGAACAATCTAGCCATTTGGCAGTATTGCTTTTTCTTGATGTTGACCATCTTTCTGTGGTTACTGGCATATTGTAGATGGTGCTGTATTAATTCATTCTGACTAGTGGTCCAGAGAGTAACACTAGAGTTTACGTACTGTGAAGCAATCATTTGTTCCTTCCTCGTGTATCAATATGATATACAGGTCTATCGTATTCTCCTCGAAAAAAGAAGAAGAATTGTTCTGCTGCAACGTGCTCTCAGTAGTAAACCAATATATTCTATATATGTGATTCGATGTGTACTTCTGAGCAGTTCTGTTTGGATCTAAAAAAGCTGGAAACTCGTTTTCCATTATCTAAAAAAAAATGTGATTCGATGTGTACTTCTGAGCAGTTCTGTTTGGATCATCGCGTTGCTGTAGGAATTGGACCTCTGCAACACTTGACAAATCCCTCTATGCGACCGTGTAACTAAGCTTCGTCACAGCAATGCCACTTCCGTTCCTCCACATTGTACTGGTATCTAGTAGTAGTTAAAATCTTCAAAAGTCACAAGTCCGTCGTTAAGCATACCCTCGTCGTCGTCGTGAATAGATCACATCAGGGCGATGATTTGTTCTTCAAGCATCGGGTAGGTTGGTCCGTTGTCCCATGCAACCATGTGTTGAAGCATTGAACGAGAAGCGAACGGGACGTCACTCCCTTTTCCTGACCCTCGGTGATCTGAGGAAAGGTGACCAGGCACCATAATTTGGTATGCTAGATCAGCTGGCGTGCTCCTCTTCACCTACCACACGTTATGATCGTGCGACACACGATGCTCGATCGATCCAGAGCATCCGGCAAACTTCTGCTGTCAGAAACGGAGCTCAACGTTTCGTTATTGCTGTTGGAGAAATTAAACCGTCACGAAGAAGATGGCCAAGTGTGCGAGCTAGTGCATCTTTACTGCGACAGTTGGAGAAGAAACGTCCCGGTCGTTAATGTGACATGTAGGTGCGCGGCTGCAGCAGGCAGCTTCTTAGGATCGACGCAACGCAAATTTCTAAAAGAAAAAAAAAATCAACGAACCAGACCCTGTCTTGAAGTACTAGTGCGCACATTTTTACCCATCTGCTTGCGCGCTGCTTGAGCTCGGTGTTGCCCAGAGATCGGTAACAACTATAGATGTTCAAACGGGCCGCTCGGCATTGGCCCGATCTATTTAATTTCAGTCCGGCACGACATGCTATTCATTCCGGACCGTGCCGTGCCAGCCCACGTGTCTCGGCGTCGACCCGTGGCACGGCACGCCAAAGTGCTAACGGGCCGTCCAAGCAGATCCCACAGGGTTCGCCTTTCGCGGAATCCTCCAGGGTTTGCATCACCTCCTTGCTGCAATAACGGAGCAGCGCCTTGGGCTCGCTGAACACGAGCGCCACCTTGACGTCCAGGTCAATGACGAGACGAAGCAGTAGTGGCCTCCGCAGAGGCCCTTGTTGTGGTTGTCGCGCACGACCTGGAGGATCTTGGAGGTGATGGTGCTCGTCGTTAACTGGTGCCAGTTTTCGGGCGCAAGGTCAATGCCGTGCAAACCCGGCAGCCTCCGGAACGCGCGCCAAACGATCAACAGCGTCCGGTTAAGTCCGACTGATTCGCACCGCTGCCAACGCCAGAGCGCGCGTTTCCTTTCCTCCTCGGGACATCAGCTCCCCAAACCTGTGCGTCTGCGTGGACCAAGCGGACAGCAGAAGTTGCAACCGGTCTGGTCCGTTGCCCAAAGAAAACGACGTACTTAACCCGGGAAGACAGTCGTAGATGGAACATGATCCGAAACGCAGGCTCAAGCTTTCTGTTAGTTATCGAATATTGAAGGTACGTAGATCGATGTAGAAAATGAAAATTAAAAGTAACAAGAATAGAGGAGACGAAATTCTTTATTGAATAATTCTGGCGAAATTACAAAGGGGTGTCTCCTCAACTATTTAGAAGGGGGAAACCCTACTTCGTGTTGGGTCCTAATTCGATAACGAGCGCATATGGGTCAGAAAACCTTCTTCTAGAAGGTGGGCCTGGCCCAACAAGCGTTTTACAACACTCTCCCTTGGGCTCTTTATCACGATAAATATGCCTCATAAAAACTCCTTAAAAACCCAGTGAGAAAAATAGAGAAAAGAGCACATATTACCGTTACTTGTATTGTACGCATTGCCTCATTAAAAACCTTAATGAGAAAACTTCATATAAAAAACTCATAAGAGAAAAAGAGTACAATGCTTTAATCTTCATGATTAATGCTTATCGATCTTTATGAACGACACGAATTATCTTTTAGATGATTCTTTAATTCGGGACGTGATGTACATAGGGAAGTTCTCCCCCTGTTCCAAGCACTTCTCTAAGTCTTCTTACGTTAATACCATGCCGACACTTTTCAAGAGTGCAAGCTGGTAGTGCCTTTATAAACATATCTGCAAGATTATCACAAGATCGGACACGAGTTACCAAAATTTCTCCCTTCTCTTGTAATTCATGCGTATGGAAGAATTTAGCTAACATATGCTTTGTCCTGTTTGACTTTATGTATCCCGATTGTATTTGTGCAATACAAGCGTTATTATCTCTATAGATAACTGTAGGGGATGGAGTATACGACACTCCACAACTCTCCATTATATGCTTTGACAGTCTTCTAAGCCAAGTGCATTCTTTGACGGCTTCAAATAATACGATGACTCTGAGTAATTTATTGATGTAGCAACAATTGTCTGCTTCGTTGATTTCCATGAAATTGCCGTTCCACCAAATAAGAACACATATCCAGTCTGCGAGATTGACTTGTGTGGATCGGATAAGTAGCCAGCATCAGTATACTCAACCAAGGTTACTTCGGAATTCTTCTTGAAAAATAATCCGAAATCTTCAGTTCCTCTCAGATATCTTAATACTTGTTTAATGCCTTTCCAATGTCGCATAGTTGGTGCCGAGCTGTATCTAGCAAGTAGATTAATAGCAAAAGCTATATCAGACCTCGTACTATTTGCAAGGTACATCAATGCTCCAATAGCACTGAGATAAGGATATTGAGGTCCTAATAATTCCTCACCTTCCTCCTTTAATCTAAATGGATCTTCCTCTGCATTGAGTGATCTCACAACCATAGGAGATCTAAGTGGGTATGCATCTTTCATATTAAATCTTTCTAATACCTTCTTGGTATAGTTTGATTGATGCAATAATATCCCTTTGTGGGTATGCTCAAGCTGCAAGCCTAAACAATATGCAGTCTTACCTAAATTTTTCATTTCAAATTCAGATTTTAAGTAAGAACATGCATCTTTGACGTACTGTGTAGTACCAATGATATTCAAATCATCAACATAAACAGAGATTATGCAATAACCTTTCTCTGATTTCTTAATGAATACACAAGGACAATCATCATTCTTCAAGAATCCTTTCTCCAGTAAAAAGTTACTGAGTTTGTTATACCACATTCTTCCAGATTGCTTTAAACCATATAGTGACTTCTGAAGTTTGATACTATACAATTTGCGTTCTTCTTCATTCGGGACTTTGATTTCCTCTAGAACTTTCATATAGATTTCTGTATCTAATGTTCCATACAAATATGCAGTGACGACATCCATAAGTCGCATTTACAAATTCATATTCACTGCCAATGATATTAAATACCGAAAAGTAATTCCATCCATTACGGGAGAGTAGGTTTCTTCGTAGTCAATTCCTGGTCTCTGCGTGAAACCTTGAGCTACGAGTCTCGCCTTGTATCTAGTTACTTCATTTTGAGTATTTCTCTTCCTGACAAACACCCATTTGTGACCCACTGGAAAGATACCTTTTGGTGTAAGGCTTACATTGTCGAACACTTCTCTTTTCTTTAGTGAGTTCAATTCTGCACAAATTGCTTCTTTCCACTTTGGCCAGTCAGGACGCTTCTTGCATTCCTTCATTGACTTTGGTTCAGATTCCAAGTCAATCTGTGTTACAATTGTGTCAGCAAAATATGAGTCGACTTTTATTGTTTTTCTATTGTATACTACTCCCGTATTAACACAATTTGTTGAAACTTCTTCTATTATTTCATTTTCTTGATCTACATCACTCAGAGGTGTGTTTAGATCAGGAATTTCCGGTAACCCGTCGTGAGTTTCAAGTGTGCGCATATTCTCACTTGGGATTTCTTCTTCAATGTTCACCACTTCATGTGGTTTGCTTTCACCTTCTATATTCTTCTTTTGAGTAATTTGCTTCGGCTTATTCTCCGTAGGACGTCTCCTAGGAGCTTTAGCTTGAGCTTGTACTCTAGGCTTATTTAGTGTCCGTGTAACCGGATCACTCCCCCTCTTCCTAGCATTCGTTGCTTTTGAGGAAGGAGGCTGGAATTCCATATAGTCATCTTCTTCAAATGGGATGTCTATTCTTTCAGGTACATTTGCAGCCGGTATATGAGACTTTACAATGTCTCTTGTATTGGTGAAAGCTTCTGGCAGTTTATTAGCAACCCTCTGTAGATGGAGGATGTTATGAACTTCGAGCTCAGTTTCTGTAGTGCGAGGATCCATTCCTTGAATTCCTTTAGTTTCCCATTCTATTTCACGGCATTCGTCCCGAGAGAGATACTTTCCTCCCCCTAATGCCGAAAAATGATCTTCATTAAAGATATAATCAGCGAAGCGCGCCGTGTGTAGATCCCCAGTGGATGGCTCTAAATACTTGATTATAGATGCACTTTCATATCCAACGTAAACTCCGAGTTTTCGTTGTGCACCATTGCAGTTCGCTGAGGCGGAGGGATAGGGACATACACAGCACATCCAAATATCCGCAAGTGAGAAACATTTGGTATTGTACCACGCACCGTTGCTAATGGTGATTCTTCATGTGTAACAGATGGCCTCAATTGAATTAATGCTGCTGCGTGTAACACTGCATGCCCCCAACAAGAGATAGACAATAAACAATTCTACAATAATGGTCTTGCTATCAACTTGATCCTCTTAATTAATGATTCTGCAAGTCCATTTTGTGTATGCACATATGGTACAGAATGTTCCACTTTGATACCCATACTCATACAATAGTCATTAAACACCTTCGAGGTAAATTATCCGGCATTATCCATCCTGATGGATTGGATTCTGTGATCCGGAAAATTAGTTTTCAATTGTATGGTCTGAGTTGTCAATCGTGTAAACGCATGGTTTCTAGTGGACAATAAACATACATGACTCCACTTCAAGGAAGCATCAATCAACACCATGAAGTACCGAAAATATCCTGACATAGGATTAATTGGTTCACATATGTCTCCTTGAATTCGTTCAAGGAATGCCATCGATTCTGCTTGAATCTTCAACACCATGTCTCTAATGGTTGAGATATATATATAAGAAAGTATATCATTTAGGGGTAAGACACCTCTCCGGATACATATAAAAGTACTACATTCAATATCTAAACTATCAAATATGCTTCAACATAATCCACCCTCTTATAAAAAAAACTGTAGAACTCCTCCGCCCAGCTAAGCTATTAAGCTTGCATCGGCCACCCATTAACTTTGTGATCAAAGAACTAATTAATCACGCGTCTAGTTGGTCCATGCGATCTCGCAGAACGGCCGCATGAGCCATGATTGGTGTAGAATCATGCAAGACTAAAACGCCTTTCAGATTGAGGTGCAAATGGCTATTGTGTTGAGTAAGGAATATAAGACATGCAAAAGAAGGAAAATCATGAAAAAAAAAGTCAATAAGCTGCAGATATGGACATTGTTTCCCTTACACGATCAATACAAGGTTGAGCTGTTTTGGCCGGATACATGCCAGAGCTTCGGACTATTAGATGGACCTAAACTCTTCAAACATGATAGGCATAAGAATCCTTAGAAGATTATCAAGATTGATGGCCAGATGTTTTTTAATGAGTAGGATTTTCACATGATTATGGTGGAAGCCTCAAAAGAGACATATACAAGATCTTTTATTTCGCAATAATTTCAGAGTTGTCATCTTACCGTGGGATTTCTAGCAGGCAGAAAAGGTGCGAACAAGTAGAGTTTGACAGTTAAGTCTGACTAGTCAGTCGCCGAGTTTGGTACAATTGTATCTGTCGAGCTATATTCTCCATAGTAGGTCTAGGTATACGCATGAGCTCTTCGTGAGGATAACAACCCTACGTTATGCTTGGTGTATTGTATTAATAATGTGTCACGCTAGGGTTAGGGTTTCTTGAGGCGAGTTGCGTAAACCTGGGGCCAGTCGTTGATGCCGATCGATCGGATTGCGGTTGCGCAAACCTGGAGCCAGTCATTGGGGTTAGTCTTGTCATCTTACTTGCTGATGTCGAATGGCTTGAACCTAGTCGGCTAGATTACATTGTGAAGGTTGGGGGTGAAGGCTTTGATGCCGACCACCTCACCATGACTGGCCGGGTCGGGAGTCGGTGATCTCCTCTAGTAGCGATCTTCTTCCTCGCGGCGCCGATCACGTCGATGATCATTGTCTTGACACTCCTCCCGGAGGTAGTCACGGTGATCTTCTTGGCGATCCTCATCGACTCAGTTCCGAGTGGGCTCCTCTCGGCGACGATCCCGGGGGACTTCCTGACGTTCCTCTCGCACGCGTGGTAGGTCGTCAACGTGACTCCGACGCCTACACTCGTCCTCTTGCTCTCGACGGGTGACCTCGTCACGCTCCCGATGCTTGTCGTTAATACTCTGTAGCGGGTTGTCGACTGGGGAATCGCATTGCGGAGGTCGACGTCAGGCTTACGGGCATGATACTCTGCAACGGGTTATCGACTGCTGTTTTGACTTGGGTTGGAGCTAGCATTTCTGGAGACAGATCTGGACAGCGCGGCCGGTGTGGTTGCCTGCTTCAATACTGCCGCCGCCATGAGGTGTGCCTTGAGCTTCTTGACTTGCGGAGTTGCAGCGGGATTGGCTTCTAGTATCGGCCCGAGTGTCTCTAGGAGAGTTGAAGCAGTTGTAATGTTCTGTTGTGGGGTCTTATAGACTTGCTCACCATCCATCTATAAAGTGAGATCTCCCAGGTCCAAGCACAGTATGACCCTCGATCCGTTTTGTCGGTTGCACGGTCGCTGGAGCGGAGGGGTAGGCATGTCCGTATCGTCGTCCGACATATCCGTCTTGTGCCCATCTCGTAGTTTTGCCCCTTCCTCTCCTCCTTGCGTCTTAGCCACGCTACATCCATCGTTGCTGTTGTTGGGGCTGCTGATGGTGGTGGTGCACCCGAGTAGCCGACCGTGAGATCTTCGCGGCACTCGTCTGAACAAATACTCTCAGAATCACTCGGCTCGTCAATCAGATCCAAGATTGAGTCGTGATCGATGCTGACCATGGCCACCAACCGCAACGTTGGTGATGAGTCAAGATCATTGTCCGACTCCTCCGTGTAAGGAGTTGACGGATCTAGTAGAATTGCAGTCGGCTCATCCTGGCTAGAGTTGTGCGCCTCGTATGGCTTGACGTGCCCGAGCGATAATCCCTAGGCTTTCATGGACCGCTCTATCTTTTGTGTGAATTGTTATTCGTGCGAGTTTGATCACAACGGCGGTCCCTACTCATCATTAAGAGCGCGGTTGGTTGGTTGCATGTGCCTCAGCCTGGCTGGTCGCATGTAGCGCTCTGCTGTTTTGTTGGGTGCACGAGGGCTAGGGCATGTCCCTGCGCATGCAAAAGTGCCACCCGAGATTGACTCCGCGGAAACAAGAATAAGATCCGTTTCTGGCGTGTGATAAATTAGTTATTTATGAACAATATTAATAAATAATTAATATAATCTAATTGATATTAATATATTTAAAAATAGATTAAACCTTCATATGATATAATAATATTATTATGATAGATTTGAACTAAATAATTATAATTATAATATATCTTTTTTTTATAATTCATATAATAGATATTTATATAGCCAACCAAATAATATTTCCTCTCAACCAAACCAAATAGATATAATCAACTAAACAAAACAACCTATATATACTCAGCCAGCTTGATATTAACCTGACTCTCATATACGGATCAGGTTTACAGAGAAGACAATCAATCACGCCTCAAAGGACCGCTCACTTGTAAAAAAAAAAAAGACCGCTCGCTCCATTTCACACACGGGACATTGGTTTAGCTACTTGTCTGGCGAAACTGGCCACCGTTCGGCCGGATCCTCCGACGTCCTTCGACAGTGACGCCGGCGACACTTGCTGGCATCTACCGTGACATTTCGGGACACCGCGGCTCGGTTTTCCCGCTCTCGTTCGTCAGGTCGAGAGACCGGGACCGCCCAGATTGACGTGCTTCGGTTTTCCTATGCTGCCTGGCGAAAGTTTTAAGAGAATCTGTTGCAGAAACTTGTCTGCATTTTTAAAGCAGGCTTGACTTGTTGACGAAATGAGTGCTACGACTATTCAAACCGGGAACAAACAGAGGAGATGAACAGATGTCCTTTCTGCGATCACCGATCAAAAACAAACAAATTCTCTCTCATAAGAGGTACACGGACTACGACAACTGGATAAACGATGGCACATACTATATTTAACGACATGCTTTAATAATTAGCAAAGTATTTATGCGTTGCTACGAATTTAAAAAAATAATAAATTTTAGAATTTAAATAAAAAACATACATGCTCACATAAAGTTGTTATAATAATTATTACATAATTAAATAGCAACCTCACTTATTTTAATAATGCATAAATTAGATTTATGAGCTAAAAATGTTTAGTTTATATATATATGTGGAAAAATAGCAACTGAGGTCCTATAATGTATAGCTGAAAGTAAGAAGTAAGAACACCATTATGCATAGATATTAGGTTGACTATGTTGGATGTGCCCGCTTGCGATGAATTAACACAATCTAAGAAGTATATAAGCCCTCTCACCTTTTTGTTCTCAGAATCTCAACCTTAGTAAAGCTATCAGATTTTCTAATACACAAGTATTAGGGTTATTATTAGTAGATCAGCACTTCAACTGCTAGTCGATTATTTTGCTCCATTATCATATAGGCAAGGAGGGAACCTTTTTTTTTTCTTGCGAAACTGATCCTTAGCAAGTCAGTAGTTTCCTCTCGCGCAAGGTAAAAGCTAGAAACTTTTTGAGCAGTTCCACACCATGGAATCGTTTATGAATTAGACTTGGACGTGGATATAAATACGAAGTGCAGCCGGGACATAATATGGATAAGAGAGGATGAGGGGATGACAACGGATGAAGGCAGCCATAGCCGACTGCAGAAGACGTATATACATAGATATAGTTGACCTGGGCTGCTTCATCCCATTTAGCCCATTGCATGCGCCTGAAACTGAACAGATCATTTTTTTTTATCTTACCCCTTCATCTTCCTCTCGCTTCAAGTAGCCTGTCCGCCATAGCAAAAACAAAAGCTCCGATTCAGCACCACAGATGCACATCCACCATCATAAACAAGCCAAACGAAATTCTTTTTGGCCGCCTCCATCATTCCCCTCTATCAAAAACTTGAATATACATATTTGTTTCCTACTTTTATGGAAAATACGTGTTCTACGGATTGGAAAGAAATTTTGACAGTATATGTCAACTTGATTTTTCAAGTAGGATTTGAACTGGACTCTTCTACGCCTAGGATTGGATGGACTGTCCATATTTGTGAAACTAGAGTCGTAGGGCTGGCGGAGTCACCAAACGTACACGAGAAAACTGATCGGCAGGCGACACAAAAATTACTGGAAGAGACGACCACGCCAAACTTATTAACGAATATAAGTACGTAGAGAGATGAGGCTTGTAGCAATCGCAATTTGAGCAAATATCCTGTGACATGTGGATCGTTTACTAGAGTAAAGTGACAGGGCAGCCAGTCAGACTTTAGCAACCTGCAGTGATGAGTTATTGGAGGCCGTCCAAATTGCTCAAGTGGTTCTTTTGCCAAAATAAAGAAAGTGGACTTAGAGAATATGGTGAAGGAAATATATATTGTTCAACTAAAGCCCCGGACTGTATTTGGTATACGTTTTTGCAACGGCAGCAGAAAAGTACTCAAATAAGTAGTACGCACAGCTCAGAACATGTTGGTTGCGTGAGTTTGATGCGCCACATCGACACGCCATGGAAGCCATACCTTGCCTTTTCTTTGAACGAACATGCATGGGATTATGGGAGCTGTAGCTTGTTAGTTGAACGAGCAAGCAAAGCATTAATCTACTTCAGACCTGTCGAACTTCCCTGCATGCCCAGTTTGAGAGATTCGTAAGCAACATGTTCTGCCAACTGAATATTGATCGTGTTCTGTAACGCGACTGAACGAGGGCTCACTTATGTCGTCTTCAGTGAGCAGTATCTATCTATTGGAGTCAAATTACAACTGCTGAGTGGGTTATTATAGCATTGGCACCCTCTTGTTTCTCCATCGTTTTTGCTGGCCTTTTGATCAGCAACGATCACTAGTTTCATGTCCAGTCTCACTCTACCTGACTGATCCTGAACATGTCCATTTCCGTGTTTATTGTGATCGAGAAATACACTGAGCTGAAGCTTCCCATCATGATCATTGGACTTCCTTTTTTTCTGAACATAGTTCATAACAGAGTAAAGGCCCTGTCCCGTCCCGATTGAAACAATCATGAAACGAAAACTCGGTGACACAGTATTTTAGCACCCGGGGCTTGATTTCTTGATTACGAACCTCCGTTTTTCTTCTTTGATACGTCCATGTTCCGCCGCAGTACTCAACTTCAGCAGTAATTTCTTTATGCAAATGGAAAAGACGCTCCCTGACCGGATTCGGAATTTCCACAAAGAGTGGAACACTTCAAACTGACTCTGTGTGATATTCCGGTTCAGGGCTTAATAGAATTGATAGAATATTCAAGTAATAACTTTTTTTCGGAAGCTCATCTTCAAAAAACTCTGAGGTTAAGCGTGTTTGAGCTGGAGCAATTTAGAGATGAGTGACCGACCGCGAAGTTCTTCCTGGGTACGTATGAGTGAGGATAAAGTGTGCAAAAAAAAAACTATTGTTGGTCTATAAGAGCAGTCTTGAGATCCTACAAAACTGCTAGGTGTAAGCGGGTTCAGCCTCGAAGGGACGGGACGTTACAGTTGGTATCAAAGCCGACCCTCGCGGTTTCACGCGCACGTGGGATCATAGTCGCGTAGGCATGATATGCATGACTGGTGTGGGTCCGGAGTAGTCATACAGCATGGCATATGCACTCATACTGGACACACGGACCTGGCCAAGAGGGGAAGTTCCTGGGCTAGGGTTGACCAACGAGGACGTCGGTCTTCTAAGAGGGTGAGAGTGTGATATTCCGGCTCAGAGATTAATATGATTGATAGAATATTCATACCAATAAGTTGTAACTTTTTTCGAAAGATCATCTCAAAAAAACTCAGAGGCTAAACATGCTTGACCTGGAGCAATTTAGAGATGGATGACCGACTAGGATGTTCTTTTTAAGTGTGTTCGACTAAGGACATAGTGTACAGAAAAGACTAGTATTGATCTCTGAAGACAATCTTAATATACTAAAGAGCTATCATATGTAAACGGGCCTCACCCCAGAGGAGCGAGACATTACCTAGGTCTCTCAAACAACACGTCATCAGATCAATCATGATGACCGTCAGCGCCCTGGCGGCCTGCCGCGGCTTCCCCTCCATCGTGCAGCTGCTTGACTACTCCCGCGACGAGGTGTTCATCGTCATGGAGTTGGGCGGCCCCTCCCTGCCCAGCGTCAAGAACGACGAGAACGGTATGACCAGGCGCCACCCCGAGCACGAGGTCCGCCACCTCGTGCGGCAGCTCCCCGCAGGCATGCACCGCGTCGGGTTGATGCACCGGGACATCAAGCCCGACAACGTCCTCGTCGACGCCCACGGGAGCCTCAAACTCTGTGACCTCGACATCTCGCGTGCCTTCTCCGACGTGCTGTCATACATCAACCCCGTGGTGGCACGAAAGTACCGCGCGCCGGAGCTCCTTCTCGGATCCGTGGATTAAGACTCGCGCATCCACGCGTGGACCATTGGTTGCATCATGGCCGAGCTCCTCGCCGGAGGCATGCCTTTCCGTGGTAGCAATGTCAAAGAGCAGCTCGGTGAGGTGTTTGACATTTTTTATGTTACAGAAGGAATTTTAATAGCATAGAGGGAATTTGCTCTACTTTGGACGACGGCCGCGGCGCAGAGTTGAAAAGTTTAAGCATCTAACTATCGCTGGATTGGAATCGCACGGAGGATGGTGCGTGCGTGCTGGCACGCACGGCTGAAAACTAGGGAAAAAAAATTTCGTACGTCCGGTTTGCAGATGCGCAGCTGTGCGAACCCTCTCTGGATTGCTGCCACGTGGATACCGGTGCCATCCAACGCCAGCCAGTTGTCCGCTCCCCTATTCTCAGCGCTGGGCTCAGTCTCGGCTTCCCTTGGCAGCTTGCGTTGCGTCTGCTCGACTCCAGCCGAAAATGCATTACGTCAGCTTGACTCCAGAAGAAAAGGGGCCCGAACCCCAACCCCCCCCCCCCCCCCCCCCCCCGGTTCAGCCGCCGCTGCCACCGATGGCCTCCGGCGACCTCGTGTCGTGGAACTTTGTGCTGTCGGTGCACGCGCCAACTGGCCTGTCCGTAGACGCGCTGGAGCTCGACATCCTAATGCGCAGCCTAAATGCCAACGAGGGTTCTAAAATGGGTATTGTATCCCCGTTTTCTTAATGGCATAACAAAATCAAATTGATTTACGGCAAATCAAATTCATAAAGCTAGCTGAACATGGCACTCAGGGAGCTGATTCTAGGTAGTACATCTATATCTAAGCAAAATCGACTCTGGCGAAGATGGTTGGAACTAATGTCTTTCTTGAACATGCATACTTGATTCAACAAAAAAAAAAAAACTCAATTTTTTTTATTGGTAATGAATCGTGTTCGCTGGACACTGAAGCGAAGTAGCTCAAATTTCTTAACTGGACCAATATTGTCTGACATTGAACTGAAACATCTCACAGCCAGGAATTTTATTAGTAATATACAAAATGCGCCAAGCCGCCAACAGCCCAAAGCCTTCAGATTACAGTCAAAATGGTTGCATCTATCAGATAACTACTACCATTCAGACTTGACCATAAGCACGAAGATGATGGCCACGACAAATTCAACTACCCAGCTCAGATGACAATGCAACAGCTAAATAACATAACTAGCTTGCCGATTCTATTTTCTGTCTCCTTTTGCCTTCTTTCATATCAATAGGGAAAATCATCAAACAGATTACTTGCAATCCTGTGACAAAAAGACAGTACCAAGGCGAGGAGAGGAGGGCACCAACGTCGTTGCTCATTGGCGGGGAAGGTGATCGAGCACCGATTGTCAAAAGAGCCTTCCTGGTGCCGGCAGCAGCCGCTATTGTTGCTCATGGCCTAGAGGAGGAAAGCATGGCCATCATTGCCTAGGGGAATGGGATTTGGGAGATCGTCGTGGCCGCATGCACGAGGAAACGAGGATCAGCATCGCTGCCAGTGGGAGGAGAAGCGTTGGGTTATTTTTTGACTCGGCTCGCTCGCTCGGAGTATCTCTTTATTCATCTTGATGAGCCAAGCTGATGGCGTGCCCACCTTTGCCCCGTCCGATCTCTATGTGTCAACAATCCGGACGGGTCCGCACAGGCCAAGCTTTGCGACGGTATGCACATAATTTTTTTTTCCAAAAACTACTGCTAGTCTTTATCTTTACCGGAAAAAAAATCTCACTCCAAGACACTCCTCCACGCCCTCTTTTCCCACTCCGACGATAATACATTTCCTACTGTTCCATTGGTGTCTGCTCCTTCCGCTGCGTCGCTGTCGACCGGAGCCATGCTGCAGCACGAGGAGCTCTGCCTCCTCGGCGGAGACACTTCGACGTACGTGCAACTCAAGGCACTACACGATGTGACATGCCAAGATCTGAGGAGCTGGGCTTGCTCTACAAAAGATCGTCAAAGAGGAGTGAAGGGCTTTCCATTCGTCTTTTTAACATCGTAGAATTTATCAAAAGCGGGCAGGAAGATCTGTTACTATAGTCTCTTGAGGAAGCCAATCAGGTGACAAATCTCTATCCTCTCTGAAATTTCTCTATAGCTACAAAAATTCTGTACCTTATTCATTTTATTTTGTCTTAAAATTTCTCTTAGCCTAATTTTCTGCCTTATTTCCTGTTTTGAAGAAAATCATCATCATGAAGAAGATGCTAGAAGCCACTGATGCTTGGGTCTATTTGTTTTCCTGAGTTTTTCATTTTGATTTTAGTAGCTACATCTAATTGTTTTGTTTTTGCATGGCAGACTAGGTATAGGGAAGTATCAGCAACAAGCAGTAGCCGCAACAAAGGATAAGGCAATGAGTTTTCTTTTCCTGATAATGAATCCAAGGTAAGGTAAATCTGAGATCAATTTTAACATTGCATTTTAGTTTTATGGATTTTATGACTACTCTATCTTAACATGATTGGACCCAATATAATTCCTCCCTTTATTGCAACCCCTCGCCAACAGCTTTACAAAACTCAAAATCACTGAATTCCAGAAGACAGACTTATTCTTATTATCTATACAAATTTCATGAAATGTATTCCAATTAAGTCTGTTGTTGAACCCCCACCCCCCTCTGCTCCTACCATATTCTTTCACCTTATACTAGGTATCTGAATTTTGATTATCTAATTATTTTCATACATTCTATCATGTGGTACCGATAGGATTAATAAGAACAATGTTTGTTGTTACACACATACTTTCGACTTAGTTTTAGAATTGGTGATGATTTCATTTGTGTGTATATTTACCCTAACCACTGCAACAGAAAAAACCATGTATTTATATCATAATGTATCCCACAGATGATTTAAAAATGATTTTTAATTATCTTAATCATTAAGTCAAGTAACTTGTACAATGATTCTTAATTTGTTGATATTTTTACTACAATGTTGTTGTTACCATGATCGTTCTTGTACGAGTATGCGGCTGCACATGTCACAAGAACAATTATTCAAAATTTCCCAAAGTTAGCATAACTCTAGCATGCCATTTACGTGTACATGTGTGCAAGATATTTTTTGCACTGGAATTATACCTAGTATCTAGAAAAGGAAATAGCAGCCGTGTGTGCGGGGGGGGGGGGGGTGTATGAGATGACAAAATTGTCTAGGTTTTGTATATATGTATTCATGCAGTATACATACCTATGTACTTCTCCATTCCAAAATGGAGGGAGTAGATGACTCATCCGGCACCGGCGCCGCTGCAGCACCACTTGGTTGCGTTGTCATTGTCTACCTTTAGATCCACAACTCATCGATTGACAACGCCCAAACTATAAAACTCCTCTCTCTCCCCTCCCAGGCCGCTATTGAAGAGCAAAGCAGCCCACATAAGTCCTAACCAACTCTCTCCTCCCTATCCATCACAAGCTTCGGGCCCCTCCCTCCTACCCTTGGCGACCTCGTCGGCGGATGGTTAAAGTGGAGTGGAGCTGCCCCCATCTACTAGTTTAGTTTATAGTTCAGTGTTTGCTTAGATGTTGCCTGGTTCGGTGTCCCGCATGGGCTCAAGTCACCGCCAGGTTTTCCTTGCCGCCACCGCTCTTTGGCTTGCTCTCACTGGCAAGCTAGGGTTGTTGACTGCCTGCCGGGTATCCCGTGCGGTAAAAAATAAAGTAGTTATAGGTTGCTTTTACTTTCCTTCATCCATCTCACCGTTCCTCCCCATCAAGTTCCACCTAGACGGGCTCATCTCCGCCCTCCTCATGTTGCTAGAGGATTCCATGGGGCTCGGACTTCAAGCTTCGAGTTCCCCTCTACGCACTCCCCTACGCAACGCCTTTGGCCGTCCGTAGCACCACGCACCTGTGCCCAAGCTTCATGGCCATATGCAGCTCACATCAGAGAAGGCTAGCTCAGCTCCACTCATCCTCGGAGTTCACGACGCTGCCCCTCTGCGCCATGGTGAAAGTTCAACCATATTCCAATCATCAAGGGCAAAAATCAACGTTAGAGGTCTTTAATTCAATTCTCAACAATAGCATTTTTCAACAATTTTTTTATGGCATATCCTAAGATACAGGTCTAGGTCCGCTAGTCTGTTCCTGATAGAGGCCCATGCAGCCGAACGCTACACGAGCGATGATGAACCGGCCCAACCCTTGGGACTTCGGTTGGCAATTTATTTCCAGAAAAAAAACCCAAACAGGAATTTAATTCCCTTTGTTAAAACGAGGCTTTGATAAAATCGTCAGCCACCAAATCGAAAATATACGATCGAAATCTTAGGTCACTTCATTTTGCTGATTTGCTCGTGGCTAGAGAAATGGAAATATTGTAAAAAGAGAAGCTATAAGAGATTGTGGAGGAAGTCGGCAAATCATAAAAGTAGTTATGACACTGACTTTTCTGTTTTCATCCCAAAAAAAAAAAGTTTCTTCTGTTCTTTTCTTTTTTTTTCTATTAACGATTGTAAATCTTGCTCTGTTACCTTGCTTTTTAAAAAAGCGTGGGCGGATTATCTGTGGTTTCATGTTTTACAACCGCGGCAAAGAGCTGCTCATAATCTTGACGAAAGGAGCCTTACAACTGGAGCGGGTTTCATGGCTCTCTCAGTCTCTCGCTGTGCACGGGGAGCTCGTTTCCCCGGCCGCGACGTCAGCCGAACCTGCGTGGCTGCTTTTGCCCAGGCTGGCTACCTCACCTGTGTGTCTGCGTGGACCAAGCGGGCAGCGGATGTTGCAACAGGACCGGAATCGAAGGAAGTCAAGGGCGTCCGGTCTGCATATGTTGCCAAAGAGAACGACATAATCCAGGAACACAGTCGTAGATGGAACACGATCTGAAACGCAGGCTCAAGCTTTCAACGGCACGCCCCTGACCAATGACACGATAGATTATACTACCTCCCCAGGCCGGCGTGGCGCTCGAGGACCCGACTCCCAAGCAGCACGTGCCGATGCCGAGGGGGCGCTGCTCCCGAGTCATAGCCGCACGGTGCGCCCGAACAGGTGACCGCTGACCGTGTTGTGTGCCGGCCGCCGGGCGGGATGCACTTGTCGTCCGCTCGACGCTCACGATTAGCGTGCGTGCATGCCTCATACAACCACAGGCCCCAACCGGGCACATCGGCCCTTCACCCCATGCGTCGGAGCCGCCCCACCATCGGGTCAGTCCAGAACCAGAACTACCGTTCGCACGCCGCCGCGACGTCAACTGCATACGATTTTGGTCAACAGGGCTCCGGCTGTGCCGGTTTTGGCTGTGGCTGTGACTTTTTTGAAAGCTCAGTTGTGCTGGCTGTGGTTGTGACTGTGTCTAAAATCCTTCGGCAATATAATTTTTTTTGCAGCTTCTCAAATAGCCTCTTTCGCAACTTATGTGGCTGCTTCATGAAAAAAAAAAAGAAATGTTCATATTGGCCATAGATATATGGATGCACTGTATACATGCATTTTTTATTTTATAATAGAAATTTGACTTTGATTATTAATTGTAGCATATAAGTTAATAAAGTATTTATTACAAAAGTGGTTTGGATCATAAGACAACATTCTACCACAAATGATCATGATGACCTAGAAAGATATATTGTCTTGGTAAGATCATCATGGAATCTATCCATATCTCTATCACTAGAATATGGAGTTGATGTATCCGACGCATTTCTCGAAGGAAGGTATTTTGAATACCTTGAAGGAATAGTTGGCACGTAATCTGGGTTTCGATCACACTTTATGAAATTTTTATCTTTTGAATCATTCTCACGTAAGAAGTTATAAAGTCACATGGTCGCTGCCATAATCATCATTTGTTTCTCCATTAGATAGCTTGACATGTTGAGAAGAATTCTCCACTTGTTTCCACACGTCAAAAATGCGTTGAAACGAACACTTGTGTGCAAATGATTAAAAGTCTCTTGCTCACCTTGTGGAGCAACTCCTCTCCTCCAATCAGGAATATGGTACCTTTGGCCCTTATACGGTGACAAATATCCCGGACGATTTTGATATCCGACATCAATGTTGTAATATTTTCCTATAAAAAACAAGAATTTAACAACTATCGACAAGTTGACAAGGCAAACAGTTGGGAGGAAGCAACATAGACAAGAAGATGATACCTGAAGGAGGGTGTGGGAATGTAGGATCATGCTCAGTTGCATGATATAATACACTTATGTCATTCATACAACCAGGTTGTCCAATGGATGCATATGTGAATCGCAAGTCAAAATTAACCACACCAAGAATGTTTGTGTTGCTTTACCACTTCTCCCAATATATCTAATAACATCATGAGGAGGTGGTACCACTGTGATATGAGTTCCATCAACTGCTCCTATGCAATCTTTGAAAAAAGGCATCATCCTAGTATCACCGGTAATCCTTGGGTGAGTAGTGGAGAAATTGAGATGAATGGGCCTTATGTATTATGGACATATAGCCATTAAATAATAAGACCTCACTAAATTTTCTGTATAATGTCTCTCCTGAATGCTTGAAAGTACCATATAAAGCACTAAATCACCAATCATGCCCAACAGTGACAAGAAAAATAGCAAGTGATTCAATAGAGCTCATATTATGGGAGGATTTGAGGCCATATGTTGTTACTAAGATGTTATGTAATTTGTAGAAAAAAGGAACATCCATTCTGAACATCTTGTAACTTGTACGAGAAAGGCTCAAATTCTCCATAACCCAACTGTGACCACTTTGCACTGGGACCCTAGGAGGAGCTTTGTCAAGATATGTCAAATAGTACTTGGCAGCAAGAAATGCAGCAGCAACTTATATTTTATGAGAACCCCTGATCAATGACAAAGTCTTCACTATCCACTCACAAAAAAAGCATAAATAAAACTATAACTAAGAAGGTGGAAAAAATCTGCAACTAAAAATGAAAATAATCCTTACTTTTGATATTCTAGACCACCATTCATCCATCTTTTGAATATTGTTCTAAGTTGCATCCCAACAAAGCCCTGTTTGCTTAGTCAATTTCTTCCATATACCATAGTTGTCGGCGTTTAGATCACCGACCAGTAGAATTTGTTCACGGGGGTGCGCGCTTTGGGTCCGGCGATGGCTAAGCAAGAGGACACAGGGGATTATACTGGTTCGGGGAAACCCCCTACGTCCGGTTCTCGAGCTTGCTCGTGTTACTTGCTCCGGTGAGGGTGTACAACGGTGGTGAGAGAGGAGGGTGCTCCAAGTCTCAGGTGCAAGCGGTGTGCCTGTGTGTGTGTTTGCCTATGTTGCGATTCTTATTGCTTGTTGTTCCGTCGTCTAGAGAAGAGAGTGGGCCTCCCCTTTTATACTTCAAGGGGATAGGCCCATTTACACAGAGAGAAAGAGAGAGAGAGAGAGAGAGAGAGAGAGAGGTTCTACACGTGTGGAGTTGGCGGAGGCGTGCTGAAGAAGGCGAGGCCCTCAGTCGGCGGCATGGTCTTCGGTCCTCGTGGGTCCTCCATCGTCCTGGTCTTGCGTCAGAGGGGCGGTACTGCGCCCGAGCATGCCCCCGCTCTCCGTCACTGGGTCGAGTCCTCCCTTGTCCCTGTAGTCGGCTGTTCATCCGTGTGCGGGCAGGTGCAGTACACGTATTGGCATGTCATCCATGCGATGTTCAATCTAGTTGTCCATCAAGCCGGGTGGTTGGCAGTTGTTGACCGTTGGCTCGCTCGACCCCCTCTGCTGGGGGTCATTGTGTCGGATTGCGTCTGTCCGGACCTGCTTGGAGTTAGAATCCGTCCCGTCTGAATAAGGCAATGAAACTTCTCCACTTCGCCACTCCCGGCTTGGTCAGGGTTCCCTCACCCCGTCCTATACGGGCTCGGGTCCTACCGATGGGAGTTGACGGACGTGGAGTTTGTCTAACGATTGCGGGGGGAGGGGGGACCCATACTATCGTCATGATAGTAGCGGCAGCGGAGCGTCCCCCCTGCCCCGGAGTGAATAGGCTCGGGCGAGTGGCTGAGTCATCGTCTTGGAAGGGCGAGCCGTGCCCGGGTTCTGTCACGCGGGATGACCCGTCCCATTCGACCCATATCGAGGGGTCGAGCTGGGCGTAGTGGATCCTCGACCCCTATGGAGGGGTCGAGCAGGGCGCGACCGGCGCTCAACCACTCAGGGTCGAGCGAGCCGGGGTAGTGGCGCGGCCCTTGCGGCTGAGGCCTGACTGCTGCGGGAACGCTCCTCATGGGGGGCCCACGCTGGTGGTGCCTTGGTGGCGATCCCGCAGGCCCTTCTGAGTCTGACGCATGTAAGCCCTTAGGAGGTGCCACGTGGCATCCCGATCTTTACCCTCGACAGTAGCCCCCGAGCCCCCGAGCGAGTCGGAGAGTCATTCAGGGGATTTTGACATGGGTGCGGGCGGAGGCACGAAGTCGTCTGCGGGTTGCCTGGTTTACACGAGAGTGGTGCGCGACGAGTGTAGCCCCGAGCCGGAGGGGGAGTTTGGTTGAAACTCGCGCTTCAGCTTAACACGTTGTAGGAAGGTTAGGTCGTTCCTCCGTCGGAGTGCGCACGAGCGCACCCGTCGGGTGTAGCCCCTGAGCCAAAGGAGGAGTCCGTACGGACTCGTTCTTTGGCTGTTTGTATCTGAAGTGATCACGGGGTGCCATGGGACCCGTGTTCCTCGGTCTTCGTTCCTTGAGCCGCGCAGACGGCGCAGGGTGTGACGGATGAGGGTTCGCCTTAAAAGGCAGGCCAAGGCGCTGTCGGCACGACAGATTTCTTGTCTCCTTACGGCGTGCAGCGCGTAGGGGCATCTTTCGGTAGGACCCAGATCTGCTGCGCGTCAGGGGAATCCGAGGTCGGCGCCTTGCTCTAAGGCGGGTTCCTTTCTTTTTCCTATGGCTTGGTGTGTGCCAGGTCTTTGTTCCTATGTGGCGTGCAAGAGCCCCTAGTGAACCCACATCGGGCTTGGTGCTCGCGCTAGAAATCCGAGGCTTGGGCCTAGCTTGGGTATTTAAGGACACAGCCGGGCAATGTTCTGCTTCATCCCCACACCTAGCTTTACACTCTAAGCCGTGAGATACTTGGGACGTGACCGACTCTCGCTTAGTATTCAATTGTTCTCATGGCTACCAGGTGCGACGATGTCCCTGGTGATGAGGACGAGGATGAAAACCTGTCGATAATAAGTCCCTGGCTGCCCGAGTGTGGCGGCCCTGTCGGTTGCGGGAAGGTTGGCTCGACTTCTATTGTGTCCTTCCCTTGTTGGGGTGAGATGGAGATAAAGGGGCCTTCGCATGGAAGGTCGCCATGGCTTATTAGGTCCCCTCGTGTTCGTTCTTGCCAGCGTCGGTAGGAGCGAGGTCAAGAAGAGGCATCGGGCCGGACTCCCCACCAGCATGGGGGTCCTCGGTCTCATGAAGCGGCTCCAGCAATAGCCATACGGCGTGGCCGAGCTGCTTGCCTTCTTCATTGGGGGAAAAGGTCGGCCTCAAATAAGGGTGTTTTCCCCAACGACGAAGCATTACAGGTGCTTTACCTCGCATGTACCCGCCGAGGTGCGGGTACCGCTTTTTCTTTGTAGTAGACCCCTCGGGTCGATCTTTTCCTGTTTTCCCTTTTTTTCTCGAGTCTTTGGTACTCGCTTTGTAAAAAGAAGAGAGGGAGTCTATAAGAGTCGGCCTTGAACGGTCTTGTAAGCAAGGAATAATGAATGTGACCCTGTCACTGGGTCTTGTTTGGCGATGCCGGCCCTCGCGTCCCCGCTTGATGTAGATGGATCGGTCGAGCGGCTGTTTCGACTTTTTTGTCTTCTCCTTCCACATCCCGTTCGGGAGACGGAGGATAGAGCCGGGCCACATTTTCGCCTCGATGGCTGAAACGTGGTTGCTCGATGAGCTACAATCGGGTTCGTTCGAGTGAGATCTCCGGTTCCCCATCGACGGGGTCCCAGCGAACCAGCTGGTGGTCAACCTCATAAATCCGTCTTTCCGGCTCGACTAGTTGTCATGACAATTCAATAGGTCGTGATGGCTAGCTGCCTCTCTTCAGGGAGATACCAAAGGTTGAGTCAGAGCGGGACTCAAACACTACTCTAGATGCCCTCGTCCCCTTGGGGCTCGGGGTATTGGCCACTAAGTGTGCCCATTGCTCGTGCCCCTCGCTTTGTTCGTGCTCTAGGCGGCTGTCAAACTCACTCGTGGGGCCTGCCTTAGAACCTTGGCAAGGAATAATGAATGTGACCCCGTCGCTGGGTCTCATTTGGCTATGCCGGCCCTCGAGTCCCCGCTTGATGCAGATGGATCGGTCGAGCGGCCATTTTGACTTTTTTTGCTCTGAGTCCTGTTCGTGAGATGGAGGATAAAGTCGGGCCACGCTTTCGCCTCGGTGGCTGAAACGTGGTTGCTCGATGAACTATAATCGGGTTCGTTCGAGTGGGTCCCAGCGAACCAGCTAGTGGTCGACCTTATAAATCCTTCTTTTTGGCTCAACTTGTTGTCACGACCATTCTATAGGTCGTGATGGCTAGCTGCCTCTCTTCAGGGAGATACCAAAGGTCGAGTCGGAGCAGGACTCAAACGTTACTCCGCGACGCCCTTGACCCCTCGGGATCCAAGGTATTGGTTGTTAAGTGTGCCCATCGCTCGTGCCCCTAGCTCTGTTTTCGCTCTGGGCGGCTGTCAAACCCGCTCGTGGCGCCAGCCTTAGAGGCTTGGCGTCGTCAGGCCGTCGGGGCAGTTTTCAGCCCCTTATCCCGTCTTACCTACGCCGCTCGTCCCTTGTCGGGGTCAAGCGGCTCGCCTCGCACCTCCGTCCCGCTTGTTGCCACTCGTCGGCGGAGTCCGCCCGGGTCGTTCGTGTTTGTTGGGGCGAGGCCTAACTAGTGGGGTCCGCGCGTATTTCCTGCTCCAAAACTCAAGGCATGACGTGGGGCCTGAATTTTCTCTGCACTGCCAGCTCCCACTACCAGAGTAAATAGGAGGGGCCGAGTGGTTTACCTGACATGTGGGTCATGGTGGTCCCAAGCGCGGCGTGTTGCCGTTCCGTTTTTCTTGGCGCAGCGACCGGAGGGACGTTGCTCGTAGCGAAGACAGTAGAGGTGGTCCTGTGGTGTGTGGAGCCATTCGTGGAAGTCGAGGAGTTTTCGGGATTGTGAGAAAGGTGGAGTTATGGAGGAGCATGGGATACCGTGTCCACGCACCTTGCGGGATGAGTGGTTGGGAGGTTTATCACCTGGCGGGTTGTGGGCAGATTTTCCACTATCAGTTTCGATCGCGCTCCTGGCTGGGAGGTTTATCACCTTGGACGCCGCATCCACTGTCCTTCCTTTCGCCTTCTTCATTTCCTCGCCCTTTTCTCTCCTTTCTCTCCAGCGATCTCCCCTGTTATAGCCTCTCCGTCGCGATGTCAGTGTTCACTCGCTCCACGGTGACGAAGAAGGAGCAGGAGGGACTCGTCCAAGCCGGGCTTCTCGCGCCCCTCACCGGAGCGAGGGAATGGGTGGTGCCAGGGAACGAGATGCGGCTGGAGCCCCTGAGGTGCTACGTGGTGTCATTTGTCCCCTTCCATGAGCGAGGGCTTGGACGATTGGCGCATGACTTCCTCTGGGCGCTGCTCTACCACTACAAGGTGGAGTTGCAGGATCCGAATCTCAATGGGAACCAGCACATCTCGACCTTCGTGGCCTTGTGTGAGGGATTTCTTGGGATCATGCCTAACTTCGACCTATGGTGCCACTTTTTCCTCGTATCCTACATCCGGCGTAGGATTGTGGGCGAGACCTTTCCGTGCACCATCGGGTGCGCAGGTATCCATCTTCGAGGTGAGCGCACGGGGGAGTACCTTCTGATGCCCACCCCGACCACCCACTCGGGGTGGCACAAGAGGTGTTCTACTTGCGAAATGATGAGATCCATCCCCTCCCCGAGTTCACCGGCCGCGACATCGCCGAGGCTCGGGAGAGCTGGCACTAGGGGAAGGGGAAGAGTGGGAAGAAGTGGACCGAGAGCGCACTCGGCGCCATCGCTCATCTCAAGGAGTCCGGGCTCGACAACGCCGGAGTCGTGGGGTGGTATCACAAGCGGTGGTTTGCGCCACTGTGTCATCGCAAGCTCCCCATGTTCCTCGTCGACGCTGACAACCGCGGGGTGCCGGGCAATGTGATGGCAGAGGAATTGCTATCTGACGGCAAGGTGGCGAATCGGGTGAGGGCAGCCCTAGGGCCCAGTGTGCAGGCCTAGCCCGCTCTAAATGGGCCGGTGATGCGTCCCAACCTTCGAGTGGTCGATGTGGTGAAATTCCTGTTCCTCTGCGGGTGGACTACCCTCTGCTTCCCACTTTTGCTGTCTTGACCGTGTTTGGCCTTTGGATTCCTTTCTCCTTTCTCTTTTTTTTTTAGTCCTACTGGGTGAGCTTTGTCTAGACCCCTTCCCTTCGGCTGCTCGAGGGGAGTGCCGAGAGGACCGCCAACCGCTTCAGAGATGTGGAATAGCGAAATGCCAAGCGGGAGGCGCGAAAGAGGAAGGACGCTGACATCCGGGCCAAGCGCGAGAAGGAAGAGAGGTCGTGGCGGCAGCAGGCGCTGCGGGAGGCGAAGGAGCGGAGGGGTGAGAACCCGAACACTCTATCGACTGAGTTGACGGAGGAGGAGGCTGAGGATGGGGACTTCTCCGATGACATGGAGGCCTAGAGCGGGTTTGGGGACGCCATCTGCGATAACGGCGGCGATGATGATGATGGCGTAGGGGGTGACGGCGGCGACGACGACGACGACGATGCCGATGACGATGATGGTGACGATGGCGACGATGCCAACAACGATGGTGATGGCGATGACGATGACATCGACGGTGATGCCGGGCTGGCGGCCAGCCTCGGCTACGCGCCCTTGGCACGGCCGACTCTGGGCTGGGGTCGTCCCTAATTTCGCCATCCCCGGACGGGTCGGGATCAGGAGAGGAGCCTCATTCGCCTGCGCCGAGCAGGGATGTCTCCGGTGCTCGGACCCCAGCGGTGGGCTCCCCCATCGAGGGTGTGGTCCAGCCGGCGGAGCTGGAGCAGGAGGTCGAGCCGGTGCGTGTCGAGAGGCCGCCCGTCTAAATCGTGGCTAAGGCCGCGTCTCCCGCTGCGGCTGCGGAGAAGTGCCCGCGGGACGAACCGACGAGCGATGATGCGCCGATCGAGAAGCAATGGGCTTTGGGCCAAGATCCTTGCCAACCTAAGTTGTCCTTCATGAAGCAGCTCAAGGTGGGCCGCGGGGGAGGCGCGGGCGCAAGACACCATGGCGGCCGCTGCAGAGGAGGCGTGGATACGTGACGCCGCGGCGGCCGCTGCCGTGGAGATCAAGACGAAAGACTTGGCACGCCGATAGAGTCGTTTGGCCTCAGTCCCGTCAATGGAGAGCGTGCCCCGGGCCAAGAACTTGATGTACAGGACTCTCCAGTCGGGTGGAAGCCTAGCTCGCTCGACCTGGAGGTCGATTCGCTCGACCCCCGGGTTGTTGGGCTGATCGTCCGGCTCACTCGAGTCGCTTGGTCAATCGATATCCATCACGTCCGTGAGCCACAGAGCCACCAGAGATGATTCTTCGGCCCATGAGTCGGGTTCATCGGAACCACCCGACCCCTCCTTGGGTCCCGTGGGCTCCTTGGGTCGGACCGAAGGTTGGTGCTGGTCGTTCGCGAGGACCGTCGGAGGGACCTGCTCCCGACCAGACGCCATTTTGGCTAACGCGTCAGCTACCTCGTTGAGGTGTCGTGGAACGTGCTTGAGTTCCAGCCCATCAAATTTATTCTCGAGCTTGTGGACTTCCTGGCAGTAGAGTGCCATGCCGTTGGTCCGGCAGCTAGACTCTTTCATAATGGAGTCGACCAGGAGTTGGGAGTCGCCCTGAACTTCCAGCCGTCGGATTCCGAGCTCGATGGCAATCTTGAGTCCGTTAACAAGCGCATCATACTCGGCAACGTTGTTTGAGCCAGGAAAATGTAACCGAATCGCATATTTCATACGTACCCCGAGTGGAGAGACGAAGATGAGGCCGACGCCTGCCCCTGTCCACATGAGCGATCCGTCAAAGTACATGACCCAGTATTCCTAATCGATTGGAGGCGGCGGGAGTTGCGCCTCAGTCCACTCCGCCACGAAGTCGACAAGGACCTTGTACTTGATGGCTGCTTGCGGCTGGTACGTGACGTCGTGTCCCATCAACTCGAGCGCCCACTTGCCCACCTTGCCCGCCGAGTCCCTGTTCTGTATAATCTCTCGGAGAGGAAAGCAACTCACAATGTGAATTGGGTGGGAGTCGAAGTAGTGCCGGAGCTTACGCCCTGCCACCATCACGGCGTAGAGGACCTTGGGGTACCTGGTCTTTGAGTCGGACAGGACCTTGCTGATGTAGTAGACGGGGTGTTGGACTTTTAAGGCGTGTCCCTCTCTTTCTCGCTCCACTACGAGCGTCGAGCTTACGACTTGAGTCATCGCAGCTATGTACAGCAACATCACCTCTCCCGAGACCGGGGGTGTTAGCACGGGTGCGCCACTCAAAATGCGCTTGACATCATCGAGGGCGGACTACGCCTCGGGGGTCCACTCGAACCGGTCAGACTTCTTCAGAAGCCTATACAGCGGAAGCACCCTCTCGCTGAGGCGCGAGATGAAGCGACTCAATGCCACCAGACAGCCCGTGAGCCGCTGCAGCCCCTTGAGATTCTTGGCCGGTCCCATTCGCTCGATCACGGAGATTTTCTTAGGATTGGCCTCGATACCTCTTTGGGAGACGACGAACCCGAGGAGCATGCCCTTTGGGACCACGGAAACGCACTTCTCGGGGTTGAGTTTGACGTCGTTTGCGCGCAGTTTGGCAAAGATGAGCTCGAGGTCAACCGCGAGGGTGTCCGCCTTTTTGGACTTGACGACGATGTCGTCCACATAGGCTTCAATCGTGTGGCCAATCAAATAATCGAAACACCGTTACATACAATGCTGAAACATCGCATCGGCGTTCTTGAGCATAAAATGCATCGTTACGAAGCAGTAAGAGTCGAATGGCGTGATGAAAGATGTCGCGAGTTGGTCGGATTCTTTCATCGCGATCTGGTGGTACCCCGAGTAGGCATCTAGGAAGAAGAGAGTCTCACATCCCGCCGTTAAGTCAACTATCTGGTCTATGCGCGGCAAAGGAAAAGGATCCTTCGGACATGCCTTATTCAGGCTTGTATAGTCAACACACATTCTCCATTTCCCACTCGGGATGGTACACCTCCTTGATGAACCCGACCGCCTATAGCTTCGTAATCTCCACTCCGATTATTCTGCGCTTCTCCTCGTCGAAGCGGTGCAGACGTTGCTTCACCGGCTTAGAGCCCAGCCTGATGTTCAAGGAGTGCTCAGCGACTTCCCTTTGTATGCTAGGCATGTCCGAGGGCCTCCACGCGAAAACATCAGCGTTAGCGCGGAGAAAGTCGACGAGCGCGCCTTCCTATTTGGGGGTAAGGGACGCCCCCACTTTCACTGTCTTCTCCTTGTCACCCTTGAGGTCGATCTGCACTTCTCTGGTGTCCTCTGTGGGCTTGAATGAGGCGTTCTTGTGACTGGCATTGGGGACCCCCTCCTCGAGGTGGGTGCGGATGGCCTCGAGCTCCCCGGTGGAGGCCACCATCGCCGCCGCAAGATTGCCATTCTCTATCTCGCATTGGAAGGCGCACTGGAGGGACGCGTTGACGGTGATGACCCCTTTTGGGCCCGGCATCTTGAGCTTCAAGTAGGTGTAGTTGGGTACGGCCATGAATTTGGCGTAACACGGACATCCCAAGAGAGCGTGGTATACTCCCGGGAAGTCGACAACCTTAATGACGAGGGTCTTGGTCCAGAAGTTGGATGGAGTCTCGAATGTGACAGGCAGGCTGATTCGCCCAAGGAGCATGGCTTGTCGCCCCGGGACGATCCCATGGAAGGGCGCGCCAGTCGGCTGGAGGCGTGATCGATCGACCCCGAGCAGGTCGAGCGTGTCGGCGGACAAAATGTTGATGCAGCTACCCCCGTCCATCATCACCTTGGTGAGGTGGACCTCGGCAATGATGGGGTCGACCACGAGCGGGTATCGGCCCGATCACGGTATGCGTGTTGGGTGATCCGACCGATCAAATGTGATCGGCAAGTCTGACCACTTGAGGAAAGCTGGCGTGGCGGGTTCTGTCATGAAAACCGTGCTGTGCTCAATTTTGGCAGTGCGTCGACTCCCTCGGGACTCGGACCCCGTGAAAATCATATGGCAAGCTTTGGGGTTGGGAAATATTAGTCCCTCCGGCTCATCGTCTCCGTCCGTGGGGTCCTAGACCCCTGGTTCCGACGCCTTCCCCGGGTCCCCCTTCTTCGCCTCCTCCGAGATAAATTTCTTCGTCATGGAGCAGTCCTTAAGGAGGTGCTTGATAGGGAACCCGTGGTTCGGGCATGGACCGTTTCACTTATTTTCGAAGGCGCCGTCATCGGCTCCTTCCTCCCGCTTGCCCTTACCCTTGCCCGTCGACGTAAGTTGGAGGACCGCTCCCATGCACTCTTCGCCGGAGGCGAAGCTTGTGGTGATGTCTAGGAGCTCGCGCCGTGCGCGGACCCCTTCGGCCCAGCTCATGGATGAGTTGTTCTGATGTCGTGCCTGAGATGAAGGCTCCAATGATGTCCGCGTCGCCCACGTTGGGTAGCTTGTTGCACTTCTTGCTAAAGCGCCGAATGTAGTCTCGGAGGGACTCGCCAGCTTTCTGCCGGTAGTTCTTGAGGTCCCAGGGGTTCCCTGATCGGATGAAGGTCCCCTAGAAGTTTCCGATGAAAATATCCCTCAAGTCGCCCAAGTCGTAGATTTGACCCTCAGGGAGGTGCTCAAGCCAAGCACGGGCCGAGTCGGCGAGGTACAGCGGGAGATTGCGGATGATGGCGAGGTCATTAATGGCCCTCCAGCTTGACACATGAGGCGGTAAGCCTCGAGCCAAAGGCCAAGGTCCGTCTCGCCCGCGTACTTGGTGACGGTCACAGGCGCCCGGAAGCGCCGAGGGAACTCGGCGGTCCGAATTCGCGAGCTGAAGACCCGCAGCCCAGGAGGGCTTGGGCTCCGGCTCCGCTCCTCATCGGTGTCATCGTAACAGCCTTCGCGGCGTGGTTGATGGCCTCTTTCCTGATTGCACCGCTCTCTCACGCGATGATGCGCCTTGAGAGTGTGACGCGCGTTATGGTGGGGTCCGACTCGGTCGTGGACCAAGGCTTTCTTAGGTGCGCCTCTCGCCGGGGCTGGCTACTGGACCGAGTGTTGTTGCGATCCGGCGGCGCAGCCTCCTCCTGCCCGTCTGGACGTGGAGATCTGTTGGCTAGATTGAGCGGCGCGCCGCTATGAGCTCACCGCTTGGAGCTCGGCGGCCTTGGCTAGCAGAGCCGCGGCCTCTCGTTGAGCCTGTTAGGCCTCCGGTATCGCGGGCTCAGGGAGAGTATTGAGCAGGGCAACGGCTGCCACTATGTTTTGTCCCGCGCGAGCAAACTGTGGGGGCCCCTGATCGTCGGTGACAATGCGCTGAAGGATGTCACGAGCCAAGGCATGAGCGCGTCCGCCCGTGCCAGGATGGGCTAGCTCGTGGTCTATCTCTTCATTTTCGTACTTGAGCTGGCGCCGAGTTTCTTCCAGCTCCGCCCGCCTTGCCCTCATCCGTTGTTGAAGGTCGTCCGGGCGAGGCTGGGCCTGTGGGTTCTCGGTCGTAGTGACGGAATGTTGACGAGGGTCTCGCCTCCTCCCGCAGCCGTCATCGGGTTCGCCTGGGCGGGGGTCCCGGGATTCGCCACCAATCCGGCGGCCGAGGTCCCGGCACCGCCCGCAGCTGAGGCGGGCACAAGCCGCACCATATTACACCCTCGCGGGGTGCCGTAGCTTTCCGCGTAGCTTTCGGACTCGGAGCTGGAGTCTCCCGCTGACCCCACGTCGAGGAGGGGACTCATCCGGACGCTTGATCACGCCGACAAATCCAGAGCCCGCAAAGGCAGGAATGACAAGTTGTGCGGTGGCGCTCTGGAAACACCTCGTGGTGTTCCGTAGGCCGTGTGGGTGGCCCTCTGAAGGGGCTCTGGTGAGCCCGTTTGGGCGGAGGGGCTCTTCTCCAAGAAGTTGCCCGTGGATGTTCGCTAACGCTTACGCGAAGTGCTGAAGGTCTTGTGGGTCAGGCGTAGGGCCCAAGTAATGCTCCAGATGAAGCCATAGCTAGTCGCCGTAACCGGCCAACACCATGTAGTGGTCAGTGACGTGTGGCCTGGCCGGGTCGAGTCAAACCGCGCGCATCGCCTCTTCAGTGACTCCGACGGCCGTCGCGATAAGGTCCGGGAGTGGCTCGTCGATGAGTCGCCGCGTCCCGTCTCCCTCGACTGCGGAGTCGAGCGCGTCGTTCGCGTCCTCCAGCCACCACGGACGCGTCGCCACAGGGTGGATGCCTGGACTGGGGGCGGCGAAGACGTTGGAATGCTGACGCATAGCAGCTTCCGGTCTGCAGTAGCAACATATTCCATGCTCCCGAAGAACATGCTACTACCGGGAGCCCAGAAGGTGGAGGAAGTGGTCATCCGAACTGGGAAGCAGTGAAGCAAAACGCGCAAAGACTCCTACCTGGCGCGCCAACTGTCGGCATTTAGATCACCGACCAGTAGAATTTATTCATAGGGGTGCGCGCTTCAGGTCCGGCGATGGCTAAGCAAGAGGACACGGGGGAATTATACTGGTTCGGGGAAGCCCCCTACGTCCAGTTCTTGAGCCTGCTCGTGTTACTTGCTCCGGTGAGGGTGTACAAGGGTGATGAGAGAGGAGGATGCTCCAAGTCTCGTGTGAAAGCGGTGTGCCTGTGTGTGTGTTTGCCTATGTTGCGATTCCTGTTGCTTGTTGTTCCATCATCTAGAGAAGAGAGTGGGCCTCCCCTTTTATACTTCAAGAGGATAGGCCCATTTACACACACACACACACACAGAGAGAGAGAGAGAGAGAGGTTCAACACGTGTGGAGTTGGCGGAGGCGTGCCGAAGAAGGCGAGGCTTCAGTCGGTGGCGTGGTCTTTGGTCCTCGCGGGGCCCCTATCATCCTGGTCTTGCATCAGAGGGGCGGTACTACGCCCGAGCATGCCTCCGCTCTCCATCGCTGGGCCGAGTCCTCCCTTGTCCCTGTAGTCGGCGTGTTCCACCGTGTGCGGGGAGGTACGGTACGCGTATTGGCATGTCATCGATGCGAGGTTCAATCTAGCTATCCATCAAGCCGTCTTGCACCATCATCATTAGGTGTGTCGTCGCACGATGGCAGCACAACGTGCCTTGCCACGCCTGCTACCGTCAGCGGACGCTGGTGCTGGTGAGGGGGGCAGGTATCTAGAGGGATTTGACTGCTTGATACTGTGTACGCGTAGTGGGCATGGCATTTAAGGCCGGTTGGTTGGCGGTTGTTGACCGTTGGCTCGCTCGACCTCCTCCGTTAAGGGTCGTTGTGTCGGGTTGCGTCTGTCCAGACCTGTTTGGAGTTGGAATCCGTCCCGTCTAGACGAGGCAATCAAACTTCTCCGCTCTGCCACTCCCGGCTTGGTTAGGGTTCTCTCACCCCGTCCTGTCCTAGCTCGGGTCCCACCGATGGGAGTTGACGGAGGTGGAATTTGTCTAACAATTGGGAGGTGGGGGACCCATACTGTCGTCGTGATAGTAGCGGTAGCGGTAGCGTCCCCCCCTGCCCCGGAGTGGATAGGCTCGGGTGAGTGGCTGAGTCATCTGCTTGGAAGGGCGAGACATGCCCGGGTTCTGTCAGGCGGGATGTCCCGTCTCGTTCAACCCCTATCAAGGGGTCGAGCAGGACGTAGCGGATCCTCGACCCCTATGGAGGGGTCGAGCGGGGCGCGACTGGCCCTCGACCACTCGGAGGTCGAGCGAGCCGGGGTAGTGGCGCGGCCCTTACGGCTGAGGCCTGACTGCTGCAGGAACACTCCTCATCGGGGGCCCACGTTGGTGGTGCCTTGGTGGCAATCCCGCGGGCCTTTTGAGTCTGACGCGTGTGAGCCCTTAGGTGGTGCCACATGGCACCCCGATCTTTACCCTCGACAGTAGTCTTATTTCAATTTATCCCATTTGTTTTTGAACTGTTTTCTAGTGTATGATAGTTTGGTTATGTCTTTGAACCTTTGCATGACATTAACATAACCAGCTGTAATCAAATGAGTGTTAGAACGGTTTTCACGGCCCACTTCCTCAGCAAAAAGCTCACATACTATCCTCAAATTTTCATCACTCCAATCGGCAACACTTTTATCTTTTTCATTTCCACAAGAGCCATTTCACAACATAGATAATGAGCAACACAATTGTACTTGTTATTCACAGCAAGCATCAATCATTCGTATGACACATCAGTTAGATCGACCACTAGCATTTATCATTATTATTATATATATATATATGGCAGGAGCAATATTTTTACCTTGAGACATTGGTCACATCGATGTTGACGTGGGCTGCTGTTGGAGGTGTAGGCGGCTTCGTTGGTTGACCACGTTTACGGCAATTGGAGGCAGCCGGAAGTTCCACTGGTTCCTCGCTTGCAGTTGTCATCCTCAAAGGTGCGCTGGGAACATCGACATTAAGCTAGTTGGAACCAAGAGCAACGGACGCAGGACCCGTCCACCATTCTGGCCATGTACCACTACCCGTAGGAATGTTGCTGCCGGGCACGGAGCTAGAACCGGGCCAAGGACCTCTGAGTCCCCGAAAAAAAGGCGGCATGCTGGCATCATGGAAGAATGGGTTGCCAGACCCGACGCCCATGGCTGTGGCGCTGATACCCGAGGTCAAGTACAGAGGGGCACCGCTACCGGTGCCCATGGTCGCGCCGCCACCCGCGCCATGCAAAGCTCCCATGGAAGGAGCACCGCTGGCACCATGTCCTCCGTCGGTGCTTGGGGCAGATTGGTGACCATGGTCGTCGAAGTCGGCGTCGGCGTTGGCATCGTCCGGATTGGAGACGGCGTCCTCCTTCCTCGCCACCGCCCCTGGGCGCCTTAGACGATTCATGCCGCCATCGGACCTGATCCTTCACACCGCCACCTCTAGGGCCTTAGCGCGCCGCTGCCCTAGAGCCCTAGCGCCACCGTGCCTAGAGCCGTAGCGCCGCTGCTGCCGCCCTGCACCCCACCGGCTACCATGCCGCCGCTCTGGAGGGGCAAAACCCTAGCGTTGTCGCCCGTTGGGAAGAGAAGGTCGGGTCGGGGGAAAGATTTGGGACGGTGGCAAAAAATCATAATTTTGTTAAAGGGCATCGGAATTTTTGGTGGGGACCACCGAGTAGAAGCGGGCGAAGCTAGGCAACGAGTGCTCCCGGCTTCGGTCCAGTTTTGCACCTAGCTCCGCCCTTTTTTTACGGAAGAGCTATTACAGAAGCATCGCGTTTGGTAATTTTTTTTACAGAAGCCCCATGAGGAGCTGGAGCAGAAGCCCGGCCAAACAAAGCCTTCCTTGTCCTTTCTCGTGTATCGAGATCTCCGATGACGGTGACGCGCCAAGGCCGGGATTGTCTCCATGGACACAACGGTTCACTCCAAGCCCCGGATTCGCTGGCCACCGGATTGGAGCGGAAGAGCAACTAACAAGAGTATGAGGAGGAAGAAATAAGGAGAAGAGAAGAAGAAAAAAAGACGTGATTGGGCTAAATGGGCACACGAGCCGCGCCAACCCGATGGACGTGACGGATTACCTGGCCGCGCCAAATTATATGGCGTGATCATAAATCCAATGTGTCAAGCAACCACCGACGTGACAGGGTCAGGCTAACGTATTTCATGGTCGCATCATATCCATTAGTGGGATCTCGTTCTTGATCACGTTGTATCGAATGGCGCGGCCAAAACGTCTATCAGATGTAAATTTAGTTTGCCACGATTTAATATTATAATATTAGATAAAGATATTCATTTTAGAAAATCTATGAACGCTCGCGGTTAGCGTGCACGCGTGCCTCATACAGCCACGGCCCCCAGCCGCGCACGTCAGCCCTTCGTGCCATGCGCCGGAGCCGCCCCGCCACTCCACGCTTCTCACTTCTCAGTCTAGAACTACCGTTCGCGCGCCGCCGCAACGCCAACCGCGTGCGATTTCCTTGTCCTTTCTCGCGTATGAGATCTCAGGCCACGCGCCAAGGCCGGGCTCGTTTCCACGGCCACGACGGTCGTTCGCTGTTGCTGGTCGTTGCACGCCCGTTCCCTGCTCCGTACGGCTTGACCTGACCACCAGGCGACAATCCCTAGGTTTTGATGGACCGCTCCACCTTTGGCGTGAATTGTTATTCGCGCGGGTCGGTTCCTGCCTGTCACCCAAGGACCGCTCGCTCGCTCCATTTCACACACGGGACGTTGGTTTATTAGCTAAAAATTGTCTGGCGAAACTCGCCACCGCTCGGCCGGATCGTGCGACGACATTCGACAGTAACGCCGGCGACACTTGCTGGCGTCTACCGCGACATTTCGGGACACCGCAGCTCGGATTTCCCGCCCTCGCTCGTCAGCTCGAGACCTGGACCGCTCAGATTGACGTGCTTCGGTTTTTTCTATGATGCCTGGCGAAAGTTCTAAGAGAATCTGTTTCTAATACATGTCTGCATTTTTAAACGAGGAATGACTCATTCACGAAATGGGTGCTACGACTATTCAAATGCCGGAACAAACAGAGGAGATGAACAGATTTCCTGTCCACGATCACCGATCAAAAACAAACAAATTCTCTCTTGTGAGACATGAGAGGTACACGGACCACGACCAACTGGATAAACGATGGCACATATATTTAACTGACAGTGGCTGCCGGAATCGATGCTTCTAGCTTTCAGTTAACAATCGCAATTTGAGCGAATATCCTGTGACCTGGGGATCGTTTACTAGCTTAAAGTGACAGGACAGCCGGCCAGTCCCGAGCCAGACTTTTAGCGGCCTGTTATGCTCATCACTGATGAGTTATTGGAGGCCGTCCAAATTGCTCAAGTGGTTCTGTGTCGAAATAAAGAAAGCGGACTTGGAGAAAATGATGAGGGAAATATATTGTTGAACTAGAGCCCTGGCCTGTACTTCGTATAGTTTTTTTTTTTTTTTGCAACGTCAGCAGAAAAATACTCTACGCAACTCAATGGTACGTGCAGCTCTGAACTATGTTGCGTGAGCATTGATGTTCCGCGTCGACACACGGACACGCCATATGGAAGCTATACACCTTGCCTTTTCTTTGAACGAACATGCATGAGACTATGGGAGCCGTAGCTTGTCAGTTGAACGAGCAAGCAAAGCATAGTATTGATCTACTGCAGTAGTACTAGTTGAGACTTGTCAAACTTCCCTGCATGCCCATTATGAGGGATTCGTATGCAACATGTTCTGCCTATTGATCGTGCTCTGTAATGTGACCCAACGAGGGCTCACTTATGTCGTCTTCAGTGAGCAGTATCTATCTATTGGAGTTAAATAACAACTGCTCCGAGTGGGTTATTATAGCATTGGCACCCTCTTGTTTCCCCGTCGTTTTTGATCAGCAACGATCACTAGTTTCATGTCCAGTCTCAGTCTACCTGATTGTCCTGAACACGTACATGTCCGTGTTTATTGTGATCGAGAAATACACCGAGCTGAAGTTTCCCATCACGATTATTGGACTTAAATATTTTTTTTTCTGAAAATAGTTCATAACAGAGCAAAGGCTCTGTCCCGTTTCAATTGAAACAATCATGAAACGAAAACTCGGTGACACCTTGATTTCTTGATTACGAACCTCCGTTTTTCTTGTTTGATACGTCCATGTTCCGCAGCAGAACTCAACTTGAGCAGTACTCCCTTTACGCAAATGGAAAAGACGCTCCTTGACCGGATTCGGAATTCCCACAAAGAGTGCAACAGTTCAAAGTGGCCCAGAGCCGTGCCCATTATATGGACGATGCCAGTGCTTGAACACTCAAAGGAAAAACTTCTCGCAAGCGCAATTTACCTTGGTCTCTCAAACAACACGTCATCGAATCAATCATGAACATGATTTCGTTTCCTGTATTTATACCGAGGCAATGACCAGCCCGTTCGTCCGCGCTGTAGATGCAGTAAAACTCGTCGTGGCGGTCTTGCTCCGACTCAACTACAGTCATCTGCCCAAACAGCTCAATACATCAGCGACCGAAAAGCCGAATCATGTTTCGAAGGAACATGAGTGCCGCTGCTGGGTAGAGGGAAACGGGCACTACGAGTCTACTACGGCAGCAAATCACCGTAGTTCGTCACGGAGCAGGGCGGTGCCTGCTTGCTCATCATCCGCTGCTGATGCAGCGACGCGACGGTTCCTCGAAGCTCACCGAGCGTACGGTGCTTGCTGCCGATGCTGCGTGCCCGGCTTTCAGCAAATCAGCAGGCGCGCAGGGCGGTGCTGATATGCCGTGATCGATCAGGCGCACGGCGAGCGGGGTCCCGGACGGCAGCCGTAAAAGCAGGCGCCGTGCAAGTACAGATATTACAGGCCCCGCTCCTCTTTCAACGATAGGGACCGTGTCAGCGAACTTTCACGTGCTCACAGCGGGAAAAATAGGCAGGTCCAGGTTGGATCGGTCCAAACCCGGATGGAAAAGTGAAGGCAACAATCCAATCCTCGCATGATCCACTAAATTAACCACGCACGACGCATAAGCATAATCCAGTAGCCCTGCCCGCGCCGGAAAGAGACGCGATATCCAGGCAGCAACGAAGCCGCATGGAAGGCACGGAAAAGCGGGGACAGAAATCGCTTTGCTCCCGGACGCAGGTTACACGCAAAGTCTGCCTGCCTGCTCCTGTTCGATCGTGCACTGCCCTGCGCTCGCGACAAGCTCTCCCCAGATCTTTGTTCCATGACCCCAACCGTTGTTTATTCGCGACGGGTGCCTATCCATTCCAGTCTCTCTCTTTTTTCCCCGTCGTTCGCCGTCGCACGTGACGGGTTGATTAGCCACCGCCGTCGGATCATTCCGTCCATCGAATCGACGCGCCCGGTACTGTGAAAGAAAAGTCTCCACCGTTGCCGATCAATTCCTCCTACTCTTTATAAACCTCATCACTCCCTCACCTCGCTTCTCCTCATCACAGATCAACAAGCAGAGACAGAGAGAGGGAGGTAAAAGAGAGAAGCAGAGCAAAGAGAGAGAGAGAGGAGAAGATGAAGGTGGAGGTAGTGGAGACGACGTTGGTGGCCCCGAGCGAGGAGACGCCGCGTCGCACGCTGTGGCTCTCCAACCTGGACCTCGCCGTGCCCAAAACACACACGCCGCTCGTCTACTACTACCCCAAACCCGAGGGGACCGATGACGGGTCGCCGCCCTTCTTCGACCCGGCGCGGCTGCGGGAAGCTCTGGCGCGTGCGCTTGTGCCGTTCTACCCGCTGGCGGGGCGGCTGGCGACGGGACCGGGCGGCCGGATCGAGATCGACTGCACCGGCGAGGGCGCGCTCTTCTCCGTGGCGCGCGCCGACTTCACCGGCGACGAGGTGTTCCGGGACTTCGAGCCGTCCCCCGAGGCGCGCCGCCTGCTCGTCCCCTTCGCCGAGTCCGGCGAGCCGCCCTGCGTGCTCGCCATGGTCCAGGTGCGCCCCCTCCTCGCCGTTGCCGACCAATTATTTAGTACTGTGCAGTTTTACCGCCTGCCTGCCTGCCTGCCTTGCTTGACCGGGTCAATTAACCCGTGTGGAGGTTTGTGCGCGGCACAGCGGTTGAAAACGGAGAAAAGATCGCGGTCGTAGTAATACGTACTACGTCGAGCTGTCCTGTACTTCTCTCTGTGATCCTACACGTCCACTGTCTCGTGGGCCCACCGTGACAGCGGCCCACCGTGACAGCGGCGTTATCAGCGGCCGATTTGGGTGAGACAGGTAGGGCCCTGACGGAACGCTTGTTCAACCCGTATCCGTATGGTCCGGACGGCGCATCGTTTGATAACCCGTATAGATACGTGTCGACCGACGGACGGTGATTGGTCCGCTTAGTCCGACAACATAGGGGATTTTTTTTTTCAGATTATCGAAAAGTGTCGCGTCGCATCGCATAGCACGCCACGGTAGATATCGAACTGACAAAACAAAACAGCCCAGCGCCCTCCGGCTGTCGATATTAGGTTCGTGACAGGTTTGGTGTTATCCACCGGCCGGAATAACCTCGACGATGTGACAGCGGAAAGAGCGTGGCGCTGGCTCTGGCAGATACATTCGATGACTCGAATCACGCCAAGACGGTGCCTGCTTACATCCGATTACTCGAATCACGCCAAGACGGTGCCTGCAAACCAAATTGGCATAGCTTTACTAAACAAAACTAGGGGCCATATAATAACATTGTGTTGTACAGGTACACCTTACACGTCAGTGCATTTTCAGTCTCGTTAGGACCGGTCGCCGCCGGCCGGCCCAAGGCAACGACGCGAGTAATGCCGGGCAAGTGCCGTAGCTGTCCATAGAAATCGATGGCAATCAGTGTCGATCGATTGGTCCCGCCTCGCTAGATACTTCCGGCAACAGCTCCTGGGAGGATGGCGATAGGTTTCAGAGGTGAGGCCGAGACAGCCTCGGGCCGCGTGCTGTGCACGGTTACACGGCTTTCGGCAATCGGATGCTTGCCTCGAAACGTGAATAAACTTGATCTCAATTCTCAATCATGTGGGTTGCTCATGGCTTTCAATCCTGAACGAGAACGAGTAGCACCAGGACTGAATTGAAAACAGACCTGTTGTCCACGACCCTAACCATGTATTTTCTCTAGACCATTTCTTGCTTGAGATAATTGCTCGTTTGACCCTGTTTTGAAGCCTAACTATCAATTTGATCTTATTTTTTCAACTTTTCTTATTTGATTCTGTTTTTCGACCTTGAATTGCTCAATTGATCCTGAACTTTGTTCATTTTGACCCTACTTTTTTTTTTAACAAACGGGATAAAATGAGCGAAGAAGGATTCAAAAAAAGGGTTAAATGTGCAAAGTTGAAAAAAAAAACATCAAAACAGGATCAAATAAGCAAATGGACCTTGCTTGCTTCATCAGCTGCAGTGTTAGCATTAAAAAAGACACAGTTGACTTAGCAATTTGCATCCAATCCAATAACGATAGGAGCATAGGACAGAATTGTTCTCTTAATGTAGACCATCTCACTGCCCATGACGGCGGCTCACTAATTCCGGGCCAGGCGGTGTTGATGTAACTACTTGTCAACTGTAATAAAATGCAGTGAACCAGTACTAACCATCACCAGCTAGTGTGCATCGTATCGGTTTGGCAGAAAATGGCCACTGACAGCAGCTCGTGTGTCGTCGGACGCTCTAATAACGAGCACGGCGACGGATTGACGGTGTACTTGCTGCGCGTCCGCGTCGGGCTCAGGCTCCTCGCCGTACGTACGTCGCGCGGCGTGCATATCCCAGCGAGATATGCACTCGGCTTGGCCCGACGACAAATAATGTTGGCTGAAATAGATAAAAACTTTATCTAAGAAGATTCCCGGCCAATTGGCGTCGCGATTTCTGATACGGAATTGCAGTATCAGCATGACTAGAGGGGTCGTAGGAGGGAGGGAATGGCCCTTCAGACCCCCACGAGCAATAACCATTGGTGGTGGTGCCACTCTACAGCTCCTTTTACCGGGCGTCCTTTTTCGTGCCATCTCCTGTTTCCCCTGATCTGTTATCTGCATCGTCCGCATGCGGGAACCACTGCGCATCTTGTCGTTGCTCTTGGCCTGATCCAATCATTTGCCACTCCTCCTCTTCGGCTTATCGCTTAGCTCGACGGCGACAGGTCGCCGGCCTGCTCGCTCGCTTTTTAGCGCGCGGCTTGGCCACGCTTGCCGACGGATCAGGACGCGCCGACGTACGTGCCCAGCCCAGCTCGGATGGAAGAGATAAGAGATATCTCTCGGTTGATTGATGCGCCTAATTAGGACTGTGGCATGATGCTATTTTCTCTCGGGGGGGAGAATATTGTACTAGTTGCAAGTAGGGCCTAGCAGTTGCTGTCGTGATGTTACCGATTGAAGGTGACGGCTTGGACAGTGAAGTATGCTACATCGTTATCGTGTTTGCCTCGTGGCTTAAGCTAGCGGCGTGATTTGACAGCGTGGGTTTTGCGTGACGTGAGAAGCTTGAAGAATTACTAGTACTCAACTTCGAATGCCATTTGGCGCTGTTGTAATCTACGACTTCTGTTGTCCGGGCGTGCGTACCACTTGAACGAACGTGGAACGCCGAGCCCAATTATATACCATTGAATTAAATCTGCAGTTTTCAGGATATTTTTACAGAACGTCATGTCTGAATAATTCTTGCAGGTGACGTTCCTCAAGTGCGGCGGCGTGACCGTGGGCACGGGGATGCACCACGTGACGATGGACGGCGCCGGCGCGTTCCAGTTCATCCGTACGTGGACGGCGCTGTCCCGCGGCGAGTCCCCGCCGGACGCGTCCCCGTTCCACGACCGCACGCTCCTCCGTTCGCGGTCCCCGCCGCACGTCCCCTTCGACCACCCGGTCTACTCCCCGTCGTACCTGAACGGCACGCCCCGGCCCTTCGTGACCCGCGTCTACGCCATCCCGCCCAAGCTCCTCGCCGACATCAAGTCCCGCTGCGCCGAGGGCGCGTCCACCTACTGCGCCGTGACGGCACACCTGTGGCGCGCCATGTGCGTCGCCCGGGGCCTCCCCGCCGACTCCGAAACCCGGCTCCGCGTGCCGGCCAACATCCGCCAGCGCCTCCGCCCGCCGCTCCCGGCCTCCTACTTCGGCAACGCCATCGTGCGGGACCTCGTCACGGTCAAGGTCGGCGACGTGCTGTCGCCGCGGCCGCTGGGCTTCGTGGCGGACCGGATCAAGCGCGCCGTGTCGCGCGTGGACGACGCGTTCGTGCGGTCCGTGATCGACTACCTGGAGCTGGAGTCGGAGAAGGGCAGCCAGGCGGCGCGCGGGCAGTTCATGCCGGAGTCCGACCTGTGGGTCGTCAGCTGGCTCGGCATGCCCATCTACGACGCCGACTTTGGGTGGGGACGCCCAGGGTTCGTCGCGCCCGCGCAGATGTTCGGCAGCGGCACGGCCTACGTCACGCAGGGACCGGACAAGGACGACCCCGTCTCCGTCCTCTTCGCGCTCGAGCCAGAGTACCTGCACTGCTTCGAGAAGGCGTTCTACGGCGAGTGATCATCTGAAGCCGAGCCTTGTTGGATTCTAGATGATGATGTGCTTTTTCTATTAGCTGCTTGTTGTCGTCACTGTATATCATACATAAAATGCACACGTTATCACCTATCAGGTGCGACTACTACTACGTACTTGGTACTTCTGCCTTTGTGGGAGTGTGACAAGTAGCATGTGGAACACTCTGCTTGGCTGTAGCTTTATGTAACGCCGCGCCAGCAGAACAACATTCTGTCCCACCTTCTACCTGTATACGAGAACAGGAACGAATTGAAAATGCAAAGGATTTGAACCTTTGGATACTGCGTGCGCGGTACATTGATATTTCTGCAGCCAAACTTCAAGCAAGTTAACCCACGCGGAACCGAAGATAAACGTATTGGGCCATTTCTACGTGGGCATAGAGCGCAAGGACCAGAGATGCTGACGAGCTGAGCGTCTGAGGTAGCCTGCTGCTGCAACTCGTCAAAAGTATCTCCTAGATAGATGTTGTCACCGTCGTTCAGGCTACAAACAACATTGCAATTTCAACCCTGACATTACCGGGCGGCGCATCACGGATTGATTGGTCTCGCACAAGCATCATCGCAGGTTGTCTTCGTTGAAATTCCGCCCCCTCTCTCACGACTAGCCGGCCGCTCCAACTACAAGAATCAACTGTACTGAGCATGCAGTTTCATCACGGGTTGGTGACCGAGGGCGACGTCGGTCACGGCACCGGCTCGGTTCGTGTACGGGCGGCTGGCGTTTCCAATTCCTATGCGGCCCGATAGCGTCTTGGTCGCCGTGCACGCCATTCGTCTTGCGCGGAGAGGAGCTCGAAGCTGCACGGGATGACAATGCGGTTGAAATGATCTTTTCATCCCCATATGGCCATATGAACGGCGAAGCGGAGCGATTGGTCTCGCCGCCACGCGCTGAGTGGTGCTCACGATCCATTGCGAGCTGCAGAGCATAACAATACTGCTGAGAATTGTTTGGAATGGATAGTGGTGCTGTGGCGCATGGTGACCCTTTTGGGGTTTAACTAAACGTTTCTGTCCAGAATTGACCAAGACCGTAAGCTGATTAGTTGAAGCACTGGATTAGTTGAAGCACTGGATTCAATTCTTGCGGTTAACTAAACGTTGCTGATGATCCAGTGCGGAGCAGTTTGTCTCGCCGCCACGCGCTGAGTGGAACAAAAGCCAGCAAGAAGCTAGCAAGTTGCTGAGATGCTGTTGTACTTGCAAAATGCTTATTGATACTTCAAATGACGAAGATTCTACAACTAAATTTCTTTTGGTGTTCTTGACTTTTTTTTCTTGGAAAAAATAAAAAAGTACATGATCATGTGCATAAAATAGTATATTATATATGTTCTGATTGTATATTCTCGCAAGTCGTATAGTGTCTTGTTATTTGCATGCTGTAATCAGTCAAACCTTAAGCTTCTACCAAATTCATAGCACATATCATCTGCACCTATAGTATTTTATCTTTATCTTCTGATAGAGTATTTTGTCTAAGATATACTCTATTGAGACTGTATATGGTCTGTACCTTGATGGTGTCATGGCACCATGATAGTATATCTCTACTCGTGAGTGTATATCTATATACTCATGTGTATATTTTAGAAGTGTATATCGATCTTTATTTTCACAAGTGTATATCTATATGACTGTAAATATGTATATTCATTAGTATATATTTATATACTTGTTAGTACATATTTCTAAAGTGTATATTTTTGTTTTCATAACTCTATATCTTTGTGAGTGTAAATCTATATACCGTGATTATATATTTATAGACTCGTGATGTATATTGTTGAAGTGTATATATCTTTGTTTTCACAATTGTATATCTTTATGAGTGTAAATCTATACCTGTGAAGTGTATATCTTTATTAGTGTAAATTTATATATGTGAAGTGTATATCTTAATTCTTAGGTATGCATCACTTTGATGGTTGGAGATATTCATAAGTGTATATCTCTAAAAATATACTATATCTAAGTTGAAAGATATATATTCTCTAAAATATATGACCTTAAATATACTATTGCAAATATATAAGATTTTGAAATATTTGATCTTCAAAATATACACTGTCGGTGATATGGGACTGGGGGTCTCCCACACCGTCTACCACACTAGCACAAGCCATAGAAGATCAAATGAAATGAGCACTTGACAAGACAAGACTATTAAGAGGAGAATCTTTTTCTCCCTCTCCCCTTCTCTCGCACACAAGAGGGGGGCCCGGCCACCAAGTCAAAGACAACATAGCTAGCAGCAGTAGCGCACGTGGTCCAAGAAGCAGCAGCATGGTGCGTTGCACATAAGGGGGTCCGGTCCTTTATACTGTGCACATTTATTCTCCTCTGTACTACCTGATGTGAGATGCCTCTTGGCTAATAAAAGGGAGCACCCAAGACAGGCAGAGGGAGAGAGGCTTTCTTCTGGCTCCGGGAGATCTCTTCCTCCTCCCAACTCTCCATGGCTCAAGAACGAGCTCTTGTAGTAGATCTGTACACTTCACAAATAATACAGACAAGCAGGACGTAGGGCCTTCGGACGGCCCGAATCTGGGTAAAATCCCCACGTGTTTTATTCGCCTTTATTTCACTGCTTTATTCTTGGAGATTTACAGTGTGCTTCATCCCTTAACTGAACCATCAAGGAACGGTTTGGCTAACCCCCATATGTGAGGTGTCCACACATACATTTGGCGCCCTAAGGGGGATTAAGATGTTGTTCTTTCTCTAAATCTTGAAATGCGTTGACCGGGTTCGAATTTCATGGTAATATCTTCTTGCACTTTGCACTGAGGCCTGGATCTGGTGGTATTTTGAGCGCAAATCTCTCTTTCTGCCTAATCGCCTCTATTATATTTTCCTCTGAATACTTTGACGGATCTTGGGCTGGAGCTTGCGGAGCAACGCATGCACGCTCCTGGCGCTCCTGGCGCGCGGGCAAGGCGTGCTGCTCCTGCTCTCTCCAGTAGGCGTCCCTCCCAAGGACCCGTGGCCTACGGTGGAGAGCATCAGTCTGTCACAAGCACAGTCGCACAAACGGCAGCTTCGACCCACACATGGTGCATGCTAGGGGCAGCACCACAGGAGCTATCGCGTATAGCCTCGCGCTTTGTGCGTGCATGGCCCCCACCCGATGGAAGTCGGAGCGGCTCGGGCACGGACGAGCCCTTAGACAAAGCTGGCTGGCGTGTATCGCTCGGGGGCTCCGCGCTACGAAGACAATACTAACGCTGATGCTCGGGGGCTCCACGCCGGACAACAAGGATGCCCGTGTTCGACGGCGATGACACCACGCGGGGACACCCAATGGTCTTTCGGTGACCACCTGCAGCCACGACAGGGGACGCGCGCGATGACCCGCCGCCACGCCTAGCTTCCCCGCCCGACTCGCGTCTAACCTAGCAGACCTGGGGCCGGAGCGGCGTCCGAGCTCGGGGCTCAGGCGACGACAACCCGAAGCGACCCTTCGGGTCCCGGGACACGGCGCGTGGTGACCCGCAGCGCCGATGGAGACGACCCGGAGCCGCGTCCGAGCTCGTGGCTTCGATGACGACAACCGGAGCAGCCTCCGGGTCCCAGAAACGGCACATGGCGACCGCTTCTCCGACAACGCCGACTCGGAGTGACCTTCGGGTCCCCACCAGCATCGTGTAGCGACCCGGGCGATGACACCAACACTGGCCATCGGACCCACACGGCTCGCGACTCCGAGACACCAACCTACGGTACTCCGACGACCTCAACATGCCAATCCGAACAGCTTCGGCAACGACTCTGGACGGCGCCCGGGTCCTCTACTCCGACACTGACCACTCGGGACGGCGCCCGGGTCTTCTACTCTGACTCACACCGACTCGGAACCGCGCCCGGCCCCGTTGACAGCAACCCGGAATGACCTCCGAGCCCACGACGACCCGGGGCCGCGTCCGAGCTCGCAGCTCCGGCGCGAGTCCTCTGTTGCGATCCGCCGTGACTCGGAAAGCCGAAACGCGCTTACTCGGGACGGCGTCTGGGCCCGCTACCTTGATGCACAGTGGCCTGGGATGGCCGCCCAGCACGTGGCTCCGGCGCGGAACAACCAGGGAGAGCGACCCGGTAGCCATGGGGACTCGGGTGGACCAACTTGGGAACGACCGCACCAAGCACACTTCTAGCTCACGCCACCACTCATAGTCACGCCTAGCCGCGCACTTGGCTTCCTGGCAACGTGAGCTCAGGGGCTGGCACATCCTGGGCAGGCGATCGAGCCGCTCTCCCGGCCCAAGGCTAAGTCTTTTTCTTTTTCAATTAATTACACTAATCACTAATCTTGTCTTTCCTTTTTGAATATTTGGCTCGATTCGCTCACCTTCGTCTGGCTGCTACATATGCAATCTGGGATGAGCTACTCTGGCTAGGAACCACATGTCTGTTTGCACGACATGGAGCGCACATCTTCGTAGCTTTGGCTTGGACCCGTGTGTCCATTCCATGACACGAGTGCGGGCCTCCGTAGCTCTGGCTCAAATCCGTGTGTTCCTTTCCACGATGTACATAACGTGTCGCACGGACGCGGACGACTTCGGCGACCCGAGCAAGCGGACCTGATGACTGGGACGGCCATCGACTCGGACGGACTCGGTCGGACTCGACCTGGAGCAGCTTTTGAGTCCACGGCCCCGATACGCGGACGACTCCAGCGACCTGGGCAAGCAGACCCGACGACTCGGATGGCCATGGACTCGAACGGACTCGGTCGGACTCGACCTGGAGCTGCTTTCGAGTCCACGACCCCGATACGCGGACGGCTCCGGCAACCCGGGCAAGCGGACCTCATGGCCTGGACGGACGCGGACGATTCCGACGACCCGGGCAGACAGACCCTGACAGCTCCTACGACCCGGATGCACGACATCCCATGGCGACACCTAGGGACTCCGCACATAAGCAATGAAGTCGTCGTTTCGCCACGACGCACCAACACCACCTGTCTTGTCACGGGTCTCCAGGCCGACCGCTCTAACACGGTCGCATCAAAACCAACTGTCCTGCACAGTCTCTCAACCATGTTGCATGGCTACGCCAAGGGCTGAATCGCCACGACTGACAACCACCACATGAGTACACCGTAGACCTTACGACTACGACACTTGCACTTCCATGAGGCTATCGCCAGAGCCGATCGACCTGAATGATGTCTAAAAGTGGTTGAGCGCCACGACTAGGATGGACTACTCGGGTTGAAGTCTGGTGGCTAGGATCATCAACCTGAATATCATTGAAAGCGGTTCGACACCGCGACTAGAACAGATTGCTAGGGTTGGACCTAGCGGCCAATAAAGGAAGTCAAAAGCTGGTAGTCGCGGGACTATGCGGTACACCCACACGAGCTCGCTTCTACGGGTCAAGGTCATTTGATGTGCAGCATCTTGTCATAAACGTGGAAAATGCCGTTGTATAGTTGCGAGGGTTTTTTTTGTGAGAGTTAGGGTTGTCACCTAAGCTCTGGTTGTCTAGTCCGCCCGTGACACCGGTCTGGTTTAAGGTCACCCTGACTCCGAAACTCTTGTGATTGTACCCGGTAGTTTTTACGGAGATGAACGGCTAAAGCTTCATATCAAATAATCGCTAGACTTGTGAATGAGTTTCGTGTACTCCGTCCAACAAAGGATAAACCTATGAAGGCATCGCAATGACGACAAGAATGGTTAGGCCTCATCGCCAGCCTCCTCCTCGTCTGGCAACGAGCCCGGGGGCTCCTGTTGGTGATATGGGACTGGGGGTCCCCCACAACGCCTATCACACTGACACAAGCCATAGAAGATCAAATGAGATGAGCACCTGACAAGACAAGACTATTAAAAGAAGAATCTTTCTCTCCCTCTCCCCTTCTCTCGCACACAAGAGGGGGGCTCGGCCACCAAGTCAAAGACAACATAGCTAGTAGCAGCAGCACACGCGCTCCAAGGAGCAGCAGCATGGTGCGCTACACATAAGGGGGGTTCGATCCTTTATACTGTGTGTATTTATTCTTCTCTGTATTGTCCGATATGGGATGCCTCTTGGCTACTAAAAAGGAGCATCCAGGATAGGCAGAGGGAGAGAGGCTTTCTTCTGGCTCCGGGAGATCTCTTCCTCCTTCCAACTCTTCATGGCTCAAGAACGAGCTCTTGTAGTCAGATCTGTACACTCCACAAATAATACAGACAAGCAGGACATAGGGTCATTAGCCTCCGGGCGGCCCAAACCTAGGTAAAATTCTCGCGTATTTTATTCGCCTTTATTTTACCGCTTTATTCTTGGAGATTTACAGCGTGTTTCATCCCTTAACCGAACCATCAAGGGACGGTTTGGCTAACCCCCCATATATGAGGTGTTCACACATCCACATACACATTAGTCAGACTTGATCTTAAAGATATATGATCTAAAAATATACAATGTCAAATATGTGTCAACAGAATATACAATTCAGATTTGAATAGAACCAATGTTTTTAACGGTAAAAAAATATTGACATTCTGACAAACTGATGACACTAAAAATGACACCTTCTGTCGTAAATAACATACAATCGGGAGCCAAAATATAGTACCATACCATGATACTAAAATATACTATGACGAAGTGATTTGACCAGAGGTCGCTGGGTTTTAGAATTTTTTTTACTCCATCAAAAGTCCAAATTAGCCTCATTAATTGTCTCCACTCACTCCCGCTGGCACAGTTTCCGCACGAGACGCGATTCTGTTACTTGCCTGCAGTGTTTCAGCGTGGTCATTGCGGTTGCCAAAAACAAATTCCAAATCATGTGTTGGAGCTAATTAATAAGTTGCCAAAAAAAGTTCCGCCTAACTACAATTACATATCCGACAAAATGCTGCAAACGGTAGCTATATTAAACCGTTGTGGACGCCGCCCTAATGAGCAGTGAGACCAACGGGGTGTAGATCCGGTCGGCGGTGTGCACACGAGGTCGTCCTCGTCGTCCCACACCTTCCGTTCACAAGTTGTAACCACGGACCACTGGTCACCTCAACGGCAGCCATGCCGTCGGTGCAGGCCCTCTCGGGTAAGCATGTCAGGGAGGTAGACGTGGTGCCGGTGGTGGTCGCTACCCCAATTTTCATTGGCCGCCGCACCGCACAATCTCAAGGACGCCAGACCAGCCCTAAACGTAGTGAAGAAATAGATTATACAAATTAATGATGCATACAAAATATTATAGACGTTTTGATCAAATACGTTATCCACCTTTAATTTGTTTCCAGTATTACCTGCATGGTAGCTATGATACTTACACATGATGATATTGATTGAATAGGTATCGTAATGATGATATAAGTCATCAGATCAAAGAGATGAATAACATGAATCTATTTGAGTGCATCGTAAAAGTCCTCAAGAAGAGGGGTCGGTGGTGAAACACGAAGCAGAATGTTGTCATGTCAGGCACCATGGAAGACTCAGATGAATGATCACAACGGTTCAAGATTCAAAATGTTGAACAAACACGATACCCTGCAATGACACACATGATGTAATAGCACGACAGTGCAAAATTGATAGTACAAGTGAAGTGTTGTATCTTAAAGCCAACAACCAAGCTACCACTTTCCATTGTGATAGACTCCACAGTAGTGATATACTAGTTTTGGTGTCGGTGGCAATTTGACATGATTATTTGGTTATGGAAGTTTTTTGACAAAGATCAGGCCAAGCATGCTTGCCATCTTAAATTACATGAATATTTTATCATTTTTAATTGCGGATCCGGAGATTGTTGTCTTCTATTCGTCCTCATCACCGATCCATTTAAGCCTCAAATCACAAAGGGAGAGAGCAATATGCATAAATTTTACTGCAGTACTTAAAACCGAACAGATTTGTCTTCCTCTGCACTACTAAAAATCTGCCTCTCTTTTGATCTGTACAGCTCATGAATAAATGCATTTGCTTTCTTGTCCGTTTTTTTCAGGTGATCACGGTGCCTCATAATCTGATATATTTTTTTAGATTTTTTTTTCATGATAAGCATGCATATAATTGTCGTGTGCACACCTTGAATGAGAAATTGTGTGATTGACAAGATCGAATAGTCTTGTCCTTTTTTTATACTACTACTGAAAAATAAGAGAAAACATAGGATCCTGTAATTTCCATCATTAAAGAAGAAACACATGCATCTAAATCAATCTTTGAAACTTTTAAACATATTATGCTTTATTTTCCAACCCAAATCAAGAAGAAAACATGTACCCAAAATCATTGACTGTGAATAGCTTTTTTAGTTGTTTCCCAAAAAAAAGTTATGTTTATATAATTGTCTTGCATGCTACATTCATAATATCATACTTGCATCAGGTGATGACAGAGTGTTACTTTAAAAGACAATTAGATGATAGTGGTTAAAGTGGCTAAATTAAGTACTTCTTATTCCGACAGTTGAGACCATATAAGTTCGCGATCGAACGGGCCAAGGTAAAATGATTTTTGTTTTTGACGGAGGCCAAAAGTAGAATGGGTGATCAACAAACTCACATGAAAGGATTTTTTTGCCAACCAAACCAACACTGCCTTTGCTATAAATCCCAGCACCTCTCACATGGAACCGTTGCACTCGCTACCACTCTCACGCACTACACTTTGCTATAGCAGGGCGAAAAAACCGGAGCCGAACCACTCACGCGCCGCCCCACAGAGAGCATTCGAATAATGGCCGAAGTTGAGGTGGTGACGTCGGAGCTGGTCGCGCCGAGCGAGCCGACGCCGCGGCGCGCGCTATGGCTGTCCAACCTCGACCTCTCCGCGCGGAACGGCTACACCCCGACGGTCTACTTCTTCCGCCGCGGTGCCCCCGGCGAGGAGGACGACGGCTTCTTCTCGGCCGAGGTGCTGCGAGCGGCGCTTGCCAGGGCACTGGTGCCGTTCTACCCCTTCGCCGGCCGCCTCGGCACGGGCCCCGACGGCCGCGCCGAGATCGACTGCAACGACGAGGGCGCGCTCTTCGTCGTGGCGCGGTCCACGGCCGCGCTCGACGAGTACTGCGAGGGGTTCGCGCCGTCCACCAAGATGGGGGACTTGTTCGTGCCCAAGTCCGAGTCTGCCGACGGCCGAGCCCCGTTGCTGATGCTTCAGGTTCGCTCATCAGTCGCTTGCACCTCGGTTTATCCCAGCAATCTCTCTCTCTCTCTCTCTTTTTCTTCACTCGCTTTTAGCTCTAGACGCTATTTTTACTGAAAAAAGAAACAAAAGGAGAATGAACACCGTACCGGTGCGTGCGTGTCTCGGCATGCAATGCAGGTGACCTTGTTCCGGTGCGGCGGCGTGGCGCTGGGCACGGCGATGCACCACTTCGTGATGGACGGCCGCAGCGCGTTCCACTTCATCCGCACGTGGGCCGGCCTCACTCGAGGCGCGTCCGGCACGTTATTCGCGCCCCCGTCCCTGGACCGCACGCCCCTCCGCGCGCGCGCGCCGGCGACCGTCCTCTTCGACCACACCCGCGAGTACGGCGGCGGCAGCGCCGTCGGCAACGACAAGCCGGCGGCGGAGTACGCGAGCGCCATCCTCCGCGTGACCGGCGCGCAGGTGGCCTCGCTCCGGGCCCGCGCGGGTGGGCCACACGTGTCCGCCTTCCGCGCGCTGGCGGCGCACGCGTGGCGCTGCGCCTGCGCGGCGCGGCGCCTCCCCCGCGACGCCGAGTCCCGCCTCTACACCATGATCGACATGCGTGCCCGCCTCTCCCCGCCGCTCCCCGACCACTACTTCGGCAACGCGGTGGCGCGCGCCTCGGCGTCCGCGCGCGTCGGGGACCTCCTCCTCGACGGCCACGGCGGGCTGGCGGCGGCGGCGCGGCGGCTGCGCGGTGCGACGGGGCACGGGGACGCGTACGCGAGGTCGCTGCTGGACTACCTAGAGGTCAGAGACATGGCGGCGCTGCCGCGCGGCGGGATCGCGGGGACCGACCTGCGTGTGATCAGCTGGCTCGGGATGCCCAGCTACGACGCCGACTTCGGGTGGGGCGAGCCGGCGTTGCTGGCGCCTGCGCTCATGTACTACACGGGGTTCGTCTACCTGCTCAGCTGCCCCGGGAAGGAAGGCGGCGTGGCGGTGGCCATCGCGCTGGAGCCCGACCGCATCGAGCGGTTCAAGGAGCTCTTCTTCGAGGACCTGGCCGCCATGGAGTGACGAAAGCGATGATCACTGGACATGGTTGATCAGCACGCGACGCGCGCGGGGGCCTTGTGCTTCGCTTGTGCACGCGTAACCTACTGTAGCGAACGTTGCTGTTGATCACGTGGTACAGTAAGTATACGTTTTCCTCTATTAGTACTTTCGTGTGTGTGATTGTGAAGTTGTAACGAAGGTACTGGCATAAACATTTGTGGCTATCACTTGGTTGATGACTACAGTAGTAATTTAAATTTCGCACATTATGTACACACACACTCTCTCGGTTCTGTTACTATGCGCCGTGGCGTACGTACACCGAAGCAGATTATACAGGTCGATATACGTATACACACATATTTGTATTTGTGCGACCAGAAACAGTCCACAATTCAAATTTTGAAATTTGAAAGAGTCGTCGACGCGAGCGAGAAGGCGATTCTGGCCCCACACGAGAACCGCCCACCCAATTGCAGTAATAAAATCCAGCAATGTCCCATCTCGGCCCTCCACTTTTCACTGTTGTATCCTCTTCACTCAACTTTCCCCATTCCCCTTGCTCAAAAAAAAAAAAAAAAAAAACTTTCCCCATTTCCCCTTGCCGTTACCAATTCAACCCTACGCCCCAAGGCTCCAAATCCGCAATGGAGTTCGCCTGCCATGATCACCGCTTTCCTCACCCTCCGCCGTCGCCGCTGCAAGGTAAACATGACTCGAACAAACACCCTCGCCTCTCCTTCCCCTAATCTTTGGATGTGTTCGTGCAATCGCGGCGCCCCAGAACTGCCGCGGTTTAGTTCTTGCGTTACCGATCAATCCCTACCCTTATGTGCTACTAGTAAACCATGCGATCCTATTTTTTTCACAAGCTTTGCTGTGCTAGATGATGTAGTTTACGATGAATCTTATAACAAAAAATACGGTTTCGAATCTATAGCTGGCCATCTGGGCCGGGCTAAAAGGGCCGGCCCGAGGCCCGTTAGTTTTAGCCCGGCACGGGCATGGCCCGGCATGAAGGCTTCGCGGGCCGTGTCGGCTCAGAGTTCGGCATGAGCCATGTTTGGGCTTAGACACAAGCTCGACATGCGGGCCCGAGCACGACCCGATTAAAATGGCCCGATCGGCCCGTAGACTTGGCCCACAAAGCACGACTCAGCCTGGTCCGGCCCGTCACATAAGATATTATAAAATTATTAATATTTCAATATTTACACAAGAAATAATATTTTTTAGTTCAAATTTATTTATAAAAAATATATTTTTATATATAAAATTAATTTTTAGAGAAAAATCAAACATATAGAAATTAACGGGTTTTGGGCCGGGCCGGCCCGGATACTGACGGGCCAAGTGGGCCGGCACGGCCCCTATAAGATGAGCCGTGCCGTGCTTGGGCTTGGGTGAAGGCCCGCCGTGTCAGTACGGCATGGCCCAGTTAACTAGACGGGCCGTCCATAAAAGAAATGGCCCGGCACGTGACGGGCTCGGGCCGTGGCCCGTTGGCCAGGTATACTCGAATCTTTGATATGACACCCGTAGAAGATGATGACGTGGGGTGGTTTGCTTTCAATTTTGCGGCCTTTTAATCCTAACAACGCCTCTTTCTGCCGGCAAGCAGGCTACGTCGATCCAGCGGCGGCGCTGAGGGGAGAGGAGCTGATGTGGGAGCTCTACAAGGAGCGCATCCGCCAGGACATCATCTTGCGCGAGATCGCCGAGACGGAGCGTGCCATGGCCGCGCGCTTCGCCCCACCTGGCCACTGGCCTCTACAGGCGCTGCCGCCGTCACAGGACTACAGGCACCACAGGATGCCGCCGTCGCTGACTCCTTGGGATGAGGCGGTTCCCCGTCCGCCGCCCCCGATGGCAGAGCATCCTCCCTGCTCCGTTGGGGGCCTCGCGGCAGCGAGACCGCCTCCGATGTACCCGTACGTGGAGCAGTCGCCGTGGCCAGTGCCGCCGCCTCCGGCTGATTATGGCAAAAGGACCGTGCCCGAAGGAGGAGCCTTGGTGCCAGTTTTCACCAATGCAGGCGCCGGAACAATGGAGTGTGGGCCATTATCCGCCGAGGAAGTGGCACCAGTATATCAGCGGGCTGTTGGCGCAGAGCCTAAACATGGTGTGGAGGACGGCCCGAGTGTGCAGCCGTTCTATCCAAGCGAAAACCAGAGCAGTGAGCAGAGGGAGACTGCTGAATCTACCGTGAAGGATCAGTTCGATGAACTCGTTGCAGGGCCGTGTCAAGAAGGGCCGGCAAGTCAGGAGAACGGGGAGCAGAAGAGACTAGCGTTCAGAGAGGTGAGCCTCACATGTTTACAGGTCCTTATTTTATTTCCACCTCTTTTATTCTGTAGATCGAATGCTGCTTAGACTTTTAGACACCATTGATGCTCTCATGTATCGATGATTGTGATCCTGAAATGTCAATTTCTGTTATTGGCCATGGAAACATGGTAAAAGGTCCGAAGGGAAAAAATATAAAATGTACTAGAGATTGATATGCAACCATGTAGATTTCAGTTTAACATTGTGTGTCTGAAAATGTTACAATTCGTAGATTAGCTGTGTGCTAATATTGAAAATAGGACTGCTGCTAATTTTATTCCAAGTATGCTAGAACTTGATCTCTCTGGAGATTACTGCATAGTATTTTGTATTTTAAGCAACCAGATGAGTCAGCATGAGATTTTTCTTGATGCATAGTACAATCAAATGCCTATTTGCTCCTCATATATTGCAGTTGCAGGTTTCTTCTCTTTACATCCCAAACTTGAGTTGACCCATATTTTGTATCATGCGTTCTAATACTTGCACAGTTCTAGAGACAATGTCTTGAGTCAAATTATATTCATGGAAACAATAGTGTATACTCATACCTTATTGGTCATAAATATTGTTTGTTTTGTTCATCTTTTCTCTCTCTCTCTCTCTCTCTCTTTTACTACTGTTCTATATAGGCTAAACAAACTTCTCTTATGGATGCTGCCAGTCGCCGAACAGGTGGAATCTGCCAGAAGAAGCCTTGTTGCAAGCTGCAGCCAATGCTTGTGCCGACACGATACTAGGAAAGCGACCGACAGTTGATGGGGAGTGGAGGATGGCCACGGTGTGCAGCCGTTGTATGGAAGTGGAAACCAGAGCAGTGAGCAGAGGGAGACGTCGGAATCTACCATGAAGGATCAGACCAGTGAGCTCGTGGCAAGATCGTGCCAGTACAGGTCGGCAAGTGAGGAGAACGGAACATCCAGTGAGCTGAAGAGATTAGCATTCAGAGATAGAGAGGTGAGCTGACATATTTTACAAGTCCTCCTTTTATTACCACCTCATTTACTTTGTGGCTCCTTTACTTTGTAGAATGTCGCTTAGACACCATTTTTGTCATACATTACTTTTCCTGAAAATTTTGTGTGGCAATTTCAGTTCCTTGACCAGGGAAAATATGATTGACGTGCCAACATGTAGATTTCAGTTTAACATTGGCACATTGCACATCTGAAAATACTAGGATACATAAATAAGCTGTCTATGCATGTTAAAATGAGTGCCACTTTAAATGACCGTCTATTGAAAATATAAGACTAGTATACTAGAACTTGAACTCTTTAGAAATTGCAGCATAGCTTGTATTTTAAACGACCGTATGAGTTAGTTTGAGCATTTTAAACGACCGTGTGAGTTAGTATGAGAATTTTCTAGATCCACAGTACAACCAAATGCCTATTTCCTCCTTAGATATTGCAGTTGCAGGTTTTTTGTTCATTCAAAACTTATGTTGACCCATATTGTGTGTCATACGTTCGAAAATTTGTATAGTTCTGGAAACTATATCATGATTCAATAAACTAAATTACATTCATGGTGACGGAAACAATGTGTATACCTGCACCTTATCAGTCACAAATATAGTTCTCTTCATATTTTCTCCTTTTTTTTTTAGGGACACTATTTCTTTTCACTACTGTTCTATAGTCTAACAAACTTCTCTTAAACAGCCTACGCCTCAAGCTGAAGGGTTGAAGAGGAAGCCGACCACCACAAGGTCCACAACTTCACCCGTCACCACCAAGAAGCAGAAGCCACTTGAATGGACCTGCGACCTGGCCGAGCATCAGGCAGGCAAGATGCACCGCCTAACGAAGCTGAAGGAAGCAAGGAATAAGCCCTCAAAAGCAACGCCTGAAGCCCCTCCCTTGCGCCGGAACAGTAACGAAAGCGTGGCAGAGGTGGGAACGCGCCTGACCGTGAGCGGACGCCATCGTCGAAGTGGAGGTGCCTCCTCTGCGACGCCATGTTCAACACCAAGCTGATCCTCCATGATCACCTCAGCAGCAGCGGGCACCGCGAGAACACGGAGGCCATCCTCTCCAAGTTGAAGAGCTCCTACGACTGCCGCGAGAATAATGATGGCTCGGTGAGGATCGTGTATTACTGCAAGGTCTGCGAGGCGTACTGCCCCAGCGAGACCGCGATGGCGTCGCACCTCGTCGGGAGGAAGCACCGCCGGAAGACGCTCCAGGGGCGCGAGTGAGATGCAGGAACGGGGAAGCCCTGAAAGCACGATGCGCTACTCTGCTAGCAGCTGGTCGTTTTGTTTTAACTACTACCAGCCATTTTATGGACAACATCACGGTTGTTTAGCATGCAGTGCTTTTGTAGACTCGTGACTTGCATTAGGCCAGTCTTAATGGCTTCTTTTATTACATACCTTTTTACAATGACATATCAGATTTGAGATCTTGTTCTATAAAATAAAATTATATCTCTCAGTGATTAGTTTCATGTCACAATTTTATAAGTTTATTAAAACATTAAATTTTTACTAGGTGGCAATCAATGTTTGGTAGGTTTTAGTTAGGATAAAAGAAAAAACTCTCAATCTAGTTTTATTTATTTTTCATTATGTTGGAAGCAGTATACACATATTTTTATGGGAGTAAAAGAAATATTCTCTCTTTCATAATTAATTTCTTACCACGTCACCATTTTAACTAAGATGACATCTAATTAAATATAAATAAAAGACTGTTAAAACTGGTCTTTGGGTTTAGTTCCCTCACATCTGGAGCTTTAAATTTTTAGTGTTACTCGATCTCGCATTTATACGATCTTAAAATGTGTGGTTGACGTTGATTTGTCAGGCTTTTTTGTCATTGTTTGAACAAAGATCGAGTAGTCATCTTCAATGCCGTACTGAGCAGTCTGAGCGCCCTATCCATCCATCGAAACAAGGGGAAATTAAATCTGTAAAATAAAAAGGTTAATACGTATTCGCAACACCGAGTCTAATTGATGCACGTATACCTGCGTTTCCTTACCCTGAAGTTAGCATAGAGAAAGTAGTTTAGACCTTTCCACCTGGCATTGGGGGTTGATAAAATTAAATTTGCACAATTATAGTTGGATAAACTCGTTTGTGTTCTTCAAGTGCAATGTACAGTAGGGCGTATTCTACAGTGTACATACGCACCTTGAAGCAGATTATACATATCGTTACACGTGTCTGCAAAAGTCTGAATTCTCGCTGAGTGGCCTGGTCACGTTTGCAGGAGCAGGAGACCAGGGGCAGTCCAAAGTTGAAATCCGTGAACATGGAAAGAATCGGCCATCGCTGCGGGTGAGGAACAGTAGAATGGACCCATATGTCAGTGGGGGAACCGCCCCTCATCGCCAATCAAGAGTTCTTTGAAAACCGCGCGCCACTCACCGTAAAACCACCAGCAAGCGGTTTCCTGTTTCGTGCGTCTCCTCCACAGAACCTTTTCTTTCTTTGCCGTTGCGACCCCTCCGCCCAAACCAAATCTGCAATGAGGTTCGCTTACAGCGGCCGGCCCACGGCGGCGCTAGCCGACGACGACGTTGATGACAGCCGTCCCCCTGGTTTCCCTGGCCCACAGCTCCCCGACGTTGACGACAGCCGTCCTCCTGGCTTCCCTGCCATCCCTGGTCCACCGCCGCCCGACGACGTTGACCACAGCCGCCCTCCTGGCTTCCCTGGCCCACCGCGGCCCGACGACGATGACGGCAGCCGTCCCCCAGGCTTCCCTGCCCCTCAGCCTCCGTCGCAAGGTACGGCGGCTCAAACAAACACAATCCCTCACTAATCTTCGGGATATGTGTAGTAAACAACATTTTTGTGGCAATGAACCGCGACTTCTTGCGCTACCAATCACGCCTAGCTTCTCAGCTTGTGCATTTCGGTTCAATCTCTTTTTTTTTTTCTACACGAGGTTCCTAGATGGCTAGATGTACTCCTAGGGTGCGATTGGTTGGTACTAGGATATAGCTTGGCCTGACCGTCGCATGCAACAACGAAGTGATTGGTTGCCTACTTGCCTGGCTGTCAACTCGAGCCATGCTCCGGTGATGCAAAACGGCTCACCTCCTTGCCTGTATTTTTTTTTTTTTGAGAATACGTAGGAGAACTGTGTATTATTACATTAAGGAAAAAATTGCGGTCAACGACCGATTACATAGCGCGAGCTGGTTTTACCGGCCGCTGATTGTACTATCCATGATTTACATTAAGCTCTGCAAGCTATTAACTATCTAGGCTCTAGCTTATTTGAAGGGCCTACTCTCGCGACACTAGACTACCTAGGTGGCATGCTCCACCCACAATCCAGGCGTGAGCTTCGTCCTTGATCCCGCTGTTGATCTCCGCCACTAATGCAAGCTTCTGTTGAAACGTTCGGCTATTGCGTTCTTTCCACAACTGCCATGTAATAAGGATGAACATCGTATCAAGACCTTTTTTCATGTTCTTGGGCACTCCTGTCGTGTCCGCATCCAAGTATTTGGGATTTTGATGCAGTCTGCAACCCATCGATTTTGTAGATTGGCCTAGGACAATGTCTCCAACCATACCTGTTTCGCAACTAGGCAATGTAATAACAGGTGTTCGACGCACTCCGATAGCTGATCACACAATGCAGAAGTATCTTGGTCCTGGAGGCCATAATGCTTACATGGTTCTGCGGTCCAAGTTTGCCTGTGCAAGACATCCAATTTCTTTCTTTTGACGTGACAAATAAGATGGTTTGGATAACTTGCTCGCATTTTCTGGCATTCTAAATTTAAATCCTGACCATCTCATAATGCTCTTGCCACTGGCAAGCAGAGGATGACGATCTGGTGGCGACATGGAGGATGAACGAACTGATGTGGGAGCTTCAGTTGGAGCGCATGCGCCAGGACATGATCTCGCGCCAGCTTGCCGCAACAGAGTGTGCCATGGCCTTGCGCTTTGGCCCTCCTAGCCACTGGCCGTTACAGGCGCTTCCACCGTCACAAGACTATTGGCATCACCGCAAGCCGCTTGCCCTGCCTCCCTGGGATGAGGCGGCTCTTCGTACATTGCGCACAGTGACAGAGCATCCTTCTAGATCGTGCGGAAGGCTAGGGCATATGGCTGCAAGACTGCCTCCAGTGTACCCGCATGTGGAGCGGTCGCCATCGCCAGTACCTCAGTCCCCTCAGGCCGACGATGGGGACCAACAAAAGGAGTGTGGATCACCTCGGCCGGCAGCACGTACAATGCTCAGTTGTGATTTGGAAGGTTGTAGGTCGCCGAGCAAGTGTATTCTGCCAGAAGGAGGAGCCTTGGTGCTAGCCGCAGCCAATGTCGACGACGGAATGATGATGTCTACATCTCTCATCCAGGAAGCGACACTAGGAGAGCGGCGGCCAATTGTTGGGGAACCTAAACAGCCCGAGGAGGACGGGTGGTGTGCAGCCATGCTCTCGAAGCGAAAACCAGAGCAGTGAGCAGAAGGAGACGGCACAATCTACCATGGAGGATCAAACCGATGGACTCCTGATGTGGCCATGTCAAGACAGACCAGCAAGTCGGGAGAATGGAGCATCTGATGAGCAGAAAAAAATAGTGTTCAGAGAGGTGGTGAGACATTGATTTAGCTGTCCTTTTTTTTTTATTTTCACCTCTTTTACTCTGTTGAGTCTTGCTTACACATGCTCTCATTCATCCATTTTTGTGATCCTGAAATTTTTTTGTGGCAATTTCCGTTGCTTGATCATGGAAACATGGTCAATGGTCTTAAGGGAAAAAAATCTACTAAAGATTGATATGCAACCATATAGATTTCAGTTTAACTTTGCGAGTTTGAAAATGTTACAATTCCTAGATAAGGTGTTTATGAATATAGAACATAGGAGTGGTTTTAATTTTATTACTAGTATACTGGACCTTGAACTCTCTAGAAATTACAGCATATTTTGCATTTTAAATAACCGAATGAGTTAACATGAGATTTTTCTAGATGCATGGTGCAATCAAATCCCTATTTTCTCCTTTTATATATGCAGTTGCAGGTTTCTCGTTGCATTCAAAACTTAAATCGACCCATCTTTCGTGTCATGCTTTCTAATACTTGTACAGTTCTAGAAACCATACCGTGACTCATGACTTAATGGAAACAATAGTGTATACTCACACCTTATCGATCCTAAATATTGTTCTCTTTATCTTTTCTCTTTTTGTTTTGAGGGACAATATTTCTTTTTACTATTTTTCTATATTAGTCTTAACAAACTTCTCTTATGGATGGCTCCCACCAGTCGCCGAGCAAGCTGAATCTGCCGGAAGGAGCCTTGGTGTCAGCTGCAGCCAATGCTGGTGCCAAAACGTCAATGTCTGTGTCGTTCGCCGAGGAAACTACACCAGGAGATCAGAGGGAAGTTGGTTGGGAACCTAAACATCGTGTAGAGGACGGCCATGGTGTGCAGACGACAATGTCTGTGGAATCAACCATGAAGGGTGAGACCGGTGATCAACCCGTGGCATGGCTGTCTCAGTACAAGTCGGCAAGTGAGGTGATCGGAGCATCCAATGAATGGAAGAGATTCGCGTTCAAAGAGGTGAGCTCACACATTCTACATGTCCTTATTTTATTTTTACCTCTTTTATTACTCTGTGTAGAATGTCGTGTAGACACTATTAATGCTTTCATTCATCCATTTTTGGATACATTCTTTGAAATTTTGTGTGGCACGATCTGTTGCTTGGCTTTGGAAAACATGATCTAAACTTTAGAAGTATATATGCCCCCACAGAAACCGGGTGTCAGGGGCACTCGGCAAAGGCCCAAATACACTCGGCAAAAGGTCCCATCGACCACACCTGCTCGTCCCCGTCACTTTTCACGCACTACGCGTTTGGTGGGAATCGAACCCACGACCTCTCCTTCTCACACACTCTCATTTGAGTCTACACTTCATTATCATTCCTCACATATTATACTAAATCGAGTGCAAATTGCTTGTTTAAGATTCTAAATAAATTCAAATTAAAAGGTTGTCAATTAAGTACAAAGTTTCATAACTTATTGAAATGTACAATTTCATTTTAGGAGTTTTGGCTTCCGAGGTCGTTTACTAAATCGGAATTTCAAATTTGAGAAATTCAAACTAAGTTTTTCGTTGGCAATATGATTTCAATAAAAAAGTTGTCAACTACACAGTTTTATAACTTTTTGAGATCTACAACTTTTATTTTTACTATTTCTTCATCCAAGGTTGTTTGAAAAATTCAATTTTTCAGATTTGAATAATTCAAATGTATTTTTCGTTGACAAAATTAGTTCATATTTAAAATTGTTTAACTACAAAGTTGTATGTCTATAACTTTTATTTTGATCATTTATGATAGTAATATTATTCACAAATCTTATATTTCTCACTTATATTTCATACAATTATATGACAGAGATAGAATTTGTGAACAATGTTACTATTAATTTGAGTAATAAAAAAATAATCAAAATAAAAGTTGTATATCTTCAGAAGTTATATAACTTTGTAGTTGAATTTTTTTAATTTAAATTAATTTACTATTTCAATATATGATTTGAATTTCTCTTTGCTGAGCACTCGATAAAGACCTTGTTTTTCAAGTGTAAAAAAACACTCGACAAATAAGAAAGTTTGCCGAGTGACAAAAACAAAAATACTCAGCAAAGTGTTTGCCGAGTGTCCAATAAAATACACTTAGTAAACCACCAGACACTCGACAAATAGCCGGTTTGCATTTAAAATGTACTAGTTTTATTAGAATAATAGAACTTTAACTCTCTAGAAATTACAGCATAGTTTGCATTTAAAATAACAGATGAGGTAGAATGAGATTTTTCTAGATGTACAGCACAATCAAATCCCTATTTGCTCCTTATACATTGCAGTTTCTTCTCGTTGCATCCCAAGCTTAAGTTGACCTATATTTCGTGTCATGCGTTCTAAGATTTGTATAGTTCTATAAATCACACGGTGACTCATAAATTATATTTACGGAAACAATAATAGTGTATACTGCACCTTATCGGTCATATAATATACTATGGTTCTCTTCATCTTTTTATACTTTTTGAGGGGGGACAGTATTTCTTTTTACTAGTGTTCAATATAGTCTAAACAAACTTCTCTTAAACAGCGCACGCCTCGAGCTGGATGGTTGATGAGGAAGCTGACCACCACGAGTTATTCACCCGTCACAACCAAGAAAAAGAAGCAGAAGAAGCGGAAGCTGCCTGTATGGATTTGCGACCTGTGCCAGCGGACGGTCTCGCTCCAACACCTGACCATCATGGCCCAGCACCTGGCCACCAAGAGGCACCTGTCGAAGTTGAAAGCAATGAACACGCTGGTAGAGGTAACGCCAACTCCTGGATCCCCACGGAATGGTGACGAGAGCGTGGCAGAGAACGGTGGCGGCGGCGGGAACGCGCCACGGCCTTTGGAGGAGCCGTTGTCGATGTGGGCGTCCCTCGTCCTCCCCGAATTCAGGAGCTCCTACAACATCCACATGTATGATGGCCCGGAGAATAGCGTGTACTACTGCAAGGCCTGCTACGCATACTACACCGGCGATAGCACGTTGGCGTTGCACCTCGTCGGGAAGAGGCACCGACGGAAGTCTTCAGGGGCGCCAGTGAGATGCAGGGACGGGGAAGCGGGAAGCCCTTGGAAGCATGATCTGCTGCTACTCAGCTGGCAGCTGTGGGCACCTTTTTTTTTAAAAAAAAAATATATATATATATATACTAGCCATTTTGTGGACTGCTCGCAGCAACAACATCACGGTCGTTTAGTACTGCTTTTGTAGACTCGTGACTTGCATTAGCGGTTTTAGTATCCTCACATGCATCTACCTTTACAGTTGCAGTTTTATTATTACTCGATCTGCCATTATGATGATTGATGGTCTTAAAATGTGTTGTTGACGTCGATTTGTCAGTATGTTTCTCACCTTCATTCAATTCAATGCGACAGAATTCCCATTACAATGTTCCTTTATGTTTCACACAATATGCCACAATCTATTTCGAGAGACAAAAAACATTAAACATCATATAATATGTCATAAGCTAACATCCAAAAGTTGATCTAGAAAACTACTCCCTCTATTCTCTAAATGTTATCGTTAGGATAACAGATTTGGTTCAAAGAGAACAGAGGGAGTAGATAGGAACTTTTTTTTAATGTACCTATATAGGATTTTGTTGCAATAACAAAGTGCAATGCCAAGAATACAAGTTTTTTTTTTAGAAAAAAAATTATTGTAGTCATGATTCAATTGAAATCATGCTGTAGCATTTGATTTGTGATGTAGAGACGTGTTTACGACTGCTATGTCATATTGCAAGGAGATACATACAAAATAAATTAGAGATACATATATATTTGAATAGAAATTTGCTCGTGCTTGCTAGAATTTCACATCTACATTGAAACATGTGGCAATTTCGGCTACCATAAATATTATAAAGTTTTACTGTCCATTTTTCCAAAGAAGAGAACGCAAAACAAATAAACCAACTATAATTACAGGTTATGTCACACCCTCATCAATATTTTGAAAATATAAATAAAATTTTGTCAAATTTTAAATCTGCATTTTTTGAATGAAACCAAATTTTGCCTACAGACTGCACTTTTATTTTGATTCTGTTTGAATTGCAACGTTCAAATTTGAACCTAAAGCAAAGAAAACAAACTTAGTAACATTTTACATTCCTACAAAAAGAACAGTATAATTAAATTGACTTTTTTTTGTTAACTGCATTTTGTTTCTTCTTTTATATTGAAGTTCTTACAAAATACGAAGATGTGTAAGTGCATCTAGGTCCTAATTTTATTTTGGTGATTGGCGTCAATACAATCAAGAATGGACTAATATTTCAATGAGCATGTGTGTAGATGACAGTTTAACATTCTATAAATGAAATACATAGAAACAAAAAAGGAGAAAAAGAAGATGGCAAAGTGCGCCAAATCATCAGACTTGTCCGACGCATCGGACAAGTCCATCGGACTCCTGTACCTTTGCCACTTTGGGTCGTCGGACTTGTCCGATGACATGAGGAAACTCCGATGTCTCGGATTTTTTCATCGGACTCCAGTTCATTCGTCACCTTGATTCATCGGACATGTCCGATGCCAATCGGACTTGTCCGACGCAAATCTGAGAAATTGGCTCTTCAACGGCTCTTTTTCCATTGGGCTATAAATAGACCTCCCCTTGCACTTTGGCAGGTTGTTCATTTTATTCCACTCAAAAACACTCTCAAGCTCACTTTGCTTTCTCCAACTCTACTCCCTTGCTTCCACTCTTGATTTGTGAAGGGATTGAGAGAAGATTGAAGTGCTCTACCACATCCAAGCTTCTATCCTCTTGAGCACTTGGTTCAACCTCGTCACCGACAATTCTTGTGCTTCTTACTCTTAGGGATTCATCCCCTATACGGTTAGAGGTACCCGTAGAGCTCCCAACTTATGTGGTGACACCTCAGAAAGTTTGTATTGACCCCTCCTTTGTGGTGTTTTTAGTGGAAAACCGAGTTTGATCTTTGTGGTCACTTGGAGAGGTCTAGGGTTGAAAGAGACCCGATCTTTTGTGGATCCCTCAACGGAGACGTATGCTTCTTTCTAGAGCTGAACTTCGGTGAAAAATCTCGTGTCTCTCTTGTGCTTAAATTACCTGTCCTTCTGTACTTGCTCTTGTTCTTAAAATTGCTAGTTAGGGTTTGCTTGCAATTTCTTAGGCTTTCTTGTGTAGGTTGCATGCTAGATTAATTCCTTGCTTTTACAACTTCTCTTAGCTTGCATTTACTTACTCCTAGCTTGCCTTGCACTAGATTTAAGTTTTAGCCGTCCGATCTACTTTTCTATCTCTTGCCATCGGGCAAGTCATCGGACTTTACTCATAATCGTCGGACAAGTCTGACACTACGCATTTAACTTTTATTATTAAGTCATTTTCAGGGATAATTGCCTATTGACCCCCCTCCTCTAGGCACTTTAAATTGGTATCAGAGCTGATATCTTCTAAAAAGCTTAACCGCTTGAAGATTAAAGATGTCAAAACTGAAAGATCAACCATCCACCGCTCTCCCAACTAAAGATATTGCTAGTGGTTCTCAAGATGGAGATAATGCAAGGACTGGAGACAATGATAATGGTGCTCAACCAAAACTCTACAACAATGTCATGTATGATTATGATGACCTCAAGGAAGATTGCATTGAACAAGGGTCGGGTAACTCCCTTACTTTGATGGACAATTCTATGATCATTAGAAATACAAGATGATGATGTATTTGGAATCCATGAGTCCACATGTTGCAAGTATAACCGAGAATGATTTCTTGTGGAAAAATAGAGATAATCCAGCTCGTAAGGATTAAATCAACATTCATCGCAATGCCGTGGCGGCTAGTGCAATTGTCTCTGCACTTAGCTCCACAGAGTATGACAAAGTTGCCGGGATAAAGAATGTCAATCAGCTATGGAGAAAACTTGAGGTTATTTATGAATATTGATTCTGTCAAGGATACAAGACTCGAAGAATTACAAAATGAATTCAACCTATTCATCATGGGTCCGGAAGAAGACCCTAAAGAAGTTCATGATAGGCTCATGAGGATTGTAAACCAAAGAAGAGCACTAGGAGCCAAAATGACCGACTTAGATATCAACAAGAGATTGCTACAAGCATTGAGACCATGGGATAGCAACATTTGCTCAAACATTAGAGAGAAGGATAACTTCAAGAGTTTCCAACCGATGAAGTGCTTGGAAAGCTTCTATCCCAAAAGCAACAAAATGATCAAGCTAACAAGATAAATGCCTTGATCAAGCAAATTGAGGGAGCAAGTGGTGACAAAAATGATGCAGCACTCAATGCTACTCGAGAGAAACAAGAGAAAAAGAAGAAAGTGGTTGATCCTAGTGATGATGAGATGGCCTTGCTAGTAAGAAGATTCAAGTCATTTCTTAAGAAAGATGGTTACAAGAAAAAGAGTTTTGACAAGGACAAAGCAAGAAGGTCAAAAAGGACTTGCTATGAGTGTGGTGATGAAGGACATTTCATTGCGGAATGTCCAAAGAAGAAGAATAAGGATGAAAGAAAGAAAGAAAGGCAAACACCACAAGAAAGACAAAAAGTACAAGAAGCATAGAAGAGGTGAAGCTCACATTGGTTAAAAATAGAATTCCGATGACTCATCCTCTTCATCATCTTCCTCCTCCGAATCCGACTCGGATGAAGGAGGCATTGCTACAATTGCCATTGGCATCACTCGCACCAACGTTTCTCTATTCGGGAGCTTGAGTGATGATGATGATGATGACAACACCCACAAGTGCTTTATGGCAAGAGGATCCAAGGTATCTAAATCTAAACATAAGCATTCCTCTTATGCTAGTAGTAGTGATGATGATGATGATAATATTAATACTTCACTTCCTAAAGTGCTTGAATTCATGAAACTGCTTGAAAAATAAAAGGAAGAAAATGATAGACAAGAGGAGCTTCTTGAAAAACAAGAAGACTTGCTCATTTTTGAAAAAAAGAGAAACCTTGAACTGAAGAAGCTCCTAGAAGATGAGAGAAAGAAAAATGATGTTTCAACTATGTCTCTCACTAAACTTGAAAACTCTTGTGAAAGTCTTAACAGCTCAAAAGATGCTCTTCTAGAGAAGTATGAGAGCTTGGAAAAGACTCATAAGTCTCTAGAAGAACAATATGAAATACTTTCAACCTTCACATCTTCCACCAACAACTCCCATGCTTTCACTAGCAAAGGATGTGATAGATGTTATAATATTGATGTTGATGCTTGTACTACTAATGTCAAATTAATTGATGATTTGAACAAGCAAGTAAAGACTCTTGAAGGTAAAATACAACATGAGAAAAATATTGTTGATGGTAAAAAGGCAAAGTATGCAAGAGGTGCATACTCTAACACAAGAATGCCTAATGTCATGGATGACATTGGTTATGTTAAGGGTGCTAAGCATAATGCTAGGGAGAACAAGAATGGGAAGGAATTCCTTAAGTTCACCAAGGAAGGATCTTATCAAAGGAAGCAAGTAAAAAACAAGAACACTAACCAAACTTCTTTTGTTAATGATTTTCATGCTAATGTGCCTAATAACTCTTGTGCACTTTTTCATGACTTTGATGCATCTTATGTGCTCATGAGAAACATGCATGGTCGTGATTTTGCTAAATACGTTGGGTCACGCAACAAGAGACCAAAGGCTTGTCTGTGGGTGTCCAAAGTGCTTGTGACTAATGTGAAAGGACCCAAGCAAATTTGGGTACCTCAAAACAAAGCTTAATTTGTTTTGTAGGACTATGTCTCCGGCAGGTCAAGTTGGGTGATTGATAGTGGATGCACCAATCATATGACCGAAGATAAAAAGATGTTCAAATAATTTGAGCCAAGTTATGACAAAAATGAGTACATCACTTTTGGTGACAATGGGACGGGAGAAGTACTAGGTTATGGTAAAGTTCCTCTTACTCCTTCGTATTCACTTTCTAAGGTTATGCTTGTTGATCACGTTGACTTCAATCTATTATCCATTTCGTAATTTTGTAAAATAGGCTATGATTGTTTGTTCAACAAATATGGTGTGACCATCTATAAGAGGAGTGATGGCTCGGTTGCTTTTAAGGGTGTGCTTAAAGAAAAGCTTTATATTATGGATTTCTCCACGGATGAAGCTAGACTTGGTACATGCTTATTAGCAAAGTCCAACATGGGGTGATTATGGCATAGAAGGCTAGCCCATGTTGGTATGAGAAATCTTCACAAACTCCAAAAGGGCGGCCACATCATAGGACTAACCGATATTTGCTTTGAGAAAGATAGAATTTGTAGTGCATGTCAAGTGGAAAAGCAAGTTGGAGCTTCACATCCCTGCAAGAACATGATGACAAATACAAGACCATTGGAGACGTTACACATGGACCTCCTCGGTCCCATCTCCTATATAAGCATTGGTGGTAACAAATATGGCCTTGTAATTATTGATGATTTTTTTCGCTTCACGTGGGTATTCTTTTTTGCATGATAAAGGTGAAGTGAAAGATGTACTCAAGACGTTCATGAAAAGAGCACAAAAAGAATATGAAGTCAAGATCAAGAAAATAAGAAGTGACAACGGCACCGAATTCAAGAACACCCAAGTTGAGGAATATCTTGATGAAGAAGGCATCAAGCATTAATTTTTGGCACCCTACTCCCCTCAACAAAATAGGATGGCTGAAAGAAAGAACCGCACACTTATTGAGATGGCAAGAACAATGCTTGATGAATACAAGACGCCCGATCGTTTTTGGGCTGAAGCCATCAACACCGCATGTCTGCCTCCAACCGGTTGTATCTCCACCGTTTATTGAAGAAAACACCATATGAGCTACTAATAGGTAACAAGCCTAATATTTCCTACTTTCGTGTTTTTGGGAGCAAATGTTTTACGCTAAACAAGAAACCCAAGACTTTAAAGTTGGCTCCAAAAGTTGATGAAGGTTTCTTGCTTGGTTATGGGTCAAATGTTCATGCTTACCGTGTGTTCAACAAAACCACCGATTGTATTGAAATCTCACGTGACGTGACATTTGATGAATCTGACGGCTCTCAAGAGGAGCAAGTTGTTAATAATGATGTAGATAGTGATGCTCCTAGTAATGCAAACAAAAGGATGACCATTGGTGATGTGAAACCACAAAAAACATCAAGTGTTGAAAATCAACCCTCTCCCTCAAGACAAGACCAACATCATGAAAATGAAGAAATTGTTCATGCAAGCAATCAAGATCAAGATGGCTGGGATCATGAACAAGCATCAAATGATGACTCCCAAAGACATGATCAAGAGGTTGATGAAGATGGTGGTCAAAGAAGTTCATATCCACCACACCCAAAAGTGCATCAAAATGTACAACGTGATCACCCCGTCGAGCAAATTCTTGGAGACATTGATAAGGGGGTAATTACTAGATCTTGAGTTAGTAATTTTTCTGAACATTACTCTTTTGTCTCTTCTATGGAGCCATTTAGGGTAGAACAAGCACTTGAGGATTCGGATTGGGTGATGGCTATGCAAGAGGAATTGAACAACTTCACAAGAAATAAAGTATGAACATTGGAGGAAACACCAAAGAACAAGAATGTTGTGGACATCAAGTGGGTGTTCTGTAATAAACAAAATGAAGATGGAGTTGTGACAAGAAACAAGGCGAGGCTCGTGGAAAAAGGATACTCACAAGTAGAAGGATTGGATTTCGATGAAACCTTTGCCCCCGTGACAAGGCTTGAATCAATTAGGATTCTACTTGCCTTTGCCACTCATTATGATTTCAAGTTATACCAAATGGATGTCAAGAGTTCTTTCCTCAACGGGCCAATCAAGGAAGAAGTGTATGTGGAGCAACCATCAGGCTTTGAAGACCCTAAGTATCCTAATCATGTCTACAAACTTCATAGGCGCTCTATGGGCTTAAGCAAGCTCCAAGAGCAAGGTATGAATGTCTTAGGTATTTTCTTGTTAATAAAGGTTTTATCATTGGCAAGGCCGATGCAACTCTATTCACAAAGTGTTTTTGCAATGATATATTTGTGTGCCAAATATATGTCGATGACATTATATTTGGTTCTACTAACCAAACTTTTTATGATGAGTTTAGCAAGATAATGACCAAAAGGTTCAAGATGTCCATGATGGAAGAATTGACATTCTTTCTAGGCTTCCAAGTGAAGAAAGTCAAGGAGGACACCTTCATATGTCAAGCCAAGTACACACAAGACTTATTGAAGAAGTTTGACATGGACAAGGCCAAGCCCATCAAAACTCCCATGCCAACAAATAGCTACTTCGACCTCAACAAAAAGGACAAGCCCGTTGATCAAAAGGTATACCGCTCCATGATAGGATCTTTGCTTTATCTTTATGCATCTAGACCCCATATCATGCTTAGTGTGTGTATGTGTGCACGTTTTCAAGCCGCTCCTATGGAGTGTCACATGGTGGCTGTTAAAAGAATATTGAGGTATTTAGTTCACACACCCAACATAGGGCTTTGGTACCCCAAGGGTTCGAAGTTCAACCTATTAGGCTATTCCGATGCGGATTATGCCGGGGATAAGGTAGATAGAAAGAGCACCTCCGGGACATGCTAATTCTTGGGTAGGTCCCTAGTGTCATGGTCATCTAAGAAAAAAAATTCCGTTGCTCTCTCCACAGCCGAAGTGGAGTATGTTGCAGCTGGTAGTTGTTGTGCATAACTACTTTGGATGAGACAAACTCTAAGGGACTATGGTTACAAGTTAAACCGTGTTCCTCTCCTATGTGACAATGAGAGTGCCATAAAGCTTGCTTATAACCCCATTGAGCATTCATGCACAAAGCATATAGATATCTGCCACCACTTATTGAGAGATCATTCTATCAAGAGGGATATAGAAGTTAATCATGTGCGAACCGAAGATCAACTAGCCGATATATTCACCAAGCCCCTAGATGAGAAGAGATTTTGCTATCTTAGAAGTGAACTAAATATTCTTGACTCTAGCAATGTGATATAGAAAATGTGCACATCTGATTGGTGATTGCTTTATTATTATTGCGAAAAACATTGCTTTATGTCAAAAATCTATTATTTGTGCTATTGAAGTTGTTTTTTTTATCTCTAGATCAAATTTTGTCAAAGTATAGTCATTGCTATGATTTGTTGATTGTTGAATGGCCATACGATGTCAAGACCTGCTCTTGTCCATAAAAATTATTTTGAAAAACTCCTCTCTCTTCTTAGCTGAACCCTGTTCTATCAGGTGTCGGACACCTCCAGGTTTCGACCTTTTAACCCAGCCCGACTTACCCCTTTGGTCAAACCACCCTCATTCACCTCCCAGCCATTCTCTCTCCTCAAGAACACCCCCAAAGGCGATTCCAAGTCGATCTTCAACTTCAACCATCCATTGGCGCAAGATTCAAGGTCAAGAAGTCCTCCTCCATCAGAAAAGTTTGATCCCCCATTGATTTGCAAGGTTTTGACCTATTTCCCCTCTCTCCCCCCTCTAGGGTTAGCGTTATAGGGCAATGCTAGTGTCAAATCTTTTTCTCTTGCATATTTGATCAATGGAGTTAGCTTCTAGTCAGTTGTAGTTGGAGTAGATGGAGTTTGGCTTCAGGTGGTAGGTTGATTTGTGAAATATCTAGGTTTTTGGAAAAACTATAAGTCATCGGACAAGTCCGATGACCATTGGGCAAGTCCGACGCGTCGGACTTTCCCCATGATCATCGGACATGTCCGACGACCTGCAGATTTTTCAAAAATCTAAGTCCTTCATCGATTCACCTCACCCCTATTTCTCTCTTTGACTCCCTCCTAACTTGTTGCTCGCCATCTTTTCTCAGCATGTCTGACGTGGAAGCATCCCCCTTGAGGGAGAAGAGGACCAAGACCGGTGAAGACCAAGGTCAAAGCCAAGCACCGAAGAGGAGGTAGGGCCTTGCTCGTCGCGTTCACAAAACCACTTTGTGGATGGCTGAAAGAGAAGAACCAGAAGAACCTAAAGATCTCATTCGGGTCATGTATCCTCCAGCTGAGGTGGAGAACTCCAGATGAAATATTGTGGATTACCTAGATGCCTCCATTGAGACCTGCAGTAAAGCCCGCCTGATCAACTACTACTCTTTTGACAAGGAAGCAGCTGACGATCGGTTTTAGGCTCATTTCCATGCCGACTGGTACCGCTCTACCTACCTCCGCATGAAGAATCCAGTGGTTGAGATGAAATGGCTTGATTGGAATCATATGAAGACAAAGAAACATCTGTTGCTCAATCAAGTGATTGCAGCCTGTGAGCACCATGGGCACAAGACCTTCTTGACCTTCAACTACTCTTGGAACAAGGAAATCATAGCTCAGTTCTACTTCAACGTGTACTTTGATGATGATGCCAAGACTATGTCCTGGATGAAAAATGGCATAAAGTACACCTGCTCCTTAAACCAGTTTGCTAGTATAATTGGACTTAAGCACACACGCAAGAAAAAGCACAAGGTTCACAAGGGAAATCACATGGATGCTAAGGACATGAGGTATATGTATGTGGACCCGGATAACTGCTCTCCTCCTAACTCAAATGGACTGAAACCCTTCTTCTCAGTCTTATTTTGGATCTGTAGAAGCACCTTAGCTCCTAGGGGAGGCAACTCTGACCATATCCCTACCTTTTAGAGGGATATCCTACACTGGATTCATGGGAACCAAAAATTTGATATGTTTGACTATATCTATCAGGAGATGTGGGATATCTTAGTCTCACCCAAGCGTGGCTGTGGATACACTCCTCACATTATGTTCATGATTGAGAAGGTATCAGGATTGACTTTCAACAAGGACATGAAGCATCTGAGTCTCAAACCTCAGATTCCTTCCAACTAGACTTCCAACTACCACATCTGGTCAGTATTTTGGTGCTACTCAGCCCCCCTCTCCTGCTCAAGCTCCTAGAGCTGCTTCTAGGGCCACCGGACCATCTCATGTGCCTCCGCCACCTCGTGGGAAGAGAAGTGGAATAATGAAAATGTTCAAATCCCTCTTTGGGATGTGTCGAAGCATTAATCAAAGAATGGATGTTATTAAGAGGAATCAAAAAGTGCTTATGGACCATTTTGGTATTGAGACTCCTCCTCCATCCTCTTCAGCGGAAGGCTCAACCCCTCCTACTCATGTGGACCCAATGGACACTTTCACCACTGAGGAGATGAACTACTATGGATACTACCCGACTCCTCCCCCCTTCACCTCCAGCACAGGTTCAAGCGGTCAACACATTCGCTTTGAGGATGAGGAAGAAGGTGGTGGTGAAGATGAAGCTGCATATGATCTTCGCCAACGCAAAGGCAAAGGACCGGCACTCGAAGAAGAAGAAGAGGAAGAAGGTGACGAGGATGATGAAGACTATGAGTACTCCGATGAGTAGATCTTTCATCACCTTCTACCCATATTTTTCTCCTTTTTGGTGTCTTGATGCCAAAGGGGGAGAAGTGTAGTCTATCCTAGTTATTTATCATTTCCTTAGGTTGTGAGTTGTGAGAGTTGATGGAGATAGACAATTTGTGGCTCTATTTGGTTTGTCTTTGGTTTGTAAAACTTTATTTGTCTTACCTTTGTGGTTGGATCCTTATTTGTGCTTTGTGACCTTATTTGGTATTGTAGTGTTGCTTTTCGCTTCTTAATTTCATTTGTGTGAAAATACATGTCATTTGCATTATTATTATCTCTAGCGATCAATTGTTGCAAATTCACATGTATGCATGGTGTTAGAGGAAGCTCTCACGCTTTTCTTTAAATATGTGCATTTGTTGCCATTGCTTTCTTATCTTCACATGCACACATTTAGGGGAGCTCCACACCTTTTTCATTCATAAATTGTTTCTCATTGTATTCATTTATGAAAAACTGGTTGTATCGTCATCAATCACTAAAAAGGGGGAGATTGTAAGTGCATCTAGGTCCCTAATTTTATTTTAGTGATTGACGTCAATACAATCAAGAATGGACTAATATTTCAATGAGCATGTGTGTAGACGACAGTCCAACATTCTATAAGTAAAATGCATAGAAACAAAAAGGGAGAAAAAGAAGATGGTTAAGTGCGTCAAAGATGATATTCAAAAGTCACTCAAAAAATGAAGTCCATGAAGATCTTTTAATTTTTTGAGTGTAGGAAAGCCGTACTATCAAGAGGGACACATAAAATTTGAAGTGTGAAGAACTAGTGCAAAAATTCCCTTTCTCAGGCCAAATACATTTTTCTAGAGCCAAATCATCGGACTTGTCCGACGCATCGGACAAGTCCATCGGACTCCAATACCTTTGACACTCTAGGTCGTCGGACTTGTCCGACGACATGAGGAAAGTTCGATGTCTTAGATTTTTTCATCGGACTCTAGTTCCTTCGCCACTCTAATTGGCTCTTTAATGCAGATCTGAGAAATTGACTCTTCAACGGCTCTTTTTCCCATTGGGCTATAAATAGACCTCCCCCTCGCATCTTGGCAGGTTGGTCATTTTATTCCACTCAAAAACACTCTTAAGCTCACTTTGCTCTTTCCAACTCTCCTCCCTTGCTTCCACTCTTGATTTGTGAAGGGATTGAGAGAAGATTAAAGTGCTCCACCACATCCAAGCTTCCATCCTCTTCAGCACTTGGTTCAACCTCGTCACCAACAACTCTTGTGTTTGTTACTCTTGGAGATTCATCCCTAGACGGTTAGAGATACCCGTAGAGCTCCCAACTTGTGTCGTGACGTCTCGAGAAGTTTATACTGACCCCTTCTTTGTGGTGTTCTTAGTGGAAAACCGAGTTTGATCTTTATGGTCACTTGGAGAGGTTTAGGGTTCAAAGAGACCCGGTCCTTTGTGGATTCCTCAATGGAGACGTAGGCTTCTTTGTGGAGCTGAACTTCGGTGAAAAATCTCGTGTCTCTCTTGTGCTTAAATTAATTGTCCTTCTTTACTTGCTCTTGTTCTTAAATTTGCTATTTAGGGTTTGCTTGCAATTTCTTAGGTTTTCTTGTGTAGGTTGCATGCTAGATTAATTCCTTGCTTCTACAGCTTCCCTTAGCTTGTATTTACTTACTCCTAGCTTGCATTGTACTAGATTTAAGTTTTAGCCGTCTGATTTACTTTTCTATCTCTTGCCATCGGGCAAGTTATCACTCATAATCATCGGACAAGTCCGACACTGCGCATTTAACTTTTATTATTAAGTCATTTTTAGGGATAATTGACTATTCACCCCCTCTCCCTCTAGCCACTTTCAAGATGTCCTTAAACTAATAGTTACAGTAAAAGAAATAGGGCAATGTGAGGTGGGATGAACTGTTTCTTTTGACCCATGACGCCCAAATTATTTTAACTGCTAAATCTTTGTCTCTTAACCCCTTGCGCTCTCTAACCAGTCAGCCATGGCCAACGCCCCCTCGAGCTTTTGTTGGGCATAGATTGAACATCAATGCTCTAAAAAAATGTAAAATAGAATTCTATCTTCCTCCCCCACCATTCTCCTTTAATGGAGCTCCAAAACTTTGTCGCACGTTCTTGAGCTAAGGAATACGAAGGCGTTGAACACGAGCCGTGGAAGCTAAATCGCACATGAAAATCATGAAGGGAACTTTTTTTTGTAAGAAGAAGGTGAAGACAATTTAGAAATGTGTTCCATGTTTGGGAAAGAAGAATATGAAGGACAATCCAGACTTTCTTTTTAGTTTTGAAAACAAGAACGTGCAAGATAGTCAGTAAATTTTTTTTTTTACAAAGAAAATAATGTTTCAGATCTAAATTGATCAAAAAGCAAGGGGAGGTATCGCAGCTCAAGTCTCCATTTGGCCTAAAGCTTGATAAAATGATTGAATGTAGATAAATATAAGTTAAAGTCACTATATTTAGTTAGCAATTTGTTTTCCTACACAACACAATTTATGCTTGAGCATGACTACTCTTTTTTTAGAAAAATAAAACCAAAAGTTATTTTTTGAGACCTTATGAATTATAAAATAGACCATAAGCTATAGCCCACTTGTATTTCCATTATAGCCCAACTTGGCCCAATCTTATCTTCTTCATCCTTGGTCAGACATCGTATGTCTCTCTCTCTTCCATCATGGCTGATCACTCGAGCTTGCACTAAAGCTTTACTAAATGGTCGAAATGCCAATAAAGAAATAAAATAGAGTCCTTATCATCTCCTCTATTCACTCTCCCAATTAGAACTGAAACTCCATCTAGTATTTGATGGTTGAAATTCATAAGGAAAGGGTAAAGCGTAGCTATGTTTGAGAGAACAAAGAAGACAAAATGTGGCGGAGGGGGGGCTCCCTCAATTCTCTGAATAATTGAAATTTATTACGTTTTTTTTCCCTTCAATTAGATGTATTTTGAATCGGTAACCAGTTTGGAAATTCGTATCGGACTCTGCTTCTTCCGTTTTAGACTCTGTTTTTTTTTTCTCCTGTCCGTCTGTCAGACTCTAGTTTTGTTTCTTTTTTTTTTTCTTTGGATTGGCAGAACAATTAACGGACGACTTTACTGCATTTAATTAGATGTATATAGATTTTGAAATTTTTATCGATAAGGCCAGTCAAGATCACACAGACCATTTCCGTTCCTTGTAAAATAAAAAACATGAGACACGTCGACACGACACGTAGCTCGGTCCACCTGTCAGAAAGCCTCCGCAGGCCCGCCAATAAATCCAGTCACCCCCTCAAGTTTTCGCTTCCCTTCTTTTCGTATCACAAACCGCTTCCCCACTCGCCGCAAATTCCATCCTCCCCAAAATTCGCAGCTCAATGGAGCTTCCTGGCCAAGGCCGGCCCACCTCGGCGGGCGACGACGGCCGCCTCCCCCGCTTCCCCGACCCTCCCCCGCCACCGCACGGTAAGGGGACTCAAACGCTCCCCTCGTCTCACTGATATTTTTGGATATCTTTCTGCCCTAGAACCGGTGGTTCTTAGCCTTTTGTCCCAATGTAAAACAATATTTAGAAAGCAATAAAACAATGAAGGTTATTTCCCGCAGTTCGAAGTACAATGCTTACGGAAAATGATCTGATGGTCCCAAAGAAATTTGGGTTCTGTTGTGGTTACAAATATGAGCTCTTGTTATTTTTTCGGGTGAAATTTGGTTCTTTAACTTGGAGATGGAATTTGGGTTCTTTAATCTGCAGATGAAATTTCGGCTTCATTGTCTTTGGGATGAAATCTGGGTTCGTTACTTTCTAGATGAAAATATGGGTTCTTCTGATTTTAGATGATTGTGCCTGTAATTTTCTTGAAAAGTTTGGCTTTAGTCCTGATCATCTGACAAAGTTGTTGCCACTGTCAAGCACGCGACGACGAAGCATCACAGGTGAACGCTGCGCTGGTAAGGAGACGGGATGAGCTGCTATGGGAGCTCCACAATGAGCAGATCCGTCTGAATATGATCTTGCGCGAGCTCGTCGAGACAGAGTATGCCATGGCAGCGCGCTCTGGCCCTGCTGCCCTGTGGCCTGTACCAACAATGCCTTGGTCGCTGGACCGCTGGCATCGCAGTGCGTCATCAGCAGCCACTTGGGAGGGTGCGCCTCTTCGTCAGCCGAGTACATGTACCGACCATCCTCCTAGCTGCCGCAGCAGTCCTGCGGCGGTTAGACCGCCTCCAGTGTACCCACATGTTGAGCGGTCGCCGTCACCAGTTGGCACGAGAGGCTCTCTGGAATATTGCCAATCGCCAAGCAAGCAGACTCTTACCAAGGAGACATTGATGCCAGGGCTTGCCAATGCCGGTGTCAGACCTATGGGGTCTGCGTTTATTCGCCAGGAGGTGACACCAGAACACAAGGATGTTGTTGGTGGAGAACGTAAAGCTGATTTGGGGGATGGAGATGGCTTGCAGCCTTCCTTTGAAAGTGGAAAGCAGAGTAGCGGGCAGAGGAAGGCTGCTGAAACAACCACGGTGGATTTGATAAATGAATTCGGGCGGCGTTCTTGTCAGTACAGCCCGGCAGGTCAGGATAACGTGGGTTTTAAGCAGCAGAAGCAGCTGGAATTCAAGGAGGTGAGTATGCGGTTCTTTAGTTCGTGTAACCTTTTGCTCATTTTCTTTTCAGCAGAATATTGCTTAGATTGATTGATTACTGAGTCTGATGTATGCTTGTCGCAGTCCTTTAACCGTTGCCAAGTATTGATATATTATGTCCATAAAAATTTACATTACATATGTCTGTGCTATTTAGGATTATTGGAATCAGAACTAATTTTGCTAGTTCACCCATGAAGTTTAGAGTTGATCAGAAGTACAGAAATGGTGTGTAATACGAATGCATGTGAATAGAACATTTTCTCTCCAATTTTCCACTGTCTAGTTAGCATTCTTTACTCACTAATGCTGGGAACTAGTCTAAATTCTAAGCAAACATAATCTGATGCAGCTTGCACCTGACCAGCCACAACCAGGCAGTGAAACTCAGCAGCAAGAGTGCAGATCATCTGGGGCAACAGAACAGCGAATGAGCGGCTATCTGGAACTGTGTCAACTGCCAAGCAACCAGACTCGAATGGATAAGACCTTGATGCCATTGGTATCTAGTACCAGACCAACACGATCTGCCAGCAGGGAGGTGGCACCCGGGGACCGATCGGATATTGATGGAGAACTTAAGGCTGATGTGGACAAAATCGGGAACCAGAGCAGTGCTCAGAGGAAGGCTGATGAGTCTGCCATGGAGGCTCAGATAGATAGACCGGTACAATCACCTCGTGGGTACATGCCGGCAGGTCAAGGGGTCACAGCATACAATGAGCAGAACGGGATAGAGTTATGTGAGGTAAGTTCAAGTGTTTCGGCACTTATCCCTTTCACTCTTTAGCTTCGTCCTTTCTCTCAGAGTAATTGTTTGGTGAAATCGCACACATATTCTATGTGATATAACACTTTTCTGAACATTTGTTTGTGGTAGTCGTCGTCATCTCTCCATGGAAAATTAATAAGTTGTAGTATTCAGGAGTCAAGGTGTTATATAAGGATTCCAGTCAATTTTGTTACTATCAGAAGTGCATCAATATAATTTACCTGTAATTAATGTCGATAGAACATGTTTTCTCCATTTTTCTGCTGTATAGCAGCTTACCAATGTTAACAAATCGAAACAAACTTCTTCTGATGCATATACATCCTGATCTGAGCAGCTACGGTCGGGGAGTGACACCAAGCGGCAGCAAGAGTGCAGCTCACATGGGGCAAGAGATTGTCCGTCTAGCGGCTATGTGGAAGTGGAACTGTGCCGATCACCAAGCAAACAGACTCTGTTGGAGATCTTGGTGCCAGCAGCAGCCAATGGCAGTACCCAACCGACACGGTCACCTGGAATCACACAGGCTGTTGGTGGGGAGTCTAAAGTTGATGTTGAAAACAGTCATGCTGCGCAGCCATTACATGAAATCAAGAACCAGAGTGGGCAGAAGAAGGTTGAGGAGTCTGCCATGGAAGGCCTGACCGATAAACCTCTGCAACCGCTTCGGAACAGATTGACAATGCAGGAGAACGCACCATACAATGAGCACAAGAGGATAGAGTTCAGTGAAGTAAGCTCACTTTTTCTCCAGCACTTACCTTTTCGTCTTCTTTTTGTCATTTTCCTGTCAAGAATTTTGCTATGAGTAGTTGTTTGATGATAATCTTGTGTTTTGTTGTGCTCCGACACTTTTCTCAACATTATTTATGGCAATGGTTGCCATTTTGACCATGTGTGGAAAACTCTTGTGATCACAAGTAGTTAGGAGTTATAAGATACCTATTATGTAAGATTCCAGGGATATATTGCAAGTCTGAAAATTGTTCACATATGCCTCAGTTACATCTGTTAGTTCACAAGTGAAGTTTTAGAAGGACTCAAAACCCTCCGTTGTGATAACATATTAACATATCTTCATCTAGATTTTTTTCTGGCAATACAAAGGTTTACAGTAATCTGGCTATATATTCCTTGGTCATTGTGAAAAGTCCTTGCACATCTGAAAGTTGAAGTGGTAGATTATTTTCATCTTGTTGCCAAATGTGCCTGTGATAGAACTCTACATTTTCAAGAACTGAAACAATCGAGAGTTTATCCATATCTCTTTGCACACCATGTAGGCACCGTGTTCTCTCCATTTTTTCCCCATTGGTATGTAGTATCCTCACTTAGCAATGCGTTAACAAACTTCCTCTAATATATAGCCTACGCCTGAAAGAACATCCTCCGGGCTGAAGAGGAGACTGATCGAGACAACACCACCCGTCAAGAAGCCGAAGCCATTTAAGGAATTTAGCTGCGCCATCTGCCAAGTGCACCTAACTAGCCAGCACAACCTTGAGGAGCATCTGGCGGGCCGGCTGCACCAGTCGAACGTGGAAGCACTGCAAGCAAAGAAGGAACCTGCCCAGTTTAACACGAACGCAACACCTGGTGTGTCGAACAAGAACTTTGCTTGGGATGGCGAATCCTTGCGCCGAGACGGCAAGGAGAACATTGGATCGCAGCGGCATCAGCCGTCGGTGAAGGACCGGCTGGAGCTGCCAGCGTCAAGGTGGACCTGCAACCTCTGCCAGGCCAAGTGCCTCACTGAGTCGGACTACTATGAGCATCTCAGGGGCAGGCGGCACCGGGAGAACACGGAGGCGGAGTTCCGGAGTCAGTCTGAGCGCAGGGATGAAGACGCCGGGACGACGGCAGGCTGGGACTGGAAGCGCGCGTTCTACTGCGACGTGTGCGACTTGCAGTGCAACAGTGAAAAGATGATGGCGTCGCACCTCGGCGGGAGGCGACACCGGGAGGCGCTCAAGGCCGAGTGGCGCGAGCAGGGTTTCAAGAACCGGTAGAAACCGACTGGTTATCTCGGTTAATCGAGAAACTGGTCCCGGCCGATCACGTTAACCGACCGGTTTTACTCGGTTAACCGTAACTAGTTACTGTAGTTAAATGATTAGCCAGTCGATTCTTTGGTTAACCGGCCGGTTTTCAACCAAACCGAGCTGACCGGTTTTACCGATTTTTTGAACCTTGGACGCGACTGACGCGCGGCTGGAGCACGACGTTGTTCATGTGCGTCTTGCTTTGTTTTGATCGGCCAGCTATTTTTGTACCTGACTGCAACACAGTTGTTGATCAGTGAGGAGTAGACTCGTGACCTCGCTTTAGAGAGACTACTCTCCTTTGTAACTTGAACGGTTTACGGAGTATTTACTAGTACACCGGAGCTTACAATGGAGTCAACAGCCAAAAGCTTCAGACATGTTTCTACTTTGTTCACATGTTGCAAACTGCAATTGCATTGTTTGAACTTGTTATTCGCAGGATTGGGTCACAGTGCGGAATCCTACACAAAATAGGGTAAACAGCAATTGATAAAAGTTTTGCTTCCTTATTATGTGCAATAATTACTATACTTGGCAGTGAATTTTCGCACAAAGAGCCCCTGGAGCATAAAACTGGAATAATCAACATACTCTAAAGCAAAATTCGCAAAAAAAAAAAAAACATAATCTAAAGCAATCTTCTGGTCTGTAGTAATGAAATATCCTTTTCTAAACAAGAAAATTATTTGGTTATAGTCCACATCTTCTCCACTAAAAGACACAGATGACACGTCAGCAGAATTAGTGGGAACAGCAAAAGCTGCATCTTTTTGGTGACTCCCTTGCCGACTAAAAATCCGCCGTCTCCAAAGTCCAACGTTTACTGGCTCTTGCGCGCTTCCCCCGTCGTCATCGAGAGCTCAAAGCTTCATCGCCGGCGCAGTAAGACCCTTCCTCCGTGCCCTCGCTCTGCTCCACACCCCCCCCCCCTCCACTCCCACCGGCTGTTCGATGGAGTTCGCCCGCCGAGGCCCAGCCACCGCCGCCGCCGACGACGACGAGGGCGTCCTTGAAGAGGGCCGCCGCTTCCTCGACCCTCCGCCGCTGCCGCCGCACGGTACGTGCCGCTTATCCGCCTTGCCAGTGTCCTACCTCTGCGCTCTGCTTTCTTGGGTCACAACAGAAAAAAGAAGGATTCTTTGGGGGTTCAGTTTCGTTCAGATGCAAGCGATTCGTACGTGGAACCCCAATTTCCATCTAGGAGGCAGGTTCTTGCGTAATCACCAGAATCGCGAAAAGTTCTGCTAATACGGTACAATTATGATGTGCAGTAATAGTTCAAGGGGGTCGAGGAGTAATTTAGTATACAGGGTAAGATAAAAGATTCCCCTTCGCAGCATGGTATTTGATAAGCCAGGCCATCTGCTAAGCATCTTCAGCTAATCCCCTATCAATACAACTTGTGTTCATAATAGCAACTTGGTTGTCCTTGACTAGTCTTTTGTAGACCCCAGCATTATAAAAGTTATTCTTTTTTTTTTGCGGGTAAGCATTATAAAAGTTATTCGTGTGATTACTGAAGCGAGGGCGTTAATATTACTTAGATATTTATATTTTATTTTTGAAGTAGTAGCCACTTTGATATTTGGTTACAGTTGGCCTGTTACTTATGCCAACCATCAAAATTCTGCTATGTTGGTGCAGGAGACGCAATGCTGGTGATTAGGGACGCGCTGTTGTTGCAACTCCAGCAGGATCGCCTTCGTCAGGAAATAATTGTGGCCGAGCTGGCCAAAATAGATCGTACCATGGCCCTGAGCTCCACTTCTTGTCATGGTACAGTTGCTGGCGATGTGAAGTGGACTAAGCCGCCTCCCTTCTCTTTCAGTGAGAAGTTTGTGCCACATCGCAGATGGCAAGTCAGTCCAGAACAATGGGCTGATTTGGATTGCCACTATGATCTGAAGGAGGGAGCAAGGCATGGAGGTCCTGAATCAAGGACCGTGAAATCTGCCATGGAAGACTGTGTCGGTGAATGCTCAAGATCATGTTGCACTGGTAAGGTATGCGGGGAGAATGCAACAGCAGATGAGCAGAGACTACAAACATACAATGAGGTGAATATCTTTATGCTTGTTTTTTATCATCTGTCACCTACTTAACGTTTTATCTCTAGAATTTGTTATTTACTTCATAATGTTACCAATATGGAGCCTTTACAGGAAGGTTAACTTGTCCGGGTTTTCACAATTTCACTAGCTGATGGTGTAAATGCATTTAACTTACTTTCATTGTTTAAGTAACCAGTTGTCTAATCAAACTGCGTGTCAAAACAGAATATGCAGCACAAGGAGTCGTCACCTATTGCGAAATGGGAACTAACAGGAATAACTATGCCAGTTAAGAAACCAAAGTCAACACAGAAATGGAGTTGCACCATCTGTGATGTACTATCACACAGTGAACGTCAGTTAGAAGAGCATTATGCTGGGAGAAAGCACCGGTCAAATGTCGCCAACATGGAATCAAGAAACAAGCCCATTAGTCAGATGGTGGAAACGACAGCTGAACCTTCGCTGTGTGCAGGCCAGAAAACATGCCCGATAAAATGGAGCTGCTGCACATGTCAAGCCAATGGTGCCAGCGAAGCTGAACTGAAGGAGCATCTCAATAGCAGCGCACACCAGCTGAATATTGAAGAACAATGCAAGGAAGGCGATGGCATGGCAAAGATCACTGAGCCGCAGGAAGCAAAGTCCCACCAGATAAATGTCCTGCAACATGCAGAAAAACAACCTCCAGTTTGCAGCATTTGCCTATCTAAATGTACCAGGGAATCAGAGTTGGGGAGCCACCTTTCAGCAAAGATTCTACCTGAAATAAACAACATAGAGAGAAATTCTGAGTCATGGGAAACAAAGTTGCCTCCAAACAGTGTGCCACAACATGCAGAGCAGACTTCGCATTGTAGCATTTCTCAAGCAAATTGTTATCGCCAATCGGACTTGGCGGACCATCTTGAAGGCAAGAAAGACCTAGTGAAAACCCAGGCCCTACATGAAGAAGCCAAGGAAACAGAAAATACTCCACCACTAATTGACAAGAACCAGCCTGCCTCGGAATGGGATTGCAGTATCTGTGAAGCAAAATGTTACACTGAATCTCATTTTGAGCATCATTGCAGAGGCAAAAGGCACCGGAAGAAGATAGAAGCTCTACAGGGAGAAGGCACGGACGCGAAATTGGGCGCCCTGAAGATAGAGAATAAAGTACTTTCAGATGGTTCTGACAGCATAAGTGCGACCTCAGACAAGGTGGAAGAGCAGATGACGCCATGTGTTTGCCATGTCTGCAATTTGCTTTGCAGTAGGGAGAGTATTGACGCAGACCATCGTACTGGGGAGCAACACTTGGAGAAACCAAAGCTGTTGAATGTCTGTGAGGTCTGCGATTTGCAGTGCAGTAGCGAGAAAATGCTCATGCACCACTGTACCGGGAAGAAGCACCTGAAAAAGCTCAATGCAAAAAAATGAAAGTGGAGACGTGGAGCTGAAAGTGTTTGCTCGGTCGCTTTTGTTCTTATGTTAGGATGCAAACAGAGAATTTTATCTCACCTAAATATAAGCATGAGAAAGAATGTTTCGATGCAAGTGAAAGATGTAGTTTCTACTAGTTCGAAAAATTGGCAGCCATTTATTGAACAAATGTACACATCTTCCGTGAAAGCAGTACTCGCACGGTCGCACCTGCCGTTTCGATACAAGTGAAAGATGAAGTACTTCGATCGCAAAAAAAAAAAAAGATGAAGTACTTCTCTTTCGGAATTTCAGCTTTTAAATCCGGCATTTCAAAAGCTTCTGTCGAAACCAACTCGCTTGGCGGACCTGACGCTCGAACCACTCAACCACATAGGCCATGTCCCGAGTCGCAGGCCCGGTAACAATGAGTAATATGCTGACTTTCAGTGGGCCACATCACTCCCATAGGCTTGGTTAAGGCACTGGCCTGAGTCTTCGGCTTTGGGCTGGGCCACTCGCACCTGGGGGCAGCAGTTCAAAACCGCGGTGAAGGCGGAACGATCCCCTGCCCAACGGCAGCGGACAGTGCTCTCCTTGATTCTAGATCGAACGATTCTTCATCTTCGCTGCCTCAGCTGCCTGGGCCAGTATGATCCAGTCATCAGATCACAGGGGCGCGACGCGGTGTGTTAGAGAAAAAAAGCAACAGAAAGAGATCGATTGGAGGAGATCATGGTTAAAAAACTGATCTAATCATATCTATACTATAAAGAATAAATATCTTTTTATATATGTGTTATCTTGAGATACTTTACCCATCCTATTCTCCTCCTTTGGATCCATCCACTGGTTCAAATATGATCATTAGATTAAGTTTGAACCTACAAATGAAGTATTACACACCTCATGTTTACACTAAATTGACTATAATCTGCCCGAAAAACTCAAACTTTTTTCACCAACGGTGATGCCTACCCGTCAGCATGCAACCGATCCAATCCCGCCCTCAATTTGCGCCTTCCTTTCCTTTTATTTACAGAATGTTTCCAACAATGCGTTGGTTAGCCCACATCGACCTTAATTTGCGTGTGTGTTTCCTTGTTGGTGCAGATTTGCTCCCTCAATTTGCCTTTGTTTCCATGTTGGTGCAGATTTGCTCTCTCGGTGCCTCTTGCAGCCACGAAACAGTTGTGATCCCTCCCTCACGAACACTTCACCAGGGACAAGGGAGAGTAGGACGAGCAGGTGGTTCATTCCCGAAGCAATCACACCCGCGGCAGCGACGAGGTGTGTAAATTCGTCCGCCGTCTCCCCCGAGTTCCGTCTCCCGTTGCAACGCTTCATATGAAAATAAACAGAAAAAATAGATGCATACTAAATATTCAGGCAACAAGAACAGCATGTGCGTGTCGCACGTACATAGTACTAGTGATATTAAATGAATTGATTAGCATCAATAAAATATACATAAATATTAAAGATAACCGGGTACAGACACCAGCTGACCTGGACGGGGGAAGAGCGATTTTTTCGTAGTACAACAAAATTCACTTGTGAGTTTTTTTATTCAATTCACATGTATTAGAGTTAAATAATTAGAAATATTAATATTCTTATCTGCAGCAATATTAATAAACTATATTCTTGATCCGTTTGTTCAAAATCAAAATGCAGCATCCTTTATTAATACATGCAAATTTTAATCTTTGTTTTGTTAACATAAATCTTAATTAGTACCACGTTTAATGATTTTGGCAAGGACAATAGTGATTGAAAACTGTCATTAGGGTTTAATCAACGTTGAGATTGGCGGATCATCTAATCTGAAGAAGGTTGTTAGGCTTCGGCCACGTTTTTTGATCCACGTGTAGAGTTTTCCGTAGGTTCCGCAGATTTAGCATTACTCTATTTAGGCGCCGTTACTCAGCCAGCTGCTTTTCTAATCCCCACCGCTGAGGATGGTTCGATCTAGAATTAACGAACGCACTGCCCGCTGCCGTTCGGCAGAGGATCTTGTTCCGGTGAAGGCGAGGCGTCGGCGCGTCGCCAATCGGATTGGGTGCGGGCCGTCGGGCGGACGGCGATTTCTTGGCTTCCGTTCCGCGTTTGCGTGGGAGCGCGACGAATGAAATGAACTGACTGGAGCCGACGTTTGGGAAGCTGGGTAGTCGCGCCTAGAACGAGGCGTCCGGCACTGTGGAACGGGAAGATGCGAAGCGGACTAGTCACGATGACGCCTTTAAATTCAAGGCCCGTTCTTTCAACCGAGCACCAACGCTCCTCATCGGACACGATGGAGTTCGCCGGCCGAGGCCCAGCATCAGCGGACGACGCCCACCGCTTCGCCGACCCTCCGCCGCATGGTGCGTACCAGCACTTGCATGTTGTTTACAAAGAAAGATGTTACTATCTTCTGTGCTTACCGTCGCCTCATGAAACTCCGTGTGCTACTTGTGCAGCAGGGGATGACTCGATGCAGGTGATCCGGGACGCGCTGCTCTCGCAGCTCCAGAAGGACCGTCTTCGCCAGGAGATCATCGTGGCGGAGCTTGCCAAGATCGAACGCGCCATGGCCCTGCGCTCCGCCGGTTCCTCTGCCGACGGCGAACGTGGTAAGCCGGCGGTGCGTTTCGCCTTCGATGAGCAGTTCGTGCCGCACGGCAGAGGGGCGGTCGGTCCTGCACATCGTGTCAACGTAAACGAGGCCCATGTTATCAAGGAAGAAGATGTTGGAGTGCTTGGGGGCGTACGAGTCATCAAGACCGAGAAGCCTGCCATGAAAGATGATCTTGTACGTGAATGCTCAAAAACTTCCGGTTGTAACGGTGAGGAGGCAGGTCAGAAGAAGGTAGCAAGTGACGAGTGCAAACAAGAACCCAATGAGGTGAGCAGCTAACCGTTATATTTTTCCTTTAGCATCTGTTTCACATTTTACATGTCAATGGCGTGATCAAATTGTGCCCAGCGATATTACTTGCCTTGCTTTTTTTTTTTTTTGCAATTAGTTCAGTTATTACTAAATCTCTGAACAAACTCCACGTCAAACAACCAGGCCGTGCTGCCGAAGATGCCTACCATGGAAGATAATCTTACCAGCGCATGCTCGAAAATGTCCAGTCGAGACGCTAAGGCGGAATGCCAGGAAAATGCAGATGAGTTCAAACAAGAGTCCGATGAGGTGAGCACTAATGATGTAATAATCAAATTGCGAAGAGCAATTCTATTTGGATTTATTTCACGTCAGCTATTAACAAATCTCTATTCACGTTGCTTGTCAAACAAAAAGGCTGTTCTGCCCGAGAAGACATCGCCTGCATCAGTGAAATGGAGTTGCGACATCTGCCAGGTGCAACCGACCGGCGAGGGCAACCTGCTGCAGCATTATGCAGGGCAGAAGCACCGGGTAAACGTCCTCGCCCTGAATGCAATAGCGAGAGCAGAGAAAGCAAGAAAGGCCAGGCAGTACTCAGGGAAACCAAGTCCAGCATGGGTCTGCAAGTTCTGCTCGGCAAACTGCACAGGCAAATCAGTCTTGGAGAACCATCTTAAAGGCAAGAAACACCATGCAAAGATCCAAGCCCTTCTGGAAGAATGCAAGACATGACAAAGGATCGTGCAACACCGGAAGCAAATTCAAATCCGAACACGGTGACACATGATGAAGATAAGTCAGATTCAGTATCGTTCTGCGGCATCTGCCAAGCAAAGTGCACGAATCCATTAGTCAGGGAGAGCCATGTTCGAGGCAAGAAACACCAGATGAATCTCCAAGCTCTACAGCTAGAAGCCAAGCGACTGGAAATCATTCCGCCCAAAATCGCCAAGAAGCAACAACAACAAGCACCCCTGGAATTGGACTGCACTATCTGTCAGGCCAAATGTAACTCTGAATCTCAATTCCTTGATCACTGCAGAAGCATGGGACACCAGCAGAAGATAGACGCTATGCAGAGAGAAGGCACGGATGTCCGTTCAGGTGGCCTGGAGGCAGGGAACAAATTACCAACAGATGGTACTAGCAGTAACAGTGTAAGCTTAGTGGGGGAGATCGAAAAAGCATTATATTTTTGCAAGCTCTGCAATCTGCAGTGCAACAGCAAGAACACGCTTGCAGAACATCGTCAGGGGAAGAAACATTTAGAGAAGGTGACGAAACGGATGTTATCAAGTTTTTGCAATATCTGTAATTTGCAGTGCAACAGTGAGAAAATGCTTGCTCACCATCGTACTGGGAGTAAGCATCAGGCAAATCTCAATGGCTGTTGACTTGGAGGTTAACAAGCAAGAACGATCGAGACGTGGCATCATCGTTCACTCTGGGGATGTGCCGATATTATCTTGTCATTCGCCTGGCATAACCTATTCAACGTGACAGTATTTATTCAGTAAAATGTATGTACTGCTTAATTACATTTCGCAGTTACAGCACACAATATTTTCATCTCTAGTTGACCTTTGAGATTGATGTGTAATTGACCTGGCATGAGTAATGACATTTCTGCTATTTTCACTTGATATTGGTATGTCTATATGGTATTTAAATACACACTTTCACCATCTTGCTTTCTATTTCTTCCCTACAATAACCAAAATATAAAATACTACAACCCCTTACACATGAAATTAACAAATAAAAACAACTACAGTAATACCATCAACAAGTCCATCCTACCATGAGTCCATGATCAATGCAAAAAAAAAAGTCTAACTCAACATATACGCACACCATTCTAGCAGCATTCTACCAAACAAAAATGCTAGTACATTTGCATTTACAACTTAGAGCAGACTCAATCTTATAATAGTATACTCCCTCCGTATCCACTTTAGAGGGCGTTCTGGAGATAGAATCGTTTTCACAAAGCCGGGCGCACGCCCTCATTCTTCCGTGTTTGCCCCTCGCTCACGGACGTTCCCAAGGCAGGTCTCTTCAATCAAAGCGCGGCGCCGCACTCGCTCACGCACGCTCCCAACGGTGGAATCGAAACGGCATCTACTCAGGAATTAAAACGGCGTCGTCCTCGCTCACGCACGCTCCTAACCCTTGCAATGGCTCGCGCTCCGCCTTCGCAATCTCGGCGGCGCCGCTCCGCCTTAGCTCGCTCCACGCGACACTGACAAGCCTCGCAGGTCGGCGCATGGCTGTAGCGGCGCCGTGGCTCCCTCGACGGCAGGTCAACGAATGGCTGACGCGGCGCCGTGGCTCCCTCGCCGCGCCCGACCCTCGGCTGCAGCATGGAAGAAGAAGAGAGCACCGTCGATAGCAGCAGCATGGAGCGAGTCGTTCTCATCGTTCCTGATTCGTGCAGCGAAGAAGAAGATTGTTCCTGTGTGTGCTGTTCGATGCGGTGAAAGTTGTATGGCAGCAAACATGCATGCAGCCGAGGGCGCGGCAAACATGTGCATGCAAAACTGACCATCGACGGGTGCTTCAGAATCTGGAGGGGGCTCCAAATTCAAATCAAAACCTATTGAAAACAAAAAAAAAAAGGCAATATTAGTAGTCTAAAAAATAAACCAGAATATGCAAAAGAAACGAACCAGAAAATGCATGGAAAACGAACCTCGAACCATCGCTGGAGTATGTATGGAACAGCTAGCCGGACATATGTTCTCGACTCCTCTAGTTCTCAGACTGAAAACGCATTAAAAACGAACCCGAACGTGTGTTTAAATAAGCCAGGACGTGAGCACAAGCAGCCACACAAACAAGCGCCACCGAACGAACTAGCGAAAAAAAAAACAGCGCCAAACCAGCGAAAATTGACAGCGACACGCGCCGCAGTGTTTTCGGACGAAAAACACCTCCCGCGCCGCAGTGTTTTCGGCCAAAAACACACCCAGTCTCGCGCGCACGTCTCCACGTCGAGCATGTCTCCATGTCCCGCTACAGCCCCATGCAAAACCGAAGCAAAAAAAACTGAGGCCGCTTGCGAGTCGAACTCGCGACCTCACGCCTCGGCACGGGCGGCGGAAAGGTAGTGAATGAAGTGGATCTGGAACCTTATTTATTAATAATATACAGAAAACTTACCTATTAATTAATTGCTTCTTGGTATTATAAATCATATTCTAAACACCCTTTAATCTGAGTATGGAGGGAGTATGTGTTAACCTTTAGGTCTATCTCATCATTCAGTTGAATTTACTTCTATTTTTCTACCGCCTCGTATACAAAATTTTGGAGGCCAACAAAAAGAAGGATCTTCCTTTGTTCTTTAGATTCTAATTAAAAAAGCATCTGTTTTTTTTATACCAGAGTGGCATAACCAGCCTCAGTTTGTCATACTTATTTTTAACGGGAATGCTTCTTTTCAATCGAGAGCACCCTTTCAATCAACAGCATTTTAAAGAGAGAGATAAATATTGTTTTATTTGTTATTTTTTATTTATAAGATTATATATATTAATTAGTATTATATATATCCTTCATATAAAAAATAATTCGTTTTAGCCTTTTACCAATTGTTAACAAAGCAATTCGTTTAGGAATTTTGACTCAATTCTAGACTGTTTTACCCCTGCCCAACCTTAATTCATGGAACGAACCGAGGCGACGCGGTCGTTCGCCCCGATGCGGATGCTGGCTCCTGATGCACTCGTTTGCCGCAGCGCTTGTTTTATTGCCCCGCTGGTTGCTAATTCATGCACGACAAATCAAAAGGACCGCGACTCTAGAGCAGGCAGCGAGTAGGGTAGCAGCAGAGGAGAAGGAAAAAGCAACCTACGTGCGTGAATGAAACATAAAAATCACCTACGCACAATGGAAATTCGGAGTCGGACCTCGTCACGGTGCAATGGAAATTCGGAGTTGGCCCACGTAAAAAAAGAATACAGTTGCTGGGATTCGAACGTGGAGAACCAGAGCAAGCAACCAGGAGAACCAGAGAACGGTGGTGAATGAAGTGGACCTAGTATTCTATTTAATATAGGTAAATATGAAAAACTACCTTCTAATTAATGACTCCTTGTTATCACAAATGATGTTTAAAATGAATTGTTTTTTTAATATGGAGGGAGTATAGACTATAAAAAAGTTTTGTCTTTTTATATTCATTGGATCTACTTCTTCCGTTCATATTTAGATGTCGTTTTAGAGTTGGGCACGAAAAATAAGAAGAAATAAAAAGATGGGTGCACTGAAAATGAGGAGGTGAGAGATAGAGATAAAGATATAGTAGGAAAAGAGAATATTGTATTGAGAAAAAAGAAAGGTGCATTGGAAAACGAGAATGACATGTAATTGGAGAAAAGTTAGAAAACTTAGAATGACATATAAATGTGAATGGAGGGAGTAGATCCAAGAGCTAAAAACGTTGATTGAAAGGAACCTCTATTTTCAATCGATTGAAAATTAGACACTCCCTATTTTTAATTTCTCTTCTAAAGAAAATAAGTGAAGTCCAACGCTTATGTTTCCTTTACCTTATTTTGGAGTAGCTTTCACTATGAAGCCTTAGGGCATGTACAACCCACAGACGGGGTTTGTCCTTAGAAATCTTGAATTTATCATCTAGACAGATATAAAAACAGCTCATATAACCCACAGTCAGAGGGTCTATCTCTAAGTTGTTTAATACTGTTGTATGGCTATTTGTTAGTATACGAGGCGCCGGAAGACGAGGGGATAGAGGCTCGTTCGTCTCGTCCACCTCGGAGCACGTGAAGGAGGCATCGCCTCGCCAGACGACGGGCGGCCTGTCTCTCGGGTAAGCTGGGGAGGGGGGGGGGAGTGAAAAAAGACCCGCACGGAGACGGTAAAAGGACGCGCGTTGTACATGCCCTTATAAATCTAACTTTTCGGAGCCAAGTCAGCCGTGGGAACTGAAAGCTATATACGCACAGCATTCTCGCTCACTATGAGCCAAGAAAAATAAAGTCTTTGCTATACATTGGCGGAGCTACAGGGTAGTCCTTATAGGCCCAGACTACCCTGAGATTTGAAGAAACTTTGATACCCAGCCCAACAAACAGCCCAGCAAACAACAATTACTATCACGCACCGGCAGCCCAGCAAGCGAAGACTCACGCACGCTCCAGGCAAAGCTGCGACTGCAAGCTACAAGGCGATGGCCAATAACAGTCAACAATCAATGTCTTTGGTGTCTCAACTACCCGACGCGCTGTGGCAAAATCCCCAAAAATTTCCACCACTCCCGCCTATCGCCGCCATTTCCCGCGATCTCGGCTGCTTGCGACACCGATGAGCCGATGTCGTGAGCCTGTGGCTACTCACCAGGACACGACGCAGGACAGGAGACGCTCGGACGCGGCCAGCCTGTGCGACACAGAGACAATAGCTAAAGCTCCAGGCCTCGGGCGGTAAGCTTTATGCTTTGTGCTTCATTTCTTTTTAGTTGGTAAAAGGGAAAATAATGTTTAGTAATTTCTGAACTGTTGAATATAGATATGAAAAGGAAAAAGAATGGAAATATTGCAGAGCTTTTTAGAAAGCACGAAGCAAAAAAGATTGCATCTTCCGCTTCATCTCCGGTTCAGATTGTAGATGAAAGGAAAATCCAGGAATCATCACCTCCACTTCAGATTATTGAAGAAAGAGAAACCCAAGAACCACCAGCATCTCCAGTTCTGATTGTTGATGGAAGAAAAGATGGAGAAGAATAGCCACAAGAATAAGAACCACCACCTCCAGTTTATGATTCTGATCGCATTGAGTGTGATCCTGGCTTAAGAGCACCCATTTCAAGCTATGATGTGAATGAACAGGATGCAGTTCGGAGGAGATATATTATGAATGGTCCATTGAAAACTTATGCCCATGAGTATCCAACCAGAAACATCTATGGTAAAGATAGGCATTTTAGCATCCTTTGACTTTATAAGTACTCATATAGTATTGAGACAGATGCAGCATTTTGCATGGTATGTTATTTGTTTGGTAATGGAAATGGCACATTTGTTACAGGTGGCTGGAGAAATTGGAACATAGGTGCTGATGCACTTGATAAGCACATTGGAGGTGTCAAGAGTGCTCACAAGAAAGCTCAAGAGAAATACAACTTATTTCTCCAAGGTAAATCGATAGATGGTGTTATAGTGAAAGTGTCGCAAGAGAGTTTGTGCCTTTACAAGACTCGGTTGACTTATTCTCTTAGATGTTTGAGGTTTCTCTTATATCAAGGATTGACATGTCGTGAACATGATGAAAGTGAAGAATCTAAAAATAGGGGAAACTTTCTAGAACTTTTAAATTGGCTTACGGGAAATAATGAAGAAGTTGATAAGGTGGTTCTAAAAAATGCTCCACTAAATTGCACATTGACTTCTCCAGAGATACAAAAGGAAATTATTGATTGTTGTTCAGAGGATACTATTAAGCGCATAATTGAAGAACTTGGTGATGACCACTATGCTATTCTAGCTGATGAGTGTAGTGATGTGTCACATAAGAAATAACTTGGTGTTTGCTTGCGTTATGTGGATAAACTTGGAAGAGTATGTGAAAGGTTCCTTGGATTACTTCATGTAGCTGGCACCACCTCTTTATCATTAAAGTCAGCCATTCAATCGTTACTTGTTAGTCATCACTTGACTCTTACTCAAATCCGTGGGCAAGGGTATGATGGGGCTAGCAACATGAAAGGAGAGATTAAGGGAGTGAAGACATTGATAATGAAAGAATCACCTAATGCTTATTACATCCATTGCTTTGCACATCAACTCTAATTAGTGCTTGTTGATGTTGCCAAGGGAAATGTTGGTTGTGCAACTTTCTTTGGTCAAGTTTCTCGCTTGCTAAATATTATTGGAGTTTCTAGTAAGCGCCATGACATGCTCCGAGATGTTAGAGCAGAAAAATTGAAGGAATCCCTTGAGTTGGGTGAAATAGAAAGTGGTAGTGGATTAAACCAAGAGATGGGATTAGCTAGACTTGGTGAAATTTGGTGGAGATCCCATCACAAAACTATTTTGCATATTGTTGACATGTATGCCACAATCCATGAAGTACTCATGACTCTTGGAAAAGACCCTTCCCAAAGAACTGAATGGCCAAACATACATGCTATGGTTGACATATTGGACTCATTTGAATTTGTTTTCAATGCACACTTGATGCTCATTATTCTTGGATACACAAATGAATTATCTCAATCTTTACAAAAGAGAGATCAAGATATTGTTAATGCAATGACACTTATGCGTTTGGCAAAACAAAGAATGCAACATATGAGGTCTCATGGTTGGGAAGAGTTCTTGAGGAAGATCATCTCATTTTGTGTTAAACATAGCATCCAAGTTCCTTCCATGGATGATAGATATTTGCCCCATGCAAGATCATGGCGATTTTATCCGGAACAAACAATTGATGATCATTATAGAAGAGAAGTTTATATTGGTGTCATTGATAGAGTTCGTTAAGAGCTTGATAATCGATTTGACGAGGTCAATATGGAGTTGCTTCTCTGCATGTCAGCATTCAATCCCATAAACTCATTTGCTGTATATGATGCATAAAAGATACTTAACCTTGCTTCTTTTTATCCCAAGGACATTTCAAATATGGATTTGATAAGACTTGAACTTCAACTTGCTAATTTTATTGATGATATGAGAACGGATGACAGGTTCAATGGACTAAACAACATTAGTGAGCTCTCTACTAAGCTTGTTGAGACAAATAAGCATGTACTTTATGATTTAGTGTATTTGCTTCTTAAATTGGTATTGATCCTTCCGGTGACGACGTCAAGTGTTGAAAGGGTGTTTTTCGTAATGAGTCTAGTGAAGAACAAATTAAGAAATAGTATAGGTGATAAGTTATTAAATGATTGTTTAGTCACATTTATTGAGCGAGATGTCTTTTCAAGAGTAAGTGAAGAAGACATCATCTGTTGTTTCATGGCCAAGAAGAAGCGTAGAATAGAGTGTTAGGGGATTGTAATCTTCTATTTTGGCTTTTATTTTGCAACGATTATATTGTAATATAATGCACACTGCGTAAAAAGCTATCAGATTTAGTATATTTTATGCTATTTGGACAAATATGTTTTAAGTGACAACAGTAAAAATAAAATTATATGAGCCAGGACTACCCTTTGTCCAATTCCTGGCTCGGCCACTGTTGCTATAGTAGGATTTTCCCATCATAGGATATATATCGGCAGAGACAGTGGGAACTGAAAAGTTTCATCCGGCCATCGGCCATCACTTGCCCACTAAGCAAACTATCCCGCCATCTGAAAGGCGAAAAAAAAGGAAGACTATTCTTGAGTTGCCGCTTTCAATCATCAAATCAGCAGCCGCATCGAAAAGCTTAAAGCCTCGCGGTTCAGATTCCTCATACTTCATTTGCTTTTGCAATTTGCACGCTCCCCTTTTCCTCGCGGGAACAGCAAAAACCTTCCTCCGTTTCGCCCCCCTGATCCCCTGCCGGCCAATCGATGGAATTCGCCCGCCGCAGCTCAAGTACCTCCGCCGCTGACATCATCGACGACGGCCGTCGCTTCCCCGACCTTTCGCTGCCGCCGCATGGTACGTAACGGCGACTCCACCTTGCCCTGCCACTGCCATTCTTTACTTACCATGAATCTGTAACTCCGCGCTGCTTGTGCAGGGGACTCGATGCAGGTGATCAGGGACGCGCTGCTGTCGCAGCTCCAGAAGGATCGCCTTCGCCAAGAGATCATTGTGGCTGAGCTTTCCAAGATTGAATGCGCCATGGCCCTGCGCTCCACTGTTGCCGATGCCGAACGCACTAAACCGGCACCCTTCGACTTCGATGAGCAGCACATGACGCATGGCACAGGCAAGGCTGACGATATGAAGAAGGAAGATGGAGTGCGTCGGCGTAGACGAGGCAAACGATCTAAAGAACCTCATGTCACGAAAGATGGCATCGTTAGTGAATCTTGGAAAGCTTGCTCCAGTACCCGTGAGGTGGCAGGTGATAAGAAGAATTTAAGACGTGATGATGAGGGCAAACCACAAGAATCCAATGAGGTAAAGAAATCCCCATTCATTATGTTTTCAGCTAGTTTTGTCTCATATTTGTTGCTATTTAAAATTCTGACTTCTTCGGGGTAATGGTGCTTTGTGTCAAATATTCAAACAAAGAAGAATTTAGTACTCCTCAATATTTCAGACGGAGTAGTAATTTCGCTTAACTTGTTTTCCCCAATATTTCAGTTACTTAACAATGCTCTAATCAAACTGCATATCAAACAGGCTAAGAAATCGCCTTCTATGAAATGGAATTGTGTCATCTGCCGCGTGGAAGCGACAAGCGCAGGCAACTTGCTGCAACATTTTTCAGGGCAGAAGCATCAGGCCAACGCCCATGCTGTGATAGAAAAGGCAAAAGCAGAGAAATCACGAAAGTCAACCGAGTGTGCCGAGAAGCCATGCCCACTATGGGTGTGCAGGTTTTGCCAAGCAAACTGCACTGGCAAATCTGACTTGGAAAATCACCTGAAAGGCAAGAAACACCATGCAAAGATCCAAGCCCTGCTGGAAGAATGCAAGAGCCTGGCAAGGGATTCTGCATCGCGGGAAGCAGATTCGTCACAGGATGAAGAGAAAACAGCTTCAGAATCCATCTGCTGCATTTGCCAAGTTAAGTGGTCTTGCCAATCGGTCATGGCTGGCCATATTGGAGGCAAGAAACACAAGAAGAATTTTCAAGCCTTGCAACTAGAAGCTAAGCGCCTGGGAATTGTTCAACCAAAAATAGCTAGGGAACAACAAGCGCTCCCAAAATGGGATTGCAGTACCTGTCACGTTAGATGCAACTCTGAATCTCAATTTAAGGATCACTGCAGAAGTTCGGGGCACACGCAGATGGAAAAGGCTTTGTATTTTTGCAAGCTCTGCAATTTGCAGTGCAGCAGCGCAACAATGCTCGCTCACCATCATGCTGGGAGAAAGCATCAGGCAAAGCTCAATAGCTGTTGATTGGCAGGCTGAGGAAGCAAAATGCCGGCACCAACATCCATATATGGGACAAGCTTCAATTACCCTTGTTTAAGAAGCACTACTTATGTGTCGTTTGACATGATATTCATTTGTGATAATTCTATATCATTGTAATTTGTTCGAACTCTGCCATGCTTATCTGTTGTAGTTTGTGCCATGTAGAGTAGACCAAACATATGCAGTCCCTTCAATATTTTGACATTCTGCACAGCCACTTGGATTCAATACACATAAATGGCATCTCTTTTTTTTTTTCTACTGCATTACGGAACAATTATAAAAATATTACACCCAAGTATAGAATGCAACCACATTAAACACTCAACAAGAGCTCACAAGTGCAACATAATAATCAATAAAAAGAAGACATGATTAGTAAATGTAGAAGCCTCATCACCTCTCACTGGATATTGGATTTGTTTGCTGTTTTATCAGCTTGTGGCTGCTGGACTTTGCCCTTCACAAAGAACTCATACTTACTAAGGACAAGAAATCATGCATAGGACTCGTAAAACATAGCTAGTTAACGTGAAAATGTACAAGGTCATTCTACATCTACCATAATCATTGCAAAAAAGTCATTTGATAACTCTACCATGATAGTTGCAAAAGAGTGCATTTGACAACATAAGTTAGATCTATAAAAAAAAAGACATACAAACATCCAAACTTAGAAAATGGAATTCGTAAAATATCAAAATATTTTCTCCAATATGGTTGATATATTACTAGTATAAAAAAAGCATATTCAGCATAGTTAATCAAAAACATGAAAAGTTTATAGCATCAATATTAACATACCAAACTCGTCTCCAATCATAGTAGAACTATCTCAGTTTATAGGATCAACTTGTACCATACACAAAATTCTTATACATGCACACTAGATCCTTATCAATTGTTTCTTTACAAGGAGTAATCAACTACCCAAAAGAATCTCAATTCTAAACTGCATCCACAGATGTATTAGGCCTGCAATGCTAAACGATCTTGCCATGAAATTTTCCTCTTATCATCATTCGATGGAGAGATTTTTGTATCTCTACTGCAAATTGTAAATTTTACATCGGTTGTCTTCGTATCTTCATCCACCCTATCTTGATCAAAATCACTAAGTTTTGGATGACTCCGATAGCCTTGATGACCAAATCTCTCATCATTCTACAAACATATACTTGTAATTGTTAAAAGTTTAAATTAAAATGTCTTTAGTATAAGTGTATTTCAATAAACTTCTAATAAAAACTAGATACCTTTAAAGAATCTTGATTCAAGTCAATATCTGTGTTTTTAGTCGTTGAAGCCACTCTAGTCTCTAGATCATGATCATGATGTGTCAAATCTTCATTGATTTTTATGGGTAATTGGATTTGTCGGAACTCAGCCTTTCCTTTAAGCTTGTAATACGTTTGATGTGAATTTTGCTTCACAAGTGACTTGTACTTTCTTCGCAAAAATCTTATAAAAGAAATATAGTTTGAAAGTTAGTTAAGTTAAATAGAAAACAAGGATGCAGCATGCACAAATAGATCATAGAACAGTAACATTAAGTGATAAACTTTAAATTAAAAAAAAATTATCATACTTGATTTCAGCAAGTAAGCAAAGCTTTCTTTGGTTCTTGCTCTCTAGCCTCCTCTTTTTTGCCTCCGTCTCCTACAATATCAGCTTCAAAGTTTAATCAAGTATTATGCACTTATATATGAGGCGTTGTAAAGCTACACAAAGTTATGCTGTGTTACACTGGGCTGTACGGTAACGAAGGATCAAACAGTAAACCAAAACCCTTGTTACTACACTAACATTAGCCGTACAAATCAAACCCCCAAATCTAGGTACTAGACGGCACAACAGCAGGAAAGGTGAAGCAGGCGCGGCACAGTAACTACTGCAATCTGACAGCCGTGAACATATGAACTCGGCGGAAGCAATAAGTAACACGAAAGTGGAAAAGAAAAGGATTAGCGTTTGAATTAGATTGAGGAAAAGGCAGGGTATGGAACGGGCGCGCTCCCCACCTGACGCAGGTCGTGGTAGTCTCGCCAGAGCGCCAGGAACTTGCCGGCGCCGCCGAATTCCCTCCCATCCGCGTGGGGCGCCGCCGGCGCGGGCCGCTTCTTGGCCTTGCTCCTCCGCACGAGCAGCGCCTCCTCGCCGCCGCCGTCCATCGCGCCGGCGAGGAGGGTCGAGGCCGCCGGGGACCCGGCGGCGGAGGCGCGGGAGACCGGGAGGGCGAGGACGATGGAGTCGGCGGCCGGGGGCGGGGAGGGAAGGAAGCTAGATCCAGACGGGGAGGAGGAGGAGAGGAGGAGACCGAGTCCGCGTGGTGTCAGGGCAGGGAAGGAGGCGGAGGAGGGTGGTGGTGGTGTGGAGGCGTCTCCTTTCCTTCTCCGCTCCCCAGCAACGTCATCCATCTATCCGGTGGTGTCCTCGCATCGCGTCGTCGTGCCGTGGAGCTTGTGCGCGTGAGTTGAGAAGAGGAAACAGAGGCGGCTCGGGCTCCTCCGGGAGTACGGAGAGGCATTGGATTGGTCGCCCACGGTGCTTCTGGGCTCTGGAATCGGATATCCAATGGCTCGGGGATGGGGGGGTGGGTGCTTGGACGGAGCTGGGCGACTCACGACGCATACTTTGCCGTATCCAGGCGGTTGGGTGGTGGCGTGCGGCGCGGGGGATGCAGGTGCAGCCCCATCCATGGTCCATGGAGCACATCTGCGCATTCTGGCACTTCTGATTGGTTGGGAGTGCTTGTCTTCCACCTAGGTGTGTCCATGGTCGGCAAAATTAACCCCAAACATTTTTTTTCTCTCGTTCCCCTGTTTCCCCTTACGAATTCCATGGCGGGGAGTATGAACACACGCCACACCATTAATCTACATGGATGGACAACATAGATATTTTTGCTACAAAGACACTCAAAACTTAAATGGCGACGTATTATAGCGCGGCAATGTAACAGCCACTTGCATGACATTTTGTAGTACTTTGGGGACAAATCAACAAAATTATATAGTAAACCATGACCATGCCACGTGCAGCCAAGTTGCATAGATTGGGCAGTTGGATGTGCACGGTAAATTGTTACTCCCTCCATCCTAAAATAAATGTTGTTTTAAATTTAGTCAAAGTCAAACTACTTGAAATTTGATTAAGTTTGAAAAATGACTAACTTTTAAGAGATCGCATTAGTATCATCATAAAATCAATTTTGATGATATATATATTTCATGGTGTGGATATTAATAAAATCTATTCGGTCGGTCAAACTTAATTTGAATTGATTTGACAAATCCTAGAACGACATTTATGTTTTTATGTTTCTAGAATATTTATATTTTTTTATGTTTCTACTAGAATAGTTACATTGTTATTAGTCTACCTCATTATTGCGTGGAACTGTACTTGTTTAAACCAAACAAAGCTTAGCTTTGCTGGCAATGCATAAGACGAAGTCTCGTGAAATTTGTTCCGCCTCCGGATAGATCTTCTTTACCGTGTGAATCTTGTCCTATGATTAACACTTTCCATGGTAAACCCACCCTATCAGTAATTCGGGTGGATTTTATACCTGAATCTTGGTTATCTGAACATGAGGTGCGGTCAAGTCGAAGGCTTGACCGCTTGACTGCTTGAGATCGATGCCCGGGCGCGAGCTGTACCCGGCGTGGGTTAGGAGGTGGGCAAGCTGGGCTAGGCCTAAAAACATTGGAGAGGTGGACCACACGCTGCGCGAGCCTGTGACACACATAACGGGCCTGACTAACCCACGGCCTCATCAGAAAAGGATGTCTGAGGCCCAGCACTGGGGGAGAGGAGAGTGAGGGGAAGCGCCTCCAGTCACCTCTCGCCGCAGATTGATTCAGACGGCGGCGGTCGGCGGATGCCTTGCGTCGATGGTGGCGTCACCGGGGGGGGGGGGGGGGGGGGGCCGATGGCTTTACTTATGTCAAAACTGGTAGTTGGATTGGCAATTAACACATGAGGATGAGAACACGGGGACGTAGGCCATGCCCGTCCTTGTTGACTGTTGTATATGGTCGCTCTGATGACGAACGAGGAGAGAAAGCACTTACACAAACGCTTGACGCCTTCTTCAACCATCAAATCCAAACCTAACTGTCATTGGACAATGCATTGAAGGGTGTGGGTGTGGGACAGTAAATTGGAAAGTGCCTGCCGGTCACGACAGCGAGGACCAGTTGGACGGCGTCAAAGCGAACGTCGTCAGGACCATCAATGGACATTATAATTGACTTGACCCGCGGAGATATAGAGGATTGTTGCACAAGATTAGACCTGTTCCGAGGCTCGTAGCAGCAGATTTTGTAGACGGCATCGTGGTGGCGGTCTCACGGCATGGTCTCACGCGGGGCCGCGGGGGCCGCGCGACCAAGCGAGCTGCGCTGGAACGGCCATCCAAACACGAGCGCGCACCTGGAACCAGCTGGTCAGGCTGCCAGTACCAACACCAACGAACGCGCAATGCAGGCTGCATCGGAACTGATATAAGGATCGACCTCTATCTAGATAATGCATACATTACTGGTTAATCTCCAAACGATAGCCAATTTTGCTTCACCTGCAAAAAAGAGCCAAACTTGCTCAAAAAAGAAAAGGGAAAAGGAACCAAAAAGAGAAGAGAAGAAGCTCATGAGGCGTCTTTCTAGCTATGAGCTAATCCCGTCATAGAACCTCACCAATGATTTGATGAGTCGGCAAGCCGGAGATTTAAATCCTCGCTAAGCACATGGATGAGTCGGCCACACTTATCATGGTGCTTTTTTTTTTAGAGGTACTTATCGTGTTACTGGTTGATGTAGACGTGAAGCTGCCATCCGTTTGATTTTGACAGGAAATATGAGCCTCAAGTGTTTTTCTAGACGCTGAACACTAGATGGAGTCATGGAGACAATCTAGGCGATCGACTAGACAGTTTAAACGTTTTGTAGTGTGGCAGTAATAGGTATACTTAAACAGCTAGTACATATTTTTGCAGTTGTTGCACACTATGTTTTTTAAGAAAAAATCATAACATGCATACATTATATATATATATATATATATATAAGGTAGATACTCAGCAAGAAATGTAACTTTAGTATGTCTTCCTTTCTTTCGCCAAACCAATTCATTGTGCTTTTTCAAAAGACATCAACTCACTAAAAAATTATTCATCAACCAATATTGAGAATAGCCACCCTCTCGCTGACTCTCACTTGTTTCAATTACCATCAGCGAAATGGTCGTTTTGACACTTGCATAGGGAAACATTTGCTCGTGGTTACGTCAAATATAATTTAATGGTGATACTTACATGTTTGATCCACCATTCTTGACCGTTTAAACTGTACAGTAGCATTTAATTCATCGTTTAAATCACAAGTTGTTTAGATATCCGTCTAGATTTAAGGCAAAAAAAAGTTCTTCAAATATTTGTTAGGGTGTCTCTCCTTCAGGTGACTGCGGAGGACGGACTACTTCCATCTTCTTCATGTAAAAGAGTTTCATACTTATATCTAGCAAATTCCAAATTTAACACAAAATGTTTTATCTTTCAATAAGAAAAAGTTTCAATAATAAAAAAATGTTCTAGAGGTTTATACATTTTTTCTACCTTTAATAAAAGAAGTTTCAGATTACTAAAAACAAACTTTCACCTTTCAAGAGGAAAAACTTTTTTAAAAAATAAGAATGATACAGCTGAAAGTTTCAGCTTCAAAAGAAAAAGGAGGGATTCATCTTTAATAGGAAAATGTTTAATTTGTATATCTGATTTGTTCTAAAAATATGATTGAGAGAAATACAAAATGTAGGTTAACTATGAACTAGGAAATCCCTACTAGTTATTAGGATGGGAAAAAAGAAGAAGAAGGTAATATGGATATATGCTTCGTCCCTTCAAAGGATTTGTAAGCATGCAGTGACGTATCAACCGTCAAGTCGTTCAATCAGCCGTGGTAGATATTTGCTCCTCGTCACCTGGACCCGTAAGAGAGAACAAGACCTTTTTAGAAGATATACTATAAACATGGCAAGTACTGTAGATGTGACTGTTCCGGTATTTGTTAAGAAATGGTGAAAATTTGAACACTGGAAAGCACCACCGACGTTTTCATATATAATAGCAGCTTCAGTTGTGAGAGACCATTGTTTCTTCTGCTAGAACAAATCGCCGCTATGACGGCAGTAACAACAATCAAGTACCTGAACCTACCCCTGCTGATCTTCCCCGTCCTGCTGCTTTTCGTCGGAGCATCCGCGGCCGGAACTCCGTCGGACACGCTCAACAACGGGGGCAACATCACCGACGGTGAGACGCTGAACTCGACCGGCGGGTCATTCACCCTGGGTTTCTTCTCCCCTACTGGCGCCGCACCAACCAGGAGGTACCTCGGGATCTGGTTCACCGCGTCTGGTGCGGAGTCCGTGTACTGGGTGGCCAACCGTGACGCCCCGCTCAACAACACTTCCGGCGTGCTGGTGTTCAGCACCGGCGGGATCCTTCGCCTTCTCGATGGTTCCGGCCAGCTCGCGTGGTCGTCAAACACGACGACCGGCGCCTCTGCTTCTTCTACCGTGGCGCAGCTGCTTGACTCCGGCGACCTTGTCGTGCGCGAGAACAGCAGCGGCGGCCGCATCCTCTGGCAGTCGTTCGATCACCCGACCAACACCATGCTCGCCGGCATGAAGTTCGGTAAGAATCTGAAGACCGGCGCCGAGTGGTCACTCACGTCGTGGCGCGCGCAGAACGACCCGGCGACGGGGAACTACAGCCGGGTCATGGACACGAAGGGCCTGCCGGACATCGTCACCTGGCAAGGCAACGTCAAGAAGTACCGCGCGGGCCCGTGGAACGGCCGCTGGTTCAGCGGCGTCCCGGACATGGATTCGACCTTCAGGTTGTTTTCCGTGCAGATGGTGGACGACTCCGACGAAGTCTCGTACGTCCTCAACGCGACGCCCAGCGCGTATTCCACCCACACCCGCGTCATGCTGGACGAGGCTGGCGTGGTGAACGTGCTGGCGTGGCTTCCCACGACGGGGAGGTGGATATCAAGCCCATGGTTGCCGCGCGACTTGTGCGACGACTACGCGTCGTGCGGCGCGTTCGGCCTGTGCAACGCCGCGTCCACGCCGCTTTGCAGCTGCGTCGATGGGTTCAGCCCTGTGAACTCCTCGCAGTGGTCCAGGGAGGAATACTCCGGCGGCTGCAGGAGGGACGTGCGGCTCGAGTGTGGCAACGGGGCCGCGACGGACCGGTTCATGGTGGTGCGCGGCGTCAAGCTCCCCGACACGGACAACGCCACGGTGGACAGGAACGCGACGCTGGAGCAGTGCAAGGCCAGGTGCCTCGCCAACTGCTCGTGCGTGGCCTATGCCCCTGCCGATATCGTCCGAGGGGACGGCAGTGGCTGCGTCATGTGGAAGGATAACGTTGTTGATGTCCGGTATATAGCCAACGGCCAGGATCTCTACGTCAGGCTGGCGAAGTCTGAATCAGGTAACCAATGAAAAAAAACTCTTCCAGTTACTGCTATCTGAGTCTAGTTTCTGAGGCAATGGTTTATCTGCTATGCTGATTCAGATTTCCTGTAATACATTACATTATTACTGCGGCTGCAGGGAAGAAGAACGTGGTGAAGATGGTGATTCTTGTTTTGGCGACTCTGCTAGTCCTCGCGGCCGCGGGCATCTGCCTTGTTTGGATCTGCAAGCGTAGAGGTAGGATCAAACACACTTTGATTCACCACAAAGAATGATTAAGAACAATATTTATGTACAAGTTCTAAATTAACGAATGGTACTGCTTTTCCTGTCAGGCAAACGTCGGAGCAGGGATAGTTTGACGAAAGCGATCCTAGGATACACGCGTGCGCCGAACGAATTTGGTGATGATAATATAGAGCTTCCGTTTGTCAGCTTTGCAGACATCGCAGTTGCCACCAACAAGTTCTCTGAGGACAATTTGCTCGGGCAAGGTGGCTTCGGGAAGGTTTACAAGGTTACAAACTTTTCAGTTAATAAAAATATGAGAATTGCTTATGACAATGCTTGTTTGCTCAGTTTAAGAATAGTGAAACCATATGCAGGGTACGCTGGGACAGAACATAGTGGTTGCAATCAAAAGGCTCGGTGAGGCTTCCGGACAAGGTGTAGAGGAATTCAGAAATGAAGTTGTTCTGATTGCAAAGTTGCAGCACCGAAACCTCGTCAGACTTCTTGGTTGCTGCATCCACGGAGACGAGAAGTTGCTGATTTACGAATACTTACCAAACAAAAGCTTGGATTTCTTTATTTATGGTATGTTTCAACTTATTCTCCAAAGAAAACATCTTACATAGTTACCTCTGAAATTGCTTACAAGTTACGAGGCCATTATTTTCAGATGCTGCAAGTAAACATCTCCTTGATTGGCCAACACGTTTCAAGATAATCAAAGGAATATCTAGAGGGCTTCTTTATCTCCACCAAGATTCAAGATTGACTATAATTCACAGAGATCTCAAACCAAGCAACATTCTGTTGGATGCTGATATGAGCCCTAAGATATCTGATTTCGGTATGGCAAGAATCTTTGGTGGGAACCAAGTACAAGCAAATACCAATCGAGTTGTTGGGACATAGTGAGTAATCATTGCCTTGATGTTTAAAATGAATTTCACTTCCCTGTACTTATTCTAATTGTTTGCACCTCTTTTCAACAGTGGTTACATGTCTCCTGAATATGCAATGGATGGCGCCTTTTCAGTCAAGTCAGATACATACAGCTTCGGTGTCATAGTCTTGGAGATTATAAGTGGTTTGAAGATTACTCTAACTAACTACAAGGGCTTCCCTAACCTACTTGCTTATGTAAGCACAACAATATATATGTTTGAACTTTTCATAATTCAAACAAAAACTAATTGAGTACTGAATTTCGTGTGACATTTCATTCCACTGGTTCAGGCATGGAGCTTATGGAGAGATGGCAAGGCGATGGATCTGGTGCACTCATCCCTGAGTTCGAGTTGTTCCTCGACCGAAGCTTTACGATGTATCCAGGTTGGACTCCTGTGTGTACAAGACAATCCAAATTACAGGCCGCTCATGTCGTCAGTGGTGACCATGCTGGAGAATGAGTCTACACCACTTTCAGTTCCAAAACAGCCCGTGTATTTCTCATACACAGGATCCCAAGGCACAACAGGAGAAAATAATAGTACTAGCTCTACGAATAACATGAGTCTCACAACACTGTTGGAGGGACGGTAGAGGGGTTTAGCTTAGAGGACTTTTATGGTGCATTTTACAAGCAGTAATTACTACTTGTAATTTTAATCCAACGGTTCAGATTAATTTGATCTGTCTATAATAACTACCAGTAAATTAAAGTAGTAAAATTTTTACGGGGTATTTTTGGAAAGAATATGAATGGCATAGCTGTTATGATCCTACGAACTGATCTGGTGCTCGTTCTCATTTCCTTCCCCCGTCGGCGCAATGGGGAACAGTGACAGCGACCGCGACTAGGAATCGATGGCCTGGCGGCGAGATGGGGATCGAAGAGCCGCCGATGCGGCAGCGACTAAGACCGCGACTTGGAGGAGCGATAGGGGATGCGACCGCAATGCGGGAGGAGTGCGTGATGGCGAGGCCACGGCTGGAAACCGACAAGCCAGCGGCGAGATGAGGTGATGTCAGAGATCGTGAGTTGGGTGGAGCGATGGCCGATAGAGAACCGTGAGTCCCGTGACTAGAGTAATGGAATTTTCTGTTTTACCCATTACTACCCCTGGTTTTACAAGCAGTATTTTATTGCTCGTAAAATGCACCATAAAAGTCCTCTTAGCTTATGTATATGTTTGTATGTAATTTTTTAAAACAGATATGTAATACATTATTATAGTCTAATTTGAGTTTTGCTTCAGGAGTTCTCTCCATAAAAACTACACGAATCTTAAAGCAATCAAGTCATTAGTTTTAATTCATTTTGTTCTGGGCCTCGCCTACCCATTCGAATGAATGTGATGCTTGTGGCGCATGTGCTTTACTGATCCAACTCTGGTATATTGCAGTATTTATTTTGGTGGGAATGAGAAATCAGCAAAATTATATACCCAGTTTAAATTATGACCATGCCCATGCATCCAAGCTGAACACATTCGGCAACTGGACGCGGCTTTAAACTGGCTAGACTGAAGCACCATTAGACCTAAGCAAAGCATGAGCTGAAACAAGATTACAGGTAGATGAAACCAGCTGTGTGTATCGGTTTAGAAAATTCTCAAACTGAAATCGTTTATTGTTCTCCCATGGTTCGGGTATTTCAGCCTTGAGCGTGAACGGTTCCTTAGTCTAGTGGTTAAGATGGACTAGTAGCATTCTTAAATTTTCGAGTTTGACTGCCATCGGAAGTAAATATTCAGAATGAGATAAAAAAATCTCCTCGCCTTTTCCTACACCAAAACATGTGGTCAAAATCATGTCAAGTCACCTCAAAAGCTACGATAACTCATGATGGTCATGTTTCATATTCTCACAAGGTTGCAGACCCCGAAATATGATAAAGGAAGGGATTGGTAAGTTTTCTGGACTTGCGTAAAAAAATCTTCTTGTTACAAGAATACTCCAGGAACTATCTTACCTCTCCCCTCCCTACGGATCGAGTTTTTTTTATTATTTCAACTTGAGTTAATGGCTAGTATGCTAATCGAAAGCCAAGAAGCCCTCTCCCACCAGAAGGATTATAATCTTATAGAATTTAATTACTAAGAAAAAAGTATTCTTTACACATATGAAGAGATGCAGTTAGTTGCTTGCCTTCTAAAGGTTCTTTGTTGAATTTTTCGTTTATGTCAAACAAAAAGACATTATCATTTCCTTCCAACTATGTCGGCGTATCATCCACTATATTTTAAGGTTTGTTTATACATATCGTGTCTGCAAATAAAATGACAAATTTGGTCGCAGCCAAAATTTTGAGTGAATCTTCCGTTTAAATGTCTCTAATTTTGGTAATGACTAATAATTAAGCAACCTTAGTACATGTATGAGCTCTAACTAATTAGTTAACCTTATGTTTTCTTAAAATTATTTTAGCTCCCTTGAACCAAAGCTATGTGAAATTATAGAGTTAATCTTCCACCCACACTTATCATGAACTAAATTATCCTCCATTCAAAGTGAAATTGTGGCAGAAATAGGTTGATCAGATTCGAGCTAAGTGTTGACTCGAAAATCGTACATGTGTGATCTGGGAAATTTACTTTACTCAAGTGCAGGCTTAATGCAAAAACCAGGGTGTGCAAATCGATTTTCCCTGCAAACCGATCAAGTGAACGAAATAGTCAAATTCCTTGGGTCACCAGCCCCAGACAGGCCGATGAGAAAGCCGATATTCACTGTATGTGAGAACCAGCTAATGGTTATCAAATATAATAAATAAAGTTAACCTACTCGACTGATTGCATTGGCTTATCGGCAAGCTTTAAATAAACAAGTATAAATACTGTAAAAACCAGTGCCGATAAACACTAAGTCGATAGAGCAAGGTCGATAGATCCAAGAATAACGCACAAATACTTGTTTGATCGATGGGGTGAAGTTGATAGATCTAATAACTGTTGTAACTATGCCTTAAAATAACATATCTAATTCACACGAACAAAAGGGTTCCATGATCTATTAAATAGATTAAATATTTAAATAAAGCACCGTGAAATCGATCGAATCGTGATAATCTATCGGTTAAACTTCTCGATAGAACCCTATTGATTCTATCTACAATCAAGCTGAACCGTGATAACTCGGTAAAAGAACAAAGTTGATGCGGTCTCACTGGTCTAAGTAGATCGAACATAATCGAGACAGTACTCAAGACGAAGTCAATAGAACTAGATTTATCTTAATCACAGATAAAATAGATAAAGTAACTCGAGTAATAGATCTAAACCAAGTTCATAAAACCTATAGATCATCACAATAGATCAGACCTAACCGAGAAAGCATTACAACGCAAAGTCGATAGAATAAACGAGGTAAAGATCTAATTACTGGATAACTAGCAATTTTAAAGATAACAACTAGAATATCAAATTAATGAGAAAGTACTAGTTGAAGTCGATAAAATTACCGAAAATGACAAATTTAAGTCTCTCGTCGAGATCGAAGCCGATGCAGCCCGCGCGAGATGAGAATTCGTCGAGTAAGAAAAGGGTGCCGATGCACCGAATTGTATGAAATATGTGTTAGTCTTTTCGTACAAACGCTATTATATATTTATAACCGCGTACAAAGGATTCTGATCCGAGTCGATCAGGACTCTTCAGCTTTCAAACAGACAAACTGACTAAATCTTATTTCTAAACAAAATCTATCTTATAAAGAAAATAATAAACAAATTCTAACGAACCTACTTTATTTCTTTCAGTCGTTGAACTTATTCGACTCGACCGACTCTAACCCCGCATCGCTATCAACTGGGTCCGGGGCCAAATTCCGATGCTCAAAGTTCTGATGCAGTATGGATATATTTTCATGGACTTTCGTGGTGGAAGAAAGATCAGTATCTGTGCCACTTTCAAAGTTAATTATTACCGGCTTGTTTGTTGAGAAATTTATGCTCTAGGAGGCGTGATGTTGTGGATTTTGCCGTTATGAACTCGTTCGTTACTACAATGAAGACATTGTTGAGTGCAGTTCTTGTCCATTCATCAGGTGTGCTGTCCGTGTGTGGAAGTTGTTAAACTACGTATGTTTGTGTCGGCGGTACTCTTGTCCTTCCATGGTACGTGACATCATTAGAATCAATAAAGCCATGCATAATCTTTTGTTCTCCAGGTATGATATAACTAACGAGCATCTCTTGTTTGAACAAGTTGGGTGTAACTGTTAATAAAAAAAATTGGTGTAACTGGAAGGTTTCAGTGTAAAATTATGAACTTGATAGCACCAAGTGTTAACAGTAACCACATACAATCTTGTTCATGCCTGAGAGTTAATCAACAATGTAATGATGGTTTTTGCACTTGAAAACGATCAAATGCATGTCTTGTGAGTTGTGACCTAGAGCACAAAACGTGATATCTGTTCTGAATTCCACAATGCTCTCACAGACGACGTTTCCGTGACATGAAACATTGAAAAGTATAAGTAATTTCAAAATATTCTTTTGTGGAATTGAAGATTTCTCCCGCCCCCGCTGTTTCATACATGTAAAAGGGGCCTTGATTTAAATGCAAATTTTGTTTGACTGAATCGATTTATGTTTACAATCTAAAGAAATAAATTTAAATATAAAGTGAAACCTAATTGACACTGATGCTGGCATAGAAGACCGGTTCAGCTAAGAATCTTATCTCTGTTTTCACGCCACCGTGCTCCATGCAATGCAGGCTGCAACAGAAACCTTTCTTTTTTATTAAGAAAATGGAAGAGACTTCCCGCCGGCTGCAAGCAACAGAATCTAGAAGCGTTGGCATCCTAGATCGTGCGCCTTCTGTTCCTGTTTGGATCAGAACTGTTTTCATCAGCAGCTCCTCCATTTCAATCCGCTGGTGATGCTGTTTCACCAATATAAACAACCATAGTCATCGTCATTTGATGATGGGTTTCTCATTCAACATCCTTTAATTCAGTCCAAACTAGTATTTTTGGAGAGTTTTGTGTGCGATTTCAACATTTATACCTGCACTTTCGAGTCGGTACTGATGCTTGGTGGTTTGAGGAAACGACCTTTCCTTTCGTACTGCAGAGCCTTTTTTTTTTCTAACATGTTGTATGGCCTTGTATATGGGCATACGGCTGACGACCAGGTAAATTCCAGGGAGGGGTGCCTTCCAGGGGACTTTTAGAATCTGGTTGGAAATTTTGTATTGGCTTTGCTGGAAACGCATAGACAAATGATAATGCTGACGGAAAGAGACTGAATCGAGCGCCAAATGTGGTTTCTTTCTTCCCTTTGAAACTTTGCCAAGTTGGAAGCACGCTATATAAGCTCGGACTCACGCCAGGAGAGGGAGGAGACGGCGACGAGACAGGCACGCCAGGCAGCATGGGTTCTGAGCAGGAAGACGCCACCGCCGGGAACGTTGCCTACTACCTCCATGGCGTCCTTGAGGTGACGGTGTTCGAGGCCGAGCACCTCCACAACGCGATCCATGGCCGGATCATGGAGGTAAGGCAGTATCAAAACTTCCGTGCAGGCATGCACGGCTCCTCTGTTTTCTTTTATTTATTGTTGAAAAGGTGCACGGCTCCTCTGTTTTCTGGAGCGAGTTTTCTTTGCTTCGCCCTCGTGGCTTGCTTGTGAGCTAATGGATTGGCCGTCAAGGATGCCGCATTTTCGAAGTTTGAGGTCACCAACTGCCACTGACTGTTGGTCTATGTGTTAGCTTGACGAAACATGACAAGATGCTGCACCCTTTTGTAATCAACAAAATATTCATATTAAACTCCGCAAAAATGAAACGTCGACGCGCTTAAAAAGAAAACAAATTGAAAAATATTAAACTTGGACAAAGTTTGTGCATAGCGATCGATGCTGACACGTGATGCGGTAACGAACAACAGGCGACGGAGAAGATGGAGGAGTCCGCTGGCGTGCCCTGCCTCCACCACAGCAGGCTCTACGTCGACATCGACGTCGGCGCGGCGCGGGTGGCGCGCACCCGGGAGGTGGAGTTCCACCCGATCGCGCCGGCCTGGAACCAGTCGTTCCGCCTGCACTGCGCCTACCCTGCCGCGCCCGTCACCTTCACGGTGAAGAACCAGCACCTCTTCGGCGCGGGCGTGATCGGCGCCGGGTCCGTGCCCGCCGCTTGCGTCGCGTCGCGCGAGCTGGTCGAGCGCTGGCTCGACCTCCGCGGCGGCGAGCACGCACACGCCACGCACGTCCCGCGCCTCCGCGTCGGACTGCGGTTCACGGACGTGGAGCGAGACCCGTGGTGGGACGCGGGGGTCCGGGTCCCCGGGTTCGCGGGCGTCAAGCCGGCGTTCTTCCCGGAGCGGACCAACTGCCACGTCACGCTGTACCAGGACGCGCACCTGTCCGACGCGTTCGAGCCGAGGGTCCGGCTCGGCGACGGGAGTTCGTACCGGCCGGCGCGGCTGTGGGAGGACCTGTACGCGGCCATCCGCGACGCGCGGCGGTTCGTGTACGTGGCGGGGTGGTCGGTGAGCACGGGGATCACGCTGGTGCGCGGCGCGGGGGAGGAGGGCGTCGTGACGACGCTGGGCGAGCTGCTGAAACGGAAGGCGGACGAGGGGGTGGCCGTGCTGGTGATGCCGTGGCAGGACCAGACGTCCGTCTCCTTCCTCGGCAACGAAGGGCTGATGCGGACGCACGACGAGGAGACGCGGCGCTACTTCGAGGGTACTAGCGTGCGGTGCTTCCTCTGCCCGCGCGACGCCGACCCGGCGCTCACCGTGGTGCAGCACGTCGAGGTCAGCGCGCAGTTCACGCACCACCAGAAGACCGTCACCCTCGATGCCGCCACCACTCCCGGCGGAACCGATGAGGGCCGCCGCCACGTCGTCAGCTTCATCGGCGGCGTCGACCTCTGCGACGGAAGGTACCGGCTGTTTCTCTACCGCCTCTATCTGCTGAAACAGAGTCCAGAGCGAGGCTAACGAATGCGAGGGGTGCGACCAGGTACGACGACGAGAGCCACACGCTGTTCCGGGGCCTGGACACGACGTTCCGCCACGACTTCGTGCAGAACAACTACAGGCACGCCAGCCTGCGCCACGGCGGGCCGCGGGAGCCCTGGCACGACGCGCACTGCCGGATCGAGGGCCCCGCGGCGTGGGACGTGCTCGCCAACTTCCAGCAGCGGTGGAGGAAGCAGGCGCCGGACCACATGCGCGGCTGCCTGCTGGACGACCTGACCCCGGCCGCGTTCCCCGACCCGGCCACCTTCGATGACGCCGACCCGTGGAACGTGCAGGTGTTCCGGTCCATCGACGACGCGTCGGTGGTCGGGTTCCCCACGGACCCGGCGGGCGCCGCCTCGTTGGGCCTGACCTCCGGCAAGGACGTCACGGTGGACCGCAGCATCCAGACCGCCTACGTCGAGGCCATCCGCCGCGCGCGTCGGTTCATCTACATCGAGAACCAGTACTTCCTGGGCGGGTGCGCGTCGTGGGCGGAGGACCGCGACGCGGGCTGCGCGAACCTGGTGCCCGTCGAGGTCGCGCTCAAGGTGGCCGCCAAGGTCCGGCGCGGGGAGCGGTTCGCGGCGTACGTGGTCACGCCGATGTGGCCAGAGGGCGAGCCGGAGGGGGAGGCCGTGCAGGCCATCCTGCGCTGGAACCGGCTCACCGTGGAGATGATGTACCGCATCGTCATGGAGGCCATCGATGACGTCGGGCTGCGCGGGCAGGTGCACCCCTGCGACTACCTCAACTTCTTCTGCCTCGGGAGCCGGGAGGCGCCGCGGCCCGGGGAGTACAGGCCGCCCAAGGCGCCGGAGGACGGCACGGACTACTGGCGCGCGCAGGTGAACCGTCGCGGGCCCATCTACGTGCACGCCAAACTCATGATCGGTAATAGCCGCTCTCTACAAACTCTGCTGTTGCATTATTGTCAGCGCAATCCGCGTTGGAGCTATCCGCATCTCACCTTTTTTCTGGTTGGCGCGCAGTGGACGACGAGTACGTCATCGTTGGCTCGGCGAACCTGAACGAGCGGTCGCTGGCCGGCAACCGGGACACGGAGATCGCGCAGGGGAGCTACCAGCCGGCGCACCTGAACGGGCCGTGCGGGCGCGCAAGGGGGCAGGTGCACGGGTTCCGCATGTCGCTGTGGCACGAGCACTTCATGGCGCGCCACGCCGCCGGCGGCGAGGACGAGGAGGACGCGAGCGTGTTCCTGGAGCCCGAGAGCGTGGAGTGCGTGCGCGCGGTGCGGCGGGCGGCGGAGCGGCTGTGGGACGCGTACACGCGGGACAGGGTCGAGGACCTGCCGGGCCACCTGCTGCCGTTCCCCATCACCGTGTCGGAGTTCGGCGAGGTGGGCGACCTGCCCGTTGACGGGTGCTTCCCGGACACGAGGGCGCCCGTGAGAGGGAGGAAATCGATGAAGCTCCCGGCCATTCTGACAACCTGAGGTGGCTCTCTGCTGGTTCTTCTACAGTCGTGTCAGTCTCTCTCATACATATGCAGTTCTGCACCTCAAAGAAGGACGCTTTAGGATTCATTTCCTACTGATTATTGTGTTACTATCATGTTGATGAAATGCAAGTGGCAAATCCTATTAGCTAATCTTGTGTTCGTGTCTATGGACCTATATTTCACCTGTAGATTATCCCAAACTTGTTTGGGACTAAACGGCTCAATTGTTACACTAATAACTTGTACAAAGTTGATCTATTAAAAATTTAATTCATGTTTTTAAATATTCATTTTAATTTTAAACTAATTTGAGTAAATTGTTGGAGTGGGTTATTCAAAATGCTGAGTCTAGGCATTCAAAAAGTTGAATACAAATGAAGACAAAACCCTTCAATCAAATATAGCACAATATTTAGAAAATCAATATGTTTGTTGAATATATATAGTACAATATTTTGAACTAGTTTTCGGATAATGATTGATCAGAATCTAAAAAAATGCTGAATCAAATAAAATAATTCTATATAACAACAATAAAATGTACTACCCCCTCCGTTCCAAAATAATTGACATTTTAGCTCCGGGCACGGGAATTAAGGAGAAGTGTAAAAGGTAGTTGCTCAGAAAACGAGGAGGAGAGAGATAGAGACAGAGATATATTAGAAAAAGAGAAAGTTGCATCGAAAAGTGAGAATGATAATTATTTATGGACAAATAGAGTTGACTAGAATATTAAATATTTTGGGACAAAGGGAGTACTAAAACTGAAGTACTGACCAGGGTTGCTCCAATGATTGGCTGATTTGCCCGCCGTTCTTGGGCCGAGCGCGAGCACGCCAGTACTCCACTGCCAAGTGCCAACCAAGGTTAACATAACCGGCTGGACCGGTATAACCGGCTGAGCCCGGTTCACCGGTATAACCGGTCGGTTAATCAGATAAAACTCGCTTTGGTTGGTGCAGAGCCGGCGGCCGGTTAACCGATTGGTTATATCGTTAACCGGCTGGTTATTCTGGTTAACCGGTCGGTTCGGTTGGTTTTAGTGATATATTTTGAATATATATTTTTAAATTTAAAAATATCAGTTTTTGAGCGGTTTCACCAGTTAATCGGTCGGTTACATCTGTTTTGATTAATTTGAATTTTTTTAAATTTTGAAAATTTTTAAACTATAACCGGGGGTTAACCGGCCGACCGGTAACCGGCCCGGACCGGTTTTCCGGTTATTCAACCCTGGTGCCAACCCGGTCCACTTCGCTTTCAGCGTCACACGCTCTCACCAAGCGGGAAAAACCAAAATCGAAATCCCCAGGCCGCAGCGGCGCAGCCGTTACCAGACCCCACCGCTCCCCCGCGTCCTCTCTTCGACCGGCGTTGCTCGGCGACCGGCGATGGAGCGGATCCACGTCGCCGTGCGCTCGCGGCCGCTCTCCCCGGAGGACGCACAGAGCAGCCCGTGGCGGATCTCCGGCAACTCCATCGCTCTCGCCACGCAGCCCTCCACCCGCTTCGAATTTGGTGAGTCAATCTCCGCCCTTCCGCTCCTCGATTCAGCTTGCTCTCCATTCGATTGAGGCTGCGCGTTTGCTGAGAGGTTGCGCTCGTTGCTCGCAGACAGGATCTTCGGCGAGGATTGCCGCACCGCCGAGGTGTACGACGCCCGCACCAAGCACATCGTGGACTCCGTGGTGCGAGGGTTTAACGGTAATTCACCCTCTCCGCGTCTTGTGCTTGCTATTTCTGCTCCTGGGGCGAACTGGCCGGTATCTATTGCACTTTCGAATTACATTGCGTTATGGGCTCAATGATGAAGGATGCTGCTTGATGTTCTATGCTGATTGGGTGTTTCGTAGGCAGACTGTGTTTAATTGAGCATGCCATGGGTTGTTCTGTAATGCATGTTCAACAATGTTGACAACACAGTACGTTTAGGCTTTTATAGAAACCAATAACCACACACATTTCAGTAAAATTTGGGTTGTACCCATTTTTAGTTAGGATCACCTTGTCATCGTAGATTTTACAGTCCACCATGTACTTACCTTGTTAGCAACCCAGATCTCCTATTACTGAAGTTCGTTCTGATCTTCTAGGCTTCTAGCAGTCACTAGTCATTATATCTGAAAACTGTAGACTTTGCAAATAGAAGGGAATTTTGGAGATTGGTTGGGGATTTGAGGAAAATTAGATAGAGAAGGTAGCACTGTGTAGAGAATAAGTTAAGAGTAAATTATGTGATTGACATCTTCTAATTTTTTCAACATTATATAGCCCCAATACAATTTGGACCCCAGTGCTACACACATCCTTTAGGAGATAGCATTGTGTGGAGAATAAGTTAGAGTAGATAATTATGTGATTGGCATCTTCTATCTTTTATTCTCAACATTATATAGCCCCAATACAATTTGGACCCCAGCTATGTGCTACACACATCCTTTTAGCTATTAAAACTACTCGGATCCTTCCTTTCCAGGCCAGGTCACACGCTTACCTCTGAATCCTTCCTTGGCAGTGTAGTTCTGCTCTACATCTGATACATCAGGACTTTTACTATTCTCGTGACTTTTTTTAGTTATTGCAGCTTTCAGTATATCCAAGTCTGTCTAACTGTACATTTATGTTTGTATTGTTTTCTTTAACAAATCTGGTCGTCCTTGGAAGATAGGACTTTGCTTTTGTTATATTCTGACTGCTCTTGTTTATTTTATCCACTGTATTAGTTCACATATTAACACTGTTGCTTGAATCAAACAATTGTACCGATGCGCTAAATTGACAGTTTTACTGTATGACAGGCACTGTTTTTGCATATGGGCAAACCAGTAGTGGTAAGACATACACAATGCGGGGATGTGATAGTGAGCAAGGAATCATTCCACTTGCAGTTCATGGTTTGTTTCAACATATTCAAGAGGTACTCTCCTTTTTTGTTAGTGTCAAACAGCAATTCTTTAATCTGCATATTATGCATTGATTACTTTACACCATGTTGTTTTTGTACACTACAAAAAGTAAACCAAAGGATTTGCGTCTGCATCCATAATTTGTGTTGATGGTCTATTGATAACATAAGCGTTTGGTTCCTCCTTAACCTGTTATTTTGTCTTGTACTGTGTACAATACTGTGATTGTTCCAAGACACTACTAGAACTTTTATTTAATGTATTCAAAATTTGCATAGTTTTTATAGCATATTCTGTATTCTTAATGAGAAGTTCATCACCATGGTGCCTTCATTTATTCTTTACTATTGGTTGCGATATGTCTGACATGAGTTTGGTTGTGCTGTAGAATGTGGATAGAGAATTTCTTCTTCGCATGTCTTACATGGAAATTTATAATGAAGAAATTAATGACCTTTTGGTTCCAGAACATCGAAAGTTGCAGATTCATGAGAGCCTTGAGGTAATAATTCTACTTTCTATTATTAAATCGGTCACCAACAGAATTTTTAGATAGTTGTTCTGCTTGCTTACTTTTCATCTACTTATGTTTAGAGAGGAATATATGTTGCTGGTTTGAGAGAAGAGATTGTTACATGCCCCGAACAAGTCATGAGTTTAATGTCATTTGGAGAATGTGAGCTTTCTTAATTGCTTGTTTCCTTAGTTAATTTATAACATGTTGTCATGTTCTTCAATATAATATGCTGGCTAAACTGCAGCTCACCGACACATTGGGGAGACTAACATGAATCTCTACAGCAGCCGCTCTCATACTATATTCCGCATGGTATACTTATATTCTTCTATATTATTATGCCACAATTTTGAGAATGTATACTTATATGTCACATTAAGAATTGCACCACAATTTTGATTCTTATGCCGCTGAATACTCAGGTAATTGAGAGCAGAGAAAGAGTTGACGAGAATGAACCAGGAGATTCCTGTGATGCTGTTCGAGTCTCTGTTTTGGTACATGCAATTTCCTACTCTTAATTACTAATTTACTGTTATTTCCAGAAAACAATCCTTGGTGATTTGGAGTATATAGAGTCTATTTCAAACATTTGAAATATGGTTATCACCTACATGAATATGCAGATTGAGTTTGATCTGTAGATTGATCTTGCACATAATTCCCTATATTCTTGTTTATTTGATGTCTTAAACTTGTGCACATGTAAATAAAAGGGCATACAATGGGCACGTGGCTCTAAGAAGTTTGTCTATTTCTACCATATTAATTTCTTTTGTTTCATGAACCATGCAACTGAAACATTAATAATGAATCATCAAGGTGATAGTGACTTGTGACATGTTGCATGACCAAATATATAGTATTTTTTAGGGAAATACTATGACCAAATATATTGTCGGGGTACGTTGGGTAGATGTGGCTACGTCTATCCTTGAATCTGTGTAACATCAATTACAGCCAGAGACTTCTTCAAAACTAAAATATCAAGTTTTATTCTGGACTATTTTCCAGTTGTAAATTATTATGGTCATAGGGTATTTATGAAATTTATGCCATTTATGTGAGAATATTTCACATTTCAGAACCTTGTGGACTTAGCTGGCTCTGAACGTGCTGCCAAAACCGGTGCCGAGGGCGTGAGACTTAAGGAAGGTTCTCACATTAACAAAAGTCTTATGATTCTTGGTACGGTCATAAAAAAACTTAGTGAAGGTGTAGAGAGTCAAGGGTAAGTCATTTACTGACCCTACTTGTTCTGATACTTTTTGGTTCATCTTCTTCAGCCTTTAGTAATCAATTTTATCATCAGGGGACATGTCCCATACCGTGACAGCAAACTGACAAGGATATTACAACCTGCTCTGGGTGGAAATGCTAACACGGCTATCATTTGTAATATTACACTTGCGCAGGTATGCCATATTCCATCATTATCACCTGCCATCGATTATTTGTTTTCATACTGTTGAGACAATGAAACTAGAAAAAATATTGTGGTCTTTCCTGCAAATCTGGACATAAACGTATGAATCCCCAAAATGCATCATCTATTTGTTTATTTGAATACAATTTGTTGATTTTGTATTCTGCTTGCCCCTATTTTGTGGAAGTTAAATTGAAAGGTGCAATCACCCTTTTTAAGAATGTGCCGTGTCACACAACGAATCAAATGTAAATTTATTGTCAGGTAAAAGTACACATTGTAGCGTCTGAGACTAACACTTTTTTCTACTCTAGGTCCATGCAGATGAGACAAAAAGCAGCTTACAATTTGCTAGTCGAGCATTACGGGTTACAAATTGTGCATGTGTTAATGAGGTATTAACACATTACCAATGTCAATTGGATTACAATTTCTGTGCATAAGTTCTTACATATTACATATTTGCAGATTATGACTGATGCTGCATTATTAAAACGCCAAAAGAAAGAAATTGAAGAACTACGAGCAAAACTTCGGGTATATTTTAGAAATGTTGTAACTTTAAATCTATCCAGCTTGAACATTCAAAGCTTATATTCATTCTGGTCTTAGGCATCTCAAAGTGACCATTTGGAGGAAGAAATTCTGAATTTGCGCAACACGTTGCTACAGGTTGCTTTCTGAAACACTTCTATTTCCATTCATGGCTATGCATGTGCAGTCCATCAAGTAATCCGATTATTTTTTTCTAGAGTGAACTGGAAAAGGAGAGAATCGCCTTAGAGTTGGAGGAGGAAAAGAAAGCTAAAGAGCAGCGTGACAGGCGCTTAATTGAGCAAGCAAAAAAAATTGAAAATCTTAGCTCATTGGTTTTAAATTCAGACAGAGATGATAGGAACACTGCTTTCACTAAGGTTAGTGGGCATGCCTTATTTCTCTAATATGTAGTGTCATGCAGAGCATCTGAGCCACATCGTATTCTCACTGATCCTCAGTTTCTGTTCTTAGCCTCTTAGATCTTGCTGCTGATAGCTTGAAGCTGAATCTTGTTTATATATATCCAAAAGAAAATGCCTCTTTCTCATAGATGACTAAAGTACATCTACTTTTTGTCTAAGTACTTGCACTTTCTTTGAACAGAACAAAAGAAGGGTAACATGGTGTCCTGGGCCATACACAGGTCAATCTGGTGTCGAGGTATCATTGTCAGTGATTGTTTCTAACTTATTTTTTCCAAAGTCTAAAGGCCCATTTTTTGTTCTGGATGGCCATGGAACTGTTGGTTAATTGGTTCTTACATTTTTCTGAAGTGTTGTTAAAGAAAAGTTTAAGCCAAAATATTGTCTCTTGGAGTGTCATTTATTTTCATCTTTTTCTTTGGGTGCTGGAATGGATTACATATGTGATATGTCATTGTTTTTTGTGTTTATGCAGATTATTGTATTCATGTCATACTTATGTTCATATCATATGTTTCCTTATAATTCATTATTCACTTTAATAAGATTAGGATGTCTTGTTATGACAAGCAAGTTGGGTAGGCTCTGATTATGACAAGTATATCTCCAAAAAAATCTTCAGGATTTAGGTGTCCAGGAAGGCCCTACAAGCAGCATGGTTAGGCAGGGGCGTAATATGGGAATGCCACCACGTTTTGAAGAGCTAATTCAGGGATGCCATGCCAACAACAGTGAGCCTTGTGCTGATGCTTGCTCATCTGGTGATCTATCAAAAGACGACGAAGATGCTTCCCTTGTTGATTCACATGCTTTGCTGCTTGTTACAAGTCGAAGAAGACCAAATAAAATGGTGATTGATTCTGTCTTGTTCTTTTTTTGAGGAGAATACAGCAGGGGAGTCCCCAGCTGTGATTGTGTCTAGTTCTTATGTTTGTCACTTTACATTTATAAGTGTCTGGTCCTAATTGAAGCTTTGATTGTTTTTTCTTTAAAAATACTATTCTGAAATCGTTACCATTAGAATTACAGCTCTAATTCATTTTTGAACTAAAATTCTTGTCCGAACAACAACAATTTCAGAACAGAGGGAGTAATATCTTAATTTTTCCTTGGTCACACTCACACATTTTCTTGCTGAAATATATGATCTTGCCAGAGGAAACCAGATCAGGAACAACCTAGGGGCTTTGCTGATGAAGTATTGGTATCCCAGGTTCCTAGTGATAGGAACAGTGCTGTGCTAAGTCAGGAAAGCACCGTGCCTTCTGTAGCTAATGGTTTATCTGCTCGAGAGGCTGAAGCAATTCTTGTCATTAAACAACTTCAAGATCAGGTGCTACTGTGCTAGTCTTCTCTCCTGTTATCACCTATTCTGAAATGAAGTGGTATTAATATTCTGAATAAATTCCATGCAGATCAAGTTGTTGGAGCTAGAGAAGAGTTCTATTCAAGGTAATTTGGATGAAGTTCTTGAATTGGCTACTCAACAGAAGGCTTCGTTCAATGAGAAGTATGAAGAGGTAAATCATAATAGCGTTTGGCAATTAAAATTTATACTTCCAACATATCTCATCCACTTGAGGGCTGTGTTAACTGCGAAGCTCTTCAAATAGGCAGTGAAATTTGAGAGAATTCCCTGTGTGCCATGAAAATTTTACCTTGTTCCTCCTATGACATGAAAAATGTTCAAGTTCCTTCTGTGCCCTTGCTTAAAATTTTTATGCCTCCAGTGCCACTCCCGTCATTTCCCCTGACTAACAGCGTTAAATGGTGACTGAAAAGTCAAAAATACCCCTGGAAGGCAAATTTTGCACATTTTCTTTCATACCACTATATGTGTACAGGTGCAGGTGGTTTGATTGCACATCATTTTTCAAATTAAATATACATTAATAGTATAAAAATGTTATGTACAAATATAAATGAAATTTGCATCTTGCCACTAGTAAGAAAAATGTAAAATGACTTCACACTTCATCATATTGCCTTCAATAAGAACATTACGAAATGATTGCACATGACACAAGTTTCATGAAACAAACGCTCAGCAGCAACATCTTGAGCACATAATTCATACTAAATGGTTTCTTGACACAAATGCTCACCAAACAACTAAGAAAACAAGATTAAAAATAGGTTCCAGGGTACTGCTCGATAGTATACACATTACATCACAACAAATTCAATAGTTCAAAGGCTCAGCCTTCTTTTGCTTCTAGTTCCCATGGATGGGCTAGTATCCATCCTTACTTTGCTTCTTGTTCCCATTGCCAGGCTACCATTTGGCACCTTCTTTATCTTCTCTTTTGGCTTCCTCTTTGCAACAACATTTTTCTTTCTTGTCGCCTTGGTAGTTGCAGCAACAGGATATGTTTCACTTTGTGCTTGTGTTTCTTCAGCTGGATACTCAATGGAGAGGATTTCAACTTGATTTGAGCCACTGCCGGATCTAGACCTATATTAGAATACATTCAGTTAGTCTTAAAAGCACAAAATACAGTACATAACTTGCAAAATCATTAGAATAGTTACCTGACTGATCTAGCCGAATCTGATGTAACACCTTTTGGTTTCTTCTTAGTTATGGGTTCGTCATTGTGTTGGCTGTACACATTACAAGTGACGGGAGTGGCACTGGAGACATAAAAATTTTAAGCAAGGGCACAAAAGGAACTTGAACATTTTTCATGTCATAGGTAACAAGGTAAAATTTTCATGGCACACAGGGAATTCTCTCGTGAAATTTACCTTTCCCCATCTTGTTGATGCTCTACTAGCAGTCTAGCATCATTAACATTAGCTATCCTCATCTAGTCATTTTTACCCAGCTGGTTATCCTCATCTAGTCATCTTTATTACCCATCTAGTTATCCTCATCTAGTCATCTTCACCCATTTACTTATCTAGTCATCTTTACCCATCACGTAAAAATGGTTGAGTATCTGAAATAGGATAACCAAATGATTGTTTGAATCCAGAGTTTAGTAATCAATCATGTACATTGATTTTAAGGCAGTTTTTCTCTTTAGCTTGTCATAAACTCATAACTGTTGAGTTTTGAAGAAGGATTTTTATTGTTCTTATTTCATCAAATCCAACCACTCAATCAAGGTCTTGGATCATTAGGCTTGTTTTAAATTTTGCCCAACCTGGTCAGCATGGAAATCATCTTATAATTCATAAGATTGTTATCCCATCTGTTAAGGGTGTAGTAAACGTATAGGAGTCTTATTGTAGAGTCCTTATCCTAGTCTGGTATTGAGTCATATAACCCATCTGTATTACCTCCATGGGGCTATTACCAATACACAAGACCATCCATATCTCACTCAGCATCATCTGTGTTTGGCATACCTGATCACCTTTGCTCATTGCTCAAGATAATTCAAAATTCATACCCTTCAAGTAGTTGAATGCACCATTCTGGAATTGTAGACTTGATAGTTGCCATCTGCTTACTGCCCCCTTATCTAATAATATAATCATCACTATGTCCCTTACACTGAAAATAGAGTATACCAGTGGTGGGCTGCTGACATTAGCTCTACCTGCTACTAGAAATAATGGCTTTTCCAGTGGCGGGACTCATATAAGCCCCCAACACTAGTGGTGGCTCTCCAGTGACGAGCAATCAGGCGCGACAAGGACACACCATCTTTCTAGTCCTTTTTGCTCAGAGTTATCTTTATATATAGTTCTCTTTAATGTACACCTGATGACTCAATTATTAGATGTATACTAAAGTCATAGTCCCTGGTGTTCTTTCTTCATTTGCTTGATCTGCCTTGCACTAGCTTTACATGTTCTTACATTACATGCCTATAGAACCTTTCAATCTTTTTTAGGACATTTGTGATATCTGATATTCTGGTGTTTTCTATACACCAATATTCTGGTATCTTTCAACCTTAACAAAAGATTCAGAAAATACAATATTTTTTACCACAATTATACAACACATCGTGAAATTTGTTCTTTATCTTGAAATCGCGTTGTTTGCCTATTTTGCAGCTTCAGCAGAATGCTCTGGCTGCACAAGAACAAGTGAAAGTTGCTAACGAGAAGATCTCTGCACTATCAACGGTTGAAAAATCTAAACGAGTACTTTCTTATTCTCTCTGTTGCCTTGCTTTCGCCTTCTGTGATACATTGTATAATTGTGATTTCAGTTTGTTTCCAGATCTTCCTGCATGCATTTTGATATTATCGACTTATTAATATGACTGGATACATGAATAATACATTATGCAACTTCCAGAAAGTTGAGCATGATTTCATCAGCAGTGTATTGATGGAGGCTCGAGGAATAAATGTAGAGTTGGATCAATCAAGATGCTCAGTTGACCGTGCTCTTTCTTTTGTTGACGAACTCAATCAGAATCTCTCATCGATGGCACAAGGCGTTCTTGTATGATTCTCATTTTGAATGATCCTGGTTCTCGAGATACTTTCCAACAGGCATTTTAATCCGTTAATTGTGCTTTCCAGGAAGTGAAGCATTTTGCCCATGAAGATATAACACGGCTGAATTCTATAATGAAAGATTATGAGAAATTGTCGATCTGTTTGATGGATAAGGTCTGCAAACTTGAAACAGAGAAGGTATATTCAAATTCTTTCCTTGCTAATGAACTTAAGTTCCAAGCAATTTTATTTATTGACATCCTTTAATTTGAATGCAGAAACTTTTGAGTGAACAGTCACAAGATCAGTATAATGAAATTGATAGGCTGAAATCCAGTTTGAAAAACTGTGAGAAGACCATAGATGTTTGTGACTAAGTCTTCTAAATGATTAGATTTCACAACTTGATATTTCTATTCTAATGTTGTTTATTGTATTCAGGATTGCACTCTCCAGCATGAAATGGAGAAGGATAACATTCTTTTGGAATTCTTAAACCTCCAAAAGGAGGTAGAGACATTGTCATCATCTGCTTTGATGAAAGAAAAAGAATCTATGCGAAAGGAACTAGAGAAAACGAAAAAAAAATTAAGAGACACTGAGAACAAGCTTAAGAACACCATTCAGGAGAAAATTAAACTTCAGGTTATCAGCTTGCCCTTGTTATTGTTGTGAATTATAATAGTAGTTAAAATTTAGTTCTTTGCAACGTACCATCAATATATGTTCCTTTTCCCAGAGTGAAAAGGCAGAAGCCTTCAAAGAAATAAAGAAGTTGGAAAGCCAGAGGACTTTTCTTGAACGTGATCTAAAGAAACGAGATTCCCTCGCCGTTGACAAAAGACATGAAGTGAATTCAGACCTTGCTGGATTTTTCAGTCAAGCTGTCCAGATGGAGGTCATGATCTCCCTAATCACATTCTTTCCAAATACCTCGTTCTTCTCGATATTACTGATGCTGCATCGATTTTACATATGCAATAAAAGTACAAGCCTGGAGTTACAATATCATGATCGCTACAGCTAACTGAATAAGTAAAAGTTAAGATCCATTGCTTTCCAGAAGAACTTTAAAATATCCTTTTTCATTAAACAACCAGTAGATACTAGAACAAAAAATGTCTTATTGGTGCTGGTTGTAATAGTTATCAAGGGTTTCTGTTATACAGTAGAGCAAACACAAACTGACTCTTTGTTCCATTTCTGTATGTTTGTACGACAGCATTTTCTGAGATTGGATCTTCCAGAATGTATTTCAATCACCACTACTGGTCTATTGGTCAATAAGGCTTCCTAATGTTCTGTATCTCATCCCTTGTAATCATCCAATAAATTTTCCTTGATATCCTTAGGGAAAGAGCATGTTGCTACTGATTTCAAATACTTTCTGATTACATTTCGAAAATGATGAAAAAAAGGAAAGCATTGGCTTCTTTCCTGTATCTATTTATCATACCTTGAACCTAAGGAGTCTCTTTCTCTTTTAACAAAACCTAGGATCTGTTTTGTTTTGTGTCATTAGGAAATACAGGTCTTGACTTTCAGTTAGCAAACATGCTGTATGTGTTGCATATTTCTTATGGCATGAAAACTTGAAATCCAACTGCTCTTATCCATGATGGTCACACATGTATAATTTATCTTCAAACTCTGGAGCTTATAATTGCTTTATGACCTTGCTTCTCATTTCTGATTTCTTCATATTCAGGAGGACTATCAGAATCTTGAGATGCATGCTGCTGATATGAACGCTGAAATTTCTTCATTACAAGAAGCTTTAAGTGCTGCAATTACTGAAAAGGATGAAGCTTTGTCTAATGTAGATCTTTTGACATTGGAATTAGAAGAATATGTAACTAAGTTAAGTTCAGCAGAATCAGAGAGGGATTCCTTGAGTGAGAAGATTGCAGTCTTGGTATAGAATAGATATCTTTCCAAATAACCTTTGTCAGATTTATTTTCTTGTACATTCTTTTTTGTACTTATCATGAAATCACCTTTTATGATGCAGACTGAAAATTCATGTGCATCTGAATCTACCATCAAAAGATTGGAGGCTGCTCTTGATTCCGTATCAAGGGAAAAGGAAGACTTGGGAAATGTATAGCACTAGATCTTTATCCATCGGTTTGTGTAAAATTTACTTCATGTTGGCTTGTTATGCACTGCAGGAACTTACTGATGCTCTTCTGGACCTGGAGACTAAAAAAGCCATGTGGACAGTAAAGGAGAAAGAATATGTAGAAGCTAATCTGAGATTAAGTAACTGTCATGATGAGTTAACTAAGGTATCTTCCAAATAGTTACCATGTTTTTGGTGCCCATTTACAATTGATGTGTCTTTGAGCACTAACCTTATGGTTCTGGAGGGCATTGGGTTTAATGTAGACCATATTATTTTTCACGAATATATTGATTGCCTCAATAACCTTCTCGCAAAGCTTTAGGTTGAATGTAGTTTCATGTTCCTGTCATGGATGATCCAAAGAACATCTGTATTCATAATATTATAAATTGTAATACACTACCAGGTGAGACAAGAGCTAGCGAATTGCAAAAAACAATGCAGAACCCTGGAGGACAGATTGATTCTTTCAATGGAGGATGACATGACTGCGAAATCTATATATAGCTGGTCAGTCTTCTAACTGAACCTTTCCAATCAAAGCTCTCCATATCTTCCTTTCTGTGTTGTTTGACTGAAAGAATAGCATGGTATAGTGAAATATGTCCATTGCATGCTAATATGATATCTAGAACATGTACACGAGCTATTTCTAATGTTTTGGTGCCACAATTGTTTCCTCAAAAACGCAAGAGAGCTGTGTACCTTTGTATTTAAGAGAGAAAGGGCCACGTTACAAACAAATTCCTCTGCACTGTCAAGAGCTGAGAGGAACTTGTGCCAACAAAGTTATATGATCACTGTTAAATATAAAAGAATACACACATGAGAGCATCACCGTTAAGTTATACTCCCTACTCGACCAGACAAAGCTCCTAGCACCAGCCAAGCCCCAAAGAGATGTACTTTAAATATAAGAATACTTGAACAAGTATGATGTAATGGATTACATCTTATTGATGTGCTCAAATTTGTAGTACTAAAACATATTTGTGCAATGAATTAGATATAGTCATATAGGTTCTAGGCCATAACTATAAATTTAAAATAACGGATCTTGTAGAAAACAAAAAATGAGTATATTACTGTTTGCTTAAGACTCGATTACTTTTGCTTATTGATAGTAGAAATGTCTCATGCCACAGCGATGCTGGTAAAGGATCAGATCATCTTTTGGAGAAAGGAGGAACCATTGAAGAACCAGTACATGAAAATGTTAGTCTTTAATCTCCATTCATTTTATACTTCTCTTTGAGAATGCAAATTATACTAATATATGTTGAAGTATAAATATATTGCCTACCCTTTCCCATCAGCTTAGGCTTTTGAGTGCAATTGGTTGGTGCATAGTAGCTTAATATGGTATCAGAGCCAAAGGTCTCGAGTTCGAATCCTGGCGGGTGCAATTTATTAAATAAAATTGCCGCTGACTCCTACTTTCCATGTTTATGGTATGCGACAGTTTTTCACGTGTGGCGGAGTATTATTATTCTTATTTCCACGTTTGCGGCCTTTGAGACCTTTCACGTGAGGGGGAGTTCTGAAATATAAATGTATTGCCCGCCCTTTCCCATCAGCTTAGGCTTTTGGGTGCAATTGGTTGGTGCATAGTAGCTTAATAATGTATACAGAAACCAATGAAATTATAGGTGTCTCACAGTGTATTATCATGGCTTGACGCTAATAATTCTGTGAAAACCTCACTATAGTAGAATTTTTTTTGTATCGATATTTCCTGGTGAGCAACAATTGGCTATGCTACAGCTTCTCGTTATGGTTGTGGGTAATTGACCTTGTTATGGCTGTGGGTTATTTATCCAGAAGACTGTCATCTGCTGGGTATCGCTAATAAAACTAAATGACATATACACACAGTTGCGCATTAAAACTTTGGGAGGCCTACTTTTAGCCTTCTGTTGACTCAATTTTGAACAGGAACTTCACAACAAACTATTGACTCAATTTTGAACAGGAACTTCACAAGAAACTATTGACAGTTATGGAAGAGCGTGATAGTTTACTTTCTGAGAAAAAAGAAATGAGGTTAATTATTGACGAAGCAGAAGTTTTGAAGGAGAATTGTAACAGAAAGGCAAGTTAGCTATTTTTCTTCTACTAGCTATTCGTTATCTCAGTGAAACTAAATGTTTTTTTACCAAAAAAAAAAGTGTTTTTTTTCCTATCCTGATTATGCAGTTGGGACATGCCATAGCTACAATAGATGAGTTGAGTTCTAGGATATCTGACATGGAAGTCAAAATGAATAAGGTAAGCCTTCTGAGCTCATTATTGTCTATTGTTGCTTTATCTTATATAAGGTATTCCATCTAGTTATGTTAGGCACGTTTTGCATTGCATGGTCTACTAAGTTGAACTTTGACCAAGTTCTTACAATATATTTGTATAAGTTACAAAATTATATGTATATGAATGTACACTGACATGTGTCCCACTTTTGTATAGTTACTTTATTGGTGAAAATTTATAACGTTTGATGTGTGCACACATTACATTTATGCGCTGAGGGGATTTTATATTAGAGCAGAATGGATTTTAGATGCTTGATTTTTGTTAATCAAATTTCTTGCTGGAACTATTGAAATTCCTAAATGACCCTGAGGTAGATGTATTCTTTCAATTAGCCCGCCAAAAGAAAGATGTTTGTTAACATTTGTAGGTGAAGTTATGGCATTTCTAGTGGGAACTTTCTGGTCAGTCTCAGAGTTCTATATGGTCTACAGCGTTCAGGGTTCCAAATCCTAGTTAGAACCAGCTTGGTCATGCTAATCCTAGTCTGGGCCTAAATTTCTGGAGTTGTATGTACTCAAACGGTATTTTGATGCAATAATGAATTAGTTAATTGTTCAGCATGTAGAAAATATGAAAACTCTACAAAATGCAAAGGACGGGATAGCCCCAAAATATCTGGGAACAAGGCAGTTCTTAGTGAACTGGTGAGTTATATTATAGGTAGTTTTCTGGAATCTTTTTTTGGGGGGACCTTCACCTTGGATATACTTGAATAGCTTCAGAAAGCTTCCAGATTCCCGTTATAACTGAACTCATGCAGTCATGCCTAGTTCAATCTTTTTCATTTCTGGTGATTCAAGGGAGTAGTTCAATCTTTTCTGTTCCCGGTGAGGGAATACATTCAATCTTTTATGTTGTGATTGGAGTGGACTACTCTCTAGCTGGTGCCACTATTCATGTTCAGAAAGAAGAGTTATTTTTTGTTACTGCCTGTAGCAAGATGGTTACTTGGCATGAAGAAAAGTTCTCTTTCATCACCTGATAACCTACTTCATTATATCTTTAAGAAAAACAGCATTTTAGACATGGACATGTTCTTTGAAACATCATGTCACTTTGTATAATGATGTACTAAAAACCATTATAAACTGTAATTCTAATATGGTATGCCAGTATATTTGAACATGTCTCTACATACTATTTTGATATGGCTTAACTGACGTTCTGAATATTTATGGAGATATTGATTGAAAAAAAAAAATCATTGCATCTGTCCCAAAACATCATTTCTCTATTGGATTTGTCATGTCATCTAATTTTCAACGGAATCCTAGTTGACCGCAATGAAACTTTGCTGTTCAGCAACCAACTGATGAAATTAAAGCATGTTTGTTTTCGGTTACAGGATGATACGATTAAGACCAAGGAGAAGACAAAATATCGCATGCGAATTATAAAGCTGGAAGCAGAGCTTGATGCGCATCGTGAATTGCTCAAAGAAGCAGTGACTGAGTCAAGGACCATGGATGCCAAATACCAAGAAGCATCCACCAAGCTGAAGAAGGACCTTTCGTACTACGCCCACGAAGTCCTGAGGTTAAGAGAACAGCTTAACCAATCACAGGGCACTTCAAACTGACAATTATCTTCTGCACAGCTCACGGCATTGACTTGATGCCGTTCAACTCTTCCAGCCGTTCTGCCTGCCCAAAGCATTGTTTTAGAAGGTTACTTAGTGAATTATTTTGAAGGCACTGTTTTTTTTTTACACGAAAACAGTAGGGGAGGCCCCGACTGCAATTTACACCGGCGAACAAAACAAAGAAAAGAACCTAGAAAAAGAAAACTATACAAGAAGCTCTAAAACATGAGTTTAGGGATTCTTTCATCTTTGAAACTTTGTTTCCAGGCAACAATTGTAGGTGGGCGGTTATCTAAGATAATGTTGTTTCTTTGCTTCCAAATATGCCAAGCTGCAATAATGAAACATTCCATGAAGAAGCTGTGATTGAAGTTGTGCTTAGCATTTTCCATCATTAAGAAGAAAGGAACTCCAAGTTGCCACTGGAACTCAAGCAGGGCCCAACATCTCCTGGCAAATGGACACGTGAAGAATAGATGGCTGGCTGTCTCTTCAGTTTGTGACGTGCATAGAACACAGTTGTAGTTGTCCCCATCAATTTTGTAATTCTTTCTTCTTAGTATATTCTTGGTGTTCAGTCTATCCATTAGTAGGAGACAAGAAAAGACTCGAAGTTTGTTGCAGCATCTTGAGTCCCAGATCCATAAGAATGGCTTTGGTAGTTATATATTCTTGTAAGGATAATTATACATATTCTTGGTTGTGTATTTTTCTGATCCCCAAATATAATGCCATCTATCCTTGTCATTTGATTGAACCTGTATACTTTGAATTAATTCGAGAAGCTGCTAATATTCTTGGTAAGCTTGAACTGATAATGGGAGGTGGAAGTGATCCTCGATATTTGGTGCTATTAGGAAACTGTTCACTGAGATTTTCTGATTCTTCGCATAAGAAAACAATTTGGGAAATTTGTCTTGTAGGTAGTGACCATCCAGACATCCAGCCAGAACAAGATAGTGGTGCCATTTCCCACTGTGCATGTAGCTATATCTCTATATTTGCTACATAGGTGCAGCAAGTCCTTCCACCAAAATGAGCCTCTATCTGTGGCAGCATGTGGGACCTGGCCCTGCGCATGAGTGTGCCAACTCATGTTTACCCAGGGTATGTCTTTCCTATTGTAGAACTTGTCCAAATGTTTCAAGAGCAGAGCATCATTTTGTTATCTCGGTTCAACCACTCCCAATCCACCTTTGTCCTTTGGTCTGGTGACTTTTCTCTAGGCTACTAAAGCCTTTCCCTTTGCATTTATGTCAGAACCCTCCAACAACAATGTTTTCTAGTTCGGTCCATAAAATCCATGACTGCTGCTGGTATTACATATGGTGAAAGTTGGGAGGGATGACATGCGACATCCCCTCCGTGATAACCAGGATCGAATACAGGAGAACACTCGACGAAGCGAGTTACAACAATACATACATTTATACAAGTCCAGAATATATTACATCATGGTATAATACAATCAGATTTTCGAAAACAAACAAGAGTTTTGCAGCGAAAAAACATTTATTACAACAAAAGAGTTTAAAAACTCAAACGGAAGTTTGTTCATTGTCAAAGACTTTATTCCAAACTCGTTCAACTATTGCACTCCCTAGACGAGGTTGATCCTTTATTCTTTCAAGAACGGGATTCGTTCCCACTGGATGGAACCTCCCTCCGGTAGTTGCCTTTCTCCTGGCATGATCTCGGACCAGCCATATGGATATGGCTCACCACCTAAGAAAAATATTACGAACAAAGTCCTGAGTATCTAATATACTCCGTAAGACTGACCCGTCAACAAGGCTCGCTAAGGCCGACACCTAGAATGCATAGGCCTTTGGCTGGTGGGTTGACTCAGACTTACGAAATCAGCACTACTAGTAAATTCCTACTTTCAAATTTTAGCTCAAGATTAAGTTTATTAATAATAAGGTTTGCATCCTACAACTATTGCAATCAAGTTTTGCAAGCAATGACTATTTAGCTGAACCAACTCTTCTCTTCTCATTACTCTCAATTATCTACGTTCGCGCCAATTGAACAAGCGATACTCATTGCTGCGAGAGACAACGATTCGAATCAATTTCTACTAGCTGGGTAAAACCCGACTACACGACACATACGCACCGCATTGATCGTATATGACAACTTTTCCCACTAACTCTAACCAGAGATCGATCCGTTTCTAACTCCCCCGAGAATATGGAGACCCTACTTGATACCCGTCCCAGACGTTATCCATGGGCGACCACCATTTCCCTCCAGTGAGACTTCAATCTCACTAACAGCCGGTAAAAGAAAGTTGGCTACGTCCTACCACTGAGATAGTTAGGATACATCAGCTTACTGGATCCCATATACCAGCATATAGATCGGTACTGTTCAATACTATTTCACGAAGCCGCCAACGGCTTGGTCCTAATTTGACACGGATGGAGCTACCACCTTGCAAGACCTAGTCTTTGCCCTTTCCTCTACGGGGCCCGTCCGGTCTCATCATCATCATTAACTTATATTTGAATTCTCAATGATCTCAATCAACTTAAAGCCTCCATGCTTTAAGATCATCCTATACAGTGCTACCGATATTACTACGACATAAGCATAACGTATATCGTGTTATCTGTACCTGTATAGTATAAATACATCATAGGATATGGTAGTGATGCAAGTGAGTGTCAATCAATTCCTAGAACCTAATGCACAATCATGACTCGACTGATTATGGTAAAAAAAAATATTTAAAAATATAGGTGAGATGCACCAGGGCTTGACTTTGGGTTCGTCCGAACGCGACAAGTGCGGTGTCGGTCTCAACGATCACCACCTCGGGTTCGACCTCGACGGATTGCTCGACGATCTCGGGTCCTATACGATTCGTCGATACGTCATGAGTTAGTTTTAGCGATGCATGAATGCGAGATGTAATGCTTGAAATGATGGTTCGATAAAATAGTAGATAAGAACTTAATTACTCTTGTCTAAAGTATTTCCTTCTAATTAAAGGTGATTAAGCCTATTAGTTAAGAGGAATTAACATGCTTAATCAAAATTAATTACCCTATTATAATTCTATTAAAAAGAAACACTAATTCAGGAAATAATAAATTATTAAAAAGGGCATTTCTTATACTTAATTAAATGACTAGAAAAAATCATGGAAAATAAATATTTATTTTTATTTCACAAAGGGGTAGAGAAAAACATTTGGAAGCCAACAAAATTGGTCCCATGAATTTATTAGATCTACAACATTAGTTATGGATTAATCAAAATATATTTATTTTCTAAAATTATTATTATATGCGATATTGTACTAAATGGCAGCGACCAATCGCGGTGCAGCCACACAAGGCCACACAGCACGTGGCCACACCGGTTCCTGGGAGCACCCTGCTCCCAGCTCCAGGAGAGCTCGCGCGCAACGCCCCTGGTGCGCGGTGTCGCCGGCACCGGAGCAAGACGGGGAGGCGGTTTGGCCCAACCGGGAGCACAACAGGGCAGTGCGGGCTGGGAAAAAAAATGAAATAAAGGGCAGTGGCAGCAGCAGCTCACCGGATGAGTAGTAGCAACGGCGGCAACAGAGCACGACGACGGCGACGGCTCCTGCAAAAATTTGCTAGCAACGACCATCGATTCTTGATCAAAAGTTGCTCACGAGATGCACATGGACCTTGTGAAGATTCTTCAAAACTGATTTGGAGCGAGACTCACCAGGAGAGAAGAAATAGAAAAGGGGTAGAAAAAGGTTGGCTTCAGACTCCAACGGAAATCGACCTCGTTCTTGCAAACTAGGGTGCGAGAATCCGATTAGCGGCCATGGGGAGAAGTAGGGAAGGCTGGCGCACTAGTTTAGTGTGTCGGATTGGCCGGAAAAACATCGGGCGACAGGAATCTTGAGCTCGTGGCAACAATGGCGATGGCCTGGGTTCCGGATTAATCAAAGAGAAAAGGGAGAACGTGAGACTGGGAGAAATGGAGAGCAGGGGGAAGAGAAACAGAGCCGTGGGGAGATTATCCCCTGGCGTGGGCGGCAAGCAGCGCCAGCGCAACGGCGACAAGCAGCTGCGTGGCCTCACGTCGAGGTCGCGCGCTTGCGCTTCGCCTGCTCGGCCAGAGCTTGTGTGAGAGAGGCAAGCGGTGGGTGAGGCCCAGGTGGGTTCCACGGTAAAAGGTAAAAGTATTTTTTTTTTTTTTACAAAAAGTCAGGACTGTCACATGACAGTACAAAGTTAACTAACTGAAGTCTGGCTGCATATGAAAGCATTGCAGATATTGAAGTTAGCTTTCTTTCAGTTGTATCCATTAAAACCATAAAATCATCTATCCTTGGCTTGATCGTACCTAAGGGGATTCCAAGGAATGTGAAAGGAAGGCTTGTGATGTGACATCCAAAAGTTGCAGCCAATATGTTTGCTTGTTCATTTGTCATGTTCAAAGGTATCATATTTGACTTTGCATAATTAACTTTAAGTCTAGTGGAATCTGCAAAGAACTGCAGTAAGCCTTTTAAACAGAAAAGCTCTCTTTATGATGCCTTCATTATTAATATGGTATCATCGGCGTATTGGATCATGGGGAAATTGCCGCTTGGATCAGCCCCAATAGGCATGGTGAACACTCCTTGTCTGTGAGCCTTATTAATAATACACTACAAAAGATCTGATGCTAGAACAAATAGGAGTGGAGATAATGGATCACCTTGTCTTACCCTCTTACAGTGAAAAGTCCTGGCAGAAACACCATTCAATAAGATTGCTGATGAACCACATTTTAGAATATTCTTTACCCAATTTGAAGGCACTGTTGGATAGTACTAGGTTCTAGGGATCAGAAGCCTGGCCAGAGAAGAGGTTGCCGTGCACATAATCTTCTTCAAAGATGATGGAACTGTAACCTCTCCATTCATAGGATGCAAATTTTGTTCTGTGTTTGGAACAAGCCGTGACACAGCAAGAACAGTCAAAAAGTGCCATATGTTTTTCTTAGCTATCAAGATGGAACCGCAAAATCATTCATTAGTATATATTTTTTTTTGCGAGTTCATCATTAGTATCCTGAAAGTGGAACCATGGACCCTGGTCTTATCCAATCAACTCCCCTCGATGATCTGAAGACGAGGGCGGGACAGGGGGAGGGGGAGAGCACAAGAGAGCTGCTTGGCCGTCGGTATCCGCGAGCGTGGGCGGACGGCCATCATTCGCACAATCACGCATGCTCGATCGCCTGGACATTTTCAGCAGTGAATAGTGCGCACTCATGGAGGCTCTGCAATTCTGCACAGCACAGTGCGTCCGCCGCGCGACCTCAGCCATCCATTGAATCCAAGATGGCGTCGCGGCCAGGCCTTCACGCCTGATAAGGTATCGCCGGTGGGAATAGGCAGGTAGTATTACCTCAGCTCCGGGGCGCCAGCAACGGCAATAATTCCACCCATTGGACATGGCTGCGCGTAACGAGAAAGGGAGATTCGGTGTAGATCCTGTACGGGACTGACACTTGGGGCCGGTGGACGACATGAACCCGGGCCTGCATGTCTGTATGTAACCGGCGTACCCTGTTCGCACGTGACGTTGCTGCTGCTCATCCCAAGCGAAAAGGCGAGAAGCCATAGAACCACCGGTACAGTACTCGACAGCTGATCACGGGAATACGGGACCCTAGAGGGTAAGCTATGATGGACGGGTTCGCGAGATTCCACGGCTCGGCCGGTGAAGTGGGCATGATGGCGCATGATGCCGGCCGGCAGCTAGAGGAGCTGCAACTGCAACTGCAACTGCAATGCAGCCTCGTCTGAATCCCGGTGGAGATGACCATCATCATGCATCGCGGTGTGGATCCTCGAGCATCTGATCTGAGCCGCATCTACCATATAGTACACTCAATCGAGGCTTTACCAGCTTACCTTGACCGCCCGGGACCGGAGCCCGTGCCGTGCGTGCCACCGCCGGCAATCATTGCCGGACCGCGCCCCCGTAAGTCCGTAGATGATTCCTGGTCCGGTTGGACCGTCGTCCCTTTCCCGAGACAGGACCAGACCAAATCCAAATCAAGTACTAGTAGAAGTAGGTCGCTCGTTGGGTCACTCGATCGTGTCCAACTGTCCATGGATGGAGACGACCGAGGTGACGGAACGGGCCGGACTATGGTTGCCTGTCCAGTCCTAGTCCCGAAAGGGATGTGATTTTGATCCTAATTAATCGTGCGATCGGTGTCGCCGTTCCGTGCAACCTGAAACTCCAATCTCTACGCTGGCATGCACGCACGTCGTCGGTATGGAGTACTATGTAGTACTAGTACTAACCAAGAACGACGTGCACGATACTCCGGGAGCTTAGCCACGGCATGACGGAATCGGCAGAAGAAAGGCTCTGACCTGACGACAAGTGTAGAGAAACAGGCAGGGGAAGCCATCGATCTGCACGTGTGAGCACAGCGGCGAGGACGGGCACACCTCAACCACCGCGCGGCCGGACCCCGCCATGCGTCTTTCCAGAGATCGAGCCGTGGTGTCCGACGTGGACAGCCTCAGCGATGCCGGCCACACGCGTGGGGAGAAGAGAACGGTGGTTCATTCGCTTTGTTGTTTCGCTGTGTGCATATCCCTGATTAACAAAAGCTGTAATACCTGAAAAAAGAAAAAGACATTGCTAGACGACGAGGATGCCCGGCTGTTAGGCGGTATACTACTAACCAAACCCCACAGCGGGTCGGGTTGGTCGACAACTCCAAATGGTTCCTGCCCCTCAAACTCGTGCAAGAACAGAGGCGACCTTTGGATGACAGCAGAAACGATCAGCTGCCGACGTCCTGTGCGTGCGATGTGTGGGGGGCAAACAAAGCAAGATCTGTTGGGGCGTCATGTCCTAGCGTCCTCGATGACACGCAGCTCTATCCAAGCCCTAGATTCTAGACAGGGGCAGCAGGGTAGCCAAGGCAGACCAGGCGAGGAGGCGACACGGCCAACCTGCCGGCGAGACCAACCGTCGCCCCACGCGACAGTTTCGGTCGAAGCGCGCTTCGAGTAGTGACCCCACCGAACGGCGTCGGCTTGTGCTTGTCTCGACCCGGAAGCGCCAACCATTAGCGTGTCCGGCGCGTGCAAATGGGCGCGCTTGTCCATGGGTGGATCTGTCTGTGGGCGCTTTTTACAGGTCGATTGTTGCAAGCTAGGAGACGTCGTTGTCCGTCTGCATATGATGTGGGTTACTAGGTTAGGTCGCCATGTTTGAGACAGAGCAACCTTCTCATAGCTAGCCTTTCTTCGAGATTCGGCTGCGGGCTAGAGAGGTGAAGGAGGAGATGACGGAGCAGCGCGAGTGCGGTGACACGGGATCATCGATTCAAGTCTCTTAATTGTTGCCTTAATCATCAGGAGCGGCGAGCTGGTGTTGCTTGTTTTAGTTCTGACTTCCTGAGGATGAGGAGGGAACTGTATATATTTTTTTTTTAGAAAAAATTAGGGTGCTCCCTGTTTTGACCCACGGACCTGGGAACGTGTGCGCCACGCCCAAAGCCCATCCACGCCCTGCCGCGCGCGAGACAACTGGTGGCCATTAACGAGCTGTAAACGGCAAAGTTTTCGGCTGCTGGACTGGAAAGGAAACCGTCTGGCGCCGGAAACCGGACGCGGTTGCACGGGCACCACCAGGCAGGCTCTGCGCAAGGATGATCTCAGCTCAGCTCAGCCCAGAGGCAGAGCGAGTCGTCGTTGCGTGCGCGCATCGCTCACCCACCCACACCCCGACGACGCTGGCTTCTTCCGCGACGCAGAGACCGGCCATTTATGGCCTAGTACTAGTAGCGTCCAAGCGAAGCAACGAACTCTCCTTCCTGTTCAGCTTCCCAATGCAAGGCGCGTCGTCACGTCCAGCTATAGCGAATCCAAGGCAGGCACACACAGAGAGAGAGAGAGGAGCCACTGCCACCTTCCGTGTTGGTGTTGTGTGGTTTCTTTTCTTCTCCTTGGATGGACGACGGAGCAGGAGAGAGAGGAGATTCGATCCTCACCGTTGGCAAGCAACCATGCTGTTTCGTACGGGCACCTCGATGTCAGACCATCACAATGCGATCGGGTCGATTCTCTTCTCTTCTTTTCTTTTCATCAGGGAGATCGAATTTACCGGCAGGCCAGCACCATCTATCTATCCACGGCTTGACGCGGACACGCGGCACTGGACACGGACCAAACATGTCCACGCGGGAGGACGGAGATTGGTCGCCAGGTACACTTGCCACTTGCAATGCTGCCGTTGACTTTTCCTGCCATGGGGGTGGTGTGTGCGGTCTAGTCAGCCGCGGCCGACCTATCCTAGTTGGGGGTGGTACCGTGTCGTGGTGAGCTATAGCACGTTGGACTGTGCATGGGACCAAACGCTGTGTTTATGTCCTCCGATCCGTCGAGAGATAAGATAACCCATCATATATTGAGCTTCGTGACACTGTGTACGTTGAACTTGAGCTTTTCACTTGCCTCATGTTATCATGAAAATTTGAGTATTAATTCCTCTCGTCTCAAACTAATTATATATCGTTTTAGATCGGATATGGTAATTAATCAAAAGATAAAAAGGTAGGTGTATAAGAAACAAGGATCTAAAACGATAATTATTTTAGGATGGACAAAATTAAATAGTATTTTTGTGAGAATGTAGCTGCATGTTCTATACTAATCTTTTGTCATGTTTTCTAGTTTTTTCTTGGTGCCTTGTTTCAGAATACTACCTACAAACATGAGCCAAACAAAATCTGAAGCATTGTCATCTCGGTGTCTGCCCGACCAAGTTTACACGTAAAGACCAACAAGTTTATATATACTCTCAGAAAACGTTACCTAGCTAGCTACATACAACATGGGATCAGACTAACGTGTGAATGTATGTCAAATGGTCACACCAGTGCCCAAAGAAAATAAACAAACAGGCAATCGTGGCCGGTGCAAGCTCAGCGTGGTGCTTAGTTTAATTAGTCAATGGCAAAATTACACTATATTATGTTCACTAATCTGGCTTCCAATTCCCTCCGAGGCCAACGTGATTCGCGGTGCTCGATCTTGCACACAAGAGGACCGGCCGTCTGCCGGTGAATGCATCTCGCAACATGCTTTTGTCAAGGCCATGTCGCTTTAACCCTGCTGTTCGGTCGACTCTCAGTAGTACGTAGAGTACGTCTCTTCCCTCTATATTTTTTTTTTCTTTCTCGGCCCCTTTCCTGATACTAATCGAGCTTATATATATTAGTAGTAGCACAATAAGTTCGTACGACGTACACTTGCTTGTGGCCGAACTAATCATGGCAGTGTGTGTCTTGTATCTTGATGATTTGATCCTCAAAAAAACTTGTATCTTGATGATTGATCTGGATTGCTAATCAACGTGTCATGACTCATGAGAAATGGTGTGTGGTCCATGCATGCAAATGCAGCCCTACAAAAGGAATCAGAGAGTTGTGCTTTCTTTCAGTTTTTAGGATGGTTAACATCGTCCGTGTTTTTTTTTCTTTCTCTGAGACGGATCGAGTGATGCATGCATGCTACCAAAGTAGAGTATATATCTTTGGTTGCGCGGCAACAGTGAGATGTTGTTACCTTTCTGATAAGGTACTAGTAATCATTAACAGTTCATGATTAGCATCTGCATTTACTCCTTGATAGGTCACTTTGGCCTATCGCCGACCGGACGGACGGGTCGGCGCGCCGGAATCATCTGCTGATGCAGACGTGGAAACGGAGAAATTTATTGAGTGCTGGCCCTGGACCAGTTGCTACTTGCACCAGTGTGACCAAGCTCTGGTTAATTATCGTCATAACCTGATTAACATGTTACCTTTCGTGCCCGGCTTAGACACCACACCGACACGCACATGAGTCAGCTTCCTCACGGAGCTCAATGCATGTTTTATTTACAGGTGAAATCACTTGCTGATAGCAGTATGTAAATAAAAGGAGATTAATTATGGTCACACTACTACTACTCACTAGTATATAGGACTTAATACAACTTTTGAGAGGTCCGTCAAACTCGAATGATTCTACTGCTTCTACACCAACAAAAGTTGGTTCTTCCCAAACTTCTAAGCATAGCTTTATGGTGTCAGTAGTACAATTTTTACAAATATAGGTCGGTACACAACTTTGATTGGCTCCTCCTATCAGCGTGCATGCACGCCGCTCTTATGCTCCCATGTTACACCGCACCAACCAATGCAAGAACCCATGCATGAATACATTGCACAAATTCTACTATAAATATGTCTCTCTTCTCTTGAGCAGACTGGGATACCTCGATCTGCGCTAGAGTATCAGCATCTAATCGTACCTTTTCGTAAAGCCGGTCCCGGGGCAGATTAGTTTTAGGCACAAAGCTCGCCGCCCCCCGTTGTTTGACCTAAGATTCTCGACGCTAAACAATGTCCATAATCTCCAATCTGCGATCTGACGCATGCATGCGACGCGTGCGCGCCTAGCTAGCGGAAGGATGGATCGGTGCATCATGGAGATCATGGTGACGCTTCCTCTCACGCCGTCGGCAACGCCAACGACACGGAAAATCTCGCTCGCGGGTGAGGAAAATTAGAGAAAACACACAGGCGATAGGTGTTGGTGCGCGGCTTTAGCTGAGCGATTAGAGAAAACACGGCTGCTTTTGCCGCGGCGCGGCGTGTACACGCTGGTCGTCAACGACGAGAAAAAGGATGGGCCGCATGCAGAAAGGTGGCGAGCGAGGAAGAACCGAAGAAGAAGTAGGGGGCGAGATGCCCATCGAGGTCGGGTGATTAGCGCAGCGGATACATGCATATTTGCAGATTCATTCTGGCAGATCATGTTACTTTTCCATGCTGATAATCTTTCAGCTAGTTTATAATATTGTTATGTCATGTTTACTTCTCCCTTATCTTTTAAGGGCCCATCCTTGAACATGACATACCCTCCGTCGGGGCTTCTGGATCAAGCCAACTGAGTTTTAGCTAGTAGCTAATCAGAAAATGATGGGTACTGATGTAACCCAAAAGTGAAATGCATCTGGCTCTGCCTCAATTAATCAACAAGATCTCTAGCTAGGGTATAAAGCCTTTTACTAGCTCCTGATGGGATGAATTCTAGAAATATATTACGATGCTTTAATCTAGGATAAAGGTAAGGTTGAAAGAGATCAACTATGCCTTTTGTGTTCCCGCAAAGCTTTGCCATCCGAGGCGGAAAGGGTTACTGTTAAGAAGCTCCGGCATACAGTGTACTTGGCGGGAGCTTCAGAGTTCAGACTGAGTTTGCGGAAACGCTTCACATATAGTACTCCTATCTTTATATTTAGTTGGCATATCTTACCTATATGGGCTAGTATATTTTTTTAGACAATAATGCTCGATAGACTAAATATACAGCTGACGTGGCATGTGCTCACTTTTACTAGATAATTTCACCAACCAGCTCCATTAGTAGATTTCGTCAAGAAAGACCGAGCTTTTGACAAGAAGGGAGCTTACTTTAATTTTACGGTATCGTAGATCAAAAGCTTTATTTGCGAGTTTGTCTAAAGTCTATAGGTCCCATATGAAACTGATTCGCAAAAATAAAAGGTCCCTTTCGAAACTCTAAACGGTCATCAAAGAAACAGAGAAATATTTTTCCTTTTTTTAAGGGACATGAACAATGTGGTAGGATTTGTTTTTCCCGGAAAACCCAATGTAGAGGACTTTGAAAGCCTTCTAGAGAGAGGAGTACAAAAAATGAGCAGTGGATATTGTGGTGCTCTACGTCACTGCCTCGTTATATCTGCCGCTCTAATATTCTTCTTCTCACAGAAAAAAAGATAACAGTATAGTGCCCCTCCCTGCCCTCCAGCGCGCCGCACACGGAAAGTGACCTTCGCTGCGCTCCTCACGCTGCACCCACAATCTCATTGAACACCGACCGGCTCGCACACAGAGTCACGGATGACGCAGCCGACCCCCACCTGGCGCACCCTGAAATGCTTACCCTATCAATAAATCAGTAAAGAATGTCAAAAGGCACCCTGAAACGCGATTAACCCGGCTAATCGTGGTGTAATCACTCCGTTATATAATCCCACAAGAACTAGTAGCTTTATCAGAACGATGAAATTTTGCAGAAAAAGAGGTGCACAAAGCCACAGAGGGAGGGTGAAAAAGGCTACTACGCCAGAGTCTATAGAGGAGAGAGATAGATATACCCGTATTGACATTGCAGCAAGCAAGGAGAAAGGGCGGCTTTGGCAGGCAGAGGCCAGAGCTCAGCAGACGATAGGAGGAGAGAGAGAGAGAGTTGGGTGCAGTGCGGCAGAGAGGGGGAGAGGAGTTAATAATATCCCATCATTCACACGCCACGGCATCATTGGCTCCTTCTTCCCTTCCGCCCTCCCTCCATTGGAATCCCTCCCTTAATTGCTGCGTTTAACCCCCTTCACCAACCGCTTCTTCCTTGGCGGTGGCGGCAGCGGCACAACACTTCTTGCGAGCTGGTTGCTGCTTTTTCCATGTGAGTTGCATCCGTGCATGGGAACACTGCTCTGAGAGAGAAGAGAGACAGAGAGACAGACGGACAGAGAGGCCGGCTTGCCGGCGAGGGGGGAGAAGGGAAGAAGATGAAGTTTATGAAGCTGGGCTCCAAGCCGGACGCCTTCCAGTCCGACGGCGCCGACGTGCGGTGAGCACGCCTTCTCCTTTTACAGGCTTTGTTGTTCTTTAGCAACCAACGATGCTAGCTAGGATCACTGCATTCGTGTCATTTGTTCATGCAAAAATCTGCCTTATTCTCTTCATGACGTTCCTTCCAGTTTTTGTGTGAGGTGTTTTCACTAGAACGGCGTGTTCATATAGCGTTCGTGCTTTCCAGATTCCTTGTGGACTCCTGTGTGGATCAAAATCTGATCCTTTTCATCTTTTGGAGTTCAAAGAAAATCTGTGCATTTGCTTTCACCAAAAGGAAAATGTGTTCAGTTTGCGAGGTTGTCTGCGCCTTCAAAGTTTTTCTGAGCTAGCGAAGGTGGCGGGTGTAGCACATGGGCTTGTTTGAAACCAGCGTTCTTGCATCATGTTCTTGTTTGGACTGTACTGATCAGAATAACTGACTATTTTGTCCTTCTTGATGACCTGATGCTTGATTTTGACTCGACATTGTACTTGGATTTTGTTTACTTAAGCTTCCTGCTTGATTGCTTACACCACTAAATTTGTTCGTACTTTCAGGTTCCTTCAAAATACAGCCCTTTTTATTTATTTTCCTTTTAAAAAACATTATGGTCCTTTCATCATCTGAACTGTCCGTTTGAGTTGACTATAGCTTCTCGGGAAGTGCTAAGCTGTGTACTTATGGTCCGGGAGCATTCACTGCAGTCCGTTTATCTGTTGTGCGCTGCGGTTTTCTGAACTAAATTCGTCAAAAAATCGAAGTGTTTTCTTTTCCTTGCCTTCTGATCTTTGGAGCTGGCATTCCTTGTTTCTCTTGGGATTAGTTGTTTGTGTCCATCTCCTTGTCGTCATGCTACTGTCTAGCTGTTCGGCGATTTTATTTACAGTGATGGGCAGTATTCCGATTAAAAAAATTACTCGATCTTGTCGAGATGTGGTTGATCATTAGGCCACTGAGCTCAAGCCTACTTCTATTTCATTTGTCCCTAATTTTATCGTAGATTTCTGGGTTTCCGTTTCTGCTATGCTTTTGTTTGAATTACTAGATGTTTTTATACTACTATTTCCTGGCTAGAAAGCATGCCTTTATTCTTGTCTTTTTGGTCTGAATTTGTACTTGCTTTCTCTCCTCTTCATGGCTAGGGCAGAACAGATCTGAGGGTCTACGAACATTATGCTTTACTGTGCTATTATTATATGGTAGATACCACTATGTCTTGCTGCTTGATTTGGGCAACTTGGTAAAGTTAGCTGGATTAATTTATTATTAAGGAAAGTAGAAAACGATAGTCATCTCACCATCCTCCTAATCATTGATCTTGTTCACTTTTCCCTAAGTTAAAGAATCCAATGCAAGTTGCTTCGTCACGACTTGTCTTTTGAAACAATCCAGTATTTTTGTATCACTGATGAGTGCAAAGTGAGTGGTAAGTGGCATAAAGGAGAATGTGATATGGGATCTTGTGGCAATACGCTTTCTCAGTCAGTTAACTGCATGAAGAGATCAAAGCAATCTGAGTTTTAGTCATCCAGGTGTTCGAGGGAAAAAAAAAAGAGTCATCCAGATGCATAAAAGATAAAACGATTGTGTTAGGATCAAGCGAGCATGAGAGACTTTGGATCTTAGTGGTTAACCCTGTTGCATACATCTTCTGCTTACCAACTCTGGTGGTGCTTTGGCCTGCTTTTCTTAGTTGAACTGGAATACCTGGAAAGCGAGTGTACAGTCTAGTAAACAGATACCGCATGTTTGCCTCCATTATTGGTTGATAGCGCAGCTCTTTGACGGCTCATTATAGCCTAAGATAGCTTAATACGTTATAATAAAAAAAACAGATAGCCTGATGTGTTTGTTGTTGTCATATGTTTGAGAGTGACTACTGACGATGTACAGATAGCCATACATTTGCCAGGCACACAACTGATTGTAGAGCATCTGACTTCTTAAGACTCATGAAATGGTTGGAGGAACTATTGTTAGCTATTACTACCCGCTTTAAATGTTTATGTTCTTCCTGACTTTTATGAGTCACATATATTGTTCTGCAATATGCTTTGCTTACAAGATACTGCTGATGCATGCAGATATGTGGTCTCTGACCTTGCAACAGATGTTGTCGTGCATGTTGCCGAAGTGAAATTTTACTTACACAAGGTCAGTGTCCTAATTATTTTAGCTGCACGGTTGCACTGTTGTATAACTGTTTAGAATAACAACAAGGTGGTCTAAGTAGGTACTGACTATAACAATAAAAGGTCAGCAAAATTTATGTTTTGTTTAGGACTCTTATTGAGCTGTTTCTTTTCTGTATACCATATACTGTGTTCAGTTTAATGGATATATACTCAATTTACTGTATGATACCAGTTTAGCTGAAAAGAATACCGCAGCCAAAAAAAAAAAAAAGCTTTTGGATTGTGCAACTAAAATAGTCTAACCATCAATGGCTGCATCTTATATCCAATTCCCTTATGTTTTACTTTGGGTGTCTTGGATATGATTCTTATGCTTAGCAATGTTTTATAACAAACATGACTAAATGTCTGAATAAACTGTGTTTGATTTGGCTATCATATACAGTTTCCTCTACTGTCCAAGAGCAGTAAGCTTCAGAGATTAGTTATTAAGGCCACTGAGGAGGGGAGCGATGATGTTCATATAGATGACCTTCCGGGAGGAGCGAAAACATTTGAAATTTGTGCAAAGTTCTGCTATGGGATGGTTGTTACTCTCAGTCCACACAACGTTGTTGCAACAAGATGTGCAGCAGAATATCTTGAAATGACTGAAGATATGGAAAAAGGGAACTTGATATTTAAAATTGAGGTCTTTATAAATTCTAGCATCCTTCGTAGCTGGAAAGATTCTATCATTGTTCTCCAGAGCACAAAGGCACTGTTACCTTGGTCGGAAGAGCTTAAGATTGTGGGTAGATGTATCGATGCCATTGCCTCAAAGACATCTGTGGATCCTGTCAATGTTACTTGGTCGTACAGTCATGGAAAGAAAGGAGTAGCTTGTACTGAAATAGTCGAGGCGACAGGAAAAACATCAATAGCTCCGAAAGACTGGTGGGTTGAGGACTTGTGCGAATTGGATGTTGACCTCTACAAGAGAGTTATGGTTGCTATCAAATCCAAAGGCAGAATGTCACCCGAATTAATAGGAGAGGCCCTTAAAGCCTATGCAGTTAGATGGCTGCCAGACTCATATGATGCTTTGGTTTCTGAGGATTACATGAGGAGGAACCAATGTTTGGTCGAGACAATAATATGGTTGCTGCCTTCTGACAAGAGCTCAGGCTGTTCGTGCAGATTTCTCTTGAAGCTGTTGAAAGTTGCCATATTAGTTGGAGCTGGGGAGCATGTGAAAGAAGAGCTCATGAGAAGGATCAGTTTCCAGTTGCACAAAGCTTCAGTTAAGGATCTCTTGTTACCTGCTTCTTCACCAAATGATGGTACATATGATGTTCGGTTGGTCCATAATCTTGTCCAAAGATTTGTTGCAAGAACTGCATTGTCTCATAATGGCGATTTTGTTGAGAAATCTGATGAGAAGATGATTGAGCTTAACTTTGAGCAAGAGTCCACGTTATCATTAGGAGAGCTTGTCGACAGCTATCTTTCTGAAGTAGCTTCGGATCCAGACCTTTCATTGTCTACATTTGTTGAACTAGCAACAGCCGTGCCAGAAGCCGCTAGACCTGTTCATGACAGCTTGTACTATGCGGTTGATGCATATCTCAAGGTATGCTCCGAAGTGAAAACACTTACATGCACCTGTATTCCTGCTGAATTCTTGAAACTACGCGTAGCTTGAATGTTGATATTATGAATGCATAATTGCTCATTAACTTATTTAGTCATGCGACTATTACTATCCTGCCAAGAATTGTAAAACTATTCAGTAGATGTAGTTGATGTCCGCACCTTTTATTGGATATTTGTACTTTTCCTGTTTCCCACCATGCCAACTGTCAATTTGCTTCTCTCTAATCAGGAACATCAAGACATAAGTAAAGCTGACAAAAAGAAGATTTGCAGTTTGATAGATGTCAAGAAGATCTCCATAGAAGCGTCCATGCATGCCACACAAAATGACCGCCTGCCTCTCCGGTTGGTGGTGCAAGTCCTCTTCTTCCAGCAGCTGAGAGCAGGGTCAAGCAAAGAAGTTGCTCAGGCTGAGGACAGCGCACATGCTTGTTCAAGGCCTATGCAGGATCAATGCGAACCTTGTGAAAGGCGGATACCAAAGCACCCAAACTCGCTGACTAAGCAGGTGACAAGCCTCAGCGCACGGGAAAGCGAACTCCGGATAAGTGAGCACAGGGGTGCAAGAAACAGCTTCAAGGACCATCTCGGAGGCCTCCTGATGCAGTCGCGGTCCAGGAGGATATTTGACAAGATGTGGAGCAACAAGGGACCGGGAGAGAATGGCAAAGGTTCAGAGACGTCTGGCAGTTCACATAGCCCGCCATTGTCAGCAAAGCCTGCTGAAGTGAAGCCCTCTCCTCTCCCCCCTCTTAGGAACAGGAGGTATTCTGTTTCATAGTCTCTTTGCTGTCCTCCTAGTTTAGCTCTGGGTTAGGTTGTACAGAAGAAGGAAGCTAATTACCAGCCGCTCATCCTTTTTTGTTGACTCCTCTATAAATGGAGAGGAATAGCACTATAGCAGATCGATCTGCTGTTCTCTATGTAATCATCCAGACTGTAGCTTCACTGTAGTGTCATGTAGTTTCAACTGGAGCGTAGATTCCAAGGGCCATTTGCCGTCCTTGAAAATGTTGCTGGAGAATTAAAGTGAGCAACTAAAGGTAAAAACGTTCACGAGATTTGTGTTAAACACATTGCTGTTTAGATCAGTACGCTGGGCTCGGAAAAACCAAAACACTGCCAGGAGTATGTTTCGTTTGTGCATCCTGCAGGAGTTTGTCGCTACATCTGCCATCTCAATTCACAAAGTCAAACAAAGCAGCGACATTTTCGATAGGCATGTCACTAACATATACCCAGGAATCCAACTCTTGTTAAAAACTCAATTGAGCATTTATCACTAGTAGACACCACATTCAAATGTGAAATTTGATGAATACCACAAAAAGATTCAGCAAATGGGTAAAATCTGACGCAGATAAACCTGGTCCAATTTCATTAAATCGTTATAAGGTTATAACATGGAAGACACAGCCCCTTCCATTGGGCAAATGCGCAATGCTAAATTATCTCTTTGCAAGTTCCATATCACCAAGTCTGATTTTTTTTGCAGCCAAAGAAACAGATTGATGACTGCCTCTTTAGTTTTACTAGTAACCACCCCTCAGGGCAAGCACAAGATGGAGGACAGAACCACCTTCGATGTTGTAGTCCTTCGCAGTCTTGTCATCAGCAAGCTGCTTACCAGCATAAATGAGCCTACAAGAAGAGAAACAAATGATACTTTATCAGTCTGGGCGATCCAAGAAAGAGCCTTATTACGAGCAAAATAGTAATATGCATTGGGAAGAACCGAAGGGTAGTAGTTGTGCAGTTCAAAGCTGACCTTTGCTGCACAGGAGGAATGCCTTCTTTCTCTTCAACACGCTCCTTGATCCTGTCAATCGTGTCAGTGGGTTCGATGTCAATTTCGATTTCTTTCCCAGTGAGAGTCTTGACCTTGATCATTGTCCCACCCCTGAGCCTGAGGACCAAATGAAGAGTTGACTCCTTCTGAATGTTGTAGTCAGCCAGCGTGCGTCCATCCTCTAGCTGCTTGCCAGCAAATATTAAACGCTGTTGATCCGGAGGAATCCCTTCCTTATCCTGAGAGAATGAAGAAAGTTACATGTCAGCCCACTGCATCCAACAGCCAGATGTAGCGGCCACTAAGATATTATTGTGCTCCCAACACAATCGCGCTAGGAACAAATGGTATAGACCAAATGATCTAATTCACAAATTTCAAGGATAATGATTGGACACGTGCTTTTCTTATAGAAAATGATTGAACAGGACAATACAGAGATCTTAATTGAAAAAAATCAGTATCTTCAACCGTTGCAGGGAAATTAGTGAACACATCTATACAAGTTCACAATTTCTATTATATATGATAGACATTGCTGTGACTAGAGCAAAGAACTGAACAACACAACCAACTTGCCTGAAACTCTGTTAGATGAATCTAGGAGCGACTAACATTACTGGCTCAGTGCAATTCTATTAGTACGTAAGATAATTTTTTTGGTTGAATTCTTGAAACAATCAGGTAAATTTGATACAACTCTGGGGCGTGAGTGAGTTAACGGAAGTATATGGAAGACAACAGCTCTGTTTGCTCAGGGAATGCGCTCAATCAATTTCCCTCGAGCAATCCTAATTGCGCTAATATAATTTCCGCGGAATTTACCTGAATAAACATAATTCTGAGTGGCTAAATCCAACAAATGCGGTATGAACACTATCAGACCCTAATCAAACGTGCATAGATAAACAGCACAACAACTAGGGCAAACCTGAGAACTAAATAACCAACAGTACACATCTCGATTACCCAGCGCGGAGCTAGCCCTCCACACACCAACTCATCAAGGGAGCAGCCAAGAACTGCGAGCAGGAGCTGGATGGAACGGCGCTCACCTGGATTTTGGCCTTGACGTTGTCGATGGTGTCGCTGCTCTCCACCTCGAGGGTGATGGTCTTCCCGGTCAGGGTCTTCACGAAGATCTGCATCTTCTCCTCTCCTCTCTCTCGCTGGGGGTCAAGGAACTCGACGGCGTCAAATTCGAACTGCGTGAGAACGAAGCGGAAGGAGAACCTAAAATTCCGTCCTTTTTCTATTTCTTGATGATTGGTTTTCCTCACCGGTTGCCTGGATTTATAGGGGACGGTTGACCCGGTACTCCGACTCGAGTTTTTTTTTTTTTTTAGACAGTACTCCAACTCGAGTTGAGTTCCTTCAATTGTGATTTTTTAATAATTATATTGTAACAGTGTTAATTAATAATTATTAAAGATAAGAAATGTCAACCTATCTTATAATTGTTTTTCCCAAAATATTAATTTGAATATTTTTTAAAAATAGCTTCTCACTTCAATGTCTTAGTAGTAGTATCATCTTTTTTTTCCAAGTCTTCTAGCAAGAGCTGCCAGACATTATCCCTAGTGGTTATTGATGCTGCTTTATAGCTTGAGGTCCAACACTAAAGATAATCAGATTTTAACATTGCATTATAAATTCAAAAAAAATTCTACTACCATGCAATAGTGATTAAAAATTCTATCTGCATATGCTTTTATTAAGGGCTCTCGTCATCAGTAATCTGTGATATCCTAACTTAGGTCTTAATGGGTTGATAAAATACTCATACTAATAAATTATAACATCTCTTTTAGAAGCTTATCTTTAAAGAACTCTATACCAATAAGTTATAGCATGTTTCAGAATCTTATCTTTAAATAACTTTGAGATTAAGCATGCTTGGCCTAGCGCGATGGATGACAGATCGGAAAGTTATTTCCGAGTGCACACGAGTGAGGACAAAGTGCGCAAAAAAGACTCATGTTGGTCCGTGAGAAAAGTCTTGAAGTACTAGAGAGTGCCAGGTGTAAGCGGGTCCGGTCTCAAAGGAGCGGGACGTTATATTTGGTATTAGTGCCGACTCTCGTGGTTTTCACAGACGTGTGAGATTGCAGTTGAGTAGGCATGATATGCATGACTGATGTGCGTCCGGAGTGATCACACAGCATAACACATACGCTGTCACTGGGCGCAAAGACGTGGTCAAGAGTGAAAGTTCCTGGCTTAGGGTTGACCGACGAGAACGTCAGTCTTCTAAGAAGGTGAGAGTGTGATATCCTGACTCAGGGGTTAATAGGATTGATAGAATACTTATATCAACAAGTTATAACTTTTTTCTGAAAACTTATCACTAAAGAACTTTGAGATTAAACGTGTTTGGTCTAGAGTGATAGGTGACGGATCAAGGAGTTATCTCTGGATACACATAAGTAAGGACAAAGTGCGAACATGATGTGATTGTTGTTGTCAATATGTTTGAGAGAGTGACTAGTGACGATGTACAGATAGCGATACATTTACCAGGCAAACAACTGATTGTAGAGCATATGGCTTCTTAAGACTCATGAAATGGTTGGAGGAATTATTACTACCCATTTTAAATATTTATGTTCTTCCTGACTTTTATGAGTCACAAATATTATTCTGCAATATGATTTGCTTATAAGATCAAATATTATTTTGCAATATGATTTTCTTACAAGATGTTGCTGATGCATGTAGATATGTGGTCTTTGACCTTGCAACAGATGTTATCGAGCATGTTACTGAAGTGAAATTTTACTTACACAAGGTCAGTGTCCTAATTATTTTAGCTGGACGGTTGCACTGTTGTATAACTGTTTAGAATAAGGGTTAATTACAAAAATCATCCCATAATTCATTTGGAGTTGGACCCAGCCATAAGTTATTTTGTTGTAAATCCCTATCCATCCAATAAGTTATGTTGCAAAAATCATCCTAATATATACATATTTAATTTATTCAACATATTTTTAATTTTTTTTGGAGTAGCCATTGATGTTCTTGACAAACATATAAGATTTTAAAAGTATAATCTTCATATTTTTATTAAGAATATGTAGCAAAAATGTCAACTAAACTTCGAACTGTGTTTCACAAAGTTTGAAATTCAAATATATTTTTTGTGAAAATAAGAGGAATTACACATTAAAAATCTTTAACAATATTAAACTTATTTAACTTAGTTTATTTTTAAATTTTTATCAATAAAAATATATAAAATCAATTAAACATGTGTTAATTAGGATGGTTTTTGCAACTAAATTCAATAGGTGGGTGGGAATTTACAACAAAAATGTTTATGAGTGGAAATCTCAAACTCAAAGTAACTTATGGGATGATTTATGCAATTATCCATTAGAATAACAACAAGGTGGTCTATGTAGGTACTGACTATAACAATAAAAGGTTCAGCTTAACGAATATACCATATATTGAGTTGTCTCTTTTCTGTATACCATATATTGTGTTCAGCTTAACGAATATATACTCAATTTACTGTATGATACCAGTTTAGCTGAAAAAATACCGCAGCTAAAAAAAACTTTTAAGAAAATCTCCATAGAAGCGTCCATGCATGCCACACAAAATGACCGCCTGCCTCTCCGGTTGGTGGTGCAAGTCCTCTTCTTCTAGTAGCTAAGGGCTGGGTCAAGCAAAGAAGTTGCTCAGGCTGAGGACAGCGCACATGCTTGTTCAAGGCCTATGCCGGATCAATGGCAACCTTGTGAAAGGCGGATACCAAAGCACCCAAACTCGCTGCTAAGCAGCTGACAAGCCTCAGCGCACGGCAAAGCGAACACCGGATCAGTGAGCATAGGGGTGAAAGAAACATCTTCTAAGGACCATCTCGGAGGCCTCCAGATGCAGTCACAGTCCAAGAGGATATTTGACAAGATGTGGAGCAGCAAGGGACCGGGAGAGAATGGCAAAGGTTCAGAGACGTCTGGCAGTTCACATAGCCCACCATTGTCGGCAAAGCCTGCTGAAGTAAAGCCCTCTCCTCTTCCCCCTCTTTTTTTTTTGAAATGGAAAGACACTTTCATTACTTAGGTGTCGCAACCCTATACCAAAATATAGAGTGTGCCGTACAGGATCACCTCGGAAGATGATTAACGAAGTAACCATATATAGTGTTCACACATGAACATCCATCATTTACAAAGATATATCATTAAGTGCATAATATTACAAGTTCAAGAGTCATAGCGGAAGCAAATTTAGTCACATTACCATACATATATTTTTGGTTCAGATTACATAAATATGCGAAAGCGGAAAATACGATAAAACACGACGTAGAAAAACTAAGTAAACCATGCCGGCCCTAGGGCAATGGCTCACTCCTCTTGGTTAGGAGAGCTGGGGACCCATTCAATGGTCTAGTTCTGGGGCTCTTCACCTTCCCACACAACTTTGTTACACAATCACAATAAATAGCTTGAGGAAAACCTAAAAAATCATATAATCGCAAAGCCTGAGTATCTAGCATACTCCGCAAGACTTACCCGTCCAAAAGGTTTACTAAAACCGACTCCTAATATGCAGGGGGCTGACCGGGCTTATTTGATATTTGCATAAAAAGCACCTATTAATTCTATACTGCAATGCTATTCTTTAACCAAGATTTTTAATAGCTTATTGCAGAAAAGTAACTGTAGTTGAACCTAGCTAGCTGCTAAGACTTGTACAGATATAAAGAACAATACAACATAGCAATATGTAGCCATAGAGTAAATAAATTTTAGCTTCATAACCAACTTCTGTACTTAAAGTATCATTGCCACTGCTCGAAACAAGAGGTACTTATAACCGCGAGGGACGGCAATTCGAATCGATTTATATCCTGCAGGAGAAAAACCCAAGTACACGACATACACATCATTTAAGAACACGTATGACCACCGTTCACGAGATTGCGATAAAGTCGATCCGGGGCCATCGATCCCAAGTACACGTCCTCCCCGCGATACAGCACTTCGTATCCGAGGCTTAACCCGTGCACTCTCCAGCGGTCCTCAACCCGTGCATCCACCGTGCCATTCACCTCACCTCTGGATCGATGAGTAATACCGTCCAACAATACGGCGCCCAAGTTACTAGGTTTACCAATTCCCATATAAAGGTATGCACTTGGTGTTGTTCAATGCTTGTCCGCGGAGTTGCAACAATAGGTTCTCAAATTTTAACCAATTTCATTCTTCATGTGAATCATGATTGAATCAAGTGATCCCATAACCTATCGTTGACTCCACTAGGTTAAGCCTAGCAGTTGCTAACGAAAAGGCTTACTAATGTAAACTAATTAGAGGTCATAGTTTGTTTATGCAAGTGGGTTTCCATCCGAGCCCTATACCTAATGCACAATACAATATTCCTATATTGTGACAAAATAAAAAAAGGACTCGCAATTAAATAGGTGTGTACCGGGGCTTGCCTTGAGAGTGATCGTAGTTAGAGTTTTCGATGAGGTTTAGCTCAACTTCGGGCTCCTCGGGGTTGCTTGCCACGGCCTTGCTCCCGGTCTCGCTTCCTAGTCAATGCAGTGCAATGCACGGTAAGGATTTGGATGATGATTCAGGGCACTTCCTCAATAAATAGAATTGACGGAATGATGCTCATGCATGAGATGGTATGCTTGCATAACATTCTGGGCAATTACTTGATTTAAGGGGACAAACTTCTAATTAGGGAAGTATGAGGCATTGCAATTACTAAGCACATCACCTATATCTCAAATAAAAGCATACCTTTGGTGCTAGGGAATTAACAAGGTATTTTACATGGGTGTGTTAAGGCCTACTTAGCAGACATGCAAAGCCTCTTAATTAAATTCCTAAAAGTTGACGTGCACACTTTTAAATATAAATCGATCTAGATATATATAAGCTAATCATGAAACATGAGCATACAATGGGGAGTAAGAAACCTTACTGCAAGTCAAGATTAACATGCTGTATGAACAGCCCCAGAGATTAATTTATCCCTAATAACAACTATATGCATATATAAGGCAATATTTACATTGAAATTTCCTAAGCTAATTATCGAATGAGCAAATTAATAGCAAAAAGCATACTGATGGTGCCCACAATTTTTACATGAGAATTTATAGACATGCAGAAATGCCCAAAGAACAGGAGTACTACATTTCATGATTAAAATCCTAACCAAGAATTTATATAAATTCATTTACTAAAAATGGAGATTATGTAATAACACTAAAAATATGCATAAAAATGAAAATGTGCTTTTGCAGAAAGTTTAGAGATGCCATGATATGCTTACTAAATAATTTTCATGATTTTACCATTTATATACTTTTACTTATGAATTTAATACTCTTAGCAGGGTTCTAACTTTGGTGATTTAATTTCATTAATATACTGCATAACCTTGGCTCTCATCTTGTTTTTCTGGTAGAGGGGAATTTTAGGAGCCGAGAAAAATTAGTTTCACATTTTTCCCCCTTTTAGTTATCAAGTTATTGAATTTTGAAAATTTAAACAGAGTTCACCCTTATTTACAATTTTGCCATTCACCGATTTGAAATCGGCACTGCGCGCGCACGCCTGGCTCGCCGGAGCGCGGCTAGAGCTCACCGGAGAAGGGGAAGGAGGGGTCGAGGATGGCTGGCGGCTGGACCAAATCGGTCGACGCGTTGCGGGGGCTCAGTTGGTGGGGTCGGAGGGAGGGGGCTCACCGGAAGTCCTGCCGACGACGAGGAGCGGCGGCAGGGGAAAATCCGGCGGCGTCGCGCGTCATGCACCGAGGGAGAGGGAGGTCGCGAGGGTCGGTGAGCTTCACCGAGGGTCGTAGATGGCCGGCGTCGAGGAAGTAGTCGAGGAGGGAGGCCGGAGGAGGGTTCTCATTGGCGAGGTGGACGACTCCCGACGACGGCGGCTACCTTTCTTCGCGAAATACCGGTGAGACTCTGCGACACAGAGGGAGCAGGTCAGAGGAGCTGCTAGAGGAGTTGCTCGCGTGTCGAATTGAGAAGAAAGAGGTGACGTGGAAGCTGCCTAGTCGCTGCTGGACCCGACGGCGGCCATGGCGGCGGGAGCAGAGGTTTTCGCCTGTTCTTGCGGAAGAGGAGGAAAGAGGCGAGGGCAAGGCATCTGGTTTCATGGGGGAGCCTGGGAATCGTGTGGCGCATGTGCGAGCGAAGAGAGAGGAGTAGGAGGGGAAAGCCTCGGGCAGCTGCTGCCTTAAGTGCCGATCGGCAGAGAGAGAGAGCAGAGAGAAGAGTGAGCTGGCCGTCGGGAATTGACTCGCCGGTGGGGGGGGGGGGGCTCCAATGCTGGCCGGTGGCACATGAGCGAGTAGCGGAGCAGTGATCAGGATGGGTGGAGAGAGGAGGGTGATCGGTGGCTGGCGGAGGGGGGGGGGGGGGGGTACGGTGCTGTCGATTGTTGAGTGGACCAAAGGCAAGAGAAGAGTGTTGACCCTTTGACTGGAAATAGTGTTCTGTACTTTGCCAAATTCTCCAAGTTTCGGTGCTCCAATCTTCATGCCAGGTTTTGTGCATGTCCAAAAAACTATATTCTCCAACTTTGCTTTTGGGGCCATGTTGAAATTCCGGTTGGAGAATTTATGAGAAATCCTGGAACAGAGGTATTTTTCTCTGCACTTAGGGAATTTTTAAGGGTATTAAACCTTTACCAAAAATTCTGATAAATTCCCCAAAATTCATTCTTGACATGATCCACTGTAATGTGCAAAAACATTGGCACACTTTCATTGAGTTTTGTACTGTTTGTGAAATGCTATTAATTGGCCAAAATTATGGATTTAATCAATTAAATTTATTCCTCTTTTTCTTTGGCACTTTAATCATTTGAAATTTTTAATTAGCCAGCAATTTAACATTAAGGTTAGCTTAATCAACTTTTTGTGATACAAGGCAGGAGAATACCCACAAAGGGGTTATCCTCCGGGGCACAAACACAACCCCTAGCAGCAAAAGCATGTGCTACATCATTACATTCTCGTGGGACAAAACAAAATCGGAAACAATGAAAGTTTAATCTTAAGGCTTCCTTCAACTCTTCCACCAGATTACCAAAACTTGATAATTGTTGCCCGTCCGATAACACAACCAGCTTCATCATTAGCACATCAGTTTCAATGAGCACGTGTGCCACTCCAATCTCCACTGCGGCGTGAACTCCCTGCAAACACGCCACCACTTCTGCTTGGAAGGGACTGAGCACATGTGAGATTTCCTCGCCTGACAACGACCACATCCCCATCAGAGTCTTGAATAACAAAGCCCCATCCACCTACCCGTTATTTCGATTGAAAGCCGCATCGCAATTGATCTTTAGAACCTCCACCAGTGGTTTCTTCCATTTTCCTTTAACTCTCCTCCTTTTCTCCCCAACATTCTTAAATGCTAATAACCTCTATAACACTAGATATTATGCGCCAAGAAACTTTGCTCCTCCTTTCTCCTTCTCTGATTCTATTTCGCTCAGACCACCAAGACTAGAGGAGCACCACAATCCATGTTTGCTCAGCCATGTCCAAGTCCAGGATGTATTTCAGCACCTATTTTTGATTTTGCATAGCTGCCAACGCGACCATGCTCCATCGCTAGCTCACACCATATATGCTTCACCCCCTTGCACTTAAAGTATAATTGTCCACCATCTTCGTCCAGTCAATTGCAAACCACACATTTAGTATCCAGCGTCATACGACCCTGCTTCAGATTGACATGCAATGAGTGGCTATTATGTGACATTCTTCACAAAAAATGTTTGATCTTACTCGGACATCTCATCCCCCATAGTTTCTCCCACAGCAACTCATCAAATGCTCCCCCTCCACTCGACCCAACTGCACCTCCCCGAACTCTTCCACATACGATATCATCCTGACAAAGCTTATACACACTCTTGATCGAGAAAATCCCATGTGTGTCAACAGGGGCAGAGGTAGAGCCACAGGGGGTGCTGCCTGTGCTGTAGCACCCCCTTGGTCATTAAAATTCCAAGTTAACTTTTTAATTGATTTAGAAAATTATCAGATAAAATATCCAATAAACAGTCCAATTAGATTGACAACGAGTGGTCAGCACCCCCTTCAATGGTTTGCTGGCTCCACCCCTGGGTGTCAAAGTTCCAGGCAATAACATTCTCCCTACCCTGGTGAACTAGGCAAGAATAATCCTCCAATCTTCTTCCCAAAAAATCTCCTTGACAAGGTCGTAATCCCATGATCCCGTAACCAGACTAATCAGATCAGCCACCTGGGTAATAACAGTAGCACCCCGAGGTGTTATCGGTTTTCTTGTCCAGTCGTTCGACAACCACAGGTTCAACATATATTCAGATTTTCACCATCCCCCACTCGCCACATTATCCCTTTCTTTAGCAGCTTAATTCCTCGAAGAATGCTCCTCCATGTATACGACATGTTCTGAAGGTGCATCTAGGATCCCCTAACGGATTTTGGTGTATGATGACTAAAGATTAAAATTGTGCTAACATGTTCATGAGTAAAATATGCAGATAATCAAATTATTATTCAATCCCACACTTGCAAGATGATTGTTTTACTCCCAAAAAAAAGAAAAGAGAAATGAACTCAAGTGCTTCAAGTGTAGCTTTTTGTTTTTGATTGAGTCATAGGTTTGCCACACTATCAATGGGGGTAAAACCAATCTTGCTATGAAGGGAAATTATGTGCTTAAGCCAACCGCAAATCTTTGAGAAACGTTTAGCCAACCAAAAGCCAAAAAGAACCAACCAGTTCTGAGCCAAACAGAGAGCAGTGGAACTTCCGTAAGGGCGTGAGTCCCCTCACGGAAGTTCTATCAGTGCCCAGCTTCAAACTCCAGCAAACCCGAGAGCTACGGAAGTTCCGTGGCCTCTGCCACGGAAGTTCCGTCTTTCTCTGCTTTCTTTTTGTCGCAAACCCGAGAGCGACGGAAGTTCCGTAAGCTCCATCACGGAAGTTTCGTCGTTTCTAAATTAGTTGAATTCCTACCTCGCGCAACGGCTATTTTTAAAATGACAGAAGTTCCGTGGGTTCTCACGGAAGTTCCGTCAGACTCAGAAAACACCCTAACGGCTAGTTTTTGAGAGAGCTCTATAAATAGCCTACCCATTCCCCCGTGGGAAGGGTTGGACATCTTGGCATTTCACTCATTCTTCAGCTAAAGCTCTCCCTTCTCACTCCTAGACTTGTTCTTGAGATTCAAAGAAAAGTGAGAGAGATCCAACCACAAAAAGATTGATTCCATCCACTCAAAAGCTTGAGCATATCTTTCCCTCCCCAAACAAGATTTGGTTTGCTTGTTACTCTTGGAGACTTGGTCTCCTAGATGGCTAGGCGTTTCCCATGAGCTCCCAACTTGTTATGGTGAGATGAGGGCGTTTGTGAAGGTGTGATTCGCCTCCGGAGGAAAGAAATCAAATGGAGAAAGAAATCCGAGCGCGATCTTCGTGATTGCTTGGCGGGGAAAAGGGTTGAGAGAGACCCGGCCACTTTGTGTGGCTCCTCAACGAGGACGTAGGAACTACTTAGTGTGGTTGCCGAACCTCGGACTAATTACTTGTGTCTCTGTTTACATTCCCACATTTCTTATTGTGATTGTGTATTCTTTTCATATTATTGTGCTCGATTCACTTGTTAATTATGTTGCTAGCTATCTATCAAGGAACCCTAGGTGTGCATTGCTGTAGCTTCACTACTGTCAAGTATCGTATCTCTTTCTCTTAGTTATCCGCATTTCAATTAGTTTTAGAGAAAGGATTGGTGAAGTTCTGTCATTTGATAGAACTTTCGTGGTGATGGAAGTTCCGTCGTTTCTGTTTTTGATCAAAGCTTAGTGCTTTTTCAGGTTTATTTTTAAATTGCCTATCCACCCCCTTCTAGGCAACTTTTAATTGGTATCAGAGCCATAATCTTCTACAAGGCTTAAAAGCTTGAAGGTTAAAGAATGTCGAAGTCGGAGAAAGGCGACAAGCCTCAAGATCTTGCTTTGGTAAGCAAAGGAAGTGATTTGCATACGGCCATGCCATTCAACTATGCCGATGTGGCGAACATTCTTGGTAGTGGAAGTGGAAGATTGACTTATTTCGAAGGCAAAGATTTTAGTTGGTACAAGCATCAGATAAAGATGTACTTGATGTGCATCGGTCCTCCGATTTGGGAAATTGTGGAGAAAGAATATACTTTGGAGAATGAAGAAAATCCCACAACAGTGGATCAGCTTAATATATATCGCAATGCTCAAGCGGTATCGACCATTCTCTCATCCTTGAACCCCAAGGAATACTCAAGAGTCTCCGGAATTGAGAATGCCCACAAAATTTGGAAGAAACTCATATGTGCTCATGAAGGAGTAGATGTGGTGAAGAAGTCAAGACTTCAAGTGCTCAAGAATCAATTCAACTTCTTTGTCATGAACAAGGTAGAAGAGCCTCAACAAACACATGATAGGCTCATGGATATTATCAATGAAAGAAGATCCTATGGAGACAATATCAAAGATGAAGAAGTCAATTACAAGCTTCTCATGGCTCTTAGGATGTGGAACCCAACACTATGCACCATCATTGAGGAGAAGGATGGGTTTGAGAGCTTCACAACCGATGAAGTGATTGGAAGAATCAATACCCATAAGAGTCATGATGATGAGGGAAAAAGAGTGAATGTGCTCATTGGTGATGAGAGCTCAAGCAAGAAGGACATAACTCTCAAGGCAAATGATGATGAATATTATGACAATGATGATGAAGAAGAAGACAATAATGAGTTTGCCTTATTCATCAAGAAATTTGGCAAATATATGATCAAGAATGGCTTCACCAAGAAAAGCTTTGACAAGGCAAAAGCTAGAAGAACAAATAGAAGATGCTATGAGTGTCATGAACAAGAACACATGATTGCTGATTATCCAAGGCTAAATGGCAAGGGCAAAAAGAATGAAAAGTACAACAACAAGAACAAGCCCAACAAGAAGCCATACAATAAGGGGCAAGCTCACATTGGCCAAGAGTACATCTCCGATGATGATGATGAAGATGATGAGGGTGGCATTGCCATCATAGCCATTGGTCTACCACCGGCCAAGAAGTCACTCTTCAACAACCTCACCGATGATGAAGATGATGCTCCCCGGTGCTTCACGGTAAAGGAAAGCAAGCTATCTCTTTGTTCTAATTTCAATCCCTCTTATTGTAGTGATGAAGAGAAGGACTTGGTCCCCTCTATGCAAGAAATGATGAAAATGCTAGGTAAACTTAATGAGGAGATTGAGGGTAAAGAAAGAATCCTCTAAAGGCAAGAGGAGCTACTCATTAAAGAAAAAGAAAAGAACCTTGAGCTCACAAAGCAACTTGATCAAGAAAGGGAGAAGAACAAGAGCTTGACTAATGACCTTGGCAAGGCCAAAGAGTCAAGTGATTCATGCACCTTAACCAACAAGAAGCTCCAAGACAGATGTAGCTCATTAATAGAGGAGAACAAAGCTCTTGTGAAATCAATTGAGGATCTCAAGTTGAGATCACAATCTTTGTTGAAGAGGTTGGAATCTTCCCAAGCTTCAACAAGCAAAGGTTGTGGAAGGTGTCACAACATCAATATTGAGATGATTGCCAAGCAAGATGCAACCATTGAAAAGCTATCCAACCAAGTCAAGGAACTTGAGAAGAAGGCTCAAATAGAAACCACAAGAAAGATTGTTGGTGAGCCAAGAGCCTCTCATGATAAGAGAGGATAAGGATACAACAAGAATGCACCTAAGAAGGGCTACAACAAGAGACGCAACGTTGTACCCGAAGGCAAGGGAAAGCAAGTAGCACAAGAGAAGACAATCAAGCCTAAGAATGCCTCCCAAGTCAACAAGAACAACAAGACCTCTACCATATCCTTTTATGATGCCTCTTATGTACTAACCCGTAATGCTTATGGTAGAGTGGTTGCAAAGTTTGTTGGGCCACATGACGTAAGGTGGAAGCCTTGTGTGTGGCTGTCCAAGGTTCTTGTATCTAGTGTTAAGGGACCCAAACCAACTTGGGTGCCTAAAACACATGCTTGATTTTTCTTTGTAGGAATACTCCTTCGGTGGGGCAACATGGGTACTTGATAGTGGGTGCTCAAATCATATGACCGGAGAGAGATCAATGTTCTCCACACTTGATCATGACAATCTACCAAGTGGAGGTATATCATTTGGGAATGACAACAAAGAAAAGGTAATTGGTCGTGGTCGGATTGCCATCACCCACGACCTTTCAATTGGTAATGCTTATCTTGTGAATGGTCTAGGATACAACTTGATATCCGTTTCACAACTTTGTGAGATGGGCTATAGTTGTCTCTTTGATGATAATGGTGTGACCATTTTTAGGAAGAAGGATTCTTCAATAGCTTTCAAAGGGTATTTAGAGGACAAGATCTATGTTGTTGATTTTACCAACAGGGAGGGATCTAACCTAAATGCTTGCTTGGTCGCTAAAACCACCTTGGGTTGGCTATGGCATCGCCGGCTAGCTCATGTTGGGACGAGGAACCTTTCAAAACTCCTAAAAGGAGGTCACGTCATTGGACTAAAAGATGTTGCTTTTGAGAAGGACAAGATATGTAGCGCATGTCAAGCCAGAAAGCAAATTGGAGCGGCACATCCATCCAAGACAATGATGACAACGACAAGACCATTGGAGATGCTACACATGGACTTATTTGGACCGGCCACCTACATAAGCATTGGCGGTAACAAATACGGTCTTGTGATTGTTGATAATTATTCACGTTTCACTTGGGTATTCTTTTTGAAGGACAAAAGTGAAACACAAGGTATCCTAAAGAGGTTTTTGAGAAGAGCACAAAATGAGTATGAAGTGAAGATCAAGAAGATAAGGAGTGACAATAGAACCGAATTCAAGAACACTCAAGTAGAAGAATATCTTAATGAAGAAGGCATCAAGCATAAATTCTCCGCCCCGTACACTTCACAACAAAATGATGTAGTCGAAAGAAAGAACCGCACACTCATAGAGATGGCAAGAACAATGCTTGATGAGTACAAGATGCCGGACACCTTTTGGGCCGAAGCCATCAACACCGCATGCCATGCAACAAATAGACTATATCTTCACAAGATTTTGAAGAAAACACCTTATGAGCTTCTCGCTAGTAACCTTCCCAATGTCTCATATTTTTGGGTTTTTGGGAGCAAATGCTTTATTCTTAACAAAAAACCAAAATACTCTAAGTTTGCTCTCAAGACTCATGAAGGTTTCCTCCTTGGTTATGAAACTAATGTCTATGCATATTGTGTCTTTAACAAAGACACCGAAGTTGTTGAAATAACCCAGGATGTGCAATTTGATGAATCTAATGGCTCTCAAGTAGAGCAAGTTAATCCAAGTGATGTAGGTGATGAAGCTCCTTGTGATGCAATAAGGAATTTGGCTATTGGTGAAATAAGACCAGAAGACACAAACTCCAATCAAGATGAACCATCTTCCTCAAACCAAGATGAGTCTCCACAACAAGATGAACAAGATCAAGGAAGTGGCCAAGATCATGGTGACAATCATGTTCAAGGCTATGACCAAAATCAAGTTCAAGATGGTGATGTGAATAATACTCAAGATATGAACAATTAAGAAGAGGAAGATGCATCTAGGCGAATTCACCCACGTGTCCGATAAAGCATTCAGAAAGATCACCTCGTTGACAACATTCTTGGTGATATCCAAAAGAGGGTAACCACTAGATCCCGAATGGCTACGTTTTGTCATCATTACTCGTTTGTTTCCTCTATGGAACCTCTTAGGGTGGAACAAGCACTCCAAGACTCGGATTGGGTGATGGCCATGCAAGAAGAGTTGAACAACTTTGACAGAAACAAGGTGTGGTCATTGGAGGAAAGACCCAAGCAAAATGTTGTAGGTACAAAATGGGTGTTTCGTAACAAGCAAGATGAGTATTATGTGGTGGTGAGAAACAAGGCAAGACTTGTTGCAAAAGTCTACTCACAAGTTTAAGGTTTGGACTTTGGTAAAACTTATGCACCCGTAGCTAGGCTTGAGTCAATTCATATTTTACTTGCCTATGCTACTCACCATGGCTTTAAGCTTTTTTAAATGGATGTGAAAAGTGTATTTCTTAATGGCCCTATTCAAGAGGAGTTGTATGTAGAACAACCTCTGGGGTTTGAAGACCCAAAGAAGTCAAACCATGTCTACAAGCTTCACAAAGCTCTCTACGGCCTCAAGCAAGCTTCCCGAGCTTGGTATGAACACCTCAAGGGATACTTGATCAACAAAGGCTCCACAATTGGCAAGGTCAATCCTACTCTCTTCACAAGAAAAGTTGATAATGATATTTTTGTATGCCAAATATATGTTGATGATATTATATTTGGTTCTACTAATCAATCTTTTTGTGATGAGTTTGCCAAGATTATGACGAGGAAGTTTGAAATGTCCATGATAGGGGAGTTGAAGTTCTTTCTTGGTTTTCAAGTCAAGCAACTTGAAGAAGGAACATTCATAAGTCAAACCAAGTACACTCAAGATATACTCAAGAAGTTTGACATGGAGAATGCAAACCCCAACAAGACTCTCATGAAGACAAATGGACATTTTGGACTAGATGTAAACGGTAAGCCCATGGATCAAAAGATATATCGATCCATGATTGACTCTTTGCTTTATCTTTATGCATCTAGGTCCGATATCATGCTTAGTGTGTGCATGCGTGCAAGGTTCCAAGAGGCTCCGAAGGAAAGTCACTTAGTGGATGTCAAAAGAATCTTGAGATATTTAGTTCACACACCAAACCTAGGATTGTGGTATCTGAAGGGTTCCAAGTTCAAGCTAGTCAGTTATTCTGATGCCGACTACGCTGGATGTAAAGTGGATAGGAAAAGCACCTCCGGGACTTGGCAATTCTTGGGTAGGTCCCTTGTGTCATGGTCATCCAAGAAACAAAATTCCGTTGCCCGATCCACAGTCAAAGTGGAGTATGTTGTAGCCGGAAGTTGTTGTGCTTAACTACTTTGGATGCGACAAACTCTAAAGGACTTTGGGTACAGTATGACCAAAGTTCCCCTCCTATGTGATAATGAGAGTGCCATCATGATTGCATATAACCCTATTGATCATAATAGGACTAAGCATATAGATATCCGTCACCACTTCTTGAGAGATCATTTCATAAAGGGGGATTTTGAGATTAGCTATGTGAGAACTGATAAAGAATTAGCCGATATATTTACCAAACCCCTAGATGAGAAGAGGTTTTGTGAGTTTAGAAGTGAGCTGAATATCTTGGATTCATCCAATGTGGAGTAGAACCTTGTGCATTGCTTGATGTATTGTTGATCGTGCAAAAGAACTTGAAACCAAAATTCTTCAAAATTAATTTATGTCTTTGACTTCAAAAACATATGATGATTTTGATCAATAGATCATACTGCTGGAACTTGTGAATATAGCTTGGAATGTTTGATTGTCACTATTCACAAGTTTGGAACAAATATATCTCTTTATATATATTTAACTTGTCCAATAGTTTTTTCAGTTAATGGAAGCAGTTCTGTGTTCCAGACAGAGAACGACGGAACTTCCGTCATCCTTTGTTAAAGGAACCCGAGGGTCACGTAAGTTATGTGATAACTTCCGTGAAATTCAAACCGTTTTGCTCAAGACCCGAGAGCGATGGAACTTTCGTCACCCAATGACGGAACTTCCGTCGGCTCCAGGTTAAGTGGCCCGAGCTCCTCCTTCTTCCTTATCCAACCGGCCATTATTTCTTTTCTCCCTCTCACTCCTCTCCTCAAACCCTAAGTGGCGATTTGCGGCGATTTGAAGATTCAACCGGCGTTTTCTTTGGATTAGGTAGAGATTCCACTCTTCCCCCATAGAAGTTCCGCGATCTCCATCGAGTTTTCTTTGCTTCAAGGCATCGAGAACAAGAATCAAGTGGACCTGCTCAGACTATGAGAGTTGAGCAAGTAGGATCCCTCCCTCCTAGGAGAGCTCGTGATAAAGCAAAGGCACCAACAAAGGAGCAAAGTTCGCGGCTACGGAAAGGAGCTAGAGGTGGCTCCATGGAGATTGTTGAGGATCTTCGTGTTCGAGCTCCTGTCTATCCGGATGATTATGTGTACAAGGACTACAAGAAGGACCTTGACGCTCTTATTGAGGCGATACAACAAAATCCTATGCTAGTGGAAGAACAAGAAGCCACCGACTACCGGTTCTACACTTGGTTCTAACAAGATTACTACATGTCTATGCTTATTGACAAGAACCAGAAGAATAGATTGACAACACATCAATGGATCGATTGGTCCTACATGGAGTCAAAGAATAATCAGGTGTTCAATGACATCATCCAAGTATGTAAGGATCGAGGTGTGTATGACCTCATGGGATTCAACTATGATTGGAATAAGGAAGTCATTTGTCAGTTCTACTCTATTCTCTTTCTTGATGCCAAGGGTACTCTCCATTGGAGGACACAAGGTATGGAGTATTCGGTCTCGGCCAGTCGATTTGCTAGCTACCTCTTCCAAGGAAGTGAGGACCGTAAGAGGGAGATCATTTCTAATAAAGTTGTGATGAAAGAAAAGGAAATGGCTTTCATGTACTATGAGAAGTGTCCAAATGTGTTTGGAACTACCAATGGACTTCACAACTTCTATTTCACCCTCAACCGGATGCTGAGAGTCACCATTGCACCCAAGGGAGACTATGCAACTGCCATTATAAAATCCTCAAGAAACATTCTTGCTAGGTTTGCTCCAGATGCCATTCCGTTTTGTGTTATGGACTTCATCACAAATGACATTCACATGTCATCTATTGACACCCGAAAATCTCTTCCATATGCTCCGTATCTTATAAGGATGATAAAAGCTAAAACAGGGCTTATATTTGAGAAGGAGTGCAAGCACACCCCCTTGAGGCCTAGGGTGCAAGCCGTGACTAAACCCATGTTTGCCTAACCAACTGGTGTATCTTCTACTAGGCGAGATAGACTTGCTAGAACTCATGCAGAGAAAGCTCAAGAGGCAGTAGCAGCAGTAGCTTGACCATCCTTATTGGCTCCTCCTCCTCCTCCTTCGGAAGATCACCGCCGTCCATCTTCTCCCATTGTATCCTTTCATAAAAGCATTTTCAATGCTTGTTGCTTCAATGCAAAGGAGAACTAGGAGAACAAGAGGAGAATCAAGAAGCAAGTGAGACGCTACAAAAGGGATCAGAGGGCCCAAGGCCTTGAGGTGTCTCCGGATGATTCTCAGTGTGAGCCCAATGGTGAGGCACCGGTCTTTGAGGACCCTCTTGCAGGCTATGACTGGGATAATCTTGCCGCTAGACCATCTACCGCTCTTCCACCGTCGGCAAGTGAAGATGAAGATCAAGATGAAGATGAGGAATCCAACGACGACGATGAGTGATTCTTTTCTTAGCTCCTCCTCCTTTTGTTCTTTTTGGTGCTTTGATGCCAAAGGGGGAGAGATTTGTTGGAAAAGGATATTTGAACTAGTGTGTGCTTTCTCTCTTTTGTAATAAGCTAGTAGTGAACCTATGGAGAAGTTTATCTTTTTACTTGCTTTGTGTGTGAAAACTATTTGTGAACTTTTATTGTAACTCTCTTATGCTTTATGATATTATGTGATGCTTGGTTTATCGCCCTTTGCTTAAATGTGTTGATTGTGCTAAGTGTGTCATTGATCTATTGTTATATCACTATGTTGCATACTCGTACACTTTTTAGGCACCCTACTCATTGCAAAATATAGGAGGAGATCCTTCACATGTTTTTGTGACTCATACATATCTTTAGGGGGAGTTTCGCTATATTTGTATCGCTTGATTATCTCTTTTATATCCTTTTTAATCTATTGTCATCAATCACTAAAAAGGGAGAAATTGAAGGTGCATTTAGGATCCCCTAGTGGGTTTTGGTGTATGATGACTAAAGATTAAAATTGTGCTAACATGTTTATGAGGAAAATGTGCAGATAATCAGATTATTATTCAATCCCACATTTGTAAGATGGTTGTTTTACTCCCAAAAAGAAGAAAAGAGAAATGGACTCAAGTGCTTCAAGTGTAGCTTTTCGTTTTTAATTGAGTCATAGGTTTGCCGCACTATTAAGGGTGGTAAACCAATCTTGCTATAAAGGGAAATTATGTGCTTAAGCCAACCACAAATCTTTGAGAAAAGTTTAGCCAACCAAAAGCCAAAAAGAGCCAACCAGTTCTAAGCCAAACAGAGAGCGACGAAAGTTCCGTGAGTCCCCTCACGAAAGTTCTGTCAGTGCCCACTTTCAAACTCCAGCAAACCCTAGAGCTATGGAAGTTCCGCGGCCTCTGCCACGGAAGTTCCGTCTTTCTTTGCTTTCTTTTTGTCGCAAACCCGAGAGCGACGGAAGTTCCGTGAGCTCCATCATGGAAGTTCCATTGTCTCTAAACCAGTTGAATTCCTATCTTGCGTAACGGCTATTTTTGAAATGATGGAAGTTCCGTGGGTTCTCACGGAAGTTCCGTGAGACTCAGAAAATAGCCTAACGACTAGTTTTTGAGAGAGCTCTATAAATAGCCTACCCCTTCCCCCGTGGGAAGGGTTGGACATCTTGGCATTTCACTCATTCTCCAGTTAAAGCTCTCCCCTCTCACTCCTAGACTTGTTCTTGAGATTCAAAGCAAAGTGAGAAAGATCCAAACACAAAAAGATTAATTCCATCCACTCAAAAGCTTGAGCACATCTTTCCCTGCCCAAACAAGATTTGATTTGCTTGTTACTCATGGAGACTTTGTCTCCTAGACGGCTAGGCGTTGCCCTTGAGCTCCCAACTTGTTGTGGTGAGACGGGAACGTTTGTGAAGGTGTGATTCGCCTCCGGAGGAAAAGAATGAAGTGGAGAAAGAAATCCGAGCACGATCTTCATGATTGCTTAGCGGGGAAAAGGGTTGAGAGAGACCCGACCACTTTGTGTGGCTCCTCAACGAGAACGTAGGAGCTACTTAGTGTGGTTACCGAACCTCAGAATAATTACTTGTGTCTCTCTTTACATTCTCGCATTTTTTATTGTGCTTGTGTATTCTTTTCATATTATTGTGCTCGATTCACTTGTTAATTGTGTTGCTAGCTATCTATCAAGGAACTCTAGGTGTGCATTGCTATAGGTTCACTACTGTCAAGTATCGTATCTCTTTCTCTTAGTTATCCGCATTTCAATTAGTTTTAGAGAAAGGATTAGTGAAGTTCTGTCATTTGACAGAACTTCCGTGGTGACGGAAGTTCCGTCGTTTCTGTTTTTGATCAAAGCTTAGTGCTTTTTCAGGTTTATTTTTAAATTGCCTATTCATCCCCCCTCTAGGCAACTTTCATGTTCGATCGCTGCCGTGCCTCCAAACATGAGGTTCCTCTGTAATATTTGGCCTGTAGAATCCTAGCACATAATGAATCAGGATTTGTCAACTGCCGCCACCCTTGTTTTGCAAGCATTGCTTGATTAAAAGCATAGATATCTCGGAACCCCAATCCACCCAAGCTCTTGGGCATAATCAATTTTTCTCAACTCAACCAGTGAATCTTATGTTTACCTTCTTTCTGGTTCCACCAATACCTTCAGATCATTGTGCTAATTTGATCGCATATGAATTTAGTAATATCAAAGCACCCCATTGCAAATGTCGGAATTGCTTGCGCCACAGCTTTGATCAATATTTTGTTGCCATCCCATGATAGAAGCTTCTCTTTTCACCCCTGAATTGTATTCCACACACGATCCTTCAAATAGCTGAAAACATTCTGCTTCGATTGACCCACGTACACCGGCAACCCTAGATATTTATCATTCATCGTTTTCCTCTCTATTTCTAGGGCTGTCATGACCTCTTCTCTTTGATCTTGAGGAGCATTCACACTAAACATCACAGCTGATTTTGTCTTATTGATGACCTGTCCTGAGCAGTGCTCATAAAGATCTAGAATATCTCTAAGCTTTCTAGCGTCCGAGACTCTCCCCCCTCTTAGGAGCAGGAGGTATTCTGTTTCATAGGGTCTCTTTGTTGTCCTCCTAGTTTAGCTCTGGGTTAGGTTGTACAGAAGAAGGAAGCTAATTACCTGCTTCTCATCCTTTTTTGTTGGCTCCTCCACAAATGGAGAGGAATAGCACTATAGCAGATGGATCTGCTGTTCTCTATGTAATCATCCAGACTGTAGCTTCACTGTAGTGTCATGTAGTTTCAACTGGAGCGTAGATTCCAAGGGCCATTTGCCGTCCTTGAAAATGTTGCTGGAGAATTAAAGTGAGCAACTAAGGTAAAAACGACACGAGATTTGTGTTAACACATATTGCTGTTTAGATCAGTACACTGGGAAAAACCAAAACCCTGCTATGTTTCATTTGTGCAACCTGCAGGAGTTTATCGCTACATCTGCCATCTCAGTTCACAAAGTCAAATAAAGCAGCGACATTTTCGACATACATGTCACTAACATATACCCAGGAATCCAACTCTTGTTAAAAACTCAATTGAGCATTCATCACAAGTAGACACCACATTCAAATGTGAAAAATTGATGAATACCACAAAAAGATTCAGCAAATGGGTAAAATCTGACACAGATAAACCTGGCCCAATTTCATTAAATCATTATAAGGTTATAACATGGAAGACACAGCCCCTTCCATTGGGCAAATGCGCAATGCTAAATTATCTCTTTGCAAGTTCCACATCACCAGGTCTGATTTTTTTGCAGCCAAAGAAACAAATTGATGACTGCCTCTTTAGTTTTACTAGTAACCACCCCTCAGGGCAAGCACAAGATGGAGGACAGAACCACCTTCGATGTTGTAGTCCTTCGCAGTCTTGTCATCAGCAAGCTGCTTACCAGCATAAATGAGCCTACAAGAAGAGAAACAAATGATACTTTATCAGTCTGGGCGATCCAAGAAAGAGCCTTATTACGAGCAAAATAGTAATATGCATTGGGAAGAACCAAAGGGTAGTAGTTGTGCAGTTCAAAGCTGACCTTTGCTGCACAGGAGGAATGCCTTCTTTCTCTTCAACACGCTCCTTGATCCTGTCAATCGTGTCAGTGGGTTCGATGTCAATTTCGATTTCTTTCCCAGTGAGAGTCTTGACCTTGATCATTGTCCCACCCCTGAGCCTGAGGACCAAATGAAGAGTTGACTCCTTCTGAATGTTGTAGTCAGCCAGCGTGCGTCCATCCTCTAGCTGCTTGCCAGCAAATATTAAACGCTGTTGATCCGGAGGAATCCCTTCCTTATCCTGAGAGAATGAAGAAAGTTACATGTCAGCCCACTGCATCCAACAGCCAGATGTAGCGGCCACTAAGATATTATTGTGCTCCCAACACAATCACGCTAGGAACAAATGGTATAGACCAAATGATCTAATTCACAAATTCCAAAAGGATAATGATTGGACACGTGCTTTTCTTATAGAAAATGATTGAACAGAAAAATACAGAGATCTTAATTGAAAAAAATCAGTATCTTCAACCGTTGCAGGGAAATTAGTGAACACATCTATACAAGTCCACATTTTCTATTATATATGATAGACATTGCTGTGACTAGAGCAAAGAACTGAACAACACAACCAACTTGCCTGAAACTCTGGTAGATGAATCTAGGAGCGACTAACATTACTAGCTCAGTGCAATTCTATTAGTACGTAAGACAAATTTTTTGGTCGAATTCTTGAAACAATCAGGTAAATTTGATACAACTCTGGGGTGTGAGTGAGTTAACGGAAGTATATGGAAGACAACAGCTCTGTTTGCTCAGGGCATGCGCTCAATCAATTTCCCTCAAGCAATCCTAATTGCGCAAATATTATTTCCGCGGACTTTACCTGAATAAATATAATTCTGAGTGGCTAAATCTAACAATAATCAAACGCGCATAGATAAACAGCACAACAACTAGGGCAAACCTGAGAACTAAATAACCAACAGTACACATCTCGATTACCCAGCGCGGAGCTAGCCCTCCACACACCAACTCATCAAGGGAGCAGCGCTCACCTGGATTTTGGCCTTGACGTTGTCGATGGTGTCGCTGCTCTCCACCTCGAGGGTGATGGTCTTCCCGGTCAGGGTCTTCACGAAGATCTGCATCTTCTCCTCTCCTCTCTCTCGCTGGGGGTCAAGGACTCGACGGCGTCAAACTTGAACTGCGTGAGAACGAAGCGGAAGGAGAACCTAAAATTCCTTCCTTTTTCTCTTTCTTGATGATTGATTTTCCTCTCCGGTTGCCTGGATTTATAGGAGGGGGCGGCGGCGTGACCCGGTACTCCGACTCGAGTTGAGTTCTTTCAATTGTGATTTTTTAATAATTATTCGAACGATGTTAATTAATAATTAATAAAGATAAGAAATATCAACCTATCTCATAATTGTTTTTTCCCAAAATATGAATTTGAATACTTTTTGAAAATAGCTTCTCACTTCAATGTTCTTAGTAGTAGTAGTAGTATCTTTTTTTTTCCAAATATTCTAGCAAGAGCTGCCAGGCATTACCCCTGGTGGTTATTGATGCTGTTTTACAGCTTGAGGTCCAACATTAAAGATAAAATCAGATTTTAACACTGCATTATAAATTTGTAAAAAATTCTACTACCAGGCAATAGTGTTTGCCTGCTTGGAAAGCGGTTATTCGATTAGCAGTAATTGTGGCAAGAATTCGAATTCCATTGTCACTGATACAACAAATATGACATGAGTGACAACGTAGTTTTCTTGTTTGTAAGTTGTAACTAAAATGATGTTTGCTACAGTTCAGGAAGGGTCCAGTAAAAAAAAAAACATGATATGTATTAAAGCTCTCTTGAAAACCTATCAACATAAGCTTACTCGTTTGTAGTTTTATTAAGGTCCTGCTAATTTTTAGTTGACACTTTCACACACTGCTTCGATTCTTCTAATCTAGATCTAATGATTTAAAAACAACTTTTTCTTTAATTTACATATTAATAAAATTTCTCCTCCTCTTACTAATACATATAATGCTATAAAATAAAAACTAATACAAATCTAATATAACTTTAACTATTTTTTAAGTGATAAAAAAATTCTATCTTCATTCAGTCGCCAGCATATGGTTTTATTAAGGTCATTCATAATGATGCTCTCGTCATTAGTAAACCAGCGATGACAAAGAAAACAAACGAATCATTGAATTATCTCTGAGAGTTCCAGACGCTTAACATTCGCAAACATGAGGCCGTGTGGCTTGATGATCCTACCTAGCATGAAAAAGGAACACAGAAAAGCTGGAAAAATAAAAGGAGAGCTGCAGGCTACAGATTCCCACCAAAATGTGTGCTTACATTCCACGCAACCCTGCGCCAAAAGATGGTTTTCTAGCGCAGATGCAACGGCATCCACACGACACGAACACGGGTACCAGCACCCAGCAACCAAAAGTGCATATTGTGTATCGAACAGTCATCGGCAGACCATGTGGTGCTGGACCTGGTGGAAGCAACAGGCACTGACAACAAAAGTATAATGCGTTGTAAAATCTTCTCCGTGCGTAGCGTAGATATCAATGGAACATGTCACCAGAAACTCTAGCAAGTGGCAGCCGTTTTTCGATACAGTGAGGTGCTGAATCTCCAACCGGTCGACCAGAAGAAGCAAAATTTCCAGATACAAAGTTCCTTAAAGTACCACCAATTACAGATATGTATGATGCTGAATGCTATGAAAAAGGCCTATAATCTCTTGCAAAGTGGGCGTTCATGGTGAGAATTCTAAAAATCTGATAAATGGAAGTGAGTCCTTCCTATCAGCCTATCTAAAATTTTTATTCATCAATCTGCTGATGTTTCATACTCAAAATCAAACAATGACACAAGCAAGTATGGAGTCACCATGATGAAGCAGACATCAGACGTTGAACCCTTCAGCTCTCAGGCATTGTAGATGCGCTTCGATGAACTTTCCACAGGCATCCTCTCCATTTTGCACGATGCAATCGTCTCTCAACTTCTTTGTATCTGGGCAAGCACAGCAGATCTTCTTTTTTGGCTTTGTCTCAGGTGCAGGAGCCGGTGTTGCAGGTTGCTCTGCTGAATCTGAAGCCTCAGTTTTCACAGATGTAGAGTTCCCCATCTCTGAAGAAATGAGTTAAAATAGCATCGGATTAGAGATGAAGTGGGACAGGAAGACCAAAAGATGACTATCTAGAACAAGAGAGTTTTGACGATCAGGCATTTCAGATAGACATGTTTTAGAGCATTGAATAGCGGAGAAATTTCGAACGGCCACTTTGTCAAATTAGTATTCATATATCAGAACCTACCTAATGGCAACACAACTCTTTTAGCAATATAAAAGACTGTTCAGACACACATAAACGGTCAAGGCCACTGAAAAGAAGAGAGGTTCTGTCAGACCTACCTAAATTGGCTCTGTTTAACAGTGTTGTCTGCACATCTAAAGATGTTGATATCATAAGCTACTAGGATCAAACCCACTGAAACCTACAAGCTGCACCAAACTAAAGTAATCAATGCTAGATTTTGCAAGCGGTAAAAGAAAAGAAAACACCAATAGATTCCATCAAGCTCTAGTCTAGTTTACAGATATTATCCCCTCATGATTAACAGCCACAAATCTTTTTTTTTGAAAAAGAGCAATGCTATTGTAAGATCACATTACTATTTTTCATACAGATTGTATGCTTAGCTTGCATAGTATGCTGTTGAACGTCTTGACCTGCTTATGTATTGTGCATCTCCTTGTAATGGATTTGGTGGGGAGCTAGGCTCGGATGGGGGTGCAATACAGTATGCAGCTTACATTATTAGTAAAGAATCTTTCTCTAATTTGGCTTCTTGAAAACCATGGGAGACATCGATGCCCTCGAGAAGTTGAGAATTATGCTTCCTACAGCTAGGCTGTATGTGCGATCATAATGCGAAGATGTGGGTCTGTTCCAAATTACCAAACCAAATTCAGCCTACACATTTGACTCGCAATCTCTCATAAAATTTCTGCGCTGTAATTTAGCTTTCCACTGGCAATCGTCACCCTTTCAGGATTGAACTAATTTCACTACAGGAACTAGTGATCCCATAGCCAATCTTGAAGACGAAATAGACAGCAACCATAAGCTACCAGTACTCAGGCCAACCACCAAAAACAGGAATTCGGTCCATGTTTTAGATTATTGACCAAGAACAAGCGCTACACATAATCATCCTCAATTCCTCATTGCAGGGTTGCTTTACACGCAAAAGAGCTGGGGAAGCAAGTAGGGTTACCGAATGAGCAGGGGAGGACCGGAGCGGGGAAGCGAAGTGGAGGTCGCAACTCGGATCTGAGCCCCAGAACAATTTCCGCGTCGAAAGGGAAGATGCAAGAAGCCGCCGCCGCACGCAAGACGGGGAGGGTTCTGGAAGAGACGCCGCGGCGTGGAAAGGTCGAGCTCGAGCCTCCTCCGCCGTCCCGGCTCATACGGCCCCCGTGTCGGGATCTGTCAATCCGCACCGTTGATCGTTTGATCCGACGGTTCAAAACTGCCTAACCGAACCGTCATGGGACTTGTTGGACTCGAGCACGACTCACTCACCAGTCACCACTCACCCCCTTTCTTACCGCTGCAGCGAGAGCGAGAGCGAGAAAAAAAAAATAAGAGCGAGAGCGAGCGAGATCATGGTGGCGCCGAACGTGAAGTCGGAGACGATGAGCCTGATGGACCGGCGGACGGCGCTGGAGGCGGAGATGGACGCCATCATCGCGCGCCTCACGGCGCCCGGCGGACCGGGGATCACCGGCCGCCTCGTCGACGATGAGGTACCGTGCCGCACCGAAACCCTAGCCTGAGCTTGAAACCCTTCTCCGTTTAGCCGTTCCTTTGCTTTCCAGTTTATTAGCAGCTGATCCTAGTTTTCTTGATGCGGCTGATCTAGGGCTTCCCCAGGTCCGACATCGACATCCCCAACGTTCTCGCCCAGCGCCGCAGGCTCTCTGGTATGCTTGTGCTTAATTTCCGTTGTTACTGTGACTAGCTAATTAGACGCTTCGTTTAAACAGCTGATTGATTTCTCGTTTTGAAATTGTCCAAGAGAAAATTTCTTGTTGCAAATCGATCGGGGCTTGTGTTGTAATATCTCTGATATGCTGGACTCGGGATTATGAGTAAAATGGGGCACTTCTGGGGACATCGGTTGGTGATGTACAGGTAGCCGGATGGGTTTCCCAGTAGTTGTGTTGTGTTTATAATTTATATTGCACATCGAGTTGCTGCAAGAGTAGTTTCTGTTAGCATTGGACTACTCTGCCTGTTGCAGTGTGGCCTGATGATGCAGGCTCTGGTCTGAGTACATGATGTGATGCTCTTTCTTTTACTGAAACGAAGTTGTGGTTTCTTGCCTATGAGGTTGCTACTTGCTAGTGATCTGAACTCATGGTGCCTAACGAACTAAAGCATAGACTGGACTGATTGGCTTACAGTTTAGAGGAACAAAAAACCATCATATAAACATTGAGATAGAGAACATGGCTACATGGGAACAGTGGTAGGCATAGATAATTTAGTTAGAGTTTCTTTGGAACATTTGACGTGCGTTTAGGTTTTCTTGAAGTGTGCCGAGCCAGAGGTGAGTAGGATTTTGGCTTGCCTTTAATATTGAGTAATTTTGAAAAAACAAAATGGATTGCAATGTTGGCTCTGAGTCTGACATTTCTTATGTTTGTGCATTACATGCACGCTCTAAATTTAATTTTGCTCATTCTATGCTTTTTGGCACTTTGGCAGTCATCATTTATCCTGTTCAATATTTCTTGCAGAATTGCGAAATGATCACAAGGATATTACTAACAAAATTGAGAAGAACTTGGAGGTTTTACACTCAGCAAAGCTGTCAAGGAGCGAGCAATCAACCTCACGCCAGTCTGGTAAGTCTTCAGATACTATTTTGTCAAAAGAATTTGCCATTACTGGAAGTGTGCAATCAAACTGCTAGATCTGTGGCCAAATTTATGTTTGTAAATATCTGGATTGGGCACATGAAAATAGTGTGTATTCATATGACTTTTATAGAATATGCTTCTGTAAATATACTCGTCACTTTGGAGACAATGAAAAATTGGAAACAGAAACTTTTGTCATTGTAGGGATTCTTTCACTCAATTTTCTTACATTCACTAATTCACTATGGCACGAGTAAATCCTACAAGCATTTTAATTTCTACATGTTACTTATGCTGCCACTTGCAATATCCTCAATACAATAGAATTGGGTAATTTGATGATGATATTTAAGGTGTAACGACAGAAGTAGAAATTTGTGTGTTCAAACTCAAGGTCTCCAGTACATTGAATAAGGCCCAGACACATGAGTTAAATCATAATAAAAAAGGGGTTAGGGTTTCTAAAATCTATGCTACTTGATTCCATGCAGATACAACAGCTTCATCGCACACTGGGTTATCTCAGAGTGAACCAATGGAAGAGGATCCTGTGACCAGACTTCCTTTTGCCTTGATTGATGAAATCACAGATGGTTCTCCTGCTTCTGTCGATGGTTTGCAACTTGGAGATGAGATAGTAAAATTTGGTAATGTTGAAGCTGGTGACAGATTGCAAGAAAGGCTCATGTCTGAAGGTCTTTCTAGTGAGGACAGTCAAGTACATTTAGTCATCATTCGCCAGGGTTCAGTTATGAATTTAACAGTTACACCAAGAAAATGGCATGGAAGAGGGCTTCTGGGGTATGTTTTACCTATGTTTCCATTTTGTTGTCGTTCTTTGTATTACCTTTTTCTAGTCAATAAAAGTTTCTGTAGCTGAACACACCTCTAAGAACTCCTATCCACGTGTTTCTGAGATACAATTGTGAAAGCTGCAAGTCTTCCGCCTTTTGATTTATCTGGTCTATATTATTAATGAAAATATAGTAGCTCAGCTCGTTAATGCCACCCAGTTATTACAGAGGAACGTGACATTTCAATGTTTCAGGTGTGACATGGACACTTGTGGTGCACCATACAAAGGTGGCTATAGTTTTATTGCAGTGTCGTTTGAAAAACAAATATTTTTTTCACAAAGCTTGCTTGGTTACATCCCAGTCTAGATTCATCAGAGATACAGTTGTGGAAGCTGCAAGTCCTCTACTTTGAGATTTGACAAATCTATACTAATGAAAAATACAGTAGCTCAGCTCTTCAATGTCACCAAGTTGATATGATACATCAATGTCTCATGTGCGACAAGTGACATGGCCACCTGTGGTGCACTGCAGAAGAGTAGTGTTATAGTTTTTGTATGTATTTTATTTGGAAGAAGAATCCTTACAAAAAAAACTTTTTTGCTTATACCCTTGGCGGGCATTTAGAGGAATCAGAATAACTAGAAATTGGAACAGATGTAGCACTGAGAGAAGTTTTGCTGTCAACTTATTGACATAGTTTGTTTGTTTGTTTGTTGGCTTTGTGGGCATCACAACACTAGTGCTAAATGCTAAACTTATCAGCTTTTGTCTGTTGAGCACAGCATCCAACAAACATTGCTTGTACTGGTTTGTAAACTTATGTGGATATTTTGACATGGACCTCTTATCTACTTATGATGTGGAATAGTTCATCCAAATTCAGCTGATTACTAGTACACCTGCTTTTTTTCATGTGTCTTCCCTTCGTTATTTTTTCTTGTATTTTACTCTGTTTGATTGATGCCACTCAGAATCAAGCATATAATTTCCAGCTGGCTTGTTAGTAACTTCAGCATGAGCTTAGTGATTCTTGTTTCTTTGTGAACGACATGTTAACTGCAACTTTTCTTCTTTTCTGAATCTGGTTTCTTTTTCTTGCAGATGTCATTTCCGAATCTTATGAAGCATATTTATCATGAACAAAATGAGATGGTTTTGTGCTTGACCTGTTGAAAGAGCTTAGTGAAATTCCAGCGTCAACTGAATTTACACCTTACAGAAAAACGCCTAATGTATGTACTTATCCCCTCTGGCAGTGTTTGTAAGATACTCTGTAAACCAGTTAATTTGGTCGAGAGTTGAAAATTTAGCTTTATACATTGTCCCATTTTATGGCTTGAAACTTGCGTCAGTGTTCCTCTCCTTGGCAAGATCTTGTTGACAGTAATTATTAGAAATCTTGAAGAAAGTGAGTGAGCCAAACAACAGTGAGTTTTATTTCTTGCATCGTTCGTGGTAAATGCCTAGTCATTTGTGGCAGCCTGAAACCTGTCATTGAGCTGATCTGGGGAAATATATCGTGAACTTGACCGTATATCTATTGACTATTGTTGAAGGCTTGAAGCTTAATTATGTGTGATGTAACATTGTTCGGTTACAAAAAGGCTTATGCAGCGTGGTTTTGGTCTTATACAAAAACAAAACAAAACAAAAAACAATAATGGTTAGGACTTGAGAAAATGCCGGTTCCTTTCTCCTTTTGCTCGTCAGCTCGTCAATAATTTTTTGAAACGTGACATCTTCAGTCAAATTTCGAACTTGTGAGGTTGTGACTAGGATAATCAACCTGAACGACCCACCCAATATGCATTGGTGTTGGAAGTGTTCGGACTCTAACCGACAACACCCAAAAAGGCATATATAGGTATATGCGATATATAGCGTTCGTCGCCTAAAACAAAGGAGAACAAATGCAGATTGTACATATCAAACACGGGCGAACCGCCTTCGTAAGACCGACGAACTAACTGATGTGAAGGTCTACTGGATGGATTCCTCTCTTATCCTGTAGCCGGACAAGAATTGTTGTAGTTTGATCATTTAGTGTATCGTACAAACAGCTACTCATTGCTTAATTTGTATGGGTTTCCTACGAAACTTTTGTTGAAATCGGGCCAGAATTACTTGCCCTAAGCAACAGGTTCCCGGACTCTATCTAACCATACGGATTGGACGGGAAGGAACGATCCCATGCCACAATGTATTCTCGTCTCAGCCACGTGACGAATTCTAAATCACACGTTCTAATAAGAGTTGAACTACACATTCGAGAGTAATATAAACCACCAGCATTCATTCAAATGGCATGATTGTTTCTTTCAACACGCTTGTGGTACAGGATCTGGCCACACACAGATGAAAAATCTTCAAGGGTGTCCCCCAACTGAAAGAGGCATGTCACAACTTCTACAAATGATTAGGAGGTGCGGGCTGGCCAAGATATAGACAAAAGACGAAAACAGGGCCAGCCAAGATATCGTTGTGATATACACGGAATAATATATAAGAGAACACGACAAACGGAGCATCATTCGCTAGGAATACAACTCAACGTATGTTTTTTCTTTTTTGCGAGGAACTCAACGTATGTTGTGGGTCACTAGCTCTCATATAAATAGTATAGCAATGAAGCACCTGATCTCTTTGGGCATTCAATCTAGAGTAATGAGATGTATCCTGCCAGGTGCTCGATCAAATTAGAGTGACATTATCAGTGCATCTTGCAGATGTGTCTACATGTTCTGGAAATACATCTGTGAATGCTGCAGGCCTTCTGCCTTTCAATGTCACCAAATATGCATGATAGTGAGATAAATATGATAGGTCGATGGCTCGATGCCACAGGTGCAATATGGCCACCTGCCTGTAGTACACTTTCTTAGAATGGAGGTTTCATGGTTATCTCCTGTTCAATGATGTTTCAGAAACATAAATTTTGTTAGAAACATGATTGGTTCAATAGATTCGCCGAGAAGTGTTTGTTGTCATCTCTATTGACAATTACTAAACAGTTGTATTGTAAATTTTGTTGTACTTATTAAAAGTTAAGTGTGAAGTTTTTTCTTTGACCATAGGCGAAGCCCCAACCTATTTTATATATGTACTAGCAAAGTGCTCGTGCATTGCTACAGGTTAAAAAAAAATAAAACACTCTTTATAATTTAAACATAAATTATTTACACAATATAATTGTTGATATTTTTTATATGAAAGATCATATTTATATTACTATTGGTGCTTCTTAGTGTATCATTATATATGTCATAAGTAACAATTTTTCTACCATTTTTTACCGTATTCTTATCATAAATATTTTTTTTACCTCTAATATTAACGATTTTCACATGTAGTATTGTTTGAGTGCTATGTTATAAAATTAAGTGAAATGACATTAAAAAAATGCTCAAATATGAGAAGTACCGATATGAAGCCCAATTCGCCATGTAAAGAGGGATTTTCGCAAGCTCATGACATCTACAAGATACCACTTCTATAAAGCCCAACACGTAAGACTAAGGTCGTGACCCAATGCATAAAGATTTTCAAAAGCTTTATCCGTTAGAAAAAATTAATTCACGTAGAATAGAAATAACACTGCATTGTGACGCGATTTTAGACTTGAAAACATGCTCTAATGAGAAAATTAAAACACAAAAGTTGTAGATCTTGTGGAGGCCTTTTTGAAACATATGTGGTTCATATTATTTGGACTTTGGAGGTAGGAGATATGAGCCTCGCATAGAGACCTGCGTAGAGGAGTCCGAATCAGAATAAATATTTTTACATCGTAAATTTGGAAACCAAAACGGCAGAATCTTGACTTCCATTGAATATCAAAGTTGTAGAACTTTTCGAGGACTACGAGATAGAGGCTGATTTTGCCTTATTTGAACTCCGGACGAGGGATTTATGATTTTTTGAATTTGATGTTTGATATGGAAGGTACAAAACTGATTTGGATTCAATCTCTAACTTTGTGGACTTACGGCAGATTTTTTAATGACGTGAACGTTTCCACTTAAATTAATAAGAGTATATATATATATATATATATATATATATATATATATATATATATATATATATATATATATATGTATATATATATATTATTTTAGACCCGATTAATTCGTCCACACAAGGAGTCGAACCCAGGTCTGCAGCATGGTACTCAGGTCCTCGTCAACAAGTTTGAAGTTGTTGACGAGAGGATTCTTAAAATCAAGAATATGTATGATCTCGAGCTGCTGGCAAGTTCATTCTTGATTTGTGAACGAGCTACCTGGTTTTTCTTGTTGCTGATGGATGACTTGTTAACTGCAAGTTGTATTTTTGGTTCTTGCGTTTGCTGATGATGTTTATAATTGAAGGTTTAGAGTTCTTCAGGAGAATGTGATGCTTTCGTGTTCGTGCTAGTGGTATGTCTTAGCTTGTGGAGACAATTCAAGTCATTTTTTTTCTCGAAAGACCATTTCACGTCGAAATTGAGCTATTTATTAACTGAAGCCTTGAAACTCTGATTCCTTGTTCCTCTCTTAGTATAGACATGGTCTTAGTGGGTTCAGAAATGAAAAATGAACAGAATACATTTTGTGCAAATTAAAAAACCTTTAAGTTTATGTTGTAGTAATATAAGATTCGCGGTGCAATTTATCAGTCGCCGGTGGCATCTCAAACCCACCAGTGACCTAATTTTGTAGGATTAGGTCTGAAGCGATGTAATTTGCGAGCAGGAGCAGCCCTACGACTAGAAATAAGTTGCGATGGCATTCTCCTTTTATGGGACGTTTCTGTCACGTTTGATGGTAATGTATATAAAAAGAAGTAGATGCGGGGGCTAACGCGTAGTGTAGGGACTGATTAAAAAAAGTTGCAGCCATTTGTTTGTACAGTCATATCACCATCGTTGAAAGGCTTTACGTACCTGCTCTTCCTCTTCTAATAAGACTCAGAATCCTCAATGATAGGTAGAACATGTCGGTTCTTCCTTTCTAATGTATACATTGCTTGCGAAGTCAGGGGATGAACACACGGACGCTCCTTTCTACTTCTACGTGTATTGTTTGCGTAATGAAAATGCATGTTTCCAAACATGTTCCAACTTGTAGGTAAAATAATCAGGAACCTACCCGACAAGAAGATATCTTGAATTTGCTGTTTGTTGCATCCAAAGTTCAGACCTTAATAACCAACAACTGTCTGATAGAAAACGATACAAAATAATTTTAAGTTCTTATACGGCTACAATGTTACTCCATATGATATGATAGTTTGTACTAGATTCCCTATATATAGTTAAATTAAGCCGCCATCATAAGACAGATGAACTAATGGACTGGGAAATATTGCTTTGACTAGTGTTGCTGTGAACACATATTCATTGCACAACCAAGATTGTGATGAACATCGAACTCTGGCCGTTGACTGGGAAAGAAAATCTTCGTGGGTATCGATGAGTTAATGTTATTGTCTCTGAGAGTGCTCTATGGACTGACAGGAGTACCTGTAATTTCCGACTGCGTTCTTGCATGGCACACATGACAATTATTTTCCCTGTGAGTGTTAATCTCTTCTGTGTGTTCTGTTAAACTGTCAAAATAAATAGCTTCCCACACAAAGACTTTGTATATGTCTCTTAAGACCAATCTCAATACTCAGTTTTATTTTACACTTTTCAAAAGCGTCACGCGTCAGATCTCAAGTTTTGTTTGAAGGATGAAATAATATCTCTCAGTTCATTATATATAGTTTAATCTCATGATTATATAGACATGTCATAACAAAAAGATTATATTAAGATTGGTCGAAGCATGTTAGGATGAAACTTTATATTCTTAATAGAAGTTTTATGTATCATAAAACTATTTTTTTTCTTTCATCTTAATAACCATGCCATGTCATTCTTTTTACTAATGTGATACTTCATTTAATGTTAATGAAACAAAACTGAAGGATTCAAAGGAAGAATCCCCACGTTCCCGGAAACAAAACTGAAGGGTGATCCCACAAAAGGGGTCCGTAACAACTTCTGCTTATGATTAGCCTAGAGACCTTACCTATAGCCAAGAGATAATGTTGTGCGACAAAATATGAAGACAATGCAATAACAAAGTGGTCACTGATCTATCTCTTTTTGAATGCTGCAGCTCCATGACGTGGGCCACTCTTCATATAAAACACGCGCATAGCAATGAATTAATTATTAAGCACCTAATCCAATATTCTCATGTTAATTACTTGATTTTGACATGTTGCTGTAATTAGTTAATCTTGGAGCGACGAGAGGCGTATCCAGCCATAGGTTTACCACACACACCTGTGGGCTGCCTGCTCCGTTTTGGCGCGAATACCCGTACTCCACATCAAGACGTGCAGTCCTGATGATGACGAAACAGAGAGGAGTTTGCAGTTTGCAGACACTCTCTCGGCCATCCGCGACCACTGATCACCTAGAGCAAACTGTATATGGAATGAAACCTTCTTCTTCACCCGTCCGTCTTCACGCGACCAACCGCCGCTTGACCCGACCCGGTTCCACCAGCCGACTGCCCTCCGGCGACGAATGAAGCAAGGATGGACCTGCCCACGACGACGACGGGCGGCGGCCGGTTTGGACGTGGCACCAACCGCGCGCTCGCGGGAACGAACCCGAGCCGCGCACCCGACACGGCGACACTCCCGCCCGGCTTCGACGCGCGTCCGCTTCATCCCTCCTCCTCTCTTTAATTTCTTTTTTCGTCCCGTTCCACCCACCACCCCACCCGGGGGCGTACCGTACGTACACACACACCGCCGCCGCGCGAACCATCATTCTCTACTCCCGAGTCCAGAAACTCCAACAGCCCCCCACCTCTGCGCTACTTAACCGGCTCATCGTTTGCTCTGGCTGTTCCGATCGCCTGCAGCAAGTGGTGCAGCCTCTCTCTTTCACTCATACAACACTCACTTTAGTTTATCTGCACCGGTCCTAATTGACGCGCGGCCGGCCGAGCTAGCTACACTACATACCGGCAGCTGCGGCGAACGGCGGCATGTCGGCGGTGGAGGCTCCCCGTGTCGCGAGGAGGCAGTCTCGGTCTCCTGGGCCGGCCGGGAACGGTATTAGGGACACGTCATCGTCCCCGGCCAACACGCGCCAGGAGACCGACGCCAAGCATCCGAAGAAGAGGCTGCCCGCCGCGGGCGTCCCGTCCCTGCTGCTCCGGCGACAGGAGCAGCTGCTGCGTCGCGGCGGCGCCGGGCGAACGGCGGCGCACCGCCCGCCGCCGTCGTCGCTCACGGCGTCGTTCGCGTCGGAGGCGTCCACCGACTCGTTCTGCAGCCGGGCGTCCACCGGCAGGATCGGCCGCCCGGCGGGGTCGGCTGCTGCTGCTGCCCGCCGGAGGGCGGCGGGGTCGGCCGGGCCTCCTGCTGCTCGGCCAACCACGACGACGGCCACCACCAGGAAGGCGGCCAGCCTTGTTGGGCTACCAGGCGCCGCCGGCGTCGCTGCTGCAGCTGTCAACGCTGCTGCTTCTGTGGCCGTGGCGGGTTCGGTGAACGGTGATCCATCGGCCCCGGCGAGGTGCCCGTGGGTTACCCCAAATACCGGTAGGTGCACGGTCAAAACTAATACTCATGTGCATGCTTTGTGACGACATTTGCGAGTAGACACAAATCCAACGCTGCTGATACAGACGCAAATTAAGTTAAACATAGATATGGAGCATGACTTGCACCTTTGCCATAGTCGATTATGAACTCAAAAAAAAAAAAAAAGGGATTAGCCCTCATGAGTCACAAGGAGCGTCATAGCTACGATTACGGTAGTATTAGATGTGGCTACCCAAATAAAACTGCAATCCCACTGGTTCCATCCAGGTGTTTATCTCGAATTAGGATGCTTGCTAATTATAGTAGTTCTATATATACACATATGAATTCTTTGTGACACACCGGTAGTACTGTATGATACGTACGTTTCGTCAACTTCTTACAAGTATGCTTCTCAAAAGATTCGATCGGCCTATTAAATATCTGAAGCCAATTTTTATTTAGAAGTTGGTGATTAACTGATTATGAGTGGTTATGATTTGTGCTGTTTGCTTATCTCTAAGTATTTTTTTTCTCTAAGTATACTCGCCGTATTATTATGAGGTCTCAAGTTGTTTGTTTTCTATAATACTTCTCAAGTGGCCAAATCATATTTCCCTTTTGCTTCAGCATGTACGGGTACAAACTTTCAAAGCATAATGTGAATTCACTTATAACCGTTGAACCAGTGAACTCGTAACTGTAAAAGGAAATCTATTATTTGATTGGAATAAGTTGTAAAGCAACTAATTAATGCTAGTTTCTGCCATAGAGCCTTGAACATCAACAGGTTGCTGCGTTGATGTTAACGTTTTTCCTTCTTTCGCCTCAACAAAGTAAAGCAGATTCTGTCACAAATATATATGGATACGTATCGTCCTCTCTCGGTAGTAATCGATGATGGTAATAAGATCATGACATCACAAATCGTTTGGTGGCATAAAAGGCATAATAAAAGATGCACTGAAATGTTGGTGGGCTGTCCGTTATCTAGCAACTTGTCAATTTTATCAGCCAAAAGGGATCCCATTCCTCACTGACTACATGATGTCGCTACTATATTTGTGCAAACGTACGTATAGTTCATACAACACTTTCAAATTACAAGTTTAAAACTCTCAACTGAATAATAATAAAGTGGCTATAGTACCACTGCAATTAACCAGGGTAATCATTCTGCTAACCTGTCTGCTGCCTACTATATATATAACTACTTTTAGGCGCCCAACGGCAACCAAATAGGTACAGGACTACCTCCATATATTTCAAAGTTTCCCTAAAGGCATTATCTCGAAAGAAAATTCTATTGGAAAGCGCTGCATGCAGAGACCCAGATCACCTTTTCTTTCTATGTATATATGCTTAATCATTATTGTTTGCATTTCTTAGTTTATGTACAACTTTGTGCATATATATTTTCTGCAAGATCGTAGGAAGCTAGAAGCCATGATTAGCTTTTAATTCTACATTTGGAGTTCGTCATCATCACTTGTTACTGATTCTTTGCAGCTTTTGCTTAGTTGTATCCGTGAGTTAGTTGCAACATCTTTTTGTCCCATGTACTGTGAGAGAATTGTACAAATCCCTACGATTTGTAGGTTGAGTTACATAAGAATAGGCACTATAAACTAGGATGTTCACTGTTCACTCTCTTTTGGCTTATCCTACTATGCTTCATCAGTCCTACCTTCTGCCTTTGTTCACACACCTAATAGCCTCTTCCGTTGGGACCCCTTTCTTCAATGAACCAAATATTCTGCATCTAGTCTCGAAGTCTAGAGTAGCGTCAACAATAATAAGTTCAAATGATAGATATTCCATCTAATATACATCCTCGTTGTCCCTTTAAATTGATTTAATGTTTTCTGCAAGTATAAAATCCTTAATATTTTCTTTAGCACTAGTTGAGTCTGAACCATCATTATTCTAATCTGACAACCCTTAAAATTATTCAGTTTTCTTTCCGTTGATCGAATGACCAGTTGCTTTCAGCTGACTGTAAGGAATTCTCTGACTTGACCGTGCAACAGATCCTTGTTATGCAGCTTTTCATGACCAAGAATGGGGAGTCCCGGTACATGATGACAAGTATGCTCTACACCTGATAAAATCGGCTACACTTTTTTCTCAGACCTATGATCAGCAATAGATTATAAAGTTACAATTTTCAGTCTTAAACTGCAGGCGACTGTTCGAAATGCTTGTTCTGTCTGGTGCACTAGCTGAAATGGCATGGCCTGTAATTCTCAGCAAGAGAGAGACCTTCAGGTATAGTGCCAGTTTTCTGAAGATTTTTGAAAGCTGATAAAGGCCTTGAGATGGATTAAAGCATTACAATCCACAGGGAAGTGTTCCTGGATTTTGACCCCGTGTTGGTGGCAAAACTGAACGAGAAGAAATTCTTGGGACCAAGCAGCCCTGCTAGCTCCCTGCTGTCAGAGCACAGGGTGCGTATAATCATCGAAAACGCGCGCGAGTTACTGAAGGTGCATTGATCTTATCATCCCGTGCAGTCCATATACATCTATCTGCACCTTAAATCTTGAAGAGCCAAACATTAACCATAACACTTACTGCATTTTGTTCACAGGTCATCGATGAGTTTGGATCGTTCGACAGCTACTGCTGGAGCTTCGTTAGCAACAAGCCTCTGATCGGCCGGTTCCGGCACATGCGGGAGGTGCCGCTGAGGACGGCGAAGGCTGACGCCGTCAGCCAGGACCTGATGCGCCGGGGGTTCCGCGGCGTGGGCCCCACGGTGGTCTACGCCTTCATGCAGGCCGTCGGCATGGCCAACGACCACCTCGTCACCTGCTACCGCTTCGAGGAGTGCTGCGCCGTCGCCACTGCAATGTGTGACGGCCATGGCGATAAGCCGGCGGCGGCGCCGAGCGATCAGGAGGTGAGCATGGTCTGCGGGCTCGTGCAGTGTGTCGGTTTGGAGCACCCGAGAGCCGCCACCGTGATCAGCATCTCATAGCAATGGATCAGCTGTTACAGTTAGTTGGCACTAGCAATGGCGACTGGATAGGGAGTTCAGATCACTTGTGTGTGCCACATGTATAGTTCCTGAATGACGTGGTGACCTCTTCTTTTACTGGCGTGAAGAGTGTTGTGTGTAGTGTGTGTGTGTGTGTACATGGTTGTTATTGATTTGAAGTTTGGGCGATGCGTTTGCTTCGAATTGAGGTGATCAAAAGCTAGGTTTTCTTTTAGTTTCAGATGATGTGAAAACGTGTTCAGATATCACATTACCTGTTAAACTATACAGATGTGGAGATGGTAACGATCCTGTAAAGTTGCAAGATTGTTCCGTGAATTGATATGCGACACCAGAAAAGTCTCTTCCTTGGGCTTTTGTTAGATTTCGGATATGACCGGAAAGTGGAAACCAGGGGGAATAAATATATGTCAAACGACATGATTAAAGTTGAGTCGTTGCGTTGTCCTTCTCATTGCTTTAGACAAAGGGAAAGCAAAGCATGGGAACTAAACGAAGGCAAAAACACGGTCAGAGGGCGCATGCGTGATTACCAAAATTCAACAATACTGTTTGATGATGAAGTGCTGATGATGCTGCCAATCAACCAAGCAAGAGTCTTTCTTTTTAATGTAGGAATCAAGCCTTCAAGTAAACTATATGAACAATTCTTAAAAAAAATTCTAGAAAAGTGATGATAGAAGGGTACTGTGAAATGTTGTTTTTGTAGTTGAATTTATTCTATACAGCACATATTCTTCGATTGTCATATAGCTAGATTTATTGGCCAGTTATACACTTCCCTTTTAAACTTACTCTCCTGTGTATGTGTGCACTACATATCTCATGATTGGCTTGAAACTTACCAAATCTGGTTGGTGCCAGAACCATATGTAAAGACATACACATAAGTTCTCTTCCATGCATATAGGTTATATTTAGAGGCACACTAATAATGCCAATCAGGATGCCATTTCAATAATAGGATTGAAGATTAATAATTACACATACATGGGCTTTGTAGCTTATTTATTCGCATACCTGTTTGCTGTTTTTTTGGCTATTTTTATCTTTTTCTCAGAAGTTTGACTATTCTTTTGCATGTAATAATGACTATTCTCTATCAATGCAGATTCCAGTTATCATCGTAATAACGAGACGCATATTGGGCCCATACTGGACCGGTTTGTGGTCTGCCTTGAGCCGTGGCCCAGAACTCCGAATTTTTTATTAATAATATAATTTAATATGTTTTTAATATTAATAACATATCATTTGGAAAATTAGTAAAACTAAGGGTGTGTTTGGTAGAACTTTTGCTTATGTTAAAAATTGTTTATGCTCTAGCTTATTTGTCAAAAGTGCTTATACAACTTATTTGACTTATTATAGCATAAACAATCAAATTATTTGGCAAAATAGCTTATCATGTAGCTTATCTTGAAAGATGTGACCCATAAGCTGAAAAAGCAAGGTTTTTCTTGCTTATGGATTATAGTATAAAAGGGATTTTGGCTTATGGGTGTTTATTATAATAAATGCTTATGTCTTTAAAGTATTTAGTAGAGCTTATGGCTTATGATAACATAAGCTATTCAATAAGCTGGTGCATAACTCTATCAAACACACCCTAACATTGCAGTCGTCCCATAATAGAGTGACAAGGAAAAATTGTCCAACCATTCGGCGATTGGAATGAAGTGACAGCAGAGACCCACCTTATAGCCGAACCAATGGGCGACTAGAACCTGCCTCCCCACCATAGGGCGAATGGGTTTCGTCGTCTGACAAAAGGGCGACGGGGTTTTGTCGCTCGACCAATGGACGATAGGACCTTGGATTTTTTTTTGACACAAATATTATTTTTAAAAAATTGTACTCATAATATTTGAACAAAAATAGTAAAAAATTTAAATACTGAGAAAAATTATAATAAAATTAAAGTTACAAGACATTACTAATAATATATAAATTCATAAAACGTAGATAGAACATAGGACAATGTGATCCGCAGAGTACGTGAGCGACAAAGGAGGAACCACATGTTGGGTAGGATGACTAGTAGGGATAGGTGTGACATACTCGTCCAGTGAGGGCTATATCAGTGGCGGTGCATCACCTAACTGTGACGTAACAAGGTATCATGATCTCCTTGTGCCGTGAATAAGTTGAAGTCGAAAGCGCGGGTGACGGGTGCTCTGGATGTGACACGATCTCATCCTCATACTCATCATAATCACTATTATTATAATACTATTATTGTTTGTGTTTGATATAAACATGTCAAAAATAACTTAATTTTGAGACGTTACCTAGGGCCATATATACCCTATGCGAAGAACCTACATGTCCAGACACATATGTCCAAGTCGTAGTGTGTGCACCTATGAGCAAATTTTTCATATAATAATTTGCTATGATTGTGGGGATGAAACTAAAGATGATGTGAACTTTGTTTTTGTTACCTGTACCGAAAGGTGGCCGAGACGATATTGTCATTGTTCTGCCTGTATAGGTGGACAGCTGCATAGATCGACATCGTAGCATTTCAAGGAGTTCGTTTCAGCAAGTATATAAACTAGAAAGTGTTTTTCACAACTTTTGTATTCTCTTATTGGTTTGGCACCATATCATCTGAGTCAGGTAATACTTCCTCATTAACTACATCCAGTTCAGCTTCCTCATTTATGTATGCTTGAGCAAGAAGCATTAAAAGCCACTCATGTTCCTCAACCTTTTTGACATACTTCCTTTAAATCGTTGTTCCATTAAAATCAGTTAACTTTCAGAAAATATCTCTCGCGAGCATGACTAATCAAACCTCGTAGACTCAAGCTATAGATTTTTGAATCCAGTTGAAATAAATGCATCAACCAGTTACACACACCTTAAATTGTTCTCTCATTCGTTCTTGTTATCCCTTTATAGATTAAAGAAAACCCACACAAATCAACCCCAGTTGAACCAATAACAATCTCTCTGTCTTCATAAAAAATGAAACACTAATTTCTCTTTGACATGGCTATGCAAAACGAATACATTTATAATACACTCAATTATCCTATTTAATAATATAATAACAAATATCTATAATTATTATTTAACAGATCTAACCCATTTTCAAAAATTACATTAAAAACAGTATATTAACACTAAAAAAATCTTACTACACTATTTTATGTACCAAATAAATAAATAAATAAATAAATAATCAAGTACAATTCTAACAAATTAAATAATGTAGTTCATATCTATCAAATAGCTAATCTAGTCTAAATCTAAAAACTAACTATTCTACTCTAAATGTAACCACTAACTAATCAAATCTTAAATAACAAATGCAAAAAACAAATCGTGCCGAATTGGCGCCACTTTTTCACCTCCCTTTACCTTCTCTCTTCTTCTCCTCTCTTTCCCTTCTCTATTCTCCTCCTTTTCCCTTCCCTCTCCTTCCCTTCGCCCGAGCAGCCCTTCCCTCTCCTCCCCTATCGCCCGACCGTTGGGTGACTGAGCCACCTCCTAGCGTTGAGCGTGCCTGTTGTCCGACCATCGGGTGACTGGCCCCATAGCGCTGTGCAGAACGAATCTGTCACCCGAACGTTGGGTGACTGGGCTCACCACCTCGTCGCGCCCAGTCCTGTCGTCCGATGGTTGGGTGATTGGGCCCGCAAACGGTCCCGCTCGCTTCTCTCGCCCTTTGGTTTACGGGATAAATGTTCTTATCGCACCATTGGACGACATACATATATCGACCGACCATGGAAGACTGGAATGTTAGTTTTGCTATTTTTCTAAATGATGCATTATTAATATAAAAAACATATTAAATTATATTATTAATTAAAAAATTCGTCGAACTCCAAGGCTAATGGGGCTGGTGCAAGGCACTGGGGCCGAGCGTAGTGGGCAGGCTTAAACAAAGGACAAATTTGTAACACCCAAACTGGCCTAAATGGCGAGTGGGCTGGCTTGAACAAAGGACAATGCGTGTACATTAGGGTGTTTCTCATCGAGACACAAGCAGGCCAAAACTTGGCTCTTTATAGAAAAAAAAAAGAGGTAAATACTCCAAAAATACTATGGCATTGGCGATACAATGGTATCTAAAACCAGGTTGTTTTCTGTTTCCAAATGCCTCAAAGTTTTTTATACCATAAAAATACTTTGTTGCCAAACAGGATTTTAATCCGCCCATGCTCTCCTGCACGGAAAATTAAAGGCCTGACTTATGAGCTTTGGGCTGCCGTATTTACCGAGCAACATCAGTTCGGTGGTCTCTCACATAATTTTCAATTCAAATATTGTAATGGATACAACAGCGGGCAAAGTTCTGCAATGTGATATAGTCATCTACAGTATTCGAGACACACAAAAACAAAGGGAAAACGTCCCAATGGTATATACACCCTCCTTTGATTCACGTTTTGATGTTGAGACGACAGAGAGATCAAGCCATAGTTGGCCTTGACACACTATACAAGTCGATCAAGCCACCAGGCCAGCATCACCGTCTCATGCAGCTAGCGGCAGCGCCTGAACCTGCTTGCCGAAGCAGGAGCTGTTCACGGTGCAGTTGGCGAAGCAGGCGATGGGCACCTTGTTCAGCACGCAGGTGACCGCGCACACGATCAGGCAGGTCTGGCACGCCGGCGAGCAGAAGTCGCTGAGCTCGCCATGCTGCCCCGCGAGACCCAGCTCCTCAGCGAGCTCGTGCTCCGCGAGCTGCCGCAACAGCGCTAGGCTAGCGGCGGCCTCCTTGTTGCCGTCGTCGGGGGACGGCAGCGACGACGCGAGAGACGGCCGTGCCAGGTCTGACGCGATGCACAGGAGCAGCAGGCAGGCGGCGGCCACCTTCAAAGCAACAGAAGTCGCCATTGCAAATTTGGAGCAGCTATTTGCAGTGATCAAATAAGAGATTATTAACCGATGGAGCAGTGATGATGCTTTTGCAAATTTGAGTCATGGAGCAGTGAGGCTGCGCTATTATTTAAAGCAAAATGGTTTATCCATGTACGTATAGGGAGCTGAAGCTTGCTTGAACTCTAACAATGAAACTGAATGTACTTGGGTCGTACGAGGATGAAAGGTTACTAACCAAACGTATACAGTACTAATTATAATTAAAATGCTGGTTAGTCCAGGAAGCAATCGAAATGATCGACGCACGGATTCACCAAACCCCGACGAATCGCCATCTCTGACCAGCACGACTTCCCGAGATTGTCGTCTCAAATCATCTCTAGACGTATCCGTATGTACAAGCAAGTTTACTTGCTATGTTCCTCTTATTTTTCAATGCTTTCAAGTAAGGATGAATTAGGATTTTTAGGAGGGTACTTTAGGTGACTGAATACGGAGGCAACAAATGGGCAATAGCTGAAGCGTTTCAGGTCCAAAGCAAGTTATGCTGGCTACAGACGGGATATTCCAGTTTATAAATTCATCTGTAACAATATACTCACCAATCGGAGCCTCTAAAACAGAGTTTCAAGGAACACTCAAGCGGCTATTAATAATTTAACGAAATCAAGAAAACCTACGGGATGCAAATTGAATGGAACGAATTCTTACAGACTCAGTGGAGTGTTGCCTATCTGGGGTTGCCACTCACGCTTGGACGATTGAGACTCGTCCATCTTCAACCGATCCAGGATAGAGCAATGAACAAACTCAGTGGATGGCAAGGCAAGTTGATGAACATCGCGGGCCAACGCGAACTGGTTAGGTCTGTCCTCAGTTCTCTCCCCACATACCTCCTCACTGCCTTGCGGACACCAAAGAAGTTCTACAAAGACTTGGACAAAAATCAGCGTAGGTTTCTATGGGCTGGAACCCAACGGCTGCACGGTGGGAAATGCAAGGTAAATTGGCCGCGAGTGTGCAGACCTCTACATCAAGGTGGACTTGGTGTCACAGACCTAGAATGTCAAGCAAGAGCACTGCGCCTACGATGGCTTTGGTTCAAATGGAAACGTCCAGACAAGCCATGGACAGGCACAGAGTTACCAACTGATGCTACCGATGAATCACTCTTCGCTGCCGCCACGCGTGTAACAGTGCATGACGGCAAAACAGCCCAGTTCTGGACCTCAAGCTGGATACAAGGTACCGCTCCTGCCTCCCTATTTCCGCAATTGTACCAGCACAGCAAACGCAACCGACGTACAGTGCGTGAGGCAATGCAAAATGAAAACTAGATTAGGGATGTGCTGCACGACCTCACGGCTGAGCTCTGGGCACAATATGTTCAACTGTAGTCGTTAGTTGATGATGTTACCTTTGATGGAAATGACAATAAGCCTGACGAGATCACTTGGACGTGTACGGCATCAGGAAAATACTCTGCTAAATCCGCCTACGACATGCAGTTTGATGGGGGCATGGACTCGTTTCTCCCACTAAAGATCTGGAAGGTATGGGCTCCGCCAAGATGTAAGTTCTTCATGTGGCTTCTCCTACAAAATCGAGCATGGACGGCGGACTGCTTACAACAGCGGCAATGGCCGAACAACTATTTCTGTCCTTTGTGCTATCGCAACCTCAAGACGGCCATGCACCTCTTCACCGAATGCCCAGTAACTCGGCTGGTATGGACCACAGTTAGTAATTGGACTCAAGATCCACGCCTGCATCCCCAACAATGGACTGCTGACCTCGCCCCCGCGCAGTGGTTCCAAGGTCTAACTGATGACTCCACTTCTGCTAGATCACTTGGCATGCGCTCCATCGTCATTGCTGTTGTCTGGGCAATATGGAAGGAAAGGAATGCAAGAATTTTTTACCAGCGGGAGCAACACATCCATTGTATAATTGCAGGTATAAAAGACGACCTCAATACATGGACTATGGCTGGCGCAAAACACATTTTGACAGCGATTGTTTCCTCGCTTAGTGAGTAGTAGCTTTGCATGTATCCGGCATCCCGGCTCATGCTCCTGGGATGATCATGTGTTGTATATGCGCACCTTGCGCAGCAAACTCTATTTCTTCTTATAAATGAAATGCCGGGTAACATCCCGGGTCTTTCGAAAAAAAATTCTTACAGACAAAACCAAGCGATATCAGCATTTCACATGTACTGTAATAGGCGAGTAAAACAGAGTAAAAGCAACTGGTATTGTTTCCAAAGCAACTGACATATGTCACAACTCCCGACTTGACAGGACCGCTAGTTCTACACGAAGACTTAAACCGGGAGCATTCAGGTTGTTTAAAAAGCAAGGATTTTATAGAATGAAATAAAAACATTTAGGTTCAACGATAAGTATATTAATGCTCCTGTCTAGGTTCAACGATAAATAGATGCTTCTAAAGTATGAGCCATATATGCATGTCGCACCAACTGGTAACTAGTCAAACATCTTTGAAACCTTATGCAGATCATCTTCGACCTTCTTTGCTCTGGGAAAGATACATGCAGTACTACTACAAGTCTGAATGGGCTGTATGCACATCCTAGACAATACATGTCTGGTCAATAGCTTGCTTCTTCTGAACCAATATAATTCAGTCCATCAGATATTTGACGATAAACAATGTAGCAACAACGTTTTTCAAGTGCTCCCCGATATACTTCTTTAATTAACATTACAAAGCAAACAAATTCATGGTGGTAAGAAACTTAATTTTGAGTCGACAATAAGAGTTTCTTCCACATCAGGCAAAGGAACTAGTTATTTGCATTGTAGCAAGAGAGGCCTTTATTTTTTTTAAATGAACTCCAATTCACACTATGCAACTTAACAAGCTTTTCTGTGACTACCAAACTGCGCAGGTGTTTGAGCCAATGTGCAAGGTGTGAGGCATACTATCGAATGAGGCATAACATAATGCGTTAGTAACAAATTAGAAAAGCTACACGATATGAGAACATACAACAAAACATTCCCCTTTAAATTGATCAGAGTATATAATCTGCATCAAAGAAGATATGTTGAGACTTTAAGGATCATTGGTGGTACTTTCTTCTACTACAAAGGGGGATCCCTATTACTTACATATTGCCAAGAATAGAGAGTCGGAATTGTTCGGGTATCTTACTCTAGTGCTGGCAATTAATACAATAGTGGAGATTCTTATCCATTGGTGCAGCACAGTGGTAGCAGAAGTACTGTTTACACCTTCAAAACAAAAAGGGGAGAGTATGTATTACAAGCAAGAATTCACATGTGGCATATTTATGAAACTGTAAAATTAATGTTTCATAATTATATTTAACGTGTAAACTAAAACTTTTAGTGGACACTCAACTAATAGAGATCTGGGACATTATTCGAAATAATTTACTGTTGTGAAATAATTTTATCCAGTGTGAAATTGATGCTTCTGGATCTACTGTTGTGCAATAATTATATCCATTAACATAGTGATCTGATTTTCAAAAGAAAAAAAAAGATTACCATAGTCTTCGTAAGGGATACAAATTGCAATAGGGACATGAGAACATAGCTATATTACCTGCAGCGTATTAGCAAGCACCCCGACTTTCTCGAGACGTACATCTTGCACTTGGGACACCTCTGCCATTTTTTCTTTTTAGCAAGACTCTTAAGCGTCAGATCATCCTGCCCCTTCTCATCATCCCCAAGCTTCTTGAACTCCTTGCATTTGATCCCATGGTGCCACGGCACGCGGCAGGACGCGCAGAAGAGCCGGTGGCAGTGTGGGCACTCTGTTTCCTTGATCTCCACTGCACCATCATTGATCAACAACGCGGAGCAATCCTTGAATGGGCAGTAGAATTTGTCACCCCCAACGATGTCCTCACAAAGCTCGATGTTCCACCAATCAAACAGCTCCGACGGGATGATACCGTGGCACAGATCGATTTCAACCAAGCCCTTCTCGCATTCAGGGTCAGGGCACCCGATCACGGCCACGTTCTCGGAGACCTTGGCCGCGACGTACCTTCCGACGCAGGTGTTGCAGAACGCATGGGCACATTGCCTCACAAGAAACTTCTCCGAAACCTGAACCTTCTCGAAGCAGATGGCACAGTCGAAATACTCACTCCTTGAACACTTCTTGGGCTTGCTCGGGTTGTCTTCCACACATCGCGTCAGATTAAAACAGTTAGGCCAATAATTGTGTCGCGTCTACCTCTTGAAGTATCAAGAATTCAGGATTTAAATAGTAGATAAGTGTACCTTTTGGTGATAGTTTGCGCTTGCCCTTGTGATCAGGTGGGGTGTCCTGAGCTTTGCACACATTGGGACGAGGAGAGGAGGTTGATGCGAAGGCGAAGGCGGCGGCGGTTGCGGCGTGAGATGAATCGAGGGAGAGGAGGATGGCCTCCTGGATCTCGATGTCCTCGGAGCTATAGTAGTCGTCTGAAGGGGCGCCCTCGTCCTCGTCGTCGGAGGATACGTAGATGGGAATGCGCGAGCCGGCACCGGCGACTGCTGCGGCGTTGGAGGACTTCATTGCAGGCGAGCAGTTTCTTTTTTTTTTGGGGGGGTGGGGGGGGGGGGGGGTCGGCAAGTTGCACGCGCTAGGTGGCGGCGGCGATTTTTTGCTTTCGGTCACTAGAACTCTGGATCGTAGGATGGTGTGGAACTGTGGATGCCGGATGGGCCGGATCCAATCGTGTGTAATTCTCTTTGAACCTAGAAATTGGATCTCCATATATCTTTGATGATAATGATAATTTTTTTTCCTGTCTTAGTAGATTTGAAAAATCATTTGAATAATTCAAATGCCCTGGTGATCAGGGGATAGCCACCCGGACAATCGACGTAAATCCACCGTTAAAACTTTCGAAATACCTGACGTCGATCTATAGCAGGGGTGTGCAGGTGCGCGCGTTCCTTCTTTCTCTTGCCTCTCATCAACTGCTGCGCCATATCCTGTCATTTCGTGTTGACTTTTTCCCTCTAGGTGCACCGTGCACGTTTTTACAAGCAAATATGCATGCCGTGGGATCCTTGGAGTCCATGGTTAATGGAACCATATTTCGAATTTTGAAATGTGCTCTTACCCTGACGTGTTCTCATTCAAAATTTCACGGTGAAGCTAGTACGCCGTCCTGGCGTGACTAAGGGACTGTTTGGATCCAATAAAGATTATAATACACTAGTTTATAAAGATAGATTATAAAAACTGGTTTATATAAAAAAACTAAATGGGAGTGTTTAAAGTTAAGATTATAAAAACCGTAATCCAGCTATTTCGGTCCTGTTTGGATCCATCATAGTTTTTTAAAACTAGGTTTTATTGTTAGTTTCTAGAAACTGGATTTTAAATAAAAACTAGATGGGAATGTTTGGATTTTAGTTTTTATAATCTATAAACTAATTTTTAGTAGTTAATTATATTGGAATGAGGAAAAAACTAGCATTGGCTAAATTGAGCCAGATTATGGATTTCTTAGAAACTCATAATTTATTTTTATAGAAACTGACATAAAACTGGACTGTTTGGAGTCCTTCAGTTTCTAAAAACCAGTTTCTTAATAACTGGAGGGATCCAAACAAGACTTTAAACTACCTAATGACATGTCTTCCCCTTATTTATTATTGAAAGCGGTAGCATATAAGATAATTATCTGATAAAATTAAAGGGCAAACAATAATTTAGAGGTCATAATCTTGTTTTAGCTGAGGTGGAGTAGATTATAGATTTATAATTATCTAGTAATCTGAATTATATAAACTGACATAAAAAATGTTCCATTTGGAAACTCTTTAGATTATATAAACCTATTTATTATAATTTGAGTGTATCCAAACAGATCCTAAAAATCCCACCGTAAAAGTATTGTAAAACACATGCACTTCAGCTGATGCGCTCCATCTGGTCATCTGGACGTGTCAGTTGGACCGCTGAGAAAATAAAATAAAAGGAGAGGACAGGGTTATGCTAAGGGATCAAGGCAGTAAGGTTCGTGGCCGTGACAGGGGTTAGATGTTGACACTGTAGTTGGATGTTTTACAATACTAAAAAAATAGGTTAAAAGTGTTTAATTTTTTTAACTGAACTATATTTTCTCTATATGTATGTAACTATCCCATGCCCGCTGGGGTCCAGTTGCAACAATCAAGGGCATTTTATATTTCTTAGCTGATGCGCGTAACACGGCAGTAGACAGAAGTGATGGTAATGGTTATTAAGAACAAAGGACAAGACATGTGGTTGATAAGAATCAATAAATGTTATAGCGGTTCATAAGGAATTTAAAAAAATTTAGATAGTGGATAAGAAACTTCCCTAGAAAGTACCATATAACAAAACCACCCTGTAGTGATGGTGAAAAAGAAGCAACAATGACGGGTATGAACCCTGCACTACTAAGTCCCGTCACTGGAATGACAAAGATCCCAGTGGTGATGCTCTTCACCGCCATTAGAAAAGAATTTCAAAAACAACAAAAAAAGTGGGTTTGGATGGGCCAAGTCCAGTCTAGCCCAGCACCAAACCTTAGCTAGTTGTGTGTGTGTCACCGTCGTGCAAGGAGCCTCGCCTCGTCGCCATCCTGCTCAAAGCCGCTCGACGCAATCATCTCGGGCCTGTAGCCTCCGCACGCGGGGAGGCCATAGGATTCGTTGCCTCCCAACCTTGATGCCACTGGATCCGTATATGGGGAGGTCGGATCCGAGTGACGAGGGAGGGGAGGGAAGGAGCTCGTTCAAGGAGAGGTGGTTGGTTGGGTGACGGAGGAGGGGAGAGAAAGAGCTCGTCGGTCGAAGAGAGTAGGGGAGGACCTTGCCATGTACACGAGGAGGTAGGAGGTTTATTATCATTGACGGGTATTTTCAAGGAAAACAGGCCTAGTTTTCATCAAACGTAGTACCTTATATTTTGGCTTAAGCAGACTTCAGCTTGGATCCGTTATATGTCATTATGATATTAAATTGCATAAATTCTCATTCTCTCATATCATTTCCTAAAAGAATATTTTGTGATGTTTACAAGTAAGAATTTTCTCGAAGAAAACAATGGCAGCTGCTCTGCCTTTTAATTCATTGAGGAGGTAAATAAAAAGAAAAGGCACAGACGGAGTTCATAATGTTTGAGTATAGTTAGCAGCTTAGGCTGCCAGGCACAACTCGCTAAGCACTATGAGGAAGAATGCAGAAAACAAAGACAATGACACATGGTTGGACTAGTGAGGTTCTAGAATTACTTCTGATTAGAATTGCATGATCTAATGCCTAATTTTAACCAATAGATCTATCCACCAGGTCATTGAGTTAAGAACTTCGAATTTATGCAACTTCAGGTCACTTCCTGCACTGATGGCCGCCCCTAGTAATCGGGGATGCACAGAGGTAGCAGAAGCTGTGCCGGCACCTGAAAATTCAAAAGAAAGAAAAACGCCATTGGAGTTTGTTCTCGGTGCAATAGGATGTTTGGACTGCAAGCAACAAAACAGTACCTGCAGACCATGTACTCGCAGCCGTCGATCCTCTCCACGTACATCTTGCACTTGGGGCACCTCTGCCATTTTTTCTTGTCAGCCAGTTTCTTGAGCGCCAAATCGTCCTGCCCCTTCTCGTCATCCCCAAGCTTCTTGAACTCCTTGCATTTGATCCCATGGTGCCATGGCACGCGGCAGGATGCGCAGAAGAGCCGGTGGCAGTGTGGGCACTCCGTTTCATTGATCTCCACCGCGCCATCGTTGATCAACAGCGCCGAGCAATCCTTGAACGGGCAGTAGAATTTGTCACCCCCGACGATGTCCTCACAAAGCACGATGTTCCACCGATCAAACAGCTCCGACGGGATGATACCCCGGCACAGATCAATCTCAACTGAGCCCTTCTTGCATTCGGGGTCAGGGCACCCGATCATGGCCACGTTCTCGCCGATCTTGGCGGCGACGTATCTTCCGATGCAGGTGTTGCAAAACGCGTGAGCACAGTGGCTCACAAGAAACTTTTCCGAGGACTGAACCTTCTCGAAGCAGATGGCACAGTCGAAATACTCGCTCCTCGAACGCTTCTTCTTGGAGTTGCTCGGGCTGTCTGACACATCAGGTCAGATTTGAATAATCAGGCAAAAAAAAAACACTAGATAACCGTGTCGCATGACGCATCTCGCATCTACGTATCCGTATCAGGAACTCGATATTGCAGTAAATTACCGTACCTTCCGACGGTAGCTTGCTTTTTCCCTTGCGATCAGGCGGGGTTTCTAGAGCGGCGGATACATTGGTATGAGGCGAGGAGGCTGAGGCGGTGATTGCGACGCGAGTCGAGTCGAGTGAGCGGAGGATAGCCTCCTGGATCTCGACGTCATCGGGGCCGGAGAAGTCGTCGAAGGGGGCGCGCTCGTCGTCCTCGTCGGAGGAGATGTAGATGGGGTTGTGCGAGTCGCCGCCGGCGGTGGCTGCTGCGTTAGAAGCTTCCATCGCTGCCAATCGAACAGGTTTTCTATTCGACGGGGGAGCAGTTGCGTGCGCAGCCAGGACGGCGGCGTTGTTTTGTCTTTGATTTCAGTCAATTGGGAATGGACCACTAATCAAAATAAAATAAAATAAAATTGGGAATGGACCCGTTTCCTCGGGAAGCAGAGCGGCGGCCGACGGAGATGTGTGAACTTATGGGCTTTGCTGAGGCCTATGTCCGTGAGATGGCCCAACGGGCGGCCCGACACGGCACGCCAGAGACTTTAAAAGACCCAGCACGATTATTTTCGAGTTAGCATGGCATGCAGGCCTTTTCGTCTTGCCACTCCTAGCCGTCAGTCTATGGCCCGACACGTGTAGTTAAATTCGTGCCGGGCTAGCCTGTTAGACCCGTTAACATAAGAACTCATTAGCAATTTTCAATCCATTAATTGTGTAAATGGTGAAAAATAAGAAAAAAATGGGGGTTTGAATATGTGACCTCCTAGATCACTCAGTTCTTTTAGAGGAGATGTGAAATATGAAATTTATATAAAAAACATTTCGGGCCGTGCCCATGCCGTCCACCGAGCCACACCTTAGGCCCAAGCACAACATGGCGTCTCAGGTCGTGCTTGCCTAGGCCAGGTCAAAAATATCATGTTTCGGGCCGACCCAGTAGGCACGACCCATTTGACCATCTATCCGTAACAAGGAGGGGTTAGGTGCTAAAATTGTACTAGTTGAATGTATTAAACACTAAAATAATAACAGGTTAAAATCTTAAAAACAGTTTGAGTTACTTCGATACAAAAACAGTGTCATGGATATGGATACAAGCATTAAAATGCTACTATAAGCATTCATAAGATTCAAATACAAATTTAGTTAACATAGAAAAAGTCATATATACCTCTCATTTTACACTATCTCATTAATTCTTCATCCGCATACCAACCCATTAGATTTTATCTTATCTCTAAAAATGCTTATATTGAGAACAAATTTTTGAATGCTTCAAATGCTTATATTGTGGACTGAAAGGAGTATTTAAGATAAATCTGGCTATACGAATTTTGAAAGTTTAATATTAAAATAGATATTAATAGAAAAATGTAAATGTGTGAATCAAGAGAAAGTCAGAATGAGACTTATGTGGCTGGAGGAAATGTGCTGCATATGCATTTCATTTTATTTTACGAGGAAGATTTATTCACATATTTATCATGTTTAGTTTGCCACAAATGTGCTCAATAAAAACACATTGCACGGTCTATCATAGCAACTGCATTTTTCTTTTGTGTACACACACGGAGATGATAGGCTCTTTCATTTTCCTTAGAGAAAGAAATCAATACTTTTGTTGTACTATAAACCAGTTGTGGACATGAATTAACCTGAAAGACAGCTATATCTATCAGAAAGGAAAATAGGAAGTTAATACAAATTCCATTGGGCTTATAGCTCACATGTGACGACTTTGGTGGGAATTAGCCGAGGCGTGACGTAGTTGACGGTAATAGCTCGCGTGCGACGCGTGTGTGGAGCAAAATAGCCAGAACCCACATATGGGGATGAAACGACCTTGACACTATGTGGATTTGGTTTTAGCGATTGTGGGATCCACTTAGACCATTGTCAAGGGCGAGTCTGTCTGCTCGACCGACCAAAGACTAGATAGCTGTCCGACGGCACGCCCTCTGAGCGGCAGCCGAATCCCTCTCTGACAGCGCGCCCTCAGAGCACCGGACATTCCTCTCCGGCAGCGCGCGGCCTAGGTCCTCGAAGACCTCTGTGGTGAGTCAAATCGCACCCTAGTCACATTCCCATCTGAGTTGTGCCCTAGATCTGACATATTCGCGCCTAAATTTGCCTGACTTGCAGGCAGATTTTGGTCAGCGGCAGCAGTCCGGCCTAAAACAGAGATGGAGCAGGAAGGGTCAAAATCGAGGTAATCCTCTGCACCTCGTGCTGATTTTGCTTTCGATTAGAGCTCGTTCGCTTCCAATTTGTGACATTCCTGCGCCATTGTCAAAACAGGAGAGATGAGCGGCGTAGCTTCAAATGGTCCGTTAAATTCTTTACATCTATCGCGAAGCTAGCTGATGGTAGCTTAAGGACCATAGAGCAGGACAAATTGGTTAGTTGGGAGGTTGATTGTGCAGAGATCACCTTGCAGGACCTTGTGAACCAAGAAGCGAAAGCGGTGAGGGATTTTGTGGAGAAAATAGGGGAGTGTATTCCTTGGGGTCCGAAGCAAGAAGTGACATTGTTACAGTTCGATGAATGAAAGGGCGAGTATGTGAGAATGGAGGATGGCGAAGCGCTCGTTGATAAAATCGATCAGCAAGACGGCTGGACAAGCAAACGTGTTACATTTCTTGTCGTGGTGGATCTGGAATCAGATTCAAGGGTTGGATATGTGCCATCAAAGTTGGCTATGCAGATTACAGATGATGATTGGGCTATAAGTATACAAATAGCTTTCATCTTAACCGAAGTGACAGTGTTAGCTGATGATACACAAGAAGGATGTGATGGTGCTGCAAATATGGCTATTGTCGACTGGAATTCAGTACAACTACAAGAGCGTACTGATTTGGTCATTGCACCAATGGCTGACAGTGAGATGGCCAAGATTTTGGAAATTCCAATAGATGATAAAGACAATGAGAAGGACAAGGAGAGGGATGAGGCTAATGTGGTTGTTGGTTTTGAAGATGTGGATCTAAAGTTGATGAAAGAAGCTACTGATGAGGTAGATGATTACAATAATGATGAGTTGATAAATATATATGACTGAGATAATGCTGTAATTGAAGTAGGAAAGTGTTTTCGAAATATGGATGAGTTTAGGATGTGTTTAAAGACTTATGCAGTGATGAGGAAGTTTGACACCAAGACTTTGTGGACAGGTAAAAAGAAATTTTATGCTAGGTGCAGAGGCTTTGATGGGGGTGTCAAGCCTTGCAAATGATACATTTCTGCTAGATGCCAACCTGATAGAAATTTTATGCTAGGTGCAAAGGCTTTGATGGGGGTTAATCAAATCTCACATTAAAATACTTGTATTACTAGTTCACAGAATGTATCCACGATGACATCACAGGCCTGGGTCGCACAAAAGATCACTCCAATTTTAGCCAAAACACCAAACACTACTGCAAAGAAACTAAGAATAGACCTAGAAAAGTAGTACCCTATTAAGCTGAAATATACCACAGTGTAGAAGGCAAAACAGAGGGCAATGAAAGAATTATATGGTGATTGGGCAAATACCTTCAGGATGTTGTATAGTTTCAAGGTAGAGGTGGAGAAGAGGTCCCTTGGCAGTGTTGTGGAGATAGATACAGAGGTTGCATACGATGGCAAGGTATTTTTCTCTAAATTTTTTATGGATTTAAAGCCTTGCATCTATGGCTTCAAAGCAGGGTGTAGGCCATATTTGAGCATAGACTCATCTTTTTTGACTGGAAAGTGGAATGGTCAATTGACAGCATGCAATGCTCTAGATGGACATAACTGAATGTTTCCTGTTGCTATTGGCATGTTTCAATGAGAGTCAAATGCTTCATGGACATGGTTCATGATGCAGTTGAAAAGATGCATTGGACCAGTGACTCTAAACGGACACATGATTATCACCTTGGCAAGGTTATTGCATCAGATCCTCAGTTTGAGCACTGGATGAAAGCATACCATTCTATTTTGTGGTATAGGTCAGGATTTAATACGGTCATCAAGTGTGACCATATCAATAACAATCTGGCAGAAAGTTTTAAAAACAAGGTGAGGAAGTTGAAAGACTTGCCTGTGCATGACATGGTTGACCAAATCAGGATCATGATCATGCCGTTGTGGGAATTGAGAAGAAGAATAGGTGATGTTCTGCAAGGAAACAAGCTTTCAGCAGTGGTTTAACAAGTGGTTAATAGGAGCAGAAACCTTGCACATTTGCATGTTGAGAGTTCTTCATTGCGGGGCGCTGAAGTGAGAGATACCAAGACTGGAAGGACGCATCTGGTTGACACTGAACAACATGAATGCACATGCCTCGAGTGACAGCACACTGGAAAACCATGTGAGCATGTCATACTCTTCTTGGCTTCCAAGCCGAAGGTAAACCTACACCGTTATCTGCATTAATATTATTCGGTAGCAAGATTCAAGGCTGCATATGCAACTCCAATAGCACCAATTACAGATCAGTCTCAGTGGCCTGAAGTGGATTTTGAATTTTTAATGTGTCCCCCTCCCCTGCTAAAAGAAAGGCTGACATGCCTAAAATGAGCAGATACAAGGTCTGGTTTGAGAAAGATAGGAGTAGTAAGAGGGAGAAAAAAAGATGATAAACCAAAACGGGCTCAGAAAGGTAACAAAAATAGATGCATGTTGTGTGAGGAACTTGACCATCGAGCTGGATCTATGAAATGCTGTTACACTCCAGAAAAGGCAAAATAAGTTTTATAAGAAAAATGATTGAGCCATCTAATTGAGCATATTTATACACTTTATATACATTTACTCAGTTTTAGATATAATTTATATTTTTTCAGAAAAAAAGCGTGGAAGTGAGCCAGCTGATTTTGAACCCCTTGCTGTTGAAAATGGCTGGCCAACAAAAAAGGCTAGACTAAGTGGTTGTACAAGAAAGAGAAGTGTGTAGGATGTTGTGGAAGAAAAAGAAGTGGTGCAAACTGAATCAGTTTTGGACGTTGTGCAAACTAAATCAGTTTTGGATGATGTGCAAACTGAATTAGTTTTGGATGTTGCCACGCAGAATGAAGGTGTTCGGCAAGATGCCATGGAAACTGAAAAAGAACAAGAACTTGTGTGTGTTGACGAGGTGCACAAGCTGAAGGAAGTGGTGTGCATGCGGCGGCCTAGTCCTACTGACACGAAGAAAACCATGAGCATGAGGGTTTTGTGTGGTGTGTCTGCACAATCAAGTGGTAAGAAGAAGAGAAAATCGAGTGGAAGTAACACTCGTGTATGAAAGACTTGCAATTTGTATTTTGAGCCGTTGAACTTGTGTCTTAGTTGTAATCATATATGCACTATGTTTGGTCTGCACTATGTCTATGGTATGTTCTTAGTTGTGTGAATGTTTGGCGTGTTCCATGTCTATTGTATGTTCTCCAAAATGAGCTAAAAAGAGCCCCAAAGTTAATCCAAACTGCCCCATTTCTAATGCAACTATTTTTTTGACCTTTTTCAAATGACCTCAAACTCGAGGATTAACATCTACTGCACTTACAACCTTAATCCGAGCAAGTTTTTTTTTATTTTTTTATTTTTTGAATTTTTTGAATTTTTTCGAATTTTGGCAGGTGGGATGGGCCACAAGGGTTAACATCTACCGCACCAGGCCAATCAAAGCCACATAGGCTACTGCGCGCGTGCACATCCCGTCTTGGGCTTCTCTTGGTAGGGATCTAAAGAGGAAGAGTTAGGATCTGAAATCTGATGCAGGCATGTAACACAGATTCCTACACGTGCAGTAAAATTTTTGAAATTTAATGAAACAATTTTGCCATATGCACCTAAAATTATTAGTGTCATTAAACTAAACTTTCATGACACATAGATGATCTTGAAGTTTTAAAATATAATAAAAAATTTACTGGTGTTTGAAGATTATGTATTACATATGCCAACCAATTTTCACTGTAAAAATTGCTAAATTTTTTGAGATATAAATCCCTTCCATTCACACACAGAACCGTACTCTTGCATGCATGAATGCATGAAAAGCAATCCACCTTTTCGCCTTGTATCCATTTGTCTGCCGCACGTGGGGAGAGTAACACACCCGTGGTAGACTGAGCAGTGGGCCGAACAACGCTTCAGACCCACATGTCAACGACCTTCCGAAGTGGTACGCGTCTTTTTTTCCACCGAACCGTCACGCTAGGCCACACGCCACTGATATAAACTAGACCGAGCGCTGCTTCTCCCACACTTCCACTAGTGCTCTCGCTTCCGCCCCCATTTCCTCCGCCGCTCGGTCTCCTCTCCGCCTTCGCCATGTCGCTCGGCAGACCTTCCCGCCGCCGCGGCGGTCCCTCGACCTCTGGCACCAGGGCCTCCTCATCGGTAAGAAATGGGCGCCCCTTAGAAATATTTCCTCCTTATGCTAGGATCGATAGGGTTTGTTAGATGTTACGTTTTTGTTAGATCTAGGTTAATCTCGATCGATTCGGAGGAAATGGAGGTTTTCTAGGTAGTTCGGAAGCTTGATTCTTTCGTTGTTGCAGGGCATCGCCGCCGTCGTCCCCTCGGCATGGTCGCCGCAGTCTTTGCCGCCACACCCCACTGTGGAAGGCGGCTGGACTCCGTGGCCTTCTCCAGTGTCGATGCAGTCTGATCCGCCTTCTCCACTGCGCGTTCGCTCCGCATGGTCGCCGCCGCCGTCTGCTTCCCGTGCTTCACCACGTGCTGATGGCTGGCTTCCATGGCCGTCTCCACCGCGTGTTGCTGATCCTTCAGTCCCGCCGCCGGCGGAGGATCCTGTCCCGGTGGTCACCAATGGAGTCGCGGTGTTCCTCTACCCCTACGGTCACCAGATCCGGGTCTACGCCAGCAACACGGCGCGGAACTAGGCCGTGGTGGTGGTCTCACTATTGGTGGCCTCTCTCTGTGCAAAGGGGCAAAGCCTATCTATCTATCTACGTAGTTTCTGTGGTAGTGATCGAGAGCTATATGAACTCTCTAAATAGTTTGTGTTATGTATGCATGGTGTGTGGATGAACCTACTATATGTATGTATCGTATTATGCTAATATTATTATCTGTTGCACTAATTGGGCCAGTTTTCTTTTTTTTGAGTTTGTTCATATTAACATTGCTGCTATCAAAATGATAGATGATTCAAGGTGTGATTATCCCCCCCAAAAAAATTCAAGGTGTGATTACCACCCCCCCTCCCCCAAATGAATAACTAAAACAGAAACTCCGGCTGCTACCAAACTTGCAGGCAGCGCTCTTTCAATGACAAGCGGGCCACGGTAATTGGGGTGTCACTCCGGCTGACTTGTGGGCCGTGCTCTTTCAATGACATGTGGGCCTTGGGTGTACGGCGGGGGGATGGGAGCGGGGAGGCGGGCTAACATGTGAGCCCCCATCCTCTCAATGACAGGTGGGGTTGGCAAGCGGTGGGGGTTAAAGTCCGAGTCGTCGCCAAGTCTTGAGACACTTCATCTCCTTGTTTCCCGCGCCCATTGCCCCCCCCCATCTCACCTCTTCTGCCTCGCTTCCATTGACGCCGGATGTCGGAGATGGCTCCCGCTCCAGCTCCCGCCCGTGCTCGCGCTACGACGACAATGGCAGTGCCGCCGTCGGCCGGCGGCTCTGATGACCGGATTCAGGATTTGGTGGTTTCCCCTTGATTGGGGGCTGGATGCGACGGGTTGCTGCTCGACGTGGTTCGACGGGGATCGACGACTTGAGTGCAGTTCGATGAAGTACTGGTGGTCGTCCATCATGTGGCCTCGGCTTTCAGGTTGAGCATGGTGGTGACGGCTTGGGGGCGCATCCCTAGCGTGCACCCTTCAATCTATGGCCGGTGGGTTATGCGACCATAGTGGTTTACTGCCTTGTTGTGTGTTGGGGTTGAGTGCATGGTGGTGGTGCAGCAAACCTTGACGCTCAAATGGATGATGTCCAACGAAAGTGTTGCACGTGAAGTGTGGAGAGGTGTTTACTTCTTCAGATGGTCCAATGCTTGAGCTGGTGACATGCGCTCTCCTCATCGTCAAAGCTTGCGAGGTTTCCGTCTCCTCTCATCTCCTTGTACCTAGCCTACTATTTTGGTCGTGTTGTCATACTTCACTATGGTTTGGCTGACGGTTGCTGTCGGCGCCTTTGCTTCATTGTCATACTCTTTGTTCATGTGCATCAAATCATATGTCTTGTGTCCACGCTTGTTGCCCCCCCCTCCCTCCTTTATGGATTCCTCCCCATAAAGGGCATCATATGGTGGCTCGTAGAAACCAGATGTTGTAAAGGTGTCCTCGTCAGCTTCAAGGGAGGTTGGTGTTGTTTAGCCCGTGCTGGTCCGTGTGCTTCCCCCATCCTGTTGGGTGGCTCTATCGTCCTTCAAGGATTCCTCTACTTATTGGAAGGTGGAGGGTGACAACAAGGCGACACAACTACAAGGGGTGGTGTGGCGGTGCAATGACCACTATGGTGAAGCCAAGCATGTTGCTTGGTGGTGGCGTTTGGTCGATGATTGGTGGTCTTTTTCAACTTATGTTCAAATTAGGGCTATATTGTTGTTCTGTATAACTCCGATGTACCTCCCCTCCTCGAGGGTGAGCCTAGTGCCACTCCTTCTCTCCTCCCATGTAAAATTGTTTTTCATCTCATGACCACTGCAACAACTCGGCCTGTTTTAATGAAAATTTAAGTGGGATACTCCCCCCCCCCCCCTCCAACCGGCAGTAAAAAAATGATATAAATATGAACTAGAGCCTTTTGTGCTCTTTCAAGGAATTGGAAAATAAAAATAGACAGCAGGATGATGTATAAATGGAACACACATCTAAACGTACTCTCCCTCTCTTTCGAAGAAACATACTACTGATAACCTGACGTTGTAGGATGTCAAGGCACACTGGCTAGACGAAGATGTTAATGCAAATCTGCAGATATTAGTTGATGACTAGGTTCACTTACGTTCTTAAAAAGATGATTCACAAGTAGGTGTGGAGTACATATTAGTCTGTCTTTTTCTTGACATCAACTGCTTAAGTTGTACGATATAAAGCAAACCAATACACCAGATCCAAACAAAATTAAATTGAGAGAACCATCTACCGGAAAGTAATATCAGAAATTCATTCGAAATTCCATTCGCATGCTGTGCGTTTCAATAAGAAACAGGCCTAGTTTCCATCAAACGTAGTACCTTATATTTTGGCATAAGCAGTCATCAGCTTGGATCCGTTACATGTCATTGTGATATTGGATTGCATGAATTCTCATTCTCTCATATCATTTCCTAAAAGAATATTTTGTGATGTTTACATTTAAGAATTTTCTCGAATAAAACAATGGCTGCTGCTCTGCCTTTTAATTCATTAAGGAGGAGGTAATACAAAGAAAAGGCACAGACGGAGTTCACAATGTTTGAGTATAGTTAGCAGCTTGGCTGCCAGGCACAACTCGCCAAGCACTATGGGGAAGAATGGAGAAAACACAGACAGTGACACATGGCCAAGACTAGTGAGGTTCTAGAATTACTTCTGATTAGAATTGCATGATCTAATGCCTAATTTTAACCAATAGATCTACCCACCAGGTCATTGAGTTAAGAACTTCAAATTTATGCAACTTCTGGTCATTGAGTCATTCACCAGGTTCGACTGCACTTCCTGCACTGATGGTCGCCCTTAGTCATCGGGGATGCACAGAGGTAGCAGAAGCGGTGCCGGCACCTGAAAATTCAAAAGAAAGAAGAACGCCATTGGAGTTTGTTCTCGGTGCAATAGGATGTTTGGACTGCAAGCAACAAAACAGTACCTGCAGACCATATACACGCAGCCGTCAATCCTCTCCACGTACATCTTCCACTTGGGGCACCTCTGCCATTTTTTCTTGTCAGCCAGTTTCTTGAGCGCCAAATCATCCTGCCCCTTCTCATCATCCCCAAGCTTCTTGAACTCCTTGCATTTGATCCCATGGAGTCATGGCACGCGGCAGGACGCGAAGAAGAGCCGGTGGTTGATCAACAGCGCCAAGCAATCCTTGAACGGGCAGTAGAAGTTGTCACCCCCGACGATGTCCTCACAAAGCGTGATGCTCCACCGATCAAACAGCTCCGACGGGATGATACCCCGGCACAGATCAACCTCAACTGAGCCCTTCTTGCATTCGGGGTCAGGGCACCCGATCATGGCCACATTCTCGCCGATCTTGGCGGCGACGTATCTTCCGACGCAGGTGTTGCAGAACGCGTGGGCACAGTGTCTCACAAGAAACTTCTCCGATGCCTGAACCATCTCGAAGCAGATGGCGCACTCGAAGTGGTCGCGCGTGGAAGGCCTCTTCTTGGAGTTGCTCCAGGTCAGATTTGAATAATCAGGCAAAAAAAAAAAAACTAGATTACCATGGGGCTTTTTACTTTATTGCCACTCTACTGGATGGCTAGTTCTCAAAAACCATCATACTCGATGTTGACTCTCAAATGTCACTTAGGGCCCACAATTTAGCTCTTAGCTGCCACTATTTTTATTTTCTTTTGCGACGTGGCTTTCTTTATTTTCTCTAGATCTATCCGACATGAAAAACAACAAGGAAAGACTATCTTGATGGCTTCCTGCCTTCCAACGCTGCCGCGTGGAGCCCGCCAGCCGTCTGCTTCGGTGTCCAATCTCGCCTCGTGCCTTAACCTCTGTCTACCTAGGCACCTAGCCTTCCCGCCGGCCTCGACGTGGTTGTCTCGGATGTACGCATCACCATTTCGTCCTACCTCTCCTGTTTATTTTCGTTCACCATGAGTCCACAATAAGTCCTTCCACCACCACAAAATACTTTGCATATGGTAAGATTTTGAGCAATTTCTTGTGGAAGCAGATGATATATGCTCGATCTTGTTCATTTGTGGATGATTTTTGGTCAGGCTACAACAATGAATTTCCAGATTTCCATGACTTTGTTCTCCACCACTGTGAGCACTGCCATTGAACTCTCCTTTTTGCTGGTCCTCGACGGTCACAAGCTCGTTGCGCACATCCTATTCCACTAGGTAATACTCCAGAGAAAAAAAAAGAGAAGAAGCTTCCCTTGCCTTCCCTGCGCGAGGTCGTCGGAACCTCCATTGTGTTGCCTTCTCTCTGCCATCGTACCTTCGCTTATCATTGTTGAGTGCGTGAAGTTGTGGGGCATGCTCGATCTGGCATGGCCCTCGCCTTGCCGTCGTTGAGGTGCCGGCATGAGCGTCGTCATCGGTTACTCTCCGTCTAAACTGCCACTGTAGAAAAACAGCAGCTCATGTCCTCCCCGCGCAACCTTCATTCTCCACAAGCGCGACTGCAATGCCAACGAGGACAACGAGGTGGGAAGAATGACGCGAGAACCGATGATAGACAAAAGTTTAGACGAAGAAGAAAGAGTGGGGACTGATATCCGTATGGTAGCGTCTTACCTGCGAGAAGTAAGGAAGGCAGGACAGACATTTGCTCTCTATTTCTATGTCGAATAGGTCAAGAAAAAAAAATGACCAGGTGGCAGTCCAGAATGAAGTATAGTAGCCGCTAAGAGCTAAACTATGGACACTAGGTGGCATTTGGAAGTCCCCGTTTAGTAGAATGTTTTTTTTTAGAACTGGCCATTCGGTAAGACTGTAAAAAATTAAAAAGCCCGATAACCGTGTCGCATGACGCATCTCGCATCTACGTATCCGTATCAGGAACTCGGTATTGGAGTGAAACACCGTACCTTCTGACGGTAGCTTGCATTTGCCCTTGCGATCAGGTGGGGTCTGTAGAGCGTCGGGTACATTGGTTTGAGGCGAGGAGGCTGAGGCGGTGATTGCAACGCGAGTCGAGTCGAGTGAGCGGAGGATAGCCTCCTGGATCTCGATGTCATCGGGGCCGTAGAAGTCGTCGAAGGGGGCGCGCTCGTCGTCCTCGTCGGAGGAGATGTAGATGGGGTTGTGTGAGCCGCCGCCGGCGGTGGCTGCTGCGTTGGAGGCCTCCATCGCTGCCAATCGAGCAGGCTTTCTATTCGACGGGGGAGCAGTTGCTTGCGCCGCCGATTTGTCTTTGATTTCAGTCAATTGGGAATGGACCCCGTTTCGTCGGGAAGCAGAGCAGGGGACGGCCGACGGAGATGTGTGAACTTATGGGCTTTGCTGAGGCCTATGTCCGTGAGACCGTGACAAGGAGGGGTTAGATGCTAAATTGTCCAGTACTTAGTTGGATGTATTAAACACTAAAATAGCAGGTTCAAATCTTAAAAACAGTTTGAGTTAATTCGATACAAACAGTGTCATGGATATGGATACAGCCACTAAAATGACAACCAACAATAGGATTACGAAACTACAATTTAAGATAAGGGATTTTTGTCTGTAGGACACCCATAAAATATGTATTTGTGTGGTAGACATCTGAATCGGTTATTTGGTCTGAGTGACACCGTGAAAATCTGATTTTGTCTAGTAGACACCGCACATGATTAAAAAATCTTTTTTGACCATAACGGGAGGGGAAATGACTAATGTGCCCTTTTCACCAATCTTTGAAAAAAATTGTTCTTCTTCCCGCCCATAGAAATAGAGCAGTCACCGAATCTTCTTCGCCCCGTCCATCCTGATGTCGCCGCCAGCGGCCAGCTGGCCCAGTCGCCGACGCCGGATCTTCTTCCCTCCCTGCTACTGCTCTTCCGTCGTATTCGTCTTTCAGCACTTTCAGCAGAGTCAAACGAGTCCACTACCCCCGTTTCAACGATGGAGGCGCTGGGTGATGAGCTCCTTGGGGACCATGATGGCGGAGGAGGAGACGTTGCCGCTGCCCCCGGGGGGCACGAGGAAGGGCAGGAGGTGCGGGCGGCGGAGCGACTTGGCGAGCTCGTAGGCGCCGAAGTAGATGGCGGAGGAGGAGGCGGAGCCGAGGATGACGGCGGCGAGGCCGAGGTAGAGGTCGAGCGGGTCGTCGACACGGAGGATGTCAAGGAAGACCTGCCAGGATGTGGCCCCGGGCATGGTGGCTGCCTGGAGGCGCGTCTCGCGTCGATGGGGAGCAGTGCGGCGTAGGTGAAGGCCCCCGCGGCGGCACCGGCGTATGCCCTGATTGCGGCGCGAGCGAGCGGGGTGGGGATCGCCATGGTGGTTGGTGCGGCCTTGGGAATGGAGAGGGAGGATGAGCAGAAGACGAGGGTAGTGGCGGGGGAATGCAGGAGCAGGGAGCCAAGGTTCGAGATGAGGTACGGCAGGTCGACGTCTCCCTGCAATTGGGGTCGGGCCATGGCGGTGAGCGCGAGGCTAGACGGCGGCGGCATCGTTCGTCTCTGGCGAAGTGGATTGCCGCTGGGATTCGATAGTGGACAAACAGCAGGACAGAGAAGAGAGACAAGGGCAATATTGTCATTACAGAATTATGGTCTCTCCAATCAGATCAGAAATAGTTTTTTAATCAGAGGCGGTGTCTGCCACACAAAAACATATTTTCGCAGTGTGTGCCAGACAAAACGAGATATTCAGGTGTCTGCCATACAAATTCACGAAAGTCAGAATGAGACTTATGTGACTAGAGGAAATATGCTGCATATGTATTTCATTTTACGAGAAAGATTTATTCACATACCTTTTATCATGTTTAGTTTGACACAAATGTGCTCAAGAAAAGCACATTGCACGGTCTATCATAGAAACTGCATTTTTCTTTTGTGTACACACATGGAGATGATATGCTCTTCCATTTTCCTTATTACAGAAAGAAATCAATTACTTCTGTTGTACTATAAACCAGTTGTGGACGCGAATTAACATTATAGAGAACTATATCTATCAGAAAGGAATAGGAAGTTAATACGAAATTCCATTGCATGATTAGTGATTCAGTAAGTAACACGCCCAGTTCGACTTTAAGGTAGCACATTAGGTTGCAATAAGAAGTCATCGGCTCCGCTATGACATTAGATTGCATCAAGTCTCATTTTCTAATGTCATTCCCTAGGGAATACTTACTTAAAGCTCCAGTGCTACATCTGATCAGAATGGCACGAGCTAATGCTAATCAATAGCGATAGCGTCATAAAACTATAGAACTGCTTTAATAAAGTTCTGGGGAACTTCAGAATTTTGCAGCTTCAGTCACTGAGTCATTCACCAGGTGCGCTTGCACTTGCTGCAGCGATGGTCGCCCTTAGTCATCGGGGATCCACAGAGATAGCAGAAACAGTACCGGCACCTGAAAATTCGAAGAAAAACACCACACGATTAGAGTTGTGCTTGTTGCACAAGGTATGTTTGGACTGGAAGCAGCGAAACACGGTACCTGCAGACAATGTACACGCAGCCGTCGACCCTCTCCACGTACATCTGGCACTTGGGGCACCTCTGCCACTTTTTGTTCTTCGCCACCTTCCTCAGCAGCAGGTCATCCTTGCCCCGCTCATCGTTCCCAAGCTGCTGGAACTCTGCACAGGTGACGCCATCATGCCATGCCACCTTACACTGCGCACAGAACAGCCTGGAGCAGTGTGGGCACTTTGCGTCCGTTATCGCAGCCTCACCGTGGCCGTGATCGTCGATCAGCATAGCTGAGCAGTCCTTGAAAGGGCAGTAGAACTTGAGCGCCCCAAGAGCAGAGTCGCAGAGTGCGGCACCCCACCTCTGGAACACCTTCAGTGGGATCACATCCCGGCACTCCTCTGGCTGCAACGTGCCATCCTTGCAGCCAGGGTCAGGGCAGCCAATGGACAACACATTCTCCTCCACTTTCGATGCGATGTACTGGCCTACACAGCCAACACAGAAGGTGTGTGTGCACCCGGCAATGGGGAAGAGCTCTCTAACGTGCACAGTCTCCATGCATATGGTGCAGTAAAACTCGCTGTTGCCGGCACCCCAAGAACATTCACCAAACTCTCGAAGCATGTCATCACAGGGCTCTTTGCCTTTGCTGCCATCCATGTCTTGCAACGAGGTCAAGGCATCATGAAAGACATCAATCCCCTGCTGCGCCTGTGACACGCGCGAATATTCACAAGTAGCCACCATGCACCTGGGCAGCTCCTCCGCGTACTGGCAGAAGCAGGCAATGCAGATAGCATGGTCACAGTTGTCGGGCTGCCATGAGGCCTCCGACGACAGGAACACCTGCTTGCAAACCGCGCACACCCTCTCCAGCCGAGTTGAGTACTGGAGAACCTCTTGCACCTGCAGATCCTCAGCCAGAGCCAGATCATCAGCAAACTTGGACACAAGATCCATTATCGCTGCCGTGGTGTTGCGCTCCGGGTTGAACTTATCGATCAACCAGCGGAGTCCCCTGCCCAAGGAAAGATATACATCCAAGTAGTTTCAGAGCAGAGGCAAACCACAAACAGATTACAAGGTTTCAACGGGTAATTGCAAAATCAGATAAAATTAAGACGCAATGAGAAGCAATGCTGCCCTGACGCCCTGGCACCACCACAACTAGTGAGGGGAGAAGGCAGAGCAAGTAAAAAGTGACGGGCAAAACTCCTCGCACCCAAAACGTCGAGCACTTGGCGTGCACGAACAAAACCCCACCGAGGAGGCAAGATCCTCTACTGCATTTGGCAAGAACTGCCGCAGCAGCGCGTACCACATCTCGACATGCCGAGAAACAACCCCGCTTGGGCCGGAGATTGCAGCATAAGTAAACCGCGGCTTTGAAATCGATACTAACCGAGGGGCGGAAGCGCTGCATGTGGGGAATTTTTACCAGTTCTGCAACGGTACCCTCGGCTTGCGAGTAGCAGCGGGCTCCGTGACCTTGGATTTCTCGCTCCGCATCCGCGCGCGGCGGTGGTGATCGCCGATCGGAGGATGTAGTGCTGTGTATAGGGCAGCGGCGGTGGAAGCGAAGCAGAGGCCGGGGGAGGAGAAGGGTTCGGCTCGGCTGCCGAAGTGGGCCGGCTTTACGCTGATTGATTGATCGCCGCTTTACTAGACGGGGTCACCGGGAATAGACGCTTTAACTCGCTGACGTGTGGGAGTCCATGCAGCTTTGAAGGATGGACCTAGTAATTATTTTTACACGGATGGTAACACAGAGTTCCAATCCAAAAGCAAAAACAGAGAAAAAAAAAATTCATTACGACTAGCACGCCGTGATGGGAGGGAGGGCGAGATGAGATCGGTTGCTAGATTTGCGAGAGCAAGGCTCGGCTGGCACGCAGAACCGCGCAAGTCGTCCACACACGACCGATTCGGCAAACACCCTCACGCGCTCACGCGACGGGCTAGGCTCCACTTTCATCCACTCGAGTACATGTCGATCATTCGTACATAAACGCGTTTCTTATCTTTTACTAATAGGGGAAAAGGTACAGAAGTGTAGTGTAGTAGAACTATGACATGCATAATAATGACATGACACCCTGCCTGCATCGAGTATTCGAGTCGAGCACCCTCATGCGCCGATGGCGGATCTGTACATTCGGAGAAAGCCCAAGAAGCCCATCAAAACGGCCATAGCCCACTACTACCAAACCGATGAACACGGCCCGTGGAAGGAGACCAGGTATTTCTGGGCTTTTAATTCTATCACAAGTAGAATGTCTTGGCTTTTGAAAGGTATTTCTCCTCTTTCTTTTTGCGAGAGGAGGAAGCGAGGTATCTCTTTTGTTCCTCTTTTATTTTGATATTTTCGTTTGTTCATTTTGCAACTCTGTTACTATTTTGGGGTTTTGTACGAATAATTATATTTTTTCATTTCATATACGTTCTATACTAGGAAAGACTAGATTCAAAATTTTGTGAAACCGAGGGCCAATGAGCTGGCCCAAATTGCGGTCCGGTTGGAACATGGGCGGAAAATGGTCATCCCTATAGGTGCATTGGTGCACTGCAGCGGCAGGACGTTTTGACTGTTGGTTCTCGGTTTCACGCTGCGTTATGATGTGGGCGCCAAATAGTGCTTCTAGTCGTTGCTGTGTGCTTGTTAACACAGATCGATAAACCACGATGATGATACAAAATAACCAATGCAGCGGTGGATGTGGATCCAGAATTTGCTAGGGCTTTTGCAGAAAACGAACATACTACGACACATGGGAAAAGGGGCCAACATCTCGTGCAAGTGTATGCAAATACAAGTAGCAAAGTAGCAACAAGAGAGCTGTTATCCGAAAGGTTAAAGTTCGTTTAGCATCCTTCAACTATTGTTGGAGTTTGGTTTACTTCCTCTATTACAAAATCAGGTATTCATGTTTCTTCAACTATCAAAACCACTTGTTTTTTCTTTCTATGGCTTTTTTGAACGGCGGTTCTATGTATGTGATGCACACGTGGCATAAAGAAACACATATTTAATATCAAGTCATATTTTTAACAATAATAAATAAAATATACATTTCATAGGTCTAAATATCATGGGATTTTTTATATTTAAAGATTAGTCTATAGATAAAAATATTTATTTGAAAGTATATATGGATAATCTTATATTTGAATTTAAATTTATCAAGTATGATATTATTATAGTGTGAATTATTTTCTTGTTTCATATTAGTTTACTTAAAACCTTTCTTTATCAATTCTATTTAAGTCAAATTAAAATGTAATACCATTCATAATTCAATCATGATTCCCTAGCTTCACATAAAATACTTACTGTATAATGCAAATTTCAAAGGTGTGATAGTCTAGAGGTGTCATAATCTATAATTCAAAGATTAAAAATATTTACATATGTATATAGGATAAATTATTTAATATTTAGCCATAAAAATATGATTATTTAAGTCTTTGACTGTATTTTTTATTTTTAATTGGAAAATAATGACATGGCAATAAAAGTATGTCTCTCTCTGCCACATGTGCTTTATGTGGACAAAACCATCATCGAAAATTGTAACCTTCATGACCATTGTGGGTCACTCCAAAAGGTTGAATGTTTTGTTGATAGGATAACAAGCATGAAATGCGCTTAATGTTTACTTGAGTGTTATGCATATAGGATTTATCTATCAACTCAAACATGAACACAATGAGTGATCGCCTTGATGATCAATGAGGATTTAGTGGAGTGCCATGAAGATCTTGATGGAGAGTCGTGATGATGGAGATGGATCAAAGTTAAGTACAGCTAGGTCCAAGTGTGTTATGATCACTTGACATAAATACAGTGAATGGCCAACTTGATGATCAATGAGAACTCGGTGGAGTGCCATGACGATCTTGATGGAGAGTTGCGATGATGGAGATAGATCAAGGCTAAGGATAGGTAGGTCTAAGTGTGTTGTGATCACTTGGCTAGTGTGTAGGCTTTAGTCCATAGAAAAAACTAGACTATCAAGAGGGCACAAGTTATTCTCGTAGGCCTCTCTAGGGTTAGAGTGTTGGGATGTTTAAATAAAGCTCTAGGACACTTAGAGCGGCAATGGAGAATGATTGGTCAAGGTTTGAAAGCTTGGAGACGGGTCAAGAGGACAGCAAGTTTCAGTTTTCGAACAAGTCACCGTAAGGTACGGTGAGGTCACCATAAGGTCCATTGAGAAATGCTTTTGTACACACAGATATGTGGGTATAACTGTATGGTGTGGAGGTTAAGTCATTGTATGGTACAGTGAATGCCAAGAAGTTATACAAAGAGGGGCATATTTTCTAGACTGGCGCTCAGGAAGTCATCGTAAGGTACGGCGAGGTCACTATAACATACAACGAGGTAGTTATACGATGTCGGGGGCAGAAACCGGTGGTGCCATGTGGCACCACTCAGAGGCCCATCAATACCCGAGACAGCGGACCCACCGAAGCCTCACCGGAACATCCTCCTCATGGGCCCTGCAAAGGGAATCCCTCGTGCTAGCCGAGTCTCAGAAGCAAGGGCCACCGTTCTCTTGACTCGCTTGATCCTCCAGGGGTTGAAGACCGGACGGGATCCGCTCGATCTCGTCGGGGGTTGAAGGCCCGCTACGGCTCGCTCGACCCCTCGAGAGGTCGAGGCGAGACAGGTCCGATCGAGAGGCCAAAATACGGGTCGCTTGACCGAGCTGGATGACTCAGCCGTTCGCCCCATCTTATCGCCTCCCAGATGAGGACAAAACGGTACACCGCTGCCTTGATCGTAGTGACCGTAATAGGGATCAAGACTACCAGATAAGCTCAGCCCCCGTCAACTCTCATCGATGGGACCCGCCCCAGGACAGGACGGCTCGGCGAATCACTGACTGAGCCGAAAATAACGGATGGAGGAACTCGATTGCCCTTTTCGGGGCGGGACGGATCTCCACCCCCGGCGAGGTCAGACAAGCGCAACCCAAGGCATCGACCCCCGACGAGGGGGTCGAGAGGAACGACGGTCAACAACTACCAACCGTCCCGCCTTAACTGTCGAACCTAGCCCAAGCGCATAGTATCGGGGAGTCAAATCACTCCGTACCTGCTCCTATCATCATCGTCAGCACCCATTGACGATGGCATACATGGCAAAGCTCACTGCGCTGCTATCGCCTGATGACACCCCCCAATGGCGATGACACGGGACAGTCCGATGGACAGGCCGATTGAACCTAGCCTGAGCAGCGTGACAATGTCCATGCTGCACCACCCCACGTATGGCGGGGCACGCCATCCACTAGAACAAAGGAGGACTCAACGTGACGACATAAAACGGGGGCACGCCCAGAAACAGTGCCCCCTAACGCAAGACCAGGATGACGGGGCCCGTGAGGACTGAAGGCTACGCCGCCGACCAAGGTCTTTACCCTCACCAGCACGGCTTCACCCACTCCACATATGTAGAAATCTCTCTTTCTCTCTCTGTAGATGAGACCGGCTCCCTTGAGGTATAAAAGGGAAGGCCTATCTCATCTCTAAAAAAAAGAGCGTTTGGGACACACACACACACACACACTCACGAACAGCCAGAGACTTGGACACCCCTCCTCTCTCACCACCATTGTACACTCCACTGCAAGTAACACGAGCAAAGCCGAGAACTGGACGTAGGGGTTTCTCCCCGAACCAGTATAATCCTTGTGTCCTCTTGCATAGCCATCGCGGAAACTGAAACGTGTGCCCCTGGAACAAATTCTACTTGTTGGTGATCTAAACACCAATAGTTGGCGCGCCTGGTTGGGGAGTCTGCGTGTTTCACTCCGCAATCACTCACCATTTTGGATGGCCACTTCCTCCGTGTTCTGGGCTCCCGGCACCAACACTTTCTTTAGGAGCCTAGAGTTTGTCACCATGAGTGACCAGAAGTTGCTGTGCATCAGCATCCCGGCATCCTCGACACCTCCAGCCCTGGCACTCGCCCCCGCGGCGGTGCGCCCGTGGTGGCTGGAGAACTTGGGCCACACTCTCGACTTCGTCGTCACGACAGACGGGACGTTGGAGTTCATCGACGAGACACGCTCGGACCCCATCTCGGCGGCCACCACCACTGCAATCACTCACCATTTCGGTGAGGTGATGAGCGCGGTCCGGCTCGAGCGGGCCGGGCCACGGGTTGCCAACCAGCCCATGCCACCAACCGACTATGACGACCAGCTATGGTTTCGCCTGGAGCGTTATTTGGGTCTCGCGCCGACCAGGATGACCTTCGGCAGTTTGCATTCGCGCTTGCGAACGTCCATGAACAGCTCCTTGGGGGCGAGCCTCTCCACCTGGACAGGCTCGCTGAACCCCCCCCCCCCCAGACGATTACCCACGCGGCAAGAAAAAAGCTGCGGGATGTCTCCAAGACATAGCCGTCGACCGAGCAGTTCTTGCCTTCACGAGCACCGGCTTTGTTGGCATGATCGAGAGCCCAGACAAATCCCTTTTCGACCTTCTCGACGTGGGGTCACTGGAAGACTCTAGTTCTGACTCAGGAAGCTGTGCGGGAAGCTACGATCTCCCACGTGAATGCCACATGGTGCAGCTCACACCCATGTCGGCTATGGGAGGTGCTAGAACTTCAGCCGTCGGGGCAATGGCAAACCCCGGAACTCCCGCTCTAGCAAACCCGGTAACGGGTGCGGGGGCGGAGGGGACGCTCGTTGACATCCCTGTCACCGCGGCCGGCGAGCCGGAGCCTGCGCCTCGTTCGGTGGATCTCTAGGAGCGGCTGAGGTCCAGAAGGGCGGAGCTAGAAGAAACCTGATGCCAGCTCAAGCATGAGAAGGAGGAGATAGACCGCGAGCTGGCTCGCTCCGTCACGAGCGAACGCGCTCGGGCCACGGCTCGTGTTGTCCACTAGCGCATCCTCGCTGATGACCAGGGGTCCCCATAATTTGCTCGTGCGGGACAAAACATAGTGGCATCTGTCATGCTGCTCAAGACCCTCCCCGAGCCTGCGACAGGCCTAGCAGGCCCAGCGAGAAGTCACGGCTCTTCTTGCCAAGGTCGCTGCGCTCCAAGAGGAAAGCTCACAACGGCATGCCACCCAATCCAACCAGTAGGTTTCCACATCTAGGAGTGCCGGAGGGGGCAACATCATCGGGTCGCAGCAACATTCGGTTCGGCAACCCCTCCGGGCCGGAGGGGCTCCTAAGAACACCTCGGTTCATGACCGGGTCGGGCGTCATCGCGACGCACGCCACACCCTCAGAGCACACCGACGTAAAAAAGAGCGGCTAAACAAGGAAATGGGTCGTCAACCGCGCCACGGAGGCCAGTATGATGACACTTATGAGGAGAGGAGCCGGAGCCCGAGTCCTCCTGGACCACGGGTCTTCAGCTCGCGTATCCGCAGCACCGAGTTTCCCGGTGCTTCCAGACGCCAGCGACCATCACCAAGTACGCGGGCGAAACGGATCCCGCACTCTGGCGCGAGGATTACCGTCTCACGTGCCAAGCAGGAGGCACGATCGACGACCTGGCTGTAATCCGCAATCTCCCTTTGTACCTCGCTGACTCGGCCCGTGCGTGGCTTGAACAGCTCCCCGAGGGTCAGATCTACAACTGGGGTGACTTGAGCGACATCTTCGTCGGAAACTTCCAGGGAACCTACATCCGACCGGGCAATCCCTGGGACCTCAAGAACTACCGGCAGAAAGCCGGCGAGTCCATTTGGGATTACATTCGGCGCTTCAGCAAGAAGTGGAACAAGCTGGAGCCTTCATCTCCGACACAACCTCGGAGCAGCTCATCCATGAGCTGGGTCGAAAGGGTCCGCGCACTGCCCGTGAGCTCCTCGACATCGCCACTAGCTTTGCCTTCAGCAAAGAGTTCGTGGGGGCGGTCGTCCAGCGCATGCCAGTGGGCTAGGGCAAAGGCAAGTGAGACGAAGGGGCCAGCAATGGTCCCCTCGACCGTGCGAAGAAAAAGAAGAACAAGTCATGGGCCGGGCGCGACCCTCTAGTGGTTGCTACCGAGCGCAAGCCGCCGAGGCCCACAACAGAGGAGGCGCCAAACCACTTCGAGAAGAAGTAGAATGGTTCGTGCCCAAACCATGGATTCCCTATCAAGCACCTCCTTAAGGACTATTCCATGATAAAGAAGTTCATCAGAGAGGAGGCAAAGAAGGGGGACCCGGAAAATGTGTCGGAGCAGGGAGCCATAAGACCCCGTCGACGGTGACGACGAGCAAGGGGGCGGTGTTCCCCAACTCCGAGGCCTGCGACATGATATTCACGGGGCCCGAGTGCTAAGGAAGTTGATGCACGGCCAAGGTCAAGCGTTTCGAGGTCTTCACGGCGGAGCCTACCACGCTATCTTTCCTCAAATGGTTTGAGCTGCCGATCACTTTCGATCAGTCGGACCATCCCCCACACGTGCCATGACCGGATCGATACCCACTCGTGGTTGACCCTATCATTCCCGAGGTCCGCCTCACCAAGGTGATGATGGATGGGCGTAGTTGCATCAACATCCTGTACGCCGACACCCTCGATCTGCTCAGGATCGATTGGTCACGCCTCCAGCCGGCCGGCGCACCCTTCCACGGGATCATCCCTGGGAGACAAGCCATTCCCCTTGGGCGAATCAGCTTGGCTGTCATGTTCGGGACCCCTTCCAACTTCAGAACCGAGACCCTCGTCTTCGAGGTCGCTGACTTCCCGGGAGTGTACCACGCTCTTCTAGGGCGCCCATGTTATGCCAAGTTCATGCCCGTCCCCAACTACACCTACCTGAAGCTCAAGATGCGAGGGCCAAAAGGGGTTATCACAATGAGCGCGTTGCTCCAACTTGCTTTCCAGTGCGAGATGAAGAACGGTGACCTCACCGCCGTGATGGTAGCCTCCGCCGGGGAGCTCAAGGAGATCCGCGCACACATCGAGGAAGGTACCCCCAATGCCAGCCATAAGAATGCCTCGTTCAAGCCAGTGGAAGACACCAAGGAAGTGCAGATCGACCCCAAGGGTGGTAAGGAGAAGCCGGTGAGAGTGGGGACATCCCTCACTCCCAAATAGGAAAGCGCGCTCGTTGATTTTCTCCGCATGAACGCCGACATCGTTGCGTGGAGACCCTCAGACATGCCCGGCATACAGAGGGGAGTCGCCGAGCACTCCTTGAACATTAGGCCAGGCTCCAAGCCGGTGAAGCAACGTCTACGCCGTTTCGACGAGGAGAAGCGTAGGACAATCGGGGAGGAGATCACAAAGTTGTAGGCCGCCGGGTTCATCAAGGAGGTATTTCATACCTAATGGTTAGCTAATCCTATTCTTGTATGAAAAAAGAATGGGAAATGGAGGATGTGTATTGACTATACGAGTCTGAACAAGGCATGTCTGAAGGATCCTTTTCCTTTGCCGCGCATTGACCAGATAGTTGAATCGACGGCGGGGTGCGAGACCCTCTACTTCCTGAATGCCTACTCAAGGTACCACCAGATCGCAATGAAAGAATCTGACCAACTTGTGACATCTTTCATCACACCGTTTGGCTCTTACTGTTATGTAATGATGCCTTTCGGTCTCAAGAATGTCGATGCCACTTTTCAGCATTGCATGCAACGGTGCTTCGACCACCTGATCGGCCACGCGGTCGAGGCCTATGTGGATGACATCGTTGTCAAGTCCAAAAGGGCCGACACTCTCGTGGCTGACCTGGAGCACGTCTTCGCCAAGCTGCGCATGAATGGCGTCAAACTTAACCCCGTGAAGTGCGTCTTTGGGGTCCCAAGGTGCATGCTTCTCGGGTTCATCGTTTCCAAACGTGGCATCGAGGCCAACCCTAAGAAGATTTCTGCGATCGAGCGGATGGGCCCGGTGCAGAACCTCAAAGGACTGCAACGGCTTACGGGTTATCTGGCGGCACTGAGCCGCTTTATTTCTTGCCATGGCGGGAGATTGCTCATGTTGTACAGGCTTTTAAAGAAATCTGACCGATTCGAGTGGACCTCCGAAGCGTAGTCAGCTGTCGGAAAAGTCAAGCGCATCTTGAGCAGTGCACCGGTGCTGGCACCCCCGCTCTCGGTCATGAGCTCAGCGCTTGTAGTCGAGCGGGAAAGAGAAGGGCACGCCCACAAAGTCCAGCACCCCATCTACTATTTCAGTGAAACCCTGTCCAACTCGAAGACACGATACCCACAGATCCTCAAGATCCTCTACGCGGTGATGGTCGCAAGACGCAAGCTCTGACACTACTTCGACTCCCACCCAGTACACATCTTAAGTTCCTTTCTGCTTCGCGAAATTTTGCAGAACATGGACTCGGCTGGCAAGGTCGCCAAGTGGGCACTCGCGCTGATGGGGCATGACGTCACGTACAACCCTCAAGCAGCCATTAAGTCCAAGGTCCTCGTCGACTTCATGGCGGAGTGGACCGAAGCACAACTCCCGCCTGCCCCAGTTGACCAGGAGTACTGGGTCATGTACTTCGACGGGTCACTCATGCGGACAGGTGCTGGCGTTGGCCTCATCTTCGTCTCTCCACTCGGAGTATGTATGAAATACGTGATTCGTCTGCATTTCCCCGCTCGTAAACGGCCTCAGGATCGCCGTCAAGCTGATGTATTCGACGACTAGAGATCCGGGGCGACTCCTAGCTCGTGATCGACCAGGACAAGAAGGAATCAAGATGTCGAACCGACATCATGGCACTCTGTTGGTGGTTTGTAGATGCCCATTTTATCTACCAAAAAGGGATGTTTTGCGTCTTAATTTGGTGGTTTGGACTAACAATTAACCCCATATTTGCATATATTTGTAGTTGTTCTATTTTGTATGTAATCGTAGGAAACAGGTGTAAAACAGGGCAATTATGGATAAAGAGCTGAAGAATAACGAAGATGGGCCAGATGCGGAGCCGCGACGATTGGCACGACCCATGCACCGATCGGCGCAGGAGGAAAAGATGACTAAAACATGATCCGGTCCAGGAAAGACGAAGGCCCAACCCAGTATGAGTTAGAGTCGGTGGAAGTTGACCTAATCCCATCGGGTATAAAAAAAAGATAATTATCAAGAGCCAGGGACAACCAAGGAGAAACGGCGATCGCGAGAATCAGTTATTAAAACTAGGGTTCTAGGATATTGGCGGTGGAGGTTCGTCAAAACCGACGAGATCCACCAGAAGGGAGGTCACGCCGATCGGCTCGTGCGCGTTCCAGCGCTATTTCTCACCCCTCTGCTATGTCTAGCGGAAGGATGAGTGAGTAGTCTCATATTCTCTTCTCTGGTACGGAGATCTGGTCATGTAACTCTCATACTTGTTGATATTCTCTCGATGAATTTAATCTATGTGATGAACTTTATTGCACATCTATCTATCCCTTTCATTAGTGTATCGGCCAATACACTTTTGCCCATTACATAGTGCAAGCAACCAGTGGGGAGCTGTTGACTTTTGCTAAGCCATATTAATAAATCATTCCCGGCACGGGGCCAGAAACGGTTCACTAATATGTCCCAGAGTCAAGTAGGTAAAATCCGCAAGCGCACGGAGAATACCGCTGTAGCATTTCACCCGGAAGTATTCAGGGTATCGTATTTGTTTATCCCAGAGGAAGGTTATGATCAAGAAGCGTTACTAACATATAAGATCATGTTAACAATTAGCAAGGATATCTAACCAAGACAGGCGGGTACATGATAATAACTGGGTAGTGTGACACACACAGAAGATTCCTACTAAATAAATAAAGTCTAGTGGAGGAAAGACTAAGCTAAGCTACTCCTACTATACATTTCTATACAGTTGCATAGCCTAAGTAGAATACGTACAGACCCACACTCAGGTTCAGCAGTCAAAAGTATAGCACTTCAGGCACGGACTTACCCCTGCATCCACAGGCGACTTCCGCCAAGAGCCTACGCACTAGCCTAGCGGGGAGGATTTCAAAGGACGGACAGGACTGTCACCACCTGCCGCCTACCTCAACGAACCAGTAGACTAACGAATAATTGATGCAAATCAGTCACCCAAGTACCATACTTGCATGACCAAAGAGCACTCTGCCCCTCCGCGATTACTATTAACGAGGCAGAGTTATCGTACGAATACGATCACCAAACCCATGCTATACTTTATCAGCTAAAACTAAGCATAGAGACTATAACATATAAACTAGACTATAGTGACGGTATATAACTAGCATGACAATAGTAGTATAATAAATATAAACTACTATCACACAAGTAGACTATACTATCACATATATGGATCACAAAATCAAACAAGAAACTCATGACCCAAGCACAACTATATAGAAAAGATATATATATTGATAAGAGCAAAGTCTTACAAAAAGGAAAAGATACAAGAGCCATACCAATTCCAAGTGAAGACTTGGGACTAGAGAGCTCTAGACTCAGCCTAACTCCACTAAAACTCCAAGAACTACTACTAGCAAGAGAGAAATGCTTCTTGTGGTGTGTGTTGAATGTGAAGGCACACCCTCCTATTTATAGCCTCAATAGGTCGGCAAGGGAGCGTAACCGCCACGGAAGGCATCTCAAACCGTCATCAGGAGTCACGGAGGAGCCAACACGTGGAAGCCCAGGCGGAGAGGGCGCCCGGCTGGGTCGGCCGACCTGACCAGGTCGGCCGACCTGGGGGTGGCCCCTCCTGGCCTGTGCTTTCTCCAGGTGGCTGTCCTGTGGGCCCTGACGTTGGTTTGCGCGGTATTGCAGGGAGTTACGTCGGTTAAGTGCTGAAAATGGGCCCTTCAATCCGTGTGACGTCCATGTGGCGCTCTCTGATTGGTCGAAAGTGTGTTTTCTTGCCTTTTGAGGTGTTTCCTTCACATTTCCTCCTGCATGCACAAAGTTCTCCAAGTACAAGTGGAACTATATTATTGTGATAAAGCATGCGTGTATGAAATGCCAAATTCTCCTTTATTTGAGTATAGTTGACGGTTGAAAATGGTACTTAACAGCCGTCAACAAACTCCCCCAAGCTTACCCTTTGCTCGTCCCGAAGCAAAGATAAACTTAAGTTGTTGATCAGGAGTTGCTACAATGTCCTACTCCTCAATAATACTATGCGCACAACAAAGTACTCTTCCTAGAATTAAATATATTGGCGCATAACTTACCCATTTACCTCGATCCATGGGGCTTTTACACCTCATTGTCTTGGGCGGTTGAGAGATAGAACAATTGCAGGGCACTAATCACTTGCTCTAGATTCCGCTATGTTGTTCCGGAGGTTTTCAAAAGATTTTGAAAATAAAAACCAAGTTCCTCAAATGATTCTCTCGGATCACTCAATATGTGTATGATTCCTCACCAAGGCAAAGTGTTGCCTATAATCACCTACTTCTAAATAAGGCTTTATGTGGAGCTCAAGGTAGGGATATATGAAGCACTCATGTTCACATAATATTGCTATGTCAAAAGACCGGATCCAAGAAAAACATCAATTCAAACAATCTTGATCAAGATGTGCAAGTGTGTGGGAGAACGGAGGAATGGTGGATGGGAAGAAATAACTCCTTTTTGAATTTTCCTTCTCTCTTTTGGAGTTTCTAGGCTATGGCTATCTTTTGCTTGCTCTCTTTTTTGAGCATTTTTTTTTTCTTTTCTTTTTTTTTTTTTTGCATAGCCATAGTCCTAGTTTGCAATGAATACTTTGAGAGAGGAATTTTGTAATGGATATATGGAGTGTTTCTTTGGATAGATGGATGGATAGTGGCTTTCTTCCGGTGTAGAAGAATAGCTCACGGTGGATATGGTGGATATGGTGGATGCTATCTTCTTGATTTAGAAGGATAGCTCATGGCGGTGGATGTGTGTACATGATCTTGATCAAGAAAGCATGAAAAGAGTTCTACTAGGGTCACAACAATTTTGACTAAGCTCAATGTGAAACAAGCAGCATATGTGTAAAGGTTTTCAAATGTAAACACTACATATGGCTGTGGTGGGAATTTCATCATTGAGGAACTTATCAATTTGTCATTTTGAAAAATAAAACTCCGGAATTCAAGCTTTACGTTGAGCAAGATCATAGCAGCCCTATCTATCATATCATACCTCTCAACAACTTAGAACTAGAGAATGCATATGCTACCCACAAGATTCAAGTTCAAGGCAAGATTTACCAACAAACCTAACTCTTGAGAGAGTACTAAGTTGTAAACTAGCATCGGAGAGGAATAAAGGACAGAGCAACTATTCATCATCTCAACATAGGAAAATTATACACATTCATACCGCGCATGAAAAAGGGAAATATTTTTGTTCTTTTTATATTTTGCAAATTTTTATGGATTTTCAGATTTAGCAAATGCAAGAAATAAAGAAAAGGGGAAAGATACAAGTTACCGTGAGAAGGGGGGTCCTCCCCCAAGCTTGTTCTTGCTCATATCTGCTGTTTCGGGTCGTAGCCTTGGGAGCGGAAGAAGGCATCCCAATTGTTCTGATTCTGAGCCATCATCGCGTTCAGCTGGCGGAATTGGTTGTCGCTGAAATTCTGCCATTGCTGGGTGTCGGCGACATGTTGCGTGAGAGTTTGTTGCATGCTCTCGGTGCGCAAATCAATGTCGTCCACCTTCCTTGTCAACTCGGACATCCCATAGTTGAGTTCACAGAACCCACGGGATGAGAATGACCGAGTGGCAAAGGATGGCGGTCCGCTTGAACTTGATGACGTCTGCATGGGGTAATCGTACTGAGATTCCCATGCTCCGGCCTGCCATGTTGATGCACCCGCCTCGTCCTGTGGCGGGGGCTGCTCCCATACCGGATCTCCGGTCGGAGTGTGAAACTCCGGTGTAGGCTCCATATGCCTACGGGAACGTGTCGGTCGCCCTGAAACACTATGCCTGCGAACTTCTCCCACTGGCTCAAGTGGGAGGGTTAGTGCCCGACAGTGATACAAACGAAGACCCGGGTTAGGTAACGGGAATTCATTTGTATACCCGGGAAAGTGATAGATCAAGGTATTATTTGAACCATGTTTCAAAGTATGTCCTTGCACAAAATAGTCCTCGCCTAGAAATTCTCTATCTACCGTCAAATATTCAACATGAACATTCTCAAGCAGACTACAATTCTGCGCAATGCGAGTAACTAAAGAGGTGCACTCAATTGGTCCTGTCAACTTTATATTGTCTAACCATTGATCAATCATGCATTCCGCGGGTGACACCCTAATTTTCTTAACCATGGCATAAAGTATTTTCAATTCATCTTGCCGGACAACCCTAATGTCACCTCGAGGAAACAAGGTCATAGCCAACCACACATGCATAAATCTAAGTGTAGGATTATGGATGGCACTTGTTCTAGGCTTGGGACCCCACTCGTTTCCGGAAATCTTTTTCCAAAAACTTTCTTTATGGAACCCCTTTAGCGCTTTATCTAAGTCTAGCCTACATTTAGGATTTAGACCTAGCATAGCATGAAGATCACCCCATGTGACCAAGCGCTCTTGCCCAAACAAGCGAAAAGAAATGCCTTCATCATACTTTCTAAGGGTGCATAAAAACTGCATAGTAAGCAAACGAGAACCCGGCTCATCTACTTCTACGAAATTTAGCCAACCCATAGTGCGAAAAATAGAGGCAAATTCTTCTCTCATACCTATTTTCTCGAGGAAGTCCGGATCGAAGCGTCGGGTGTGGGCGAATGGCCGCTCTCTCATGAGCGCGATGGCTTGGCCCTCGCGGTCGTCCTTGATGTCGAGATGCTCCTCGGTGATGAGCAAGGCCGGCCTTTCCTCCGGAATTTCAGCTTCGGGGTCACCATGCCCCGGATTTGGTGTGAGCTCGACGGAGGATGCTTGACTCGTGCTTGCACGAGTGCTTTTTCTCCGCTTGATTCCGGCGACTTGCTTCATTCGTTTGAACATGGCTGCACACAAGAACAAACACAAGACAAGAACAAAAACAAGATCGAACAAGTGTTCGGGTGAGCGTTAGTGAAAACGACAAACCCGAGCTTCTCCGAAATTGGTTTTCTTTTCACAACAACTTGCAAATGCACTAAAACAGAGGGGAAATATTTTTTTTGGGTTTTTGGGGCTGTAGTAAAGTTGAAGAACACAAAATTTTGGGAGAGCAACAAGTGAGCAAAGGAGGGGAGTGAAAGATGAGCTTGGAATGGTGAAGCTCCCCCTCCTGGGCGGTTTTTATAGCCAAGGAAGCAAGATGGCCGTTAGCAAGAGACAGAGCAACGGCCATATAGCCGTTGGGAGAAAGGAGCACAGGAAAAAGTGGGGCCAGGGGGTCGGCCGACCTCACCAGGTCGGCCGACCTGGCAGGTGGGCCTCCTGGCAGCCCCCTTTTTCCTATGTGTTCCCCAACGGCTAGGGGATTTGTCCCCTGCTGCCTTTTTGCTCAAAAAGCTCGACAAAAAAATCTTTTCAAAATGGAAAGCCCAAAAACCTATTTTCTAAATTTTTCAAAAAAAATGCAAATGAGTTTTGAAAAATTCCAAGGTGGCTGGAAAAATTCAAAAATGCAGAAATGCAGTGGTCGGAAAAAATCAAAATGTGGTGGAAAGCAAATATGCAATTAAAAGAGCAAATATGGATAACTACCGGTTTAACCTCCCGGCGAGGACTCACCTTTTAAAGTCCGACGAGCGGGACTTTTCTCCGGCGTTCAGCTCGATGAAGCGTTGTCCGGTCCCGGAGATGAAGACACGGATGATGCTTCTTGTTTCGTTCGCCACACCTTCTTGGTCTTTGTTGCGGTCGGTGGCTTCTCGGGCTTCGGAGGCTGCGGTTTTGCAGGCTTCACAGCCTGTTTCTTTGCAGACCTCGGAGGTTGCTGCCTTGTGGACTTCGGAGGCTGTTGCTTAATGTGTGACCTTTTCCTCCTTGCCTTCATCAGTTGTTGCTGTGCAACATTTTCCTTCTCAAGGAAGTTCTTCATGAATGTGATGAGGCTGTCCTTCTTTGGCGGAGTGACCTCCACTTCCTTGATGTTGCTTGGGTTCGGCCCGTACTTGATACGGATCATGTTGCACTGTTCTTTCCTTGGCCGAAAGTCAAACTTCTCCTCCTTGCCATTGATGTGGAAGCGGATTTCTCCGGCTCCTACATCGATGCGAGCGTCCGCAGTGCTGAGAAATGGGCGTCCTAGGATGAGCGGTGTGCTCTTCCCGACGTCCATGTCAAGCACTACGAAGTCGACGGGGATGAAGCAATCCCGGATTTTCACCGGAATATCTTCGGCGATCCCCGCCGGATAGCGGACCGTTGAATCGGCCAGCTGCAGCTGCATCGGCGTGGGGGATAGTGTAGTGTAGTTGAGCTTGTCGAAGACATCCTTCGGCATGACGCTCACACTTGCCCCAAGATCACATAAGGCGTGGTCGAAGTTCTGTGTCCCGATCGAGCAGGTGATCGTGGGACACCCTGGATCTTTCTTCTTCTCAGGAAGCCGGTTGAGTATAGCAGCGCTACACTCTTCCGTCAGCTTGACAATTTCTGTGGTTGGTAGTGGGCGCTTGTTGCTGATAAGATCCTTGAGGTAGCGAGCGTACGTGGGTACTTGTATCGCATCCAGCAAGGGCACGTTGATGTGCAGCTTCTGGATCACCTCAACGAAGCGTGTGAACTGCTCGTCCACAGTGGGCTTCCTTCTTCTTTCAGGAAACGGCATGAGGTTCGTGTCATAGAACTCATGTGGGGCCGTTTTCCTGGGCGGCAGTTCTTCTTCTTCTGCCGGCTTCTCAGCTGATGTGTTCTTTCCTGCATGGTTAGGATATGGCGGATCCCGAGTGGATTTACCTCCTCTCGTGGTAACCGTATTAACATTTTCTAAGGGGGTCTCGGGTTGCCCCGGGATTTTCCCCGACTCAGCAGTAGGAACAGCAGCAGCTAACTGAGCTAATTGAGTTTCTATCATTTTATTAAAGCTCAGCTGATTCTTGAGAGCAGAGGAAACACCCTCTATCTTAGTGTGGATGCTCTCAAGAGTCCTATCAGTGGTGGCAAGCTTTTTACTAATGTTATCATTAACCTTAGCTTGACCAAGCACAAGATCTTTCAAGGAGGGCTGATTATAACCGGAATTAAAACCAGAGAAGTTGCCAGAGTTACCTCCTTGGTAGTTGGGACGTGGTGGACCCCAACTTTGACCTCCTTGTGGACGGTAGCCGTTGTTGTTGTTGTTGCCCATGAACATTACGTCCTCACGGGTCTCAGGGCAGTCATTGCCCGAGTGTCCCGTGTCGCCACAGACCTCGCAAGTCATCCGAGCATCTAGGGCTTTCACTTCTCCATAGGCTTGGTCGTCCATCTTCTTCATGAGAAGGTCAATCTTGGCGGCGAGCATGTCAACCTCCTTGACGGAGTGCATGCCTCGCTGGCGAGGTTGGAGGCGTTCTTCATTCCAACCTTGGTTGGACACCATCTTCTCGATCAAAGCTTTTGCCTTGCTTACAGTGAGCGAGAAGAAGGCTCCACCAGCAGCAGCGTCGAGGTGGTCGCGGGCCGACGGAGTAAGCCCGTTGTAGAAGTTCTGGATGATCAGCCAATCATCCATTCCGTGGTGGGGACATGCCAGGATGTACTCCTGGAGCCTCTCCCATGCCTCAGGAATCGACTCCTTCGACTCCTGCTGGAAGCTTGAGATCCTTCCGCGGAGGGCATTGGTCTTGCCCAGCGGGAAGAACTTTGCAAGGAACGCAGCTGAACACTTCTCCCAAGTGTTCACAGCTTCAGGGTTTGCGTAGAACCACTGTCTCGCTCTCCCAAGGAGAGAGAACGGGAACAGTCGAAGGCGAACAGCGTCGGGGGTGACGTCCTTCATTTTGAACGTGTTGCAAATCTCCAGGAATTGCTGGAGATGAGCACTAGCGTCCTCATTGGCTTTCCCACAGAATGGGCTAGCCTGCACCATGGTGATGAGACCGGTCTTGATCTCGAAGTTCGCATCTCCCACATTGCCAGCTGGTCCCGTAGGGATGTTGGCAGCGGAGGGAGCGGAGAACTCGCGGAGGGTCTTGTTGGCCATTTGCTTAGAGCTTGATGGTGCGGGAATGACAGGTTCGATTGGCCGAGTCTCCTTACGAGGAGGGGTGAGCCTAGCTCGTGTCCTTCTCAGGAGTGACTCAGGATCTTCAGTGAAGTTTGTCGGCAAGTCGAAACCAGTCATACACTACCCTGTTTTCATACAAAATGCAGAAAACAAAGCAAGGTTAGCCTGCCTAGGAGATAGCCTTAATAATTGCAACACTACTATATACATTAGTAATTTTTCTTGATCATACGCCTTCCCCGGCAACGGCGCCAGAAATGCTTGTTGACTTTTGCTAAGCCATATTAATAAATCATCCCCGGCAACGGCGCCAGAAATGCTTGTTGACTTTTGCTAAGCCATATTAATAAATCATTCCCGGCACGGGGCCAGAAACGGTTCACTAATATGTCCCAGAGTCAAGTAGGTAAAATCCGCAAGCGCACGGAGAATACCGCTGTAGCATTTCACCCGGAAGTATTCAGGGTATCGTATTTGTTTATCCCAGAGGAAGGTTATGATCAAGAAGCGTTACTAACATATAAGATCATGTTAACAATTAGCAAGGATATCTAACCAAGACAGGCGGGTACATGATAATAACTGGGTAGTGTGACACACACAGAAGATTCCTACTAAATAAATAAAGTCTAGTGGAGGAAAGACTAAGCTAAGCTACTCCTACTATACATTTCTATACAGTTGCATAGCCTAAGTAGAATACGTACAGACCCACACTCAGGTTCAGCAGTCAAAAGTATAGCACTTCAGGCACGGACTTACCCCTGCATCCACAGGCGACTTCCGCCAAGAGCCTACGCACTAGCCTAGCGGGGAGGATTTCAAAGGACGGACAGGGCTGTCACCACCTGCCGCCTACCTCAACGAACCAGTAGACTAACGAATAATTGATGCAAATCAGTCACCCAAGTACCATACTTGCATGACCAAAGAGCACTCTGCCCCTCCGCGATTACTATTAACGAGGCAGAGTTATCGTACGAATACGATCACCAAACCCATGCTATACTTTATCAGCTAAAACTAAGCATAGAGACTATAACATATAAACTAGACTATAGTGACGGTATATAACTAGCATGACAATAGTAGTATAATAAATATAAACTACTATCACACAAGTAGACTATACTATCACATATATGGATCACAAAATCAAACAAGAAACTCATGACCCAAGCACAACTATATAGAAAAGATATATATATTGATAAGAGCAAAGTCTTACAAAAAGGAAAAGATACAAGAGCCATACCAATTCCAAGTGAAGACTTGGGACTAGAGAGCTCTAGACTCAGCCTAACTCCACTAAAACTCCAAGAACTACTACTAGCAAGAGAGAAATGCTTCTTGTGGTGTGTGTTGAATGTGAAGGCACACCCTCCTATTTATAGCCTCAATAGGTCGGCAAGGGAGCGTAACCGCCACGGAAGGCATCTCAAACCGTCATCAGGAGTCACGGAGGAGCCAACACGTGGAAGCCCAGGCGGAGAGGGCGCCCGGCTGGGTCGGCCGACCTGACCAGGTCGGCCGACCTGGGGGTGGCCCCTCCTGGCCTGTGCTTTCTCCAGGTGGCTGTCCTGTGGGCCCTGACGTTGGTTTGCGCGGTATTGCAGGGAGTTACGTCGGTTAAGTGCTGAAAATGGGCCCTTCAATCCGTGTGACGTCCATGTGGCGCTCTCTGATTGGTCGAAAGTGTGTTTTCTTGCCTTTTGAGGTGTTTCCTTCACATTTCCTCCTGCATGCACAAAGTTCTCCAAGTACAAGTGGAACTATATTATTGTGATAAAGCATGCGTGTATGAAATGCCAAATTCTCCTTTATTTGAGTATAGTTGACGGTTGAAAATGGTACTTAACAGCCGTCAACAGGAGCTAATAGCCTCTGTAGTGATAGCCGGGGTGAACGAAACCACCATATCTTGTAGAATATTAGAGTCATCACTCGAGTTGATAAGAATAAGGTTGCATGCTAGTGAACCAATCCTAAGGAGAGAATCCTTCATCATCCTGTTACCTCTTCAACAACATTCTCCTTCCACTTTCCCACCGTTATCATTCACACCAACCAACCCATTGCAATTTGTTAGTAACCTTTTAATAGTATTAGTTCTGCTCGTTCCCAGTGGATTCGATAACCTTGGAATACTCTGAGGGAGAAAGAGCTACAACTATACACCGTCCTCTTGTGGTATATAAGTGGGTGCATAATTACGACCAACAAGCCCTTTTTCTGGCGCCGTTGCCGGGGAACAAGCCAGTTCTTTTACTATTAATATTTTACTAACATCTAATCCTCTCTTTTCTAGTTGCTTTCGTTTTTGTGTTTTATGTGAATTTTTAGGATGAGTACGACAGGACCTTCTCAAACGCTCAGGGAACTTTCTCTACCATCTCCAGACGTGCTGGTGCCTCAACCCTCAGATGAGAAGGCCACGGCCTCCTCGTATGTGTTAAATCCCATCATCATTAGCATGGCTAAAGCAAACAAGTTCTTTGGAGCAAAAGAGGAGAACCCGTACACTCACTTACAAGATTTGGAGACACTTTGCCAAATATTCCATCATGAAGGAGTGCCTCGGGATCTTTACAGGTGGCTGCTTTTCCCATTCTCTTTGGGAGGAAAAGCCAAAGAGTGGCACAAGGCAGCATCTCGAGAAGCAAAAGGTAAGTGGAGTGAGTTAGTTGAAAATTTTTGTCTTCACTATTTTCCTTTGCCAAAGGTGCAGAAGTTGAGAAGGGAAGTGGTGAACTTCTTACAAGAAGATGAAAAATCTCTCGCGGAAGCCTGGACGCGTTTTCAAACATGGCGCTCAAACCTTCAACCTGACCTTGGCATTGATGAGAATATGTGCGCTCAAACCTTCAACATGGCCATAAACAAGGCATCGAGGATGCATTTGGACGGATCGGTCGGAGAAAGTTTTCTGAGATTGACAGCCAAGGTAGGGATCGAATTGTTAGGCAAAATTGCCGAGAATGAAGCTTTGCACAAGCATTGGGAAGAATATCTAGAACTAAATCGGCAATGCCTAGAAGTTATGAAAAAGGAAGAGTCGCCAGCCGAACAGATCTTGATGTCCGAGAGCAGATCAATGATTACTTCGGAGAAATTCGAAGAAATAAAGCCCGCCGGACCCGCCTCTGTGGATCTGACATGTGCGCCGATCGGCATAGTCTCTGAGCTGATCGACGCAGTCGTGATAACAGGAGAACCGATCACCTTGACGACTCCACCAAGTAGCAAGGAATATACCAAGATAGAAGCTACGATTCCGGACAACCACCTGAAGGAACCTGAAGGGAATTTTGCTAAACAGAAGGGGGATAGAACATTGGCGAATGCTAAACCACTTGATGAATTTGAGCCAATGGACTGGATTCCCTTTGATTTTTCGCAAGAATTGCTTAATATGAGAAGATCGTTCAGTCCGCAAGACGCCTCCGAAGCCGGAATTGAGTATAATTTCCCAAGTAATCGCCTCAAGTCGGAAGTTTTCAATCAAGAGATTATTGGGAGAGTATAATTTCCCAAGTAATCGCCTCAAGTTGGAAATTTTACAAGGATGATATAAAGCTTGATGGAACATATGTGAAACAAGCGAAGAGATTGCTAGACAGTTGCTTTGAGCCATCCCCCTACGAAAGATTATGTGGTGTGTATGCTGTAGGTGTCACTGAAGAGGAAAAAGAAAAACCGTACATACGCTGTGAGATATCGGGGAAGAAATTTCCGAAAACCTTGTGTGACTTTGGCTCCCGTGTCAGCTTGATGACTTACGATGCATTCATGAGCATGCTTTATGGAACTCAACAGCGGCTGATGGGGACCGAACTTGAGCTGATCATGGCGGATGGTAGGAAAACCAAGCCACTGGGAGTGATCAAGAATGTCGAAATTGTGATCAGCTTGAAAACAATGCCGGGGTAGATTTCTTCGTTCTAGATAATAAAGAAACTGGGGTTGAAGATATCATTCTGGGAAGACCATTCTTAAGATTAGTACAAGCTGTTCTGGATGCTGGGAAAGGTCAAATCACGCTATACCTGGGAGAGGAAGAAGTGCAATTTCAATTTAATGATCCGTCTCATCAAGACTCTTCTTACTATCAGGAATTCTGCCTAGAGGAACACGAGAGGATAGGGATGGATATGGGAGACCCACTGGACCACATCATGCATGGAACTGACAAGTATACTGCCAGCGCCGATCGGCGCGACTCTTGCGCCGATCGGCTCAATCATACTACCAGCACCAATCGGCGCGAGCCTTGCGCCGATCGGCTCAACCAGGAAAATCCTGATTTTAAACCTCTCGGGGAGCTGGATCCAGACGAAGCGCCAGAAGTGGAACAGAAGGAACTTCCGAAGGAGCTACGCTATGAATATCTAGGAAAGAATAGAACATATCCAGTTATTCTGAATAACGCCCTAACGAAAGAAGAAACAGAGAGGCTTCTTGTTGTGCTCAAAAGGTATAAGAAGGCCATTGGTTACATATTGGATGACATCAAGGGAATCAGCCCCGTATTTTGCACTCATAAGATTAACTTGGAAGAGAATACTAAACCAGTGGTTGAAGGGATGCGAAGGTTGAAAGAATCAATGAAGCCAATGGTTAAAAAGGAGATTTTGAAGCTGCTTAATGCAGGTATGATCTACCCTGTTGCTGATAGTGAATGGGTTAGTCCAGTGCATTGTGTACGCAAGAAAGGAGGGTTGACAGTAGTGCCTAATGAGAACAATCAGTTGATCCCTCAAAGGACTGTAACTAGATGGAGAATGTGCATAGATGATAGAAGTTTGAACAAAGTGACGAAGAAAGATCTATCCTCTTCTGTTCATTGATGAGATGCTTGAAGGATTAGCAAGGAATTCATACTTTTGTTATTTGGATGGATATAGTGGTTTCTTTCAAATACCGGTAAGACCAAAAGATCAGCAGAAAACTAGTTTTACTTGCCCTTTTGGGACATATGCATATAGAAGGATGCCATTTGGTCTTTGCAACGCGCCTGCAACATTTCAAAGATGCATGAATGCAATATTCGCTGAATTCATAGAAGATATTATGAAGGTATTTATGGATGACTTCTCCGTGCATGGTGTGGATTTTGATAGTTGTTTGGAAAATTTGGAGAAGGTTTTGAAAAGGTGCGTTGAATGCGACTTAGTTCTTAATTAGGAGAAGTGTCACTTCATGGTAACAGAAGGGATAGTACTTGGTCATGTCGTATCTAAAAGAGGGATAGAGGTTGATAAGGCAAAGATATCTACAGTTCTGAAATTATCTCCCCCTACTGATCTTACAACTTTGAGGAGTTTTCTTGGACATGCCAACTTCTATCGCAGATTTGTTAAAGATTATTCGAAGATTGCTAAACCCCTGACAGAATTGTTAAAGCAAGATGCAGAATTTGTTATGGACAAGGAGAGACTCTTGGCCTTCAGAAGATTAAAGGAAGCTCTATGTTCTGCACCCGTTATGCAGCCACCTGATTGGAGTTTACCTTTTGAAATTATGTGTGATGCAAGTGACTATGCAGTTGGAGCTGTTCTTGGACAACGGAAGGAAGGTAAAGTGCATGCTATTTATTATGCTAGCAAAAATTTGAATGAGGCGCAAATCAATTATACAACAAGTGAGAAAGAGATGTTAGCTGTTATATTTGCTTTTGAGAAGTTTAGATCCTACATTCTAAATTCTAAGGTGATTGTATATACTGATCATGCCGCTATAAGATACTTGGTTTCAAAGAAGGAGTCTAAACCTCGGTTAATATGATGGGTATTGATGCTGCAAGAATTTAATTTGGAGATAAGAGATAAGAAAGGAGTAGAAAATTCTGTAGCAGATCATTTATCTCGTCTTGAATCACCATCAACTGAGCCAATAAGAGATGAAATGCAACAAGAGCAGTTGTTTGCCACATTTGATCGTAGAGAGAACTGGATGATGGATATTATCAAAGGTTTCAAGGGACAAACTGATCTGATGAACAAGAACACAAGGAAAAGAGTTAAGAGTGAAATGAGAAAATTTATATGGGCCGACCCATACTTGTATAGGTATTGCGAGGACGGAGCAGTACGGAGATGTGTACCCAGAGAAGAAAGAGCAAGCATTTTAGCAAAATGTCATTCTTCGGATTATGGGGGACACTATGGCTACTTCAGAACACAGGCAAAGGTATGGGCGAGTGGATTCTATTGGCCTACTATGCATGAAGATGCAAAAAGGTATGTTGCAACATGTGCTCAATGCCAACGAATCGGAAATGTTAACTGTAGGAATGCAATGCCTCTTAAGTACAATCTTTAAGTCGATATCTTTGATTTGGGGTATGAATTTTATGGGACCCTTTGTGAATTCTCATGGTTTCGAGTACATATTGATCGCCGTTGATTATGTCTCCAAGTGGGTCGCAGCAAGGGCATGCAAAGCTAATACTACAAGAGAATCAATGAGTATACTTCAGGAGCAGATATTTCTAGGTACAGAGTACCGAGGATAATAATTACAGATGGAGGATCCCATTTTACAGGAGGAGAATTTCCTAGAATTGGAACAGCCTACCATCCCCAGACGAATGGACAAGCAGAAACTTCAAATAAGCAATTAAAGGGAATTCTGTAGAAGATTGTTACAAAGGAAGGAAAAGATTGGGTCACGAAGCTTAATGGAGCGTTACGGGCATATAGGACGGCATTCAACACACCAATTGGTATGACATCATATCAATTCATCTATGGGAAATCGTGTCACCTACCGGTGGAATTGGAACATAAGGCTTATTGGGCTATAAAGCAAATGAATTTGGATCTTGATGCCGCCGGCATGAAAAAGGAAGATACAAATAAGTGAATTGGAAGAGATGAGATTGCGTGCATATGAAAATGCAGCCATATACAAAGAGAAAACAAAGAAGTGGTACGATAAGAAGCTTTTGAAGAAGGAATTCAAGGAAGGAGATCGGGTGCTCCTATTTAACTCGCAATTCAGATTATTTGGTAAAGGCAAACGGCGAAGCAAATGGGAGGGACCATATCTTGTGAATACGGTGTTACCTTCGAGAGTGGTAATCATAATAGATGGCAAGAGAAACAAGTACACGGTGAATGGACAACGTCTAAAGGTATACCTAGAACCTGACACATTTGAATTAAAATCTTTTGATGTGTATTTCACTGCTTAGTACCCCGTGTGGTCGAGCTTAACAACATAAAACAAAAGCTTGTATGTATTTTAATTTTTATAGTTTTTCTTTTTCTGATTTGACAATTTAGTGTACCGCGCCGATCGGCGCGTTGCTGCGCCGATCGGCGCAGCCCTGCACCGATCGACACGGCAGAGTCCTTTTTATTTTTGAGTCGGTTTTGGACCTTGCCTTTTTAAGACTCATTAAATTCCACGAATAAGAGAAAGAGTCCTAGTCCAATTGGAAATCAAGGGATATAAATATGAGAGGATAGCAAACCCACGGATCAACTCGTATTACATCGTCACCAGACAAACCCCAAGAGCAGAAGCGATGGAAGGCGGCGCATCAGGCAGAAACCAAGGCGGCGCCGATCGGCGCGACTCATGCGCCGATCGGCGCGACTCTAGAGCTGATCGGCTCAGCGGTGGATTTCCTCAACCCTCTGCAAATTGGTCCTGGGAGGAAGTCGATGAAGTATTGACACCAACACGAGATGATCCTCTTGTCTAGTCAGATCTGTGGAAGAAATTCATGAAGAAAAGTGAAGCTGACGCGTGGAACGCCGACAAGGTGAAGATAGACAATGAACTTCGGCAGATGATGAAAAGAGTATTGGTGCGCAAAGGAAAATCTATAGCACCTATTGAAAGTGAAGTAGTTTCTCAAAGGTATACCATAGAAAGTCTTCTTGATCTTGCTAAGCCCTTGTCGTATGAGGATTTCTTATCTTTCAAAAGATCATTGAATGAGCAAGAGAAGGAAGAGCTAGATGAAGAGAGCGCCCTCACAATTCATAGGGGCCGACTTTATAGTGAACATGACATTGCCGCCAAGTGTGAACTCAAGCTGCAAGAGGAAGTCGAAGAAGCTATGTACTAGCAGGATGCGGAGAAGGATTTTCAAGCTAGAAGGGATGAACCCTTTCCTAAGATTCTTACCGATTGGGAAAGTTTTTAAGAAAATAAGATTCATAGGAACAATTGTATTAAGGGTTGCAAGTGTTTCCTTTGTGCTAAAGATCTTCAATGCAAGGTTGAACTCCAATTAGCAGAAGATCCAGCTTTCATACCTAGAGATTTAATATACGATGATGGCTGTCGCGCAGTTCCTGGAGGAAGGACACCTAAGGAGATTAATGATGAGATTTTACGAAGGCAGTAGAATAAGGTGATCCGTGAGCGTAATCTAGAGCAGTTAGATGAATATATGAAGGAAGCTGCTGGCTGCGCCGATCGGCGTGACACTAGAGCCGATCGGCACGATCTGAAGATGGTTGAATTTATTGATCTGACGGCTCTGCCAAGTGAAGACGAAGAAACTGCTGCAAGAAAGTGTAAGACTACTCCAGAGGTTCGTAGATCTGCTAGACTATCGGGTAAGAGTTGACACTTCCCAAGTGCCCCTTTTGTATATGAATATTACCCCAATTAGAGCATAATTGATACTAATTGAGGCCATTTACCTATGATATTGCCTATATATTTGTATATGCGTTATTTTGGAGCTTTATTGCAGAAAGAGGTAAAATTGGTGATTAATGCGATGATGGAGAGGACAGGAGTCCAGAACCGACGAAAAGCACTGAATAAGTCCAGTGCGCCGATCAGCGCAGTCCATGAGCCGATCGACGCAAGGGTGTTTTGACCCACAGAAGTGACCGAGGCCCATTCCACATGTTTATGGAAGCTTATCTGCGCAAGACACTTGAACATATTTGTCTAGAAGAATTATGAAACTTCAAGAAGATTTATGGAACTCCAAGATCTTAACATGCAGTACAAGACTTTGTCTCGAAGGAAACGGCCCATATGGCAGGTGTGGAAGACAGAGAAACCGACTCGGAGAAGAAATCAGAGAAGACACGGCTTGCGCCGATCGGCGCAACCGCCTTATTTGCTAGAAACCGAGTCCTTTACGAGTAGAACCCCTATATATACTTGTAAACCCTCGCCGCAGAAGAGGAGGCGACAGAGGGACACCAGATCCGTGAGTTAGAGCCACCGAGGCTTGTCCCGTTAGAATAGATCTCTAGTTGAGTTTCAAGAACCATTGGAGTCAAGAGTTGATCCGTCAAGGTAGGCCATCTCGACGGAGATGAATCTTATTCTATGTATCTCAAGGATGGTTGAATATATTGATGATGGTTTTGGTGATTTGTCTATCTTGATTCTATAATCATGCATGTGCTTATTCCAATTGCTTAGTTCTAGGCTAAGTAAGTAGATATTATCTTAATCATGGTGATTAGGATAGTATTTGGACATTGTATTGATTATGGTTGCTTGATGATGCTAGTAGTGTGGTTTAGCGGTGACAGCACTAAACCTGCGCAGCACTATTGGATAGTTGAGTAGGGTAAGATACTCGCGCGATTAAGGGTTTCCTCTCGGCAGCGATAAATCGGGAGGCGCTCGGAAAGCAGGGTGATCTTACTGATTATAGGTTTTCATTGTTCTATGTAATTACCCATTATGATGCTATTCAATTAGACTTTCTGGTTACGATCTCACTAGTAGATATCTGGCTACTCACTTACCAGCATATGTTTATAAGATCTAGAACACTTTGGCTTAGACTCACTGGTGTGCCGATCGGCTCAACCCCTGCGCCGATCGGCGCAACAACTTTGGCTTAGATTCACCAGTGTGCCGATCGGCTCGACTCCTGCACCGATCGATGCAACCCCAGATTTAATAGATCTCGCGCACTTTGACTTAGTTTCACTAGTGTGCCGATCGGCTCGACTCCTGCGCTGATCGGCGCAACGATATATTTACTGTCTGGCGCACCTTTGCGCTGGCCAGTCTCCCCCTCATGCAACCTGACCTTGACAGTAGCCGTAACTAGATCTTTTACTGTTAACTTTGTTTAATAAATCTCTAAGGTCCTAGTGGATTCGATAAACCTTAGAATACTCATTTCAGGGGAAAAATGCTACAATCGTACACCGTCCTCTTGCGGTATATAAGTGGGTGCGTAGATACGACCAACAATAAGCCAATTCGGAATTATTCCGAATGGGATAGCGACTATACATCATACTATTTGGAAACTTTAGAAAGCGGTGATCCTAGTGTGCCTGAAGATTATAGTGATGATTTTGATATGCGAAGAAGTTTTGGTAGTGCTAAGTTCGAAAATCGGGAAACACTTGCAGAATGCAGTAATGACAGGGCAGCATGAACCTCAACAAGAGTTAATGGTTATACAGAGGGAAGTGGAGGAAGTCGCAATGGTGGAAGAACACCACTGCGCTGATCGGATCAGCCTATGCGCCGATCGGCTCGGAGGAATTGGAATAGTGCCTCTCCTTACAGCGTTGAAAATCATAACCTGCAACCGCCTGCTTGCTGTCCTGTCTGCCGAAGAAACATTGAGCGCCTATATCTTGACAGAGATCGTGCTTACATGCATCAAAGAGATGTGGACCGTAGAATCCAGGATACAATCGAGATGAACGAAGCGGACTACACTTTTCTCATAAGGAATATAAGACGAATTTTTCGAGTCTTGAACAGGCATGGTCTGCATGATTAGTGTGTTGAGTTTCTTCTCTTGCAATGAGGACATTGCAAATTTTGAGTGTGGGGGAAGGGCTTTGCCATTAGTCATAGTTTTTAAGTGTTTTTGAGTCTAGTTTCTTTTTTTTTCTTAATGAGTGTTTATTTAAGTTTGTGTGTGTGCTTAAGAGAGTCACGAGTCATGTTGAGAGTTGCTTCTTGGTCTTTTATGTAGTTTGAATTTTTGCATTGTCTTTAATAAAGTTAGTGTTGATTGTCAAATTGAAAGTGCCCCATGCTATGTCGGCATATTTGAATTTTTGCATTGTCTTTCTGATGATCGATTGGTTCATTACTTGAATTTGTTGGTTACCACTTAACTTTTAAGCTTTATATTTGTGAAAATTTCTTTTGACTCATCGTAAGCTAAAGCAAAAGCAATGTCTAAATATGCCGACATAGCCGAGTGAATGAGAGCAAGCTACACATTTTAACTAAGTGGATTGTAAGTAACTTTGTAAACTTTTTGCTCATGATTTTGACTAAGTTAGGAAATGATGATCTATTTTGTTTATCTCTGTATTTCTAGCCATTCTTACCCAATTAAATTCCTTGCTATCATGAAAACCATACATCTTTGTTTCTCCCTCCTCCTTGATACAACCTATATTCTCAAAAAAAAGGGGAATTCAGAAAATTTCCGCTGCTGATACAAGACAGAAATTGTTGATCATATCTGGAATAGAAAAAAAGAGGTGAAAGAAAAGAAAAAATAGACCGTGCCGATCGGCGCTGTTGCAAAAAGAAAAAAAAGAAAAAAAAAGAGGTTATTATAAAAAAAAGGGGTAAAGAGAAAAAAAATATATATTCCCTTAGAGGCATTAAAGTCATCAAAGAAAGCAGATTTCTGATTATTTCTCATTCTTTGCCAATTGTTCTCATTGAATTTTCTTTTAGATCTTCTACATACCTCTTCTCCATTAAAAGTTTTTTTCCAAGTAAATTCTTTCTTAATAGACATGATTGAGCATGTTGTTGACATGGTGAATCTTATGGTTTAATTTAGTTATATAGCCCTCCAAGACCCACATACAATCCTTGATTAGATAGGAGAGGGAAGGAAATACACTTGAGAGGCCTAGAGAAGACCAAATACTTGATTTTTAATGCTAAAAAATGAGTTGAGGAGAACTAAAATTATTTTTGAAAAAGTTTTATGGTAATTTGATTAAGTTCAAGTAAGATATGCCGATTGGTTAAAAGAAGATGAGAGAAAATCTTTGTGACGGGATAACGAGTAAAAATGATGATTGAGATTGACTGCATGAGAGATGGTGTGAAAATTCTTATTACATATTTGATTTTTTATTGCTCGAGGACTAGCAATGATTTGAGTGTGGGGGAACTGTTGGTGGTTTCTAGATGCCCATTTTATCTACCAAAAAGGGATGTTTTGCGTCTTAATTTGGTGGTTTGGACTAACAATTAACCTCATATTTGCATATATTTGTAGTTGTTCTATTTTGGATGTAATCGCAGGAAACAGGTATAAAACAATGCAATTATAGATAAAGAGCTGAAGAATAACAAAGATGGGCTAGATGTGGAGCCGCGCCGATCGGCGCGACCCATGCGCCGATCGGCGTAGGAGGAAAAGATGTCTAAAACATGATCCGGTCTAGGAAAGACGAAGGCCCAGCCCAGTATGAGTTAGAGTCAGTGGCAGTTGACCTAATCCCGTCGAGTATAAAAGGAAGATAATTATCAAGAGCCAGGGACAACCAAGGAGAGACGACGATCGCGAGAATCAGTTATTAAAACTAGGGTTCCAGGATATTGGCGGCGGAGGTTCGTCAACACCGACGAGATCCACCAGAAGGGAGGTCACGCCGATCGGTGCGACGCTTGCACCGATCGGCTTGTGCGCGTTCCAGCGCTATTTCTCACCCCTTTGCTATGTCTAGCGGAAGGATGAGTGAGTAGTCTCATATTCTCTTCTCTGGTGCGGGGATCTGGTCATGTAACTCTTATACTTGTTGATACTCTCTAGATGAATTTAATCTATGTGATGAACTTTATTGCGAATTTATCTATCCCTTTCATTAGTGTATCGGCCAATACACTGCCCATTACATAATGCAAGCAATGAGTGGGGAGCTAATAGCCTCTGTAGTGACAGCCGGGGTGAACGAAACCACCATATCTTGTAGAATATTAGAGTCATCACTCGAGTTGATAAGGTTGCATGCTAGTGAACCAATCCTAAGGAGAGAATCCTTCATCATCCTGTTACCACTTCAACAACATTCTCCTTCCACTTTCCCACCGTTATCATTCACACCAACCAATCCATTGCAATTTGTTAGTAACCTTTTAATAGTATTAGTTCCGCTCGTTCCCAGTGGATTCGATAACCTTGGAATACTCTGAGGGAAAAAGAGATACAACTGTACACCGTCCTCTTGCGGTATATCAGTGGGTGCGTAATTACGACCAACACACTCTACTGCCAGAAGGTTCGTGGGCTCGAAGGCAGCTTCCATGGTCTAGAGCTTAAGCATGTCCTGCGATGCCTCAACGGGGCGGCAGACGCGTTGGCCAAGATGGCATCTGGTCAAGAGTAGATTCTCCCGGGAGTCTTTGCAAACGTCCAGTTCCAGCCTTCGGTGCGGCCCAAAGAGTCGGCAAAGCCGAAGGAAGGCTCAAGTCACCCCGACGACCTCAGTCCGAGGGTCAGAGGACTGCCTATGGAAACAGAGTCGCCTTTGACCCCCCAGCATGCCAATGTCATGGAAATCGACTAACCAAGTGACTCGAGCGAGCCGGGCGACCGGTCGGACGGGCCAAGGGTCAAGTGAATCGACCCCCACATCGAGAGGGCTGAGCCACTGGATGACTAGAGGATCCCGTACATCGAGTTCTTGGTTTGGGGCATGCTTCCCGTCGATGGGACTAAAGCCAAGCGACTCTATCGGCGCGCCAAGTCTTTCATCTTAATCGATGGGGAGCTCTACAAGCGCAGTGTCACTAAAGTCATGCAGCGTTGTATCCCCATCAGAGAAGCCGTCCAGCTTCTTGTTGACATCCACGGGGAGGGGGAGAGGGGGGGTCTACGGCCACCACACCGCGCCTCGAACCCTCGTGGGTAATGCGTTCCGCCAAGGCTTCTACTGGCCGACTATCGTTGGCGACACGACCCGCATAGTCCAAACCTGCAAGGGTTGCCAGTACTACACCCACCAAACGCACCTGCCGGCACAGGCCTGTGGATGAGCTGAAGGTCCACCTCAGCAATATTCCAGTCTTGGTGCCTCCGGAGCCACAAGAAAAGCTTCAACTCTATATATTGGCCACAACTCAAATTGTGAGCACCATTTAACGGTCGACCGAGAGGAAGAGGGTCACATACAAAAAGTACAACACCCGGTCTACTTCGTTAGTGAAGTTCTCAGTGCTTGCAAAACACGATATCACCAGATCTTGAAGCTGCTATATGCGGTCCTGATCACCTCAAGGAAGTTGAAGCATTATTTTCAAGCTCATCCTATCGAAGTTCAAACATCATTTGCACTCATCGCAGTCCTTCACAATCGAGAACCCGAAGGAAAGATTGCTAAGTGGGCAATCGAACTGGGTCAGTATACCATCACGTTCGCACCGCGCTTGGCAATCAAACGACAGGCATTGGTCGACTTTGTTTTCGAGTGGACAGAGATTCAAATGCCACCTGCACCACACGATATCGAGTACTGGAAAATATATTTCAATGGATCCCTCCAGTTACCTGGGGCAGGTGCAGGAATTGTGTTCATCTCACCCACAGTAGAAAAATTGCGATACATCCTCCAAATCATGTTTCGCACGTCTAATAACGCTGCAGTATATGAAGCTCTCCTGCACGGTCTGTGCATTGCTGTTTCGCTCAGCATTGAGTGTCTTGATATCTTTGGTGATTCGACTCTAGTTATTAACCAAGTCACCAAGGATTGGAACTGTGTGGAGGACAACATGGGTGCTTATTGCCAAGATGTAAGGAAGCTTGAAGACAAATTTGATGGACTGAAGTTCACACATGTTCTTTGCGATAATAATCAAGCGGCTAATGAGTTGGCCAAGATGGGATCGTCTCGATCGATTGTACCACCCGGTGTTTTCTTACACACCTTGGATTCCCCCACTATTTCTTCTCGGTCTGATGTCTTGGCGACCGATGTTGCTGAGCCCGTAAGTGATGTCGATATAGAGACCGACTGGCGCGACCCGATTGTCCAATTCTTGAGCAAGGGTACGCTGCCTACGGAAACTAATACGCAATAGAGGTTGAAGGCTAAATGTCGAGGATACTTGATGGTGGACGATCTACTTTATAGAAGAGGAGGATCGAACATCTTGATGCGGTGCATCTCGATACCAGAAGGCAAAGTGTTGATGGAAGAAATCTATTCTGGAGTATGTGGCAATCATGCAGCTTCTAAGACTTTGATCGGCAAGGCTGTCTGGCAAAGGTTTTATTGGCCTACAGTAGTCGACGATGCACACCAGGTCATTCAGAAGTGTGAAGGCTATCAATTCTTTGCTCAACAGACACGTGTGCCTTCGCAGCAACTTCAGATGTAACCTATGACTTGGCCTTTTGCAATCTGTGGGCTTGATATTGTCGGTCCTTTCAAGAAAGCGCCAGGGAGGTTCACTCATTTGTTTGTTGCTATTGACAAATTCACCAAGTAGATTGAAGCGAAGCCGGTTTGCAAGATAACTTCAAAGAAAGCGGTCGAGTTTGTTAGAGATGTCTTCACTCGGTTTGGGGTCCCTCATGCTATCATCACCGACAATGGTACTCAGTTTACATCCGAGGAGTTCCGTGACTTTGCTGTTAATATGGGCATAAAATCCACTTTGCATCAGTGGCTCATCCTCAAAGCAATGGGCAGGTTGAACGGGCCAAGGGTATGATTCTTCAGGGGTTGAAGCCCCGCATATTTTACAGGCTCCAACCTTATGCCAGTTGGTGGGTACGAGAGCTACCTTCAGTTCTCTAGGGGCTACGTAATAACGTCAGTCGGGCTACTGGCCAGTCACCTTTCTTGTTGGTCTATGGCTCCGAGGTGAACCTTGTATCAGCGCGAGTCAAGGGATACAACGAGAAGCTTTCTGAATAAAACTGAGAGATTGATTTGATTGCAGCAGAGGAGTTGCATGATCGCGCTCTGTTTCGGTCGGCGCTATAACAGCAAAACTTGCAACGTTAGTATGATAAGAATGTATGCAATCGCCAGTTTCATATTAGGGATTTAATGCTACAGCGAGTGCAATCAACCAAAAATCGACACAAACTATCTCCTAAGTCGGAAGGACCTTATGTGGTTAAATAAGTCACTCGGCCGAGGGCTTATCGACTGATGTATGAAGATGACAACGATATACCAAACTCGTGGAACATAAATCAGCTACGTCGTTTTTAACTTAGTCTATCTTTTGTATTCTCATACATTATTAGTGAATGAAACTTCAGTCTTTTTGATGAAAGATTTATTGATGATTTTCATTTTTATTTGTCTTGATTCCTTAATCTATCATATTAAACAATCGAGTCAGGGGGCTAGTAATAATGTCCCACTACTCCTTACCTATTGATAAATTTAGGTTACAGATTTCATTCGACTGATTTCTCATATCTTGATACAGTCTTAAGATTTTTGGTCAAACGCCTAACATCATGGTTATACAATTCATACTGCACAACTGACTACCACTACACTAAACCCAGAGCCAAAGTGCGAGAGATCATGTGTTGACTGGTCGACTCTGCTTGTTATGCGGCTATGAGTTACAACCTAATATGCTAAGTCAGACCGATTGCAACTTCTGTCTTTATCTTTGAAAGACTCATGGAAAAAAGATCTAAGTACTAAAGCGCGAGTAATGCAGCTAAGTACTGATTGTTTTGCTTTAAGTAACAGGAGATTGCCTTATGACTCTATTGTCGATCTTTTAACTTGTTTATGAAGCAAGCAAGCATAAGAATTATTATTTACTTGGAGATAATATTGTCTTCCTACATAAATACTACTAATGTTTTCTAACATTACATATCTTATAACTCCTTCGAAGGAGAGGAGACATCATCGTGTGATTCTACTTCTGGAGATGCTAGAGGAGTTCATGCGATTGGATCAACCTCTACATTGACAACCAAGGCATGGGAGGTCTCCAGCATAGAGTCCGTAAGCAATTGGCATTGGTCTATTGTCAAGTCTAGGTTGAAACCGTCCTTGATATTATCCAATGGCAATGCAGGAGACCAAGACTTGCAAATAGCCAGCACCTGGCTCCCGGCCTCGGTCGCCACCCTCCGGGTATTGTTAGCAATTGCCTCTGAAGCATGCTCTAGATGGTACTTCAAGGAGTGACTGGTCTTTTCCACTTGGTTAGCATGGATATAATCCAATGCTTTCCGAGCGCCATAAGACAGTGTTGCAACAGATTTTTAGAATGTCAAAATATGAAGTCAGCAAAAGAAATAATGAAGATACGATGGAGAGCTTACTGGCAAGATTACATTTTCGAAAGATTTGGAGATGCTTTTAGCCTCCTCTATCTTCTCTTCGGCTGCCTCCAGCTTCTTCTTCAGCCGAGTGATTTTGAAGTTTTGCTCTCCGACCGACTTGGAGAGGTCATCCTTCTCGGCATTTAGAGCATCCAAGAATCTCTATTGGTTTGAAGTCAACTTCTCCAGGTCGGTGACTTTTTTATCGCGAGCTAAGGACACATGTAAAATCTTTAGCATTAGAGCGAGCAAGAAGCAAATGAAAGTTGGAATGTGATCTTACCGATGACATCAGCACGACTTTGCTCTAGAGCTTTGGTCGCCTGCTTGTGATCGGTCTGCAGCCTTTCAATCTGTTTCTTGGCCAGAGAGAGCTTCTCGCCGATAACTAGCAAGATACCAACAACAAGTCAATATCTTGAAGAAAGGATCTAATATGAAAAAAGATTCTGAAGCATACCAAAAGTCTCAGCTTCAAGATACTCAATCCTGGCCTGTTTCTTCTCCACAAGAGAATATATTTTCTGAATGGGAAGAAGGGCATGGTTAGTCGAAATATTAAGTCAAAGAAAAGAAAAAATTTGGTATTGATGTACCTTGTTGGCCTTTCGGTGTTGATGGATAATCTCCATATCTTCAGCTTTAGGCCGACCGAATGATTCCTCGACCAACACGGCCTTACCCTTGCGGAGAGGGGAAGAAATATCGGTCGGGGGAGGATTGACAGATTGAGGTGTCGGCGCTGGCATCAGTGTAGGAGCCGGAGTTTTGAGCGACTTCCTCGGCTCGGTTGGTGCACTTGATGATGTGCAGACTGACCGAAGTAAGTCGGTCGGACGAGGAATAGGAGTTGACCGAGTGTCTTCAGACCCTTGAACGCTCTGAGCATCACTCGACCAACCGCTGTGACTACCGAAGAGCATAACATTGAAGATTAAAATATGGCTGTTAACTACAGAGATGAAGAATCAAAATAATACGAAGAAGTTTACCTAGTGGCTTGTTTGATTTTGATTCGACAGACTCTCTTCTTTGAAGAAGTGATTTGCGAGTCAGTCTCCTTCCTCTTCTAGGAAGACTTGCCAATTTTATTGGTCTTCTTCTCCGCTCTTGCATCACTCGCCATTTTGCTCGAGGACTCTGACCGGTTTGATGGTCGGTCGAAGGGTGCAGGGGTTGGTAGACCGGCGTCTTGGGGTAGCTCTTCTTCGTCATCATCATTGTCTCCCATGTATTGCCGATGACGATGAGCGGTCTGCTTCACTCGTTGACTTAGGGAGGGCAGGTTGACGGGAGATAAGGTAGTGGTGCCTGCGACGGTCCCTGTGGTCGACCGCGCGCTCACTGATGAGCTTGAACCTCCAGTACCGGTCATTGGAAGCTTCTCAACATAATCATTCGAAGGGAGCAGAGGGTGTGACATAAATGTGTCCAAAACCTGCAGAAATATGAAGACATCATATGTTATGATCAGGCTGACAAAAAGAATATCAGAAATATTCAAAATGACTGAAGCTTACTCGAGCCCGCATAGTGCCCACGTTGTATGCCTTTGCGATTAAGAAGTGATCCTGAATAATTTCTCCTTCGAACATCCTCGATAACCATGACCGGTGCAGAGAAGAGTTTGGCGGATCGACACTTCTCTCGTTTCATCATCAATGGCACACATCCAGGCGGGGTGACTCTGCTGCTTCAAGGGCTGCACTCGGCGAACTATGAAGCTCTTTGCTATAGTAATGTCGTCAACCCCATCATTCTTTAGCTCTGCAATCTTTTCTAGTAGAGTGACCACCCCGGGTTGGTCGGATCTGGTCTCTCCGGCCACCACGCTTGAGGAGTGGCCTTCGCACCAGAGAAATCGGCAAGAGCAGAAGGAGGATTGTCACAATAAAACCACTCATCCCTCCAGTTATTGTTCCCAATGTTCAGAGACACATTGATATATGCCTCCTTTTTGCGCAACTGGAAGCCGACTCCACCAATGGCGACTTGGTTTTCCTTAGTTGGCAGCGGTCGGAGGACAAAGAGATGGCAGAACAGAGTAAAGTGGGGCAGAACACCAAGAAAAGCTTTGCACAAATGCACGAAGATGGCAATGTGAAGAATGGAGTTGGGATTGAGGTTGACGAGCTCAATCCCATAGAAGAAAATGAGTCCACGCAGAAAACTACAGCAAGAAACTCCAAAACCATGCTAAAAAAAAGAGCAAAAAACTAAGATCTGTCTATGGAATGGGAGGGGACGAGTTTCCTTTGGTACCTTCCAATCTATGCGCGCCTGCTCCGGGATGAGACCATCCGTCACCATCGAGTTCAGATCGGCGGTGGTGAGGCTACTCCTGGAGAACTCTCGCAGCTGTTCCGGGATCTCTAACTCGAAGGAAGATGATTTGGCGGCGGCGGCCTTCTTGGACGACTTGCGAGGCATTGTCGATGAAGAAGTAGCACGCTGGATCCGGAGGCTAGGAGCTAACCCTAGCAGGAACTCAAGGCTTGCTGATGGCGAAGATCTGTGGTGGCGGGGGAAAAAGCTAACCCTTGCTTTGAAGCAGAGGAGTCATGGGAGTAGGGGAGGCACAAGGAAGACGAAGCGATGTGTGCGAAATGGCAACGTGGACTTGGAGTCAACAGCCCTCTGCCCTTTTTATACCTTTGCCATTTTGACCTAGTCTTTGAGGTTCCCATGGGCTTTGGTGGGCCGTATAGTGCTAGGCTTTTTCTATTTATAAAAAATGGTGAGCCATTGTTCTTTAAAAAAAAGCATTAATGCAATAAACCTTGAGAACTTGATCTCGGAGGCTTCTTTGATGAGAAGCAGTGGAATATCCATTTAAAAATTATATATGCTTCCCATATCAATATGATTTGAAGATCATATAGCAAGAGGATTTGATGGACGTATGGGTTCAAGTTCATAGGTATCATATTGATTGAAGCCAATTAGTAATTACCAATGTTGAGCTTGATTTGATCGGAGTAAAAATTTCTTAAAGAAAGTCTATAACATGATTGATGTCATTTGGCTTATTGATTATATGATTGATGTCATATAAGTTTGTATATAGGCTGCAACATGATTGATGTCATGGAGTTTTGAGTCTATAAATTATTCGGATAAGAGTGTAAATCAGTCGGCATAACTTTAAATCGGTCAGCATGATTGATATTGTGTAGACTGATCCTTTCTATTGATGATCAGAGGATTATTAGCTCAAGCTTGATGGTTTGAGTTGAATTTATAGAACAAAATGTTAAGAGCTAATATTATTAGACTCTTGCATTATTTGTTAGTCTCCAAATTATACAAGAGTCGGGGGCTACACCTGATCAGGTGCGCCTAGTCGGCGCACCAGATCCATCAGGAACTTCAATCGTGAGGTCTTCCTAATTTATGATGTATTCGCATCTATATTGAAGATCGCTCGGCAAGTCACAGCTCAAAATCAGAAAGCACTCAGGGGCTGCTATGGAATACTTACCATCCGGGTATCCATAAATATGCTTAAGTCGGCAACCGACCGGGTACTTCATCAATAACGGAACCGACCGAGTCAGCTTGGAGCATAAGGCAATTAGAGATAGACTTTCTAGGTACATCCTTGTAGACTATGAGTAGGACTCTTCATGTACCCCCTGCCGACCGAATATATAAGGCGGCAGGGAACCCCCCATCAGGGACATGAAATCACAAGCAACACAAACCACAGAACATAGGACATAGGATTTTTACTCTCATCGAGAGGGCCCGAACCTGTATAACTCAGCGTCTTTTGCAACCATCATAGTTCTTAAGTCTTGACGTAGCCCTATAAATATATTATCGAGATCAAGTCTCGACAAGGCCCTTCAGACGATCCCCCTCACGTGGCCTTTCGCGGTCTGAGGGTTAGACCTGGTCAGCCCACTCAAAAAAGCGCCCGGGGCCTACACCCACTTACTTGTCGTGGTCGACAAATTCACCGAGTGCATTGAAGCATGCCCGCTAGTCAAAATCTGATCTGAAGAAGCGGTCGAATTCTTCCTCGACATCATCCACCGATTTGGCGTCCTAAACTCCATAATCACGGACAATGGAACGAAGTTCACGGGAAGGAGATTGCTAAAGTTCTATGATGATTACCACATTCGCGTCGACTGGGCTGTCATCGCCCATCCTGAGATGAATGGCCAAGTTGAGCGGGCGAAGGGCATGATACTCCAAGGGTTAAAGCCCCAGATTTTCGACCCGACCGTCGTCTTCAACCGCTTGAAGCAGTTCAGCGGATGATGGGCGGCTGAACTACATGTCGTACTCTGGAGCCTTCACACGAGCCAGAGCCGCATGACAGGCTTCACACCTTTCTTTATGGTTTACGGATCCAAGGCAATCCTACCCACGAACCTAGACTACGGTGCGCCGTGGGTGCGCACGTATGACGAGCAAGGCAATGAGGCGGCACTCCAGGACGCGCTAGATCAAATAGACGAGGCACGAGACGTCGCGCTCCTCTATTCGGCTAAGTACCAGCAAGCACTCCGCCACTACCACGATCAGAATATAAGGGATTGGGGTCTCCTCATAGGCGACCTTGTTTTTTGTAGGGTTCAGGACAACAGAGGCTGACACAAGCTCTCACCGCCCTGGAAAGGATCGTACGTCGTCTCTCGAGTAATCCGCCCTGACACCTACAAGCTCAAGACCGTGGAAGGAGAAGAATTCAAGAACGTGTGGAACATCTCACAACTACGTAAATTCTACCCCTAGCTCTCTGTTTGGTGTAATTTTCACGCGCCTCGCTCGCTCCTAAGTGACACCCGACCCCTCCCAAGGGGTCAAGCGTCACTCAGAGGCTGGAAAGCCACAGTAGGCATGCGCGATGACGCGTCCCTTATTTTTTCTCGAAAAACCTTTCCTTCTTTTTTCTGCCTTTCTCGACCTCGAGCCTCACTACGCTGGTAAACAAACTAAGCCACGTGAAAAGAGGTTCACAGTCGAGCCAGTCAGACGGCGCAACGTCATGCTTGCCCCAGCAGCCACGACAATGGCGATCACTGGCAAGACTAAACTTCCAAAATACTCAGGGGCTCAGACTTAATAACAAGAACTAAAATTGTTTAAGGCCACCATGAGCCAGCGAAATTAAACAAGTGATGTGAACAAAGATTCCCGATCTTCCGAAAGTTTCTTGGTAAGTTGATTTGGTCGGAGACGACACATAAATCGATCCGGCTTCAGAACAGCATGTTCTAAACCCCGCAATCGCAGCACGACGTCTCCTCTGGTTATCAACCGTCCAAAGACGATTGACCTCGCCGAGAAGGCTAATCCCTGCTTGCGAATCAAGAACACAAGCAAGAACAACGAAGAATGCAACACAATTGCAGATGTTCGATTAAACTCTCGAAGTTAGGGTCTCACAAACCGATGAACGGCGACACTGTTTATGAACAGAATTGATCTAAGCAAAACCGAAACCCTAATAAAGAGGCGGCGGCTGTATATGAGGACCCTAGGATCGTGCAAGACCCCCTAGATGCAGCCCTAAGTGGGCTCAACTCGATACATGGCCCAAAGACCGATTACAGTGTCGCAGCACCAGGACAGATTCTGGAAGTCGATTTGTTTCGGTGATTGCTGATGGCTCGGGACGAATTTTGACATAGGACCGATTGGGTTGGAAAGTTCCTTTCCTTATCTTTCCAGGCATATATAGAACGTCCAAATCCGAGTCCGTATGCGTTCTGTGCGTCTGTTTTAGTGCAGACTGGTACTGGGCTCCGAAACAGACTCAAAGTCGGTTTTGATTGGGCCTCCACCTTGGCTTGGACGTCCTTGCTGGCCCATCACGTCTCCAATCACCTCCTCAGCTATCTCATCATCATCTCCATGGTTCCTAACAATAATTAATTTAGTAGGTAGCAATCTGTTCTAAAAACCATATAATAAAAACATTAGAAACGATCTCACCTGTAAATTCAGGTGATGCACATGAACTTTCATCTTAGTTGGAGGAGTGTTGTGCGTATCCATGGGTGTGATGTACTCATCAACAAGCACGAGTTCAAACTATTACATGGGCATGATAACCCACCAAAACAAGTAAAACAACTAAAGCAATCACTAATTAATTTTCATCCTCAGCCTTAGGAAGCGCCTCCTCGCGCGGGCGAGCCAGAATGTTGGCATGAAGAGTGGTGCGAGCGCAGATCGCCTCTAGCTGCTCGGGAGTGTGCCCTTCAACATGGCCTGCGCTCACGGCCTCGAACTCGGCCTCGACCAAGTCGAAGTGAGTGGCGAACACGCTAAAGGCAGTGCGCACGCCGAACCGCACTCCCCGCCTGATCCAGGCGCGACCAGCCTCCATCGCCTCCTGACATGCTCCGCAGGAGCGACGTCGGAAGGAAGGTCCACCTGAAGCTCTCGCGCCGCTCGACCCATCACGGCACGGAGTGCCTCCTTCCTCGACTTCCTGGCGAAGGGAGCCCTTAGTCGCCACCAGCTTTGACCCCAGATCTACGCGACACCCAACAGAGTTGGTGAACCAAAAGGAATAACAACGAGGTAAGAACAGGAAGAGCAAAAAGAAAGCATACCCTCCTCCCTCTAGTGGTAGCTCTGCAACTGCTCTAGGTAGCCTGCCGCTGCATCGGCAGAACCCTTGGTCGCCTTGTCCGCCTCCTCGCGGTGCAGCTTCTCCTGCTGCAATGCGAGGCCGAGCCTGTCAACATCCGCTGCAGCAGATAGAGCTCTTGCCTCAGCATCATCCCATTCCTTCCTGGTAGTAGTGAGGTCCCCCTCCGTCTGGCTGAGCTGGCCGGCGACCTGCTCCATGGAGGCCTCCAGTTCAACCAGCCTCGTGCTCAGGTCCACGCCGCGACGAAGCTCCTCCTCCAATTCCTGCCGAGCGGCGGCCAAGGCATGTAGTCCCGAGACGAACGAAGCCTCGCACGAGCTCCTGATAGGGTCGCATGAGTGCTTCATCACCCCGAGCTCCTTCCCGATGAGCGCGAGCTCGGCCTCCGTCAAAGCTGCAACCGGAATCGCGCAAGGCGCAACACCAACGATCCCAGCGGCCGCGGCGCCGGCGGATCCATCACCCATGTCGGGTTCGATGAGGTCAAGCACACCGCCAACCGGAGCGCCACCGCCGATGTCTTCACCTCCCGTTGCCGACACGTGCGCTCTGGATTCCGCCACGGCCGCGGCAACGTCACGCGCCCTCGCTTTAGCGGCGGGGTCCCTCTTGAGTGTCTTCGCCATAGTGAACCGTGGTCGATGGGGCTTTGGACCAACTGCCTGCCGCTTCTTGATCGGCGCGTCACCGCTCACTGCCTCGTCGCGCGGGTGATTCTCCGCGATCGCCACGGAAGACACGACCTTGACCGCGTCGATGGCGGGCGGCGCCTCGACCCACGCCGGCTCGACCTCCTGCACCCACGCCACTGGCTCGACCACTCCATCGATAGGCAACCTTGCCGGCGAGAGCCGCTCCCCGACGTGGGACTCGGCTGGCGTCAGCGAGCAGGGACCCTCCGCCGAGGCCGATCAACTCAACGCCACTTCTTCGAGTAGACGAGGACCCGTGGACGCCCCCGACCAGGGGGGTGGTGGCGAGACCAAGGATGATCCCGTCCCCACGGTTGGACGCGTGAACGGCACATAGCCCAGCCTAGCTGCCAGGCCAAAATCGCCGCTGGGGTCGCCGTCATCATCGTCGTCTTCATCGTTGTGGCCGCCGATGTCATCGCCACCATCCCCACTGTCTTCAGAATCCATGAACCCGCTAACAGCCTCCCCATCGTCATACACGTCATCACCCTCATCCTCGTCCTCCTCCTCCGTCGAGGCGATCGACAAGGTGTCCAGGTTCTCCCCCCGTAGCTCCTTCTGCTCCCTCTGCACCTGCCGACGGTGCGACCTCTCCTCCTTTGCCTGCCTCGCCAATATGTCGGCATCCTTCTTCTTCCGCACCTCCCTCTTGGCCTCCTGCTGCTCCATGTTCCTAAAAAAGTTAGTGGTCCGCAGGGGTTGGTCCTCTGACAGCTGGAGGCGACGAGTCTGGATGAAACCCATCCACTGGGACTGAGGGCACAGACACTAAGGTGAGACCAGCAGCCATAATAACCTAAGGGCCAAAGATTGCAAAAAAGGGCCACCTACCACGTCGACTGTCTGAGGGCTCGGACGCATCACCGGCTCGTACGGAATGGGCCAGGGCCGAGCAGAGGACACTAGTGCCAGCTATCCCTAGGTGCGGGGATGTCCCGGCCGGTATCCTCGGGGAGAGGATGGAGCTCGTCGTTGCGCAAGTAGAACCACCTCTTATGCCACCCCCCATGATTGGTTGAGGTGGGCATCTGGGGTTATTCCCCCGCATGTTCCCCCCGGAGCCGGATGCCAACGCACCCGATAGTGCAGGGGAAGGACTCGACCCCGATCTTGCGCCAGATGCAGGAGGCGAGGAAGAAGTGGCACCACAAGTCAAAGTTGGGCGCTATCCCCAAGAATCCCTCGCACAAGGCCACGAAGGCCGAGATGTGCAGGATGCCGTTGGGGTTCAAATGCTGCAACTCCGCATGGTAGTGGAACAGCAGCGTGCGGAGGAAGTCATGCGCCGGATTCCCGAGACCGTGCTCGTGGAAGGGGACGAACAACACCACATAGCCCCGACGGTGCTCCGGCCAGATCTCGTTCCCCGGCACTAGCCATTCCCTTGCCTTGGTGAGGGGCACTAGGAGCCTGGCATGGACGAGCGCCTCCAGCTCCTTCTTCATTACCGTGGATCAGGAAAACACAGACATAGCAGACGAAAAGGCAACTACGATGAAACGAAGACGATCGCCGATAGAGGCTACAGGCAGGAAGACGTGAAGGCTAGAAGAAGAATAAGTGAGGGATACGGCCCGAGCCGGACTTAAATAGGCGGCATGCCCAAAAAATACACTCCGATTTGACTGCAGGGCCCGGCCATGACTCACCCAAGGAAAGGAGTTAAACTCCCTGACATGTTACCCACGGCTTATATCTCACCACATCCTCCACCTTTCTCTCCATCTCTCCCATGATTCTTCAGCTTCCATTCCGCTCCACAGCGCACTGGCGTGGCGGCCCCACTACTCCTATTATTCGGGCGGGGAAAACGCGCCCACGATCACCACGATATGGGAGGTGAGGCGACGCGACAGCGCAACCAAGGCCACCACAACGCACGCGTGAGGTAAATGCGCCACCCTTTCCTCGGGCAGTAGGAAGACGGTTCAGAACCAAATGAAATCCCGCGCCCGCTTTTATTCCCTCTAGGCTGACGGAAGCAGGGCCATCCGCCCGAAGCCCTTTGTTTTCACTCCAAAAAGATCTTCTCCCAAAAGCCCTTGTGTCCGCGGACGGGGGGGGTGGGACGATCAGAGCGGACCTCAACTAACCATGTCTTGCAGCGACGGCTCGATCGACCCCATGAGGTTCGATCAGCGTCGACCCACGCGCAGGCAAGACAAACCCCGACTTGACCAACTGACACGAGGCCTGCGGTCGTAGCGCCAGGGTTCTAAGGCTGGCCTGATGGAGGGGTTCGACAGTCACCCAGTGTGCGAGATGATTTCGAGGGGCACGAGCGATGGGCACACCTAGCGGCGAACACCCTGACCTTGAAAGGTCGAGGGCATCGCGGAGTCACGTATGAGTCCTGTTTCAACCCATCCATTGGTATCTCAACGAAGAGAGGCAGCTAGCCCCCATGATCCATTGAACGGTCGGGGTAGCAAGTCGGGTCGGAAAGACGGATTTATGAAACTAACCACCACCTGGTTCACTGGGACCCTATCAACAGGGAACCGGGGGCTTCACTCGAACGAACCCGATAGCAGCTCAATGAGCACCACGTTTCCACCACCTAGGCAAAAATGCGGCCCGGCCCTATCCTCTGCCTCACGAACAGGGCGCGGAAGGAGAACAGGATAAAGCTGAAATGGTCCCTCGGCTAGTCCGACCGTATCGAGCGGGGACTCCACAACCGGCATCGCCAACGGAATTCCAGCGGCGGGATTGCACGATAAATCTCTTTATTAATACGTGTCACCTAGGATTGATCTTACAAAAATCAATCTACAGAAATCTCTTACAAGGCAAATGTCTACCATTCGCTAGACACAAGAAAGAGATAAGTAAAAAAATTGACCCCACGGAGCACGCTACAATAGGAGTCGGTACCCGCACCTCGGCGGGTGCATACAGGGTGAAGCAGCTGTAATGCTTCATCGTCATGGGAAAGCTGCCCTCATTTGAGAGCACAGAATCCCTCCAATCAACGAAGCAAGCAGGTTATCTGCGCACTGGTGACGTAAATGCTGCTGATCTTGGGGACTAGCGTCCCCACAAGAGCAAGAGGGCCAATGCAACGCCTCTCCCTTCCCCCGTCCTTGTTGATGCCACCAAAGGCGCACAGAGGAGCAGCTGAGAAACCATCCAGACCTCCCATGAGAGGGCCCTTTACTTCTCACCAGGCATTGGCGACCCACGGAGGTAGCAGAACTCGAATCCCCTGGCTCGTCGCCTTCGCTACGAGCGATGACTACAACAACGACCTCTTCACGAGATGCCGGGTCGCCCTCCTCCCTGCCGCATCGACCGCTGACGTGGAGCGCCAGGGCGTGCAACTTCAGGCCATCATCCTCGCCCTCGCTCTCATCTCTGTCGCCCGACAGGCAGCAGCTTCGAGCAGCCATGCCAGCACCGAGGTGTTTCGCAAGGAGCTCACCAAGTGGCACCAACTCGAGGATATGACCTAAATCCGATAGAAAAGGAGACCTCAAAGCGAGTGAAGATAAGGGGGCGTTAGCCTGTGATCATCTTAAATAGCCACGCCGCCTCAGGCCATAGCCTCGGATCCTCTCTGATGCCCTACGCGATAGCATGGACCCCGATGGAAAGATGCCCTTGCGCCTTGCATGCCAGGAGAAGATGAAAACCTGCCATCTTGGCAGTGCCATATCTTGCCTTTTTAGGAAATAAAGACGCGCCCCGTCATGGGGGCGCTATGAACAAACCCCCTTCTGCGACACTCAGAACCGTCCACTCGGCCCGGGGTGCAAAACCCGAAGGACTCAGGCACCACAACGTTCACACGACCGCTTCAAACGAATAAAGCCAAAGAACGACTCGATTCGGACTCGTCCCTTGGCTTAAGGGCTACACCCAATGGGTGCGCTTGCGTGCACCCCGTCCTGAGAGCCGGCTAACCATCTCGCGCCGAGTCAAGCCAAAGCGTGAGTCTCACCGAGATTCGCCCTCTGGCTCGGGGGCTACACCCGTCGAGTGCGCTCACGCGCACCTCTTTGGGGACTTGGATGACAAAAAACCAACTTCATACTGTCTGAAAATATCGGTACAAAGACCCCCCAAATGATTCTCCGATTCGCTCGGGGGCTCGGGGGCTACTATCGGGGGCAGAAATCGGGGGTGCCACATGGCACCACTTAGAGGCCCGTTAATACCCGAGACAACGGAGCCACCGAAGCCTCACCGAAACATCCTCCGTGTGGGCCACGCAAACAGAATCCCTCATGCCAGTCGAATCTCAGAAGCAAGGGCCGCGACTCTACCGACTCGCTCGATCCTCCACGGGTCGAAGACCGGACGGGATCCGCTCGACCCCGTCGGGGGCTGAAGGCCCGCTACGGTTCACTCGACCCCTCGAGGGGTCGAGGCGAGACGGGTCCGATCGTGAGGCCCAGATGCGGATCGCTTGCCCGAGCTGGATGACTCAGCTGATTGCCCCATCTTATCACCTCCCGGATGTGGACAAAACAGTACACCGTTGCCTCGATAGTAGTGACCGTAATAGGGATCGGGACCACCAGATAAGCTCAGCCCCCATCAACTCTCATTGATGGGACCCGCCCCAGGACAGGAGGGCTCGGTGAATCACTGACTAAGCCGGAAATAACGGGTGGAGGAACTCGATTGCCCTGCCAAGACGGGACGGATCTCCACCCCCGGCGGGGTCAGACAAGCCCAACCCCATGCATCGACCCCCGGCGAGGGGGTCGAGAGGAACAACGGTCAACAACTACCAACCGCTCCACCTTAACTACCGAACCTAGCCCAAGTGCATAGTATGGGGGAGTCAAATCACTCCCATACCTGCTCCTATCATCATCATCAGCACCCGTTGACGATGGTAGGCACGGCAAAGCTCACTGCGCTGCTATCGCCTGATGACACCCCCCATTAGCGATGACACGGGAAAATCCGATGGACAGGCCGATTGAACCTAGCCTGAATAGCATGACATTGTCCATGCTGCACCACCCCATGTATGGCGAGGCACACCATCCACAGGAACAAAGGATGACTCAACGTGACGACGTAAAACGGGGGCACGCCCGAAAACAGTGCCCCCTAATGCAAGACCAGGATGACGGGGCCCATGAGGACTAAAGGCTACGCCGCCAACCAAGGTCTTTACCCTCACCAGCACGGCTTCACCCACTCCACATATGTAGAAACCTCTCTTTCTCTCTCTGTAGATGGGACCGGCTCCCTTGAGGTATAAAAGGGAAGGCATATCTCATCTCTAAAAAAAGAGCTTTTGGGACACACACACACTCACGAACAGCCAGAGACTTGGAGCCCCCCTCCTCTCTCGCCATCATTGTACATCCCGGTGCAAGTAAACGAGCATAGCCGAGAACTAGACGTAGGGGTTTCTCCCCGAACCAGTATAATTCTTGTGTCCACTTGCATAGCCATCGCCGAAACCGAAACGCGCACTCCTGGAACAAATTCTACTTGCCGGTGATCTAAACACCGACATACGATATGGAGAGTTAAGGAGCGTGGAAGGCCATTTTGTAGAACGTTTACGGCGGGGTCGCTGTAAGGTACAATAACCTGAGGGAGGAGAAGTGGTCATAACTCAGAAGGAGTCGTTGAGGTTACGGCGGGGTCGTCGTAAGGTACGGTGACTACGAGGAGTTCAAGTGGCCGGAAAATGGAGCTCTCTGGAGATGTTATAGAGAGGTCACCGTAAGATATGGTGGACTAAGAAGTTTTTGTGCAGAGAGGCACTCGAGATTTGAGGTCATCTAATGGTCAAGTTGAGGTCGTCGTATTGGATGGTGACTATAATTAGTGGCCGTCATACTGTATGGTGGCACATTATGGCGGTTGGCTTCTCAGTGCGCCAGCTTTTAGAATGACTTGTTTGGTAATTGAAGGCTACGAATAGTTGTTGGATGGGTCTTTCAGACCTCTCTTGGCCATTTGGAGAGCTGGGCAGACTAGGAGAGAGCCAAGAGGAGAAGAGAAGACACTAGGGCAAAGATTGAGGGCTATCTTTTGAGTGTCTTAGAGAGTAACAAGAGCATCCCATTGCCTCTAGCGCAGGAGAGGTTGTAGAGAGTGTTAGTGTTGTTATTCTTAATTTATGGCAAATCCTAGACCGGTTAGGTCTCAGTGATCGAGCCTATCTTTATCGTGACGTGTTGTGAAGTCCATCATAAGTTTATACAATGTTCGAGCTCGCCTTTAAAAGGAGCATTGTAATGGAGCGCCCGTGCGTGCACTCTAGGAGTGCAGTAAGTGCTTGAGGGAGGGAAGTTTATGCTCGAGGAGCCAATGGCTCGATCATCAGTGGTCACGCAACCACGCTGTCACTCTAAGGGTGATACATGCTTGTGTGCAAGGACTTCACGGTTGGTGATTGTCACACCCCTATCCGATGTATGTCGTGTATTCCATACCAATCCCTAGATCAGTAGTTGGTACACACATACAAATAATATAAAGTGATACAACGATCTTTATTTAGGTTCACGCAGGAACAATAGTCATATAAGTCTTAAGTTACAAGCCAAAGGGGAGGACATGCCTGCCCTAAAAGAAAATTACAAGCAAGCTTCTAGGAACTTCCACAGGCTACTCGAGCTTAGGACGCGACCTACTCGTCAAACTCCTTGGGTGCTTCATCCTCGTCTTCGTTCTCTGAGAGAAATTTATTTAAAGGCAAGGGTGAGTACATAAGGTACTCCACAAGCTCTACCTCTAGCAAGGGGGTAATACATGTGTTTGGGAGGTAGTCAAGGTGTAAGGCTATGTCTCAGAGTTTTGCGGAATAGCACGGATGCAAGGGTATACTTATGGAACCAATGGGGGTTTTCGAGCGGGAAAGTTGTTTTATAACTTTTGGTTGGTTGGACCTGAGGGAGACTCAATTGATCCCAACAATTCCCACTTTTAGCTGAGCCTTCCAACACGTAGTCATAATGACTCTGGCATATCCTGCCACATCATCACCAAAACACGGGTCTCATTACACCCACTCACACGTCAAGGAATTTCTAAGAGCCTAGTGATTGGTGTGCCATGAACAATGACAACGGACATCTGAATGACTTAGGGTTAACTCTGCAGAGCTTAGTACGCTGTACCATAGACTATGTGCTCTTAGCTACGGATCACATAGCGCTCCCACTTCACCTAGGCACGCCCACAAGTCCACCACGAAGCTCAGGGATTCCACCATCATGACACTTAGTAATATCACATCAAGGCACACAGCCAACGATTTTGCCAAGTATTGAACTTACCATCACATCACCGCTCTAATCCCTGAGTCCGTTTCTACTTCGTCGGGTGATACCTCCTTGTTGCGTTACCCAGGATCCGCGTTAGTCATGCCAATACAGGTTCTGTGGTCGTACTGAAAATACCATCAAGTTGAGGTCTTAGCTAGTCGTTTCCTAGTTGACAGGACAAGCACTCATCCACGACAGGTGGACCTACACCGGAGATACCATCACCAAGTACTCTGCACCAGTACAAGGAGTCTCACCCGCAGCCACACTATCCCATCCACTTCATCATAGCATGTTCATTTATCACCCACCCGTTCCTACACACACATCACCAAACATCGTTTCACCCATTTTGTAAACTTGATAGTGGAGAGTGTGGTGACAAGCGTCACGGGTCCTAAGCATATGCTAGCAAGGTAGCGTTATTATTAGCGGGGCTAATAATAACTTCCTAAGTTTATCAAGGCATGGGGATATCAAATGTGTCCAGACAAGGATCTAACATTCATACCTTATATAGGCGGTACGAATGCTAGCTTTCACACAAGTGGGTTTGAACTAAGCAATCATAAAGTGACAAAGAAATAATGCTTACAAGAAGTAGGCTCTAAGTTGGGCGCATTTTTAAAATAATAGGAGCAGTCATGAGCAAGGGATAGATAGATCTTGCCTCCTAGCATGTCCTCGAAGTCTTCCTCATAGTCCGGGTCCTCGGGCTCTTGCTCCTGGTTCTCTTCATCTGCGAAAACGCGAGTTACGCGTAAGCTATTGGAACATAAAATAACACATAATCAAAAGAAAAGCCAAATAGTGAGAAAACAGAAGTTGAAGAGATATGATGAGGTTCTTATTGGTTAGGGTTTGCGACAACGATTCCAACGGCGCAAGAATCGCTTAAACCGGAGCTATGATTTGAAAACTCAGGCTTTCGGAAGTTTTAGGGACCTATTTGCAATTATAAAAAGTTCTAGGGGCTTGATTGAAAAATGTCAGGGCCTAAAACATAATTACACAAAAGTTGAGGTACTTTTTTTGTAAAAATGTTAGACCAAAACAGAATTAAATAAATTCTAGGGGGCTAACTGTAAAACTAAGGATTTCCTGGGATTTTCTAGAATTTTGGAATTATTTTTCTACTGGAAATCCTATGGACCGGGTCTACGGGGAGGTGGGTCGAGTGCATGGGCTCGGTCTATGGCCCAGGGGGGTCGTGGTCTGTCGATCTGGATTCGAACGGGCAGAATTTAAATAATCGAAGGGGTATCTCGCGATCTAATCGGGGTCGTGCATCGCGTGATGGTCGGCTGTGGGTGAAGAGGCGATGGTGCACGATCGCCGGAGAAAAGAACGACGGTGGTGCCATGACTGGCAGCGCCACTGCTCACCGCTAGGCTCTTCGGCGGCCGGAGCTCGCCAGGACTATGTCTACACAGTTTCGGGGAAGACGCCGCGTCTACTAGGAGTGATCGTGAAGTGAGAGGGGTCCTAGAGCTAGCTATTGGCTTGGTGTGCCGCAAACAGAAAGGGAGGGAGAAAGGGGAAAAACTAGGCACTTGCCTTGGGCGATCGGAGGCGACGGCGAGGGTTAGCAGCCATTTGTGGTTCTCTTTATAGGCGGGGCGAGGGGGAAGGCAACGGCGTCACGTGGAACACGTTCCAGCGGCGGCTAGCGCCAGCTCGGGCATTGATGGCCCTTACTGGCGAGAAGGACGACTAGACGGCTGGCATGCCGGGGTAGCGCGACGCGACGGCTCGCTGCCGGGGAAAGCTAAGAGTTACGCGACGGGGAAGGAGAGGGATCTCATCGACGCTGCGCAGGGAGAGGTCGATGTTGGCGTCTTGGAGCAGGCTAGGGCAGAGTCAGAGCGGTCAGGGGGGTGATGTGATGGCTCTATGACGCGCGTGAGGACAGGGGCTAGGCGACAGGCAGCGACGAGTGTAGTGGGTTGTCATGTTGAGCGGTGGCAGGGAAGGGTCTCATCGGCAGCGCTGTTGCTTGTCGAGGCAGGCTTCAATACGCGATGAGGACTCTTCCCAGGGAGCAACACGGCTGCGGCGGCAGAGCGGTTGGGGCCGGGCGAGGTTAAGGCGGTCGTGGCGTCTTGCATCGGTGCAACGGGAACCGGTGGCAACGGCATCAGGTTTGGTGGCGACGGCGTCGCGCGGGAGGGAAGGCCGAGCATGGGAAGGCCGAACGTGGGAAGGCAGGGCTAGGCAGAGTGGGCCGAGCAGCTTGGGCCGAGCGAGGGAAAGCGGGGAAGTTGAGAGGAAGAAAGAGAGGGGGCGACCTGCTAAGGGGTCTTTAGCTTTCTCTTTTATTTTCCTGGTTTTTCTCAAATCCAAATCAATTCGAACCCAAGTAAGGAAATTCAAACTAAACTTAGGAAAAGAAAAAAAAATAAGAAAGGACAAGCACTTGTCAAGTTCCAAGTTTTTAGGGTTTGAAAAACATCTGTTTGACTATTGGTCTACTTGTATTTTACCTTTCCTTTCTATTCGAGAAAACGGTTTTATTCTTTGAATTTGAATAAAATGATTTGTGAGGTGTATTATTATTATTATTTTGTGTGGCCAATTTTGGAAGGTCTTACAGTGATGGAAGGGATGAATACTCCGGTGGGAATCGATCAAACGAGGACTAGGGGGAGGCGCCGTCCTCCCGATACCTCAGGCTAAAAATCAATAAGCATTTTCTAAACCTCTCTTTACTTACCGTGATTAGAGATAGGGCTGCATTGTGACTGCTTGCTTATTGATTGTTTCGCTTTGCTCTTAGTGTTTATTGCTCACTATATGTGCCTTGTGTTTTTGGTACTTGTAGTAGAAGTCCTTATGCATTGTCTTCTTGAATTGTTTGCTTGTTGTCACTAGCATGTTTAGGAGTTGGGTGGTGAATATAACACTAGTATGTATAGGTTGTTTTTCCCCTTCTAGAATCTTTTATCTTGCTGGTGTGCCTCTATTAGACTTGCTTAGGAGTTGATTATATGCTCGGTTGAGTTGTTAGCAAAATTATTATATATGTGAGTGCCTGATTCAACCTACCTTTTTCGTTCACTCGATCCTTTCAAAAACATCCATCTAAGAAAAAACAAACGAATTTGATAGTTTAAAAAATATAAATAACCGGTTTTGTAATTGAGAGAGGGAAACCAAATTCCAGCGATAATTAAGGGAGGTTAAAAGACTTCTTCCTATCAGAAAGAATGGCGGTCCGAACCAGAATCAAATTTTGTGCTATATTCACATGAGAAATTAAAGCTATCATAATCTTTTTTTTCCACTACTAAACTCTGATGACCCCCAATAAATATGTATGCCAACTCCTCGCACGTCCACAGAATATAAAAAACAATTAAGGCAGAATGTAAAACAATGTGAAGATTCACAATGTTGGCCAGTGGAACCAAGACAGACTAAGCTATCAAGATACTGCAGGCATGGAATGATCCAAAACCAACGGGTGCGCCTGATTGATGCACCATTTTATGTACGCCTGGTTGCCTTGCGGGTTGTTTATCTGTGTTATCAATCAAATGGTGTGATCATTTGGCAACCACCACTAAAGCAGTTGCCATCGTCACCCACACACATCAGAACGTGGGAGGGAACATGTCTGTTCCCAGAACAGCTCCTCTCGAACGGACGCACCACTATGTTATTCCTCCTATAAATGTAATAGCAAACAGTAAATAAAGAGCAACAGTGATTCTACTATTCCATTATCTATTTTTCATTCGTTACATGTTATCAAGCACGCATACAACCACTGAGCAAAAAAAGCAAAAAGAAACTCGCCGAGAAGACAGGGAACTCGCCGAAGAAGGACTCACCGGAGATCACAACGGTGAGCACCATGCCAGACCTGGCATTCACCAATTTTCTTCTTCTGGTTCTTCTGCACGACCTTCAACCACGTCGTCAGAGGACCCACCGTGCCCGCCGCATCTTCCGCGGACGCTATGGACTCCAATTCCGTGGCCATCCCGGGGTTGTGATGATGAGGAAAATTATAGGCAATTGCATTGGTCATGATTTAAATGATGTCAATTCCCGCAATCTTCGGATTTTTTATGCACCGCATGTGCAACGGGAAAGTTGATCTTAATACCATTTTATCTTAAGGTTAAGGTAGAGTCACTCAAGTTTTTTGAAAGAATACAAGTAGACATATGTGGTCCAATACAACCATTATCTGAATCGTTCAGATATTTCATGGTTTTAATATACGCATCTACTAGATGGTCACATGTGTGTCTTTTGTCGACACGCAACCATGTTTTCACGAAACTCATTGCTCAGATCATTAAGTTGAAAGCAAGTTTCCCGGAACATCGGATTCAATCAATCTGAATGGACAATGCTGTAGAATTTTTCTCGAGAGCTTTCAATGATTATTGTATGGCCCAGGGAATTCAAGTTCAACATTCGGTGTCATATATCCATACACAAAATGCTTTGGTAGAATGTCTGATTAAGAGAATAAAACTTATAGCGAGACCAATGCTACATATTTGTAATTTACTGACTTCGTGTTGGGGTCATGCAGTATTACACGTTGCCGACTTGATAAAATTGCGTCCAACTGCATATCACAGCGCATCCCCGCTGCAACTTGTATATAAAAATCCTCCAAGTATTTCCCATCTGCATAAGTTCGGTTGTGTAGTGTACACATTGATCTCACCACCGCAACGTACAACTATAGGCTCATGCAAGAAGTTTGTGGATCATGTGGGATATCAATCTCCGTCAATCATTAAGTATTTAGAACCCCTCACCGAGGATCTATTTACGACCCGTTATACTGACTGCATATTTAATGAGGGCCATTTCCATAGGGGGAGATTTTAAGTACCAAAAAGAAAGCTAGAAAATTATTTGGGATGATGAAACCATCGTGTCCTCGGATCCACGTACAAGGAGACTGAACTTCAAGTTCAGAAAATCATTTATTTGCAATATACTACAAACAATCTGCCACATGCATTTATAGACTATAAGGGTGTCACAAAATCCCTGAATCCCGCCAGGAATGCGCCGGAAAGAGTGGAGGTACCAATGAAAATCATTCAACTCTCGCCTCAGAATAAGAGGGGGAGAAGTATGGCCACCAAGCAGGATAAGGCTTCTAGTAAGCATCAGAGGAAAGTGCCCGCCAAGCAGGATATGACATCCAGCAAGGGGTAGAGGAAGAGAACTTCCAAGTCAGTAAATGTAAGTCAACAAAAGGTTGACTGATACCAAGAGGGTGGTATACACCCTAAGGATGTGCAACATTCACAACCCAGCACTCAAGTGCGCACTTCTTTGGAGGTTGGGACATCAGATCACCCTATTTCTCCCATATTGGGAAATCATGAGGAGTTACAAGGGGTGCAAGAAATATCAATCCACTATACAAGTTCTGGAGAATCATATGATCGTAAGACTACGGTCGTCGACACGTAGTTCTCAGCTAAGATTGCAAGTAACCTCCTGATGGATTCAGATCCTAAGACCATGGCAGAGTGTCGAGGACGCTCGGACTGGAATCAGTGGAAGGAAGCAATCGAGACAGAGATAGACTCCCTCAAGAAGAGAGAGGTATTCTCATCAGTAATACCTACTCCTCCCCGAATCTTCCATGTGGGATTCAAATGGGTTTTCATCCGAAAGCGAAACGAAAATAATGAGGTGGTGAGATGCAAAGCGAGGCTAGTCACACAAGGGTTCACGTACAGACCAGGCATTGATTTCAATGAAACCTATTGTCCAGTAATGAGTGGAATAATGTTCTGATATTTGATATCACTGTCAGTTCAAAAGCATCTATCTTTGTAGTTGATGAATGTAGTGACTGCATATCTTTATGGGTCACTGGATTTTGAGATATACATGAAGGTTCCTGATGGAATCTCTGTACCAAATTCGAACGCAAACTGCAACATGTATTGTGTAAAATTGAACAAGTCTTTGTATGGCTTAAAACAGTCAGGAAGAATGTGGTACAACCGACTTAAGGAGTTCCTTTTGAATAAAGGATACTCAAACAATGATGATTGTTCATGTGTGTTCATAAAGCAATCTCCTACGAGATTTTGTATTATATCGGTGTATGTTGATGATCTTAACACCATTGGCAACGCATAAGATATAGAAGAAGCATGCAATCATCTGAAGACAGAGTTTGAGATGAAGGATTTGGGTAAAACTAAATTCTATTTGGGTTTGCAACTCGAACACCTTCCTACAGGAATTCTTGTCCACCAGTCTGCCTATATTTACAAAATATTAAAGAAATTCAAAATGGATAAAACATATTTAGTTAAAACTCCTATGGTCGTCCAAGTTCTAGAAGTGGACCAGGATGAATTCAGACCAAGGGAGGATGGAGAAGAGATGTTGGGCCTAGAGGTTCCATATCACAGTGCCATTGGAGCGTTAATGTACCTTACAAATTACACCAGGCCTGATATTGCATTTACAGTGAACTTACTAGCTAGGCATAGCGCAGCTCCTACCAAACGTCATTGGAATGGAGTCAAGAATATCTTTTGATATCTCCAAGGCACCAAGGATCTAAGTCTTTTCTTCAGGAAAAACCAGGATTCAAGTTTGATTGATACACTGATGCTGGCTATTTATCTGATCCTCATAATGTCAGATCACAGACAGGATTTTTATTTCTACATGGTGGAACGGCTATTTTATGGATGTCTTCAAAGCAAACTCTGGTAACCACGTCCACGAATCATTCTGAAATCATCGCATTGTATGAAGCATCATGTGAATGGGTTTGGCTTCGTGGAATGATTAACCACATACAATAGTCATGTGATACTGGTCTTATTGGATCACCAACAATTATCTATGAAGATAATATTGCTTGTATTGCATAGATGTAAACAGATTACATATTACGCAATCGCACTAAGCATATTGCTCCTAAGTTATTTTATCCTCATGAGCTTGAGAAAAACGGAGAGGTTAATATCCTACAGGTCAAATCCTGTGATAATCTCGTAGATTTAGTTACTAAGTCTCTACCATATTTTATCTTTAGTAAACTTGTTCATGGGATTGATATACGAAGACTTAGGGACCTGCAAGGTTCAGGAGGAGAGTCCTCTTGAATAAGTAACCTATTATCAAACATCATATTGCACTCTTTTCCTATATGAGTTTTACTTAAAGGTTTCTCATGTTAGATTTTTACTGAGACAATATCAACACAAGATTTATGTCTATTTCCTGATTTTTTCCTGTGAGGGTTTTTTTCAGAAGAGGTGTCAAAGACATTTTATATGTTGTAGTATTATCTCCTATTTTTCTACTAAATTTTAAGAAGATTTTTACAACATATCTGGATATACTTTCTCACTTTTTCACACAGAATTTTTAGAGAAGGTTATACTCATGGTTTTCAAAACGATGGTCAAATGATTATGAATCAAATGATGTGATCATTTAACAACCAGTAAAGCAGTTGTCATCCTCACCCACACACATCAGAACGTGGGAGGGAGCATGTCCGTTCCCAGAACCACTCCTCTCGAACGGACGCACCCCTCTATTATTCCCCCTATAAATGTAATAATGAACAGTAATAAAGAACATCAGTGGTTCTACTATTCCATTGTCTCTTTTTTATTCTTTACAATCTGGAATCATAGATGCTCCTCCGTCCCTAATCTCTTCTATGGGGACTTGAGGCGTGCGCAACCTTCATGTGTTCTTGCAAAGAAAACAACTTGCACGTGCTAATCAATCCTTCCAAGATCAGTGCACCATTGGACCCAAAACTGTATAAGCACCCAATGTTTCAGTGTCACACAATGAAATGACGAGGATTTTTTTTTTCTTAACAGTCACACAATGAATTAGAGCAGTAGCGCGTTGAATTTGATCCGATTTTGGAATTAACGTACCAGAACAAAAAAAAAATGAAGCCACAGGTGCATTCTACTAGTTCAACTTTTGACAGGAAAAAATATTGGCGACAAGAACAAATACAAGTGGCTGTTTTATTTAAAAGGATAACACATAGAGGCAGCCTATTTCCCGGGTGCCAGATGCCTCTGAGACTGGTATATATAGGAAACAAAAGCAATCTTTATTGAGAATTGACGGATGTTACCCAGTAGATTCTGCCAACAAATCATGTAATACGATAATCATCATATCAGCTGTATATAGTTCAGTAACCAGATAAATTCTTGCGAGTTCCAGGGTTCAAAAATAGAACCAACAAAGTTTAGCCGGATATTGGTAGCTCATTGAAATTGGGATGCACCATGCTATACTATATCGAGTTGATGATACATACTCCCTCCGGTCACAAATTCATGTCGTTTCATACAAGTAAATTGACCTACAAAACAACTACAAATGGCTGTCCGAACGACAGTATTAAGAAAACAGGAGTAGTATAACTGAATTATAAAAGAGGTACAGTAAATGATTTGCATTGAGACAACCGCCACAGGGAAACTGAAAACAGTCACTTACCAAACAATCCAGCCTTCCAGGGTAGCTGTCGGCTACCAAACTAGGTTTGAACATAGTATAAGTACTCGTTGATTCAACACTGCTTGGGAAATATGGAGCCGACCAATTCTCCTTGCCTTGACTGAGAACAAGCTGCTAGACCTAGCTCCTGCTGATACTCAGTTTAGTGAAAGGCTCCTGGCTCAGATCAATTATATTTTTCATTTGAAATCTCTGAAGAACGAACTTTACCTAGTAATCATCATCACAAATGTTACTAGATTTCAAGACAAAAGGCAAAGCCTAGTCAGGTATGCTCAAAAGATAAAATTCAAGGTGCAACCAGGAATAACCTAACATATATGGATTATATCTAGCTCCCATATTGTATGCCAGGGCAGATAGATGGGCCGCCGCCATCCCTGCACTGGATCATGCTGTAGTACCAATTGCTATCACACTTCATGACATGATGAACACATGTGACAACATGTGTGCAATTGATGATGCTAGAACAGGAAATATTGAATCTTCAACTTCAAGCAAGTGAAATAAGGCACCTGACCAATTTCAGTATTCCCAGTAAATTCTCCCATGTACCTTAACCATGACTTAGTTATGGATGCTGCAGATGGAAATGTATGATACATCACTTACTAAAAAATCATGATCATCTATAAATATATAATAATAATACAGCATAATTCATTCAGTTGATTTATCATCCAAAAAATAAGAATTTATCCAAAGGCAACCAAATAACGAGCTAACCAATGCAAAAAAAGCATGATTTGCGACTAGATTTTTATCAACCAAAAGCTGAAGGCTGTCAATATTTAATGAGCTAGTACCTAACTGTATTTATCAATCCAAGTTTTATCTTAAAACAAGGCATGCAAAACAACAATAACCATATTATTGACAATATAATGTCTATATTTTTAGCAGAAGGATAATTAATGGCCTTTTTCCACCAATCAGTATCCCATCAGGTTTTGATAGCTCTTGAAATTGGGCACAAATCTGTATCACTTGCATATAGCTCTATAATAACCAATCTAAAAAAATCATTACATTTTTCAAGATCATCGCGGCCTCACAGAAATTGTGACTTGGCAAACAAATAAAAAGATCAAACCGGCATATGTTCAAATATCAGGAAGTGATACTATAACTTATATGAAGGACAGAGATCAATTTTAGAGCAGCTCTGTTCAAGCGCATAGAGGTGATAGGTATGTATGTGATTCATGTTAACGAAAATGATCAATAATCCTATAAATAAGCTGGAAACATGATCCACTATGTACTATTACCAGTACGATGCAGACTGTTAGTCTTAACTACGATGCAAATTTGTCCATATGAAGTGCCTTAAAGTGTACTCTACAAGGAAGACAATTTGAGCCAGATTACTGACATCAGTTCATCCATGGTCTCCTGATATACAGGAATGAAAAATATTAGACTTCAAAGTAAATATATCTTATAGACAACACCAAAAGAGACAGTACATAGAGTCTAAATACTCTCAAACGTTTTCCAGTTATACAATCCCATGAAGTTCAGCCTCCAACTATATGTAATATGTACATATAACTAATTTTGAAGTTATGTGCTCTGGAATAAGCAATGGGTGCATGAGCCCCTGTGCCAGTATAAATACTAATATATCAATGTGAAATTTCGTTCAAATAGAACTTGCTCAGAATATACGCCACTGTTTTCAAGTCCTATGCACCTAAGGACACTCCTATGGATTGTAGTAGGACTTTCACAAGAAATTTGGTAAGTTTTGATCCATTAATTTTTTTTTCCTATCAAGGTCCTTTGGAAATCATGTTACCAATATTCTGCCCCAAGTCCATCAAAATTTAAAGTTTTAAGAGAAGTCCAGTGCAATGCCTCTCATTCTCTTTTATTATTTCTTTATTGATGCTTATCCTGCAAACTATTTAAACACATCACCTGCAGGATTCATGTGATTTAGGACATTGTAGGGATTCAATAGTATAAGGTATTCTTAATATTGTTTCCTATTATAGTGCTGTTAACCGTCAATGTTTTAAAGGAGCCTAAAAATGATCATATTCTTAATATTTTTTTTCTGTCAAAATGCAATATGTTGTCAACATTAATATGATTGACACATGGCGCAAAGTGGCATAGAAAAAATGACCTATACTTTCAACTGGAGGAAGAATTAAATCTCTATAAGTATATTTTTCATTTTTTGTATAAGCAAGATATGTGAGAAGTTTCTTTCATAAATATAAAAAATCAAGACAACCATTCAGGAAACAAATTTCCTCCATATATTGTTAACAAGTCTTGATAACAGACAAATATGTTCTCAATGTAAGTACAATTTATGAAGTAACAGTATCAAGATACTCCTTTTTAAAAAAACTAAGATAATCCTTTTCACTACTGTTCAAAGCCTCTCGAGTGACAATTAACCAATGATTTTAACCCATCATTCCCTTATCATGTGTTCCTCTCATCCGTTTAATATCGCAGTATCTCAGATATCAAGGTTCACGCTGTTGCTGACCGCCCAACGTTTGCTTATCATGTGGCTCTCCCACCAAATTTAACACTGTAGTGTGTCCTGTATTTGATTATCTCTGATTTTATGGTTATCATTGTTGCTATACATTTTGTTTGCATTACATCTCTTTGTTAATTTAAATGTCTATAGACCCACATGTATACTACTCACAAAAATACCAATTTAGAATATACACAGCATAATATAAAGATACTAACCTCATAGCTACATTCTATGTAATTTGCCATCAATAACAAGTGGGTAAAAAAAAGAATACCCTCAAATACCAGTGCATTTTTGCAAGAGTCCTTTTTCTAGGGCAGCCTCTTTCATGTTGTTACACATGTTATAATATGAAATAAAAACCTGCTTCTCAGAGTGAATTTTGCTAAAAAAATCCAAGTTTGTTTCTAAATAAATTGTTCAGTCTACTGCAACATATGATAATTCAATTCACGTTTTAGTAAAAGTGCATACAACTACTAATGTTCTGTGTGTCCTGGCGCCAAGGATTTCACAACTGACATGCCAAATAGTTAAGTTCAATATTATTACAATCCTCAGCTGCTCCAATCAGCAGTTCAGCACCCACTCAGTCATTGACTATACCAAATGGTAGGGTGAGAAGCTAAACAATCTCCACCAGAGGGAGACGATAGCTACTAGGCTCGCCTCTCCTGACCTGGGCGACTCGGCCGGCGACCTGCCAGAACCACCTGACCGCGGCCGCCAGCATCCGCCATCCCACCCCACCACCACCCAAACACCTCCTGACGAGCTTCGCGACCTGCCACCGCCGAGCACGACGCCCCGCCTTGGAGCTACCCGTGCGAAAGGCGCGCCGCCGGCCTGTGACCGCAACGCCAGGCCTGGAGCAGTTTGGGAAGAACGCCTCCTCTACGACTTCCACACCACCGCCGTCCCAGGTTCCGTCTTCCCCATCTCCGTGTCCCCTCCCGCCCGCATCTGGCTCACACCAACGTCCCTCTCTTCCCGCTACAACGTTGTTTTCGTCTCTAACATGCTTACTTTCCCGCTAACTGCGCCTCCACATAGGCTTAGCGCCACTAAGTTTAAGTGCGGTGTGTTCTCGGCGTGGGTAGCTAATCAGAACATCGCTGATTTCATCACGGCTCGCGGTTTCCTCTGTCTAGGATCCTCGGTTTTCGTGCTTCACTCATCCATGGCGGTCGCCAAGGCCTTCGCTGCCAAGACCCCGAGCGCAGAAAACGAGAGCCCCTTCAATGCCCAACAACCGCCAGCCCATACCGGCTTTGCCCAATCCCTACAGGAGTTAAAACCACACGGGGCTCGAGACGATACGGCGCATTCAACCCAGGTCAGAACAGCAGTGACCAAAGATTGCCTGCAGGATCCTTCCCCTGCTGTTCTTCGCACCACCAGCCTGCCCCCCCCCCCCCCCCCCCCCCCCCCCGTCTTGTCGACCGCAACGTGCTGCTCCATGGGAGGCCAGAATGCCGTGACCCCGGTACTCTTTCGTGCTGCATTAACTCAGTCGACGCGCACCCCAGCAAAATCCTACCTTCAAGTTGCGCTCACACCAACCACTCCGCTCACTCGCACCCCCAAACGCCTACCCCCGCTTTCGCTCAATGCTGGCTGCTTCCGCTGCCTCGCCCCCGATCACCTGGTCAAGGATTGCAGAGACCCTGTCCGCTGCCACACCTGCTACGGTAGTGGAGCAATGTTGCACCATGTTCCGCAATAGGCAGGCCACGCCGCACCCCAACGCCCGCCGCCCCACCATCCCCGTCCCGGCCACCCGCATCCCAAACACTCCCGTCCCCTTCAACACCTCGCCGGCCATCGCTACAGAGGTCACCCGCACTCCACCGCCATCCCCTGCGCCTTCACCGCTCACCTCTCCCCACGCTCCCACCTCGGCGGCCTTCTGGCCTGAGTTCATGGTGGCATCCTCCAGCCGGGCGGCACGGGCGGAGGACAGGGCGTCCAACGTTGCATCGTCTTCTTCACTCGGGCTAGGCCACCTGTTCGACACAGCTTCCGGAGAGCCGGCTTCCCCAGTCTGGACTGATGTTCATGAAGCTCCCCGCGTGCCTCGGGTTCATTTCCAGCTCTCCGCTGATCAATGGTCACCACCTGCGCCGGACACGCCTTCGCCTCCGAGGTCGCCTCGCGGCCCGTGGTCCCCGCCGTGCGCTGCGGACGCGCACAACGGTCACCAGGAAGGGACGCTTGCACCCCTGCCCGCGGCTTCCATGGCGTCCGACGAGGAGGAGGTCGAGAGCGGTGACAGCGAGCAGGACGGCAATCCGCTGGCCCTGCGCACGAACCTTGACTTGGTCGGGGAGACCTGGGTCCCCCCTGGCTGGTGGCGTGCGGCGGCGCGATATGCGTATGTCTACATCACGCCTCCGGACCTCGCCATCAATGCCGCACCTTTCATCCTGGATGCCATGAACAGCAGGCTTCCGGGCCTGCAGTTCGAAATGCTCCCTTCCTCACGTGGTGCCATGCTTCTGCGCTTCGCCACACTCAAGGACTGTGTTGCTGCCATAGGCGCCGGCCCGATCCAGTACCAGGGCGGTCGGGTTGAGCTGGAACGCGTCGCGGCAACCGGAAATCGCTTCTTCCGCGAACCGCGCTGGATTGCCTTGCTCTCGGTTCGGGATTTCCCACTAGAACACTGGTATGAGGCTAACATCCACGCCTCCTTCCAGGGGATCGGGACGGTCACGGAGATCGACCCGAGGGCGCTCTCTGGCTACGATTTCAGTTGCCTGCGTCTCTTGGGGGAGGTCCACGACAGAGCATGAATCCCGGGCAACATCTAGATCACCGCTCCCGGCGGCGACGACAGTATCGCCCAGGTACAACTTGTCAATGCCTGGCATCGCGCCCAGCAATTCGACCCACGCGGAAACTACATTCCACACTTCCGCCCCCTGCCACCACCCACACCTCTTGACGTTGCCCCTCCGCTCATCCCCCTCCCTGCACCTCCGGCGCCAATCCAGCACGCGGGCCGCGAGGTTCACCACCAGTTTGCTGCCATGCTCCTGCGCGCTATGCCCACTACTCCACTCACCGTCCAGCTCCCGCTGCCGCCGGTTCTCACGGTCACGGCTGAGCACACCGCCCACAAGCCGCTAGCCCTCCCCTGGCATGATGCCACAACACCGCCAGTACCTCCCACTTCACCTGTTGCACCGACTGCCCAAGGCGAATCCGCTCCACACCCCCCCCCCCTCGCACGCTGCCGCCGGGTGGCAGCAACACAACGCTGCCACGTCAGAGCGCACGCCTTGCCAGGAAGGAGCCGGCCACCTTCACAAGCATGACCACCAAGACGGACCAGCTCACCGCGCTCAAGAATGCTCTCACGACCTGCTCCAAGGGTCTCTAGAAGCACGTTACAAAGAAAGGTCTCATGGGCAAGAAGGGCAAAGCAATTGACGCCAGGGACCTACGTAAGCTCGTCGACACCGCCGGCCTTGGGCCGCAGCGGCGGCCAGCTCCGCCACGGTGCCGTCAGCCGGTCCTTGAATGATGACGCCTACCAGGCCCCTTGCGCGCGCAGCCAAGTCCTATAACCGGCTCCTCGGACGGCCGTGCGCGTCTCCTTTAGCCGGTTTCTATACCCTCTGCCTCATGTGGTCGTGTGTGTGTGTGTGTGTCAATCTAACGCCGTGCCTCGCCGCCTGTGGCGGGCACACGATGTCCGTTGCGTTCGTTTTTGTTCTTGATGTACGTCGTCCTAAATGAAATCTAACGCCAAAACCTTTTGCCTCGTCTCCTAGAACGTTCGCGGTTTAGGTGACAAGGACAAGTGTGTCCTCGTTAAAGATTCCTTGTTGACCTGTGCACCCTCGATTATCTGCCTTCAAGAAACCAAACTGCGCCAAACGCCTACGCTCAACGCAGTTACTTTCCACCCCCATGGGTTCTCTGACTACCTTCGTGTCGACGCCGCAGGCTCTCGCGATGGGATCTTGACGGCATGCAATGCCAGCGCATTCCAACTAGTCTCCCAGTCTGAAGACGAGTACTCACTAACAACTGTTCTCTGCTCAACTGCCTCTGACGCCTTGTTCACACTAACCAACGTATACGCCCTGAGAGATCACCGGGACTCCTCAGCATTCCTGGCTGGCCTAACCGTGACTGGCGAGCGTGTTAGTGGTGCTTGGTGTTGGCACTTCCCAAGTGCCTCTTTTATATGTGAATATTACCTCAATTAGAGCATAATTGATACTAATTTAGGTCATTTACCTGTGATATTGTCTATATATTTGTATATGCGTTGTTTTGGAGCTTTATTGTAGAAACAGGTAAAATTGGTGATTAAAGTGATGATAGAGAGGACAGGAGTCCAGAACCGACGAAAAGCACTAAAGAAGCCCAGTGCGCCGATCGGCGCAGTCCATGAGCCGATCGGCGCAAGGGTGTTTTGGCCCACAGAAGTGACCGATGCCCATTTCAAATGTTTATGGAAGTTTATCTGTGCAAGACACTTGAAGATATTTGTCTAGAAGATTTATGAAACTTCAAGAAGATTTATGGAACTTCAAGATCTCAACGTGCAGTACAAGACTTTATCTCAAAGGAAAAGACCTATATGGGAGTTGTGGAAGACAGAGGAACCGACTCGGATAAGAAACCAGAGAAGACACGGCTTGCGCCGATCGGCGCAATCCTGCACCGATCAGCGCAACCGCCTTATTTGCTAGAAATCGAGTCCTTTACAAGTAGAACACCTATAAATACTTGTAAACCCTGTTCGCAGAGAGAGGAGGCGACAGAGGGACAATAGATCCGTGAGTTAGAGCCACCGGGGCTTGCCCCGTTAGAATAGATCTCTAGTTGAGTTTCAAGAACCATTGATGTTAAGAGTTGATCCGTCAAGGTAGGCCATCTCGACGGGGATGAATCTTACTCTATGTATCTCAAGGATGATTGTATATGTTAATGATGGTTTTGGTGATTTGTCTATCTCGATTCTATAATCATGCATGTGCTTATTCCAATTGCTTAGTTCTAGGCTAAGTAAGTTGATATTATCTTGATCATGGTGATTAGGATAGTATTCTGACATTATATTAATTATGGTTGTTTGATGATGCTAGTAGTGTGGTTTAGCGGTGACAGCACTAAGCCTGCGCAGCACTATTGGATAGTTAAGTAGGGTAAGATACTCGCGCGATTAAGGGTTTCCTCTCGGTAACGATAAATCAGGAGCCGCTCAGAAAGCAGGGTGGTCTTATTCATTATAAGTTTTCATTGATCCATATAATTACCCATTATGATGCTATTTAATTAGACTTTTTGGTTACGATCTCACTAGTAGATATCTGGTTACTCACTTAACAGCCTAGGTTTACAAGGCATCTGGCGCACTTTGGCTTAGATTCACTAGTGTGCCGATCGGCTCAACTCCTGCGCTGATCGGCGCAATGACAGATTGGCTTAGATTCACTAGTGTGTCGATCGGCTCAACTCCTACGCCGATCGGCGCAACGACAGATTTACTGTCTAGCGCACCTTTGCACTGGCCAGTCTTCCCCTCATGCAACCTAAACTCGACAGTAGCCTTGACTAGATCTTTTACTGTTAACTTTGTTTAATTATCCCTAAGATCCCAGTGGATTCGATAAACCTTGGAATACTTAATTCAAGGAAAAAAGTGCTACAATCGTACACCGTCCTCTTGTGGTATATAAGTGGATGCGTAGGTACGACCCACACTTGGGCCATAGCTGGCGACTTCAACCTTACCCGTAGCCACGAGGACAAAAACAACGGCTCCGTTGACTACCGCCTTTGTGATCAGTTCAACAACACCATCAACTCGCTAGCCCTCATCGACCTCCCCCTACTAAACCGCATCTTCACCTAGTCTAATAAGCAGCAACGGCCTGTCCTCGCCCACCTAGACCGCGTCTTCTTCAACCCAGATATGAGTTAGCTATTCCCAAACTTCTCACTCCAAGCCGCAGTATCCACCACCTCAGACCACACACCGCTCTACCTAACACTCCTCCTCAATTCCAAACCCATCCACCTTCCGCTTTGAAAATGCCTGGCTCCTCAACCCCAGCTTCCTCCCGGATGTGCTCTAGCAATGGCCGAACATCTCGCAGGAAGACGATGCGGCCTAGGATAAGGTCACGCGGCCACGGGAACAGGGTAGGCTTGGCATCATAGACATCAATATTCAGAACAACTGCCTGCTAGTGAAGCTTATTCACCGACTGCACACAGCAACAGATTCGACGTGGGCATCGTGGGTACGACAGCGAGCGGACATTCCCACCATGACAGGTGACATGGCCGGCACACACTGGACAGCTCTACAACGACTATTGCCGGTATACCAAGCCATCACCACCGTTCAGATCGGGGACGGGAGCACAACTTCATTTTGGGATGACCACTGGCTCGAGCAGGGCCGCCTATCAGACCTATACCCATCCCTGGCAAGCCATGCGATCACCACATCCCGATCAGTCACTCAGGTGATGGCGACGCGCCTACGCGCACAGCTACAACCGCGGCTCTCGTGGGTCGCAGCCGGTGAACTGGAGGAGGTCGATATGCTGCTGGAGCCAATCACCCTATCGAACGTGCCAGACACGAGATGCAACAACCTGCTCAAGCAAGATGGTTCGCTATGCACGGCGGCCCTATACAAACTAACAATGTCTGCCACCGACCCGAGTTGCTACTTCTTCAAATTTGTATGGAGGAACCGCGCACCATTGAAGGTTCAGTTTTTTGGTTGGCTCTTAGTGCAGGAAAGAGTGCAGTGCAAGGCTAACCTGCTCCGGAAATCAATTGTGGACAATGACACTTGTGAAGTCTGCGGCGCAGACCGGGAGGATACCAACCATATCTTCTTCCATTGCAGCTTCGCACATGACTTCTGGCTCATAAATTATTTGTACCAAATGGATGTTATCCAACGAAACTGTCTGGCTAGATGCATAATGTGGACAATATAGAAACTATTCTCATCTACGAAAACATTATATGTACATAGGCCTGCTGAAGAACCATGTCTCATCACATGCATAGTAAATATGGTTAATCATTATTAAATTATTAAGAGAGAAAAATTGATAGAACGATACAGCTATGTCTATGTGAGGCAAAAATCTTAATTTGATTATATGTACGTATAGACGATATACATATATTTACTGTATATTTATAGAAACACATTAAATGTTGGTGTAAAAATATATATATATTATATATATTCAATGAAATGGTTTCATCAAAATACTACGGACATAATTAAATATTTAAGCTAATAAATATATGCATAACTACATATCAATTCATATATTTCGTGTCTTGCATAAATATATACTCCATATAAGAGTCAGCTAGATGATCTAGCAATGGGCCTCAATGGAGATTAAACACTTCTGTAATTATATCTGAGATTTATTTATTGTTAATCACCTCAGCTTCATGACCGTAGACATGCAACAACTACATCTTCTTGATGGAATGGGTTTTTTCCCTGTTAAAGAATTAGTCAAAATTTAACTCAATATCGTTTTAGATAAGTGTTACGTATCCAAAACTTGAGTTGACAAGAGGAAATAACAAGAACAGCTGTAGTTTTATCAAATAATGTAAGATAGAGACCACATATTTATCTCTCACTGTTAGCATGACTTACAAGATAATACGTTGCAATACAATTTGCCAAACTAAATGACAGAAACGAGCAGAACCTAAAAATGTGTTCGTGACAGTCAAGAAACAGTGTCAGGTGTTATCCAAATAGTACATATGTATACACATGACATGCAATTATACAAAATTACAACCAAACGAAGATCTATGTGCGATTTGTAGGTGTAGTTTCAGTGATCTAGCTACGATCAAGCAGGATTTACTAAACACCTCTGTCTTTTGTCGAAAACAAAACTAAAGTCTATATATGTGGCCTGCATGCAGAAACAGTACAGCGCGAGGATCTGCTGTTTCTACACTCAGGGTTACAAATAATATTGCAGCAGTGAAACCACAAATACATGCTTACAAGTCCGGAGATGTTGCAAGGCTAGAGTAAAATCCCAACAAGATAGCCAATCAATGGTTAACCAAATGCTCTATTCTGCATACAATAAAACGACCTGTATTTCACCGTGCTGTTCCCGATTTTCCGCATGGGAGACCGTATTAAAGGACCGGTAAAACCAAGCCACACGCGAGTTAGAAAAGCAAGTGGATATATGCTTGGAGCTAACGGTACCCAAATAATATCGTAGATTGACGCTGATTCTCTCAAATTAACAACAAGAAACACACGTGCAAGGCTGATCAAACTGAACAGAAGAAAAATATAGAAGAATGGACGAAACAGCCAGTTAGAAACCAGGAAAGCTCATAGCTAGCGCATGTCGCAAGTGTTATGAGACGCAAAATCCCCAATCCAATTTAGAGACGAAACAATTCACAAGCAAACTCCCAAAGACAAAACAGCAAGCTAGTATATAACACTATAAGATCGAACCGCACAACAGGGAAGTCGTGTATATGAGGACACATGCATAAGCTTTAGCAGAAGGTAAGGATGAGGGGAAGCCTGGACTCACCGGAGAAGAAATATTTGCAGATCTGGTAATAAGCCCCGCCGCCCGGTGGATAGCACCATTTCCACTTGCAAAACGAAGCAGATCTGCCTCCCACACCACGCCTCCATGGCTGCCTCCCACCGACCTCATCACAACAGTCACGGAGCCACATGATCTGAGCAAAATTATAAGAGAAAATATTCAATTATTTTCTGTGAAATCAGCAAGGAAGGAGAGGAGCAAAGTAGATAAGCGAGGGAGAGGAGGACGGGAGAGAGAGGGAAAGGGGGTAGCAAGGACTAGTCAAACAGTGCTTTCAGTTAAGCAGACCTGGGGAGGGGCGCAAAGATTGGTGTTAATCAAATCATCACGCGTCCTCTTTGAGTAAATATCCCAACCTCGGAAGGCACAAAGACGGCAAAGCGGAGCTCGCCAAGAAAAGAAACGAACAAGAATTAGCCGGCGCGAGGATCTACGGCGTGCATGAAGCGCAGCGGCTGCCATGAAATTAAGAGTACCTTATTCCAAAGCGCAGGCAGAGGCCACCATATCGGAATCCGAGCGGGAGACAAGATAAGGCTCCAGGTGGGGACGCGACCGGCAGGCAGCAGGCAGACACATCAAGCCCAACAGTAGATCACCACGGCGATCGACGAGACGGGAGAACGGCTGCACAGCGCAGTGGTGCGCAGCGATGGAAGTGGTAGGGCGGAGGTGGATGTGGCGGAACAAGTCCCAAGGGGATAGAGAGAGAGCTGACAGAAAGAGAAGTGAGCACGCAACAGCAGCTGCGTCAAGGCATCATCAATCCTTCCTTCGTCTTTATCGTCAGCAGCAGCCATATTTTAGATGCAGTCTGGCCGCTGCGTGCTCACTCTCTTCTGTCAGCCACACCACCACCATATCACCAGCGCCCGTCCTATCCCATCGTCGGCCACACCTGCTGCAAAGAGCATGCCGAGCAGATGCAGCAAGAACTCGACACGTAGGAGAGAGAGAGGGGAGAAAGAGAGAAGAATATCAAACCCCGTTCGACATAAGCTTCATCGTCGTTTTGCCCGAATTGAGGAAGAAGAAGACTAAGCCGGCACGGCAGCAGCCAGATCTGGGAGCGTTATCCTACTGGCTGGGCTTCCTCAACCGTTTTGGTGGCATAAACACATCCAATGAAGGAGCTTATATAGAGGTGAGATGGTCCCAAGTCTCTTCATTAGCCAGGTTGCTAGGGTTGGACTCCAAGAGAGGGGAGTCGTGAGGATGAGATTCTATTCACTTTTGTGTTTCAATTGTATACGAATCTACTCTGAAGTACTCCTTCGTTTATATTTAAATATTATTTTAGAGTTGGACACGAGAAATAAAGAGAAGTAAAAAGATGGATGCACTAAAAACGAGAAAAAGAGAGATAGAGATAGAGATGTAATGGCAAAAGAGAATATTGTATTGAGAAGAGAAAAAGGTGTATTAGAAAGCGAGAATGACATATAATTAAAAAAAAGTTGAAAACCTTAGAATGACATGTAAATATGAACGGAGGGAGTAATAATATTTTTGTATTTCTACGAGAATGTTCGTAGCAATGACGATGAGACCTCTTTTACTCTCTATGAGATGCTGCTATAGTTACATTTAAAGTATTTTTATTTTGTTTCTAATTGCATATATTCCCTCAAATTGATTGACGACTAGTCCATTTGAAAACAATTCCTTCAATAAGATACACAGCTAGAAGCCACTTGTTTTAGACAGAAATTATTATTAATATATCTGAATAAGTATATATTCTTACTATATATTTATCCTTAATTTATATGTGATGAGGTATTTTTTTTGTCATTATCATTGGAACACTTGCATACATTTATGTCAACAAGTCAAGAATGTGAAATGGAGGATGCCACATAGTAATTAATTGAGGTGAAGGCGATTTTTTTTTCTACACACATTACATGGTGATTTTTTGTGTGCATATGAAAAGTGGACAAAGCACAGGGGTATCAGGCCCCCTTTTTCTAATCCGTGGCTCCACCAATGATACCAACCAGTCAACACAGCCACACAAATTATTTATGATCCGAAAATGGCATTAAATGAAAAGAATAAAAAAGAAATATGCCTAAATTAATTAAATATAATGAATATACCTTTGGTTTTATTTTTTATTTAATGTATAATATTTTACGTTACCATAAATCTATAGAGCTTAGTTGGACTTCTAGATTACTTTCTTGTTTACATATTCTTGACGTTGTGTGTTATAATAAAAAGATATAGTGTTCTGTTCATGAAAAAACATATCAACCATTATATCCTCACAAAAATATAAATCAACCATTATGAATATCAAATTCAAGACTATGAGCACTTAAGGTAGGACAACAAGCACATATACGTACCCACACGTGCTAAAACATAATTATATTTTTTTGTAACAATTTGTAATTTAATTATATCAAATAAGGCTAATTTGATTGTATATTTAGTTAAATGTAGACGCAACATAAATATTAGAGAGCAACCACAAATGCGAGAAGCAAATGTTGATGTTAGAGTTACAAGTGATTGTTAGTAAATATAGGATATTCTCTAGAGCACATATTTTTTTAACAAGAACAAATATCTACTTTTATTAAAAATAAAATATGGACAAAACTTTTTACTTTCTTGGTATTGTATTACCTATCATTCTACTACACTCATCCATTTTGTTCAATTTACTCTTGTTATTCTCGTATTCAAAAAAAATCTTTCTATTATTTCAATATATCTCTATTTTTCTCCTTCTTATTTTCTGTGCATCCATATTTTTAACATCTCTTTAATCTTCATGTTCAAAATTAAAATGATCTAATATAAGACTGAGAGAGTATATCATAATGACTCAAGTAGTAGAAGATAACCTTAAAACATGTAATTTGCATAGGTCTACAAGAGCAAACCTATAGTTGTTTCTGTTGACACCTCAAATGCTAAGTTAAAAAATAAATTGGGAGATGCACATATGGATAAATTTTAAAACATTGTCCTAATGCTCAGGTCTGTAATTTTTAAAGGTCTGTTTCTTTGGTAGTATAGAGTAAAAATTAAGGTAGGGCATTCCATTGCCGCTTGCCTGGTAGAATATTACTTGCAGCGAAACAAGTTGGAAGGGTAACTCTGGATTTTTTTTTTCTTTCTTTCCTACTAGAGCACCGTCGTGACAGCAACACAACGCTGCACCGATCAAAACTGTGACCAATGTACCGTGGCCAACCGCAGAGGATCAGGGCCTCCTGACGTCAGGGTCCTATCATGAGCGAACACGTATGAGGCCCGGGTGCACGGCGCATTCGAAGTACACGAGGCAAAAGCGGGCCACTCTGGCATCTATTCCGATCAGGTTTACGACATATTTTATTGTCAGGAGTACTTCCTTTTCTAAAATATAATTGTTTCAGTATGAGAGAGTGTGTGTTCAGATTCATAATATTTTTTATATATCTGGATATTAATATGTTTAGATTTATTAAAAATGTTATATCTGAATATTAATAAGTCCGGATTTATTAAAAATACTATGAATCTGAATCAAACTCTGAAATGCTTTTATATTGGGACAAAGGGAATATGTTTTACAGTGATACACAAGGTCTGATGCTTAGTCCTGTTCGACGCCAAAGCGGAGGTATCTCCGGCCGGCTTTATTCCTGTGTTGTCAAATGCCGAGCCTGCTCGACGATTGAATCACACCGGCGGATGCAACAACGAATCATGTGGTGTAAATTAGACCTAAATTAAGGGGTGTTGTTTTGAACTGTTTGCTTACTAGTTGATCTTTTTTTTTCATGGTTTTCTTACCTTAGGGTGCATAAATTTAGCCCATTACGTGTAAATATGATAAAAATTAAAAATAAGACAGAAATTTTGCTTTGGACTAGCTAGTGGTCTCTTATGCATGGGTAAGTAAAAGGGGATTATATTAAAATTGAGAATTATACATCCTTTATTACATCTATAAAAGAAAAGCAAATACAAAGAAATACATCGAGATATATATATTCATGACTACTTCTATTATGGGCTACATAAAGCAAAAACTAATTAAATTGAAGCTCCTCTAATACTCCTTTTTGATAAGAAACATAACTATGTGAAATCGCAAAATCAACTGTCTTAATACTTACTACAAGAAGATGTATATCTAATCTCATGTTTATGTGACTATTTTGTTACTTTACTATTTACCAAAAAAAATATTTTTTGCAAAGGCATTGATAAAAAAACTCAATTGCACAAAAATCTTATAAACTAATAAAAAAAGTCCCATGGATTTTAAAGACAAACTATAACCTCTCACTGTAAGGAAAACATTTGTCCCATATTGCTTATTAACTGTCAAGAGACACGATGAGGAAAAAAAAAGATGATGATAGTATTGCAGATTAGTTAATCAGCAAACCCCATGAGAACAGTAGCGATAAAAAAAGATGAAAGGTTAAGAGTATAGTGATGACACTACAAAGATGAGACTACAAAGATGGCACAATAGTAGTTACACTGCTAACACTAGCCATGTTAATACATGAATATGGATCACCCTGTTAATTTACTTTATGGTATGATTCTTAATTAGTGTTTGATTGGAAACCTTGGTCATTTTCTCTACTTGTATAAATGTATACTACATACTAGATAGTATTTATTGTCGTGTGTGTTAGGACGTGATGCTTGGTACGATTGAGGAGTGCTATTAGTGAGGAGGAGGATGAACCTAAAATAACCTAGAGAGAAATGCTGTTCCGGCCGAGATTCCCATGCTCATGCATGCAAATGGACATTGCAAAGAACCTCGCCTTTCCGTAAAGCGAGCGGGGTGGCTCGCCGGAAGGACCCACGAGATTCGGAGGCACGTCGTGGCCGGAGACGCATTGATCGGTGGATGATGAGCAGCTACTCTCTCTCTCTCTCTCTCTCTCTCTCTCTCTCTCGTGCGTGTCTGTGTGTCTGTGTGTGTGTGACTAAGTACAGAATAGAGACCACAACATATTCCGTTTTGCAGTGGCGGGTCAATAGCGATGAGAAGTGGGTGGTAATCGATGTCGCATGCTCGGCCGTCCCTTTTGTTTAATCTGCAGTCGTTATCACGCGGGAATCATCTTTGCTTCAATATGATGACGTGATTAGTACTCCTACGACTGTAATGTGGACCATACTACTCACACATTTCTAACTTATTTGTACGCGGCAGTCGAAAATTCTTCATCGATATCTAGAGAGAGAGAGAGAGAGAGAGAGGCGGGTGCTCATGGAGACGGCACACGGCAGAGTAGCTGTGGGAGATAAGCAAAGCGTCCACTGCATGGGTCGCATCAGGACAGGAGCAATCTCTTGTGCGCGCCACATTGAGACTTGCATTGAGAGAGATGCATGAACGCCCATGCATGCGCATCGTAGTAGGCATCAACCTAGCGTTGTTGGTTCTGATGCGGATTTCATACTAATTAATCGGTCTCCCCCAGTTGCTGCATGGCAGGCAGGTGTTTCGATCCTTTTGATCGTTCCTTGCATGGCTGAAGAACTACTGGAGTACTATTTTTTTTAGAAAAGATAATACTATTAATATAGAACTAGTACTATTTGCTTTGGAGATATGATCGGCAAGAAAATAAAAGGATAACCCAGATATACCGAGACATGTATACAGTAGTAGTTCTCTTTTCTAAAACAGTACTGTATACAGATTGTGCCGACGAGAAAATAAAAGGTGTAATACATATTGTGTTGTGCCAGCAGTCGATACGGCTCCATCTGATTCGAATGTGCCGATGAGACATGCTTTATTAGATTTGTTGATGAAGTTTGTGCCTGTTGGGAATCCGGAGCTGCATGCACTGCAACTACAGTCAACTATTTCAAGATAGTGTTGTTTTTATTTAACTATATTAAACAGGAGTTAGACAATTACAGCTTTCACACCAAACATCACAGTTAACATTTATATACGAGTGCGGTCACTCATCTCTAGGGAACACACACAAGCTCACTATGGAAGGATATAGTGCTTAATATACTGAAACAATAATTATAAGCTATAAATAGATCCTGTACACACTTGATCGAAAAGGGCTAACAATATAGGGTTAATTGTAAAAACCACCCCATAATTCAGTTAGAGTTTGAGATTCCCACCCATAAGTTATTTTGTTACAAATCCCCACCCACCCATTGAATTTTATTGTAAAAACCACCCTAATATACACATGTTTAATTTATTCAATATATTTTTGTTTATTTGAAGTAGCAAATGATGTTCTTATCAAATATATAAAATTTTGAACGTATAATTCATATTTTTATAGAGAATATTTAGCAAGAATATCAATTAAAGTTCGAACTGTGTTTCACAAAGTTTAAAATTTGAATACATTTTTCGTGAAAATAATAGGAATTAGTCACTAAAAATCTTTAACAATGTTAAACTTATTTAACTTAGTTTATTTAAAAAATTATATAAATAAAAACATATAAAATCAATTAAACATGTGTCAACTAGGGTGGTTTTTATAACTAAACTCATTGGATGGGTGAAAATTTGTAACAAAAATGTTTATGGGTGGAAATCTCAAACTCGAAGTAACTTATGGGGTGGTTTATGCAATTATCCAACAATATAAGACAAGTGGAGCAGTTCAAGTTGAGAAAATGTCCATCCGTACGCATGCAGCAAGGAGGAAAAGCATGCCAGAACTTGCCCAACACGTGCGATTCTGTTCAGCTGTATGGACTGTGACACACCCCTGATATATAGTGAGATATTCATCCTTCCTCTCTCATCAAAAATAGTGATTTCTTTCTTCCATCAGAAGAAACAAGGAAAAAGGAAAAGAGAAAAAAAAGGGGGGGGGGGGGGTCCTGAGAGGTTTCAGACTGGGCCCGGAGTGAGCATACCAAGACACGGAGAAAGGCTAGCCCGGCCAGCCCGGCTGCCCTGTCGTCAGTCAAAAACATCACGGGCCCAGCCAACCCGGCCGCGTTGATGACGGGACCCTTTCCTCACATTATTGCCTGCGGGGGTGCCGGGGTTCCAGGAACAACATCCATGATTTTCTCAAAAAAAAAAAAAAGGAACAACATCCATGTGCTGCGCGTCTCGGCGTAGGTGCTCAAGTCGTTCAACCGCAGGCCGGTTGGCAGCGCGACCGTTCACGTCCCAGGCATGACACATGCATTGCATCCTCCATTGTCCCCGTTATGCTTGCCCCGCGGTGGCGGTTGCCGGCGAGGTCAAGTACGCGTGGTCCTCCACCCATCGAGCTATGGAACTCCCGTTTGGTTTGGCACCGTTTGCGGCGGTGGATTTGGAACGAGATATCCAGGCCCATTGGACAGTGGACTAGTAGCGCAGGTGAAGAAACGGAACTCTGTGGTGGGCAGGCTCGGAGCAGGTTGGGCACAGGCTGGAAATGTTGTTGGGCCGATTCCGGGTCCAGTTTGAAATGCACAGCAATGGCTAACACTAGTAGTGTTGTCCAAATGAGCCGTGCCAAGCGGACCGGCCCGAAGCACGGATTTTTTTGACCCAGCCCAAGTACAACAAGACTCGTTTATTTTCATGTCAGGCCAACATGGTCCGAGGCTACGGACCGTGCTTGGGCCGAAGGGTGGCACGACGGGCTAGCACAACACGACCCGTTTAAGCTCAGCCTCCTAAGCACGGCAGGCAGCACGGCCCACTAATAAGCTCGACACGGTATGACCCACTTCACCCACTCCAAGCCCAATCCAACCAAACCAACAAGCTGAGCAGGCCGAATTTCCACCAAAACAGACAACCAGCCCAGGTCAACCAACAAGGAAACAAACACCCAACAGGAGCAGCAGGCCAACAACCCTAGGCTAGCGCTGCTTGGGCGTTGCTCAGGAGTTGCCGCCCACGCTGTGCTGATGCTCGAGCGCGCTCACCCACGCCGCTCGCTCGCGCTGCGCCTTGATGCCCGCTCGCATGCGTTGCGCCTCGACGCTGCTCGACCACGCCGTGACACTGCCACCACTGCTCAACCAGGCTGCGGCTCGCCCACCATCCCTCAGCACGCGCTGCCGCCATCTCCAGTGCCTTCGGATGACCTTCGGGTCAGATGGGCTGCGTGCCTAATGGAACTATTGGGCCGGCCCAACACGGTTAATTAATTTTGTGCCGTGACGTGGGCTGACGTCCAAGCACGTGGGCTGACACGACACGATCAGAAATAAATTTTGTGTCATGCCGACCCGAAATTTAACGAGCCGTGTCTTTTTGTGCTTTGGGTCAGGTTGTGCCCGACAGCCTGTTTGGGCAGCACTAAACACTAGCAAGCGTGTTTTCTATCGATCAGAAACTCTCTTTCTTTCCAAATTTATCAAAACCTTCTAACGAACCTCGAGTTACCAGTTTTAATATAAAAATATATTGTAAATTACTTTCAGAGGGTTTAAATCCTTTTTGTTCATTTTTAATGCGATCTGAATTCTGAACCTCTAGTACAACACCATTTCACTTATGTGACAAGCAACAGAACGTTTATTTCTTCAAGGCAATCCATCACAACTTATTTTAATGACCTGTTCGTCATAACTATTTTTTTTCTTTTTTTTACGAATTGAACACAACGCATATACTGACTATATGCAGAGCGCTATGATCGCCATCGCAACATTAATCTGAGCTATGATAACCCGGCAAAACACGTACGCAGAAGAATGAATTTTAAGGTCGAAAAAAAAAACATTCACGCATTTGTTGGCCACCTACACGTAAACACTCAAGCGACCAGGCAGTGGTCTACGGCAGAAGAATGCCAGCAATCAGCAATGGCGTTTCCAAGATACTACATGGACATGGTGTACTTCACAGCACGTAACAGGTAGTAGTAGTACTCGAGTAAGGAAGCTAACACGGCATCACCTTCACTCATCTCACGTTCAAATCGGCCAATGATCCGGCGAGAAAAAGGAGCGTTGCTGTTGATACCGACCGTGGCGGCTAATAATGCTGATTGCTGACTAACCTGCGAATTGCATCGAGACAGAGAGTCCGGAGGGAACAAGCTAAGGTGGTGCCGCGGTCTTGCTCGGTTAATGAAATCTAACTTAAGACCTTTTTTGTCAGCTTTAAACCTAGATCAAGGTACACTTCAAATGACCAATAATGATCACACAAGCATCATCTAACGAGGCTATGTGCACTGTCGCTGTATGTTACTCCCCAATCAATCAGCTAGAGCAATGGCCTTGTTTGGCCTTATGCGGCAAGCTGGACGGTGACAGTTTTATTTCTTGCAAGCTCCGAACCGGCAGTATACCACGCACATCAGTGGGCCGCGGACAGGTGTTTCAGACGCTCGCTGTTTCTTCCGATCCAGTGTTCCGCCGGACCCAGCGCCTTCACGGTCGACTGCGACGGGGCGGCCCGGTCGGCATCCCATTTCCTCGCGTCGTGTTACAACGAGAGCAACTTCAGATAGATGCGGGGTAAAATGACGCTGTAAACAGCAGTTCAGTCTACGTCGTATGCCTGTCAATTTTGACCGTTCCCTGGACTTCTGTGACTTGTTAGTTGTTACGGCAGATGACTGGGCTACACGAGCAAGCGAGGTGTTGAGCGTGGGCATCAGCTGCTTGTCACTGTCGTTGTTTCCTTCCCAGTCTCTACTAAGTTAATGTTTTGTACTACTAGTGAGTCTGAATTTGACCCTTGCTAGGTGCGTCGATTCGCTGTGGGATTGGTATTTGGTAAAGGTTCTAGCTCGCAGTTCAGTAATCATGAATGCTTTGACTCGTGCCATCAGAAAATGACGACGCCTGAATGTCCCGTTTCCCTGGAGGAAAAGGATCGGAGGTTAACCGCTGGAATCATCGAGGTTGCAGATTCACAGCTGAAATCATCGGGGTTCTGCAAAAACTGTACTCGTACTATATCACAAAACAGAGCTTACATACCCCCCTATGCTCTTCATCCCTGACAGTATGTCACAAATGAAACCATTGTTTCTCATGAAATTTGCATGGAATCATTGTTTCGCTCAAAGGAACAGGTGGGGATATACAATATAGATTCCATTAAGAACACGGGAATTTGCTAGCGACTTGATACCGACGCGGTGTATTCAGATTCCGTGGGGCAAAGGCAAAGGACATTAAAAACCAGCAATAATGCACCTCTTGCGTGGCTCAGAGCCCCCACACACCACACGCCCCGAATCCGAAGGTCGGAAAGTCTTGGAGAAAACTACTACAGTAGCTAGCTCCACGGGTACCAATCAAACGGCTACGAGGACCTGGCGCCGCCAAGTGGCGCGGTGCAGACGCTCGATAGGGCCAACCAGGCGCATCGGAGCAAGCTATAGCCCGGCCCTGCTCACGTAAGAAGCGAAGAAGAACAACCGTCTCGCCGGCCGTCGCTGTCGTTTAAATCTACGTCGCTTCAGGGGGACCAGGTCACCAGGGGCGATGTGCGTGTCCTCTCCCGGCAATAATGCTCGTCTTTTCCGACGGCGATGCATACAACAACAAGCAGGAGGAGCAGGCAGGAAGGAAGGAAGGTAGCTGCTGGTGATGCCTGCCGCGCGCGCGCCGTGGCGGAGGACGCGTCGCTGTGCGCTCGCTCAATTATTTGTACTGGCTCGATAGCGCTGCGTGCACGCGGCCGCATGATTCCTTAGCCTTGCCGGCACTCGGCACCCGGCACTACTGTACTGTGCTCGTGATGCGGATGCGGCGGTGCACCGGCCGGGGAAGAAAGCGCGGCGTGATGCCCATACGGCGGACACGACGCGCGTTGGATGCAGGAATGTCCCGGGGCCACCTGGAATTCATCGTTTCGCGAATCGCGGCCCTTTTGGGTTGGTTGCCGTTTTGGACGGCGTGGCGCGTGGGACTGGCCATGTCGGCATGGTTGGGTTGGGTGGCCGGTTTTTCCAACTTGATGATCATGCTTGGCAGAGCATGGAGAGCCGCATTTTCATTTTTTTTTTCTCTCATATGATGGCAGATATTATTGTGTCTCTACGTGATCCATCAGTCTTTGCAAAAAAAAAAAAAAAAAACAAGCCATTGACAATAATAGACGATTCTATATCAACAAATCAGAAGAGATCATTGGCCAAGATCAAATTATCGTCTGTTGCCTTATCTTGTGTTACGCGGCCTCCTTGCTATGTTCAAAAATATAGAATGAGGAAAAACTAGCTTAATCCAGTCGGATAATTTTCTTTCTTTTTTTTTAAATTTTTATAGAATGTCTTTTTAAACATCTTTCTAGTAGTGAGCCAAGGATATATGAATGAATAGTGAGTAATTCCACACACAACATGTTTCCTTTTGTTGCTTGTAGGCACCATGCAAGGTTACAATTTCTAGTAGCCACAACCGCGATGGAATGAGCATGGACGCCTGTGACTGAGAGAAAGAGATGAAAGTGATGAGCTCGTATCATCTTCTCGCTACACCAAAGTGAATCTTGTACACCTCAAAAAAAAAAAAATATGAATCTTGTAATGAAACGCCACAACCTCACATGGCCGATTGATTCTAGTAACTTTGGCTCTAAATTAATGACCAGCTCTTATGACAGATTCTTGGCACATGATTCTCGAGATGCATGGGTCTCTCCCGGGTTCCAGGCTAGCTCCTCTGCCTAGACAAAACTATTATCGCCGGCAATTAGGACGGTCGAGCAGAACACGGCACGGTCCATGGCAGGTACAACGTTTTGTGGCAGAAAAAAAAAAAAAGGGTACAACGTTGAACGTTGAAGGCTGAACGCTGAACGGGTGAAGCCGAAGCAGATGTGGCCCGATCGGCAATCAGCCGTCAGATACGCCCGAATTCAGCCCCTTCCGCGCTCCAACCATGACGCAACAACCCAACGCCCTCTCCCTGATGGAGTCATGGGTCCCTCCTCCCTTTGCCGCCTCCACTCCCCGGATCCCACCTCGCCACCAAACGCCTGTCCCCTCACCGCACCACCTCATGGCGCCGGGGGCCCGCAGGACCCCACCCGCCGCGTGGCCACGCTCCACCTGTTCGTCTCCGGTTGGGCCGCGCGCATCACATCACTATACACACCGCTACAAATAAGCGCGCCAACGGCTTGGCAATCCCGTGTACCCAACATCACGTTTCCGGTGGTCAAAGAAAACCATGTGCCACGCCACGTTCCTGAATCAGCAGCTCCCTGCGGGCTGCAGTTACCGAAAAGCTGGCTCATCAGTCGAATAAAACCGGCTTGCTTGGTGCCAGAATAGCGGAGACGCAGTCCGGTAGCCAGTTTAGCAGCAGCAGACACTAGAACAAAAGCTGAATTATTGAACGATGGCTACAAGGAAGGAAGGGGAACAGGAAGCCGGCGGCGAGCCGGCTAGGAAGCTTGTGCTTGGCAAGTACGAGCTTGGCCGTGTCCTGGGGCAGGGCACCTTCGCCAAGGTGTACTACGCGCGCGACGTGAGCACGGGCGGCGCCGTGGCCATCAAGGTGATCGACAAGGCCCGGCTCCGGCGCACGGAGGGCATGGTGGAGCAGCTCCGCCGCGAGATCTCCATCATGCGTCTGGTGCGGCACCCTCACGTGGTGGGCATCCGTGAGGTGCTGGCCAGCCGGTCCCGCGTGTTCGTGGTCATGGAGTACGCCCGCGGCGGGGAGCTCTTCGCGAAGGTGGCCCGGGGGCGGCTGTCCGAGGACCACGCGCGGCGCTACTTCCAGCAGCTGGTGGCCGCCGTGGGCTTCTGCCACTCCCGCGGCGTGGCCCACCGCGACCTCAAGCCCGAGAACCTGCTCCTGGACGAGGAGGGCCGGCTCAAGGTCACCGACTTCGGCCTCGCGGCGCTGCCCGAGCAGCTGCGCCACGACGGCCTGCTCCACACGCAGTGCGGCACGCCCGCCTACGTGGCGCCCGAGGTGCTCCGGAAGCGCGGGTACGACGGCGCCCGCGCCGACCTCTGGTCATGCGGCGTGGTGCTCTACGTGCTCCTCTGCGGGTTCCTCCCCTTCCAGCACGACAACTACGTGAAGATGTACCAGAAGATCTTCAAGGCCGAGTACCAGGTCCCGCCATGGCTCTCCGGCGACGCGCGCCGCCTCATCGCGCGCCTGCTCGTCGTCGACCCGGCCAAGCGCGCATCCGTCGCCGAGATCATGTGCACGCCCTGGTTCAAGAAGGGCTTCGTGCCGCCCGTCATCGCCTCGCCGCCCGCCACGCCAACCAAGAAGTGGTTGGAGGAGGACGACGCCGAATCCATCCTCGAATCCGGCGCCAGCAGCGACGACAACACCGCAAGCCCCAGCGTGTCGCCGCGCACGTGCAACGCCTTCCAGCTCATCTCCTCCATGTCCTCCGGGTTCGACCTCTCGGGCCTCTTCGAGAGCGAGCAGAAGGCGGCCACGGTCTTCACGTCGCGGGCGCCCGCGGCCGTCGTGGTGGACAAGCTCCAGGCCGTGGGCCGGGCCCTGGGCTTCGAGGTCACGAGAGGGAAAGGCTGGAGAGTGCGAATGGAGTCCAAGGCCGGGCTCGCGGTCACCGCCGAGGTGATGGAGGTGGCCGCCGACGTGGCCGTCGTCGAGTTCGCGCACGACGCCGGGGACGAGCTCGACTTCAACCGGTTCTGCGCGGTCGACGTGCGCGCCGGGCTCGCCGACATCGTCTGGGCGTGGCAGGGCGACAGCCCCACGGCGACGCCGGCCGCTATCGTCGGGTGCGCGTGATGAATCGTCTCACAAGACAGGTTCCATCCGGCGTCCAGTCTCTGATGCCAACGCTCTACCAGCGACTTTGTTACGAATCGCGCCGTTGCCACAGCTTTACTCTGTAAAAATTAGGCTGTTGTTGCTCCGACATGTTTCTCGTTCGTTCGTTGTACAGACCGAGGAAATGGAACAGAGCGAGGTGTCCTTAGACACCACTCGTTCAAGTTGAGGCAGAGCATGCTCGGCTTGCAAAATTTTGATCCTGAAATTCTGTATATATTTTTTTTAAAAGATGTGTACATAACAAAGGTTTGTACCCAATCAAATCATTTAAGTTTTGGTGTTCTTCCCTCCCACATGATTTGGTCGTATGATTCTGCTACCAGCTGCAGTTGACCGCGCTTGATGTGTGAACAATTGATCAGAAGATGACCATTTAAAAACGATACAATAGTTTGTTTTATTTTGTGGGTGGATGTGATTACTGGATTCCTCATCGGTTCTCCGTGGGCCTGTTGAAATTGGCTCCTCATGTCCCTGCCATTGTTTCTGATCTGATGAAGATGCCTGATTCATGATGTCTGTCATGATCAAACGGCCTTTTCTGCCCTAATTTAAGAATTATTGCTACTTTGTCTGCTAACCTAATAATTGTACCAGTGTATTATTGACAAGATATTAGACTGTCCCTCCATGCACCTGAGAGAACTAAACTGACTTGGGTAGCACGTATGTGGCACTCTGTATCATTTATTAAAACAAAAGAAATAATTCAAAACAATATTAGCAGGACTGTACATTGAGTTGACTGGCTTTTTCTCCAGTTTATGCCAGATTATGCACACTAAAAATTAATCAGATAAAAGGAATCTGGCCAACCGCTCCTCAAGGCAGAGTTTTTGTCATCCCTATTGCATTATTCTTTCTTCTATCCAGACTGATTGGAGCATCGATATAAATTTGTTTAGGAATAGCAAAAGTATAATTTCTAGTACGAATAGCATCATTATAATTCAAAACAAAAATTGAGAAACCACAAGAGCCCAGCTCATACCACTAAGGAGTAACTACTCTATCAGAAATTAATTGAGCATCATAGACGGGTTGTGTGGCTGCAGAGTGAGCTCTCAGGAACGCTCCTCAAGTCAGCGTGTGACCACCGCAAACACTGGAGGCGTCAGGGAACTCTCTCCCACGCGGGCGACGGCGACACGCTGAGCGCAACGACATTTCTGGTTCGTCTCCTCGCTGAACACCACTATCAGCGACCAATTCGTCCACAGACCTTGCGTGCTGCTGGAGAATTTCCCAGAACCGCAGCCGAATGCAGAATCAGCACGTATAAAATATAAATGCTAGTATATTCAGAGCCCCAAGGAACAGATCACACGGAGACAGGAAAAAATTGGTATAAATGGATAAGGTTCTTTCCTGGACCATGTGTTTAATGAGCGCAGCTAGCTGTACTCTTATGTGCTGGTTCACTTCGTGAAGTTTTTCTGTATCCGTCACTTTCGACAGTGTTGTTTGGGCACTGATGACTGTACTACTCGATATGCTTCAGACCTCGAAGCTTCAGAATTAGTAGTGTCGTCAGTCACCTACTTTGGATAAGCGCTAACCCTAAGCTTTTCCACTTAAGTCTCCCGTTTATCCACAGTCGGGTCGTTCGGATAAGCGCTAACTGTACTGTAATCAGCAACCGAGGTCGACCAAATACACTGACGTCTGGCCTTCTTGTTCTTAGCGGAAGAGAGATGAATGCGAAACGCGTCGTTGATCTCGACGTCTTCCTAATGAGTTGGAGTGCGCTAGAAGTAGAAGAGCATGTTACTCACAGGATATGCTGATACCAAAAAAAGTGGCAGCATGTTTTTGAACATTCTTGCAAGAGAGTATCTTGAAGGGTTTTATCTCGTCTTCAGATAGTGAGAGTTACCTAAATGAAAACCAAATGCAGTTAGTGCATGTTTGGCTGCTGGCTTACTGCATAAGAGAATCATAAGGTCAAAAGACCAGGCTTCAAAGAAGTAGCATTGAGCTTCTGAAACAGTGCTCGACCGATCAGTCGTCAGTAAAGGAACACGATCGAGCTGCCGCGTCTGGGAGCGTCGCACAAACGACAGGCAGAGCGATCTCTGGAGAGATTGCAGGATCGATATAGTAATCAGCTCGAGATCTGATCTGATGGGTTTTGGCTGGAGGCCTGCCTTTTGTGGATCCGATGGGCTGGCTGTTTAGGGAAAGAAAAGATAAGGTCTTGTCACCGGGGCCTTATCCAGTTATCCTGTTATCGTCTGCCCATAAGGCCAAATCAAATGCTGCGAATTTTCAATGCGTTGATGTGGCTGCTAAGCTTAAGCTAACCTGTTCTGACATGTAAAGTTATGCACAACACAGGACGATCGAAGAGCACTTATGTCGTCGCGGCGATAAATTTGGGCAGTGGTGATTAGGCCTCGTCGTTTGGCTCGAAGGTTGCAAGTTAGCTTGGCTCATTTACGGCTCGACTCGGTTTGGTTCGATGGACTTTCAAACTGGTCCAAGTTCATGTTTTAGCTTGGTATATTAACGAACCAGCTCGAGCTGATTGACTTGATTTAAAAGCTCACCTGTTCTGACAAGCTTGATCACCTTTAAGATCGAGTGATAAGTTTTTTTTTAAGAAACATCGAGTGATAAGGTTTGAAGTCTAGTGTGACTTAATTATCTATTAGTTATTTAAATATCTAGTTATTTATAAATCTTATGATGTTAGATATGAATCTAACTTAACATATTAATTATTACGAACAATTAAGATATATTTGCTTGTCTATGTGTTTTATTATATGTTGAGCTTGCGAACTGAACGAGCTGGGTCTAGCTCATGTTAATTACAAGCCGAGTCAGCTCGATTTCATTTCGAGCTAAACCGAGCCAAGCCGAACTGAGTTAAGCTGACTCAGTGTCCAGATCTAGCGATGACGAACTCTTTTAAAGCGGATCCTTTCAGTTTAAAGACAGTCCTGAGCCACTTTTAATTTTTTGAGTACTTTCTGCAGTCTAAAATATAAGTCATTTGAAGCTCTTTTAAAGCAATGTTCAGGCTTGTGATTGTAAAACAATGGTCTTTGAAGCTATGTTGGAGGTTCAAGCTTGTGTCCATCCTTCGGCCCGTTATCTAAAAGAAATGGGGGGTATGTGTGTGTGAAGTGTTTTTTTGTGTAAGATTTGAGTGTCCATCCTTTAGCCCATTGTCTAAAAAAATATACGCCATTTGGCTATTCACCCTCTGCATCAGATTCATGCCGTCCTTCACTTTGGAGGCGCTTCTTCTTCGTGCTTCTTTACTGTTTGTAATCTTTTAATAAAACTGTTTTTCTTCTATACTAAATGCTCACGCAGAATCATTTGATTGGTGGTGTGGATGTAGTCATTTCAAACTCACCGTTACTCTTTTGTCCAGCAGTAAAACGAATAAAACTCCATCCAGCCATCAAAATCTTGTTTTGGACAACGTCGTCTTCAAAACAGAGCTTTGATTTTCATTTTCTACTTAGAACAAATTTATATATAAACAAATCTAAGGATCATTGATAAAGAGAGAGATAAGATATGAAATAAAAGTTAGAGTAAAATACATGAATAACCATTGTACTTGTACGATTGTTCCAAGTTGATCACTGTACTCAAGAAATTACAAAATATGACAACTGAACTACTAAACTAGCATCCCACATCAATACAACTACGGTCCTCGTAACCCTATGTATTTTGATGACATGTCATACGTAGAACATAAAAACAATAATTTTTCATTTTTTCTAGCTAAATAAACTACCAAGTAAAAAAGATTCAAAGAGATTGTTAGATCTATGAGAATTAAGAATGCACGTATTACAACTTCTTTTTAGCCCCTTTAGCACTCACACACGTTATGATGCTAATAAATTGAGATGAAGACAAATGAATCTTCAAAAATAAATGAGAGTGCAGCAACAACCTAGTTTCAGTGAGCAAATTGCTTGGAACATTTTTCGTTTAGTTCTGTGTAACAGATAAAATTCCAAATTGACTTAAAACATGCACGCATGCAATTTCTGACATCACAGGTATAGCAATATGAATTAGAATATCAATTCCAGATTAAGAAAAGATCGCCCCTGAGATTGTGTCTCTCAGAAAAAAAGAAAAAGAAATAATGAATGGGCAATTTAACAAAAAAAATTGGAATGGATCGGATCATCAGAATCAACTAAAGGTTAGCAAAACAATGTAAATAGGAACCATTGATTTACCAAGACATTTTTTCTCATTATTCTAAATTATTCAAAACGATCTCTCACTCTCACCTCTTGCTAACCCTGAGTGAATGTTCTTGGCACAGTGAAGAAAAAAATCAGAACTAAGTACTTCCTCCATTCTTATATTATCATTTTTAATTTAAATTGTTGTCGTTAAGACAACAACTTTATTTTATTTTAACTAAAAAATTATTGTCTTAATAACAAAATTTAAAAACAAAGAGAGTAAAGATAAACTCAATGCAAATAGGAAGGAAAAATCATGCGCTGGTCCATTAATTTCCAAATTAATTAACGAATGAAATTATTTTCTTACCCTTGATTTATGTACCTCCGTCAATATTTAAATATCTTTTGGTTAGTAGCTTTAATTATGGAGTGTTAGATTTGGAGCAACGGCCGACCTGCACTATCCACACACAAAGTAAAAGATCTAAACAAATATATAACAAATACCTTTTGCAAACCAAATATATGATAAACTAAAGTATTCTTTAAGGGAAAAGATTCATAGAATTTATTGTCGTTAATTCTTTAAAAATTGACCGGGCTTTAAAAAAAACAAGTTAAAAAAACTCTGGAGGAAGTATTATTCAAGTTCAAAAGAATTGACTGGGCTTATTGAGAGCCACCGTGAACCCAAGCGGCGCGGTGGACTTTGTTGAACTCTTCATGGAATAAAGTAGGTTGCAGTTCATCGTGTAGCATGTACCTCTATTCTTAGTGGGTTTTTGGTACGCGTGTGCTATCCTTGTCATTGAAAACATGAATTAAAACTTTAAAATAACGGATGATAATAAAACTCGAGGTCCCGCGTCAGGTTACACAAATGGCAACTGGTTCCTGTTGATGGCTCCATCTGAATTTGATATACTGCCTGCGGAAATATCTGGAACTGTTTACCAAAGTTTAAACACTGACGTGAGCGGGATCCTGACAGGGAAGTAAGAATGATTAGAGGGAAATGCTTTTTTAGAGGAAAGAATCAGTGGGCATGGTTAGGCGCGCTCGTTTTCATTGGCTTTTCTTGTGCTTATGCGGTCGGATTCCGGAATTTTTTTTTATTTATGTTATAAATATGTATTTTATGCGGCTCTCTCGCCTGGTCGGCAAGTCTGGTTTGGATGTGATGGTATCTCCTGTCGAAGTGGAAGCCTCTTGTAAGTATACTCGTTCTCCGCCGGAGCAACAACTCATCTGACATGAATGGTTGATTCTCTCTCTAGTGCGGCTGTTGGAACAAGAGGTGCTATGCCTTGTGATGATGTGATCTCATACGAGACGTGCGCGTTGCCGGGCAAGCTGAGCTGTTGCAGAGAGCTGATGCAGCGCGAGCAACTGCCTGGAACAGCTTTTCTTAAGCAGGGCCGGCAGGGCACTTGCAAAATATCAGCCCAATTCAAACAGCGAGGTGCCAGCCCAGTTCCCAGCACGCCAGTCTCGTCGCCATTCTGAGGTGTGGGCTTCGGCGTCTGGCAATTGATCCACTTTCCGACCTAATGCGAGCCCAACACGCCAGTATCGTCGCCATTCTTTCGTGTGGGCTTTGGCGTGGGCAATCGATCCACTTTTTTTTTTTACCTAAATCTTAGTTTCCATTCATATAAGAAAGAAACAATAAATAAATAAATACTCTCAATCAAACATAAAAGAATTGCTCAGGAATACGTAATTGCTAAGCGTTTACTAGCTAAAAACACTAAGGAGTGACTATTTAATATTCAGCTAATTTCTCATTTTGGTTCTCGATTTTTCCAGTCCATCCATGTGGTCCAGTATAGTGAAACAATTCAATATCACGATGTGGAAATAAAATTAATTGAAACCATGTATTTTTTTTCAGTCAACTTGTACTAAACCAAGAAGAAGAAAGATGAATGCCGCAGCTAAAACACATCTATAAACCACCACATCATGAAATCAATTGGGTGAATTCATTCGAATTGGACGAGAGGACAAGCACATGCGGTGGATTAAATGAGGGTAATAAGGACACATGAGAGCGCAAAGCACCATGGATGCCGAGGTCGCAACCTTTGGTGAGGTCGCCGTCACTGATGCTAATGGAGTCGCAGTCACAATAGAAAAACTCAAATGAATGAGGAAAATGTAGAACAATTTGTTTTTACTTTGCTTACAAAAACAAATGAAATAAACAAAGTCTCAACGTGAACGGAAACTGAATGAATAAGTGGACTTGTTCATCATCAGGTGCCAAAAAGAACTTTCATCTGATTAAAATCTTCGAACCTTTTTGGCCAAGGTTGATTGGGACAGCTTACAATGGCTAAGGATGGGCAAATTGACCAGCTGAGGGAGCGAACGCATGCCGTGGGTGGACTAAAAATTGACTAAACCGAAAGTCGTCTTTAGCTAAGCAAACGTTTAGCAATTGCGAAGAACTATTCCAATTCAGCCTGTCTATTTGTATTCCAATTCAGCCTGTCTATTTGTATTCCAATCGCAAGTTGCCACGTTCGCTCTCTCAGCCGGCCAGTTTGGGCCGTCTTCAACTGTCGTTGACCAAAGTATTATCAATTTCGGCCCAGCTAATTCCAAATTATCAAGCGGCTGCATGTTTTCAATTGTTAAACAGGTCGACTTGGCACTTGTTCATACACTTTATCTTGTGATTTCATTTAGCGTTACATGTTTATCCCCTCTCCAATTTGAATAATTTTGATGTGGGTAATTTCCAACGGTGTTGGTTCATTGAGATTCATTTAGTCAAGGCTGTCGTAGTTTGTTTTGTTGGTTCAGTAGTGTTCATATTTTTTGTGCTTTTAGTATGATACATTCATGATTTTGGGATGTTGCTCGATATTTCAATGTATGGGCTCAGTGGTTGAATGAAAGGACAAAATAAAGTGACTGAAGTTGCTTCCAATTTTTTTTTTCTGTGAAATATGTACCAGAAACAATTGATTTCATGTTTACAATCAAAACAAGATATATGATGTGACAGCGTTTGGCTGGTTGAAAAAATTGGCTGAAACTGGATCAAAAAATAGTTGAATGTCAAATAGTTATTCCAAAATAATGACAAGATGTCAGTCTGTTCATTTCTTATTTTAACTAGAAATCACGCGGAACATTGTTGCGCTTGCGTTTTTGTTCGCTGTGGATGACCCCTGATTTAGTAATTTTGAATGTTACGGGTATTCGCTACAACATGGAACGAGTACTTCCACCGGTGTTGTACTTGGTTTGGTGTCACTCATTTAGATTTCATCAAATCAAAATGTCTTCATGTGTCTTGACACTTTTCCTGTTATATATATATATGTCAAAACAGATATATAAGGCCTTTTTGGTTGATGCCTAAGTTTGTCATAACTAATCATTATCTTTACAGGCAAAATTTAATTTTTAGAAGCAACTCAATTCTATATCAGGCAAAAAGAAGTGTTTCCCAACAATTATAGAAAGGGTAGAATCAATTATGTAATTAGAAGTTACAGTCATCTTCCATCTGCTGACTTCAATGAGTATGTTTTATATTGTAACAAAAAATTTGGAATGTAAAGCCAAATAAAGTTCCATGGGTCCATTTAACATCGCCTCTTTGCTCTGAATATGTGTTGTTACATGTTTCTGTGTAAAACTTTCAATATATAAATATGATTCGATCAAATTTTTAGATTGCATAAAAACAGTGGATATCCATTTGTTCTGTACCCAGTGAAAGGTATGCCTGCAAGCATCAATTTAAGAACATGCTTTCCTTTAGAATCACACTTATTTACTATTTCCCTACCAAAGCAAGTAAACTACTACTACTTGAGCTCAGATGCACAAAGGATCACTACCAATTACTGGTTAATGATAACACAAATCAAGAAATTATCAATAAGTAAGCATTAGATGTTGAATTCTGTGACTGAGATGAACAACTCAACCAAGACACCCGCCATCATGGCATTCAATGGATTTGCTTGTGTCTCTTCTCTTATTTGCCGTAGTTACTCTAGTGATTGTTTTGCTTCTCTTCAAAAATGATCAGGCAGCTCATTAATAGAATCATAATGTTGTGGAGTGATACTTCACTGTGTACAGAGGATTTTGTGTCAGTATCCTAAAGCAAACTCCTGTCAGGCATTGCATAGAGCACCTGTCGAGCAGCCATGAGGGTGAGTAGAGCATAGAGTTGATGTAGCATTTGCTAGTGAATTGCTCTGCGCTACCCAAAAATCACTCCAGTAGGAACACAGGCAGATTTTTTTCATAGATCCCCAACAAGTCCTCCAGGTCGTGACGAGATCAGTAGGGACGCGGGACGCCACGACTCTTGCGCACTCTTTCGTAGAATTAACGCGTGGCACAATCCCGACGCGCTCAAGAAATTTTCACACGGTGCGTGTGTCTGCTTGTGTGGTCTTCAAATCACCAGCATTTGCTAGTGGTGTGCTCTGCGCTACCCAAAAATCACTCTGGTAGTAGTACCAATAGAAGCACAGTTTTTTTCCACATATCCCCAACAAGTCCAGACGCGGAGTGACCATGACCGTTGACATTGACACCGGTGGGCGACCGCCGCCGCCGCCCGCTCCAGCCACCGACGAGGCCGCCTTCCTCTGGGAGCTCCGCAAGTACGTGCTGTTGCTGGCCACGCTGGCGGCCAGCGCCACCTACTCGGCGGGGCTGAGCCCGCCAGGCGGGTTCTAGCCGGACAACGCCGGCGCGCTCCTCGCCGGCGACCCGGTCCTCCCGGTCACCTACGCGCGCCGCTACAAGTTCTTCTTCTACTGCAACGCGACGGCGTTCGTGGCTTCCGTGGTCATCGTGAACCTCCTCCTAGCGCACTCCCTCAGCCGCCGCCGCTGGTGGCTCCGCGCGCTCCAGGCCGCCATGGTCCTCGACCAGTTCGGGCTCATGGGCGCCTACGCCGCCGGCAGCTGCCGGGAGCTCGCCATGTCCGCCTACGTCGCCGCCCTCGTCGGCCTCGTCTCCACCTACGTCTGCGCCCACGTCCTCCTCTTCATGCTCCTCGCCGTGAAAAACGAGGTCGACCTTGCGTGACGTCACCACAACGCGCGGCGTGACATCGGAAGCGCCGGAATCTGTGGAGCGCACGCGCAAGTACCTCCTTATCTTCGCCACTCTGACGGCGACTGTGACGTACCAGGCCGGGCTGAGCACGCCGGGCGGGTTCTTGTCGGGCAGCGTCGACGGCGACCCGACGCTCCGGCCGTCCCGGTTCGTGGCGTTCTTCCACTTCAACACGACGGCCTTCGTGGCGTCCCTGGTGGTGATCATGCTGCTCATGAGCCGGACCGTGACGCGGCACGGGGTCCGGTCGTCGGCGCTCTGAGTGTGCACGGCCGCAGCCCTGGTCGGGCTCGCCGGCGCCTTCTCCGTCGGGTGCAGCCGCAGCGTCAAGACCTCCGTCTACGTCATTTCGCTGGCACTGGCCGTTCTGCTTTACATCGGCGTTCAAGGTCTCGTGTTTCTCTGCAAGCCCGTGGAGAATCTGGTCCAGGCCGTGCAAGACAGGATGCGCAAGTACCTGAGATTACTGGACTCGGAAAATGGGCAACCAGATGCAGCATCCAATCAACATCATCATCAGCAAGGCAACACCAACACCGACGCCGACCAGCTTCTGAGAAAGTCTCGGAAGCTCGGCATTCTCGCCGCGACCGTCACGTACCAAGCAGGACTGAACCCGCCGGGCGGGTTCTGGCAGCGCAGCGGCTCTCACGGTCGGCACCACTACCTCGCTGGCGACCCGGTCCTCCACATCTCCTACCCGCGGCGGTACCTGGCCTTCTTCTACTGCAACGCGACGGCGTTCGTCGCGTCGCTGGTCATCCTCATCCTCCTCCTCAGCAACGTATTCAGCACGCAGGGGATCAAGTACTACGCGTTGCAAGTCGCCATGATCCTCGACCTGTTCGGGCTGATCGGGGCTTACGCCGCCGGAAGCTGCCGGCAAGCGTCCAAATCCGTGTACACCTCGGTGCTCGTTGTCCCGGTGTTCCTCTACGTCTGCTTCCACGTTCTGGTGTTCATGTTTGAGGTCTCCCCGTCCGTCGCGACGTGGAGGAACGCGATTCGGGAGGAGCTGGTCGGTCGCGTGCCTAATCGGTTGAAGGATCTGTTTCAGATGCAGGCGGTGGAGGAAGACGAGAACACGGAACGGAAGCTGGAGAAGAGCCGGAAGCTTCTGCTCCTCCTCGCGATCCTCGCAGCGAGCCTCACCTACCAAGCGGGCATGAGCCCGCCGGGCGGCTTCTGGCAGGAGAACAGGACGGGCCACGTCGTCGGGGACCCCGTGCTCAACGACAACTACCCGCGCCGCTACCTGGCCTTCTTTTACTGCAACGCGACCGCCTTCGTCGCGTCTCTGGCCATCATCATGATGCTGGTGAACAGGAAGCTCTCGACAAGGGGGATCCAGTCGTACGCGCTGCGGGTGTGCGTGATCCTCGTCCTGATGGGGCTCATGGGCGCGTTCGCTGCCGGCAGCTGCAGGAAGGTTTCAACATCCATCTACGTCCTTGTGCTTGTGGTTGCGGTTCTGATCGGCGTTGCGGTCCAGGTCGCAGTGGTCGTCTCAGAACGGGTTCGGGGTGTCTTGCAGAAATTTCTATCCATGTTCGGCCATATACTGGATGAAGAGGCCAGTGATGCGTTATTGCCACACATAGCAGGCTCCGGAGAGGCGCGACAAGATCTCTGGATTAAAAAGCTGCCCAAGTACTTGTTGCTGCTCGCCGCCCTTGCAGCGGCCGTCACCTACCAAGCCGCCATGAACCCGCCCGGCGGCCTTTGGGACGACGGCCAGACTCGACACACGCCTGGTGACCCGGTCCTTCGGAACAGCTATCCACGCCGGTACAAGGTCTTCTTCTACTGCAACGCCACTTCCTTCATGGCGTCGCTTGTGATTATGGTCTTGCTCCTGATCAACCGAGTGAGCAAAGCCAAGCCCGCGCTCTTGTCCCTGCACGCCGCCATGATACTGGACTTGTTCGGCCTCATGGGTGCTTATGCTGCTGGGAGCAGTAGGAGAGTGAGGACGTCTGCGTACATCTTGGCATTGGTCATCGGAGTTTCGGCATACGATGTTGTTCTTGTCGTTGTCTCCATAGGAATTGCAAAATGGCTGAAAGGACTCGTGAATCTGATGGTGGAACGACTGACCTCGTGCGTTTCCATCCAAGATTTGTAGGAGTTCTTTTTGTACATATTTCTTGTTCCTCTTTACCCAACGTCTTAGTAGTCTTAAGAATAATCAAGATTATGGTCTTTCCACACCACTGTATATATAGCAGTTTAATTGATTAGCAATGTTTCTTCTTACAATTGAGCCAAGCTGGGAATTGTGCCATAGAATCCAGTTTGTGTCCGCACAAATTTGTACTTCCTCCATCCCAAAATATAAGTATTTGTTGACTTTAAAAATCATTTTTAACCTTTTATCTTATTTAAAATTTTTTATTAAAAAATATTTATTTTGTTATAATATATTTCATTATTAGATATATTTTAAATATGATTTATTTGTTTTTTGTATTTGTTATAAAAAAATTAAATAAGACATAGTCAAACATGTTTTTTTAAAGTCAATAAATGCTTATATATTGAGATGAAGGTAGTACAAAATTCTTCTTGTCACTTTGACTGAACGTAATATACTCCCTCCATACTTCAAAAAGAAGTCATTCTAGGTCTATAGCTGATTTTATAAAAGCATGTCGTTTTCTCGAAAAGCAACTACTAGGGTGAACACACATTATTGATTGGATTGGTTTCAAGATATCTTTAATAAGGATAGAGAGAAAAAATATCTTCTAATTAATGAATCATTGGTATGCTAAATCATGTACTAAAGGATTACTTTTTGAAGTATTGAGGGAGTAACCATTACTCATGTTATTCTCTGCAATGGCTCTTTTCTCAAAAATCACAATTAATGATCCATTTCGAACGGAAATTGATGTTATCTGACCGGACGCCGAGATTAATCATGCCATGGTGTAGTTGTAGTCTAGGTGACGGAGTGCCTATCCATTACCTTCGGTTGCAGATCAGGCGAGCGGAGGAGCCACTGCCAGATTGGCAAGGGGCGAGATCCACCGTCACTGGAGCATACGTACAGGCGAACTGGAGACGACATAACGACCAACTCTGTTAGGAAAGAACTGCATAATATGAACTGGATTAGGATTTAGGAGCTTAAAGCATCTAAACACCTCCACCTTACTCAAAGAGTTTGTCCTCATGTTCTACGCCCAGTCATCGATCAAGCTCACTTAAGGAAATGATAAGATAGTGTGGAGATGGACTGCTAATGGCAAGTATTCAGTTGCTTAGCATACGAGTGTCAGTTTAGAGGAGTTGTATGCTACTTACCGGCAGCACATATCTGGCGAGCCAGAACAGAGTCCAAATGCAAAATTTTCACATGGCTTGTTCTTCATGACACGACACTGACAGCAGGCAACAGCTGGATTCTATACTCAACCTGGCAGAATCACGCCCTGCTTCACCTCCTACTGCCAATGCTGGCCAGAGTGCTAGGCCAGCCATAGCAAATCCTCCTATGGCGCAACCGGAGGCATCAGCCATAATGGAGAGCCCCCAACAGATGGAGTCACAACTTGTTGAAGAGGGGAACCAGCTCCAAGAGGTTCTCCGTCTCTTCAAAGAAGCCACCTCCACACCCGTCTCCAAGGCGGTGTTGTAGTCTCCAATACACAAGGTGGCCCCTGCAGTGCAGTCTGATATTGCCACAACTAAGAGGAAAATCCCCAGGCTAAAGATGAAGGGGACCTCAGGAAAGCCAGTAGTCAAAATGGCACAAGACCTTGTTGCGAAGAAGTGTGGAATCATCCCAGAAAGTCAAGAACTGGATTGTATGACACTGCAAGATTTTCTAGACATATACAAGCAGCCACTCTCTGACAATAACATGTAGGCAATACTGAAGCTCATTGAAGTTGCTTTCAATAAGAAGAAGAAGGACAAAGTCAAGAACAAGAGGACCACTAAGGAAAGCAAGAAGAGAGTCACCAAATACACGCAAAAGGTGCACAACAAGGAAGTAAAGAAGAAGGGGAGCAAGTCTAAAGTCTAAAGGGGGGGGGGGGGGGGGGGGGGGCAACTGCCACTCTGGCTTGAACCCCCTTGCTTGTTGTCATGGTCTTTTGTTTATCTATGGATAATTCAGCTGTAATGCTTTTCATTCTACCCTCAGATTATAGTCCTAGAGGGAGCTTGTTAACTGTTGTAATGTTGCACTCTGCTTTGTTGTGTGCCAAACTTTCTATGTTTTTTGAATCCTTGCTTGTCAAGCGTCAGTTACTACTGTGCTACTTAAGTGCTTTTGCTCCTACCTGTGCCTTGTTTTTAGAGTTTCTGCTTTGTTGTTTACCTCACTCTTATGGATAGTGCGCCCCATCAATATAAGTTTGTGTCTTGGAACATCCGTGGTTTGAATGGAGCAGCTAAACAAGAGGATGTGAAGCAGGTTGTCAGCTCGTACAAACCGGACCTAGTGTGCTTACAAGAAAGAAAGATGGTAAACATTTATAACACTGGTCAGAAATACCTTGGGGAGAGAATATGAAGATAACTTTGTCTACCTGATGGCAAATGGAATTAGAGGAGGAATTCTGATGGCAACCAAGGACAGTTTTTTACAGCTACAACAACCACACTTAACTGACAACACGATTTCAGCTTCTGTGTTTGACACAAGGTTAAATGATTACTGGTCTGTTACAGGAGTGTATGGTCCAAGTCAAGGTGATCTTGAAAAGAAAAATATTCCTGAGGGAGATTAAAAGACTCAAACCAAGCATGCTCGCAAAATGGTTCCTGATAGGTGACTTCAACCTGATTTATCAGGATCAAGATAAACATAATGGTCGACTAAACCATAGAATGATGTTGCACTTCAGAAAAGTACTCAATCATCTTGAGGTGAAAAAAGTGCCGCTAATTGGACATAGGTTCACCTGGTGCAGTCAACAGGACACGCCAAAGCTCACAAGAATTGATAGAGCTTTCACTACACTTGAGTGGGAGGAGACTTTCATCAATCCGATCCTTTAACCACTGTCTTCCTCGGCATCTGACCACTACCCATTGCTACTTCTACCACTCTGTACTCCCAGCCCGTGTACAAGGTTCAGATTTGAAGCGTGGTGGACTCAGATGCCCGGCTTCTTACACGAGGTCTAACAAGCTTGAGAACAACCATCCCTACCCCACCAGAATACAATGTTCAAACTGCATACGAAGCTGACCAGAGTGGGCAAAGTGTTGCGTATGTGGTCAAAAACTCTTCTCCCCCATGGTAAGCTGACGGCTACAGTCTGCAGAGAGGTAATTGCCCAATTAGAAGGGGCGCATGAACATAGACAATTGACTGCTCAGGAATTATAGTTTCTCAAACTCCTGAAAGCAAGAGTACTAGGCCTCACAACAATTGAAAAAAGCAGATCTCGACAACAATCTAGACTTACTTGGCTACGCAACGGAGATGCCAATACCAAATATTTTCAAATCATGGTGAACGCTAGAAAAAGAAAAAACTTTATTCATAGTCTGCAAACTGATCATGGATAGCAGTTAGCCAACGAGAGAAGCATGATGCAGTATATGAACATTACTTGAAACACATTGGCACATATACTTCTAGAAGTTGCAGACTGAATTTTAATCAGCTTGGATGGCAGCCTAGAGACCTACAACATCTTGATCTCCCATTCAATGAACAGGAGGTGCTAAATGTCATTAAACAAGCACCAAAGGAAAAGGCACTAGAGCCGGATGGATTTATTGGTCTTTTCTTTGCCGCTTGTTGGAATGTTATCAAAACTGACCTCATGAATGCCATCAACCAATTCTATAATGGTAATCTACAAGGGTTACAGTTCCTGAATCAAGCCTTGGTGGTTCTTATTCCAAAAAAGCCAGACCCAGCAAGGCTCAATGACTACAGACCCATAAGCCTAACACATAGCTTCTCCAAGATCATTTCCAAACTCATGGCAAACCAACTAGCACCTGAACTAAAGCACTTGGTCTCAATAAATCAAGCAGCCTTCATTAAGAACAGATGTATCCACGATAACTTTATGTATGTGCAAGAAACCATTAAGAAGCTGCACAAGGATAAAACTCGAGCTTTGTTCATCAAGTTTGATATCTCTAAAGCTTTTGATTATGTCAACTGGCCCTTTCTACTAGATATCATGACCCACCTTGGCTTTGGCCAACGATGGAGGGATTGAATATCCTCCTTATGGTGTACCTCCTCCTCCTCCTCCTCCTCCTTCCTAATGAATGGTGAGGTTGGCAAGAGAATTCTACATTGTAGGGGGGTTCGGCAAGGGGACCATTTGTCCCCTATGATTTTCTTGCTTGCAATAGAGCCACTCCATAGACTCTTTAGAAAAGCACAACACCATGAACTCCTATGCAGCATTAGCCCGGCATGTGATGCTTTTCGGATGTCTTTGTACGCTGATGACACTGCAGTCTTTATCAAACCTCTTCAACAGGACCTGCAGGTCAGAAATTGTATCCTCGACATCTTCCAGCAAGCCAGTGGGTTGATCACAAACCTGGCCAAGACAAAGTATTATCCCATCCGGTGCTCGGAGCAAGATTTGTAGTTCATGTCCCATAACAACCTGCAAGTGTCCCATTTCCCATGTACTTATCTTGGACTACCGCTTCACTTTAAGAAACCAAGTCGGGCATCAATCTAGCCATTCATCCAGAAGTTTGGTGATCGCCTCCCGGGGTGGAAACGTCATGTTTTGACATACCCGGGAAGAGAACTTCTAGTCAAAACAGTCCTAACAACAATGTCGGCCTATTTTTTAACGGTGTTCAAGCTACCTAAATGGGGAATAATAGCAATTGATAGATTTAGAAGAAGTTTCTTCTGGAAGGGAAATGATCTAGACCGGGTGCGTGGCGGTCATTGTCTTGTCAATTGGAAAACGTGTTTGAGACCAAGGAAATGGGGTGGGCTAGGTTTCAAAGACTTGGAGAAATTCAGTAGAGCACTTAGATTACGCTGGTTATGGTATAATTGGGATACAACTGATCGGCCATGGAAAGCGATACTAAAAATAAGAGACCCGGTTGACAGGCAACTCTTCTTCTGCTCCACTACTATCACTATGGAAAATGGAATGAGCACACCTTTCTGGGAGGCAAGATGGCTGCAGGGTGCGGCACCCAAAGACCTGGCTCCTACACTATATGAAAAGGCAAGATACAAATTCAGAAATGTCAACCAAGAGCTATGAAACTTTAATTGGAACAAAAACTTAGGGCGAATAGACACGCCACAACTGATGGATGAATACATGCTACTTTTCATGGCACTAGCTACGGTCAACCTGACTGATGATCGAGATATGATCACCTGGAGATGGACACCGATAGGAACCTATACAGTGGCGTCGTCATATGAGGCCCAATTCCAAGGGGCCGTTGCCTTCTTCCCGGCTCAGTGGTCAGCAGCCACTGAGCCCAAATGTCGATTCTTCGTGTGGCTCGTCATGCATAATCGAGTGCTTACCACTGATAATCTTGCAAATCGTCATTGGCCGCACAATGAACTATGCCCGCTTTGTATTGCTTGTGAGGAAACAACAACACACCTTCTCACCCAATGCAACTACTCTGAGGCTCTTTGGAATCTTGTTGCTGCCCGCTGGAACTTGCCCAGTTACAACGCCTTCGTGGGCGTGCAAGATGCCCAACGGTGGTTACGGATCCTCACCAAGAACAGGGGCAGGAGAGAAAAGAAAGAAGTCCTAGGTATTTTGTTCTACACCTGGTGGCACTTTTGGAAGGAGCGAAATCGGAGAACTTTCGAAGATAAAGAGATGTCACCTCATGTGCTGGCGCAGGTGATACACCAGGATATCGGTAATTTCTGTTTGGCGACAGCTTCTTCTCGCCCGGAAAATTCTTAGGCTCCCCGGAGATGTCTTTTCTGGTTTTGGGCAGGAGCTTCAGAGCAGCCTACCCTTCATTGTTTTGTTCACCTTTTTATTTTGCCTGGTGTTTAGGCTGGCGTTTGTGCTTTCTTTTGTAACTCTAGTTTGTGCTTAGGATGTTGCTCCCTTCTTTCTTAATGAATGGCAGAGCTACTGCCTCTTTTCAAATATATATATATATATATATATATATATATATATATATATATATATATATATATATATATATATATATATATATATATATATATATATATATATATATATATATATATATATATATATATATATATATATATATGTCCTGCACCCTTTGTTACAATGAGTCTGAAACCACTGTCCACCTCCTCACTGAATGTAACTATACTGAGGCTTTTTGGAATAGAGTTGCAACACTTTCAATTGTTGCAGTTTCTAACGATGCACACAGTAGGAGGGCCAACTGAATCGATCAGTTTACTGCTGTAATCATGCACAAACAAAGAGAAGAAAACTAAGCAGGGTGTTCTTCTCACGTGCTAGTGGGAGATTTAGAAACAAATAAATTACAGGATCTTCAATCACAAAGAGCTATCAGTTCCTAAAATTTTCAACGTCGTTCAAGATTCTATTCTCCAGTTGAATTTGGCACTTCAAGGTTGAGCCGACATGAATGTTGCTTAGTAATCTGTCCTTCTGGCTCTTGTAAAGTGTATGGATAGTTGTTTAGTCTTATTTTATTTGTAATTTCTAAGATGTCCTGATTCTTTCTTAATTAAAGGCAGCACTCCTGCCAAGTTTTCCAAAAAAAAAAAGGCTGTGAGGATGATATGGAGAGGCGGGACGAGCATGTAGGAGGAGGAGGCAGAAGCAGGAGGAAGGGGATTGGGCGTCAACCATGGTGTGGGAGGGTTCTTCCTCACCTCGAATCCAGCCGCTGTTGTCTCGATTTATTGCCCGTGTTGCTTGTGACAGGTTGCGTGAGCATGGGCTACGAGTGTTGTGCCTGTGCGGTTGCTATGGGCGAGCATGGCCGGGCACTGCGTGGTGGCTGGTGTTGTAAAATAAGTTTTTGGGCCACGCTCATACGAGTTAATGGGTCAGACCCACATTCTAAAAAAAAAGGCTTTCTAGTCTATGTTGACTACTAATCAAATTTAGACCCAATACGAAGTAAGTTTTTTCTCTTATGAATAGTTAAAAAAAACATCCCTTTACAATTCTATGAATTTACAAAAATAAAATTTTTTATCTCTTCTAATTGTGTTTTTTTTTTCATTGTCTCTCATAATCTATGCGTCTACAATCCCCCGACAACTCAACGGGTGGCATACGCACACGACGCGCGGGAGCCGTAGTGGTAGTGGCTGCTGGGCGCGCAAGGCGCTGAGGCACAGCGCGGCGGGGGCGTTGGGCTGGTCGGAAAACAGAACAGTGGATTGCGGGCCAAGAAAATACATGAACGTTCGGCTGTGGGTGAAGACCCGATCCACATCTGATAGTCAATATAGCGACTTTATCAAATCGAATGACTGGAACGTTAACAGGTTATATGTAGTCTAACTGATTTTGAGAGAATGTTCATATTTTAATATATATAGGTAGATAGATTTGAATTCATACTCTAAAGATTAGGTATACTAATGTAAAATAAAGGCAAATTTAAACTGACCATTCCCGTGATTACCTGCCTGGCGCTGTTTTCAAATTAAGAGCGCAGCCATCGGCTGCCGCGTAAGGTCGCTGCTGGCACAGTTGATTGAGCATGTTGACATGAACAGAGACTTGCTTCTCAGTCAACTAAAAAATATCTCTACTCCCGAATCTTGATTAATTAGTCCCTCTACTCCCTTGCTGCACCGGAGCAAACAAGCTACGAAGCTTGAGGTCGAGGCCGTGGACGCGCGGAAATTACACGGCGATCGCATTGACGAAAGAAGCCGGTAAACCGGACAAAATTAATCCGGAAGCTTAGCTTAGCAAATGGGATTGTATCAGCTAGTGTTCACAAAACCGACTGGACCGGTAAAGTCGGCCGAGTCCGGTTCACGGTTAATCGGTGTAACCGGTCGGTTAGCCAGACAAAAGACATTTTGGTTGGCACATGATCGGTAGTCGGTTAACTGACCGGTTATATCGGTTGACCAGTCGGTTAGATCGGTTTTAGTGATATATTTTAAATATATATTTTTAAAATTTAATAATATCGGTTTTTGAGTGGTTATACCGGTTAACCGATCAGTTATTCTAATTAATCGGTCAGTTACGTCGATTTCATCTGATTTGAATTTTTTTGAATTTCAAAAAAATTTAAATTATAACCGGGGATTAACCGACCGACCGGATAACCGGCCCGGACCAGTGGACCGGTTAACCCAGGTTATTTCAACCATGGTATCAGCAAGACGGACTAGTCCTTTCCTTCTGTGAGCAAGCGGGGCGGTCATGAGAACGCTTGATTGGTCAATTCGTCTTGCTCCTCTTCTGCCCCCCGACACGATGACAACACCCACGCTACGTATGCAAGCGAGCGTAATAAACGCGCGGCTTTAACTCGTCAGCTAAATTGTCCTTCCCGAACCCGGAACCGGAAGACCCGTTGCTCGTCCATGAGAACCAACAACTGGATTTGGTGTGCGCGTGAGACGATGGGAAAACTTGTGACGCACGGTCGCCGGCGTCACGCGTGACGTCACCTCGCTGATGCGGGAGGGAAAAGCAAGTTTTGCCGATGGTTGATCGGTCCGTCAAGTCAATGGCAGAGCGCGAATCGGCTTGCGCTTCCATCTATATACCACGCGCCGCAGCGTCGTCGCACACGGTTCACGTGCACGTGCCCTCCTCCTGTTCCGGGACCGCGTACACTCTGCCTGTCTGGTAGCTGCGTATTACGAGGTGGCGTTGGCAATGGAGAACGCAGAAGCCGAGCCCTCGTCTCCGTCCGGGCTCCTACCTCTCTTCGGCCCGTCCGTGCCGGTATGTCATCGACCGTCTCCTTAGTCGCATTTCATTCATCTTCACGTATCTGCGGTTGCTAATGACCTCTGTTTTTTCAATGCCGTTCATTTTACGCGCCACCAGCAACAGGTCGAGATCCTCGAAGAAAAGTTGAGGCGAATGAGCGAGGAGAGCCGGCGGCTAACCCGCGAGCTGGACACCATCCTCGCCGACCGTTCCTCCTACCAACTGCGTGCAACCACCGCATCGCCGGCACCGAGCAATGCGGCGGCGATGGAGGTGGTTCTGGACACTGCCGCCGCCGTGACGGCAGAGCCGCGGCCAAAGGTCAGGACGGTGCGCGTGCGCGCGGAGCCGCCGGACGCCGAGGCCAACGTCGTCAAGGACGGGTACCAGTGGCGCAAGTACGGGCAGAAGGTGACGCGTGACAACCCCTACCCCAGAGCCTACTTCCGATGCGCCTACGCGCCGTCCTGCCCTGTCAAGAAGAAGGTACGTCCAAATGATTTCGCTAATTCTAATATTTCGAGAAGGAAAAAAAATTGCCGTTTTGCTGATTTCTTTTATCAAACGCAGGTGCAGCGGTGTGCAGAGGACAGCTCGGTGCTCGTGGCGCAGTACGAGGGCGAACACAACCACGCGCAGAGCGAGTTCGTCAGCGATGCATCGACGAGCCAGGCCGGGACTTTGCATTCACTGCCGTGCTCCATCTCCATCGACTCGTTGGGGCGGACGATCACCCTTGGTCTGACGAACCAAGGGTCGGGATCCAATGAGACGGCGGTCGTTGGCGTTGCCGAGATGGTAGCAACGCCGGAGTTTCGGAAGGTGTTGGTCGAGGAGATGGTCAATTTTCTGAGGAACGACTCCCAGTTCATGGAGTCGCTGACAACCGCCGTGACCGCAAGAATGATGGAGAAAAACTCAGACCGGATATTCTAGTGCTTAGTTTGCGCATATTCGTATGCGTATGCAAATGTCAATTATACACATGAATTTATCATAAACTAAATTCGATCCGAAAAGATAAGAACCGCCAACTATTTTATTATTATACGAGATTAAGTCATGTCGTGTAAAATTCAACACATACCTCACCATTGTAAATCCCTATTCACCAATCATTTAGATGGTTTGCTACAGTATGATTTTTTTTTTAAAAAAAAAAAGGGGGTAGGAGAGCTGCCATTCATTAAGAAGGAAACGAGCCCGATTACAGTTTAGGATTACAGATAACTAGAAAACTGAAACAGAAAAACGAGAAGCCACCATGCAGGGTCGGTGAAGAGACACAAAACAGAAATCAAAGACGGAATTTAATCATAATCAGTAATTTGGGCTCTCTTGCCAGCATGTTGGAGTATTCTCCTATTATAGTATGAATTGAAAAACGGACCCAACAAAAATGATAAGAGAGAAAAAAAAACTTGAGTAATGAATCCTCTATCGTTACAAGACATAGTGTAAGTATGTACATGTACAATTTTCAGCATCCATTTCATTGTTCATCATATATTATATATAAGTACTAATGTGGGCTGATGAGGATCTCTATGCAAAAAAACAATCCATGAAGAGTTTTCTTTCTTAAACAAATGTATGCATTTCAAAAATAATGTTTTTATTAGTAAAGAATACGAGAAGGAAATACCAATACCAAGCAATATGTATTACTCAAACACATATTTCCGCCATGGAAAATAATTATGGCGCTTTAGACATCATGAGAACAAGTTTATTAGTACCGGTCTTTGTTCACTGGTTTCATTATTACTTTTGAGTGATATAGTATTAGGCATTGCTAGTATTAGGGCTTAACTCAGTGTGACATATAACTCAGTACTACAAACTCAGAGCGATAGAAAAACTGACGTCAGTATGGCTATGTCACTGGATAACGTCATGGCACAAGGCACATCAGACATCACGTACGTTCGTGGTTTACTGAATTTCTAGAGGAAAAGTTAAAATTAACCTCAGAGAATATGATTTGAAAGAATGACCTTGTGCTTGACTAGTTGTATAACACCCATCCCTGCACTTTCCGAAGACTTGACTGACTTGACCTCTGATCCTTCTTTAACTAAACGCCAATAGATGAGATAATGTAATTGATGATCTTTAGCTCTGAAGTACAAGCTCCCTTTTTCAGCACAAAACGTAGTACAAGCTCCCTTTTTCAACACAAAACGTAGTACAAGCTCCCTTTTTCAGCACAAAACGTAATGGTTTTGCTAATCAAAGGGCCCAAAAGGTATTCAATGAACCAATAATATGAAGACTTTAAGCAAGTAGTTCCGATGGAATCCATTTTCTCTGAACAAGTCACAGAAATAAACGCTTGATCTAAAATATACTAAAAAATCTGCTTGTAAACTTTTTTTTTCGAACAGGATAGGTGCACTGCCCTTTCATTGAGGTGGAACAAATCTAATTGAAAACTTAAATTTACCAATTTAAGTGTTCACCGACTATTTCGAGTTTTGTAGCGCCTACTTTTTTCCATCATCTAATACGTAAATTCAATGACATCACAGAACAGACGCCACAAAGGAAGAGGCAACATGCCTAATCGTGCCCCCTGGTAATCATGCATCGAGCCTACTGCCAAGAAAAGCACGTCCGGGCTGAAAAGGACTGTTTTGGCAATTGGCACTAGTGGAGAAACGAACAATTTGATTGAGAAAGAATTTTTTATATATATATAAAGACTTACGCTTGCCAGCGATAGACTTGACCTTGTATTTCTGAATCTTGCCTTCTACTACACTTCACAAGTGGGGCATATTGACATCGTCTCTGCTACCTGGCTTTCTGAAATAGGCAAGGAAACTGACATCGGATGCGTGCCCCTGTTGGTGCCCCTTCCAGCAGGTCTCTCCACAAGCTTGCAAACACAAATGTAGACTATTCACAATTGCGTATGAATTTCCTGTGACAACAACAGCAAAGGAAAATGGAAACGGCTGACTCGAAAGAGGTTTCTGCCTCCTCCCTTAACAACAAGAATTAGATAGCATTCAAGATTGAAAAAAAAAACAGTTAGCAAAGCACAAAAAACACGCCATGACCAGTCCTCGCAGTTAGAACTTACAAGGTGCAAGACTATCTTGCTTATTCATTTGGTAGTATTATTTCTCTCGGATGCTTACTGCTTAAGTATTTTATTGCTTGCAACGTTAAGATAACTTGCCAACCTTTGGATACAGTAGTCTTAATCTATTACTTCCTCCGTCCAACAATATAAGCATTTCTAGATATTTAGGTTTGTTCAATAATATAAGCATTTGTAGAGTGTGAACGTAATAAATGAGATATATGAACGTAATAAATGAGGTGTAGTTAGATAAGAGAGAGACTTTTTATGTGATAAAAGTAAGGGTATGATAGTCTTTTCATTCTATTCTTATTTTACATTGGGATTCTAGTAATGCTTATATTCTTGGACGGATGGAGTATTCTATTCCATCGATTCAACTGAATGGAGTAAATACTGCTGATTTGATTTATTTTTTCAATCCAAATCCATCTATAATTCAATATGTATTGTGCAAAATGTCTTTTTCGAATGCTCACAGTTCGGCTAAGCACAAATTTGCTTTCTCTGCAACATTTGGTTAGCTCTAGAGAATTTTGTGACATGAAATACAAATATCAAACTTTGGCTATTCCGAGTGAATACATAGCCCAATGATAGACGGTGGCAACATTTTTAAATGTGTTTATATCATATATTTAGAAGAATAGGCATATTATTTTTATTTTTAGATGAAACATCTGCATTCTTGATAAAAATACCACCTAATTAGGCATGTGTATGTAGCCTCCAAATATCATATTCATAATTAAAATATTACAACTTTATCATATATATATTTTTTTTGGAGCGACTATCGTGTGATGGGTCGCGTGTTAGGGGAACCCCCCCCCCCCCCCCCCCGTGTCCCGCGTCTTCAATCTCCAGCCGTCCCGACTGCCTCGTCCTCGTCCCTACTTTGTGCTCTCCAGCCCACCTCTCGTGGCTCTGACGGCGCCGGGAACTGCCCCCCCCCTCCCCCTCTCTCTCCCCTAAACCTTCTAGGTCTACCGGAATGCCCTTGCTCCGGCAAACTAAACCATAGCCCTATCGATGACGGGGCGACACATGTCACACCACCCGTCCAGTCACCACGCACCGCCACTAGGTTTGCCGTCGTGCACTGCCACAAGCTCGTTGGGCGCTACCTCCATCACCGGCGTCACGGCGGCGTCCTCTCCATTGCTACACACCGCCCGCCCTGCCATTGCCGCATTGCCTGACGCAAACCCTCACGATAACCGCCTTCTAGCGGCGAGGGCGTCGCCCGCCCCGCCGCCTCCGCCACCCGATCGCCGGCTCGCCGACCTCCTCGCGCTCTCTACTGGGCTAGGCCATACAATAGCGAGAGGACTAGGCTGCGAGGGGTCGCACCCTCGTGCTTAGAGTTTCTGTATATTTTTGTGTTATTTAGACGCACTCGTAACATCATTTCTGTTTCTGGACACCCCTTTGTGCACCGCTAAACTGAATAAATAATCACACAAGTACATTGCTAAGCTGTTATTAGCACACAGGGAAACTAACACGTTGGTTGACGCCATGACCTTGATGTCATGTTGAGGTCCCAAGTTTCTTCTGCGAAAAAAAAATGTCTTAACGTCAACACCGTTCAAGGAATTCAAGGAAATGTCACATAAAGTTCAGTACGTGTGGAATCCGTTAAAACAGAGGGCTTCTACATCATGTGCACCACGACTCCTTTCGAAGAGTCAACCTTAGTTATTAGTTTCTGAAAATGATAATTAGGGTCTGGCACAATGCAATTGATTGGCTCCAACAACCGTCACTTGCTACACATGGATTGTCTGGCATATATGAGTACCAAATGACTTTGTTTCTTGACTTGGTGCTGCACAGCACAAGAGGGAGCGAGATGTCATTGTTTCTCTTCTATTTTATAACATCACAAGAACCTTGCGTGTCAAATTTATTTATACAAAGAAGATAACAAGTCTTGAACGAATACAAAATATGACAATGCAAAGAAAACGTAGACGCCACAACCGAGAGAAAACCCGTTATTATGTACTCATCCATTTCACATGTGCACACGGCTTATCTGCAGTTTTTCCTTCAGTTTCAAGGATTCAACCTTACTTTCTTACTAAATTTTCAAAATTTAAAGACGAGGATGCATTTTATCTTCTAAACAGGATAAGCAGTTTGACAAACTAAGATTTGCAATGCACATCATCCCCACGCTACATGCCGCTAGACTAGAAGACGACGACTTGCTTGTTGCTTCGAGTCAACTGCATTCACAAGGACTCCAACTAGAACTGATGAGTCGCTCTCGTCGCGCTCCGTATCGGCTGGCCCACCGGTGACGGCTCTCTCTGTGCGTCTGCTCTCTGCAGGTCCTCCGCAGACGCGACAAAACGAAGAAAATGGAAAGAAAAAGGCTACGAAGCTGACAGTGAATGGTACGCCACGCCAGGTGTAACAAAAGATTAATGACGGTTTACTTCATACAAGTTCGATTCCAAGTCAGTCAATCCACGAGAAAACCTCAAATATACTACTAGTATAGGAGTACTTGTCAAGTACAGGAGGGAGGAACTAGCGCCTGTAGCCTACTCTTCCTTTCACTCCAAGTTCCAAGATTGCAATGTCGCTCATGGTTAGAGAAGAAGATTTTACTGGTCAACCACAGACTTTTGGGTAGTTTAAGAGCTCAGGTCGGAGTGCACGAATTTTCGCAAGAATTTCGCCTGTCATACAGACTTCGAGGTTCAAGAAGAATGCAAAAACCAAGTCCACTCTCTCCTCTCCGCACCAATACAAGCGAACGAAATAGACATTTTGTCCCCGTAACCGTGCATACAATCAAGCAGCACAAGACCAAGATGGCCGCTCCATCCATCCAAGCATCCCCCCTGTCTGCCGTAGTCAATCTCCACCGGTCGCGGCGTGAGGAGGTCGCCTAGAAGGTCGTCGCGTCGTGCTGTGTCAGCACTGAAGGAGCCGCTTATACGTAATCAGTTAATCATCCGCTGACGTCACTCCGGTGACGGCTCGTGCGCGTGATGCCCTTGCGGGCTCTCTAAACCACGTCCGGCTCGTGCTCCCCGTTTTTCCAGTCAATTGCGTCACAACTTTCACACGCCGCGCCAAGTCACAACATCCCAACGGTTGGTTGTTCGCCGATTGCCAGATCCCCCCCCCCCCCCCCACTATATATTAACCCGCCGTCCTGATCCTTAAGCATCCAAGTGTCTCCCTGGTTCGTGTGTACGGAGACTGCTAGCTGAACCATCATCCCTTTGCACAGAGGAACAACACAGAGCGCGGCCTTTGAAACAGCGATGCTGCTGATGGACTCGGCGCGCCACGCCGGTTGCTCACCGGTGTGCCTCGACCTCAGCGTCGGCCTGCCATCGCCGACGCCGTCCCCGCCGCTGCGGAGAGACACAGAAATGGAAGCCGACGCCAGACCTGACCGGATCAGGGTGGCAGCGGCCGTGCCCGACGAGAAGGTAACCGATCATCAATGACACACACACACACAGACATCCCTCAATGCTCTGCATCTTCCGGAATGAGGTGAACTGGCGCGGCGAATTCACTCATTCTCCCGTGATTATTCGTTCAGGCCAGGACGCTGGAGGCCAAGCTTACCCAGGCCAGCGAGGAGATCCGGCGGCTGACGGAGACGATCGCCCACCTCAAAGCCAGCCAGATCGCGCGTCCGGACAAGAAGAGGGAACGGGAGAGTCCCGAGCCGTCCAACTCATGCGACGGCATCAGCAACACCAACAGGAAGTGCTCTGCCGACCACGCCGAGAGCCCCCTGCCGCTGAGCGATGGCGCGTCGTGCAAGCGGATCAAGGTCAGCAGGGTGTGCACCCGGATCGACCCGGCCGACACGACCCTCGCCGTCAAGGACGGGTACCAGTGGCGCAAGTACGGACAGAAGGTGACCCGAGACAACCCGTCCCCCAGAGCGTACTTCCGCTGCGCATTCGCTCCGTCCTGCCCCGTCAAAAAGAAGGTAAATTTGCACAACATTTTGTCACCGCAAGGTGATTGGTCATCATGTGTGAGACTCCCACCCAAGAACCTATCGGCTCTAACAATGGCGGTTCTGTTTCCCGGGAGCAGGTGCAGAGGAGCGCGGAGGACAGCTCGGTGCTGGTGGCCACGTACGAGGGCGAGCACAACCACGCGAGCCCGACGCGCGCCGCCGAGCTTCCCACCAGCTGCGGCATGCGGACCGGCTCCGTGCCCTGCTCCATCTCCATCAACTCCTCCGGCCCCACCATCACGCTGGACCTCACCAAGAACGGCGCCGCGGGCGGCGGCCTGCGGGTGCTCGAGGCCGCAGAGGAGCCGGACCTCAAGAAGCTGTGCCGGGAGATCGCGTCGCCCGAGTTCCGGACGGCGCTGGTGGAGCAGATGGCCAGCGCGCTCACCAGTGACACCGACTTCACCGGCGAGCTCGCCGCGGCCATCCTGCAGCAACTCTAGGGACGCAGGTTTCCCAGCCCAAAAAACTATCTCAAATCAACTAGAAGATCTCCTCACCTTCACCCGGTCTCATAGTTGAGAAACTTCAGGCTTCCGCGGCTGTTCTTCAGTAAACACACTTTCCTAGCGAATGTGTACTTCCATTGAGATTCGTCATTGATTTCCCCCGGTTTTACACGCATAATCTGAAGGTTCTTCTTTCATGTCTCAACTGTATCTATCTCTCAATAATATTGTACATTTCAAATTTCCAAAGTTTCGTCACGAATTCAGAAGGGTACTGGTCAAAAACTATTTCCTTTAACTTGTGTCAGTAATACCTGCTTACACCTTGAATAAAACTTTCGCCATGAATTGAACACCTTGCTGAAAACCTGAAAGACCTGGACGACCGAAACGATGTCGCGGGGTGCTCTGTGTTTCAAGAAAGTGAAACAAAAAGAGAAAAGAACGGAAAGGGCTTCAACAAATTTCAGATTCATTGGCCCAAGTTCTTTCACTTTACTACCTGAAACTGGCCCAGTCCATTGACTAGTAGAATTCAAGCCTGTTAGCTTTGTTACTGATGACTATAGTTGGTCTTGTTGGCCCATAGGTCCATTGATTTTCTACGAGTACGAGTTAGATACAGATATGAACCAGGATTTTCGTACCAGAAATACAACTACCAAATATGCTCGGGGTACTAAAAACGCCACCAAAAAAAGAGATTCGTCTGAATGCCGAGTTCACCCAAAAGAAAAATAAAGCACAGTAGTTGCGCATGCGCACGCAAAATGTTCCACTTCGCCACAACTCACGCGCTGATCGGTTGATGGACATGAACTGGATTTGGCAGATCCCCGTAGGGCACAGTAGATTCCAGCCCGTGTCCTATTCAAACAAGTGGAATCACTTTCCCTCGCGTCTTGCATTGCTACTCCCCTGCAAACAGAAATGCACCAAACCTAGCTAACTGTTACGAGGCCACATGGCCCTTGCCCTTGGTTCCGTTCGCGAATCAGGTCGTTCGTACATAGCTGGATCATTTCAGTTCGTGGCCACGGAAAGTCGGTCAGGTTTGTTCTCACTTAAACTTGCTGAGTTGCTGCTACTACTAGCTCTACATCAGTTCTGCATCGATATCACACTCGCGCAATACTGAATATAGTGGATTCAACAGTAAGCAACAAGATCGCTTTCGTTCGTGCGCTCTCTGTTGCACGCCTAACTCCGCCCTACGTTCAGATCGAACCGACCAGAGGGCAGCCCAACAAAAGTTTGGCAGAGGTACAGGTAATGCTCTCTGTAATCACGAGCTGTTTGAGCCAAATGAAATTGGGGATAAGGACGTGCCGACAAGGTGCTAGTAGCCAACAAGGGTTCGCGTCGATTTCTTTCGTCGCATCCATGCATACGGCGAAGACCAAGTAGTAGGAGTTGCAGTGCTAATCAACATCGCTTCCCCTGTTAAGCCTGCACGGTTGACTTGTGAGGACGGATTCCATCCGCCGGCCTCAACATTGAAAGTCAACTAATCATGCATGTGCTGCACGACAACGTCAACCTTGTTGATTTGAAGGCTGCACGTACGCTTATTATTTTCCACATTGGTATGAAAGGGTGTTGACCATGGTTAGCTGCTTGATCCGTTATTTGGCCTACCACTGCCAGGAATCTCCTCACGCCTCAGCCTCTCTGGAAGATGAACTGCACAGTGCACACACGCACGCACCCCGGAAGCGCGCATGCTAGAACATTTCTTCTTTGAGCTACACAGGCGAGGCGCGTGCCGACCGCCTGCTGCTGCCGTTCGCAGTGGAGGCTGACAGGCGTTGCTACGGAGAAAAAAAGAGGAGCAGTCTTCTTCGATCTTTGTGTTATTCCAGTCTTTGTCGACTGTCGTCGACAACACATATACGGGTTCAATTCGAGGAGTTCAAGCTAGCGATACTCCAAGTACTGCTACTCGAACTTGATTGTGTTTGATTGTCCTCCATACAAGAGAGGACTTCACTTGCCACTACCAGGCGTACGTCTATATGAACCGGCATCGTAACTAATTTTGCAAACATAGTACTCTCTTATAAAGGAGTATGCATCAAACTATTCCTCTCTAAATTCATCTGAATTATTCCGAGCTTTTTGAGTAATTACATCATGTCCTTATTAGCCTCCCTGCTTATGACGAATCATATATCTGGTGGATCTTCGGCATCCTCTCTCTTTATAAAGGAGTTGAAACCGCGATAGCCAGACAGGGAACAGATGATTTCATTAACCTTTTTCAATTGTAGCTATTTTTATATCTTGTGGTTCAACTTAAATATTCAAGCCATGCTCAGAACTTTTTTTTCAAATTGAGTTTTTATTTTCAAATAGTTTGCTGCATGGACTTTAAACTCCCCCTAAGTGCCTTGAGTTTATTTTCCTTTTCCTCTTTGAAACCTAAAAAATGAATAGGTTGATTAGTTTGTCCGCATCGGCGACTTGTGAGTGTTCTTGTAGTACGCACATAGCGTAAAACAAGTTGCACTGCTGTCCTCTACTCGGTATGCTATTGAAGTGCAACTGCTCCCGCACGCCAACTTCAACGGAGGTAGCGTGCGTATGCCATGCGCGGACGTGGCGCGGGTCGGAGCCTATACGGCCCAACCATCAGAAGCAGCTGCCCACTGCTGTCCCGTGGAGAGGATGAACAAAATACAGGCTTTGGTAGTTGAGATGGTTAAATAAAATATTAGGTAATTAATAAAGAGGATGAATATAGAGTATAAATAAGTACGAAAAAACTAGATATAGATAAGAGAATTTTATTGATCGAAACAGAATAGTTTTTAGATAATAAATTTAGAGTACGAAGCTGAAACTTCCACAACCTAACGTGATTTTGAAAATCCAAATGGTGCCCAAGCCTGATAAAATGCAATTTGTCTCCACGGAAGGTCCATCCACCTAGTAGCTATTTCGCCTACTTTCACCCAGAAACTGCACAAAAAAAAGCTAGGCTGACTAGACCCGCTGTACTCTGAGTTTCCAACCACATGATTCGGTTCTACAACTTGCAGTAAAACAATTGCCTCAAGCCGCTGAATCAGACACTTGATTAGTCAAACACAGTCAGAGCCGTCTCACTGTCTCCGCTCCACTGAATAAACTGATCATCATCCATTCCATCCTGTTCTGTTCCATTCCATCCAAGACGGAGTAAAACAACGAGACGCCAGCCGCCGCCCCCGTTATAAATAGCCGGCGACACCAACCCCGTATACTCTCGGTCCTCTTTCTCCACTTCTCCCTGCCTTCATCATCAGACTCGAGTCACCAACCTTTCCTCAGCCAGCCAGCCAGCTTCCTTCGCGGCCCTAACCCTAGCTAATATCACCGGGCGGGCGGCTCGTAGACTCTAACGGCGAGCGAGCGATGCAGCCCACGGCGCGGGAAATGCAGGCTATGGCCGCCGCTGGCCAGATCTCCCTCGACGATCTCCGCGCGGCCATCGGTGCCGGCGGGGTGCACGACGAGTTCCTCGACCAGCTGCTCGGCGGCCTGCCACCGTCGGCCTGGGCCGACCTTCCCGGCGGGAAAGCACCGGAGGGAGAGGGGATGCAGCAGCAGTTCGGCGGGTTGTACGACGAGTCCGCGATGCTGGCGTCGAGGCTCCGGCAGCACCAGATCAGCGGCGGTGGCGGCGGCGGCGGCGCGGAGGCAGCAAAGCAGATGGTGATGCAGCAGCTGACCGATCTACGGCAGGGGCACCACCACCACCACATGATGCTCCAGGGCATGGGCCGGTCGGCGGCGGCGGCCGGAGGCGGGGACGGCGGCATGCACCTCCCGCTCTCCCTCGGCAGCGGCGGCGGGTCGGGCGGCGCCGATGTGCAGGCGCTGCTGAAAGCGGCCGCGAATTCCGCCGTACTGATCCATCCATCACCCCCTCCTAGCTCTCGCTCAAATCCACTTGCTGCCTTTTTTCTCTCTCTGTCTCTCGTTTTTATTCAGGAATCTTTTGCGAAAAGCTAACGTTTTTATTCGGCGTGTTCGTTTCGTTCCAGGGAGGAGAAGCCGGCGGCGGCGTGTTCGGCGGCAGCTTCGCCGGTTCGCTGCAGCAGCAGCAGCAGCAACAACAACAACATTTCCAGCCCCACCCGCAGGTTTGCAGCAACAAATTAAACCACACATGTATACATGATAGATAAACACAAGAGTGACTGTTATCTCCAAACTCGGTTCATGATATCCTCGCAGCCGCAAACTGCGCCGATGCCAACCAAGGGCTTCGGTGGTGGTGGAGGAGGAGGAGGAGGCGGTGCGTCGCAGCAGCAGCCCGGGCCCGCGGGCGGCGGCGCGCCGGCGCCACCGAGGCAGCGCGTGCGGGCGCGGCGCGGGCAGGCCACCGACCCACACAGCATCGCGGAGCGGGTAAGACACTCGACGCCAACGCGGCGGCGGTCCTTCTCCTATTCATGCGTTTGCGACCAGTCGCGTCGATTAGTATTAATTTGGGCGAATAAATCCGCGGGGGCAGTTGCTAATCAGCGCCCGTGTCTGTTGTTATCTCCTCGACTTGGATTGTTCTTCGTTCCGGCTCCCCCACCGGCAGTATTCCCTTTGTCCGTTTCTTCCTTCTCATATTCCTCTTCGCCGGCCATATATATTTGTAGTATTAAGCGACTTGTTCTAACCTCTTTCTTTTTCAAAATTTGTTTGCCGTTTTGCAGCTCCGAAGAGAGAGGATCGCGGAGAGGATGAAGGCGCTACAAGAGCTGGTGCCCAACGCAAACAAGGTGAGCACACAATCGCGCATACTACTCCATGCTGAGATTACAACCGCCTAGGGTTTTCGTTGTTGGGAGACGCTGCTAATAAAGGTTCCCGCAATCACTCGTCGTGAGTTTGCGTCGAGGAAAATCCGGGGATTAAACTATGGAAAGACAGCAGCTTTATTAGAGTTCAATGCCGCCATGCCCGAGCATGGAGAGAGTAGTAGTAGTAGTAGTAGTAGGGAGTCAGTCCTCAGATTGAGCTACGATACGATGCGGTGGTGGACGCGCGTGCGGGGCACATTTACCTGCACGTTGGCCTACTTGACCAGCACCGTGCTCCCTCGGCGACCGCGCAGGCAGGGGCATGGCGCGGCCTTTCTCCCCGCCTAGAATTCCTGCCCATGTCCCGGTCTCGGCGCCTCTTCCCACGACAAGAGCGGCTTTAACGCTTTCTTTTCAGTTGTCCGTTTTCCTTTTTGATCTCCGAGCTCCTGCCTTTTGCTCGTCATCGACGGTTGTGTTGTGTTGTGATTTTATTTTATTTTTATTTTATTTTGGGGGGAATGGCTGCGCAGACGGACAAGGCGACGATGCTGGACGAGATCATCGACTACGTCAAGTTCCTGCAGCTCCAAGTCAAGGTAAGCATGAAATAATGTTGTGATGCTGCTACTACTACTACACTCTGAGTATGCTGTTGATGAAGTAGTAGTACTAGTAGCTGCTGACATGTACTAATCTGCCATTACCAACCCGCGCAGGTGCTGAGCATGAGCCGGTTAGGTGGCGCCGCTGCCGTGGCGCCGCTCGTGGCCGACATGTCTTCGGAGGTGACATGCAGCTTCTCTCTCCTCTCTCTGCATAGTGCATACACATACACTGGCTTCACTTCTCTCTCTACCTCCCCACACCTTTCCCCGCTCCCGAAAGAATCAGCTGGGATGTGAACCAACTTTTCAGCGCCACGGCTGATGGCTACTGCCACACCACAGTGCCCCGCGTGCCGCACCGCGAAATGACGCGCCTGCCCTTCCCGGGAGCCACCACCATCCACCACCACCAGCTAAGGCTGACTCCATCGATCGTGCATGTGCAGGGGCGAGGCGGCGCTGCGCCGGCGGCGACCAGCGACGTGCTGACGGTGACGGAGCAGCAGGTGGCGAAGCTGATGGAGGAGGACATGGGCACGGCCATGCAGTACCTGCAGGGGAAGGGCCTCTGCCTCATGCCCGTCTCTCTCGCCTCCGCCATCTCCACCGCCACGTGCCACATGCGCCCGCCCGTCGCGGGCCCACTCCCGCCGGGGATCGGCGCCACCGCGGCGCACCACATGGCCGCCGCGGCCATGCGCATGAACGGCGGCGCCGACGCGGTGCCGGCCTCGCCGAGCATGTCGGTGCTCACGGCGCAGTCGGCCATGGCCAACGGCGCTGGTGGCGCCGACGGCGAGGCCTCGCAGCAGCAGCCCAAGGACGCGGCCTCCGTGTCCAAGCCGTGAGCTCTCGACCAACACGGTCGCCGCTTCATCAACGGCGAAACCCTGACGTCAACATCAGCGGGGCCCCTAGCTTTCTTCTCCCCCGCGCTTGGACTAGCGGGAACCAATCATGGGCTCTCCTGAGAGGGCCCACGGGCCCTTTCTCACTGCAGCAGCAGCCCACGGGCTCCATCACTTTTTCTTTCCTTCCTTTTTCTCTATGTAGTAGTGTTACCGTTATTTTCCTGTATGTTTTTTTTTAAGTTCAACAAGTAAATATATTAAATCCGGGGCTGCTCGATCTCCTGCCTTTGTGCCAGCTTTAGCCTCCCCTTCCTCTCCATCCGCATCAACCTTTTTTCCCTCCTTTTCTCGCTGCCTTTGCTTGGCCCCCCCTTTCTGGTTAATTTACGCACAAGTTTGTCCTTTGCGGTTGGACGGGGAATTCTGTCTCGCTGCTTTGGCTACTTAACCCATTCTTTTCGCCTCCTCTTTTGCTCATGATGTATCTGATTGTTAATTTCTCCTCTTGCAATTGTCTGGCCCCACGATACAGTGTGATGAACCGAGAACGCGCGAGATGTGCTGGTTGGCTTGGATGGATGAGGACAGTCATCGGTGTGATGCATGCTTCGGGAATCTTGGGTTGATACGATTACTTGTTTTCTATGCTTGTCATAATCCTTTACTTAATCCAAAGGACAGTGGGAGCGGGACCTGGTTCGTCCGGAACCAATGCGAGGAACTAAGGAAATTGACATACAAGCGGAGATAAAATAGTATAATAATAAAGCAGGGAAGAATTAAGAATTGTATAAACTCTTGTTTTGTCCCTGCCCCACTCACTGGACCAAACTACATCACTCATTTCTAGCAGTTAGCTGTTTTGGTTGATTAATAAATTTCTTTACACGTAGAGAAATTAGAAAGCTCACTGTATTTGCATTTTAACTTGGCATGTCACTAGCCTTATATCACTTATTATCCGAGAAGATCAAAATGGTCCATGATATTCCTATAAAGTATGTGCATTTCGTGAATATAAATATTTTATAGGAATATCATGAACCATTTCGAACTCCTTGGATAAGACGCGCTTATGCGAAAGTGGAATCCAAATGTTCACCAGCATTCCTTCTCCTCGATCCGGATCAATTTCCGGACCGCACGCCGCTTCACGTGTCTGACGACAAATCATCTACTACATACTAGATCACTGATGATTGTTTACGAGACTGGACTTATCCCGTTGACGTTTTTCTCCGGCAAATAATATCCTGCGTGTTGACTCCGGAGGCCGGAGCCGCCGTTTGCAGCACGCCCAGCTGCTAGCAAACCAGATTCACGTGCCCGCACCTTTCTACGCTGAATTTCACACACACAACAAATCAACGCACTAATAACGTTAGCCCAAGGTCTGCAGTACAGCTAAAGCCACCGACCGAGACGTGTGGTCGATCGACAGCGCGGCCAATGCAAGTCAATTACATGCATGATATACGTCCTGCACGTACGTCCATTTCGATGCCGATCCCGGTGCAAAAACGACGAAAGCTTTCCCTTGCTTTTGCTTGCAGTATCGAAACGAGATTCACGGTTGGTCATCTCCCACTCCATGGCAGATATCCTAGTTGTGGCCGTCTGGGCGGTGACGATGACAAACTTCACCCCTTCCTTTTACTCTATCATGGAGAAGTGATGAATCCAGCCGTAAAAAGAATGTATCTGGACTGTGATGATCCATAAAATACAATGTTGACTTCTAATATTTGCTTTAAGGATATTGCTTGAAATATCTTAAACTCAATGTTTTTTTTTTATGAAATCTTAAACTACAATGTTTTCCTCAAAAAGGAGAAACTAGTGTAGGAGTTCCGATATCTAATTCACATCCACACAAGAAAAAACTGCCTAAAAAAAAACTATAAATGTAGGGTTGAAGCTAAACAATTTCCTCAGTGAAGCTTGGCATGCCATATCACACCATATAGGGGCGTCTCTAGAGAATACATTACTGTCACACTAAAAGTTAATCTTAACTGACAATGGGCTACTTAACCATTAGCCCAAGGCTGTCAGGGTTATCGAAAAAACCTGCTTATGATTATTGTATGGATCCACCTTTAAGGATTATTTGTTTTTAATTATGTGTTTCAGAAACCAAAAAAGTAATCAAGTACTTAACAAAAATATTTTTGTCATTAAGGTGCAGAGGTTTATTATGCTTCTATGACATAACTTTTTTTTTCCTCCTGTCTACTTCGTACCCCAGAGTTGATGTTTTAGTTAAAAGAGAATGCAATGTATAGTGTGTTATCATGAAGCATTCAAAAAGTTCTAACTACTAGAAACAACATGAAAATGATAAAACAAAAATAATAAACTCAAAGCACGATATTGTCTTGCTTATGATTGTCATTAAATATTCTCCTCATTCGAGTTTTGGGTAAAAGCAAAGTCTATTTGCTTTGTCTATTCACTTAGCCTAGCTACATACAGATTTTTGTCTCATTTATTTTTTCTCTCAAACACACGTAGAAGAGTTGTGCATCATTATATTAAAGAGAAAAAATAGTCGGATACAGTGTCATGCTCTGTCTATGGTTAGTATTTACGTTGCATTCGTGCCGGGTGACAACAGATCTTTCACAATTTCGAGCATTCCTAGCTACAGGAGCTGTCTCAGCCTCTTAGCCCCCACCTTCGCCCATTGAAGTCCCTTGAGTTTGCGTTTCGCTAGGATGCATGAGGAATCTACGGTGGGGGTAATCCCAACTTGAATTTCTCATTGCAAAAACAAGAAGTTTTTTTTACAAGCCGCTCAAACACTGGAAGGACAAAGAAAAGGAGCCTGGGGAATGGATGAGCTACTTATTACATCCGCAAGTAAGGTGCACCAGTTCTCGAGTAGCCCGAGGTGTTCTTGCAGTAGTAGTGGTTAGTGGCACGACCGTTCTATTTTTTCTAAAAAAAATATATATATACTTATTTCTCTTGAATTTTCTCTCTACGCTAGCTTCAAATCGTTTCTCTATGGTAGTACTAGCATGGAGCGTGCTCCAGATGCTGTTTTCGCTCCGGAAGTTGCGAGCTGAGAGCATCTGCTCTCCACGCCCGTTGACCATCCCACTAGAACCACCACGGCCACAGAGGATCACCGCCCAGAGGTGACATGTCAAAGGCTGCAATCATCACACTACGGAGTGCCGAGAAAGCCAGTCCTCAGTCGGCTCGCTAGTGGGGGGTTGAGTAACCCGTACTCCGCACCCTGTCGCGGTACACACGCCTTGCTTGCTCGCGACAAGGCCAGGAATCATAGATTGGTGCTGGAATTAGCTTTGATTAATCCGCTCAATCACGACGCCAGCAAGATTTCTGCAGACCAAATATCTGCATGCCGATGACGCAAGGCGCCTCAAGTCAACCCGTAATGCGCATCAGCTCAGCTGGTTTGTTAATTAAGTGAGGGGAGGGCCGTGGTTGACAGACGTACTGACGATAATGCGAGGCGCGATCAGCTTTGGCCGACGTCGCCGTCCGGCAGCTGCGGTCGCGCAGGCCTGATACTTTTGCGGACGATGATGATGGCGACGGCCGACGAGGATGCGAGAGGAGCAGCAGCTTTCAGCTCCATTTCTGTCCCGTTTGATTGATCTTTTTTCTCGTCGAATCTCTATCTCACGCGAGATCTGCAGCTGCACCGGCGTGCCAACACCTGGACCACGAGCTGCACTTGGCAGGGGGTGTAGGTGAGCTGACGATCGAGCGAGTGGTTTCACACTTGGGGGTCTTCTGCTGGCCTGATCTAGCTGTCTGTCGATCTGTGGGCTGTGGAAGATGACATCAACTTAAGAGAGACAATAAGATCATCATACGTCGGCTGCATTATTAAATTAAATCGATGGTACAACGAAGTCAATTTTGACTTGTCGTGTGATCTTGTCGTCCTAACTTTGACAAGACTGCGGGATGGTTTAATTAACAAGAACTGATTAGGGATGACAGCTAAAGTCAACCTAGTATCGAGTAGCCTGATTAAGTAAGTAATCTGTTATTGTAGCTAGCTGCGGTGAAGTGTGTCTAGTCAGACCGCAATACCGCACGCGTAGTATATAGTACCGTGCAGTCAAGGTGATTTCTTGGTGCTGTCTCGTTGGATATACGCAGTGGCGGAGCCAGCCGTGAACTGAAGGAGGGGCCATGAACAGTATTGAAGCTGCGACACGCAAGGCGCAATTACGTGCATGCGTTTTCTTCAAGCGTTTCACAGCCTCGTGTTTGTGCAGAAGGCTAATGAAAGCCGATGGACGGCGTGCTATGTGGGGTATGGTGCAATTTCTCTCTACATCGTGAACTCATCGCGTGTCAAACAATGGGCGCTTGGAATGAGCGTAAGGAACCTGAACCCTGGAGGCAAGAGGTCTATCGATGGTGTGACTCCAGTGCGCGCAGAGGCCGGCGAGCGTGTTTTCTTGAATTTAAGGAATTGGTGGTCGAATTGCCGTGCATAAGAATCTAGAGAAGAGAAATTGGCCGAGGATTGGAGCGTACTACAAACCAACAGATATGCAGAGAGTCTTCCTTCGTTGGCTCTCGCGCCCCTGTCCTAGCTTGATGATCTGCCTCTACTTTTGTTAATGCGTGCACACTCATTTGCTTAGCAGTTTAACTTCAATCTTCTAATATTTTTTATGGGCAAAGGGGGGCGGGGGCACGGCCCCGTCTGGCCTACGTGTGGCTCCGCCAGTGGATATACGTAATCATGGTGCAAACTCTTTTTAATTATTATGTTTTGAATAGTGATTTTAAGACATATATGGTATATCTAGAAGCTAGATCCATAGAAAAAATGTTTCAAGATTTACATGTTGACTTGGCTTAAAAGAGAGATATCAAGATATGAGGAGGAGCAAAGAGAGTATAACATATATACTCTTATTTTTAAATTATTGTCGTTAACTATTTCAGTTCAAAAAATTAACTAGAGTTATTGTTATAACGATAATTTTTTAAAACACAGGGAGTCGTCTTCTCTTGGCTCAGTGTCAATTTGGCATCTCAAAACGCTTTCGAGTTTGGCCTTGATAATTGTATGTATCTCACCACTTCCGTGAAGGAGAACTTCATGCATGTTCTGTTAAAGTTGGGGATTTGCAAAAAGATACCCAGATATACAGTATGCATCATGGTTTACGGTGCCTAAAAAAAGGATGTTTTTTTCCATCGCAGGGTTCCCCCGAAATTTCATTACTTGCATAACAAAATTACAAGGTTTTATTCGAATGGTTGTGGGAAAATAAAGGAGTTCTCCTAGTTGAATTACATGCCTCACGTAGGCTTCGAGTTCTACAAAAACAGAGTTCAGCCAAAACTTCTGCACCTTGCACATTCTTTCCTTCCTCCCTTCTTTTATGCCAGCTTTCTCAAGCTGATATTGCCCCTCTTGAGTCTCATTCTTCTGCATTCCTTATTGGATGGACTTGCACAGCCGCCTGCTGTAGGACCTCTGCTCCCCGTATGAGCATCTCTTTGTCGCTCTCCTTTTGAAGACCTATGCAATATTTAAGAAGAGCACAAGCAAAACAAACAATCTCAGTAGGAGATCGTATTAGTTTTTTACTCAAAACAGAATTTGTTCCTTGTTTTTCAAATAACCCATATTATGGCTGCTAGGCCTACTATATAGAACTTGGTGTATCCAAATTAGATACTGTTCTAGAGATTCAGGTCGACACTTTGCTCCTATTACCATGTCTACTAAGCTCCATACATATTTTATCGTTGTGCAACCAAAAAACAAGTGCTCTATGCTTTCCTTTTCCTCGCACAAGGCTCAATAAGGAGATCCCTTCCATTTCCTTCTCGATAGGTTGTCTTTTGTAAGAATGGCATCCTGGCAAATGAGCTATAATTTTTTTTTTAATTTTGAGTGGTATTTTGACCTTCCAAATTGATTTATAAGAACTCCCATAATTTTCTTGACACAGTTAGTCATACATCGACACAACCGTAAACACTCCAGATTTATCTCATTTCCACTTGGGTCTGTCATTGGTATCTTTAATGCACGTTGCGAAAATTACATCCCTTATTTGTCTCACTTGCCTCTGGAGTCTCTCATCTAACCATCTTCTATACGTTAAGTTCCAAAAAAAAAAAAGGGTGTTAAAGACAGGTGCGTGTTGCTTGTTATTGTTGGATATATATGTGTGCCATGCTTCGCTCAAAATACGTAGACTTCAGTACGTACGTGCCGCCTATATATGGCTTTTGCCGTTTTGCGTCCGCCCCCCGAAAAAGACTTCGATCACCGCCCCGGCCGGCGCCAGGAAGTGAACGCAACCGGTCGTCCAAGCATTGAGGTGCGCGCGTGCTGCCTCGCACCGCTGGACCGTCCTAATTAACTACAAGTCGTAGCTCGCACTGTCTTGGGAGTTTTTTTTTTTTTTGAGCGGATGCATGGCTGTTCACTTCATCCACATTCACTGGGCGACGTAATTCCATATGAGCAGGCCGTGCGTGGCCGAGGCCCAGACTCATTGCACAAACCCAGTCAGTCCTCTTCACTCTTCTTGTGAGGATTTTGTGGCCTAGCCCATTGTGAGGGCCTGTAAGGGAGGAACGTACACGGTAAAGCCCATTCGTTAATTTCCGCCTATGATGAGCACCATAATCCAAACGATGAACGTATTTTCTGCAAGGACGATTAAGCGTGGCACCGTATAAATCTCTTCCAGTTCCATGCCCCATCCATACTATACTCGGTAACCATTTACAAATTTCTCATGTGTTTTCACAAAACACTAGAGAACGTTCTTGAATCAAGTTGGTTACACACTCCTGGTCCTGGCGTTGATGGAGATGGAGCGTTGGAGGCATTTGCGGTCCGGAGAGATGATCACAGACGATCTGGAAATTAGTCTACTGATTGCTGAGAGTCATGGCACATGTGGGAGTAACATAATTTCCCTCCTTGGCGAAATGTACGCATTATACTGGACAGCGTCCACCCGTCGCCGTCGGATTAGAAGAGGGTGGAACCCTCCAAAAAGAAGCGTGTAAATTGGGTGATGCAAAGGGCTGTCCAGCTTTGCGTCCTCGTTACCTCGACGATGGACAGTCACGCACACAGGGAACTGCAAAGGGTATATCGAGCCTGAAAACCGTGCCAAAATAAAAGGTACTACTACCAAAGAACTAAAGACCCCGATATACGTCCATGCGTTACTGACTTAGTATACTGGAGGGAAGTGCAACACTCCGAACATCTTGACTGCACGCGGAAAATGATGCGGCCGGCTACAAGGAGCCACGGGATCATATGGTGGTTCAGAACATGTTTGCAGCACCACGGCGTGGCGTCCCGTCATTATATTACTCATAAGACACCGCAGCCGAGAGACGGCTAGCTCGCCGGAAAGCTGCGGGTATCCATCGACGGATACGAAAGGTGCGTGTTCCGTGTCCGTGGGTATGGCGTAAAGGCCCGTTTCGTTGTGTCAATGGAGGACGCGAGGACGTGCGGAACTGCAGCCAATGCGCATGAATGCGGCTCATGTACAGTTTGCCTGGACTCTCTACTAACAATCGAGGCGCAGGCAGGAGCAAGCAAGCAAAGCTAGTGGCTCGTACTAGTACGGACAAGTTAGGGCCACAATAGTCGTTCGATCGGGGCTCCGAGCCTCCGAGCGATACAAGCCAGACCATGGTTAGGGCCACGTACGGCGAGTCGTCTGGGTGCTGCCTGTACTAAGTAACAGGTTGGCGCACCACTCATGATGATGCCATGGTATCGCCGGTAGTCGAGGCATCATTTTGGTGATGTGCTTGTGCTGCGAACCGTTTGATTGCTGCGCTGCGTACAGAGACCCACCACCAGAAACCAATCAAGTCGAAGGAACGAACGAACCGGGCGCTGTGCGCGTAGGGACGAGAGATACGATCGCCCGTGCGTGCTCGACAAACGAATGAATCCATCCGGCCGGGCACTTACCACTCCAGCCTACATGCACGGTGGCCCCGCGGCCCAGATTCCGTAGGCTCCGGCGGCCGGCTCCACCGCCACCAACCGCACCGGCCGATCGGGAGCGGAAAAGCCTGCGTCCATGATTGTCGCAGGCCTACATGTACAAACAACCGCGCCGTGTCCCGTCCCTAGGTAGCAGCTACAGAGCACGGGCAGATCTTACTACTGAACTGGCCTCCACGAGGATCTGCCGGCCGGGCGTGCAAGGAAGACAAGGAAAAAACTAGTAAAAGCTAACCACCGACGATGACCGGGGGGGCCGCGCGCGATGGCCTGATCAGTGTTCAGCTCTTCCCTCCGGGCTCCGGCAGAGCAGATGATCGTGTCTGGAAAAAGAACTGGTGATCTATATGTTCCTTCATGTTCAAGCATAGCTATCATCAATCGAGAATAGTCCTACGAGCATTCGCTAAAATACAGTTAGATGTCCCAACTCCAACCACACGTCGTGTTCTGGCTCTGCATCGTTTCGCAATATCCGCGGATGTTTAGCGTTCGCCAAAACGAGCGTGGTGACTCGATTTGGTTGCTCCTCGCACTTGGGGGCCATGTGAGTGACAGTCCGGGAGAGGGAATTGCCCGTCGTGCCACAGCTGGGGCACAATACATACATTATTTACCCGTAACAGCATCTTCTTCTCTTCCTTCTTCTTCTTCACCTCTCGCACGCACATTAGTGATTAGTCTATTGGTCCCAACACAAGGCTGACGTTATCCGATCACCTACCCCTGCAATTATCCCAACGCCGGCACATGATGATCACTGGAAAAGAATGTGCATGGTCCATGGTCCTGTACTACGTCAAACACAGCTGTGTTGTGTACAGAGCACTGACTGTTCTAGACGGACTGGTCGGTGTGATATGGATCTCGCGCCACATATATACGTCGGATCACGCTTATACTTCAAGGGGTGAGCGTTGGACCAAATCTAATGTCGGTGAGAGGTTTACTGCTGTTGGTGCCATGGGATTCCTCAGAGTACGATGCAAAGCATTGCTCGCCGAAACTTTACTGCCATACTACTAATAATCTTCGTTGACTACTTTCATGATGAGAAAAGTTTTTTTTTTTTTTTTTTTTTTTTTTGCGTTGCTTTGATACCACCGGCACAGCTGCCTGCGTTTGCTACCATCAAACCAGCAGTCTGCGGCATCAAAATATCCAAAACACACACACACACACATTCCGAAGACGATGAACAAAACCAAAAAATGCTGAAACAGGTGACCGTTTCAGGTCGGCAAAGACGAAATCATGAATGAAACAACATCAATGTTAACGATCGAAATGGCAATGATGAACCAACGTCAAAAGGTTAAAATATGAACTGCTGCTGCATCCTCTTTCTAGTTTTTCTAAAACTCCCCCACTAGCCTACCACGCTCCCCAACGCAACAACACATGTGCACACACCTAAGGACTGACGACACCACTAGGATTTAGTATCACTCAACAAGTTAACCTATTCTATATACAAAAGCGAAACAAGGATTAACAAAAGGCGAAAGCGATTAGGCGGAGAAGGTTTCAAAGCAGCTCTTGCAGTCTTGTCGATTGAACGGACGGATCCAGGCACGTGGGCACGAGGCAAAGCGGCGAGGCGGAGCGCATAAACTAGTAGCTGTTGTGTTAGCTCAAGAAGCCCACCATCTTCGCATCACTCCGTCCGCTGCATGCAGTGCCGGCACCGAAAGATTCCCCGGGCGTCCCACGCATGCGACGGAACGGATCAACGGAATGGAGTGCCACTGGACTGCAGCAAAGTCGTCGTCTCCTCCTCCGCATCATCACTCTTCCCTGCTGCAAAGACAGATTCAGAGAGAATTTTTTACTGTCTGGCCCATCATCAGGACATACAATATAGTATAGTGTTTAGTGTAATCTATTCATTCCATAGATTCGACATGTTCAATTCGTAGTAGGGGTACAAAAGTGAGCGTTATGATGACCTGTCCGGAGCTTTTGGCCAAAACTGTTGGGGATCGAGCTTTGCTTTGGCACAAAGCAACAAAGCTGCTGTTATTAATGGCCGCGGCCCGCTTCGAGGCCGAGGCAGAAGCAAAGGCGCCGACCGAAGCAGAGGAAGGAGGAGGAGAAGAAAGGGGTTTCTTGACCCTCTGTCAGCACGGTTCCCGACGTGGGAAAAAAAATCAGTTTAGAACCGTTCCAAAATTAGTCTGCTTGTGGTTGTTTGGACTTGCTGGTGGCGTGGTCAAAGATTAAAGAACATAATGTAGGAGTAGTTTCGGTTGGAGCAGCCGGGACAAACAGAAATTTCCATGGCTGATTGGACATCTTGTTTAGTAGCAGTAGCCTTTTTTTGTGAGACAGTGAGACAACCATTTAGTCAGTGAGTGTTGAGAGGGACAAAATGCTACTACTCCTAGATCGTTGTTGATATGGTGGTTGAGCGATCAAGCGGTGATGTTACCAAATTGCCGGAATGCAGTGCTGTAGTACAGCTGTGGGAAAAATGGCGATTATTTTTTTTACCTGTGCTTCTGATTCGGCTTAGAACGGGAGGCTCTTGGATGTGGACGAGGCTGTGAGCGCCTTGACTTTCTCGGACGACGGCGGCGCGAGGTCCTGCGGCAGCCTCGCGCGGCGCACGATCCGGCGCATGTTGGTGTGCAGGCTCTGCTGCACCAGCTGCCTCACGGCGCGCTTCTCCACGCTCATCCCCGCCGCCGCCTCCTCGTCGTCATCGTCCGTGCACCCGCCGCCGCGCTGCTGCGGCGCCGACACGGCGGCCACGATGTCGACCGCCCGCTGTTTTCCCTTGTCGGCGCGTAGGATCTCCAGGACCCTGGACGCCCGCTTCTGCGCGAGCGCCGTGCCGACGAGCGTGAGCTCCAGCAGCGCGGACGCGGCGCCGGCCTCGGCCATGGCGGCGCGGTCGGCGCCGCTCCGGTGCGCCAGCACCATCAGCACGTAAGCGGCCTTCTCCTGGCACCCGGGCTCGTCGCACCAGCCCAGCGCGTCCACCAGCACGGGCACCGCGTCGGGGGCGCGGCTCACCGCGCGCCGGGCCTCCGGGGAGGCAGCCACCAGGTTGCAGAGCGCGGCCAGCGCGCGGTCCGACGCGTCGGCGTCGGCCCCGACGGCGGAGACGAGCGCCGGGGCGAGGCCCGCGGCGAGGAGGTGCGGCGCGTTGGACGGTGAGATGGAGAGGTTGAGCAGCGCGCGCAGGGCGTCGTGGCGCGCCTGCGAGGTGGACGACGCGGACTGGAATGAGCGGAGCAGGAACGGGGCGGCGCCCGACGCGCAGCCGATGACGGGCTTGTTGGCGTCGAGCGCGCTGAGGCACAGGAAGTTGGCCACCACGGCCTCCTGTGTCGGCGCGCCATTCTCCGCGATGCGGAGCATCTTGTGCACGGCGCCGGCCTTCACGATCGCCGCCTTGTTCCTGCGAATCAATCACCCCACGCGAGCAAATTCAGCCAGATCTGATGATGATCAAGGAACAGAGGAAACAGGGGAGCAGCACACTGCACAGGGGGGGGGGGGGACGAAACTCACGCGTCATTGCCGATTGCCAAGTTGAGCAGCGCGTACAGCGCGGCGGCTGTGCTCTCCTCCTCCTTCTCTCCCACACCGTCTCTCTCATCAAGCATCGCGACGAGCGGCGGGATGGCCCCGAGCATGGCGAGCGTCTCCCTCGCGGCGGCGTCGTCCTTGGCCTTCCGCCGCACGGCCAACGCCGCCTCCACGCGCGACATGCAACCCTCGCCGTCTCCTACCTCACCTCCCTGAAGCGCCGCCACAACGCCCTTCAGCTCCTCCAACGCCTCCGCCTTCTTGGCCGCGTCGTCCTCGCCACCCTCCTCCTCCCCGCACTCCGACGGCTCTTCCGCCACCCGGAGCAGCTCCGCGAGCCGCTCCGACCGCGGCCGCATCGTCGGCACGCGCTGCGGGGACCGGTACGGCGTCTTGCCGCGACACGACGAGCCCGGCCCGCCGTCCCCGCCCCCGCCGCACGCCAGGACCTCCAGCACCTTCCGCCGCAGCGCGGCGGCCGAGAAGATCGGCCACAGCCGGAACCCGTCGGCGTGCGCGTACCTGGCCACCATTGCTGAGGTGAGGATACGCCTCCTCTACTCCCGTGCGCGGCTTCGGGCGCAAGTCAGTCAGTCTGTCACATTGGCTGGAGCTGGAGCACGGAGGAGGCGGGGCGACACCTGGCTCGCGAATGGCGTCGGGAGGAAGCCGTGGCGCGGCACAGTGGGAGCGGGGTTTATACGCGTGGAGGAGCGCCGCGGCCGGTGGGGCTCACAGGGTCCCCATCAGGTGGGACCACGTCGTCAGTTGGAGGACAAGCTTACATCTTTTAGAATAAAATAATTGGGTCATTAATGTTTGCTAAATTAAAGCCCAGTCCGAGAGAGACAGTCATGTAGTACTGCTACATTACAGTCGGGTCATTATAGTAGTGATCCTACTGGATTAGAGCAACCATAAGCTTAAACATAGATTAAGAGTAATGTGTACTAGTAGTAGTGATTCTTAATGGCTGCTCTACTGGATTGCCTTGTTTATGGTTACGTATATGCGAAAATGGCACCGTCCTAAGTATGACCAGAGAGACATGGAGTTGATTGTTTTGCATTTTCGAGGATCCATACACGAGCTTACAGTTGGATCATTGCATGGATGACCAACGCAAGCGTCATAAAAAAATTTAGAAACCTGCTGTCAACCTTGGTTCGCCAGGTAAGCAAACGACGTTTCATGCCAAGTTTTGTGCGGTTTAAGACCTTGATACGATATAATACTAGGTGGCGTTTATGTTTGGACTATTTTAGTGCTGCATTTTGTTTCGGCTCTGATCGCCTGGAACCCTGGCTCAGTGGCTCTGTATCATCCATGTTTGTTTTTATTGTCGGGTTAGTAGAAGCCAGTGTGCCAGGGTGAAACAGAGATCCAAAGCGAACAAAAGTGTGCCAGCCAGCTCAGCGTGCGTTATGAATTGTTCGTATGGAGCAGCATAAACCCATCACGATCTTCCATGTCTGAATAAATTAGCACTCGCAAGGCTGTTACTGACAGAATTCCAGTCTCCACGGTTCATCTGGCTGGAACTGTTAATGTCTTGTTGAGGTAAACATCAGCTGAATTAGCTGGAGAAGACGCCTATCATCAGGGAGGAAGAGGACTTTCCTCGTACTATTGCGCCGCAGAGGAAGGTTAATTAGGCGCGCGCGACACGGCACGATAAGATGCATGGGTTTGTTGACTGGGTGCATATCCGGTGAAAACCGAGAAGGTCGTCACGAGGCGGGCATACGTGCTTGCCGGTTCATGGTATCCTTCGTCTTCGTCTATTAATGGAGCGTTCAAATGCTCCTGAAGAAGCAGCGTGAACCAATCAGATAGTCCATGGCAGAATTCCAACCTCCACTCTTTATGATCGATCTGGCACCGTCGATCAGCTGCTGCATTCATCAGGGCGAGGACGTGCATAGGCATTCCTCGTACTATTCGTGTCGGAGTGGAAGGCGCGCGCGACACGGCGCGATAAGATGCATGCATGGGTTTGTTGACTGCTCACAACGGAGGTGGTCTGGCCATCACGAGCCGCGCATACGTCCCTGCCGGCAGTTCCCGGTTCACAGCTTGGTCCGTCCCCGTCGTAATGACTGTTCCGAAAGATCCTGATCCTGAAGAAGCGGCATGTACGCTTCATGTCCACTTTGACCGTGGACTCCGGTGCCGTGCCGCGCGCAGTTCCGGAGGTCAACGAAACGGAGCAGGTTTGCGTCTTGGTGCAGCAGCAGCAGTCTCCCTTCTTTTCCAAGGAACAGATCCGACCGACACATCAGGTTTTGAGTCTTGCACACCGATCAAAAACAAACAGCAACTCCTGCTCTGGTAGCTGCATCGGACTTTCCAGGCAGTACCCAGTACGGTACTCGGCCTGTCGACCAGCAGCAGAGGCATTTTGACTCTCCAGCCAGGCAGATGAGTCGCTGATGCAGAAACGGGTGTGTACGGCGGAAGGCACCGCCACCGACACGAGCACGCGACCAGCGTGCTGCGTTGAAGCGGCAGCTCCATGTGCCGGACCGATCGGCAGGTTTTACGGCCTGTACGGCGATGGCATGGAGGAGCCGGAGCGGCATTACATACAGACACACCCAAGTGCGCTTGATGAGGTCATGAGAGATCTGGCGTCCCGAATCATTGGAGAGGCCGCCGCTCCGACCCACCCACCAGCAACCCCACGTTGGACGACGTCGGTTTGTGCCGCGCCCCGTTGCGAATTCGCGGTACGCCGAGGCCCGATCGAGAAGATACGGCGGTCACGCCGGAGGTAAATGCGACGTACTAATAAATGGCTCGGCCCTCTTTCTTAAAAACTGGCAGCTGGAGGAGCGGGGGCGGCACAACGGCGCCACCGCTCCTTTCACTCTCTCACTCATTCCGGAGACCATCGAGGATTGGTTGGTGTACAGCTCGCTGGATAGCTGAGTACTCCCTTCTTTTAATAATATAAGTATTTCTGAAGATTTAAATTTGTGTAATAATATAAATATTTATAGAGTGTGAATATAATAAATAAGTTATGATTGGATGAGAGAAAAACTTTTTATATGATAAAAGTAGAGATATGATAGTCTTTTTATCATATTTTTATTTTTTTATTAAAATTTTATAAATTCTTATATTTTTGGACGGAGGGAGTAGCTGATTGAGACCACTCCTTTATTTTGTATTAGGATTCTATAAATACTTATATTCTTGTACAGAGGGAGTAGCTGATTGAGACCACTCCTTATGACAATGTCACGACTCCCTTGGCTCGACTGAGTACAAGCTGGAAAGTGGAAAGCGCCTCATGCTCCTTACCTCGACTGCCTTGTCCACGCAACTCTATTACTCCAATCCAATTGGCGTTTAGGTGGTCGGCCGCCCGGGCAGGTGCTCATGGAGGAAGCTGCTGCCGGCAAAGGTTCAGCCGACGACACCTGAACTGAACCGTCGCGGTAAACTACGGTGCTTGTACACGCTGTAGCAGGCGACCCGAACCGCCGACATTGCCAGCGACCGAGAAACGAACTTGCCATGGCGCTAAGCGAAGACCAGCCGTCAGGTCAGGTCGGATGCCTAGGCCAACACTGGGCCTTCAGTTGTCAACCGTACGAAAAAATCTGCACAACACTCTACTCAACAGGATATGGTCATGCTCAAGTTTACCACGCACGGTCACGCAGGCTTTTGCACTCATAATGAGTATGTTTTTACTACTGATAATGCGGCAGCCAAATGTGTCTCGAGGAACGGGCACAAATGACAGACACCAACATGAATACCAGTAAAGGTGTGGTAATGGCTACTGCCTCCGGAATGTCATTCAGTTTCGAGCTAATAAAATTGTCCTAACTATATCAATTCAATTGCCCTAACTATGTCAATTTTACTAGTTCTAAACTGAACCAAATACCGGCAGCAGCAATGACGTCATCATACAGGGAAAACCACCAGACAGCAATATACTTGTGCATACTCCATAAAGCAAGAAAGATGTAGTAGAAAGAACAAAGCTACAGTTCCGCTCTCCTTGCAGTTCTACAAGAACCCAAGGGGCCATATGCACTGAAGTCCACAACCAAATTTCTATTTTAGCCTTTGAGGTGATAACAGTGACGCCAGAGAGCGGTCTAATAGTATATCATCCAAGCTGTACAGTTACCAGCTCATCTAACACAATACATAAGGGCATTTCAATAGCAAGGAAGCAATAACACCATACTGCATACATCAAGAGAGGGATCATTTCAGACAGCACAAATGACACTAACATGAATACCAGTAAAGATGTGGTAACTGTACTGCCTCTGGAACTTCATTCAGTTCCAAGCTAATAAAATTGTCCTAACTACATCAATTCAATTGCCCTAACTACTCAATTTTACTACTAGTTCAAAACTGAACTAAATACCGCCAGCAGCAATAGATAACATCAGCATATAATGGAGAGGTCAGAAGAAATGACAAGTTGACAATGACATCATTATACACGCAAAACCATCAGACAGCAATATACTTATGCATACTTGATGAAGTAAGAAAGATGTAGTAGAAAGAACAGCAAATGCAAAGACGCTACAATGCAAATTACTGTAAAACAAGCAGAACAAAGAACATGGTGAACTGATCATCAGCAAAATTTTACAATACAGAGCAAAGACAATGCAACTCAGAAGTCAAAAACCTAGTTCCAGAGGTGGAAATCCAAAACCAGTGTGAATATCACTGCTTTGTCCTCCCTCACTATTATTTCATCTGCATGCATTCTTTTAACAGAAGGAACTCCCTAAACAATACAGAACAATATATGCAAAAATTGCATTGCACTGTATTGTCATAACTGATAAATGATAATAAAAACAAGCTTTATGAAAAGGCAAGCTGTTTTAAGTTTCATGAGAGAGTACTTATCATTAAACTCCCTTCAAAAGCATATGCCAATTTTGTGAACAGCAGATGACAAATTACACAAATTCCAATATTTCGCCTCTGGCTGAGAAATTGTGTAGAAGACCGCTTCATATACCCACAAGGCCACAATTTAAAGTTGCTTTATATTGGACGGCAAATTATGCCTTCCATTTCCTATTACAGATTGGTATTGTGTCTGGTGACTTTGAGCAAAGTTATTAGCACCAAGTACCCAAGCACATTCCACCACATTCACAAACTCAAATCATTCAGCACAGACTTATAAATGGAAAGCAAAGAAAATCATCAGACATAAAGTCACTTCATCTTTTCTTCAACAGTACACTAATCATAGAGGACAGAACAGGCGCTATATCAGTTTAAAAGAAAGTAAAAAAGGACATATATATGCCTGAGCCTGATTCTGTAAAGTTTTCAAGATTCACCAACAGAGAATGAAAAAGAAACAAAAACAAAAAGGCATGCTGCATGCCCCAGGAGAAGGAAGCAGTACAAACAAATCATTCTCTATGAATGATGAGCAGTAAAGAGGTGGTAACTGAAAAAAGAACATTCACCTCAGTAAATAAAGGAGAGCTCCGAATAAATGGGCAAATAGGCAATACCATAAAAGACTACACACATAGCTATATTCTTGTGCGTATCCCATGAAGCAAAAGCTCTCTATGCATAAACAAGCTATAATTTAACATGTGTACATCATATAGTATGTTTCAATCATTGTTAAAAAACGGAAGGGAAAATATGTAGCAGCGAATGAGGAGAGCTGGTACAATAGACAACATGTTCCCACAATGAAATTCAAATAGAGGTAAGGCACACAGACTACAGTAGGCAAAGTCAGTACAATACGACTTCGGCAAAAGCAACTAGAACATGGTGAAATGATGACCAACAGAATTATGAAATATATAGATGTCAGTAGTTCATAGAAATATGTTTCAGGAAGAATTTCAAAATGAAATTGACAGTGAAAGGAATTTTTATAAGTGACCACAGGTCATGTAGTGCCTATCTGAATTGTTTGGAGGCAGGTGACATACCAAACCCCGTTGCACCCACGAGGACAACCTAAATGTTAAGTTCACTTTTATTTGGTACAAGCCTTTTTAACCACTGAAATTAGAAATTGCTGTGGATACCACAACTTGGGTCAGCTCATTAGTTGTGTGTGCTTTTTCAACAGCTTGAACTCCCGAAATGATGCAGACCAATAGATACAAAGGGTGCATTATGTTTCCTAGTGTGGGAACTGGAAACTACAAAATTACTAATATACTATAGCAACAGTAATAGAAAGATCCAAACTCTAAGGCCAAACAGATTACAAGTAAATGACACACATAATATGTATCACTTTTCTGAAAGGATATAGAAGTCAGAATAGTGCCTCCAGGCACCCACAGTTCAATGGGTGACTACAGGAACCATGTAAATCTAGATTGCATCTTCATATATCTAAGGGCCAGTTAAGTGCTGTTTGCTATTCAAAATTGGTTAGACAAGTCAATGACATATTGACATGATTTATGGAATCAGCAAGCATTATAGACTTCAACAGTTCTGAGCCTTCAGTTGGCATCTTGGTGACTTAGTGATTAGCTTAGCCTCATAGCATTATAGACCTAAGAGGAACAACTAAAATTGCATCCCATCAAACCACAAAGCAAAAAATCATACACTATATCATCACCATATCTGGAGGTAACTTGCAAGGAGAATCACGATTGAGCGAAAAGGTAGTACCTTTCCCATGGTAAGCAAAGGAAAACCATCAGACACAATCACCAAACAGATTACTCCCATTTTCATAAATAGTCCATCTTTTATTTAACTATCCATTACTTAGTGAGCAGAGGTGGTCTCCCCGCCCTCAAAGCCAAGCCCATACAACACACCAGCATATTTATCGGTTATCCCATTGAAGTATGCTTCCTTGAGCTTCTTGAAGGAGAGCGCAGTCAGAAGTGAGTCAGACCCTGCCTGGTGGCAGATTCCAACCCGCGCAACATCGAGCAGCTCAGCGAGCTTGTTCAGCCCGCCGTGGAGGCTGTTGCAGAACCTCATCAAGTGCTTGATGTCGTATACCACTGGGAAGTATATCTTGATGAGGTCGAAGAATCCAGACATCGTGTCCGGCAGGTTGGTGCCGGTGAGCAGCTTGAGCAGGTACCCGAAATCGTAGCCGCTGTGGAAGGTCACCCAGCGCACGTCGGAGTTGAGGACGACGCCGGACGACATGAGCAGCTCAGCGAAGCGACGTGCGTCGGCTCCGTCCGCAGCATGGCGGGCGAAGTCGATCCCGCTGCGGCGGAGCAGATCGATGGAGTCCGCGGCGGCGACATCGGTCCGGGGGTCGAACCCGCGGAAGTTGAACTGCCAGGCGCAGGGGCGACCGCCTGGGCCGAGAGCCGGGAGCCCGCCGTGCTCGTCGGAGAAAGTAAGCCCGAGCTGGATGAGCTTGAGCATGTCGACGTTGGCCTTGAGCGTGGCGTAGTTGAACTCGGCGGCGGACTTGTAGGTCCCGAGCGGGCGGCATACCACGCCGGGGAACTCCGTGTCCATGGCGACATAAGGGTAGTCGTCGACAATCTCGCGGATCACGGCGAACTCCGCCTCGAGATTGTCCGCCCATACCTCGCGGATCTCCACCTGGTCTGGCTTCTCTGCAGCGGGCGTGGCCATCGGCTCTGGTACATCAAAGATTTGAGCTTTTTCCTCTCCTTTCCGGTCGCCGGAGGTCTTCCGGCAACAACGGCTAGGGTTCGCGTGGTTGACTCGGACAGGGAGCGGGATGGGCGGAGGCAAGCTATGGGGCCCACAGATCAGCAGCGATGGGTGGGGATCCCACCGTGGAGGGAAGGGGCGGTGGTGGGTGGGGGCTAGATCCGGCGAGGAGAGGGGAGCCCGATTGGGGAGAGGAGGAAGAAGAAGAGAGGAGACTCGATGAATGGGGAAAGCGGGTGCCGTGCGCCGCCGGGGCACGATTGGTGCCACGTGGCGGGGCCCGCCAGCATGATTGCCGGCCAGGCGTGCCGACGTGGTGGGCCGCGGTTGGGTCGCTGGCTGGTGGGGACCTGGCTCGTCAGCCCGTGTTTGGTGAAGTTTGCTTGAGGGATGCACGTCATTCAGGATGGAAACGGAACTGGCAGTAGTATCAATTTGGCTCCGTTCGATTGGATCAGGTATGTTTATCTTTTCTCTCACTTTTTTTTTCCCTTTCCCTTCTGCGCTATATATACACGCATTTGGTAAACCCTAATAATAACATGATCAATTCAAGTCAACATGCTCACGTATCACAGCATAAAATTATTGATCACCTATATGCAAACCGGTAAGAGAATAATAATTGCGAGCTTCAAAGCTTATTCAGGCATATATTGAGCTATTATATAGAGACGTAAGATCTTGGATGGTCTAAAACAGGAGGAGTCAACTTCCTTGATCGACCAGTCACTTGGGTGTAACAAATGAAATGCGACTATCTTGTCCAACAATTTAATTTTTGAAAATGCTAGACTAGCTATAACTTATTTGTTGAAAATTGTAATTCGATTCTACGTGAGTGCAGAATAAATTAGAATTCCAATTTGAATGAATATAAAATATTGCAATTGTGAAATAAAACCATTACTTATCATTGACAACTTATTATAACAGCTCCAACCGAGAGCATGACCACTTGTTTTTTTTTGTACAAAAAAGAAATGAAACTCTTGTTTGTTCAAACATCAGCTGTTTGGTGTTATACCAAACTAGTATTTATTTTAGAACCTCCCATCACTGTTCGTGGTTAGTAGAGTAGTACTTGAACACATACCATGAATTTTCAAGGAACATTTCATGATTGGTTGCAGTATAGCACGGAGCGTCCGGCTCGGCCGCACACCCGACCGGTTGACCGCGCCACCGGACCAGACACGCCTCTCCCTTCTCCAAAGTCCAAACACATCGGGTCCGGGCGTCCGACACCAACAACCCCGTCCCCTTCCTTCCCACCGATTGATTCGCTCGCCGCCCCGCCACGCCCCCTCCGCGCGCGCGAGATCCAGACGCCTCCGCCGCGCGCCGCCGGGACCTCTGTTTCCCCGACGCGACGAACCGCTAGGACGGCGCCGACGAGGAGGAAGAGGAGGCGGGAGCCATGGAGGCGTCATCCTGGGACGCCCTTCGCAAGCAGGTGACTGGCCCCGTCGAATCCCCACTCCCGCGTGCTCTCTTTCTCTACCGGCTTCCCTCTTCACTGGCTCTCTCTATCCTGCTCTCGCGGCTCCGTATCCGGGCAGGGCAGGCGGCTGTCTCCCTGGGATCTGGCGCTCACTGCTCCCGCGGTGCCGCGGGGATCCGTGCACGCGTAACTCATGAGGAACGGGTCTTGAGATTTTGGGGGAAGTCGCGCGGTTGGTCGTTGAACCCGTAGTCTATTCATGCCTTTATTAGCGCTTGCTCGAAGTAAACTAAACTGAATTGGGTTTAGTATTTTCAGTGCGATTACTTGTTTCATCGGCATTCCTTCTTATAGGGATCGTGTTGTAACTGTTCACTTGTACCGTCCCCCATTTGTCATTTCTTCCAAATTAGAGACCTAACATGGAGCAATGTGGTACTGATTCATCAACATACTGGATAAATTTGTTGGCCTGCTAAAATGATCCTGCTAGAAGACATGATTTTCTGTTGATTGTATATCTTCCTAGTGTAAGAGTGTTTTTTTTTTGGTTTACTTTTAATGACTATTTTGAAGCTCTAATTTGGGAAAGTTTACTTGTGGTAGCCTTTCTACGTACTACTATATTACTTTGTTGGAAGTATGAAACCTTGTTTTTTTTTCCTGGAAGTATGAAACCTTGTTTTGTGGGTTAACACTGCCAGTGCTACTCTATTCTGAAGAAACCAATGCATACCGTATCTACTACATTTGCTAAATTTGTCTATTTTATAATTTCATGGTGCTGTTGTCTGATCTGATTTTTCTATTGCGCGTAGTTATTTGTTTGTAAGGTTAACTTTGTTTCAAATGCTGTATTTCCCATTTCAGGCCAGGAGGCTCGAAGCTCAGTTAGATGACCAAATGAGTGCATACCGTAAATTGGTTTCTATGAAATCGGATGGTTCAGAGAATGATATCGAGTCTGATATAGAAAGATCGCTGAAGCAACTACAACAAGTAAATTCACAAATGCAGACATGGGTGTCATCAGGAGGTTCTGAAGTTCTTTCTCACACACTGACACGTCATATGGAGATTTTGCAAGACCTTACTCAGGTTCCAGTTGCCTCTTACACTAATTTTATTCTTAAGAATGCACCACGCGTAGACAGTTAGACTTCCATTCTGATACTATGATTGACTTCAATTATGATGCCATGATTTGCTTAATCCAATATAGGAATTCTATCGGCTTAAATCAAGCCTCAGAGTGAAGCAACAACATGCTTCCCTCCTTGACTTGAGAGATTTTGACAGAGCAAAGTTTGATGTCGAAGAGGCATCAGACTCAGCTGATCAAGCTCTTCTTAGGGAACAAGCTGCAATTAACAGGAGTACTGGACAGGTATGAGTACCCTCCTTTTTGGGCATTCTTCAATTGTGTTTGCTACCTCTTCTTGAGAAAACAATACAGAAAAACACGCCTTCTATAAAGCATAATATATGAGATCTCAAGCTTTTGTAATAGATTTGCGCTTAGCATCCTATTGGGAGATAATTTCATTTGCCAAAATCAAAGAAAAGACTTACTTTTCATAAATTCAAAGAACCACTAATTATGAGAATGCATCCTAACACACCTCAGAAAGTGATAGAAGTGGACCAACGCTGCCCAAAAAGTGCTACATTCCATGCCTTGCAAACCTATGATGACTGCTGCATAATTTTTGGTGAACTTGATTGACACCTTAATATGGTTGCTGGTGCTAAGGTCAGCTCCAGAAGAGCCGGACATGTTGAGTAATATTAGAGTGGAAGTCTTAGCTAGATAGGAGAGAGAACAATCTTTTCACACTGAGATGGAGGAGATAGTAGAGAGAAAATGACACTTATGGGCAGACCTTCATGTGCTGATCTTGCTCGCATCTCAAGGCGGCTGGCTCTTGGTTCTGTTGTGCCATTAAAGTGCCAGTGACTGGCAAATTTGGAGCCCCTAGAGCCATGTGAGCCAGATATGTGGTCGTAGAGCCGAACATGTTGATTAATATTGTTCTCATGTCGTGTCTCATACGCGTCCTGCATCACCTTGTTGCCTCCTCTATCCTCTTGTCTGCACATCCTTGCAGATGCGAGGCTGCCTCCCCTCGCTTCGCGACAGTCAGACATCAATGTAATAGACGAATGGCCTATTCAGGCCTCTTCAACCGTCATAGATATCTTGGCTATAAGGGCTGGACATATCCTCGGTGACAACCTTTTCTTGGTGCAGCAAGACAATCGCCTGCAAAAATAAGTTTTCTTCAATGCTTTTAAATGCCCAGCCTAGCTTAACAAAGCTAGATTTTTTTATTTTTTATTTTCCTAGAATCCAAATGCACGATCTTTTGTGAACTGAAGCATGTGAAAGATTTGTAGATTCAGACTAATTGTTAGTTTCCTTTCCCATTGTATTTTCTCAAGAAATGGCGACCTTTGATCAAGTAGTACTGGGTAATTATATGTTACTTAGTGCTCCTCGGCCATATTGAGAATACACATTATATACGGTTATAAGCTTAGTGTTATTCAATATTAGTTTTGTCAAAACTTTAGGTGATTTTTTTTTGTTTACGCCTAACAATTCTATTATTTAGCCTCCACAAAAGCCATGAAAGTGGTTATGTATCAGCATCTTCCTGCACATTTTCAGCACTCCAGCTAGTGTAGCTATGGTATCTGTAACTGTTGCCGGTTGGAAACGTCCTTAATATTTCAACAACAATGTTGATTCAAACATCACTTGGTTACTAGTTGTATGTCCGTGCATTGTCACGGATGAACAAAATCTTAACAAAAATGAATCTATAACAATATCTTCATTATAATTATCAAATATGGTTTTATAATGATACATGCTATAATATTGTTATATTTGCATTGTTCAAAATTTGATTCCTTGCATTGTTGCTATGAGTTCTATAAAATGAAGTTGGATTTTTTATTTTCTTAAACCTTTAAAACAAGCAAAAATGCCACTTCATTGTATCAACTCAGATATAACACAGCGTGAAAAATAGAGAAACAATATAGAAATAGAAGAAAAATACAATTAAAAACAAAGGATTGCAGAATAGACTTTAGATAGGGTGTACGGAAGTTTAAGTGTAATAAAAATCTACTTTATACATTTTCAATAATCAGCGAATTATCTCACATTTTATCTATTCACACATGGGTTTGATCGACAACATCAAGCATCCAACCAAAAAAAAGAGGAAATTTCCATTAAAAAAAAAGAGGTCACTTTGCAAGCGAGGCCCACTAAAACCATGATCTTATTCCAGCGCCACCCATCTTCATCCGGTCAAACTTCTCTCTCCGGCTTCCATCGATCCAGTTCCTTATCTCTGTTCTATCTTTCTCTCACGAATCGAGCCACACTCGAGTGGGGAGAGGTGCACGCGGCGCGACAGGGGAAGTAGTGGCATGGACCCACCTGTCGGCGTGGCCATCATAGTGAGGGACTGACCGCCAACCACCACGGACACTCACCAACTCGCGATTTTAAGAGGAGTAAGATATTTCAGTAGGAAAAGAAAAACAAACTAAAAATTTTAAAGCTCTATTTTCTCTGTATCGTTGTTCAGAAGTAAAGTGGTAAACAAGTTTATGGACATATCTGAAATAACTGGAACAAAATGGTGCATACAACAGCTCATTATTTGTGAATACGGCCTGCTTGTTGCCCGAAGAAAAGGATTGTTACATCTTTGAATGTAAGTTTCTAGTTGTGTGGCCATCAGAGGATGTAGGAAATTAATGAATTTTACCATGAACTGACAAGCGCAGAATAAACGAATGATGAAATAGATCTATGGACCTATTTTGACCAAATCCAAACTCTGTACTTCAAAACGTTCCACTTGCTCTTGAGTCTCGAATACCTTTTCAACATCACTGCTCTTATTGCTTACACTAGAAAGGGCAATTCATTTATGAGAATTCGCCAAGATAATGCACCCATTGGCTGTAGCACTAACGTATACTAGCTAATGTTTCATATCCAATGCTAAGTCAAACATGCTTCAGTGCTTCACCGTTGAAGCTATTGTTGGGGTTTAAATGACCCAAATATGACTTTTGTAGATCTGCCTAGTGAAAATGACCCATAGATTCAGCACACTTGGCTTACAGCTTCTATTAATATATTTTAGTCATAGTTTGTCGGTCAATGGATCTTAGGGTGCATTCATGTGCGACTAGTAGGAGTTCTAGCTCACATGAATTCTAGTCCTAGGAAGTCCAGGGGCTCCTGTTTGCAGATATTTGCTAGTACCTAGCCGACGAAAACATGTTGCACCACCCACTGGTGGAGGGCATAGGGGGGCTTCAACTTCAAACACCACTGCTGGCTGCCCTGGTTCAACATGGCAGTTTTGTTGATACCTTGTGCATTGCTGCAGGACCTACAATGCCCATAAACAATATTGAACAAGTATGGGTATCAGTAGGCAACAATGAACAAAATTTGTTAAAAACACAAACAGTTCCATGTATAAGACTGAAAAATGAGGCGATCAGGCGGCTACACTTTGAGTGTGATACGGAAAGGCTTGAGTGTTATTTAGAGATTGTGACAACAACAAAGCCTTTTAATCCCAAGCAAGTTGGATGGGCTAGAGATGAAACCCACAATCAAGTGTTATTGAGATATTGCTTGCAGAAAATGGGAATTGGCTGTATACGAACATAAGAGATTTTGTTCGCTTCAATTAATGATTCCGCTAGTCTGTAATTTCTTATTCTGCTCCAGCCATCTCTTTTACCGTCTCAAACTGCAACCAGTCTGCAATTTCTAAGTGAGCATGATGGTTGAAACTTGCAATCAAATTATATACTGACCCAGGGACTACAGTACACAGCTCAGCTTTAAATTATCCCGTTTTGCTTTGTTTCTGTGTTTATGTCTAGTTTTCATCCGATAGTTCACCTGTTACCTGAAAACCCTTGAATTCATGCTTCTAGGAAAGCCTTGTGTTTTACCACTTTATCTAGAATACCATTTTACAGCTTTGGAAGATGATGATGTTAATCATTTGGATTCCTGAAAAAAAGTTACTTTGAATGATGACAGATGGATAACGTGATATCACAAGCTCAAGCAACACTCGGTGCTCTCATGACTCAGCGATCCACATTTGGTGGCATTACCACGAAGATAAGCAACGTTAGCAGCCGGCTGCCTTCGGTACGTATGAAAGGAATTCCCGTATCAAATACGCAATGAGCAAGTAGCCATTCCATGCATTCATGTAACGTAAACCTGACAGCTTTGCTCTCAACCTGACAGATCAACCACGTCCTCGCGTCCATCAGGAGAAAGAAATCAATGGACACCATCATTCTTTCACTCGTGGCGTCGGTCTGCGCGTTCCTTATTTTCATTTACTGGCTGTCAAAGTAGGTTTTCTGGGCAGGGCAAAGGTGATGCATACAGTGTTGTAAGTTTGGGATCACACAACCGAGTACAGATAATCACGATTAGTGTTTGTACAATATTGGTTGATTCAATGTTATTGCGATTCCGTCGTGCTGTAGCCACCATGCCTCCAGCTGTGTTCAGCACCGAGTCTGAACTGAATCTATACGTGGTGTACGTCGGCTTTGCTTAGTTTCCAATGGTTCGTGGAATGAATGGAACTGCTTCGAGATCTCAGCTGCAGAGGATGATTGGTGAGAGAGGGTCGCTCGGAACGTGGAGGTGCTCGCAAGAGGCCAAAACCGGATTGGAGCAACATGCGATTAGACTCGTCGGCGGCCGGCATTTCCGGCGCCAGCGGGGAGACGCGCCACATGCGGTGTGGCCCCGGTGCCATCCCATCCGGCCGTGCGCTTTGGGTTGGGGGAGCAGAGCAAGCGCACGCACGCGGGTTTCCACGAGCGGGCGCCCACAGCAAACTGTGTGGTGGATTGGAGCTAAACTGAGCGCTCACGACGGCTGCAAGTCATCCGTTCCGTCGCCGGCGTCCGGTCACGGCCCCACCCTTTAATGACGGGCATCACGCGTATCTTCCTCGATACTGTCAACACGTGCTCCACCAAACCGGGTACTGTAGCAGCAACGCTCCGTTTACGGACCATGACAGTGCTTTTTCAGTGTTTCTGTAGCTACCGTGGTCGTCAGAGGCCAGCTCAGAGCCGGTGATCATCCATCATCTCCGTCACTGTTTGCTTCAGCCACAAGATCGGATCGGCGCATCGAGCACACGCGTTCCGCACGCCGTGGCACAGAGGCCGCCTCGTTGTGGCGCTCAGATGATGATGCAAGGGAGGCTGAATTTGGACCGGTTGCTTCAGTAACAACCATGGTCCTTCCTTCCTAATCCCAGGCAATTACCTGCATCTACAACCGCAACGACAGCGCCCGATCCGGGTCAACCATTGCGGGCTGCTCATTGAGGACAAGTTTCCGTGCGATGGCGCCGTGAGATGACGCGCAGCAGTTGCCGTAAACAATGCGTACTAGATCGTCATATAAATGCGGGCATGAGCTACTCCTTCGGTCCACAAATGTTAGCATTTGTTAACTTTTAGACATCATTTTTTATCATTTATCTTATTAAAAAAATTATAAGAATATAAAAATAAAAAAGATAAATTTAAAATATATCTAATAATAAAGGATATTATAGTAAAATTATTATTATTATTACTAAAATTTTAAATAAGACAAATAGTTAAACATAATATCCGAAAGTCAATAAATACTAACTTTTGTGGACAGAGGGACTAATGTGGAAACCGGAGAACCAATCGCGGATACGCCCCTGGGTCCTCGGTCAAAGAGCGAAGAGCGGTTCGCCGTTGCGTAGAGTGGTTTGCACTACTGGTGTATTCCTTCTTTGCAAGGCTCTCTCACTCGTCAGTCTCGTCGTCACCCGGAGCTCATTGCAGATGTGGAAATCTCAAGTAGACCATCAGGGCAAGTTTCCCTACTCGGTAATGAGTCTGAATTTCGACTATTTTTAGTTAAAAGAAACGGATATCTTCTACATTTCGTTCCATTGACAGTGAAAGCATCACTTGGCTTTTCGAAGAGGAAAGGAATCCGGTATCTATCTCTTCAAATATGAGACATCAATATTTCATCCAGCCCTCTACAAACTTCAGTCTCTCTCAACAAACTCTTTTTGCAACTAGATAATGGTCGACATCAGCTCAACGTCGGGTCTTCACAGCACAACAGAACGCATGAAAACCAGGTGCAATTTCCACAAAAGCAAGTGGGGCGCAATTCATCATTCTATTTAAATTGACAACAATACAGCCCCAACCTCCACTAGGAGATCATTTTCAAAAGGCACCACTCGTCCATTGTTAATGCCCCGTGACAGCCTACCAAGAATCGCACACGCCATACATATTAGCAAATTGTTTTGCTATGGATCACTCATGAACATCCTCCACTGAATTGTCATAGTTTAAGCAGGCCTTAACCACCAGCCATTCCCCACTGAATTGTCATAGTACAAAGCACGGCTTAACCACCAGCATCAAGTAGTACTTAGCAAGAGAACAACTGACAGACACGGCTCCAGCGGCGCACCAGCATGTGAACGTCGCAATCTAAACAACCCAGATCTTGTCATCTATCAGCTCATGATTGGGGATTACATTTGCAGTTGCCAATAATAGCCGAACAATCTAATCTTTCTAGCAAGCGGTAAAAAGGACACGGGAACCGAAGCGTAGCAACAAGTTATTCTAACAGAAGAGATCTAGTCACTTAGCCACTAACATTAGATCTGATCACTCACAACTACTAGGAGTATATACTACGATGCAATTCAAAGTCGTACCTAATGAAGCAAACAAACCAATGATTTGTAAGTAGAATTTAGCGATTTTGACACCTAAAAACAATATGGAGAGACCACGGACCAGGAAATGTTTTCTCTAGCTGCTGATTTGTTTGGTGACCAATGTGGTTGTAAAAAATGGTTTGGTCAGTCCATCACTCCTCAAAACTGCACAAAAACATTGCTGGGTGAACAACTGCAACTTACAACAATTGGAAGAGAGAAATCAATCCCCACTGAATCGAGAACGAATTGTCAATCGAAACAATGCCGGCGAGCTGGTTTCACCGCCGGCGAATAGCACTAGTTCTTCCAGGCGTAGACGAGAAGAGAGAAGCCGTCGCCGCTCTGCAGCTCGGCCTCCTCGGGGCTCGCCCAGTCCATGACCGTCGAGCCACTTGCAAACGACGCGGAGGAGGACGCCACGGACGCCGAGGACGAGGAGCTCTCCTTGGCGAGCCTGCGCCCCTGCCGCCTCTTCCTCCGGTGCTCGCCATTGCTGCTGCTCTCGCTCCAGTCCCCTCTCGCCCACCTACCAACGTATCCCGCCCAGCCATTGGCTCCTCTCCCGCCGGCCTTGTCGAGCGGCTCCTTCTCCTTAGCCTCAGCCGCATCATGCTCATCGCCGGCGCTGCCGTTGCCGAGCTCGAATCGGAAAACGAACACGGCGTGAGCCGGTGTGAGAGGCGCCGCGGCGAGGTCCAGCGACGTGGCGGCGGCAGCGGCGTCGGGGGGCGACGACGACGCCTCGCGCGACGGGAAGAGCCAGTTGTGGAGGTCCCAGGAGACGAGGACCCGGTCACCGCCGCCGAGGTCCACCTTCTCGCTGCCGCGGAACTTCCACCGCAGGCGGCGCACGTGGAGCACGCGCTCGCCGTCGACGGAGACGGACATGCCGACCTCGGCCCTGCCATCCCGCTCCCTCTCCTTGCCGTTGTTACCATTCCCCTGCCGATCTCGGTCGCGGGACACGAGATCCACCGAGATCTCCCGCGCCTTGCCGCGGACGACGACGCAGGTCCGGTGCCCGCGCCCGCCGCCGTTGCCGGCGTCGCGCATGGACACGTGCTCCCGCCGCGAGACGAGGACGGGGCCCGGGCCGGGCGGGCGGCGGGCCTTCGTCTTCCGGTAGGCTTCGTCCGCCATGTCTCCCGCCACGACCGCCATCTCGCCGTCCACCACGACGGCGACGAAGTAGCCCGAAGAGGGCTCGGGGGACCCCGACGGCGGGAACCGCGCGCGGGAGAGGTCCCACGTGAGGTCCACGCGGCGGTCGCCCACGCGGAACCGCTTCGACCCGCGCCGCCGCCAGAGGAGCCACGGACGCACGCGCACGGCCACCGTCGCATCCTCGTCCACCTCGTCGTCGTCCATCTCCCCGTCGTCGTAATCGGACGCGGAAGGGGAGCGGGACGACGAGGGCGGCGCGGAGACGCGGAGCACGGCGCGGAGGCTGAGCCCGAGCGCGGCGCGGGACCAGGACAGCGCCGCCAGGCCGAGGCGCGTCTCGTAGACCGAGGTGGCCAGGCTGGTCCCGGCCACACCGGACCCGGATCCCGACGACGCCCCGCCGCCGCCGGGCGGCGCCGCCGCGCGGAAGCAGGCCGGTATCGCGTCGGGCATCGCTTTGAGTTGAAATGAACCGCAACGAAGACCACGAGATTTTAGGCTGAAAAATGCAAGAAAAAACGCAGGCGTTTGGCGTTTGGGTGCGGTTATTAGACTTCCTTTGGACCCGGGCGCGAGGCGGGAGGGCTTACATATAAACTCTGACGCGGTGGGGCGCTCGCGGCGAGTGGGCCCGGCACGCGTTGGCTGAGTTGTGGGCTCCGGTGCGTTGCACTGGAACCAGCTGGGGTGCGACCGCGACACCTGCGGTGCGACCACCGGCGCTAGCTGCGGCTTGGACCGTGCCCGAACGTTATCTCGTGGGTTTTCCCAGCTCGTTCTTGGCAGTTGCTTTTTATTATTTTTGGCTTAAAAAAAAGCAGTGTTCATATTACTTAGTCAAGTGTGCTATGTTCAAAACGTTGTTCCACAATCGTTGGTGCCATCGATCAAAGTTGATTGCACTCTTCACTTCTGTAATCAGTTTTTCTTTTGTATGAAACGAAAAACTTGTGAGGCGGATTGCACTTTAACTTACAATGATAATGTGAGGAACAACACAACAATCTGGACACTAAAACTTTATTTTAAAGATTACATTTTTATGTGGTATATTAAAAAAAAAGATGATGCTACCAAAGGATAATTTGAGTAGGCGAAACTAGAATGGTTGCAAGCTCTGCATCTTTTGTTGTAATCACGAAACAATTTAACACCTTTTTTTTTTATTGTCATTATGCTAAGTTCTTATGAAGAGGGCATAATTCTCTTTTGGTATTGATGCTCTTACTAGTATATACCATATCTTTAATAATTGACTACTACATAAATGATCTTAACTTAAGAAGATTCTTTTAGTTGGTGTTTCTGCTCTTTTTTAGTCCACATGACTTAGAAGGAATGATATTGTTTTTAATAAATCACCAATGAAAATTTATATGTAGGTACTCTATAGAGGAATATAATGGCTTTGCTATTGGCTGCATCTACAAAAGTATAAGGAGGACACCACGATGATGAAGAACGCATGACAATCTCTGGAGACAACGATTATGCTTATTGTCGTCAATCAAGAATGAAGATTTAGCAATTTTCATAGTCTAAAAAAATGAAATAAAACCACTCAAGTAGCTAGAGTACAAATTTAAAATTTAAAAATGACTAAAACATCATATGAATTTTCTTCAGGATTTCATGTGAAAATAGCACAATAGTCTTTTAAGAGATGAGCGCATCATCTTTAGCAACTTGGAGAAGAGTTTGAATATTTTATTTGCAAAAAAAAAAAGAATTTGAATATTTTATCTCTTAGACAAACAACACCCTATGGAAGTCAACTCTAAAGAAATAAAATTAAAAGTGAACTTAGCTACGAACATCACTATAATATTTAAAATAGGAATACTTAAAGTATGTTATAGTGATTACAAAAGTCATTCTTGACGTGAAGGTAATAAAACACATTTACTACCACAGTCATTTTTATAAAACAGAATACTAAAAAAATCACCAATGTATTTGTTCACATTTTTTAAATACATAATAATGGAATGAATTGATATGACATCTTTAAATTTCATCTAAAAGAAAGTTATGACTTAAAATTATATACCTCACTGAACTAATCCACCGATCAATTCAAAATACATAACACATTCGAAGTCAAGTTTGTTATATAAGTGTTTTCTTTTGAAATATCTTTGTCACACATGTTATTGTCATGGGGTAAAGTTTATTATATAAGTAGTGAGGAGTGAGAATAAAAATGTAATTTGGGCGAGAATGTAAAGAGGTCATGCAGCGGGTGTATATCATCTACAGTAAACTATTACTACAGTGATTTGGGTCTAATACAACAAATCAATGCACGGTACCGCATTGGTGTCTCCACTAGTATGTATTGTTTGACTTGTAATTGTAGCAATAAATCCCATCTATTGATTTTCAATGAGATTGCTGGAGCTATGTCGTCCTAATGCAGTGGATTATACATCCTCTGCATTCATAAACCCAATGCAGAGGATCTCAACCTGTTTTTTTCTTACAAAAGTTTGAGATCAAGTTCAAAGATCATGCTACATATATGATATCATTTTTAAAATACTCCTATTTATATAATGCATCTAAAATGTGAGATTTCAAGTTAACTATGAAACACAAGACACAAATTGTCAAACAAAAGCTAAAAGTACATATAAGTGAAAAATTAAGAAAATTCTCCTACAACATAACAATTCACAATTATTCCTAAGCAATTTATCATTTTATTCAAGGGACATACTTTTAAAAATAAATTATAGTAGCTATGTTGGTAGCCTGTCAATGAATTCAGACATCTAACACAACATTCAATCAAGCATTTGGTAATATAAATCTCTTATTTGTTGCTTCACAAAATTCAGAATTCAAAATATTCTCTCAAATTCTTGGTGCCTAAATTTTACTAGAAAAGGCTTGGTGTCTAAATAAATTAGATCATAAGGGAACACACAACAAAAGAGTTGAAGTCACTGAGAAATGAAGAAAAGCTCTCCTTACCACACACTCTTATAGGGTGAGATGAGGTAAATTGTCTTCTACAGTTGGATATTTTCTTGAGTATTCTAACTATACAAAGAGGTAAAGCGCAGGTATTATCACCTATTTACATATATTACAAGCACATTATTGTAGGTCGCCATGTGCTACACAATCGTCAATCTTCTGCCTAGTCATATACATATCCTCTCGGGGGCATTTGACACATATGTCATTTTTCAAAAACCGGGTTAATATACTCCCTAACATATTTTTTCTTAGGCGTATCCAATAACGAAGTGCGCAAGTGAGTATTACGATATACTCGTCCGTTCTCGAAATATTGTCGTTCCGACCAAAGAATATGACTTGCGATTAGTACAAATTGGCTGTCGGAAACGACAATATTTCCAGAACGGAGGAGTATAGTAATTAGTACCAAGAAAAATTAGTAGCACGAAGGATGCATGAAATCAATGTTTGATAAGTCCCGGCGACAGAATTGAGCAAGTTTTAAACTCGCTTTGTTAAAAGAAGCGAATGAATTGGATTTGAAGAATACATATTATGTAGGCACAAATGCGTAATTATGACCCAATTTTAGTACACACATATTTATACCTACTGAATTTATGGCAACAATTTTAGTATACACATATTTTAGTATACACTTTGTTTTCTCCAGAGGGCACTACTACGCTGTGGCGTGAACTTTGCGCACCTACTACTTCGTCCTCGCATCATCGTTTGAGCGACCACCAGTACACCATCTTTTGAGAAACCACGCCTTTCTGCTTACGACGATACCCATCATGAGGTTCGGCCTAATCATGCATGGTCATGGGAGCAGTGCTGTAAAAGTGGTCAGCCCGAACCTCGATTTGTTCGTGTTAGATACTCCTCGTGCAACCAAGTAGATTACATGTCGGTCGTCGCGTTTTACATGATCAGACCAAGACGGGAGCAGCCGAATCAGGTTCTCAACCGAGGGTACATAAACTAAGACGAAGCGCCGGAGCCGGACCGGGAAAAAAGTTGGGGACGGGGGCGACGCGGGCGCGGAGAACAAGCGAGCACGCAGTACTGCTCCACTTCCACTACGACAGTTAGCGCCAATTGGCACGCGCGCGTGCGTTAGTAGAACACGTGAGGAGTTGATTAATTCTTCGTCGCCGTGGACCGGACCAGATCGTCAGCCGGACCCGCGGCACAGGTAAGACCGGGACGAGCAGCGAGGAACGGTCAAATTAAGCTGGCACGCGATATGCTTTGGGCCTTTTCGAGGAGCCCCGTGTCCAACAAGGTGGCTCATCAGACATTGCAATTGTAGTACTAGTAGTAGATGACCATCCACCAGCGATCGGTTCATCACACGCCGACAATAGGACTCGCGTCCAGCGGCCAGAGGACAGGGCTTGGCGTTCCTGCTCGTTTCTTGGTCCGTTCTGGACGGCGTTGTATGCACGAGCGGATAAGCGAAACCCATCCAATCCAATCCAATCCAATCCAACGATGCATGGACCGTGGGCGGATGCACGCGCGCGTCGTATTGCCCATTCTATTTGCTTGCCGGCGGCGCCCAGTGCGCGTGGAGGAAACCGGGTGGTCCGGTCCGGGGTCAACCGCCCGGCGGCGCGAGGACGATGAGGACCAACGATGCAGCAGCAGCGGGTTGATGCTAGTTTACCCGCCGGTTTGTTTGTCGTTTTGAGTTCGATTGGTTGCACTTGCATGGGTAGCATGTGTCTCATTGTATCGCGAGCCCCGGCGACGACGACTTGGACCGCCCGGAGTTCTTCTCACGGATTGGATTGGGAGTCCGGCGGCCGCGTGCGCAGATGCCCCTGTTCAACGGCTCTCTCCTCTCGACCCCTGCTGCTGCTCTGCTCAGTTACAAGCTGACTGACGACCAGTAGTACCTTTTTTTCAAGTGCGATGCACCGGTGCAGAGCAAGAGCACCCATCCAACAACAAAGCCGTGGTGGCAAAAGTACAGCCTGCCAGGCTGTGACCGAGCGGCCGTGCGATCGACCCATCCATCCCCAATTCCCAAATTCCCAACCCGTCATCGCACTGTGGCGCGACAAAGAGCCCCGCGACACGATGCCATGCCACCGTCAAACACGCCATGATCGCCGACAGCCGACGGCACGCCTCGAGGCCTTTTCGACCAGCCGGCAAGACCGTCAACGCCCGGAGGCTGGCTGGCTGGGTGCTCCGCTCGCTGCTGTTCCTATTCCTGGCCCCAGACGGCGGCGCGCGAGCCAGCAGCCGTCGTGCGTGCCAGGGGTCAGAGCGCGACGCCAACTGAGTCGAGCCGGTGGATGGAAAGCGAAAGTCCCGGTCCAGCTGATCCACGCCGGAACTCGACTAGTAGTATGCTTGGCTCTGGGAATATCACTGCAACTGCCGCCACATTTCCCTCTGGGGTCAGCAAAAGCGCCAGTTCTTCGATGTCGGCCGGATCTAGTAGTAAATTTGCTTGGGACACCGATTTCGCCCTTGTCAACCCTGTCATCACTCAACGCCAGACTTGTCAACGCGTAAGCGAGGGAAACTACGAAAAGACCATAAGACTAGCAATCAGCAAGCTACCCATTTGTGTGATATTTCCACCATCCACCTTTTCTTTAGACTCTTAAGCTTGCTCCAGTTCATTCAGAAATACTGTAAGACCAAACACAACTATGTGATGGCTCAGTTATGACATTTGGGGTTTCTGGAACAAGATCAGGCTGTGAAACTACTGTTTCAGAAACAAGGAACGGTCGAGTACCGAGAACTGAACCCTCTGAATCCAATAAAATTGCACCACCTAACCTGTTTCTGAAGGGAAAATTTGACCGTGGCATGCACAATCTGAATGTTTCTATGGCCATCTCGTGCACAGGTTGACCATGTTATCATGTTTATGTGGAAGCATCTAAATCCATCAGACAAAAATAAAAAGTCCCTCCATTGACAAGTTGTTGTCGTTAGGACAACAACTCTAGTTCATTTTGAACCAAAATTCTTGTCCTAACGACAACAATTTAAAAATAGAGGGAGTAATCATTATGAAGAAAACATTGAACTGAAATTGAAACCCCTGCAAATGTTGTAAATCCATATACCACTGTTGATCCAGAATACAACATTAGTTAGACAACTAAAAGTTAACGATAAGGTGCTACCACATAGGTACGGTCCAAACATCCAGAAGCCTGCCCATAAGCATCATTGACCAGAGCAGAAAACCCATCTTACAACGGCAAGATATGTACAAACAACAGCTAAAAGCAGTAACAAGGGCGACTGACAACAGCTCTATTTGGAACGCATCTGAAGATTACTTGACATGCCCGTAGTGAGCGAGTAACCACATTGCCCCTCGAGCAGCCTGTTCTTGTGCAGCTTTCTTCTGGCATTTTGGGTCACTGAAGCACTCCAAGACAGTATTGATGATTCCCTCCATATGGACAGACACCTTGCACCTGAATCTGCAACAACAGGTTTCACATACACGGTTATTTCCATTTCTAGTCCCAGTGACGAGTATAATATCATCTTGAAATAAGCAACTAACAACTGTACTGACTGATAATGGTTAAAGGGTAACGAAAAAATGGGTCAGCTAATGCAGGAACACCCAAGCCTGACAATTTAACTTCCACCTTATGCATCTGTCAAACTTCTCAAAGAAACCTTTTTTCTCGTTCCTAAATATGCACCATGCTGAACATGAGCTGCTGGTTGTTCCTGAACATGAACATACTTCTTTTCTTTTACCCTTCTTTAGTATATGCAAGTAAAAGCACAGGTTTTGCCAGCTAAGGGCAGAGCATGATAGGTGTTGGATTCTGTTGACATGGCCCAATCTATTTCTTATGATAAGATACAAAATAATAGCCTTGTAAGTCGACCACACAACCAAAACATTTGGACTTGTGTATGTGAAGTTAGCAGCTAAGGTATTTTTCAACCATTCAATGCCATTGTCTATTAGATATCTCCATATCAGGTGACAGAAATGTTGCTAATCTCTCAGCCACCTTTTTTAGTCATTGGATATTGATCCAACCACCTGGATTTTTCATTCACTTGTGCAAAAAAAATGTTCTGTGAAAAAACAAAAATGTTTCACGTAGTAACTAATTGTTCCAGCAGTATAGTTCCATTGTTCCAACAGTATATTTTCATTGTTCTAAAAATGTTACCAAACCAAATGCAAAATTTCAATTAACTGAAAATTAGCAAATCTGTTATCACATTCCTATATTACCATTATACTCCATCTGTCCCAAAATAACTGTCAGTTTTGACCTAGTTAAAGTCAAACTATCTCAAATTTGATTAAGTTTATAGAAAAAAATATTAATATTTAGGATATCAAATTAGTATCATTAGATTCATCATATAATCTATTTACATAATGTATTTATTTTATATCATATCATAGATATTAAAGATTTTATCAATGAAATTGGTTAAACTTAAACTTACTTTGATTTTGACAGATCAAATGCAACATTTGAACTAGGACAGATGGAGCAATATCTGTCAACGATAATGAAAACAAAAGTATCTAATGCTGCTATGCACAATATTACAAAACATATTTCAAAAAAAAAAAAAAACTACTGAATGATATAATGCACAACAGATTGGAAGTGAACTAAATTTGATATTCACCACTTAACATGAAAACTTACAGTTTATTATGTGGAGGTCCTTGTTCTTCAAAGTCGTATGATGGTTCTTTCCATCCATTTGCACTACAGATTTTTGGCAGTCTTGACTTAGCTGTTTCATCACCTGCAAAACCTATGAATTTCAGCAAAATAATACCTTACAAAGAAGAAGCAAGAACTCTAATGCTTATGCACTCTTTTTACTTTCTAGCCAATGTCATAGCTTCCTGGTTAACTTTCAAAAGGGAAACAAACTAGTGCACAAAATACCATAAACGGTTTCCTGGTTAACTTTCATAAAAAGAAAGCCCCATCATATCAAATGCCATGGTATCAGATTAGTCTAGGATCTAATCACCTGTAAAAAATGTTTCATGAGCATGATCCTTTATGCAACCATTCGCGTAACCATTGCTCTGTACTGCAGATTTAGTGAGCCTATTCATAGGATCCTTGCCAGCAGAAACTTTGTGGAAAAGAACATCAGGCACTTTGTTTCCAGTGTCAGATACTTCGACTCCCTGTTGTGGTTGGACAATGGACACAGAAAATTTAGTCCTTTTGCACTCGACTAACAAATCCTACAGGAGAAAACATTGGCACCATCAGAATACAGATCCATAGATTTGATCTCCAGAGAGAAAAGAGAAATTCTAGCATGCTGCTGTGTAATATTGAAAAGGAATAGGGGGAGAAAGTGTGTTCAGGAGATCTGCCATCATTTTACCTTCCTTTCTTTTAACTCCATTCCTTCCTCTGATGTGTTGACCAGCACGGCACTGGATTTAGTGTCCATGGAGGCACAGCCACTAAAGATAAGAGAAAGTTGCCCTACAAAACAAGTAACAAATAATAGTTGCACTAACGCAGTCAGCCATTCACGCTATGTACAGATTAAAACCAATATCTGCTCCTTTTTTGACAAAATATAGCACTTGAGTTGCTCAACGATTACTGATAGCAGCGAATACCAAATAAAATTGCACAAGTAACTGAGAAATGACGCTGCACTAACACATTCTGCCCTTTAATCTGCCAAGATTGAATAGTTTAAGTGTAAGCTGCATTGAACAAGATGCAGTGTCAATCCAGCGTGCAATTATTCAGTTCCTTCAAAGTTCAAACCCCATATCTAGCCCCATTTTTTCCGTACTAGAAGTAATCAAGCTGTTAGCTCGTTGTCAACTAAGCACAAGCAGATGTGTGTATTGAACAATATACTGCGCCATTTGCAAGATAGTGATGATGAAACATATATAGCAGAAAGGAGGGAAATAAATGTGCCCAGAACAGGATTACACTCATGATCTTTCTCTAAACAGAAAACAATCGATCTTAAGCACAATCTAGCAAGAACAAGTCCAATCCTAGAACAATACCGACGAAATAGTACAGCAATCTGTCAAAACGAGGTCGGGTAACCTACCAACAAAAGGAGATAAAAATGCCGAGTTCGGATGGGTGGATCTCCAATCCAAGCAGAGGGCGGCAGGGGACGCCACTCTGCGCGAATGGACTCGGTGGAAGGATCGATGTGTCGAGCCGCCGGCGGAGGATAATTGCGCGGGGGCGATGGAATGGGGAGCGGAGGGGGCGACTGGTGAGCCACGGTCCCGACTCCCCGAGTCGAGATGCCTCGCTTCTTGCACTCGGGGGCCCTTGCTTTTGTGGCAGCGCGCGGGCGGCCCAATCCAGCCCAGCAGTGGCAGCCACGTGACTCGCTTTTGTTTTTTGACTAGTTACAATGCCCGGGCGTGTGCGGATAATTCTGAATGTAATATCATAGTTAGTATAACAGTTAAAATAGTGTGTGTAAAAATATTATTTTAAAATTTATTAAAAATTTATCTTTATATTGTCCGCTTTAGAATGATGTGATATATCGATTAAATCAATATATTAAAATAGGATGTAATATTTTTCTATAACAAAAAATAATAAGATAAGATTCATACATTATTTAAATCAAATGATATGATAATAAAACAAATGATATAATACATTCTAAAAGAAACATAAACATCTGTGTTGCCACCATATTTATTTATTTTAAGTTTTGACATATTTTAAACAAAATAAATCCTATACAATATGTGATCCAATAAAAATCTCATCAATGACAAAACCATAAAACAAATAAACATGTTTACAAATGGTAATTTTATAAAATTGATTCTACGGTATCCTATCAACACTCCGCTGGCACATGAACTGAAGGGTAAGACAAGTCTCAAGCTTTTCTTCGAAGCACATATTTGTTAGAATTTTGCTCAAGATTGATAATGATAAAAACCATATTTGTCTCATAGTGTTTTAGTCATAATAATTAAAATATAATTCATGAGATTTGTTACCGCTTTGAGTCACCACTTTGAGTCATAATAATTAAAACATGATAACGACTCAAGATTGCTAATTTTAAGCCCACTGAAAGTGTAGACAACTTTCAGTCATCGCTTTGAGTCATGAAATTTGGATTCAACGGTTTATTATTATTATACACATAATTTTATAAAAAAAAATCAAAACATAAAATAACAAACCATTGACTGAAAGATTTTAGTCAATTGAAGGCTAAAAAATATGTAAAACATATAATACAAATAAAATAAGAAAAAATAATACCTTTTCCGATACCTTTATGATTTCTCCATGATCCTTTTACATTGTAACAGTATTGATGCACGTGTTGTATATACGAATTATCGAATGTGGATTTAAAATAAAGACAGTGAAAATTCTCTGGTAAATGAAATATACTAAAAGTATCGACATCACTCGTTTCAAACAACTGTTATAGCAAATTTAGACGAAAACATCCAAAATCATATTTACAAATCCCAATGTATATTTTTTTTTAAAAAAACACATGGGCATCTATCTAAATTTGCACCTAACACTTCAATTTCATTATGTGTGTATCATAAAAAATAAAAAATCAACCACTCACCATTTTTTAGAATTCAAAAGTTTCCTAAATAAATTAAACTTGAATTAGAGAAAAAGAATTCAAAATAAAGATGGTGTTTAAGTGTTTTACTTTTTTAAAATTTATTCAAATTTATGATGTTTAATTCCCTATTTCACATGAGGTTCACCGGGATACATTGATCCTCTGTTAAAAAGTTGTGAACCCCAGGAGCACGAGTCTCGCCCTGGTCGCCTGCTCTACCATGGCAATCCCGCTCGCTCCATAAGCCAACTGATGGACAACATGCAAGATCGGCAGAACACAACAGCGCTCAGTGTCCAAGACCTAGTTAGATCGGGTCGAGTACCTGGTCGATGACAATGCGCCAAGCCAGGGACAGCGCTCACTGTCCAAGCTTTGACCGCCACCAGGCTATCTGCAAAAACACACAATCCTGTAGCTTCTAAGCGGTAGCAACCACAAGTCATCATGAAAGCCATAGATGGCTTGAAAATTGAAATATTTAGAGAAACTTCACCAGTGGACACACGAAGTTATCGCCCTATGTTAAATGCATTTAGGCATCACATCAATGATTTTTCGGAAACCAATCGCCTGCTGTCTATCGTGAAGAGTTAAGAAAAGAGAGTATTCAATCATGGGAAGGCAAGGAATGAAACCTTGTTTTGTCTGACAACATGAAGGCTGAAGTAAAGGAAAGGTTAACCACGAAAATTGGTCAAGGAAAACCTTGTTTGGTTCACTGTAATGGAATACATTTATGAGGAAGGCTATTAGATTTACACCATGCTATAAATCAATATTAAAAACTTCGAATAATATATAATATAATAAAGGACATAGTAAATTATTTAGAACGAAAATCAGGAACCAATTATCTATGTACTATGAAAGAGGATACGTAGGGGCTAGAAATTAACGCATGATGTGTTTAAGGAAGTACTAATACATGGGTATAGGTGTAGGTGAAGAACTCATCGGTGAGAAAAAAAAAGTGGAAGATTCTGATTCAACTCCAAATACGTAAACTTTCCTATATCGGCTAGAAATTTGTTAGATAAGCCTACCACTTAATCCGTATGAGTAATTTAGACATTGATTTAGAGCTAGAGGACTGCTTGGTGACATATGTTTAAAGTTTATTATTCGAGATATGAGGTATGCGACGTGCATGTTCGGATATTTTATACACATAATATATTCAAGATTATTTATATGACATCAAGAATGACAAAACATCAACAAATTTATGTGGTACACAAGTTTATAAGATTAAGACTATATTTTGGTCATCTCTTATTTGACAAATTTCTTTTTTTAACATATATTGTTTCTTTACTCTCATTGTTTCCTTTCATCCTTAACTTCGAGTAATCATGAGTGACCCAAGAATAGAAATAATCCTTATTGATCACGATCGACTCAAATGGAAGATACTTCCTATAAAATCATTGTTTGGCCCATGTATCATCCTTGAGTAGTTTTCTCTTTCCATGGCCCATATTTTTAGAAACAATAAATATTTTATTCTCCTAAAATTACATATTATTGGTGAAATTAAGGATTATATTAAGTGAATCTAGAATATCTTAAGTGAAGTACATATGATTATAATTTACAAGGAACCAATGTAACAAGAGACAATTCCCTCTGTGCCATTGACATTTTACTCGATTCCTTACTTGTCATGGAAATATTTTAAGTTCCTTATTTGCCATCCATATAATTTCATGATTCCTCTAGTGCCATTTTCATTAATTTATCCCTCTAAATAGTGTTAAATGACACATGCAAATATGAAATTGCTTGTAGAATAACACACATGTTATTTGCAGAAGATCATTACATGCAATTTATCAAATAAAACAAAGGCAAAATAAAGATGTCAGTACACATATTAGAAATAAAATGTGATAATATTGTTCCCAAAAAGCAGAAAAAATAGTAGTATGCCATCTCCTACTATAATATCCAAAACCCGACATATTTCAGTGACAGAAAGGAACAAAATTTTATAAAAAATGACATTGGAGGCATCAAAAGTTAAGTTGATGGTAAATAAGGAGCTTCAAATATTTTCATGATAAAAGAAATCAAGAAAATTTTCAATGGCATAGAAGAATTTCTCTCATGTAACAACGAGAAGATAATTGATATACGAAACCATTGCCACTATACTAATTATTAATAGCCGCATCCCAGTTTTGCAACCCTTGCTAAATTGGTGTAGGGAATAAACAAAGTTTCATATAATGACAGTGCATTGATAAGTAAATGGAAAGCATTTGATAAATAGAAAACATCATCCAATGATTACAGGAAGGAGCCCAGAAACACAACTTAGAGTAACCACGGGCCTTAGCTGTAGTTTGAGAGTTGCAAAAGCCAACATGCAAAGCCATGGTAAAGATTCTTTTGGTCAATAACGCCTCCTCATGTAAAGTACAACAGAACTACACTAAGACATGTGCAAGATAAGGAGATTGCCAAAAGAACACCATCATGAATTGCAACAGACCTTACTCGAGCGTCCCCAAGTTCAAAACTGCTCATCAAATTCACCACATATGAAATCCTATCTACAACACACCTAAGTATTTTCTAAATTTGGAACTGCTAACTGAGTCACCAAGTATGAGGTCCCATCTAGAGTTACTGTTGGCTTCTTGATTCATCTATCAAAAAACATAACATTACAATTAGAGAATGGAAAGAGCTTCAATTAGAAAGATACATCTATCCAAGACAAAATCAGAAAAAGAATGCTCAAATAAGACCCCAAGATTAGGGGGCAATTTAACAAGTTGCAGAAACTATTATAAATTTTGATCAATTCATAGGTCAACCAATGTATTGTACAAGTATATCATTGTGAAGCATGTTCATAAATAAAAGCCCTCATGCTTTCTGATTCATAGAGAAAAATATTTTTTATAACTATATGGAACCTACCTCCACTCTAATCGCTTTGGTAAGGAGTTTGAATGAAGAACAAAAATAGTCTATATGATCACAAGCTAGATAGGTCAGTCAATATCAATATGTCAGTATGCCAGGAAGTATCAACCACTAAAACATCTACAGACTACAAGATCAAGAACGGTCCAACAAATCATTGACAGTGATCGGTTAAAATTTTTCTATGACTGCCTGTAGTTATGGCTGTAGCAAGGCAACGGCTGCATTGGCCAGCAGCCTGTAGCCACAGCAAAATCTCAACGGATATATCTTTTTGTACGTTATAAGTTACATCTCTATATTGTAATAAATCCAACAAATCTGATGTGGGTAGTTTGCAAATCCCTGCTACCAAATATTTCAAACAAAACACCCACATAAATTATTATATCATATCTGAAGTTACAGGAACTCCTTCCTGAATAACCATTATAGTCTCAAATCAATCAATTACTACCAGTCTATCTCCTTCGGCCTCCATTAGCAGTTCTCTTCTCATCTTTAGAAGGTTCAAAGTTCTACAATATGTAAATATCAAAGTACTTTGTTGCAAGATAAGAAAGATATGATCATAAGTGCATCTACTATCAGGCAATTCCAAAATAAAACTAAGGAATATTTACTTTGAGCTTAAATTTAAGAAAATTACAATCTCAATACTCTTACATGATTATAAGTTCAAAGGACACCCAACATATTTAGGAGCAGCAAACAAACATATCTAAAATAAATGCCGAGTAGAATGGACGGTAAAAATTACCCAGTGACACTATGATCCAGCTTCTACCCAATATGAGCACACATTGCACCTAATCACTCACTATCTCCGTCCACATCCTTCAAGCTGCAGGAAATATTATGTTCTATAAAAGAAAGTATATTTAAAATCTTATTCCAACTGCAAAAAGACTTGTTTTGAGAATAGTATTTTTGTTGTTCACCAGGTAAGCTGATTTACCCATGACCAAAGAGTACTTCGCTTGAGGGTTGCCTGTAGCATGAATATTATAGCACTTATTTTTTGGATTTTAATGATTATTAGGACCACAGAAAAGAATAGAGCCAAAAACAATTACCTTGACATCAGAACTACACACTTTGTTGCACCTTGTGAATACAACTATGGCCCCTCCTTGCAATCTATTAATGTAATCTACTAATGCATGTATATATAGATATGAAAATGTAAATATTGAAAGTTGATATTAGGAGCTTATAATTGCAATAGAAAAGTATGGATCCAAAGCAAATACCTTGATAAAGGAATTACACGCTTTGGTCCCTTGATGCAATCTGTTGATCTAATACCAAGTTCATGGCAACAAAGATATTTTCTAGTTCCGTAGAAACTAACTGTAGAGAACCTTAAACCAAAGACATTATCATAGAACTCTTATCTTTCGAAAATATTATTGTAGATTATGTTCTTTTTCTATTATAACTGATCACCAATAACAATATCACAAACTTTAAATTCTGAAAGCGAGTTTTTTCTTAAACATGATAATTGTCAATGGTTAATAACTTTCTAAACATAATAGTGCAAAAACAAATACACAATTTTTGGAGCTATATATATGAGCATCTTGTTGAAACAGTTAAACTGAAGTTGTTGACATATATAGGCGCAACACAGGTGAAATCGGTACTGGTGTACACAAATGGTAGCGACATCATGGCTACCAATGACTGTAGTGCTACACTCTTTATTTGCTAATTAGCATGAAGCTTTACCATCCTCAGCTTTATGCATAGCTGGATTTTGGCATCTCTTTGCTACATTGCTATAACCTTTAAGATAAATATTAATTTGCATACATTTTTTAATGACCAAAGTGAAACTGTAGAACAATATAATTGTTAATTTCTAAAATCTCCATGACCACATAGACTAGTATATGACATAATTAGCACAACAAGTGTTTCAAACAAATACATATGAAGAAAATACAATCAAAGAAATAAAGTGACATTTATGGTTATGGTCAGAGAGAGATTGTTGCATTGCAATGTCTCACAGGCAATTTTGAAGGAGAAATATTCATCGAAATGGCCACACGATCACAACCATCACCGACATCCATCTCGCGGCCGCTGTCGCCCATCATCATCGTAACCACGTGCTCACGCCGCCATTGCACACTACTCTTAGATGCTACCACTGACGGTCGTGGTCACATGGCTGTAGACGTAATCCTTACCTAGCGCATGATAGAGTAGATGATGATGGCATACTTACCAGCGAGCCAATAGATACTAACATACTTGCCAGCAAGTCCAATAGACATCTCTATAGCATCATGATCATAAATTATGAACTATAGCATCATGCCCAAACAACTTCTATACGAAAACATTGTTATCCCTCTGCTAAATCAAAAGATCACTACCTGTTACATCTAAAATATTTAATAAGATTTAGTTCCATGAACCATGAATTGGATGAGTACAGCCTAGTAGGAATACTCGACATCAACAACATGCGACTGAAAAGATACAACTTTCATCTTCAAGCAAATTGACCTATAGTTCATTTTCCCTTCAATTTTCATATGGACCAACAGAACAAATTGAACAAACAAGTTATACAATACATCAGATGTATACATAGTTGGCGCAATTCATATGTACTCCATGCTAACCGAATTAGAGCCCCAACTAATGTCGGAATAGGAAGCAAAGAGGATAGGGTAAGGGGAAATCTAGATGCTCACCTCTTGCTTTTTCTAAAGCTCGTGCGTGGGCTTGACCTAGAAGTAGTAAGTGAGGGATCCGACGATGACCCAGGAGGTGAGGTTGCTCACCCGTGGACGCCACTGCCAAGCACGTTGCCCACGAACGACCCTATGTTCCCTGATGCTTGGCTCCACCCCGTTGCCCTGAGCGAGTCTTGATGCGCTCAACGACGAGTTGAGGTTGAGAATGGACCTAGTCTTCTTGATGTCGTCGTGGTGCAGGAGCCTAAATAGTTGTCTGGTGATGGGTCTAGTCTTCTTGATGTCATCATGGTACAGGAGCCTAAATAGTTGTCTGGCGATGGGTTAGCAGATGAAACGCGTGAATGTGGGGTTTAGCCTGTTGCTCGATGGTGAGTAGAGGTTGATCCTTAAGGGCTCATTTGGGAACACTGATCCCCGTGGGGATCCCGGCCCAATCCCGGGGAAGGAAGCCCGTGGGGAAAGCAGCCCCGGGAAGGTAGTCGGGGTCTTTGGAAGCCCAGCTCGCGGGGAAAGTAAGTCCCAGTTTTGGAAGGAATCCCCGTGGAGACTATCCCGGCCTCTAACGGTGGGAGAGGGAATCCCCATCTTCCTTCCCCGTCGCATCCTCGCGCAGCCGTCGCCTCACGAGCGAGGAGGCGCCGCCGCCGCTGTCGCGACCTTCCGGCCGTCACTACCGCAACTCCTCCGCCACTCGTCTGCTGCCCCCCGCAACTCTCACGTGCGCCACGCTCGCCGCGCCGCTCCTTGTGCTCTTCAGCCCCGTGCTCGCGCTCGCCGCCGCAGGGCTCGCCGTGTCCGGGGCGCTCGAAGTCGCGGGCGTCTAGGCGCTCGCGTGGTCTGGCGAGTGGGCGTGTACGGGATGAACGGCGCTGGGTGCAAGCGGCGGGGTCCGGGATGGTGGTGCTGGACTGCTGGTGCAGCTGCTTGACGGGGAAGACAGGGCACGAGGATGATGGGCCGCATAGTTCATCGAGCACCGGCTGAGGGAATGAAGCCAGTCCTTGGCACACAGTGGGCGCAAGGCGATGGATCAATCAGGTTTTTTCTGATTTTTAGAGCAATTCTTTTCAGATAGATTAACAAAGCCAGATGTGGTACATTTTCTGCACAAGATGCAGTCATGTTATTTACTCTATTCTAAGATACTCCCTCCGTTCACATTTAGATGTCGTTTTAGAGTTGGCCACGGAAAATAAGTAGAAGTAAAAAGATGGATGCACTGAAAATAAGAAGAGAGATAGAGATAGAGATATAGTAAGAAAAGAGAATATTATATTGGAAAGAGAGAAATGCGCATTGTAAAGCGAGAATGACATATAATTAGAGAAAAATTGGAAACCTTAGAATGACATGTAAATGTGAACGGAGGGAGTAGTAAATTCTATGAAATTAAGATAATTTGTACGCCGTCATCACTCTTTCTTTAGCAGTTCATCTGAATTGTATGTTTCTGAGTTTCCCTCATGCTTCAGATGTTCACTGTATGTTGTTTGGACCAAATTGTCATAGGGTGGTGGAGTGAGCTTTCGGCTATGTAAATGTCGTACATGATATAACAATATGCAGCAGTTATCTGGTCCTTCCCTGTTTCCTAGCAATTGAACTTTTTAATTCGGTTGGCTAGGCTCCTTTTGATGCACCTTCAATCATCTTCTTTTAATTGCGTTGACAAATGCTCTTCCATTCCATCTTAATCATGACTGGCAAAATGAAGCCCTGTATGGAAGCTGGCAGCAAACCTAAGTGCCGAAACATCTTGACATAAATCTGCATGAGTTACTTAAGTTTAGTAATAAAATACCTTTCTTAGCCTTACAAGCAAATGATTGTGATTGATTTTCATCTCTGAAGTGTATGCTATTTTTATTATTAGTCAGTAACTCCACGCCCTTTAATTAGTTTGATATTGATTTCATTTTCCCTTGTACCACCAGTGCGTCTGTGTGAGGATCGACTCAAGATCATATAAACAATGGTATCTCATCATTCTTTATCTTTCTCAATCTTTAGTCTATTCAGTATTCTCTATCTTTGTTAATCTTTAGTCTATGAACTTCATGAGTGACCAAGTGTACTCAGATAGTCAGATATTGCAGCAGATACATTTACATCTGATTTAAGATGTATGCCCATGTAGTCATGTTACAGAGATGCAAATTAATGTGTAAAGGGACAACATTAATAGACTGAAAGGGAAAATTTGGCCAAAGGTAGGCAGAAAGATTCATCGGTTTATGTATTTACAGTAGGCTTTCAATGCTTTTATGAGCTATTGGAGTACAACTTGTGATTTATTATTTGTATTTTCACAACTGAAAGAAATCATAGTTCATTTGGACCATCTCATTATTTTCATTCCATGTTCAGATATGATGAGGAGGAAATAAAGAGTTGCAAACAGGCCTGCCTTTACTTCAACATTGCAGTGGTTCTGTTTATGTGATTACAGGCAATGAGCATGAACCAGAGGACCATCAGGAGTGTGGATCGTGGTCACGTGCAGATGGTTCTTGCGGAATCCAGTCTCTTGTTGTGCATCGAGTAGTGAATTTAAATGGAAAATAACTGATGGTGTATGCTATGAACAAGCTGGAGAAGGAATTATGGGCTGGATAGGTTCATGACAGTCTCTGTTATGTTTAGTTCAAGTTCTGGCTGTTGCTTTTTTTTTTTTTTTTGACAATTTGGCTGTTGCTTTATTTACAGCATTGAGTTCTGCCGGTCACGCTCCTTTTGGTAGTCATATTTACAGCATTGAGTTCTGGCTGTTGTTATAATGATGTATGGCATGCTGACTGGTTTGAAATTTGATAACTCAAGTTTTAGTTATTTTCTAGTCAAGCATTGATGTGCCCGGTTTATTTTGTATGAGAATAACTCAGTATAATTTTTTTTAGCATGAGCTATATAATCAAAACATAGATGGAGAGCTATATATTTTGAATCTATAGCTGATCGTATGGTATATGTGTAGGTTTTCTATATGTGCTGATGTTTTTCATCAGTTTGGCATTTTATTAATTTTTATAAATTGTTTTCGATTATTTCTGAATGGTTTGAGACTATTTTTGTCTTCCGGGATTTCTATCCCCTTCATAATATAGGCTATGGGGAAGAAATCCCAGACAGGGGAAAGGGCTGACAGGGATAAACCCGTTGGGGATTTGCCGTCCTGGGTTTTCCAGCCGAGTTGCCAAACGAGCCCTAAGCCGGCCAGCAATGGGAGTCGTGGGGTGGAGATCCGTGAAGTGGACGAGGAGGAGGTCGTCGCCACTCAGGAAGAGGAGGGAGGCATGAATGAGGAGCGTGAATAAGCAGGGATTGAGTTCTCCAAATGAGGTCATATAAGAAGGAAGAAGGAAAGAAGAAGAGAAGGAAAATATCATCATGAAATGAATTATATTCATTATGGAATGAAATTATTACGAAAATCAATCATATTGATTATGGAATGAATTAACTATTCTTTTAAAATCATTCGACTGGTTATATGGAAATAAATCACCTTGATTATAAAATGAATCAACGGATCCACTTATTATGGAATGAAATCATTACGGTAATCAATCACCTTGATTACGGAATGAATTAACTATTCTTTTAAAATCATTCGGCTGGTTATATGGAAATAAATCACGTTAATTATAGAATGAATCTAAACTAATAAAAAAGGAGTGGGCATGTGCGACAGGTACATCTGCGTGGGTCAAAAAAGGAATTGATCGCCTACGAGACATTGCCCCGAATGAGAAATCACCTACCATCTTAAAAGGAATTGATCACGAAGGAAGGGTTACCATTAGATGTTCCCGCTTGATCTGCATGTAGCACCTGTTCTCTCCGACGCATTCGATACTCCCGCATGTATTGTGACCTGTTATTACTCCTAAATGATTCTGATGTGACTCCGGGAGCTGGGACACATAGCACGTCGGCAATTTTTTGTTAGGAACACAAACCGATTTTTTGCAAACTCAAGACTGGTGTAGGAACACAAACCGTGCTTTTGCAAACTCGTGTCCGATGTCAAACCGGCATCAGCTGATTCAAAGTGTACTGTGGGTTCAATGTTTTCTTTGCCAACACAATCATCTATGTGATTTCTGCATGGTGTAACAAGGACAGGAGATGCACCTGCAATACAGGGCACTCAAGCAGTTTATAAACCAAAGACCAGCAGTGCAATCGTCATGATATATCTATAAGTTTTTGGAGGTTACCATTCTCTTTCTAATTTCCAATGTCGCTCAGCGGGCTCGCCAAACCAGTGAATGGCCTTCCGCTAAGAACACGTTCTCGTTTCATATTGTCCTTACTGTTGGATGAGCGATCTCCGATTGTACACTCCCTGTATCGAAACATTGATGGTAGACAAAAAAATAATAGGGTACAAAAAAATAATAGGGTGTAACATGGATGGCGGGATGAGTAAAATTACCGAAAGAACATATGCTCACGTCACCGGGGACGATGGAGTCCATCAGCTATAGGGGGTGATGAGGCTACGTCGTAGAGTAAGGCGTGATGTATGCGCTCATGGGCAAGAAACCATGCAAACGATGATGACTCGTTAGACCACAAGGCTTTCCAAGAACGAGTTCGAAAAGAGTTGGAGCAATGAAAATAATGGTGTCCTGAAGCGGTTGAAGGAAAGCGCCCTGTGCATGGAAGGTGCAATTTGAAACATGCATTTGATTGGAAATAATAAGAAAGATGGAAGGTGGATTTTGAAATGGGTGATGTTATTGGAAACTATGGTAAATAAATTTGAGTTACGGGATGGCATGGAAGGTTTATGTTTACATGGAATATGGATGCATAGTTTAGGGGAATCAATGTGCCATACACAAACGCGTGTGCGGGTAGGATCCTGGGTGCAACAAGTATTAAAATTAGGTATCCCTTGAGTGATTTCCTTGTACAATTTGGGTGTAAGAGGTGTAACATATAAACATCTAGTGGGACCGGGTTTTAATCCAAAGGCTTGATGAGTTGGTCCCATTTAGATCCAAGAATCCAGATTTGTCGATATTAGCATTTCGTTGGTGAGACATGGATCATAGGAACTCATTCTTTATTAGTTTAGATAACCACGTGACTCGCCTTGGAGGGAGAAGGGGGTGCCGCCGAGCAGGAAATGTGAGCCTCTCACGTCATCGATCAGGAAGCGTGCACGCAACTTTCTGGCTCTAGCCGTCTTGCCATCGAGCGGAGTTTCGAACTCCTTCACCTAGTGGCGGACCCAGAATCTGGCCAAGACTTGGGACAAAAGTTCAAAACTAAATGCTAATTTTTTATGCTAGCTCGGGCATCAGAAATTGGAACAGATAAAGCCAACATCCATGATACTTGACCTCCATGCTTGGTATAACAAGCTAGAGAAAAAGATGGAGTGATGCAAAGCTCATTAAAATTTTTTGAAGTTTTGATTCATCTAATGATCCCTTGTCTTCATCCAGAATATACCTAATTCTAAACACAAAAATTTCCTCTATGGTATTGTTTAATTAAACCTATTGTTGTTGGATTTAATGGGTAGTGGCCCTATAAATCAGAAATTCCAAAGGCCATTTTTTGTGTGTGAAAATAATGCCTTGTGGATTAACTAGTGGAAGATGAATCAATTGCACACTCCATGTTGTGAACGTGAGAAATGAAGAGCTCATCACCGTGCATGGAAAAATGAGTAGGCAAGACTTTGCCACTTAGTATTCCAGCTTTTCATTTCCTCTTCTCACTATTGTGGAGTTAATCATGGCAAAACAGTTCATATTCCATTAATACATGCATGAGTGCATGGCTTTTCTACTTTGTAACGTGCATGGGTGAATGATGGCTCTATGGCCTTTTCTCCTTCTCCCGTACATGTCTTCTGACTCCTATATAAAGAGAGGACCAGATCATCCTTGAACATACAACAATACATCCATCATCTCTCTTGCAATAGTAGTTGCCAAAGTATTCATCCTCATCCCGGCATGTGTGTGCACATACGGCAGGAGAGCAGGCCTCCGAGACCATCTTCTTCGACGAGATCCTGCACCGGGATAGGAGGTCGTTAAGGTTTTTGGGGAGCGCACGTCACGACTGCTCGCTGTTGTTCATGTTCATCTACATCGACTTCATCGAGTGATCGACTACTTCGACTACAACCCAATGGCTTCTCCGAGCGGTGAAGGCGTGCTCAACGTGATTCCTCTCGTTGCTCCAACTCAGTATGTTTTGTTGTTAATTTTGTTCTAAATTAATAAACTTGACATGATGATGTCTTTGCGAGTTTCTTTTGATCAGTACATAGCACTAGTCATGCTTATGCTATATGTCATTAATTTTTAGATTAAATATAGTAGAATATTGTCTAATTTTTCAACAATTGTTCTGAAATTCAGAAATCAATTGAATTGCTATTATTTAATATGCAAAATTGAATTTAATTTTTACTGACCTGAAGCTATGGAATAGGCCACTGCCTACTGGGGGCTTGCGTGTCTAATCCCAGCAGCTCATGCCATGCGACCATGATGCCTGATCCGACAGCACAGTATCAAGAGCATGGGTGCGGATGCAGCACGGACATGACCATGGGCCAATGGTTTGAGTCGTGAGCATTCGCCAATTAGGCAGAGCGATGAGGCAAGGCAGGAGAATGGCAGGACGAGAAAAAGATGGCGGACGCTAGGGCTAAGCGTCCGTGGTGGTGCCTTGGTTCTTTGCTGACCGGAGTCATGCTTTACTTGCAGGGGCGGATCTACAGTAGTAGCATAGGGGACAACTGTTTCTCAAATTTTTTTGCAAAAAAACTAAGTATCTATACTCTTTAGTGTTTTCAGGAAACAATTCTCCAGGAGTTTTCTGGGGATGTCCTTAGGAAAATTGATCCTAATAGTGATTACCTCTGGGACTGGATCCCTGCCAGAGTTAGGTCAGGTGGTGTGCTTACTGGTGTTAAATCTAAAAGATTTGATGCTGGGGGCATATCCCAAGGCGATTTTGTCTTACAGTTGAACCTTTGGGACAAGATATTGAACATTAAGTGGAATTTATTGAATGTGTATGGTGTAGCTCAAGACGAGTATAAGGAAGATTTCCTGGCAGAACTGGCATCCTTTTGTTCCAAGAACATGGAGCCTTATGTGGTGGGTGGAGACTTTAACATACTTAGGTACTCCTCCGACAAAAATAAGTGTTTTCGTCAGAATAGGTACTCTGACCTGTTCAATGCAATTATACATGGGTGTGAGCTTAGAGAGATTTACATTTTATTGGTGTCACAAAGCGCGAGCTTAGGTGCCATTAACAGGAAGGGTAAACAGAAAAAGAAATCACGAAGGATACGAAACGAAACAATGGGCTCCCTTCACGTATTCCTAAAAAGATTCGTCCCATTATAAGTAAGTAGGGATGTTCTATTTATAGGCCCGTACTTAGGTCATATGCAAATGACCATTTTGTCCCTAATTACCTACTACATTCTTCGAATATTCTGTACAAAATGGTCATAAATGATAAATTGGTCATTTGAGCTTTTCTGGTACCCTTGTCCCGCACGCCACGACACGTGCTGGCGCCACGTGTTGCCCTCTTCGCGCCATGCCGGTTCTTGATCTTGTCCGGTGTCCTGTCCTTCGAAGGATGATGGCTTCATCCTTCGTGGACGCAGAGGTACCGCTCAAAGGGTCCGCTGCTCTGTCCTTCGAAGGATGATGGCTTCATCCTTTGTGGGCACGGAGGTATTGCTCGAAGGGTTCACTGCTTTTGAGCGCGCTGGCCTCCTTCTGCTAGGGCCAAAGGGTATTGGTTTTTCCGAGGCCTCCGATGGATACCTGTACCTCGAAGTTATGGTTAATAAAAAAAGGGTAACGATGGTTAACTTTGACTTTTATTCACAGCCCGACTTTGATAAACCCTCGAGGGGTGGCTTGCAAAGTGATACCCCTAACAGTAGCCTCTCGAGGGGTGGGTCCAACTTTGATGGGCCGAAACCCTCGCTTCGCTGCGATCTCTTACCAAAACGCCACGCTTCGAATATCAAAGTTGGGCTTTGAGCGAAGCTGCTAGTGCTTCTGCCTATAAAAGGAGAGTAAGTGCGGTGGAAAATTCTTATTATTTTTACCAGTTACTCGTCCGTTGAGCTCCTGCTATGCCTGCGATTATGACTAGGGTTCGGAGAGTAACTGTTTCTGAAAGCGAGTCTTCTTCTGGGAGCTCATCTAGTTCTCTCGAAGGTAATACTTGACTATTTTGTGTGTCGTGGCTCTTCGGCTTCCGCTTATAATTTTGTATTACTGTGCCCCTGATTTCCGAGGCTCCGTAGTAGATGCCCATCCGTTTTTACCCGACTATATAAGCGGGGAGTGAGGGGGTGGGGTGAAGGTTTACGAAGGTTTTCCTGTGATCTGCAATATTTGCTTTCTAGTGCTCTGGCTTCCTAGAGCTTCGTGTGCTTATACTGGTCTTTGGTGATATTTACTTCAAAGCAACCTTCGAACTAGCTCGGTATACATGAATTCTTACCTTGAAGTGTCCCTTGCGATGGTTGGGACTAGTTTTTGTGTTCCTATTGAATTTGCGTTTTGTCTTTGATTTTAGGGTCCAAAGGTATGGCTCGAGTGGCAATAATAGTGCGCGCTGATGAGACCGCTCTTGAAGAAAACCCACCTTCGACGACTGTCGATGCTGTTACGAGTGATGCTGACTCCAAGGCGGATTTTGCCAAGAGCCTGGAGGATGACCTTATTGCTGCTCCCGAAGGGGAGGATCGTGATCGTGTTCGGGATGCTCTGAAAGAGGTCGAGGATGATGAAGAGGAAGACGACGGAGAGGAAGAGGAAGAGGATGAAGAAGAGGATGACAAGGAAGAGGGTGGTGACAAGGATTTCGTTCCCCGAGGTGGTGGGAATATCATGACCGACACCCAAAGGCAAGGCTCGAGCTGTAGGGTTTGGAATTCTGGTCCAGTGGACGAGGGCTTGGAAGGCGTGGATGCTGATATCGGTGACTTGCTGCCGGTGGGTGATTTGGCCTGTCGAGGGGCCGAAAAGGGAAAGGACAAGAAAACGAGGGGCCCAGACCTCGAACTTTTGTCTTCGTATGCGACGGAGAATATCTTATTGAAGGAGAAGCTTAACAGCCTTCAATCCGTGAAGGATCAAGCTACACTTGAAATTGCGCGAGTGCAAAAAGAGCTTGATGCTTCATGAGTGGAGGTTGCTGAGCAGAAAAACGGCTTAACTCGCCTGGAGGCTGCTGAGGCTAAAATTGCAGCTCTAGAGAATGAGAACACAACCTTGAAATATGACCAGTCGGCTCGCAATTATGGCTTTGGTGCCCAGGCTGTGACTGCACACCATCAATATTGCGAGGCCCTGGGTTATGTTGGTGCTGAACCAATGTCGTTGACCGATGGGGCTGCTATCACTGAGGCTGTGTTTTTTAGTTGGCTTAAGGCTGAGTTTGAAGCTCTCCCGGGGGTGATGGATAAGCGTAACAATTTTGGCTCGCTTCATACCACGGAGGCTGCATTCGGGCTGTTGGAACGCGAAGGTTGCGACCACTTCCATGCTTTGGGGAGGCGCAATTTTTCGATTGAGGAAGACGCTCGTGAGGACTTGTTGCCATAGGCCATTGCCACAGCGAAACGTATTGCTATGAAGTTTTGGCGCGATCATGGCCGCGAAGCTGCTCGATGAGCTGTGATTGAGAAGCTGGCTCAAGTTATATTTCTATTTTTGTATTGTATTTTTATTTAATTGCGTGATGTTCAAAGTTAAAATTGATTATGCCTACGCAGATGCGTGATTCTTCGAAGACCGGTGGTGGCCAAGATGAGGATCCTTCGGGGGGCAAGGACACTTCGAGGAATGATGCCAACAAGGCGGATACTTCGGGGGGTGGATCAAAGGCTGCACCGGGCAAGGTTTAGGATCGCTTGCAGTTGTTATATTGATGTAGTATACTTTTTGGGAAGTCTTGAAGGAGATTTTGTAACTATAATTATTACATGCCTGCTTCAACCTGCGTAGGTGTCCTGCGTGTCGCCTGCGCGGGATTCTGAAGATGACACTTATAGTGGATCTTCCGCAATGCACATGTGACTAATGAGCAAGGGGTCCCTATCTTTATTGAATGATGATTCTATAACAACGTCTGCTTCGAGTAGTTCTGAGGCCAGTTTGAGCGGCTTCGAAGCGTTAGATGCTACGACCGAGGCTAAAAAGCTCGAGGACCGCGCGCATGCTGCTTCACTCGGGGCACACTTGTTGACTTTAGATGTCGGTGTGGTTTGTGTAGAAAATTATTCCCACTTATTTAGTCACGGTGCTCCATCGAGTGCGTCGTCCGCGCCTCGTCGTCGGGGTAAAGCTAAGTCCAGTGGTGGGGGAATCCCGCATGACGCTAGCATAGATAGACTGCGTAGGAAGCAAACACCCAGACTTTCACTTTCGACATGAAGCGAGAAACCCCTGAGCAACGATGGTTCTAACGCCTCAATTCTGCGGCCCCGCCATCCACGGCTTGCTGTGGCGAAACGATCTATTAGTTCTGTGTTGAATTCACCAATAAAGATTGCTAAATCTTTTTCACAAGCGCCTATTTCTGCTTGTGAAAATATGCAAAATTTAGGTGTCGCTGGTGCCGGGAGCTCGAGGCCTGATCCTGGTCCACCTCCACCTGGTTATACTGCCGACAAATGGTCCATTTTGCTTCCCCAGTTGTTAGCCTCTGGGATTGTTGTAAAAGAAGAACCTGTTGATTATGATTTCTGATATAAACATTTATTAGTTCCGATTGCAATAAAGTCTGTTTTGTCAGGTTTGAGCTGCGACGAGCCCTTTAGTATTTTACATTAAGGTTTTAAAAAACGCTACCCTCCCCCTCGAAGTGCTAGGGGCGAGGTGTTTTTGGGCGAACCCTTCGACAGATTTGGGCCGCAACGAGCCTCATAGCATTTTTTCGCTAAGTTTTTTGAAAAACGCCACCCTCCCCCTCGAAGTGCTAGGGGCGAGGTGTTTTTGGGCGAATCCTTCGACGGGTTTGGGCTACAACAAGCCCCTTAGCATTTTTTCGCTATGTTTTTATTTTTTGAAAAAACGCCACCCTCCCCCTTGAAGTGCTAGGGGCGAGGTGTTTTTGGGCGAACCCTTCGATGGGTTTGGGCTGTAACGAGCCCCTTAGCATTTTTTCGCTATGTTTTTTGAAAAATGCCACCCTCCTCCTCGAAGTGCTAGTGGCGAGGTGTTTTTGGGCGAACCCTTCAACGGGTTTGGGCTGCAACGAGCCCCTTAGCATTTTTCGCTAAGTTTTTTAAAAAACGCCACCCTCCCCCTCGAAGTGCTAGGGGCGAGGTGTTTTTGGGCGAACCCTTCGACGAGTTTGGGCTGTAATGAGCTTCTTAGCATTTTTTTCGCTAAGTTTATAAAAAACGCCACCCTCCTCCTCGAAGTGCTAGAGGCGTGATATTTTTGGGTAAACCCTTCGACAGATTTGGGCCGCATCAAGCCCCTTAGCATTTTTTTTCTTTGCTAAGTTAGCTGACTGCACGACTTTTAGCTCTTCGGGCTTAGCCAGTGCGGCAGCTATGGCTTGAGAGCTTTTTGCTCTTCGTCGAATGTTTCAATATCCATGTTGGGAGTTGTTTCGACGTGCTCTGCTGAGCGAGGCTTTCCGCTTCAAGGAATGCAGCTTTATAGATTTAGCTGGGGTTTACATAGGATCTGCCTCATTAAAAACCTCACCCCTGTGAAGGGTTTCTCTTGTGAGGAAAAGAGTACGGTCCTTTACACAATTGCCTGGAAGGAAACCTTGGGAAGAAAATCTACCAACTAAGCTCAAGGTAGCACTTATAGTTTCGTGTTATGCTTGGCTGTTTACATGCTTTGAGTGGTGCTTTTTCTATACTTAAAACCTTCGAAGGTTGTCCATATTCCAAGAATGCGGCAACTCTTCTCCTTACGAGGTCTGGAGCCTATATGCTCCGGGCCTGTTTGATTTTGCCACGATGTATGGACCCTCCCATTTGGGTTCTAACTTGCCTTTGCTTTCTGTTTTCGGGCTTCGGAGTAGGACTAGGTCTCCTACTGCATAAGCTCGGGGTGCGACTTTTTGATCCCTTTCGCCACTGGGGCTCTTGCATTTGTATGATTTCTTTGATTTTGTCAGGGTTGGCTTCGATGCCTTTAGCTGACACCAGACAACCGAGTACTCTTCCTTTTCGGATGCCGAAGACACACTTCTCTGGATTCAGCTTTAACCTTGATGCTCGAAGGTTTGTGAATGTTTCTGCGGGGTCTGAGATGTGGCTGCCCTTTACTTTGCTTGCTACTATGATATCATCCACATAAGCGTGTACGCTTTTCCCGAACTGTGACTCGAAGGCTTTTTGAGTCATGCGGCAAAATGTGGGACCGACATTTTTCAACCCCTCGGGCATTCTTATGAAACAATATATACCAAAGGGTGTGATGAAACTTATTTTTTCCTCGTCCTCCCTCCTTAGCCATATCTGATGATAGCCGGAGAAACAATCAAGCAATGATAGCAGCTCGCATCCTGCCATTGCATCCACAATTTTGTCAATTCGAGGTAGTGAGAAGACATCTTTGGGGCAAGCTTTGTTAAGGTCTGTGAAGTCTATACACATTCTTCACTTCTCGTTCTTTTTCCTTACCATTACACAGTTTGCTAGCCAGGACGGGTATTTGACTTCGCGAATGGCAGAAGCATCGAGGAGCCGCTGGACTTCCGCTCTGATAGCTTCTGTTTTTTCATCGGACATCTTTCGAAGCCTTTGTTTCTTTGGCCTGATCTTTGTGTCGACTTCTAGCTTGTACTCTATGATGCTTCTGTCCACACCTTCGAGGTCTACTGAAGACCAAGCGAATACATCTTTGTTCTTACCAAGAAATGCTAGCAGTTCTTTCTCTTCTTTGGAGTCTAAGCCAGAGCCTACTATGACGAATTGGCCAAGGACTTGTTCATCGAGGAGTACTTTTGTGGTTTCTTCGTCTGGCTGAATTGCAATCTTTTCTTTGTCGAAACATCGTGTCTCTTCTCTTGCATTCATTTTATGCTGCTCACGAGCTTTTCGGGTTCTCTCTTCATCCTCTAGCTGCTCTTAGCTGAAAATCTGTATGTTGTTGCAGTTTCTTTCCCCCGGTGCATAACCTTTTTCTATGTCTCTTGCCATCTGCTGATTTCCTTTGACTGTGATAACCCCTCCGGCTGATGGCTTCATGCATAGATATGCATTGTGGATGACGGCTTCGAAGGTGTTAATTGTGCCCCGGCCAAATATGACGTTAAATGGGTGGCAGAGATCCACCACATCGAATGTTACATATTTTGTTCGAGGTTTTTGTGTGTTGCCGAACGATACTGGGAGTGAGAATGTGCCTATGGGAGTGATTCTTTTTCCGCCGAAGCCTATGAGTGGTATGTTTGACGGCTACAGGGAACTTTTGCTGAGGCCCATTTGCTTGAAGGCGTTTACAAATAGTATGTCTGTCTGGCTGCCATTGTCTACGAGAACTTTGCTGACCATCCAGGTATGGATGTGAGCTTTGATTATAAACGCGTCAACATGTGGATAAGCTTTGAGGTTGAGATCTGACTCGATGAATGTGATGGGAATATGAGACCACTTCTGACTTGATAACAGATCCTTCTGTGAAAACACTGTTTACCATTCGAAAGTGATCTCTTCTTCTTCTTTTGTTTTCAAAATCTGAGGATGACCCTCCGCATATCATTCCAATGTAGCCTTGTACTGGGAAGGTTGCGGCTTGGTTTGGGGTGAGCTCTGGTTTATGCTGTGGTAGGTGTTGAGGCTCTTGCTTTTGCCTTTGTTGGTCTTGGCTAGGCAATGGTTGTTGGATTTGTTGTCTGGGTTGAACATATTGGCTGGGCGGTTGTGTGGGGTGAGTTGCATGAAAATATGGGGATGGTGCGTAAAGTTAATGATGGTGGGTGCTTGGGTAGTGGTAATTGGGCTGAGCGAGTTATGGATATGGTTGCTGGGGCTATGGGTTGGTGATGTATAATTGATGGGTTTGGGTAAGGACGAAGCCTTCTTTTCTGCTTCAATCCTTTCTTGGATTTCTTTTGCTTTGAGGCAAGTGGAAGTTTTATGCCCATTATCATCTCCGCAGTGGAAATAGTATGGCTTTTTGGTTGGTCGAGTCTGGACTTGAGAGCCTCGGCCTCTGTCACGCCCTCGTTGGCTGCTTCCTCTGAAATCATTACTCTGGTTATCTCTGCCCATGGTGTCTTTTTTCTCTCCCTCGATGTGACCGATGAACGAAGGCGAAGGTTTTGTGGATTGCTTAGTTTTTCTATACTGCCTTTCTTGATAACCACCTTCGCTATGTGGTTGGTTGCGACTCTTATTTTGACTTTGCTTGTGTCTTTTGTAATTCACATCTGATCTACTGTATTCTTCGAACTTCATGCATAGGATTTGCATTGTGCGTGGTGGTTTTTGCGCACAGTATGAAGACATCTGGTATGCTCGCATGCCTTTGAGTACAAAACTTATTGCCGCCTCATCTATGACGCTCGGGGCCTGGGCTCGAAGCGTGAGCAATCTTCTGTAGTAATCATGTAATTGCTCATTTTCTTGCTGGGCGATATTCAACAGCTCATGCGATGGTTCCATAATGGTGCGGAACCCTCGAAAGCTCACGACCACCTTATCCCTGATATTTTCCCAACTGTATAGAGACCCGGGGGTAGTTTAAAATACCAATTGAGGGCGGACTCTTCGAGAGCGCAAACAAATGCCATTGCCAAGGTTTGCTCGTCTCCTCCTGCTGATATGATTGCTGCTTCGTAGCTTATGAGGAATTGCCTTGGGTCAGAATTTCCTCTGAACCTGGCTAGCGGTATCATCCTGAACTACGGTGGGTATGGAGCTTTTTGCAGCCCTTCAGAGAGAGGTGAGTCTTTGTCGATTATGCCTATTGTGCTTGCTCCTCGAATTGGCAGTACTTCTGCGGCTATCGGCTGACGGCTTAGCGTAAGTGGTACTTCTTGATCGAGGTATGGGTGAGCTTCAGGCGTTAGGTTTGATTCTTGGCGACTTGCTTTGCCAATGGTTCTCTGAAGATCTTCGACTTTTTTTGCCAGTTGCAGATTCTTAAGTCTGAGCTGGGCTATGTACTATTTCTCTTGTAAGGCTTTCTCTCTCTCTCTGACAGCGCTTTGCTTCTTAGCTCTTGCTCTTGCAATAGCTGTTGCTTGAGTTGCTCGAGGTGCTTGGCTCTTTGGGCTAACAGTTCCATCTCTTGTGCTGTTGTCATCGAGGTTGGGGTGTTGCTTCCTGGAGGGTTTGAGCTTGACGGTTGTTCGGGACGCTATACTGGGTCTTTTAGATCACCTACCGCTTCTGCTTGAAGTGATGGTTGCACTTCGGGGGTATTCTCTTTTGTTACTTACGATGTAGATTGATCGTCCGTCAGTTGGGGGTCTCCCAGAGTGCTGCTTCGGAGGGGGGGGGTGCCGCTCGAAGACGGCGGTCTGTGGAGTTGAGTCATCGTGAGCTTACATACAAGCTCACAACACGGTGGGCGCCACTGTTGGTGTCACAAAGCGCGAGCTTAGGTGCCACTAACAGAAAAGGTAAACAGAAAAAGGAATCATGAAGGATACAAAATGGAACAATGGACTCCCTTCATGTATTCCCAAAAAGATTTGTCCCGTTACAAGTAAGTAGGAGTGTTCTATTTATAGGTCCGTACTTAGGTCATATGTAAATAACCATTTTATCCCTAATTACCTACTACATTCTCTGAATATTCTGTACAAAATGGTCATAAAGGATAAATTGGTCATTTGAGCTTTTCTGGTACCCTTCCTTGTCCCGCACGCCACGACACATGTTGGCGCCACATGTTTCCCTCTTCGCGCCATGCCGGTTCTTGATCTTGTCCGGTGTCCTGTCCTTCGAAGGATGATGGCTTCATCCTTCCTGGGCGCGGAGGCCGCTCGAAGGTTCCGCTGCTCTGTCCTTCGAAGGATGGTGGCTTCATCATTCGTGGGCACGGAGGTTTTGCTTGAAGGGTCCGCTGCTTTTGAGCGCGTTTGCCTCCTTCTGCTAGGGCCGAAGGGTCTTGGTTTTTCTGAGGCCTCCGATAGACACCTGTACCTCGAAGTTATGATTAATAAAAAAAAAAGGGTAACATTGGTTAACTTTAATTTTTATTCACAGCCCGACTTTGATAAACCCTTGAGGGGTGGCTTGCGAAGTGATCCCCCCAACACATTTCAAGAGGAAAATATATGTGGTCCAATAATCAGCATAATCCTACTTTAGAGAAGTTAAATAGAGTTCTTATGACGAGAGAGTGGGAGATCATTTTTCCTGCTGTCAGTATCCATAAGATTCCAAGAGAAATTTCGAACCATAATCCTCTTATTCTCTCCACTACGAACTTCACACCTCCAATTAAGCAAAGAGATTTTCGATTCGAGATCTCTTGGCTTAGACACTCAGATTTCTTGCACAAAGTACAGGAATTCTAGGATGCTCCTACCAGGGATAAAATGGCCCTGGATAAAGTTAAAAAATACTTCAAAGGGTGGGGTTACAATTTAGCTGGTAATACTAAGAAAAGAAAATTGTATATTCATAATGAGTTGGCTAAGTTGGAATTGCTTGAGGAAGACTCTCCTCTATCAATGGAACAAATCAAGAGAAGGTGTGATCTACAAGTTGAACTCTTGAATATTCTTGATGAAGAAGAACTTTTCTGGTTCAAAAGATGCCATGAAACATGGCTGTTAAAAGGTGACAATAACACAGAGTTTTTTCATAGAGTAGCTAATGGGAGCAAAAGGAAAAAAACTATTTTTTCGCTACTAAATGATGATGAGATGATCACGGGTAATGAAGACCTTGTAGCTGATGCTACAGATTATTATAGAGATTTGTTTGGTCCTGGTGAAGGCAATGCCTTCGATATCAATGAAGACCTATGGCACAATGAAGAAAGAGTAACAGTGCAGGAGAATCATGAGCTAACTTGACCTTTCGAGGAAGAGGAAATAAAAAATGCACTGTGCCAAAAGGAAAAGAATAAGGCGGCTGGGCCTGATGGATTTCCTATAGAATTCTTTCAGGCTAGTTGGGAATATATTAAAAAGGATATTATGGAATTATTCAATAATTTTTATTTGGGAAACTTGGATATCAAAAGACTTAACTATGGAATTATTACATTATTACCTAAGTTGGCTGATGCTGTGAAAATCCAACAATACAGGCCAATTTGTCTTCTTAACAGTCTATATAAGTGATTCACTAAGGTTCTGACCATTAGATTGGAACCGATTGTAGAAAGAATTATTCATAGAGTACAAACTGCCTTTATTAAAGGAAGGAACATAATGTCTGGGGTGTTGGCCTTACATGAAATTTTTCATGAAACTAAAAGAAGTGGAGACATTGGTATTGTGCTTAAATTGGACTTTGAAAAGGCTTATGACAAAGTTCATTGGGGTTTCCTGTTGCAATGCTTAAGAAAGAGAGGGTTCAATGACACATGGTGTCAGTGGATTGATAAGGTCATCAAAGGAGGTACTGTGGCTGTAAAATTGAATGATAAATCTGGTCCTTATTTCCAGAGTGGGAAAGGAGTCAGACAGGGGGACCCTTTATCTCCTCTTTATTCAATTTTGTGGCTGACTGCTTAACTAGAATGGTTCACAAAGCTCAGGAGGCTGGATTGATTACAGGTCTCGTTGATCACCTTATACCTAAAGGGGTGGCGATACTCCAATATGCTTATGATACAATTATGTGTCTTAAGCACAATGTTGAAAAGGCAAGAAATGTTAAGTTATTGCTCTATGTGTATGAACAGATGTCAAGGTTGAAAATCAACTTTGACAAAAGTGAAGTTCTGGTTATTGGTGGAGACCATATCATTGCCCAACAATATGTGGAGATCTTCAATTGCCAAATTGGTCATTTCCCTTTGAAATACTTGGGGGTTCCTGTCTTGGTTTCTAGACTTCATGTGGTGGATTGGGTGAAAATGGAGGGGAAATCCGCTAAAAAGTTGGAGGTGTGGCAAGGGGGTTCATTATCAATAGGAGGCAGAACCATTCTAATAAACTCCAGCTTGACCAACACACCCATCTATCATATGTCTATGTATTTGATGCCCAAAACTGTGATTGAAAGGATGGATAAGGTCAGAAGAAGATTCTTCTGGCAAGGAGGTAGCACTAAGAAGAAATACAACTTAGTCAAATGGTCTAAGATCTGTAAATCCAAAAATAAAGGAGGTCTAGGAATCAAAAACTTAAGAAAATTAAATATAAGTTTGTTGTGTAAGTAGTGGTGGAAGCTGGAGAATGAGGCTGCCGAAGTGTTAAACTCAAATATGTGAGGAATAAACCTATTTGTCTGATCAAACATAAGTCTAGTGATTCTCCTATGTGGTATGATCTTTTGAAAGTAAGACAGTTCTATTTGAAAGGGAGAAATTTTGAGGTTAACAGTGGAAGGGACATCAGCTTCTGGCATGATACTTGGCTAGGAGAGGAACCTCTTAGTCAGTGACACCCTATGTTATTGAACTATGCCTGAATCAGGATAGTTCAATAAGAGATATAGCAGACAATAGTTGGGCTCTACAATTTAGAATTACACTTCCTAGTAATTTGAGGGAAGATTGGTACAGTTTAGCTGTGACTTAATGATTGTCGGATGAATGATTTACTGGACAGGCCAAAGTGGACCCTCAATTTGAGTGGGCAATTCACTGTTAGATCGCTCTATGATAACATGACTAGCAGTGAATCGGGGCCAGCCAATAAACGTATCTAGAAAGCCAAAAACCCCACAAAAAATCAAGATCTTTATGTGGCTTGTTGAACAGAAGGCTACTCTTACCAAAGACAATATGATTAGGAGAAATTGGAAGGGTGATCCTTGTTGTTATTTCTGTAATGATAATGAAATAGATGACCACCTCCTGTTCACTTGTCCGGTGATCAAAGTGGTATAGGGAGTAATTGCGCAATGGTTTAACTCCGGGGTTAGACCGACCTCATATGATCAGTATTGGACCTGGATAAATCATGCGCTCCCAAAGGGGGATGATATCCATATGTTTGGCCTATCTGCTATCTGCTGGACAATATGGAAAACCAGAAATAAAGCATGCTTTGATAAGAAACTCATCAAGCATCCATGTGAAATTTTGTTTTCTGCTTGCTCATTTATGAGGTACTGGGCAGGTCTCTATCCAGGTGAAATGCAGGCGGTGATTGTTGCTAGAGTAGAAGCAATGCTAGGGACCGCCCTCAAGGTGCTTGGAAGACAGAGCAGGCCCGCTCCACAGTTGACGATCATGGGAACCACTGAAGCCGAACACGAAGACAACACGGAGGCAGAGACATTGGTGAGCCGAGAGGTGGATGAAGATCCTGGGAATGATGTGGAGTAGAAGTTGCTCGTTGCGTCAACTAGCGTCTTTTCGGATGCGCGTTCGGTCCTGATGACCTGTAATAGGGTAGACGCTCTCCCTTTTTGCCCCCTATCTGATAATACTAAGTCCAGTTGTTGAGGTAGGGGGGTTAAAACTTAACTTTGCACCTTATTTTGTACTGGTGACTCCCGCCATTTTGATGGGGTTGGGAGTTTCCCAGGTCAAAAAAAAATTGTATAGGTATTAAACTTATAAAACACTAGTTTTTTTAGCTCAAATATTATTAAAAGAGGGAAAATTAGTCAATCACAACAATTGTTTATCCTTTCTAAGCTCACAAATGTTACATATTCATATTATATAATGTTATTTGTCTTAAAAACATGTATTAGATTTCATAGAATAGTTTTATCGATAATTAGTGATAGTAGACGTCTTTGTTATTTAGAATGATTAAAAATTTATGAATTATGTTGCCTAAGTTTGCGCCCTCCTAGTTCAATTCCTAGATCTGCCACTGTTTGTTTGATGGATTGTTGGTAATTGTGTTTGCAGGCTGATGCCGGTTATAAACAATTGTAAGGTTTTGTGCCGGCCAGGCCACGACTCGGACCATGGCCTATGTGCCCCGACCGCAGATCCGCCCCTGCCTTCACCGATGGGGAAGCCGCTCATGTTGGCGGGCAAGGGCTCGATCTTGACTAGAAACGTCATTTGAGCGAGGCACCAGATTAAATCGCGACTTCGCGAGAGGAGTCGAAACTTGAAAGAGAGTGGCGGCACTTAGCAGCTGTTGGTTCGCCTAATGCGCCATGCATGTGCGCGCGCTGTGTCCGCCCCCATGACTTCACCACCATGCACGCCTGCCCCTGCCCGCCATAACGGCCACAGGCCAGGGCCTGGGCGCCACATGCGTCTACCGCGACTTGCACGCCTGAGACCTGGGCGCCATGCTTGGCTTGCAAAGCCCAACTCATCCGGCCTCACTCAAAGGAGCATCTTGCACACCAAACAAATGCTATAGCTAAGCCTTGCTATATTCAGAACAGAGAAAGCAAGAAGCCAAGAACACAGGGAGAAGAAACAACTTAACCATACGACGATATTCCAAATGTCCACCAAATCAACTCTCAGGCCACGAAAATCGACTCCATGCACGACCTTCTCGTGTGCATTCCAGTCCAAACAAGAATCGCCCAAAAGATCGGTACAATAGCATCAATTTTACCAATTTCGACAAACCCTAGAAAGTGGAGAATTTCATCAAAACCGAAATTAAAAGCTGCTCGTGAGGGAATCGAATCAGTTCATCACTAAGATATCATCTCACATGTCCTAGCACTAAAATCCCCAAGAAAATTCGACCCAAATGTAGCCAAAATAGCGATAGAAAAATCACCAAAATTAGCTCCAAAAATATAGAAAAAAATAAATAAAATCATGATTCCCAACACCAGAAAGATTTGAGCATGAATTATAAGATTGTATGACTTAATGATGTACGTTTTCAAGTCACTTCATAGCACACCAAAGGCTAGTATAACAAAAAAACTCAACAACAAAGAGTCACTTCTCTCTCTCTCTCTCTCTCTCTCTCTCTCTCTCTAACCCTACCTCTCTACTATATATAGACACCCAAAAGGCTCACTAAACCCACCAGGGGAGGACAACCAACCAGCTCCCTCATATTATCTTCTTGGATATTTTCACATCTCAAAAATGTCTCTCAAACTACAACACAGATACCCCTTTCATAAGTGCATTTCCGTCTAACTCTTTGTCTATCACCCGAACACCGTCGGGACCTTCACACATTCTCTTCTACTTCTCACAAGCTTCGTGATGGTATCATTCGCACCACACACCACCATTCGTCACCGTCGGTTACGTGTGTCATCTTGTTCTATGATCCTCCTCGTCGGCAAGTCTCTCCTACTTCCAGTTCATCGAACAACCATTACACTTGCACCGACATTCAATCGCTTTTGACTTGGTCAACGCCGCCAATCAACACCATGGTTTTAAGGCTCAACCGTAAAATCGCCTTATGCTTCTTATCCACTCCACGTGTACGGTGTGGATCACCATTGACCTCACTCGGCCTCTCGATCATCCAGCCTCAAGCTTCCGTTTGTGCCCGATCCTCCCGTCGTTGACTGTCAAGTTGACTCCACCGACCTATATATCACGAGACAAGAAAACACATTTCTTTCTACTCCAACATTACCAACTCCTATTAGTGATGACTATAATCGTGCATTGCCATACATAAGCATGTTAATGACATCCTCGAAACTCGCATTTAATTAAACTCAAACTCTAAATCAAATCAAATTTTAACAACTCATCACAATGTCAAACCATGGCACATCTCAATATGACTTCTCAAAACTCGAAAGAGAGCGGCGGCATTTTGAGAAGGTGTTGGTTCACGTAATTCGCCATGCATGTGCACGCGTTGTGTTCTCCCGTGACTTCACCACCATGCACCGATGCACGGCAGCGCCCTGCCCGCCAACGACCACAGCTAGAGCCTAGGCGCCACAGGCGGCCGCCGTGGCTTGCACGCCCAAGACCTGGGCGCCATGCTCAGGCTTGCGATCTTGCACACCAAACCAGAGTCTAGTATATTGCTTAGGACATCACTGTGCTATAAACCCACGCGGTCCCACCCGAGTCCTAACGGGATTCCTCGATTTTTTTTTTTTTTTGTCTTCCCGGTCTTGCCCCTGGTCCACCCGCGTGATCACCCCTTTCTTCTGTTCCGACTCGGAGGCCCGATCCGAATCCCAACGCGCGCCACGCCGCGATATAAGGCCGCGCAGCCCAGGCCGGGTTTCAGCTTGAGCACGAACGATCTCCTCCGCGTCTCGCACGCCACGGCCGCACGCGACACGCAAAAGAGCCAGCGAGATCCGTCCCTCGCCACGTGTGCTCCATCGACCGGCCGGCTCCGCGCCACCTGTGTGGTGTCCTGATGGCAGCGTCGTCGTGCATGATCCGGCCCCAGGACTGCCTCCGCGGCGGCAACACGGCGTTCCTCGAGGCGCACTGCGGCGTGCATGCCGCGCCGGCGCCGGCTCCTCGCCGGCCAATGCAGCAGCAGGATGGCAATCAGGTTCCGACCAAGCCTCCTTTGCCCGGCCAGTCGCGGCCGCCGGTGCGTAGGCGTCCGAATAACGGGCGACAACGCGGGCGCCGATCGCCCTCCGCCGCCGGTTCGCCGACGCAGAAGAAACCCGTCATGGAGAACGTGGTGATCCTGAAGCGTGGAGAGCAGGTCCAGCCAAAGCCCGCCGTGGCGCCTCTAGCTGCGGAGAAAGCTGATGAGCCCGTGGCGGCCGTGAACCAGAGCGGCGCGCAGGCGGAGAAGGTTGTGAAGGAGAACGCCGAGCCTGTGATCACTGGTCCGGGTGACACTGAGGCGAAGAAGGCCGAGGAAGGAGAGCACCACAGCGCAAAGGTTTTGGCCGCCACGAAGAAGCGCGGCGGACGGGGGGTGAAGCCCAAGGCCGCGCCGCCGGTCGTCGTCGGGTACTCGGGTCCGTCGTTCGCGGCGGCGCCGGAGCCCCGCGAGCTGCCCATCCCGGTGCGCTTGCTCAAGGGCCAGGGCATGCGGTTGTTTCCGCGTGAGTGAGGTGGATTGGATTCGAGCGCGTCGACGCAAGAGACGTAGTGCGTTCAGTTCAGGGCATCCGCAGAGTCAGTCTACCAGGAGCCTGTGTTGTACTACAACGAAAAATAAATAGAGACTGTTGTAGGATTTGTACGACCGTAGCATTCTGTTGATGCTATGAAATTATGTGATGGTTCGAAGCATTGATCACTGTACTACGAGCACGTACTATGTGCGTTGAGCCACCGCCTGAGTCTCAACTTCGATTGCTAATTGCTGAAAAGGTGGTTGTAAACTCTATACACTACGAAGCTTGATTTCTTGTAACCTTAGCCCATACCATGTTTTTATTTTGAAGTATGATAGGAGATGTTGCTACGATCAGAGTTCAGAGTCAGAGAAAAGAGACTCTGCCTTAAGAAAGAAGCTCTATTGCAATTCCCGTCAACCACAACAACAATACAAGCACAGTGTAAAATACATACACACAACGTACCCTCCTTCCTACATGTCACTGCGCCTAGGCAATTGAAGCCATCATATTAGTGTATGATTCACTTGTGGCTGTTGTTGGCCGTCGCCGCGGCATCCGCCGCTCCCCATCCGTCCTCGATGGGCAACTCGGGCATGACCTTCTTCCAGAACCAGTGCTTCCTCCAGAGCAGCACCATCTCCTCGATGGGCACGCCCTTGGTCTCCGGCAGGAACACAGCGACGAAGACGGTCATGACGGTGATCCATCCCGCGAAGAAGAGGAAGATGCCGAACTTGAAGGCGCAGAGCAGCGCCAGGAACGCCTGCGCGACGGCGAAGGTGAAGAGCAGGTTGACGGCCACGGTGATGCTCTGCCCCGCCGACCGCGTCTCCAGCGGGAAGATCTCGCTGGGGACCGTCCACCCCAGCGGGCCCCACGACCACCCGAACGCCAGCACGAAGAGGCAGATGACCACCACCACCGCGATGGAGAAGCTCCGCGACAGCTGCTTGTCCGTCCCGAACTTGACGCCCAGGATGACCGCCACGATCCCCTGGCACACGATCATCTGGACGCCGCCGCTGATGAGCAGCTTCCGGCGTCCCAGGCGGTCGACGGTGGCGATGGAGATGAGCGTGGAGCCGAAGAGCACGGCGCCCGTGAGCACGGAGGAGTAGAGCGACGCGTCGCTGCCGAAGCCCATGCTCTGGAACAGCACGGGCGCGTAGAAGAGGATGGAGTTGATGCCCGTCAGGATCTGGAACGCCGGCATGCACACCGCCATCACCAGCTGCGGACGGTTGCGACGCTCCAGGATGTTCCGGAACGGGTGCTCGATCGTGTTGGCCAGCTCGCTCGCCTCCACCATGTCAGTGAACTCCGCGTCCACGTCGGCGGTCCCGCGGATGCGCTCCAGCACGCGCCGGCCTTCCTCCACCCGACCGCGCTCGATCAGGCTGTTGGGCGTCTCCGGGAGGAGCAGGCCGCCCACGGTCATCAGCAGCGCCGGCACCGCGGCGAGACCCAGCGATAGGCGCCAGCCCCACGGCTTGATGTTCTGCGTGCCGTAGTTGATCAGGTTGGCTGTGAAGATGCCCAGCGTCGTCGCGAGCTGGAACAGCATGTTCAGCCCGCCGCGGAGGTGCGCCGGGGCCATCTCAGACAGATACAGAGGCACAGCCTACGCCATCATGGCACCAAGGAACATGTTATTATTGTAGTGTTCAAGTCAGAGCCAAGCAGAACACGAGAACACGTGTCGGTAATCATCTTACGCACCTGGTTGCCGAACCCGATGCCGACGCCGAGCATGATGCGGCCGAGGATGAGCATGGGCAGGTTCTTGGCGGCGGCGTTGAGCGCGGCGCCGATGAGGAAGCTGACGCCGCCGCACACGATGCTGGCGCGGCGGCCGTAGTTCCTCGTCACGGGGGACGCGCCCAGGGTGGAGACGAGCCCCGCGAGGTAGAGCGAGGAGGTGAACGCAGCCAGGCCCTGGTTGTCGTACTTGCAGTAGTTGTTCTGCCCGCCCGAGTTCTTCCTCCGGTACACCACCGGGAAGAACTCCTTCAGGAACGGGTCCATCGACGTCACTCCGCCTGTAACAACATTCCTCCGTCAGATTATTTGGAGTTCAAACACTCGTTTTTTTTTTTTTTTGCAAATGTATGACGAACTTGCGGGATTCTGTACTAGCAAATTGTTTTGTTGGATCAATAGAATGCAAAGCGTCGAGAGAACATGCATGTACACATGATAAAATAATTCTTAAGCATACTCGATAGAAATAATTCTTAGAGAACTGTTACTTTCCATTTCAGGGGAACGAGCTGGACTAACAGAGTGTTCACCTGGTCAAATTATTTTATTTAATCATTAATTTTTATTCTAAACATTGATCACTTGTACTACTACTTTCGGCGAGTTGCAGTGGATGATATCCATTGAGGCATTGACAATAGCAGGCTGGAGAGTTGTTACTGACAGTCCCATTTCCGTGCAAGAGTACTATATTCTTCTGAAGAGAGCCAGTGGCCATGTCGAGATTTGTACTAATAGTTTATTAAATAAACCCACTTCTTTAATTTGAAGATAAGGGCGATTCTATTTTACTCAAGTCAACTGGGTCTACCATTCGACGATGCCTTGACTTCCAACTTACTGTACTACCTTTCTTCCCGGAAACATTTCTTTTTTAAAGTTTGGATATTTACAGGTTTTGTCCTCACACGACGAGTGATCGCCAATTAGTTCATTCAAAGGCCTTAACCACCCTTGAATTAAGAATTCAGAAAACAAAGATTTTCTCATCGTGTGGGGACACCTCCAACATCTTCTGTTGTCCTACTACTGCGTGTCCTCATATCGTTTCAACTACCCTGTTGCAAGATCTGAAACTTCGAACAGTTTGGGCACTGGTTTATCTGTGTCCACAGCTCTGACCACCAGCAAGCGATGTTTCTTTCACACGGAAAAGCACCCGAGAAATACAAGGCAAGGATCGGACATGCAATCATGCAGATACGGAGCACATCCATGTACGGACACTGATGAGAAAAGAAAAAGAGAAAAAAATCCGCTACAGCTACAGCAGCCAGCAAGAGTCGCAGAAGATGTAAATTGCAAGCTTGAAGCTTCCCGTGTCGCTGTCCCCTGCGGGTCCTGCTCCTCCAAAAATCAGTGATAGCTTTGCTTGTTCACTCCTATCCGAATTCTACTCTTGTGCTCCGCCAAACTACCTACCACTCATCAACAAATCTTCCCAGTCAGTGGCGAAACCAAATCATTCTCCTGCGGCAGAGGAAAAGGCGACGGCGTGTCCTTCGGAGATACCATGAGATCCCGCTTTGTGAAAAGGCTGGATTCCCTGTGTCATGTGCTGACGATCGAGTACGTGACAAATTCTTGCCGGGGCGAGACAGACACCTCGCGCCTAAGCTGGGCATGGGCAGAGGAGACGATCGAGAAGAACGCTAGGCGCTGGCTACTAGTGCCGCCAAACCCGATCGATAGAGGAACCTAAGCAGCAGCAGCCACACATAGGAATCGAGAGCGAGCACAGCACGGAAATGAAGACGGGAGGAGTGAAGGCGCGGGTGCGTACCGGAGATGCCGATGTCGTAGCCGAAGATGGCGCCGCCGACGCAAGCGACGAGGCAGGTCATGCCGACGTACCACGTCATGCGGCCCTTGTACTGCGCCGCCCGCTCCTTCTTCACTCCCAGCGCCGCCACGCCGCCGCCCGCCATGTCTGCTGCTCTGCTCTGCTCTGCTCTTCTCTTCTCTCAGAGAAACCGGGCAAGCAAGTCCACCACACCGAAGCAATGCTCTAACCAACACCAGGCACACAACTTATATATAGAAATCAACCCCCTTTCTGTGTGTTTGGATGAGGTGAGGTGCTCTGGTCAGGCCGTCCTTGACCTTGCTTCGGCTCCCAAAATCCAGTAATGAAAGCCAAGAGGGAAGAGGAAGAAGAGAAGACCCTCTCGGTTGCAGTCGGCCAGCCGCAAGTTTGGAGATGGGGCTGCCAACCTAAGCAAGCAGCAGCAGCACGCGGTGCGGACAGCTACGACGTTGCGTTGGAGCCTCGAACGTTGACCCAGGCCCCGCGGCCAAGGCACAAGGCAGGGCGAGTGCGCACTCGTCTCCTCAAGTTTGCGGTTTGGAGACACGAGCTGTGGCTGCGGTGCCGGTAATAAATAACCCGAGGAAACGGAAGGAGATGAGATGACGCGCGCGAGGCGACGAGTCGGTCCACCGCAGCCCGCACGGCACACACCAGTCTCCACACGGCCAGTCGGCGGCCGCCGTGTATCATCAGGCGGGCATTGTTTCCATTCTCCGAAAATCAGCATTTTTTTTAAAAATTTCATACTACCCCGTTTTGGAATTCGGCGTCATCGGGGGCGACGTGCTATATCTGCTCTGCGACTGCGCGGCGCGGCTGATCGGACCATGGAACCGGACGCGCCAGGCACATGCGGCTCGTGTGCTAATCCGGAAGGCACTTATCGCCAGCTGGTGCTCCGCAGTCAGCGCAGCCTGCCCACACTCCTTGCCGCTTATGGCAAGTTTAAGCAAGCAGCGTTTGTTTGTTTATCCAGACGGTCAGCGGTCGAGCTCCAACTACGCAACGGAATAGTAAGTGGCACAGGCACGCCCGACGCAGCGCGTTAGTTGTTGTTTATTATCGCCACGCTGGGCGTGCATTGCTGTTCGTATCACGACCCGTTCATCTGTAGCTGCATGTACCTTGTTTGTTTTATCATTCTGGACGGGAAGTCAAGTCTCCAGTTGCCGTTGCTTGGGGCGGTAAGCACGTCGTACAGCTCTTCCGAAGTAGTTTGGGACGGCTTGCAGTTTGTTATGCGCATTTGTGTAGCCTCAATGTTCGGTGGCGCACATGCGAATCATAATGGAGACCTCACCGGAGCAGAAACAAGGTGCCACAGGTGAGGATTTCGGCCGGCCATTATTATCCAGCATTTCGCTCTTCATCTTGGATTTGTTTGACGACAACATATATAAGATTCGCTTGTTTTGCTGTCGAACACCCTGCTTGCGTGCTCCGTCGTCCATAACCGCCAAATTGTTAGAGCAGCCAACGAATCGGAACCTTGGCTTGGGCGCTCGTCCATAACCGCCGCGGACCAGTTTCCCTCTTACCGGACGTCGTCGTCACCGGTGACGAGATATGTTCTGCCACACGGCCAGGGCCCTGCTAGTATAGTATATTGCGAGTCTGACCGGTGGTTGTGGCGCCAGCACATGGGGATCGTGTGCTAATCAAGCATTCCTAATTAATTTCTTATCACCATTCACCATCTGGGGGTCCAGGGCCCTGAGCAGCTTGCCCCAAGCCGTTTATGGCAATAGAGGCAGCACGCATCGTCAACTTTCCATCGGTCAGCCAGCAACGAGCAGCAATATAATTTGGCGCTGTTGACGCGGCACCTGCTGGGCACCCGCTGCTGTTCACATTATGCCCTATCAATCAACAACACCCAAGGAACTGAAACTCTAAGATCCGGTGCGCGATTCAGTCCGCAGAGCACGGAGATAAGATCCAAGTATCCGCAAAACCTATTCTAAGATGGTTCTTCGATTTCTTCTCATTTCCTCTTCCTCATTCCGCGACCCTGGACGCAGCTGGTGATTGCCGGCCGACACACCACGTTGTCCGACGTCAATGATTCATGGAACTTTGTGATCCATGAGAGAACTCGACGGGACGGCAAATGTTGCTTGTAAATCGCACACACACACTCTCGTCCTGCTTTTGGGCGGGCGGTTTGTTCTTTTTCTATTTCTCAACACGGTGCCATATCGCAGGCCGGTTGCCATTGCGTATCAACACGGTGCCATATCGCAGGCCGGTTGCCATTGCGTATAACGGTAAGCACGAATTGCTCTCACACAACTACAATCTAGTTTTTGGGAACTTCACAAGAAACGCAAGAAAACCAAACTAGTGGTAGGCCACCGCACTGTACGTTCCCATTGTTCTTTTCAGCAAAGAACATGTATGCATGATGATGATTAAAATCGCTCACCGAAAGAGAGGCGCGGTTGTTAAGCATTGACCAGCACTAGCAGCGTGAAATTTTTGGTGGTGGACGTGAACATGCTAATCGTCATGCATGGAGACTAGCTCCAGTATGTAATTTAACAAAGCCTGTCAGTGCTAATTGCCCGCGCATGCACTCCTTTCCGACTGAATCTTCCACATTTCCGACCAGACGAACGACTGAATACTCCAACAGATTGATTAATCTCCCTTGTGTTTGGAGCCTTTTCGGTTTGGAAGCCTGAGTATTGGCACTCGTGCGCCCATGATGAGTGCCGTCCTTTTCTATGAACCAAAGATATCCCGAATCCTCAGCACCTTTTCTTTTCTCTTTTACACATCCGTCTTAAAGTAATCTCCTTTATGTCATCTAATTCTTCTCTGTTTTTAAAGTTCTTGTTTTCGTCGTAAAGTTCTTGTTTGCTGACGTGTCAAAGGGTTGTCCTTATGTTTGGTAATGGGTCGCGGCCTGCGAGCCCTTTAAGAATCCTAATCTGCCCTTACATATTTTTAGTTTAAAAATGAACTAGATTTCAGTCCAGTCTTTTTTAGTCCGGCCCTCAAACAATCTAGTTCATTTTTTCGGCCTTTTTACCAGGCCTAGTTGTGGTCCAACTTTTGTTATATATGACCGCTGTCAGCCTAACCGGACAGGTATCTGAGTTTTGAACAGCATTTCTCCAAACAGAAGGTTCTACACAAGCACGCAATTTTGGTTTTGTATGGTGAATTTTCGAAAGCAAAATCGGGGCTCTGGTCCATATCCGATCTGGTCCAGCGGAGACGCATGGTGCCGGTTCAGCTGTGTGTGCTTCTGTTCAGTTCCATCCGTCTGACCGTCACGGCGTCTCGCGTGTACTCCAGGACCACACATTCTATAGCCATTCCTTGAATGTATTGTACGTACCAACGTATCTCACACTCCCGGGTCCTGCCATCCTGGTGACATCACTTGATGTACCAGAAACATCGAACTCGCATCACCAACTGAGTAATCTAGAAGCAACGGAAAGCAGATCAGAGTAGCTAATCACCATACTTCGTGGCGAATCACAGACCAGCCCACGCTTCGATCCGCACGACCGTAAGTGAATCGCCGTCCTGGCCCACTAGCCAACCATCCAAATATCTCGTCAGGCTGGTTTTCGACCAGTCCAGTTTAAATTTTTGAATTTTTAAAAAAATTTGTAAAAAAATATGATAAAAAATTATGAATTATAATGAAAAAACCAGATGAAAACAAGCACGTTTGAATGGCTAAACGAATCAAAGAAGAAAAAAAATAAGAATAAATAAATGAAAAAGAAAAACTCTCTTATCTTCTTCTTCATTCTATCTCTTTGCATCTCCTCCCCCGCATTGAACGCTCGCCTGCCTCCATCTCCATATCCGCTGCCTCCTCCCTCTATCTCTATCAATCCGCCGCCTCCTCCCTCAATCCCTAGCCAAATTTCACGAATCCGGCCACCATTCGAGAGCTAATCGCACGGCTCCTCTGGCTAGCCACGAATGAAGGGCGGCTAGCCGTCATGTCTGCCTTCAAATCATGTTCCGGTCACCATTAGCAAGATGTATTATTTTTCTAACGGATTTCAATCGTTTCAGTGTGCTTCTCCTTTGTTTCTGTGTTACATTGCTGTTTTCAATTTTTGTCAAACAAATTTGATGTTGCTGCTTCAGATTTCTTCAGATTTGATTTTTTTATTATTTTGAGTAACATAACTATTGGGTTTCCGTCGACACTTATCTGCTTGCCAACGAAATCGGTCGGCTTACCGATCAAACCGCTCGGCTAACCGTTCTAATTTAACCAAAATTCATTTAAATTCGTTTTTTAAATTTTGATCGGCTAACCAACCGGTTTTTCCGGTTTTCGTAAAAACCATGATATCGGCGACGATCGGTTTCAGCAGCTCCAACGATATTGTGAACCCTGGTGGTCACTTTCTTCCGTGGTGCAACGCCATCAAAGGTGTTAACGCTTATTCAGCGTCATCAACATCGCGGAGCAGCGAAAGTCTCCGGTCTTCGTTCGAGTCTAGTACACGGCTGGACGACGGGACGGGACGGCAGTGGCCGGTAATTGCCTCAGCCGTGCGGCCGGTGGAGCGTGCAAGTTTGGCGCGCCAAATCGGCCACCGATGCGTAAAAAAATTAGCGTTTCTTCGAGTGGACCGGCCGGCCTTGCGGGCACGCGTGCCTCGGCAGACTTTCGCTGGTCTGCGGGGCGTGAAGTGTGCGTGAGCTGGGATGACCTCAGCATATCCCGTGTTTAGTGGTGGTTAGAGATGGGGAGTGGGGTTAGGTTTCATTGACGCGGGAACTGCGTATTGAGTTTTTTGATCGAGTTATATCTGGACTTGTTTGACTGTTTTTTTTTTCTTTTCGCAGGCTGCATTTTTTTCTTTTTGAAACTCAGACTGGGCTTTCCGGCTCAAAACGAGAGGACATAAGAGACCGTAATCCTATGCCCAAAAGGCCCAAGACCACACATTCTGTAACCATTCCGGGTCCGGCCCGACATCCCGCTTCTTCACCAAACCGTATCGAGCGGCTGACGGGCAGCGATCCCATGGACCCGCTCGCCCGCGCCGTCGAGTCCCCGACACACCAATCCCTCGTCTCCCTTGGTCCATACACCGCGCCCACACGGCGCTGCTGCTTTCTTCCCCGCCACCTGGAACCCCTTCCTCTGCTCCTCTGCAGGCCGCGGCGGCCCTCCTCTGCTTCTCCGCCGCGCCCAAGAGGCCAGGCCAAGAGTCAAACGAACACTCAAACCGATCAGCGGAGCGCCGAGGGAACTCGAAGGCCGGAGGGACGGCGCAGACCGGAGCGAGCTCGAACCCCCAAACCTCTCGCCGTCTCAGGTACGCCGCCGGCCGGTCTCGTGCCGTCCCCATCCCTTCTCCTACGTTGCACGGTGCGCTTGCGCACCCGTCCGCCGGATCGATCCCTCCCCCGGGAGATCGATCCATCCCGCCCCCGCTCGGTCTGTCGGGTCCGTGCCGACGCCGCCGTCCCACTGGCGTGGCCCACGCTTTGGGGGACAGCAATGCGGTTCAGTTCGCTCCGGCGGCGTTGGTTTTGCGTGATTCCTCGCGCTTTGGTGATTCGATTCCTTCGCTGGAGTTGCGAGGAAGACTCTAGAAAATGGTTGTGAGGGTTTGTCTCTGCTGCCTATGAAGCAGGGGCGCGTGGACATCGCACAACGATTCACACGTTATGGGTCGCTTTCGCGGTTGATTCAGAGTGTTTGTGCCGCCATCGCCTATCGGTTGGGCTTTGTGAATGTTGCTCGTGGTTTGCCGCGACGTTATTGCCTCCTGCTGGCTGGATTCGCCTTCTGAATTGCGCTGTGCTGCTGCCATAGCTGGTTATCTGTGCTCCTGCTCTCTCGTCATGATTCTCTGGAATTGGAGTTTGTCTTATTGCGGGTACCTTTTGCAGTTGATTTATCTGTATAGTTGTGTCTCTATTTTACACAGTGCCAGTGTAGTATACTAGATCATGTTCGGTGTTAGTGAACTGAGATAGCTGCCCTTATGACAATGACAGAGTTGGATTCTTTGTGTTTCTGTCATAGTGACTATAAACTACCAAGTTGGATAGTGACAAGCTATGAATTATGCATCCACGTTCCATGATATTAGCAACGTGCTTACACCAAGCGATTTATGGGCTGAATTTTCTGTTATGTGACTTGTGGTTAATTTTCTGTATTATCACTAGCGTCGGCTAGTATTCAACTTACAGAATTTATGCTGCAGGTTAACGGTCCACTTTAATCTGTCATGTCCCTATCTGGGATGGCCGTTGCCTTTGCAAGTACGAGTTCTACTATGCAGCATCAGTGGTTGCATCCAACTAGTGTCCAATGCCAACATGGTTTTGCTCACTTAATGCAAAGGAATTGCAGAAAAGGATCTGTGCTACTGCATGTCAGAGCTACTTCTGAGAAGTTAGATCTAGATTTCAGTGACCCTTGTTGGAAGCAAAAGTATCAGGAAGACTGGGATAGGCGTTTTACTTTGCCTCACATTACTGATATATATGATTTGAAGCCAAGGCCCACTACATTCTCTCTGAAGAAAAACAGGTTTATTATTATCTTTCATGGAGTTAATTGGTCTGAATACTAATAGATAAAGCTGCATTTGGCTCCCTCCGTAATACACCTGTTGATCTGACAGAACACCCGTGGGTGATGGTGATGGCTCATCAACTGAAAAGTGGAATGGTTATGTGAACAAGGATGATCGAGCACTTCTGAAGGTCAATACTATATAATGTGAAGTATTACATGTTCAGAATTTGTAACGTGGCATGGTCTCAATGAGAGGCTCTCTACTCTTTCTTTGTTTTCCCATCCAAGTGAAATTGTCACTTAAGTAGTGTGTTTCTTTAGGTGATAAAGTATGCCTCTCCTACCTCTGCTGGAGCAGAGTGCATCAATCCTGATTGTAGCTGGGTTGAACATTGGTACGATCTCATGTAACTCTTTATTCATATTCCTTTCTTCTACCTGATTTGACTTTTTAAGCTAAAAAGCTGACTCTTTGCTTTACATGAGCCATGTATTGTTAACTTATGCCATTGTTTACCTTTTATTATGTCATGTATATGCTCAATAGACAATAATATAGAATATCTGTTATTTTAAATTGGTCTGATTAACTGTGTAGTTCTTACTTTCTTATTCCTTTGTTTCCTCTTTTTTTTTTCTCCCTTTATACCTGTTAGTGAAATACTAGCAGTTAGCAGCTCTCTTGCGATTTCTTAAGAGTATAATACTACGTAAAAAGAGGAAATGGGTGATAAAGCGATAATTGCTTTCCACAGGGTTCATCGTGCAGGCCCGCGCAAGGAGATTTACTATGAACCTGAAGAAGTAAAGGCTGCCGTTGTCACCTGTGGAGGACTCTGCCCTGGTTTAAATGATGTCATTAGACAGGTATGACTCTTTTAACGTTGTTAGGCAGGCATTTGTGATTTGTCGCACACTTGCACTTGAGAAGGCTACAGGTCAATAAAATTTTAGTAGCAAGTGGTGTTTATGGGTTATGATGACTCACTAGGTCAGATGCCAACCAGAAATGTGGGAAACAAAATGCACGTAAATATAATATAGTTTAATGAATATTTGTGTTAATGCTTATGCATTGAATGTCTATACTTTGTTTTGAATGTAAATAGCTCTCATTTTCTTGTACCGTGTGTTTTTGTAACTGAGGCAGTTATAAATCCAATATAGGACGTTTGTTCAAGTTAAATCATGTTTGTCTTCCATGATATATTTCATTTAGTAATATGGTAAAATGGAATTTGTTCTATGTTTATTGTATACTATTATTGTTTAAATATATGCTGCATATTACTAATAACATGATTTTTTGTGCCCATATCTAGGCAGCACTTAACCTATTACATGACCAATTTATTGTATTTCCAGATAGTATTTACCTTGGAGATCTATGGCGTGAAGAATATAGTTGGAATTCCATTTGGTTATCGCGGATTTTTTGAGAAAGGATTAAAAGAAATACCGGTAAGGATGCTTTCTATATTTTTCAGGTGCTGAAGGGATCAATGTTTATAGCATTGTTGGTTCATCGTGGTGACAATCTTCAGCTTTCTCGTGATGTGGTGGAAAACATAAATCTTAATGGCGGAAGTTTCCTTGGTGTTTCCCGTGGAGGAGCTCAAACTAGTGATATTGTAGATAGTATACAGGTAAGCAACCTGAAGTGAAGGCATGATATTCTGGCTTGTAGCTTCTATATTGTTCACGTGGTCAACTTATGTTTGTAGGCCAGAAGAATTGATATGCTCTTTGTAATTGGTGGAAATGGTAGTCATGCTGGAGCTAATGCTATTCATGAGGAGGTTATTACTCTCTTCTCAATTCATACTTTTTAGAGTTATGAGCATGTTTGGATGAGTTACAATTTAGTTATAGCGGCCCAGTAATCAAATTCATATATGATCTACTTGCACACTTATATTTGGAAACATCTGGCTGCATAATGGGGCAGCTAAACTACTACTCAGTAATTTTTTTCTTCTGTGAATTAAAAGCTAGTATTGAGTTTCTTGTGTTGAATTTTTTTATAGCTAAGTATGTGAATGTATATTAAACTACGACAGGAATGTTTTTCTTCTCATATTTAGAGCTCACTTGTGCCCAGTTCTATAGATGTGATTCTTAGGACTTCCTGAAAGTCTGTAACTAAATGATCTCTTATTCTGTGCACAACCTTGTAAGATATTAGAAGGGTTCCAAAGAATCATGTTCACTTATATTGATCCTGATTTTTTTTTCCTTCTGATTTGCAGTGTCGTAAGAGAAAACTGAAAGTTTCAGTTGTGGCAGTTCCAAAGACAATTGATAATGATATACTTTTTATGGACAAGACATTTGGTTTTGATACAGCTGTGGAAGAAGCTCAGCGTGCTATCAATTCTGCCTATATAGAGGTAGGCTGCTATCTTGTGATCATTGGTGTGTTTTAAAATAGATAGAAGATAGGTATGTACTGTTTACTCTTTGATTGATTCCTTGGTTTTTAGGCGCGTAGTGCATACCATGGAATTGGGTTGGTCAAACTAATGGGAAGAAGCAGTGGGTTCATTGCCATGCATGCTTCCCTTTCTAGTGGACAAATTGATGTCTGCCTAGTACCCGAGGTTCGTAAACATAACAGTCACTAGGTAGCTTCAAACTCATCCTTTTCTTCACATATACTGACAGAAGCTTACTATATAAATGAAGGTATCTTTTACACTAGATGGAGAACATGGTGTCTTGAGACACCTTGAGCATTTACTGCATACAAAAGGATTTTGTGTGGTTTGTGTTGCTGAAGGCGCAGGACAGGTAAGATGCTGTGTTTTGGCTTTATCACTTTGCCTTCTTGATTTTTTTTAGGGGATTACAGTAGAAGGTCCTACTGCTTAAATTTTATTAATAAGCCAAAGAAGGAAAATGCAAACCAGATAACAAACCTGTATAATTTACAAGTATAGAGAGAGTAAGGTGGACTTTGCCTTCTTCATTGCTTCAAAGGCTTTAGTATACATGGATTGAATTTTGAAAACTGAAGATTGTTTTTTCTCTTCATGCAGGACTTACTTCAAAAATCGAATGCAACTGATGCTTCAGGAAACGTGATCCTTAGTGACTTTGGTGTCCACATGCAACAGAAGGTATGCACGTCCTAAACAGCTAAATCCCCTATGCGAATGGATTTTGTATACAGCATTGATGATCAGCATAAGGGCTTGGTGTAACCACGGGGTCCCCTGACAGATACTGCCAGGACCAGAAACTCGTGAGATGGTAGAGTGGTGATGTGCTGCACATCCAAATATTGATGGAATCTTCGAAATGCCAGCATGCATGCTGGTGGTGAGTTGAGAGTTGGTTTGGGTGGGGTAGTTCGATTTGCACTTAACAACAAAAATGGAGAGCATGAGGCTCAATGAGCCTTCACCAATGAGGGCTTCCTTTTTCCATATCCATACTAAATAAAGTATTTGTATTTTCATTTGCATTTTCTTATTCATATTTAGCAGGTATTGCTCATTTTACTATTGTACTCCAACCTTGCTATCATTGTGTTTAGTATAAAGTTTTCTTCCATTTTGGATAGTAATTCAATGGCACTGGTATTGCCTTTCAGATTAAGAAACATTTCAAGGACATCAGCGTTCCAGCAGATGTGAAATACATTGATCCAACATATATGGTTCGGGCCTGTCGAGCAAATGCTTCTGATGCTATTTTGTGCACTGTACTTGGACAAAATGCTGTAAGTTTTATTTCTTTTCAACATGTACTATTATTTGATTAATGTAGATGTAAAATCCTCCAGTTTAATTAGGTTGTTTGTAAGAAAATTGCATGAATGTTTTTCAGGTCCATGGAGCTTTTGCTGGGTTCAGTGGAATCACATCAGGTATTTGCAACACACACTATGCCTTCCTTCCCATCCCAGAGGTCATCACAACACCGAAGCACGTGAACCCCAACAGCAGGATGTGGCACCGCTGTCTCACATCCACTGGACAGCCAGATTTCCACTGACTAGTTCACGGCAGCCAGAATCGTCAATAATGTAATGCTAACAAGAAATTGGAATAGATTGTGGCACCAAATTTTGTCTATAAGGTTGGAGCTCCCATTAAAGGTTCCAGACTTATTTCTCTTACTTTGCCCCCCAAGGGGACAAGGTCCAGTCAATGTAATCCTAATAGGAAAGTATAATAAATCCCTGTGACAAAAAAAAATGTATATGAACTTCATGGACCTCATTTCCAGAATAATTCTGTTGATATACTTCTTAATTATTTCCAGAAGGGATAGCAAATTCGTAAAATGCTGCAGTTCTTGTTTTCCCCATCCCACTTTAAATAAGTTGACTATAATATGCCACCACAAAAGAACATGTTACGATCTGAACCAGCTGCTCTACAAAACTGGCTGCAGTCTATTGAAATCTTTTATTAAAGATAATTTACTCACCTGAATGTCAATCAGGCTGGTAAGTTTTGATTAGTGAAAACATGTTGCAACGACAGTATCATAAGCAGTCCTCCTTTCTTCAGCATAAATCAAAAGCTGACTACAGATATCTGAAAGTTTCAAGAAATCTGGACTCGTCTCTCTGCAAATCACTGGTAACAAAATGAATTTCAGGAGTCACTCCTGGAACGGCATGGAGATCACTGTCACATGCTCGGGCTTTTAATCATGTCTCCAGTTTACATTTGAGAGCGACAAATTAAATTACAAAATTGTTACAATATTTTATGGCTGCAACTATCACCAGCAAGCACGGTACACTGGACTTCAGTTCTACTCCTGTGCGTTTCCTTTCTGCAGGATGGCTCTCTAAAACTAATTCCTGCTTGTCGGTTGCAGCCAAAGTTCCCAGTGTTAGATCCGAATGCGTTCACTTCAAGCTGAGGCTGTCTGGTTTCCACCAACCCAATATTGCTTCACAGCATACAAGATCTTCTCACGCACAAGGGGTCCATCCTCATGATCGACCAACTTTGTGTTCCATCTCATGCCCAGAGCAAGCCTATTCACCTTTGTCAAGACATCGGCATCGTCCCGCATTATAACAGCGCCTTCTGGCCTCAAGATGCGGTCCATCTCCAGGAGAATATCTTCTATGCTACACCTAGGCAGTTTCAACAAATAAAATATCAGCATGGGCAACTGGAACAATGGATCAAATATCACAAGACTATAATAGCTTACTTATTTTTGTACAAGCTGAAAAGACCGCTTGCATGGATTAGATCATATGTCCTTGGATAAGTAGAGAAAGCTTCACACCTAACGTAAGGTCATGTTAAATTGTAAGCTGATGATCACCAACACACCGCTTTACTAAGCAAAAGATTCAAGAATTAAATGTCATACCAGTCATGATATATGCCAATCAGCCCTCGTTCATAAACAGCACCTAGGCTTGATATTTTCGCAATAGTTGGCACAACATTCATCACCCAAGACTTTGGGGACTCGATTGCAGCAGCAAACCCTCCAAAACCTGCATTCATGTCCAAAATATTTCTGTATCTTCCAGTAAGTAGGTACTTGTTCATGGTACTATAAGCCTTCACATGTTTCTTCCACATTTTATTGTTTTTCTGAAAGGTCTGAGATGAAATCCCTGGAATCAAGCCATTAGCAATTCTTGGAGGAACTGCATTGAGTCTTTCAGGGAAGGGCTTGATTGCTCCTCCAGCTACTTCACTTTGATCTTTTACATCTGGAAGGGGTGTCACACAGGCCTTCATTTTTTTATACCTGGTGTGGCAGAAGTAAAACGTTAGGATCCAAAAGATGCTAGCTAGATCAGCACATTTTGTTCAAAGGGTATGTTTTCAACAAAATCATAGGAATAGCATACCAGACATCATCTGGGTTTGTTGATTCACACATCTGCACAGTAGATTCATCTTGTCTAGAAGGACAAGATTCTGTGTTGACCCTTTTCCTCCATATTGCCATCTCACCCTTCTCTGCAACTTTTTCCCAACATAAAAGGGCAGCAATTTCCTCTATTCTATTTTGTTCTGCCTCAAGATCCTTCTTTGTGCGCTGCCAACCCTTGTAGTTCGCCTTCCAATTAATTGGAGGACCCGACAGAACCCAGTAGCCTCCAGGCCTTAGAACTCTATCAACTTCCATCATGTACATTCCATCTACAAAATACGAAATGGTTATGAATTGTTGAAAATTTTGTAAAAATATAACGAATATCATAAAGTATTAATTAATGGTGGACTCCAAATATCTTTACTTTGATGCAGAACATAAAAGGATGTGCGATTATGCTCACCGTTTGCTCCCCATGGAATTAAACACCTTGAACAATGGGCCATATCAAAGGCCCTTGATGGATAAGGAAGTTTTATTGTTCCGAGAACACCAATGACCGCTGGAACACCTCTCTCCAGAGCAAACTGCACCTGTGCCTCATGTGAATCTCTAGGTGCAAAGGACATGGCCAAGACATTCCTCTTCAACAGATAGGCTCCCCAACTAGCCACCTGAAATAGTTTCAGCATGTTAAGACATACTATGAACCCTAGATTGAATTAGCATGAAGATGACGTTTGTGTTTCTTCTTACCCCGCAACCAGTGTCAAGTGCAGTCCTGACAGTTCCATTGGCGATGGGAACTACTGATGCTAACTGATCAATGTACTTGTCGGCTCCTTGAGGGAACTGTGTCCCTCCCCCAGGGAATCTGAACACATTGCCCTCATACTGAACCCAGTTCTGGATGGCCTTCTCGACTGTCAAGCTCTTATACGGACAATTCGCAAAGGGAACATAGTCCCGGCTCTTTGGCCAAGGGAACGGAGCCACATATCCTTTCGGCGGTGGTATCAAGCAGTGCAGCTTCTCTTTCTCGGGTGGGCAATGCCGCTCTCTGTAATTCATGTTCTCCCGAGGGAACTTCATCGCCCTGTTCTGGTCTTGGCAAGGGGTATAATCCGTGTAGCGATCCGGGCACGGCTTGAACTTCTTCACCGGCGAAACAAGATCGCTGGAGCTACCACCTTTCGCATGGTGGGTGTCGAAGCTCAGGTTCGGCAAGACGGTGCAGTCGGTGCGCTTGGTGACCTCCAGAGCGATGCTGTCCCCCTTACCGAACCCGCTCTTCTGCCAAGCTCCGAGGATGTAGAAGAAACAGCACATGCCAATCACTATGCATAGAGACACAGTGCTTCTGGTCCTGTTGTCCACAGGACTCGTCTTCACAGCCATGGCTTGGCCGGATAGATCAGACACTGAGAAAAAAAAAAGAAGGAACCTTTTTTAAGTTTGACTAGTCCCTATAGCCTATACGGAAAATATCAACCAATTGGAAAAAATGACTAGACTAAGACTAAATCCAGTCCATTCCACCTGATGCAAGGCAAGGATTAAGCGCACAGGAAAGCGTGTGCCGTGCAATCTATCACATCTGTGCTTCCTAACTACCGAACTTTGCCAAAATTGCAAAGCCATCAGATCTCTGCTACCAAGAGGAGCGCAAAACAATGAAGCATTAACACCGCCACACAATGGCAAAGCAGACCTCGCACCCAATGCGAATAATCTAAAACGAATTCAAAAACCAACGAGCGGCGGCAGCACCGGATCTCGGCGACGAGCACGAAGAACCCCATCTGAAAAGAAAAGGGAAGCAAGGCTCACCTCGGATGGATGAATGGATCCAGAACAGCGGGGGAATGCCAGCTCCCGAGGGCGGCTGGAAGAAGTCGGATAGTTCGGCCGGAGGTTTTTCAGGCTGGGTTTTGAGATTTTCAGGGGAGGTGGCAGAGTGCGGGCTCGCCCAACCCCAGCTTTACAGTTCGCCTCCCACTCTCTTCCCGTCCCACCGACGGAAGAACACTATGCGCGCCGCGCCGGTGGATGGGGTTGGGGGAAATCGCAGCGAAGGAAAATATTTAGCGCGGGGTTTCAGAGAGAATAAAGCGGAAAAGGACGGGCTTTGGCGGCGGTCGCTGTCGTTCCGTCCATAGATCCTGCTGAGCTGGCTGTCTTTGCTGGGCTTCCCGGGTTGTGGATTATGGTGTGTAACCTATGACCTGACCTGTTTAATGATAAGACAATTATCATGACATTTTAGCGATTAAAAACTGAAAAAACAATAGCTGCGCTAATCCGGTGCTAGTATGCTACTAAACCTTGGTTCTAAAATAACTTCATTTCCAGTCATATACTCTACGAATATAAAATCTTGTCTAAGTGCACAGTAAGTCTTATGGCATAAGGTGAAGGAAATAATTGTACTGTATTATTGCATTTGTTTCTGACTCTCAAGAAAATACAATTAAAAAGCTCTCAAGAAAATACCGTTGTACGCAAAGGCTAACTTTCCTATAGCCAAGTACTCCTAGTTCAAACAATCCTTGTCATCTCACGGTGATAAGTCACACTGCATGTGAATCAACATTCAACAACAGCATGTTGATTCTCCTTCCACGGTCCTTTGCATGGCGGGTCGGATACGCCCAAACGCTTTGCCCGTGAACCGGACTGCAGATATTTCTGTTTCGTTTAGGCGGAAACAAAGACCCGGCCCGGCGTTCGTACGAATGATTTCGAGAGAAACAAGTTTCATTGCAGTGAACGAACAACCACGACGAGCCCATGATGGACTAAATCGTGTGGACCCCTGTGTTTGTGGTTCAGTGAACTCGCATTATGTGAGGTCACATGGCCACGGAGCAGAAAGCCAGAACCGAGTGCACGGCTCGTGCGCGTGGACGGGTTCAATGCGCGAGACAGAGGCCGGAGGCAGTGGGTGGGTCGTCTACCGCTGCTCGTCCATCCAGATCCACCCGACCCGCCTGATCAGAACGTGCTGCAATTTGACTCGTGTCGTCACTCGTAAAGTCGTAAGGAAGAGTCGACCATGGTACAGAAGCCAAGAGCAAGGAGTCAACGCGAAGACACGGTCGCATGTTCTGCCCGTGCCCGGCTGGGTAGAATATATAGCCCGTTTTTACTAGTCGCGGCGTTTCTTCGTTTATAGGTCGGGGCGCACCGCAGCTGTGTTGTTGATAGTTCACGGCGCACCGGGCGGCTCCTAAAAATCCACGGGGTTTCAGCCGGGATCGTGGTCCAGACCGAACCCACCCACCGGTGCTCGTCTCATAAATTTCACGAAAGCGAAACAAATCATCTGTCGGTCGCGAAACAATTCACGAAAACTCTTGTGCGTCGTTCGTGTCGGTCGGAGGCTCCGAGCAGTCGCCAGTCGGCACGGCACTGCTACCTCGCGGGCCGCAGCCTGTACGCTATGAATGAAGAGGCCATAAAAGAGGTCCAACCTTGACTGGAGAACGCCCATCGAGTTCACTGAACTACATGGGCTGGATAGTCATCATCTAATCTAATAAAGAACGAGTTTCTGCGAAATATTTTCTTACCAAAAAAATTTTATACCTATTAATCAAGACCATCAGATCAGCATAAAGACATGGCATGCAACCGATGAATTTAAGATGACTCACCAGATAAAGGAATTCCTTCACCCTTCACTCATCAAAATAGTGCAATTTTATCACTCATGCCTCACCGCAACACACACTTTTTTTCACCAAAAAATCTACACCCACCTAGTGCCCGCACCCGCAGCCCCGATTCCCGCTACACTTTCCTAATTCAAAATTTTTGCTTTCCAAAACAACACGCATCAGAGAAGGAATGCCCATTCGATTGCATTCTGCCGATGGAAGGAAGAGTTTCGATCTTTCGAATCGGTCAATCCCTCCACGTTCTCCTTCCCCTTCTGTTGCTTCCCAAATCCTAGAGGCGGCCTTGGTCCACCGCCACCGCATCGGGTGAGCCCATGGCGCCTCCTCCGGTCGGCGCAAGCTTCTTCTCAATTGTGCCGCTCGACGTTTTTCTTCATGATCGAGGTGCATGACCATGATGGCGGTTGACGGCGGCTGCCGAGGCACGAATGCGATGGTGGCCGACGGTGTGTATGAGTGTGCGGCCACATGGAGGCCGGGAGCACACAGTAACGATCGTCATGATTTCTCCTTCGAAGTAGACTACAGTAAGTCACAACAGTAATGATTCTAATTTAGCAAATTGTTTTTCCGATGTCTTTCTTCACGTAGCTAGCATGGAAAAACCAATTTTATTCCGGCCACTTGATCTGCACCACTACTGTGCTGCCCTATGAACTTCTGCTCATCGCCACTAAGGACATCAAGGTGCTCTGTCCTCTCTGTTCTGAAGATACCTTCAGTTGTGGCATGTTTAAAGCTTTTAGTTTTAGGTTTTTATTTCCCGTCCACATTGAGATGGCCATTCATCTGATAAATCCATCAGTTTGTGGAAATCTTTATCAATTTAAAGACAATCGTGCTACTACTTTTGAATTGGTTATTCCTGCAACATAATTGCAATAACTAAAAATTGAGTTGTTCCACCAATAATAACATCAATGTAAAATGATCCTGATTATTTTTTACTGCTGCTTATCAACCTTTCATCGGTGCTGCAAATGGCATCAAAGTTTGTAAAAAAAAACCTGTTACCTACGACTCTTATTTGAGTATTCTTTTTTATGATTGGAGCAACACACGCAGGCAAGAGTTCTGAGCATTGGTTTGATTGAAGAACCGAAGCTGGTATTTAGAACTATTTGCTTTCATTTTTTATCTATGTGAAAGTGCATCTAGGTCCCTAATTTTATTTTGGTGATTGGCGTCAATACAATTAAGAATGGACTAATGTTTTTATTTAGCATGTGTGTAGATGACTATCTCAAATTGATGAATGAAAGGTATTGAAACAAAAAGAGAAAAGGAGATGGTCATTTATCTCAAATTAAAAGTCCAAAATCTACCCAAGAATGAAAATCATGGAGTTTTTATTTTTATCTCTTGAGTATAGGTAAACCGTACTATCAAGAGAGGTATAATTCACAAAGTGTGTTAAAGTCAAATGCTCAAATTTCCCATAAATACCACCTCTGTCGCCCTTTGTTTTGCCTTCATCGGCAGTACCGGTGGCCTCCACTGGTAGTGCCGATCTCTCTTCTCAGAGGCGTTGTAATGCCCAGACACCTCTCTGGCTTCTGTCTTGCCAGTATCAGCAGTGCCGATGGCCCCATCGACAGTGCCAGTCTCTCATTCCAAAGAAGGCTGTTCTCTCTGGCTTTCTGGCTGTTGCTCATCGGCAGTGCCGATCACCCTGATCGGCAGTGCTGGTCGGTCCTCCCAGAAAGTCACTCTCTCTATCTGGCTCTGGCTGTAGCTTATCGGCAGTGCCGGTCCCCTCCCCACAGAGACTGGTTTTTCTCGGGCTCTCTGGCTGACTGCGATCGGCAGTGCCGGTCTGCTCGATCGGCAGTGCCGGTCAAGGTCTCCAGAGACCACTTGTCTTCTCTATGACTCCCTCACCGGCAGTGCCGGTGCGGCCCAATTTCTTGTCTACAGATCTATGTCAGTGTGTCAAAAACCCTACCGGCAGTGCCGATGGCTATATCGGTAGTGCCGGTGCGGGGCGTCCAGACAGGTCAACGGTTCTTTTTGAGCCCTTTGTATAAAAGGCTTACACCCCACTTCGTGCCCACTCTTTAAAATCCGAAAATCATTTGGCACTTTTGAGCTTCACTCTACTCACTCTTCCTCTCCAAGTCAAAGCTTCATTCTTTGAGCTAGGATTAGAGTGAGCCATTGTTTCCTAGTGAAAAGAGCATCATTCCACTCTTGAGCATTCGATTTAATCATCTTTGTGACGTGTGCTTGTTACTCTTGAAGCTTTGCTCCTAGACGGTTAGCGGTGCCCGTAGAACTCCCAACTTGTGTGGTGACGCTTCGGGAAGTATGTATTACCCCCCCCCCCCTTTCCCGCGCAAGAGAATTGATAGTGGAGAAATTGAACTTGATCTTTGTGGTCGCTTGTGTGAGAATAGGGTTGAAAGAGACCCGGTCCTTTGTGGACTTCTTAACGGAGACATAGGGTTTTTTGTGAGCCCGAACTTCGGTAACAAATCTTGTGTGTTTCTTTTACTTATTGTCTATTTACTCATGCTCTAGAGTTTGTTCTTATATTTACTTAAATTACTAGATCTACTTGTGTAACCTTTGTTTAATTGTCTTTCATTGTTGTAGAGCTTCATTTCAACTATATTGTTGTCACTTATCCACCTAGTAACTGCAAAACCAACTTAGTTTTAATTTGGGTGACTTTCTGTTACCTCATCGGCACTGCCGATCCAGCACCGGCAGTGGCCATCGGCATTGCCGATCCCAGCCACCGGCACTGCCGGTCCAACTGATAAATTTGTTTGAGTTTAATTTTACAAGATTTTTAGATTTGCCTATTCACCCCCTCTAAGCAACTTTTACTATGTGAGTTCTGCATGTATAATTGTATATTATTCTTACTGTCATTGATGAATTCGAATAGATCAAACATAACTTTTACATTGTAAAAGGATTGAGTGAAACAAAAGATCAGGCTGCAAGAACTTGAACTGTTCCAAGTGAATTAAAATGTTTTTGGCCTTGATTTAATTTCATTTGCTGCCACCAAAAGAATCAGAGCCTCGTCTTCATTGGGGAAGTAAGACGTGAAGAACCCTTGGGTGAAATGTCTCAAATCCAATTTTCAGACCATTACACTCTTGGATTTACATATTCAGTGTCATTCCTACGAGCCCATATTTTCTTATTCTTTTAATCATATATTTGTACCAAATTTGAATAAATTACCTTCAATTTTTATTACAGTGGGGATAAAAATGCTTAAATCCAATTTTTGTATTGCGGAGCCTCTTTCTAGCAAGAACAGATAAGGTAAGCCATGTTCATTCTTCATTTGAATGTTAAAGCAAAAGCTACGAGGGCCGTTTGTATTAACTTTATCCTCAGTGTCAGAATCTTCGAAAATTCTTCTCCAGTGTGAAAGAAGAGGGTGAGCTGAATGAGATGGCAGCTATGACTGCTACTATATACGATGATGACTAGAGGCATCATTTACCTCAAAGGGGTGAAGTTCTTTTACTACTATGATGATAGGATTGTCTATCATCTGTTACATATAGGTGTGTGTGGTAGCACTTGGATCCGTTTTTATGGTAACAACCAACTTGTGCAAAAATATCGACACTATAAAATTTCTAATGATCTACAATGTTGTCCAACTGATGAAATTCATGTAGTTTTGGGAGAATCATACAAACATTGTTGTGTAGTTCTGCTCTCTGCATACATGTGTTCATATTTTTTGGTGCCTCTTGATCTTTATGGTGGAGAACTTAGGATTTCTTTTTCTATTCTTAGGAGATTTGACGTGCATTAGCCTAAGCAATGCTTCTCTTGATATTTTGTGAGGAAATGGATGGCTGGTGGTTGGGGTTGTGGAGATGGCAAAACCCCAGAGAATGCTTGTGCCTTTGGTGTCCTTGTCATAAGCTGCACAAAGTTGTAGGTCCTGTCATAAGGTGCATCTGAACTTCTATATCTTTTTTGATAGATACCCACTCTTCCTCTTTCTTTGTGGTGGTGGTACAGATGGATCAAGAAGATTGGCGCTCAGTGCTCACACAATTCAGACCCCTCCAGCCGACATTCCGGCTCCTGGGCTGGGAGTCCACGATCTCCATCAAGCCACGTCCAACAGTTACCGGTAAGCACCCACATAACTCCTAGCTTGCGATCTTTTCCGATTCCTATTATTTCCAATAATCAGTAAAGATTTCATTATTCTTCTTACTGTTCATCTTTTAGCTGCACATCCGTCCGACATTTGCATTCTCCATGCATATTTGCAGATGGCTAACAACTTAAAATTTGAAGACAATAGCATTTGCACTAATTGGAACAATATTGGAATTCTTTCAATTACAGGTCTGTTATGCATTTATATGCTAGGTAGTGCAAACAAAAGAAATAGTATCAAACAGAATAAGAATTTCTTAGAAAATAATCCTTTTTGTTGAATTCTCAATAGCTGGGTAGATTTTAGTGTCCCCGCTATCTTCAGTTGATGATTATAGTAGGAATGCCAGAATAGAGTGAGAAAATTTCCTCAGATATTTTTGTTAGTTCATATGTTGCTTGAAATTTGAAGTTATGTTGGCTTGAAAAGTCATTGTAGAATAACTTTTTATATATGTTTTGGTGGTGGCTTCTATAGAACCTGATTCATAGGTCTATCTATCAATCTTTTCTTATTATATGTTTTTAGTTACTACTGAGCTTGAATTTGATAATTAGGCATATTTGTTCTTTTCATTTGTCAATGGTTCATTTTTTTTTTGTTATAGCTGTGTGCCATGGTCGAAGTTAAAGCTGTCTCAATTGCACTACTACACTAAGCTTGGAACATATTTGTTACAACAAACTGTCTTGTGTAAATGTGATTTAGCTACATATTTTTTATCATTCCTTTTGATGCTAAAATGTTTATATGAGCCTTGAATTGTAATGTTATGTTTTTATGCTATTTGCAGCAGGGAGACTGGGATCATCACCATTGTTGGGACCAAACTCCAACATTGGACCTCTTTGCTATTCTGCCACCACTGAGTCCAATGCATGACTGTGAGTTCGTATAGAGCGGTAAGTAGTGGCTTCATTCAATAACTTGGTTGTGTAAAACTAATTCGACTTTTTATAAAACTTTATATCATTGGATTTGGTGGTGGAATGAAAAAGTGCAGAAAAGTTGTTTTAATCCTTTTGTTCTTTTGCTCCCTCGCCAGATTTGTTGTTCGAAACTGCAGTTTGGCAACATTACATGAAGTGTCCTTAGGATTGTGCAACATTGCACTTTACAGTTAACTATCTGATCACTCAAGCGCATTGATAAATGAGAAGCACACTCAGCTAAGGGTATTTTATCTTGTTACTAACAAAAGATTCACTTAGGTTAAATGACTATTGTTTGATTTTAGAGCAACACTTGTGTGCTTGTTGGCTAAATTTATCTGAAGTATAGATCCTTCTCTGATATTGTCAGGTAGTGACCTATGGACTGCACTGTCTCTTTCAAACTAATTGCATGTTATTATGTGTTAGGTAAGGTGGGATCAATCAACAAAATAATTTCAAGATAATCAAGAAGATCACAAGTTAGTTTGCAGTACAAATTAATTCAGTAAAAATCCATGAGACGAGTAACATTTGCATTCTACGATTTGAGATAGATGACTGGTTGACTGGAGGGACTGAAAGGCCTTTGACTATTGGGGGTAGGGAAATAAAGGAAGTAGGTTGAATTCTTTTTTTTTTTTTTGAAAACGTATGAGAGCTGCATTTCTTTATAGTAAAGAGATAAAACATTCCTCTTACATCACCGGCATCTCATATATGAGACCAGCTATGAGACTTGATTTTACAACCGCTACTTCAAAAATAGGAAAACCAGAGAAATAAACCACATGACCAAACCGAAGCTCTAGAGACCTAATATTTCAAGCTTCTTTCCTCCAACCATATACCAGAGGTTGTGCTCATCCTTCAGTTCCCTCGTAAGTATGTTGAATTCTTCTCACGTCGTTTTCTAAATCATGCTGCATTTTGGTATCTGTATATACTATAGCCACCATGAACAAAAATTTGTTATAGTTGAGTTCTTTGTGGGCAAAGGTTTCTTATTACTATGTTGCATATAGCATATCTTGAGATTGTATCTACTCATTTGACCTGCTTTTCATTTGCATGTTTTCAGTCATATTTGAAAAGGTGTTGATTGGAAGAATGTCGGAGAAGGCTCTGTCATATCATCAAAGTTATTGAAACATTAGGCTTTGATGTCGAATTATACTTTGGTTCTTCATGCTAAGCCTAAGTTATTTCTATTGTAGGGTTAAAAGTTAATTGTATATGGTGTTCAACTTAGTTTGTTTTACATGATATTAGGAACTTCATGTCATTACCTATGCTTTGGAATTACTCGAGATTGTTCTCTTCTACTTGTTTTTTATTTTGCTATTTTTTATCATTTGTTTGCACAGCATATCGGTAGAGAAATAAAAACAACTGAGTTTATATAGTGAGTTGTGTTATTTGTTTTGTAGAATTGTTTCATAAGCATGGTAGAAAGAGAAAATGGAACTGACTATTTCTTCTTTTTGACAAAATGTGTTACAGATTAGGGATTAGAGAGCAACTAATAGACATATCTGTTAGTTGTTATTTTTTTACTTTAATATTATACAAATTATCTTAATATATGTTACATAAATAAATTTTTGCGCGTGCATGCCGCACATGCATAGTAACTAGTTCAAATTAAAAATAGAGCAGCTTTCGGATTTATTTTTTTGAGAAAAGTCTAACCCTAACCCCACCTATAAACAGTTAGACAACATCTTGAAATGTTGAACCTAGTGCAATTCTCCTCTCTTGATAGTTTTACAAATGGTTTTGTCCTACGTGATATAGTAAATTCCATGTATCGCATGCCATATTGTTTTTCCTTTTTTTCTCTCTCTTTTCACTTTTCTTTTTCTTCCTCCTTGACATCTCCATCGACCCCTCTCTCTCTCTCGTCTCCTCACGCCATGGCCGCCATGACGGATTCACGGGCTTCGCCGCCCGCCACGCTGCCGCACCACCTCGAGTTGTGGGGTGCACATCAACTGCCCACGCCCGTCCACTACTTCCCCGTTGTCGCCTTGCCCGCGAGCTCCGGGTGCGCACCCCGCGAGGCCGCGATCGCCATCAGCTTCAGCGTCATCCAATCGCTGAGTCCGCAGCGTGGCGAGCCAGGATGTCAGCGGCTACCATGACGACGGGATCGAGGAGCTACAAGCCAAGCTCATAGGCCACCTCCGCGACGTGGTCGAGCGGCTCCACGTGCCACAGTCTAGCCCCGTGCTGCCTCCTCCACTGTCGCCGCCGTCAAAGAAGGTCGCGAGTGGTCCGTTGTCGGAGTCAGATTCTGAGCTCGAGCTCCCCGCCCCCGCCGTCGCTCGCACCACTGCCTCCTCCTCCTCTGCCCCAGCAAGAAAGGGAATCACCTAAGACTGATGTGGCCATCGCGAGGTCGTGGAACCTATGAGAGCGCAGCAGACAACGGCCTGCCACACGTCATGGTTGCGTCGCCGCCACAGCCGTGACGGTGGCGCAAGCAGGCCCGTTCTCCATGTTGCGCTGACCGGCACCATGCTCCTCGACATCCCAAGTGAAAGGGAGAGAAAAAAAAACGTAAGATGTGACACGTGAAATTCATTATGCCATGTAGGATAAAATCGCTTATCGAAACCACCGAAGGAGGAGAATTGTATCAGATTCAACAGTTTAAGATGTTGGCTATCTGGTTTTATAGTTAGGAAGTTAAAGTGTGCTATCTCTTATAATTAAGGGAGACAAATAAAACTTTACTCTGTTTTTTTTAACACGCAGCTTCCGGATTCTAGCAGCTCCATTTCAGAAGAATCTCAACTGGAACAAAGTTTATTATCATCATGATACAACCTAGAGCTTACAATGGCAAAAAAAACGCCAACAGCCAGAACCCCTTGTCATAGGCTCGTAGAACCGACCACAGAATCTTCAGGCTGGGATAAGCAGGCAATGAGCAATGGCGTCATAGACACAACTACGAAGGAAGAGGGGATGGCGAGACAATTTTTTCTTTCGAGAAATAGGGGACGCAGACAATGAGCCATAACTTTTGAACTTGTTCTGTAACACGGCGTACCGCGCACATTAACGAAGAAGCTATGTATATCTAGTAGCTTAACAGATCACCATCAAATTGTGGGAGGCGATTGATTCTGCCAGTATGAGCAATAATAAGAATCCTTGTGTCCTCACGGGCACTTGGGTCCTCCTTCCTTGGTCTTCCAGTTGTTGTAGCAGGGGCACTCGGCCTTGTTGCCGTAGTAGCCCGACGGCACGCACAGGCACTTGGCGCAACACTTGTTGCAGAACTTGAGGCACGCGTTCTTGTACTGCGTGTCCCCGCACCGACGCGCGCACTCCGGCGAGCACTCTGAACATGCCAATGCAAAACCATCCGTCAGGTCGTTACAAAAAGGTATCGTCACCAGATCAAATCGTTCACTAATCAGACGGTTCTCACTTTGTGACTAGATTGCTCAAGATGCTGCGCGGGAGAAGCGAGATGGAAAATGAAAACCAGAAGTGGAAGAGCAACTTACGGTAGATCTTGAGACTGCCCTGTCCTCCCTTGCTCACTCGGTACACATTGTCGTCATGCTCCTCAGATCCCCGGACCAGCACCTAACGCAGATGCAAGAACCACATCAGCCACAAAAGCGGACTAAGTGAGCAAATGAAGAAGCTACTACTAGATCTCACCTCGTGCTCGGCCAATGAGACGGCGAGAAGAGCAGCAACTGCAAGGAGGAGAAGCAGCCTGCCGGCCATGGCCATCTCTGCAAAAGCTAATTTAGTGTCTGATTAAGTTTCCCAAACACGAGAACACACTATGACGCAACTGTGTGCGCGTGACGAGTGAAGCAGAGGAGTTGTGTGTGTCTGGGATGAAGAGCAGGGTGGAAGACGCGGCCATATTTATAGGCTAATAAGCCGCAGGCAGATGAGATCCCTACTGGTTTCAAGATGCCGTCGCTGCCCTTCCTTTTACATTGAAAAAGGAATGTTGTCCATCATGCCAACATGCGTCAAAAGGGATGCTTTCGTTCTACTCTGTGGCCAATAGCTACTCATGCATGTTCAGCTCATCTAACCTTTTGCATTGCCTATTGGGGGGAGGGGAACTTTTCTAGTAGTTTGAGGTCGATAGAAGTTTGGATCTGAAGATATTTTCTTGGTTCTCTTCCCGGCCCTAAGATCAAAGTGGAATGTTTCATGTCATTCTTTTATTTCTTCGAATGAATTTCAAGTATTTACCTTCCTTCGTCCTTGGCTGATCGCCTGATCATGTATATACTGTATCAAGTAACACATGTCACAGTGAGTGGCAGTACTTCGTGTGAAAGTTGGATCTTCCAGACCCGGAGAGATGGAGATTCGAATGATAATTGCCGACTGCCGCGACCCTGAAGAAACAATTTCTCGTCAGATTCCGGACGGGCACATATTCCGCGGTGCATTGTTCCATTTTTTTTCATTTCTCCGTCCGCTGCTACGATGGGGGCGCAGATGCGGTAGCTTGTAGCTACCCATATGGGCGGTAGCTTGTAGCTTTGGAGCTTTGCCGTAGCTGCGTCGACCCTTTTGGCAATTTGACGCGCGCGCATGTGCCGCTTCACATGGACGCACGTCCAATCCGGGAACACTCGCAGGTAAGCTTATATAGATTATGAAAGCGATTGTAAAGATAACAAACTACCAACACTACAGCCATCTCATAAGTTTAATCTAGGCCTGCTCAGTACAGAAAATAAGATCAATTTCACGTGAATGATGATGCAGATAACAAACTTCCCACAGAATGGTCTGTATGAAATTCGCTCTATGTCGTGTGTGACAGGTCCGGTGGATGTATAACACCGATAAAAAGCAATTACATACAGCATCTGCATGCTCGCCGACTTCTTTGTCAAGGAGAGCGGAGTGTGATTTTTCATGTGCAGGAAACAGTATAGTCCATATATAGAGATACCATACACGGAGTCACGGATATGATCAAGGTCATCGGTCCTGCACGAGCGCATGTCGGGAAGAAGTAGAGCTGGATGCTGGATTGAGATCACCCCCTTCCCAGTTCCCACATGCTGCGTCCGCGTCCGTCGTTCAGGGGTCTGGCCCGTGTCACAACTTATCGCTGCTCTCAGTTATTACAAGCTGACGAGCTGGCAACTATTCTGTAGCTTGAATCAATCAGTCCCCTGGTCTGGAGTATAGTGATGCGTGGCCTCAGATTATTTTCTTTCTTTTCTAGTTCAGTATTACTTCAGTAGTATACATGGCAAAATATAGTAATTGAGATAGATCCAGTAAGTCAGTATGGCTACATGGCTAGCAAAATCAAACTGGTCGCCGTCCAGCGTGTCTACTACTGTTACTCTCATACTACTACAACATCTCGTGGTTTTATTTTCTATTTTATGACCGGGGATTCCCCCCCCCCCCCCTAAATTCGTCGGGTACAGTCATGGCTCGCGTGACCAAACAGGTAGAGAGAGAAGACTATTAAGGTCTGATTGGTTGGATGCTGCAAGCGCAGGTTCGACACATGCGGCAATCGATTGATTGGTTGTCTCGACTAAAGCTAGCCAGGTTGGGTTCATGTAACAATCAGTTGATTGGTTGGTTGTATATTTGTTCAGCTTATGCGTGTGGGATGCAGGAAGCGTCGCTGGGCTTGGCTAGTGAGGAAGGAGATTCGATTCCGTTTCTTCTCAGCCTGGCTCGCGTGCTCTGTGACCAGCGGGAGCCTTGCTCCCTAGGATCAATCTGGTTCAGTTGAGAAGGCGACCAATCACATCTTTAATGTATAACAGTTACATGAAAAATATGATGTCATGTTCATTAGATCTTGTAGTAGACGAGATCCAGACATAAAATTCCTCAATGCGAATTTGGTAACCCTAGGGGCATGTCCCTCTACTTTATCGGACGGCGGGAAAGAATGGCGAGGCATCAAGATTGTGAAAGGGAGGTCAAATCGCCAACCCGAAGGCAGGCAATCAATCCTTAATCGATTCCGACGTGACAAACTAATGTGCGCGGGAAAAAAATGAAACCTTGGCTAGCAGCCAGCCGGCCAAGAAATTACCTTAATGTGCGCGAGAAGATACGGTTCGAAATTGAATTTCTGACCCCGTCTGCATCCTGCTGACACCAACACGACACGTGTTGTTCCTTGCTCTGGAAGACATTCGGGTTCGAAGTTGCTGGGCAAAAATTGGTAGGGTGGGATAAATAGACAAAAGCTGAAGCGAGAGAAGAAGTGAGCCCACCAGTTGGCGACAACATGGAGTCGGCCGAACGGGAGGTGAATTGGTCGGCGGCGGCAGGACTCAGGTAACACTTCAGTTTCTTCTAAGCTTGCCTTGAGGGATGAGGATCAGCTATTGAAGGCGTAGCAGAGTTAAGAGGTATTTTGTACTAGAAACCGTGCACACAGATCACATTAGGGGAAGCATCATAGAAAGCTAATGAATCCAGCTAGAGGTTGAAGATAACTTCTGTACCGTCCGATCTGAAATTGTCGGTTTAGATCGCGACAATATGCAGCGAGGCCGTTGGATAGGAAAAGGCATCCAATGTCAAAGGGGCACCCCTAGAATTTGTAGCCGTATATTCTGCTAGGGTTGTGCTCTTCAGCGGTGGCGCCGGAAGGGAGTAGAGCGATTGACGATCCATTGGAGAACTGATGGATACACACCTCTGAAGCACAGCGAAAACAGAGGTAACTCAACAATCGACTACACTGAAATTATAGATCCGTACGAAATATTGGGTTACCTAACATGTAATTCCGGATTCTGTTGCGATTCTTGAAGTTAGCAGTTCCATACCAATGATTTGGAGGGGATAAGTTAAGTAGATGTCTTGATTGAGTTAGCAATTCGTACCGACGATTTTGAGGGGATATTTTCTGATCTACAATTAGGGGACCATTGAAGAAGGGGCAAGTAGACTACGATTGACACACAGAGCTTCAGCGTGAGATGAGTAGACTACGATTGACACACACAGCTTCAGCGTGAGATGATTGCTTAATAAAGTAGTAGTAATGTTGTTTATGGAGAAGTTTCGAACAAATGACATGTGCCACTCCAATATATACATTTATCTTTTGGCATGACAGGTGCTCCCCTAACTTGCAAGCAACAAATTTACATTTTAGCAGCACTTAATGGAAACCGAAAAGAAAAGTAACTAGGTAGCTCAAGAAGTATAGAGCTATCTACTTGTGAACTATCAGCTCCAGCTATTACACAATATATGCAGTTTAGTTGCTAATTTCGTTCTTTGCATAAATTCCTGCATCCAGGACGGCGGCAAGCATAACGGCAGAGAGGGTTGTGGCTAATTCTGAAGGACATTCGAGATCCGCGGGGCAGGCAATAGTGACTTCACTCAGCTGCAAAAAAAAGGTGATCGATTGAGTAGTAACTGAAATTACTCCACAAATGATGGCTCATAGACAGTTTGATTTTAAAATGACAATGTTAAACAAAGATTACCAGTACATGCAGGAATCGGGTACTCAACGGCCCAGACGCACGCATAGGGACAGGACATGAAAGCATGATTGCAAAGGCCATTCGTGAAGCTGCTGCAAATGGGACACGTCCGGTGTTCAAACCAACAATTGGGTTGACATTCAACTCATGTGAAGAAGCCAAGGATTACTACAACCTCTACTCTTGGGAAAAGGGTTTTGGAATACGATACAACAGAAGTAGAACAAACAATAATGGGTATAGAACCAAGATGAACATCGTCTGCTCCTGCAAGGTGAAGCCTTTCATACTATCGAGTTTTTATACTTAATCCAAATACTCATCAACTGAGATGTTTGTTTTTCATGAAAACACAGGGAAGGCCTAAGAAAAAAAATTCAACCTCCATCAGAACTCGATGCAAATCTATGATCCGGGTGAGACGAACAAGTGACCATGCCTGGTTCATCTCCAAAGTCGTCGACAACCACAACCATCCATTATCCAAGAGCTGCGGTGAGAATAAGCAATGGCCTTCCCATGGTGAGATTGACGCTGCAACAAAAGACTTTATCCGCCGACTAAGAGAAAACAATGTGAGCATCGGCAGAGTTTGTAGCATACTTGGCGTTTATGATGGATCATCAAACACACCACTACGGAAAAAAGTGGTCCGATCAGTGTGTGCCAAACTTGCCCAGGAAAATATTAAGGATGACATCGGAAAAACAAAGGCACTTCTAGATGAGATGAAGGCCAAGGACCCAGCTATGGAGGTCCAGTTTAGTGTTGATACTGAAGGAAGAATAAAGTCCATGCTATGGTGTTCTGGAAGGAACCGTCAGGACTACTGCCAATACGGAGATGTTGTGACTTTTGACACGACTTACAGAACAAACCTATACAACACGCCTTTTGGACTGTTCGTCGGGGTCAATAATCATTTTGAGTCAATCATATTTGGTGGAGTCCTACTAACAAGTGAGAAGACAGGGGATTTTGAATGGGCCTTCTCAACATTCCTTCAGATAATGGGTGGCAAGCCACCAAGGACAGTTTTAACTGGTAAGAACCATTAAGGAGATATGTGTGTCTACACCTTAAAATAGATAACTTTACCTTGACTAATTAATATGAACAGATCAGTGCCAAACTATGGAAGCAGCGTTAAAGAGAACAATACCAAGCGCGAGGCACCGCTGGTGCAGATGGCATGTCCTGCGGAAGGCTAAAGATTACCTGGGCATCTTTACAGCAAGCACATCATGTTCAAAAAGGAGTTTCACAGCCTTGTAACTGATGTAACTTCTAAGAGGCAGTTCGAATTGCAATGGATAGTCCTTCTTCGTAGGTACAAGCTCCAGGGGAACAGATACATGAAGAGATTGTTCAGGAAAAGAGCAAAGTGTGCAAGCCATACTTCATGGGTGTTTTCTATGCAGGGATGACTAGCACTCAAAGAAGTGAAAGCGCAAATCACATGCTTAAGAGATTCATTCAGAGATCTGCACCAATGAATGTCTTTGTTAGAAAATTTACAGAGTTCCAATTCGACAGGCAAGATCAAGAAGACAAGGAGAACCATCTGACCAAAATGGTAAGACATCCCTACAACATTTTATTGCACGTGTATATGACAATAAAACATGCATTTGACATGAGTCCTACAATACTGCAGAAAAAAAGGGAAGTACATTTCAATGTGCCGATTGAGGAGCATGCCAACAAATTATACACGAGAGCAATGTACGGCAGGTTCCAGAGAGAACTTTTTGAGTCGGGGAGGTTTGCAATAGAAGAACAAATGGGAAATGAAGTATTTGTTGTAATGGACACAAGGGATGATAACAGTCCAGATGCCAGGCGCATAAAAGTTAGATATAAGACAGATAAAACAAAGATAGAGTGCCAGTGCGGGCTCTATGAACATGTGGGAATGTTATGCCGACATGCACTAAAGGTTGTTGACAGTTAATACTCAGTGCAACTTACACTACTCAAGTGAAGTATAACAAGGACAACTGATGTAATTTTGCCGCGTTGCAGGTATTGGTACGACAAGACGTAAGAGAAATCCCCCAAAACAACATAATGAAGCGATGGACAAAAGACGCAAGCAAGGTACACGGAGTGCAGACAACTGAATACCCAGTACAAACTGATGAGTCATGCAGATCTGTTCTGGTGCTTAGGGCATTGGAGCTTGCAAATAGCACAGATGTGGGTGATGAAGCTTTCCTAGCTGCTCTGCAAGCCCTTGAAACCGCCAAGACAGTAACAACAAAGAAAGATGTTGCGAGACCAATCCCAATATCAGAATCGACCATTTCCAAAGATGGGCTTCCATCCCAATGCCCAATCCACCCCAGTAAACGAGGAAGGCGGAATAGCACAAGCTTGCGTGCTTGGGAGACATCCAAGAAGAAGATCTACTTCAAAGAAACCAATGATAGAATCCATTGCATAGCATCAGAAGATGAAGAAAATCCAGTTGGTGGGAGGACTCGGTCTCTACAAGAGCTAGTTCAACTCAAAAGGGTGTCTATGTAGAAAAAAGTGTTCAATACCCGGGTGAAACGGATGTTTGGAATAATAGCTATTACCTGCCTTTTATTTTAATGCCAAACTGATTTCTAGTAATGACCTTGCAGTTTGTTCTTCTGCCTTACATGCTCTGTAATTTTATCCAAAACGAAACTGTGATGCTTTGTGCATTGATCTAATTCATCCTGCAAAATAAAATAGGGTACCAATTTTGAACAACTACAAGCAAAAAAAGGAAAGCAAAATGAAAGAAATGAATTAAACAAAACTTGCCTTCTTCAGTGCTTTAGAATATGCAGAGGAGTGCTCATCATCAAGCCAACGAGATTGCTTGTTTAAATCTATGCACATAGATTTTTTACACTGCCACCGTATTCTGCAGCCCAGCTATAACAAACTTCTGTCACAGGCCTTAACTGCGAGTAAAACTGTTACAAGTCTTATGACAGCATACAAAAAACACAAAATCTAGTCGATATTAAGAAGGAAGCCCTGCAAAACCTATTAATACCTTTGATATTCCAAATTGATCATCCTCGAGACAATTTTCAGGATACTATGGCGCATATTACATATTCCCATATCCATGCTATCTAAATATAGAACCTGAAAAAAAATAATGATGGCAACAATTTGAGACTTTGATGTAAAAGTCCCTAAAAAAAAAGAAAAGAAACAGCAAATCACTATGGTTGCTCTGTTTACCTAAAGAAACAAGGACACAAACACTGCATTTGCATGTTATACCAGACTTACAGTTAACAAAGGCTTCTAGAAATCGTTAGACAACGTGTGAGGGCCAATCAAATGACTGCATGTTTGCCATAACCCACTCGAGCATTTCAGCACTTGAAACTTGAAAGTAGCACAGTCCCAGGTAAGATAGTCGTCACTCTAAGCTTGCACTGTTTTCGACCAAATCTTCTATCAATCACTCTTTTCCTAGAACCAGAAATGCCAAAAAGTGACACCACCGTCATCTTCGAAGAATATTATTCTCCTCTGCACATCTCAAACCAAATTCTGGGATAAGTCAACGACATTACTCATCAGCCAAACCAAAAAACGGGAATTGATATGTTTCATCGGCGGAGGACGAACAACCATTGAAAACCAATTTCCCTTACCAACTTCCTCTTCTTTCCATCAAAACCCAGATGTTGCTTCACGAACGAACTGAACACCTATTGATAACTGATTGAGATTCCGAACTCAGCTGAATCAATTTCACAGCCGGCCATTGAACCTTGACCAACAAACTTATATGAGCCAAAACTATTTTCATCGAAATTAAATCCATAATATAATCTGTGCTTCATCTACTAGAAAGAACCATTGAATCTTGCTGAACCAGACACATAAAACGTAATCCCTACAACAACCCAAAAACTAATCAGAAAAATGAAGATCCTGAACAAGCGGTAAAGGGATTTTCCGCAGATAAGATAACAAAGCAAAAAATAAAGAAAGCACGAACCTGAGATGCACGAGAAGCCAGAACATTGTGACAAAATCGATGAGAGCGAAAGGAAAGCAAGGATTACGGTGAACGGAACCGAGTGCGAGAAATCGATGAAGCTGGAAACTGACAGAAAAAATCAACCGTTTGATGATTGCCACGTTTTGAAAAAAAAAATTCTCTACTGGGAGTCTGGGACGACAGCATCGGGAACCTCTGAACACGGATGTCAGGTCATAACTCACAAACAAGAGCGGTCAAAAAAATATATTATCTGACTGCTTGATGTGTCACGGTAGGATGTTAATTGCTCCACGTTGGCACAGTTACACTATCCGCACCGCTGTCCGCTACCTCGTCATGGAGGACGGGGATTGTGGAAAAATCACTGCACTGGCTCCGGTAAAATGTCCGCAACGCGTAGCGTGGCTCCTAGTTACGTTAAATCTGGAGGAGGTAGTGGACGCGCGCTATCCACGACGTGGTGCGGGGCTCAGAGGGGGAAAGGGAGCACGGGATGGAGGAGAGTTCGATGGCGGGCCGGAGAGTTCACCTACGCCGGCGACGGCCCCGCGGCGGCGAGATCTGGACACGGCTCCCACTCCGCCGAGCGGTGGACGCATGGCGGTGCACCGGGGACGACGCCGTCGGGGAGCCGCCCGGTGACGTCTGCGCGCTGCCGCCGTGGTGCTGGTACGTGAGGAGAAGCGCGTCGAGCGAGCGACGGCGAGATCTGACGACGGGGAGGTCGAGGGCGGTGGCGACAGCATAGGGGAGAAGGAGAAGAGGGGCCCGGCGGCAGCGACGATGCGGGGGAGAAGGAGAGGAGGGGCTTGGCAACGGCGGCGTGCGGGGGAGGAAGAGGAGGGGCCCAGAGGCGGTGGCGCGCTTGGCGGAGGCGGGGAGCTCACGCGGGGAGGAGGTCGGGGGCGGCGGCGCGCGCGGCGGAGGCGGGGAGCTCACGCGGGGAGGAGGTGGGGGGGCGGCGACGCGCGGTGGAGGCGGGGAGCTCGCGCGGGGAGGAGGTGGGGGGGCGGCGGCGCGCGGTGGAGGCAGGGAGCTCAGGGGCCGGCGCGTGCGGTGGAGGCTAGCTCGCGTGGGTAGGAGGGAGAAGAGAAGAGAAAGAGAGAGATTGGAGAAGGAGGAAAGAGAAGCTGACGTGTAGGCCCCATAAAATGATAGTTAGGATAGAGGATAAGGTTTAATGTATGATGGGTGCAGGAAAAAGTGATATAGAGAAAAAAATCTCGCTGACTAAAATAAAAAATTCTTTTTAGAGTACAAATTTAGAGCACTACGAGTGCAGTCACTCTAACGAAAAGGACTGCAGCTGCATAGATCAAATCTCAACGTATGTCCCACCATCCGAACAGTGGGGGACGTCCCACTAAAGTCACCTGAACATTTCCGCAAAATTCCTCTCCATCGTTTGCACTTGAGATCTTTTTCCCAAACATCGAATCACAGCTACGAGTGAGACTCCTCAGCAGCTCATATTTCTTCGAGTTTATTTGGATCTCTTGATAGAACTTGCCTCTTGTTGTCTGACAAAGGTTGTTATTTGGTACTCCAAAACAATCATGTCTTTGCTTGTTTATACTGCCGTGTAGTTTGGAGTTTTTTTAGATTTTAAGTGTGGTCTTAGTTTTGCGTGGGCGGGAGAAGAAAGGAAAGGAGAACGTAGGAGAGAAGAAATGTGAGTTTTCATGAGTTATCTTTGAACCGGGCAAGCAAACAAAACAACTACTCCTTTTCTTGCTTTTTCATATTCTTGTCTAGTAAGACAACTCCAACAGACTAGGCATCAAATTAGATATGCATTTCCGATCAGTAGTATACATGTTCAAATAGGTAGACAGTTTGTCTTCTAAAAAATGAGACGATGTAAAAAAAATAAGTACTTTCTCCTAAAATGTATCTGAGCAATTTCAATGCATCTTCTGTTAAAGCATATATGAAACACACGCATCTTTCCTACTATACATACGAGACAATTTTTAATTTGCCTCTTCAAATTGGCTCTTTGAAGGCAAATGCAAAAGTCAAATTCATTATGTCTTTTTAACAAGAAATGCAAACCCTCTAATAGAGTAGACAAAGGGGGAAACATTTTTTAGATGGAATGCAAAAATGCATTTAATCTCTCTTAGAATGCAAGATTGCCTGTTAAAGATGAAACAAAACTGCCTCCTATACGAGAGTCAATTGCGAGGGGGACATTCGATAAAAAGGCTTCTCCCGATCGCTGGCGATCGCCGCCGCCGCCGAAAGCTCCGACGTTGACCTTGTCAGACGACATCAATGCCCTCAAGCCTTGCCGTTCGCTGCCCGCAACAACGGCCCCACCTGCCGTCGTTCCTCCGGCTCCCGCGTCGCATGCTACCCGCGCCATTGGCAAGCGAGCTCCTGCTCTGTTCGCTGTTCCCCCGCCTCCCGCAGTCCCGGTTCCGCTGCTGTACGCGAGGAGGAGAAGCTTCTTGAGGCCGACGACCAGACCGCTATGTCCATCGCGCCACGTACTCGATTGAAGGTGGTGGTACGGAAGGGGTAGCCGGCAGCTGGGAGACGAAGGAGACGCTGCCTTCAACACCGGGCCTGCAGCGAGCTCCCCGGCAAGAGTCCCTAGGCTCCGATGCACATTGCTTGCAACAAGTGGACACCACCAATGTGGGTACTGCAACATCAACCTGCTTCGTGCTCTACTCGCCCTCCGAAGACATCTGCTCGACTGGTACTCGATGAAATGCCTAAGAGAAATTAGCTTTAGAATACTTTACAAAATCTCTAGGCACAATCAAGTTTTGCTCCACAACAATTTTGTAAATTCATAAGTGGCTCAGCTGCTGATCCTTTGAAGCAGAACAATCATCAGAACTGGGATGGGTAAGGAGAACTGAGATGTTGAATATTTCATTGAGAAATAAGAGAAAAGTCACAAACTATTCATATACTACAATACTAATTCGTTGGCTTCTCAGAAAGTTTCTATTAGATGAAGTCATACTACCATGGAACTGATTTGTTTATTTCTTCCTTGCATGGTGATGCATGACTACTTGATGCTGAAATAACACAACATGATTATTAACTATAATGTTCATGCTAGGCTTCAAAGATAAGTCACCTTTGACAATGTTGACAGTAGTTGGTACAGCCAAACATTACTGTCTATGGCATAACTGCCTCTTGTATTCAAACTGTTGCACTTACAAATCTCATATTTGTTTGTCTCAAGCTCTTGTGTAATGGTGCAGGGAAGACACAAGGTCATATGCTATACTAAGAAAGACTGACTAGGGTAGGAGGTAAATGCCTGTTTCCTCACTTTGTTTTCTGTTCAATTCCTCTATGGCACAACAGAATACAACTCAATTAAGGTTATGTAATGAGCTGATTTAAATGCAATCTCTAATAGTCAAATAGCAATGTGTTGTTATGTGTTGAAATGTCAAGTACCATGTAGGATTAGATGTCATTACCTCTAAATTTTGTATTCACCTTTGAGTTATAATTGGTATACAAATCATTTGAGTCTGTCAAATTTCATATCCATGTGCATAAAAGTATATCCAATGTGAAAGATGGTGCTACTGGCTTATTCTTGCACTTTCTTAATCTTTTTTTTTCATGCTTCACCTTCACCTTGGCAACCATTATGTTCACAAGCTGGAGACAAGCTAAGAAAACTAATAGTTCTTGATATTCTGATAAAAATGTGGCGCGTCTAGTGTTCTAGGCGTTTGTTTTTCTCTTGCATTGGCCACTGCCAATGTGTTGTATATGTGTGTGGGAGCAGCTCACAGCCCTTCTTTTGTACTCTGTTTCCTTCTTAATGAAATGGCGTGCAGTTCTCTTGCACGTTTGAGAAAAAAACATTCTGACAAAAAAAGGGTTTCCCTTCAAAGAGGGGTAGTTATGAAAAAATTAATAGGTTATTACAGTTCTGGTCTGATGAACAGTTTTGCAACATATTTTAAAATTTCCTCTTTCAAATGTATTGTTACATCACTTTGCAGCTTTGCATGTTCATGTGCTCAAGTACAACAAGGATTAAACTTGATCCTTCACAATATGCTTCTAAAGATGTACAACAAGTGCTAGAACATGTAGGATTCAGACCTGTTCTGCGGGATGCCCCCAGGACATAAAGCGCATCACTGGTTGGCACAGAACGGTAGAACACAACTTCGTATTGAGGGTTCTCTTTGGAATTAAAATGATTAAGGGGGGTCCAATATTTAGAAACTGAAGCGTGGCAATATTGCGCATATTTTCTACACTCTCTACCAAACTTGATCGCGAGCATTTGGCATGATATCCAAGAGCTTAGTAGGATTTTTAATTACATTTCATTTTTATTTGTGTATTGGGAGGAAAATAAGATGACACTGCTGTGCGAAGTTTGCCAACCTGGAATGGTTGTTGTACTTGGGTAAGTGTGACCCTAAACTTGTTAATGGGTGCCCTTGCCAATAACTGTAATCCTACTCAAGTATCAATTTAAGATCCGGTGATTTGCTCTCAAAAGGAAAAAAAAAAAACTCCATACCAAACTATCTTGTATCAACAACGGTCCCATGATTGGTTCTTTGAGCCGAACAACTTGTCCAGGATGGATTCATCCATATTCCACGAATATTCGATGAAGATGCTACACCATCGGTGCAAGAAAAAAAAAAGGCGAGAATGGCACCGCCCCAGACGAGTGGATTGCGTTTCTTTCACCACATGTGACCCTTTTGCCCTTTTTCTTTCTCTCGCACCTCTTCCTCTTTCCCCCTCCACCCACAGTCTCTTTCGGCGGCGCCGTCGCCGTACCCTAGCTTCCCCATTCAAGTCTCCGTCAACGTTGTTGGTGATGAGTGGATCGAGTGAATCAGGTATGTCCTTCCCATCTCTACTGCTTCCCTTCCCTTCCCTTTCCTCCCTTTCTTTCTCTCCCCCAACGAATAGATCTGGGTTCACATGTTCCGTGGACAAGTGGCAGACGGCGAGCTCCTGACCTGCATCAGCATTGAGCACAAGTAAGCTGGCACGTCCCACTTTTTTCCTCCGTTCCATTCTCTTCCTCTTTCTTTAGCAATGCATATCCTGTTTTTTTTCCTACAAGTTAAAATGACTAGCTAAATTCATTAGTGAGGGGTTTCCTATATGTGATTTTTTTTATTATATATTAGGACTATCACTCTATGCCTAATTGTAACAGGTTTCCTTTGCTTTGTCTATATAAGTTAAAAAAAGTGCTTATTAACTATGCGCATAAGACCTAAACATGGATGTTTGCGAGGTCTAAATTTGCTAACCATATGTATTTGACTTGTGGTGTTTACTGGTATCCAAGTTTGTTAGAATGTAAAGAAGAATGCTTTTCTGTCCTAATATAATTATTTGCTTTATTTACATTATCATCTGTGCATTTTGAATGCTTGTTCACATATGCTTTACCATAGTTTGTTTTTCTTAAGTATAAAAGGATATTGATCTAATTTTAGATGATATGAATACTCATGTTTACCATATATAGGAGGAAGCTTCCCACCACTGATCCATTCATCCAACGAAATATGAACTTGTTATATCATGCCATTCAATCAACCAAACAAAAATAAAAACATGACATTCACACAACCAAACACCTTATTTGAACCATCCTAAGCTTAACAATGCATATTCTGTGTTTCTCATTTTTGTTTTCCTCCGACCACAATAATAAAGTAAATGCAGTCGCAATTCATTCACCATTTCAGGAAATTTAGTCTTTTCTAGTTTGGACCATGCTGTTTAATACGTTGGAGCTTTTATTGTTTGGTGATGACTAGTCAGTAATACATCTCATTACCTTTGTCCTGACTTGCAGGTCTCAGGGTTTGTCAAGTATCATTCTTGGCTGATTACAGTGTATAGTGGTGTTTTCCTTTGGGATGGGATTCATCAAACGACCAGCTTCTGTAGCTTATATATGTTCATTTTGTGTCAATGTCTTTTCATCCTATGTCAAAAGCTTAACCTCTACATGAAGTGCTTGCAATGATTTGTTGGATTGCTCTTTTAAGTTTTTTTTTGTTATCAATGTATTTTATTTATTGCAGGTACATCAGAGGTGTCTACCATTATTTATGAAGCTGCAGAATCCATGCAAGAGCTGCTTAAATCATGGAAAGAGTTTGAAGCAACCCAGGATTCTGGAAGTTCTGAAAGTCAACAAAATGGTCCTAATCTTGAATTTCGAATACCTGCTGAATTTGTTACTTCAGCTAGTCGTCAAGTAAGTTTACTAGCTTGGCAGACAATTCCTATTGAGAAGATTCCTTATCCCCCATCGAAAGATAGAATGATATCTTATGTTCAATTGAGATTATAGCATTTCCTTATCTGCAATCGGATCCGAATTTAGTGCCTCTCGTGCCACTGCCGAAGTCATGGCAAATAAGGATATTTACCGTTCCCATTTTAGTCACTTTAGCTATCTTCATGGTGAATTGCGACTGAGGTTCTCAATCCCTTCTACTGCATCAATTGAAATTTCTTTGTTATGGTCACATTTGGTATTTGTCTTACAGCTATGCTTTGGTTCTCTAGCCTCTTTTCTTTTGTTTTGCACTTCTTAACTCACTGGGCTAAAAATAGTGCTGTTTTATATGAACATTGCAAAATTTCATCATGTATCGCCGTCATTCATTTGTCAAAATCACTGTTTGCAGGTGAAGGGTGCTCAGCTTTGGGGAACAGATATTTATACTAATGATTCAAATCTTGTGGCTGGTAGTTTCCTGATCACTCTTACAAAATTTCTAATATTATATCTATTGAATAAACCCTGAATGGTTTACAATCCTATAATGTGTATCCATATGTTCGTTTTAGTGCTAATGCATACTGGTTACTGCTCTTCTACACCGTCACCTCTACCATCGGCCATCCAAGAGTTGCGTGCAACTGTTCAAGTTTTACCACCACAAGACAGTAAGCACTCTTTTTGTTTTGTGTCAGTTAACACAGGGTTGGTTAGAAGGGCTGATGATTTCCTGAATACTCATACAATTTGGCATGTATCCCAGGCTATACTTCAACATTAAGGAACAATATCCGTTCACGTGCTTGGGGTAGCGGGATTGGTTGTAGCTTTCGCATAGAACGCTGTTGCATTGTTGAGGTATTAATACTTGACGAGATAATGTAAAATGTTACAATTCCTTCTTTTGTTGTTATTCATGTCACTACACAAGCAAACCTTTTACTGTCTGCTTAGGATCTTTTACATGCTTTGTAGGAAGATGGTGTCATCATCGATCTTGAGCCACGCCTAAGCCACACATCGGCATTGGGGCCTACACTTGCTCCAGTTGCAGTTGAGCATACAATGACGACAGAAGCAGCAGCTTCTGTAATTTCTTTGTCATTTATATTCAGTTGAATCATATGCATTCTTTTATTGCTTATATTTTTTTATCTATTAATCTCTTTTGCCTTCTGTTCTAAGAATTCCCCATTATGATTTAATCAGGATGCATTGGGTCAACAAAGATTTTTTCGGGAACTCACAATACAGTACAATCTCTGCAATGAGCCCTGGTATCCTCTCGTTTTTAGTTCACTTAAAGATCTGTCCACTACCTGTTGCCTTTTCTGTTGTATTTTGTGTTTTTGATCTAATTCTTAGAAAAATAGTCATACCTAGTTTTCAGTTAAGGTTGTTACATTTTGTATCATCTTCAATCAGGTTAAAATATGGTATAAGCATTGTGGCAGACAAGGGTCTGAAAAAGTCTCTTTATACTTCCGCACGACTGAAAAAAGGCGAGGTTATATATTTGGAGACACAATTTAATCGGTATGAAGCATTTGTCGCTTACTTTGTTGTTATAAATCCTAATTATTCGTTTTATTTTACTTTGCTTCAACCAAAATCTCGATTTAAATTTCATGGAATTCACCATTTTCTATTTTGGTACAAGGTATGAGTTGTGCTTTAGCGGAGAGGAGCCTCATAGTATTGGATCAAACTCCGATGCATCTGATGCAGAACCTGAAAGGTACCAGAACAGTAGTCACCTTTCACGAAATGGGGATGATAGAAGCTTTGTGGAACATGAACTTCGTGATGTGTTCCGGTGGTCTCGCTGTAAGAAGGCCATGCCTGAAAGTGTCATGCGCTCAATCGGTATTCCGCTTCCAGCAGATCAACTTGAGGTAATTCTATCTGGTTCCCTTCTGGAAGCTGGCCCTGTCCAGCATACTGGAACTCAGTTAAATATGTTTTTTTTTTTTTTGTTACCTTGGCGATGCAGGTATTGGAGGATAACTTAGAATGGGAGGACGTGCAGTGGTCTCAGGCCGGTGTTTCTATTGCTGGGAAGGAGTACCGCATTGCCCGAGTGCATTTCCTTTCGCCAAACTAGCTGATGTCGTAACCAATAAAGGAGCTATTCTTTTTCCTGGACAAGGGAGGCGTCCCTGAACGCTGTATGGTACCATGTTTGATGCACCTTTGCCATGTAGAAAGAGAGCTCCGCTGTTGTAGGCTCTAGGCTGTGATGTGTGCAGCCTTTTCGTCGACCATATATTTGGCAGATTTGCTTGCTCCGTTTCTTAGATGTGTTTGTTTTGAGAGTCTGATCTGATCAAATTATGGGTGCTCTGTTTCTAAACTATTTTTTAGCGTTCCATGGATATCACTGAGCGTGTAGTTGGTTAAATATATTGCTAGTTTTGGTTTACTGGACATCAGCTTGCAATACAGAATGATCCGATGGACCGTATGTGCTTTGATCGTTCTGTGTGGACTGTCTGGCCTGTTCCCCCAAGGCCATGAACTTGAGGTAATCCAGCCCAATGTCGAAGATTACTAGAAAACTCTCCAGTAAGCTTATTCTTTTTATTACCGAATTTTTTAAACTATTTAATTTTACTCTTTATTTCTCATCATTCATGTAATAATGCTTTATACCCTTTGATCACAATTGGATAGCTGTAAACGTTGTGACAAGAACCAAGCTAGCTATGTGCAGAGCGCAGATGCTGGGAAATATTTTTATTGTCTAAAAAACATTATTGTGTCTGTTCTCGATTTGGTAGGTTATTAACCTACAAAAGAGTGCATTGTCCCGTGCTTATCCCGAGACAAATCGAACCGCACCTAAGCCCACAGCTTGCACAAGCGGTTGATGCACGCCATGGTCATGCAATGTCTGAGCTAGAGGCAGCTCAAGTTCAGTTCACTAAGCCAAAAGTTTCATGGGATACCTGAATCAAGGGATAAATATGAGTCCGATTTGATTTCTTAAGTGTGGGCAGAACAACCAACTTCAGGTAGACTGCACGAGTTTTGTAACAACTAACAACTAAATTATTCTGTTGAAACGGTACCACAGATTATATTGCTTCGTGCGACCTAGAGTATATACCGATTCAGCACGGAGAAGCACCATACATGACAGAGTGGCGTACCAACTAACAAAGTCCCTTTTCTCTTGCCCCAACAAAGTCCCTATTCTCCCTTTTAGAGCATTTCCAATCATTATGTAAAAATTTACTCCCTAAATCTGGGTTTAGAGAGTTCCTAATGAATTATAGAGAGTGAAAAAACTTGTTTCCTCCAACAATTCTCAAAATCTGGTCTCCAAATAAAATTTATGTTTTAGGAGTTCCTATTTGGTCTCTAAATATAGCAACCTAGAGCACTTGTATTGGGAGTTAGTATATTTAGGGAGTTGATTTACATAACGGTTGGAGAATGATTTTTTTTATAACATCCTAAATTTTGGTTTAGAAAGTGATTGTAGATAATGGTTGGAGATGCTCAAGGGAACAAAGTCCCGTTTAATTGGCGCGCGTGAGAGTATAACAAATTCTACCGAGTGATGGGCCGCGCAACTGTTGCCCAGCCCATCCAACGCCGTCATGGGTCATGCCCCTTCACCACTCCTGGGCCCTGGGCCATCGTCTCCAAATCGCAAGGCAGCCAGGAAGGCCGAAACGTGGTAGGCCCAAGCAGAAACCTATAAACCCTCCTTTGGGCGGGCCTTTGCCCTTTGACAGAGGACGTAGGGTTTGATTTTCCTTTTCTATCGGCGATCAGATCGCGTCGCGTGGCGGTTGTGCCGCACCCTTAAGACGATCGGTTAGGATTTCGCAAAGGCGCCAAACTGATCATGGAGTTAGACCGAGAAAATTCTTCATCATCCCTGGAGTCTTCCGCGACATCAAGTGATACTTCTTCAGTGGCTTCAAATACAGTAGCAACAACAAGATCAGTGGTTTTAGGACTGATCAAAGAGCTAGGGGAGAAGAATTTTTCAATCCTCGAGTCTTTCCAACCAGGCGACAGTTCTCCTCTGGCGACTGCGGTTCGAGAGGCCTGTAGGATCCAGAGCTCGGTGATCCGGCAAATAGAGGACAAGTATTATAAGGGCGAGGAACCAGGTGCCGACTTCATTCTTGAGCGTGTGAAGACCATGCGAGAAAACGACAGGACCAATATGCTACCGTTGATTCATGAGCTTCCTCTTGAAGCAAGTTGAAGTGATATCGCTATGTGGCCTATCTTAGCCAAACTTCAGTTGTCCTGCTACGATTGATCCCTGTGTTCATTGGTTGGGGACGTCAACAGCGGTACTGATTCTACTACTACGGTCTGAATGCTGTCTGATGCTAAGGTAGAATACGCGAATGTCGTTGTAGAACATCAATCTATCAAACGGTCGTCCTTCAAGTAATTTCTTAGACGTCATGTTTTTGCTTGAATGATTCAAGTTAGTAATTTCTTAGTCTTCATTGAGACTGGCCTAATAATGTGTTCGCGTTCGTCGTTCAATGGGCCAAATCCCTTTAATCGGGCCCGGCATTAACTGATCTTGTTGACGAAGCGAGGGGAGGCCCATAGCGTAGAAGACTAGCATATGGAATTTTTTATTTAAAATAATTAATTTTAATCTATTATTATAAAAAAAATCTATACTAAACTAAAATTGCAGGATCTAGACGTTTTTAACATGCTAATTACTTTGGCATGTTTCGTGTATGAAACACGCTATACTGATTGGCGTGATTGAATTCACGTCAGCGTCAACCGCCATGTCGGATCTGAGAGCGGGGACTGAGGTTGTCCACAAACACGTCAATCTATTTGGCGTGTCTGATACATGAAACACGCCATACTGATTGGCGTGTTTAGGACTTAATGCTCTTCTAATAGTATAGAAGTAGACTAAGGTTAATTAAGTCACGCCAATCCATTTGGCGTGATTAATAAAACCAAAAAATGGACATGTCCCTTTCATGATGACTTAAGCAAATAAAGTGATATAATTTTCTTTAAAATATTATAAATCCTTCATATAGTATCCGTTTTTTATTTCGCTTTCACCGTTATGTTATATGTGACAATACGAACAAAACTAGATCTCACTTGTACATGTTTCAAAAAAAAATTATTTTTATAAAAAATTAAGTGCTCGAGCCCTAAATTAAGTAGGTCGTGTCGTGCTCGAGCCATGTTTTTTTTTTTTTGCATGCTTCGTGTCGGCTGGCCACCTTTACTTTCCTTCATGATCGTGGTGCTTGGTGAACGCCCGTTTCGCATGCTTTTTGGGTCTCTGAAATCCGAACCCCTCGAGTCGCTTGTTGGCGAATTAAAATCTGGTCACTGGACGTGGTCACTCGCATCACTACCGGCCGAGGGTTCGTAATGCCGGTGAGCTCCACCAGCACAGGACAGCGACATTAACCCGATCACATTGGTCGCGCAGCATCAACGGCTCCCACGGGCCACGAGCCGGCGGCGTGCGCGCTGTCAGCCGCGATAACTCGCCTCATTAATCAGCCGCTGCTGTGATGACGGCCTTGCCAGCTCGCCGCGCCGGTGTCAACCTGACAGATAGCGTGCCCCGGTCGGCGGCGCCTAAATTCTGTCGTCGCGTTGCATTTGCTACAGTAGCCTGCTTGACATTTTTCACTGCTGCTTGTTCTAGCCCGCGGAAAATGAAACCTCTTGTGTTTTATTTAAAAGACGACCAGATGTGATGTGTTTGGAGTTTGTTGGAGGGGGACAGTGCGTCGCGCGCGTGTACGGGCATGGGGATGTACGTCGTTGACCAAGCCTATCACTAGTTCGGCATGCAGGGATTGTTTCTTCAATGCTGCTAGTGCTCGCCGCTGTAAAGAGAGAGCAGTGGGTGGATGCGTGCGCTAAACAGCGTCGGTCGATTAACTGCGCAATAAATACCATCATCTTTGGAAATTTACTGCGCGACAAACGGAGCGTGTGCAGTAGGCGGTTCCGTTTATCATTTCGCGATACTGTAGTACAATTACTATACTACTGTAGTTACTGTCTTGGTGCTGTTGAAACTTGAAAGTTTCTTCAAGACGACACGGGACGGGACTCACATGAAAACAAAACTCCTAGCATGTTTTTTTTTTTCTTCTGAAACATGGCTCATCATGTGTGAGCAGTTAGAAACTAGACGTGTGGAATCGAAAAGTGTTCATATCTCCAGAGCGTTCAGTGTCAATCGGACAGCCTCCGCGCATCTCCTGCCCGGCAGAAGCAACCATATTCTCACTCAGACTTCAGCAGAATTCCAGTCCCAGACGAGACTCCCCCGATGGGCCATGATGGCCCTACCGGAAACAATCACCACCGGTTCATGTGGTGGCGGCGCCCACACACACACGGCCACCGGCAGTCCGGCACGGCCCCCAGCCGACCAACAACAACAACAACACAAGACAGCCTCGGAGCCTGACGACCTCCTCTCCCCATCCTGGTCGATTGAGCCACTGCCCCCCGCGTGCGCAACAACAACGCTTCCTCACCTTCTCTCGTCTAATCCAATCCAGCAGAGAGAGGGACAGGGATGGAATGGAAGAAAGAACACACACAGAACACAGCTCACGCCGTGCCGTGGCGTGTCAAGTCAAGCGTCATGTGCCCGAACTGAACACAAGAGCCAGGGAGGGACGGCTCCCCCACATGGTGGGGGCCTCGCTCGCCGCTGGGTTTTACTTCGAGTACCACCACACGCCCCACCCAAACCCTTGCTTCGTTCCCATCCGTCGTCCCTGCGACCGCAGCTGAGCGAGGCTCCTCCTGCGCTCATCTCAGTTCAGCTGTTCTGTTAACCCTCCCGTGCCAGTCTCACCCACCAGGGACAGACAACACGAGTGCTGACTGTCACCGGCCTCACCATCGCGTTCCTTCCTTGTGCGGCAGTCCAGGACAGGGCCGGCTTATTGAATTCGATTACTGGAGTAATTTACGTAGATCAAAAACTTACTTACTGCAGAGAGTCGCACGACACAAGGCAGGCAATATGCACGAACAACACCGCGTTGTACAGCGCTGCACTTAGCAACAGTATTTACTGCGCGGCCACAATCACCACGGGTGCACGTTGCTGCTGCTGCTGCTGCTGCTACGCACTATTTACAACCCCGTCTCACGTCTTGTCCATGTGGAGAAAAAGTCCAGACCACCAAAGACGGTGGTGCCAATGCAAGTTGCAAACTGCAAAGTGTTAACACTACATTTACTGCTACCTCACCCGGCCATCATCTACTAGCAGCATCTACAGTGTCATCCGACGGCCGTTGGGATCCGTGACGCATGCACGATTGCACGTACTAGTAGTATAGGAACTCCGTTCCGTTCCGTCGTTCCCACTTCCAACCACCGCACCATCAGCGGAGTAATGGCCAGATTTATGAGCTCCCGCTGTGTCATCACGCCATCTGACCTCTTTCCCCCTTCGCGACACGAGTACTAGTGCTAACAAAAGTCTCCTACCTAGCGCTTCTGTCTAGTGTGTAGTCAGTCCTACGACGCTCCCCACTTAAAACGTGGCTTCAGCAGGCGTACACTTGTACACCCTTCGCTTCCATCACCTGCGTTGCGCCGTGGATCAAGAGCGGCCGGTTGATGCCAGCTTCTGCACGGGCGGCCGTGTCTTGGATTTATGCAGGTGGCCGTGGACGGGCGTTAATCAGGGCCTAACCCCGGCCATTTGCTGGTGCAGGGGAAATTTTATTGGGATCAATGGCCTGTACTTTGCTTCCGGAAGGAAAAGCCGCTCCTCAGCCTCAACAGCCCGCTGGCAATCTGGCATTGCAGAGGCACGTACACAGGGTAAACACTGAAACATCTGGATGCAAATGGTTCAGTGGTTTAATTTTGTACTTTTGGAGCAACAATGACATCGTCGTTCTGTGCAGAGCGGTACTGCTTACAGCTTAAACTTGATAGAGTTGTTAAAGCATGCATTCCTAACCATCTGCTGTCGCCATAGTCAAGTTCAGACCGATGGTCAAACCAGAACAACTAGTGCTAGTCATGAGTTTCCTCTATGATCGCGGATCAAAGTAAACTTAAACCCACCAGTCAACGCTATTACACTAGCCTTTTGTAGCATATAGTATTAGAGTGTATAGGATATATCTTTTTAATTTATAAATCTTTTTACGCTAAATGACACGAGCGTTGTTATCATTAACATTAAGAGGAAAATAGGTAAGAGTACAAATATCTTTTCTAATCTACAAGTGCTAACTGCGTAATAAATGATCTTGTGAAAGTGTTGTTATATTATAAATTAACTAGATGTTATTAGCCACACCTTACTAATTCAATTAATATTTTTCGAATCTCATTATGACTAACAACCCATTTATCGCATACTCGAATCCTAACTCTTCTATCTTCTCCTCTTCACCCTAGGATTTCGTACGACCGTCGGCACCCTCATGTGTCTCTGACCACAAGATGATAAAATTGTCGATCAATGTTTGGATATCAACACCTCGTCTTAGTCCCACCTTTACTTACTATCCATGGCACTTCTCGCAACCTCCTATCGACTTTTGTCGATGCGCTAACACTCATTTATCGAGATATTCTTATGAACACCCAAGATAGATATGGGTCGGGATACCTCTCATCCAAAGTTTCTCCACATGCAGTCTGTGTCCATGGCCAACACCATCCTAGACTAGCTTATTACCATGGCCTTCCCTCTGAGCTATCCACCCTCTAGAATCTAGAACCTAATATCATGAGCTTGCTCGAAGATAATAAAGAGTGAAATAGAGGAATAGAAACATTTTGTTATTGCCGAGGTAAGAAACAACACCTAAGCTATATAGCATTACTATATGTTGAGAGTCGGTCTGGTGCATTCATGGTATATCATAACCTTTGTTATAATATCAGTTCTTGAGATCTTCTGTTGAAAGATATGCAATTTATCAATGTAGTGAGTAACATGAAGCTTTACCACTTAATTTTTTATTCTTTTATTTTTTATGAAAGTATTTGTTCATAATTTAGAATGATAAAAATGACATAAGAAGGGAAAGATCTGAATCGTCCTAATTTTTATCTTACATAGTCCTGAAATGTTAATGTGGAGTATTTGTTATATTGTCATCTATATTGTGTGTTATAGGATCAAAAGTAGATTGAGATCCGATAACCGAACCAAGGCCTATGTGGCAACCTATGTTTGATATATCATAATTTTGTATAATGATAACATATATGAGGCCATCTACTTTTGTCGTGTCATTTAACATATTTATTCAACATATTTCTATCTACGCATCAATACGTTACCGATGTAGAACCACAATAAAAATGGTCCACAAGCATTTTTCTATCCACTAAGAACTAGTTGAACCAATTGTTAAACAATACAAAACACAAGCCAATAGTGATGTATGTTCAATATATCTATTTTTGCACAATGATAACGTATATGACACCCTCTATTTCTTTCGTTTAATGGTACATTTAAATTTGCTCCCACCTACGAAATGCATTACAGATGACGAACAAATGTGAGCTCATATATTTTTGTTATTAGGTTTAACATATATTTTCACCATGCTTCAATCTATCCAATACATTACCAATGAAGAATAATAATGTGTTACAGGATCACAAGTATCCTAATAAATTAAGGCCCAATAAGATTGAACTAAAACTTTCATACGTGTTGCCCGATGTCTTGACACATTTCAAAATGAAAATAAAAGGAAAACATATATTTATTACTCCTATAATATTTTATACAATCACACAATAGTGACATATATTTGATATATTCACTTTTCAATAACAATAATGTGTTTGATGCTCTATATCTGTGTCATTTAATAGTAAACTATAATATGCTCGAACCAACGGAATGTGTTATAGCTGAAGAACCAATATGATCGATAAAACCTGCAAAATTGCTCTATAATTAGTTTCATACACTTAGCCCGTAATTGAAGGTTTGGATCAATTATCAAACAAAACCACTGGTTGATCATGGTTTTTCTCTATCATTAGAATGTCTTTCATTCTTAACCTCGTAGGTTCATACGAAGCCAAGTTAGTCTACATGCAACAAACCCAAGCCAGTAGATCTTCATGATCTATCTCTAAGATATCACACGAGCAATTTTCATTTATTCTTGTAGATATGAGATTGTATTTAAAATTATAATGGTACAGTTGGTGTCAACCATATAGCAGTGCTTATATGCGCCAAACGGGCACGTAGTAACTAGCACCGCACTGCGAGATTCCAACAAAACCGTAATAAAATGGTTTGCAAGCATTTTTATCTACTAAGAATAATTTTGACCAATTGTCAAGCAAAAGGAAATCAAAACCAATACAGATGTATGTTTGGTATATCTAGTTTGTACAATATAACATATATTGTACAACGATAAGAAATACATTACATATGAAGAATGTATATGGACCCTTTTTTTATCATGTAGTTTAGCATGCTTCAATCTATGTAATACATTATTGACGAAGAAAAATAATGTGTAAATCGAGGCCCAATAAGAATAAACTAAAACTTTCGTACATGTTGCACGACGTCTTGACACACTTCAAAATGAGGGGATAAAGGAAAATATATGTTTTAAATTACTCCTATAATATTTTATACTATCATGTAATAGTAACATATTTGAGTTTGGTATATCCACTTTTCTACAACAATAATGTATTTCATCTTTAATATTATTTCTATCATTTAATAGTATGTTATAATATGCTCGAATCTATAGAATGTGTTATAAATTGAAGAACCAATGTAATCGATAAAACACATAAAAGTGTTATATAAGCATTTTTATCCTCTTAGACCCGAAATTGACGGTTTGGATTGATTGTCAAATAAAAACAACCATTGATCATGGTTTTTCTCTATGATGAGACTTGTGTCTCTCATTCTTAATCTCAAAGTTTTGTACGAAGCAAGTTAGTCTACATGCAACAAATCCAAGCCAGTAGGTCTTCATGATCTATCTCTAAGATATCACACCAACTGTTTTCATTTATTTTTGTGGATAGGAGATTGTATTAAAATTTTGAATGATATTGTTGGTGCCAACCGTATAGCAATGCTTACATGCGCCAAACGGGCGCGTCGTAACCAGCACCTCACGCCGAGGTTCCAACAAGAAATCGGCGTCACCAAGTTTGATTTTTTCCACGCGCGCGGTACCCTTTGATCCTGGATCGGACGGGCGGTACGCGGTACGCGCAGCCCCTCCTGCAAAATTCCAACGGACTGCAGTCCATGTCGTCACTGATCTCTATCTCTAAGATAGAGTATCAAATCCAAACTTATTTTTCTTTTTTTTTCCCGGGGGTCCTTAATTACCCGGTGATTTATAAGCTGTCCTCCTCGGCGTGTTGAAACCCACACTCTCAACAGCCTTTCCCTCTCGCTAGTAGTCACTCTTGGGTTGAGCTGCTTGCTGGTGCCTGCCCCTTTTCATTCTTATCTCCTCGTCTTCGCTTCACCTCCTTACCTGTTGTTTTCTCCCTCCTTCCCTTGACCTGTCGTCCCATGCCACTAACAGCCCGTGGTTAGGAGGAGCTAGCTAGGGGTAATCGATTACTCTCTGTGTGTGTGTGTGGGTCAAGGGCGGCAGGGATGGAGGCCATGGACATCAAGTACAAGACGGCCGCGTTCCCCAACGGCGGCGCCGCCAAGAAGGTGAAGCCGGCGGCGGTGGTCGCGGGGGCGCCGCCCATGTACCGTGAGTGCCTGAAGAACCACGCGGCGAGCCTGGGCGGGCACGCCGTGGACGGGTGCGGCGAGTTCATGGCCTCGCCGGCGGCCAACCCCGCCGACCCGTCGTCGCTCAAGTGCGCGGCGTGCGGATGCCACCGCAACTTCCACCGCCGCGCGGTGGATGGGGGCTCCTCGCCGCCGGCCGCGCTCCCCGCGCCGCTGGCCCTGCCGGCGCCGGTGGTGCCGCCGCCGGCCGGCGCGGTGCTCCACGGCCACCCTCCGCCGCCGCTGCAGCAGCGCCGCGAAGACACGCCGGAGGACCGGCTCCCCGCCGTCGTCGACGGCGACGAGGACGACTCGACCTCCGACTCCGACGCGTCGGAGTACGACGAGGAGCGATCCGTGTCCCCGCCGCCGCCGCAGCTGCTGCACCACGTGCCCGCGCCGGTGGCGCACCAGCCGCCGCCGCCGCCGGCTGCGGCCTACTACCACCCTTCGGGGGCGCCGCACATGATGCTCTCTCTCGGGTCCGGCGCGCCGGGGATGGCGGCGGCGCAGAGGCTCCCCGCCGGCGCCCAGCTGGCCTCGCCGGCCAGCGCCCCCCCCGGCGGCGGCGCCCCGGCCCGGAAGCGGTTCCGCACCAAGTTCACAGCGGAGCAGAAGCAGCGGATGCAGGAGCTGTCGGAGCGGCTGGGGTGGCGCCTGCAGAAGCGCGACGAGGCCATCGTCGACGAGTGGTGCCGCGACATCGGCGTCGGCAAGGGCGTCTTCAAGGTCTGGATGCACAACAACAAGCACAACTTCCTCGGCGGCCACAGCGCGCGCCGCTCCGCCTCCGCTTCTGTTTCTGCATCTGCAGCGCCGCTCCTCTCCCCGGCTGGTGGCTCCGCGCCGCCGCCATTCCACTCCCCGACTGGTGGCTCCGCGCCGCCGCCATTCCACTCCCCGACTAGTGGCTCCGCGCCGCCGCCATTCCACCCCTCGGCGGCCGCCAGCCCCCCGCCGCCGCCCGTCCTCAGCTCGTCCCCGCCAAGCGGCTTCATCAACATCAACGGCAACGCCGCCGCCTCCTGCGCCCCCACTGCCCCCGCCGCCGGCCACCAGCAAGAGAACATCATCAACGGGGCCTCCTCGTCGCCGCCGTCCGCATAAACTGGAGTGCTTATTAGTAGAGACAAGGGAGATTGGAGAGAACATCAACATGTAGCTTAATTTCAGCGATCATTTCTTTTTTTTCCTTTTTAGACTTATTTCCATCCAAGAAATTAACCCCCCCAAGAAAGCATGCCATGCCATGCCATGCCTAGAAATCCAAGCTTCTTCTTCTTCTTCACCCCATGTACTTACTGTATGTTGCTTCTTGGGATCTGATGATGATGACGGTGTTGCTGATGATTAGATTATCTTAGGCTGTCGTCGTCCCTCCATGAGCTGTGCTCCGAGGAGCAAGCGAAGCAAAGCAGGGAGAGAGGGTTCTTCCTTCTAGACTTCCTAGGATCCCATGCTGACATGTTGCGCAAAACGGAAGCAGCCTCCCCTCTTGCTCCTCTAACCACTGTTCCCCTCTTCTTAAATTAATTGACCTGCTTTGTACTTGTGATTGCTATTAAGAGTAGGATAATGGCTAAGCCTCATCATTAGCAGGGAATATTATAACACCACTTAACGTGCGCTTAGGTTCGGCTAAAGCAACACACTTGTACTTGTCGCCATGCTTTGCCAAGTACAGCACAGTCCTGCCCACATTCATATATAAGTTCTACAGGCAGCTTCTCCAACTCTTCCAAACTCTTTCCACTACAGCATGCATTTACGCCATGGAAAAGTGCTTTGCTTTGCAACAACTCTACCGCCAAAAAGCGCAGAGGCAAACACGAACACATACAGGTAATAGTACTTAACTACCACCATCTCGGACAGCTTGACAGATTGATCCTACTGGATAGAAAGAAGATGGATCAGATCCATATCCAGCCGGGCCACCCAGGCAATTAGGCAGCGACGCTTTGTCATAAGAATGTTTTTTAGCGCTAAAAAGGGCAAGTAAATGGCGGGCTCTGTTGGAGCCGAGTTACCAGTACCGGCGCCACTGTGTGTGATGGGATGGAATATGAGGAGGAGGGCGATGCTTTTTGTCGCGCTGGGGGCGCTCCAACAAAAAGCTGGACGCCATTGACGCCGAAAAGTCCAGCTCGGGAGGCCATGGCCGTGACAAGCCAAATCATGCAGTGCTAGCTAGCTGCGCTCGTGATGGCATTAGTAGGCTAGGCATGGCGGCCTGGCTGACAGAGCAGGCTGATTTTTTTTTATAAAAAATAAACGTAGGAGTACTCTTTTTTTTTTTTCCCTGCCTCGCTGCTTCGGTTCGGCCCCGTCTGCTTTGATGATCTTTCCTGCCCAATTTCCAACGTAATGTAATCGATGGAGGCACCTGCGCGCGCGGCTAAACAAATCCATGATTTGCTCTCGATTCACCGCATTGTGGTGCCACGCCCTTCTTTTTGGTTCTTTCTACAGAATCGTCAATTATTACATTCTGGTACCAGTATAGTACTAGTATCTTCGGATGCAGAATTTTTCCTCGCTAGCGGTACTAGTACTACTACTCGGTAGTAGTTCATATGGAGTTCTGTAGTTATGGACTGTTTTGTTGTTATTATTCCAACATGAAATGAAATGTTATTAGATTCCTTCTTATAGACTCTGAATTTTATTTCGTAATGAGAAGATGTAATACTCCAGAGTTCTCTATTTCTTCTGTTACATAAATTTCACGGACACCTATTTTAAGAACATGTACTACTCTCTTAATGTGTTTCGGTGATGTTGGTGCCTCTTTAAGGGGAACTCATCATATGGATGCTCCTCATGATCATGCTTTATCCTGTGCTCGTGATGGGCTTGAAAGATTTGTCTGCTGGGTTGTTGGGGTTCATGTGATGGCAAACAAAATCCTAAACAACCAAATAAGAAGACCTGGCCCTGCCTTCCTGCATGCCATGCATGATGCATTTGCCAGCCTAGATTCTCCATTTCCCTATCCTGATCTACCTTTGGTTAGGTTCCCCAGGTGTATTATTGTTAATTCTGTGAGAGGATGTTTCTACTAGTAGAAGGTGCCTTCCCAGGTAATCATGCGCTATACCTGAGACTAAAATATTGGAGATATGCTTAGGATGGGTCATTGGGATTGCACATGGAAGCGGGATCTGCATTTGATTAAGGGGATTGGAGCATGTTACTTTGTCCTCCATCAATTCTTTATTCCTAAGTTTACCCCCTATCCACATATAAAATAGTCATAGCGACATTTATCCATATATATTCTAGTATAGGCAATTCTAAAGATCTTTCGTCTTTTTAAAATTAATCTGTGGTGTGTACTTGAAACACACAAGTTTCAATAGTTAACAGTGGTATTTCACACCATAATAGATCAGCAATTACTATCTTGTATACACGTCATTGCTAGTGCGGAAGTCTCTATCAGTAGTCAACGCCCCCTTTTTTTTGCACTCCTCCCTCTAATGTTGAAAGTTAACCACCTTTTACGAACTTTTTTCTTTGCTCAAATAATGTTTGTTTAAATAATGAATGGAATGGAATATCTTATCTTCGTAGTTACAGCACACTCAAACAGCCCATCAATGGAATCGATGCCACGCGCTTTTGACCTTTTCTTATTATCCATCCCCGGTTAACAATAACATATTCTAATGAGCTCCGATGACAAGCTCATCTCGCAGATTCTCCCTTTCCCGATTCGTCCACTCAAACGCTAGTCAAGCAGAGATTAAGGTTACTTGATCAGGCAATTAGTGCCAACTAACTAATAATGCTTCCAGTCCAGATGCCGTGACGTCACTGCAGCCTCGCCCTTATTAAAATGTACTAGTACCAGTAGCTGCTAGTGGTGCTACCACTCACTCACTGTCTCAACGGTTCTCTGTTTCATTTGATTAAATTTAGCCTGCTCGTTCTGTTATCAGTGAGCTGTCACGGTTTCGTTTGTTTAAGCTGCTTTTTGGCTGTAGCGTCATGCAGTGCTGCGAGATCCAGTGATGGTAGTTGTAGTGCCTTCCAAGTAACCACAACAAATGCGCTTCTTTATTGAGCGGTGTGGTTTTCGAGGGAGGAAGTTAGTCGATTTCTATCTTAACCTGCCAAGAGTCAAACGTGTTTTTACTGTAGAGTAAACTAATACAATAACCTCTTGCTGACAGTTCACATGGTGTAATGGCAGAATGCAAAGCACGTGTGGTCTGTGGTCCGGCTTCAGCCCTGTTTTCGTTGCAAATAAGTCCCTGTTAAACTCATCGTGTGTGGAACGTTTGTGTCGTTTTTCAAGTTTATACCCGATGAATTACCTCCTGCATTTCTAACCAAAAAAAAAAAACTTTCAGATGGTGAAGTTCTGAGTGCGCTGGTTGGCATCAGGAATGAATGTATCTGATAACAGTGACCTAAAGTTTTAATTCTGTGCTCTGATAGTCTTGATCTTTTGTACAGAGGAATCGTTCTTCACGCGCACCAATAATTCTGTGAAGGGAGGATAATTACCTGCTGGCTTAAGCGATAGACTCTCAATAATTCAAGCAAATCTGGAAGCAACAGCTGTTCTTCCAAGGCCGGTTGTTTGACTTGTCGATTAAATTCGCCATCAACGCGAGGTCGAAAAGGTTAGAGAGATTCCATCCTTTTGGAGTGATGACAAGCTCACTTTTTAGCAGCACCATTGACGTGCTGCTACAGCTTCTTGCTTTCTTTCACGTTTCGCATTCATCTCCCTCTGTTAATTATACTGTGTCGTTGCAACGTGCACAGCTTGACGCCACATGTTCTCGTGTAAAGCAAGGTTCCGAAAAATATGAAAAAACTATAAAAATAAAACAATCGGTTTTGTCTTAAAATCAGTCATCTTCTGAAACCAGACAGCCCTTTATATATATATATATAAATAGTTTCACAAAAACCGGTCTGATTTTCCACGGTATCAATTTTTAGACGGGCTGATTTGGGCAAACTGGAATATGAAACAGCACGAAAGTGATGCCATCCTCACTGAGGTAAATTATTGATAAATCATTCACCAGCGAATAACTCTCATTCACAATATGCCACTTGGTCTTGATGTGAGGATGACATAGAACTTGAACATATCTAGAACTCGCCTCCGTTGTAATTGCGAAATCGTGAAATTATGTAATATTAGAATATTTTGTACAGATTTGATCGCACAACCATCCAGTTCTTGCCATCTTGCCCACTGAATTATGAGGTTGCCCCGTTGCCGTGCGAAATCGAAACACATCTTGTAGTATTCTTGTTGCAAATATTTGACCCGTGGCTACGAGCACGCGCGGTAGCCGTTGAAAGGGAACGGCGTATTACCTCACTACTCACGCCATGAAAATTGCTTTCAATGGAGTTTGTTGGAGTTCGTTGATTGATCCGTCGCCGTGCCGGGAAAAGCCACCTCTCGAGGTAGACGAGGGCTCACGAACACGCGTGCTGCTTGCCCGTTTTAGCATGTACAGTATAGTCTGTCTGGACTGTTACAAGGACGCAGCACGGCATAGGAGGGGCCATCTGTCGGTCACCAGTCAACGATGCCTCAACGGCGTAAGAGTGTGGTGAGGTGAGGAGAGAACCTGCTCTGAAACGGATCTGGTGGAAACAGATGCCGTTTTGACTTGAAGGGAACGTGAGCAAATGCACCACCAAAATACGATCAGATCAGTGTGGTTTTAACAGAACAGCAGCAAATGCTAGTCGCTGTGAAAGACTGAAAGCACCACTTGCTTCCGACTTTTAAAGCCCAAGATAAGTATCTAATTTTGTCGCAAACTGCCTCTTGTTTCTCACAAATGATGCTGGGGGAAAATAACTTGCTGAAGGTGCCAAATTCTCTTTCAAAAGAGAGTGCTATATTAAGGATTGAGTATTGGTATTATAAGCCTGGGCAATGACATGACAAGCCTAGCAGCAAAACAACATACTCTCGCTTTCATAAAAGAATATCACTAACACACACTGTTTCTGGGAGGGTTTCTTTTCTCCAAATGGCTCAAAGCTTATACGGCATCTTAAGCACTGTAAGTAAAACCCAGCTCAGTTAATAAATTGTTCTTGAAATGAACAAGCTGCTACAAACCACAAAAAATAGCTTCAACCGGGGCTAACGAAGACGTAGATTTTGTCCGGTGCTTTTTCAAATGGGGCTAACAAAGGCACAGGAGTTTGACGCAACCAAGTTGCTATTTTGCATTGTCGTGTCCAACACTGGACACTGCAACCTCGTTTTCCTTCTCCCTGCCTAGACGGCCTCAAAATTCTGCAGGTGGGGTCCTTTTAACAAAGCATTATCGATCAAACACGCCATCATAGATTGCTCATATGTGCGCACCTGTAATTTCTCCACTACCCAAGAACAATCAGATTCTAGTGTCATCTTATATCAGGTCAGCAAGTTTTAATTTAGTATAAAGTTTGACCAAAAACTTGTGACTAGGATAGCCAGGCAAGTGAGAAAAGTGTAATTAAACAAGTTCTTCAAGATTTTTAATTAACAAAAATTCGCAGTATGTTTATTTGAAACTCCTTGGCACGCCGATGTGTGTTTTAAACTTGTTGTGAGCTTAAATTGACGGCTTCAAGGTCTAATTGCATCATGTGCTGGACCATCCTCTAATGTGTCTGATATATAACAGTCCAGATCAGTGCCATGCCTTCTATGAGTTTAGCTAATGATTGGATCACTCAGGACCATCCACATGCCTGTAGTCTCATGCAATGCATGGGGCCAAAGAGAGTAATGTCCATGCTGCCTTTCTGATGGCAGCAACCCAAAGCTTCAAGCCCTAAAAGCGCATCTAATCTAGTGATGGCGATGGAGCCTTTGCCCTGGCTGGCTATGTATCAAGATGATAGGGGCATTAGCGCCAATCAATGTGCCCTTACCCTAATTCCTTGTAGCATGCGACCCTAGGACCTGTTTATTTCTATGAGCTAAAGAATTAAAACTAAATTTTAATCTAAATTTTAGCTCTAACGAAACGAACAGGAGAACTAAAACTAAAACTAAACTTTAGCTCTAGAAATAAAAAGAAACTAAAAGAAGAGCTAAACTTTAACTCTCTAAGAGAAGCTAAAATTTAGCTCAAATTTTAAGAGCTAAACTCTTGGTGGAAACAAACACCCCCTAGACACCTATGTAAGTACTATACGCAAACCGCATAAAAAATTGCTCCTCACGAGAAGATTTTCTCTTGTGTGGTGTGGAAAATTTCGGGGAAGAAGAGGCTGTGGGGTCCGTTGGAATAAAAGGGATAGTTTTTTTTTGATAATTAAAAGGGATAGTTTGAAGTAAAGCCAGCTGCTACGATGCTTATCCGCAAAATTATTTTTGCCGGATATAGTAAGCTACGACAGTTGAAGTGGTTTCTTAGCCTTACCCTATGCTTCACCTCCCTACAAAATCGTAAAAAAATATTACGGGTTCGTAAAGTTAAGCATCTAATTTCAGCAAATGAGGGATGGTTCTGAAGAAAACGGAGTCAGTTATATTTGAAGGTGTAGGTGTGTGCTTCTTCCAATTTTTAACTGACAACATTATGCCAACACTTATTCTTATTTTACAATCACTAGCACAAAAGAGGCCTTTAGTGGCGTGGGCTAAATTTCACTAGCTGCGGCCCAGAAATAACCCACCGCTACAATTAGATACATATTTATAGCGGCGGTCCAAAACATCAGCCGCCGCTAAATTTCTTTGTACCGGCGCCCTAAAACTTCAGCCGTCGCTAAATTTCGTTATAGCGGCAGCCCGTAACATTTCCCGTCGCTACCTAACCGGCTAGCCCATTTACCTCGTTATGACCCATGTATCCCTATAAAAAAAACAGAAACCCTAACACTACCGGTGCCTCCTCCCTTTTCTCCCAAGTCCTAACCCCAGTCGCCGTCTATGTCTCTCTCCCCTTCCCCAAGTCACCGCCATCGTCCTCGTCTGCTTCTCTCCTGGCCTCTCCTCCCTGCCGCTTGCTTCTCTCCCGGCAGTCGCCGCCTGCTCCTCCCTCCCTCTCGCCTCTCACCCTCGGCCAGCGTCGCTGCCTCCTCCTTCCTCCACCGCATCGGGCGAAGGCGGCGGCTCGACGCGCGAGGAGACGCCGGCCCCAGGTGGCGCGAGGAGGCGACGACCCCGGGTGGCGCGACACCTCTCCCTCAACCGGCGCCACCACTTCTTCCTACTTCCTTTGAGCCGCCCCTCCCCGAGCAGCTGACATTGACGAGCAGGCCGCGGATCCAGGCCGCCGACCTCCGAGCCGCCCCCGTCGATGAGTAAGCGGCAGATCCAGGCCGCATGCCCTCCTTTTCGAGCGGGTCCGGGTGGTGCTCCTTCGAGCGGCGTCGTGGGCGGCCAGACGGGGCTGCTTTGCGAGGCGGGCGGCCAGGCAGCGGCGATGAGCGCACGGATCTAGGCCGCGGGCGTCCGTGGGCGGCGACAGCAGCGATGCTTCTCCCCCTCGGACGACAAAGGATAGGCCAGATCCGGCGATGGCCACTCGTCGGACGGCGAAGGGGAGGCCGGATCCGGCGCCTTCCCCTCCTCACCTCCTCTTCCCCTTTGGATCCGGCCTCGAGGTGGTCGGTGAGCTCTTTCGGGCCGGAGGGCTCTTTCAAGTCGGCAGGATTTTTTTGGGGGGGGGGGGGGGGGGGGTTGGAGGGTAGCAGCGGGTGAAGATGTCACCCGCCACTATAAATAATTTTGTTGCGGTGGTGTGTCTCGTCTGCGGGACGTCCGCCACTAAAGTGATTTGTTTTTAGCTGTGATAATATAGTGGCGGACCGATCAACCCGCCGCTACAGTAGGTTTTGGCCCGCCGCTACAAGTCACTTTTCTTATAGTGAATAAAATGATATCTTAAGGATATCAATTAGAAACCAAAGGGAGTACTATTTCTTCTCAACAAGAATTTAACTATTTTTGAAAAAATCAATAACCAATGAAATTGATTTTTTTAAAAAAAATCAAATTAGCAGAAATTCCTCCATTTCGGATGTTCTTGTAACAAAAATAGCATCAATACAATTCACATGAAATGAACTTGATAGTGGGTATGTGATGTTGATTAAAACCTACCCCTTTCGTCCCATTTTATTTATCATCCTGAGAACCTTTTTGAGGTGTCCAGATTTATAAAATATTTAATTAATTTGGATATATGATTTGTTAAGATTAAAAAGACAGAATGATAATTAATTTGGGACAGAAAGAGTATCCATCTTTTTTTGCACTGTCCGACACAGACTAATATCATAGGGCCAGATCTAGTAAGGCTACTCAATGCTGTCCTATTCCATGACATAATATTATCAACATATATTTGGTGACGACAATGAACGCTGCGACCACTATTTTCTGATAAATGCTGCCACCACTGATTGATTACTATAGTCAAAAATTGTACGCTATTGTTCACCCAATAATTCAACCCATGTTTCACACATAAGATCAACTAATAATCATTTTTTTTCGGATGATGTTAACATCCAAACACTTATCTTGACCAATAATGGAGATTAGCCTAACTTTTCTAATTTTCCTACCTTTTCATCAATGCATAGATCGAAATGCGGCTCTCGTTATAGTAATTGTCCTAATCTTCTTTCCCAAAGGAATGGCACTGGATGGTCCCGTTTTTACAACTTGGAATCTCAGAATATATAGTATGCGGTATTAAAATGACTTGGGGGTTTAGGTTCATGCTATGTGATGCTACTCTCTCCAATAAGTCAATCTTTCTTATTTGGTCCCGAAATAGTAAATACTATTTACATTTAACATGTTGGTCCAGAAATATCATTCGTTGTCAATTTCATGAGTGTACTTATCCAATATATGTAGAATGCATGAGTTAACCAATTATTTTGGAGCCTAGATGAAATATTTAATTGCATCTGGCAAGGGAGCAAATACAAACCATGCCAAACTACAAATAACTGCTACAAAACAATAGTACATCAAGCAATTCCTGCTGGTTAATGCTCCCCTGCTGAAACACATGCACCATCATCATCCCCATTTGATGCAAGGGTGGGGGATGCATCTGGCTGGCAATGGCACAAAATCAGCATGATTTCATTTATTGAGTGCATCTGCCATTGCACAATAACAATAATGCGAATGGAGTAAAAAGGGTAAGGGGTCGGGTGAAAGCTGGGAGTGGAAGAGAAAGAGAATCATTCATATATGCTGCCCCGAAGAGCGAATTATGTGCAAAAACACCCTTCCAGGAAACGAAATTATTTCTCTTCGTTCTATCTCTAGTATTTGGGCTTGTAATGATCTCTCCCTTTCACTGGAACGAAGCTTGTTAGGTACCCAAGTGGTGTCAAAGCGAACCATCATGGAGGCCCCTATTGTGTAAGTGACTGAATACCAGTAGCATGGACGGCACTCATATCATATCTGTGTTGTATTGGGGCTTCGATGTCCTCCACAAAGATTCCGTGTGGATAAATATGGAGATGGGGGCATAATTGTGAGCCTCAGGTCACCATGCCCACTTGACAGCATACTAAAATTCAATTGCTATTGTGGCCACAGACTCCAGTGAAAATAATTTATTTAGCACGCGACCTGTAAAACTAAACCTTGTCAGTGTTAACAGAACTACTGATCATGGTTTACTGGTTATGTTTTGGTTGATGTATCACTTATTACCTCGCAAAAAAAAAAAAGATGTATCACTTATAAATTTGTTACTGAAAGCAGAATACGTGGTTACTGAGAAATGGATCTGTACATTTTAGGTTCCCTATTATGACAGTAACACTACATGGTCTGGGTCCACAAGAGCTGCTGAAATCCAATAATTGAAAAAAGTAGTACTACTAAATATGAGGCATAGGGTGGGATGACACATGGGGATGGGGATCTTAATCTTATCTCTGAAAACTCTATCAAAGTTAGCCGAAAGTGGCTAACCCTTTCCATCATTTTCTTTCTTTATTTATTCCAGAGATGATAATAATTATCTAAGCTAATACAACAACTAAAAAAGACTAAAAAGAGTAACAATTATCTATTCTCCTTTTTATAGCAGACAAAATAGGGTAGGTTTGGGATTTGTTACTTGTCACTTCAAATTGTGCGAACCAGGAAAGGATTTTTCATTATGGTGTAGGGTCATTTGAGCCAGAAATCGCACCACTTGGTATAGTATGGAGAAAAGATAATTGTTATTTTTATGGTGCAGGGTCAATTAATTAAAAGAAATTATTTTTATGGTGCGTGCCAGGAAAGGATTTGTTACGCATAAACATTGGTACGAATTAAAAGCAATCTCTTTCACAATTGACAGCAATAACTATTTGAAGCATATAATGCCTATTGCTTGGCATTGTTTGGAAAGCATGATTATGTAGTGCCATAATTTGCGTAGTTGAGCACTACAAAGTCGGCTGGATTTCGGATATATCCACGCCTGTCACGTTTTTGCCCTGAGATTAGCAAGTTGGATGTGTAGCAGTCAGTGTTGGAGAGAGACCGCTCGGTGCAGCAATGGCTCTCGCTGACAGACACAATTTGCATGGATTTGCAGCAGGACAGCAGACCTTCTTATTTGACGCTGCCGTGGGTCTTGTCACACGATGGAACATTCGTATAGTTACGCTGTACGCCATACACGTGGTTTCTCGCACAAAAATCCTTCTTTTGTCACACTTCAGGTTCAGAAGTAAAAAGGGATAAGTTCTAGAGTTCATGGAAATACAACACAGAAGAATAGACGCTAGCTATAAACCATATCTCGCGTTCTTAGTTTGTGCATTTTTTCATGGACTATGCGATGTCGCCTTTCTTATATGAACGAGCAGCAACTTGGTGAAATGGCTGTCTAGGCCACTATTTTTTTTAGGAATGTCTAGGCCACTATTTTTTTTTAGGAATGTCTAGGCCACTATTTATGGGCCTCAGCCTTATCCCTTCTAGTTCTAGGCTTCATATACAAATCGATTTTCATTGTTTAATGGGTCGTTAAGTTTGGTGGGCCTCTAATACAAAAAGCGCATAATACTCTGAAAACTTTTCTTTCTGGGCCGGTTATCGTTTCCTTGATTATGCGCAAAATCTTCTATATGTTTGCTGTTAATAAAGCCCATGCAGTTATTTTTTCTTCGTTCGCATGTTGCGTGCCAAAACAACAAGTTTTTATAAGAACTTTTCAAAGGGTTTCGTACGAATTAATTCAACCTTTTCAGTAGTAAGCTAAGATCCTCAGAGTGCACCACGTTGAATACCTTTCCAGCGTATCCACCCACTTGAATAGCACCAATCCAATTCCGTTGAATGTTCTTGCCCGTACATGCTAATAGCTCTCACAACTGTTCTTCACTAACTATACGCCCAAGCTGTCATCCTCTGCAGCTCATAAAGCTCGTTTGGAAACATTGCACGGCAGGGAAATGAGATCTCTGCCTGATCGTTCCCCGAAACCTGGGGCACTGCCGCATGTGATCCTGTTCTTTCCCATCGTGAACAAAATTCTCTGGAGAGAATGCTGACTTGCTGAGACTGCACCAGTTACTGTTAGAATAAGATCCTCTTCTACTGAGCTACTCCCTCCGTCCACATTTCCCTCCGTCCATAAATGTTAGCATTTGTTGATTTTCACACATCACTTTCGACCATTTATTTTATTAAAAGAGTTATAAAAATATAAAAACAAAAAAGATAAACTTAAAATATATTTAATAATAAAGGATATTATAGTAAAATTAATATTTTTATAAAAAATTTGAATAGGATGAATAGTCAAACGTGATATCCAAAAATCAACAAGTACTAACATTTGTAGACAGAGGAAGTATCTACAACTCATCTGAAAGCATAACGATAGAATGTTCGTTCAAATCATTGCTCGGAAGAAATGGTTTGGAGGTAGTTCTTCCCGGATGGAATAGATGGAAGATTGGAACAAGGACGAATCGAGCGAGGTCAAAAGAAGGCTGATGGAATGGAACAGGAAAGCCGTTCCAGAGAGAACCAAAAAGCAAAAATAAAAGGGCGGATAGAAGAAAAGGAAGCCTGCCTATGCATAGTGTGTATCTTTGCGAATTAACCGCTATAATTGTTGTCGTGCTGCACGTTTAGGCGCCTGGCGCCCTGGCCTGCCCAGCCGCAAGAACGGAACGGAACCCATCTAACTTTCCTTCCACATAAATGTCAAAGTAACACTCGTGTCGACCAGGGACCTGAATCTCCATTCATTGGCTCCAAAAATTGGGCAATAGAGGTGAAGTACTACTTCGTACGAGTGCTTCTAGCCGGAACCATCCATGCCATCTACTCGCACACCTCTTGTGCTAGTGTACTTCACAATTTTAATTGCCATGCGACATTACGAGTGGCAAAGTCGAGTTCTAGCCCAATGACTTTGTGGAAAGGAGATCTACATGAATTTTATTGGAAACTATTCAATATATGCTGGAACTGAGAGAAATTTCCCCTTGCCGTGTTCTAAACGGGGCCTGAATAACCAATGAAGAACAGTATGTACACTGACGAGTGACGATAATAGAAGCTTGACTTTGCACGAACAGTGAAATTTCTCAGCAGATAGAACGAACATGTCTCTATTTCAGATGTACAAGCTGGCAAAGGCAGCAAAGTGACAAACTACATTCATTCAGACACAGTAGCCAACAAGATAATACAGTATTTTCACTGTTATAGCCACGGAGGAATGAAGAGAAAAATACAATACTGGTTTATCAGACTGAGCTAGATAAGTCCGAATCAATACTTAACAGGTCTGAAATCACCCACATAGATTCAGAGGTAACGAACAAGCAGGATGCTTTGAAATCGCTTGAAGTTACATCATATAGTAGATGGCACTCGATACAAAACTTTGAAGGAAGTCAATTCAGGGTATAGAAGCTACTAACAATCACAACGGTCCTAATAGACATGCACCTGGCTGCTTGGTGGAGGAGACGCGGGAGAAGGGACGAATTGTTGAAAATTTGCCATTGTAAAGGAGCAGGAGTTCAAGCTTCGAGCAGCGCCTCTACTCGGTCGACGACGTGTCCGATGCGTAATCCCATGAAACCTCGTACACCTGTATCCTTCGATGGAAGCTGCGGTGGCAACCGCAGGATGCACACTTGAGAGCACCACCGGTGCCCTCCTCCCCTTCAGCTATAAACTCCCTGCACCCGTCGATGGCGTAGCCTCCGGTGCTCGCAGCGTGGTTGCGACGACACTCCCCGTAGCGCACGCTGCAGCAGCTGAACCGGACGATCGGCTCGCACCTTCGCAAGATCAACAGCTTCTTCATCACGAGCTTCCTCTCGTCGCTTTATAGCCACCGAAAGCTTTCTTTCAGCACAAGAAGGAGATTCTGCATCACACCACCATATTTATATCCTCACCAGCCCTCCATCGCTGCCTAAAGCGTCGTTACGCATGGACCTAGTGGTAAGGCACACAAGGAAAAGTTCACATCACCATTCTTCATTCATCCTGTGGAGCGGTAGAAGACCGATTTGGGCTGGCTGAATTGATGGTCCAGCAAATTCCACCTCACAATGCAGAGCTGAATAATTCTTGGGCCATCAAGGCAACCTTAGATTGGAGTCCCTTTCTGCCCTACCTCATTCAGTGGCCTGACTTTTCTCCTTTTATCTGTATTTTTCCTCCTTGCCTTCCTTTCATATAATTGGAGTGATCAGTGAAGGATACTTGAATCCTAAGAATCCCAAAGCAGTAGGCCCCTTTGATAGAAAGGATGCCATCAGCACTGCATGCCAGCTTAGCAATCTAACAAGGCATGTGTGTTTAGCTTTGCCCAATTCTTTGGCACGTCGCAGCCACGCAGCTACCTGCTCCTCGTCTCCATTCCTGTGCAATGGGTTTCCTTCACTGTTACAACATGTGAGGTGTATGCACACATGAAGAATTTATAAATCGATGTAGACTCCTAAACAAGAATTACTGAGCATGACAACAAGTAGGTACATCAATCATACACAAGGGAAGAAAAAAGGGGTCGCAATCAAGCCATCCATGCAAAAGAGAAACATGTCATGATCGACCTCATAACTTTATAGTTTTATCCATAAAGTTAACTGACCTGGTGATGCAGCGACGGACGGAGTTGTAATAAGATGACCTGAATCCAGAGAAGGCTTGAAAAATGTAATGATATAATCTACTTGGTTCAGGACCAAAAACATTAAGACGTTGCAGGGCAGCACAAAATGCTATCACCAATGGCTGGTCCTAGTTTTGAACCATCGAGTGGGTCCATGGCCACCATGCATTACGGTTTCTTAGGTACTACATCCACTTCAAAACTAGAGATTTCAATAATCTGCCAAATGGAAAAGACAAATCTTAAAATTATACAATACGGATGAAAAATGCCAATTAGGCCATGTATATTTCAATATGTCGAGAAGTAAAACGCAAAGCATATGCAGGACCTCAGAATTCCGCGGTTAAGCTGACGAAATATAGAAGTACAGAACAATGTCCAGATGGCTACAGTTAAATGAATCATATGGATAATATCAGACTATCAGGTAGCTGTAGCGCGTGCTAGATAACTGTTCAGCTTCACCTAGGTTTTCTTTTCTTTTGGATCGTCATCAGTCTTTGACCAAGCGAAGATTGATTGTCGTGTGCTACTGGTCAATTACATGGTCTTAGGTGACAAAAGAAGCAGGGGAAAGGTTGTTGTAAAGGAAAAAAAAAGTAACATTCATAGGAAACATGATAATTTAATGATCTCTACGAGTTAGCTAGCTTATCAGAGTCATATTTGATAAGAAAGGCAACAACAACCCTATAAATTGTATAGCTAGTCAATTTGCTATTCCGGAACCCAAAATCAGTGTTAGGTCCGCAAGTTAGAGAGCGGAACTTAAATGGGTCTGAAAATTTTCAATTAAGCATTAAGTTTTAGGAATCTGAAGACTACAAGATGATCATGTCACCGTGAATCGTTGCCTACAAGACACGCACACGCATACCAAGTTTCGAGGCTAACAATGTTACGAGCGCCACGAATTTAGGGTCGACCAGGTACCTCCGAGAATGGACCAGTGTCTTGCTCCATCGGGCCCCGCCGCCACCAGCGCCCCGCGGCAACGTCGCCGCCGGAGACAAGAGACACGTATCGGCCTTCTTGGGTTAGGTTGATGATGATCGATGTGGTTTGGGGTTGGCACGGAAACAAACCTCAGCCCAAATGCCTCTTTTGTATGGGCCGTCGGCTGTATTAATTTTTTTTTTTGGCGAAGATGGGCTGTATTAGTTCGATGGAGTGAGAAACAATTTTGTTTTTCTTTCGACTGAATCGCGGCGCAGCAAACTATAAGAAGAAAATACAAAATAAGTGAAAATATCCAAAACATGTAGAACCATCTGTGATAAAAGTTTAACAATTTCCTGTCACGAAAGCATATTAAGTACTACAATGAGGACTATGAAATTCATTTCAACTGCTAATTCATCGTCTTGCGTGACCTTCTGATCTGATGTTTTTTTTTTTTTGAAAATAGGCAGGAGCACTGCCTTTTCATTAAGATAGAAATGGAGTTTATTTTTTTCAAGGCTTCGGTTGCTTTAGTTTTACAGCACGGCTATTGGTTCTCTAACATTTCTAACGTTTCTTATAACGTTCCGAGCTGCGGTTGGCCGCAAGCTCTCACTCTAAGAGCCATGTCTTCCTTGATCATTCTCGCAATGTTTTGTGGCTGTTGCATTGTATTTGTGAAAATTCTGCGATTTCTTTCATTCCATATGTGCCATGCAGTGTACATCATCACTGCGGCTTTGAGTCTCTTTTGCTCCTTTGGGTTCTTTCCAAATTGTTGTTCCACCATTCCTGTATGGTTGTTGATCTTGGATCCGTCACTTGCACCATGTTGAATGTCCATTGATTCATCCTTTGCCAAACTTGTTGAGCATATGGACATGTTATGAAGAGGTGATATGCAGTTTCCTGCTCACTTTGGCAAAGCGGATGTTCAGGATTCCCGAGACCAACGGTTTTTTTCTCTTCTGCTAGCTACTCTCCTGAGACATGTCACATGTCCAATTCCTCCAGGAATAGCAATACAAAGCGAGTCATTCTTTTCCCTTTCAGAGAAATGCCACATGTAAACGAGCTGGAGGCTCCAACTAACACAAAGCGATCACAACCACAACACGAAATTTTGGCGCGACTCAAAACACATGCATCACATGGTGCGTGACGACCTAACTAATTTAATTAACCGCGTACTTGCCAGTCTTATTCAGGAACGTACCGCTCATAATGGGCTTCGACCATTTCCATCCTGTCAAGATAAGATCAGTATTCAGTAGTACGTTCCGATCTTTCCCAAGGACTGCTGCTGATCCAGCGCCGACCACGTACTTACCGGGTTCGCAATCGGCATTTAGGGTTTCATGGGCGCCCATCAATGGCGCAAGCAAGAAAAGCAATGCAATGGGCTTCAATTAAGCTCCATGGCATACACGGTGATGGAGCTAACAAGCTACTGGCAACTGGCATATAGGTCTGCGCTGTGCTTACACTGTTCGGTGCGATGAAAATTTTGAGGCTGACTTCATCAGCTACAGCACATGAGACACAAGAATAGGTAAACAGTAGTCATCAGTCGCCTCGTTGAGGCGTGTCCTCCTGAGCCGGGAATTCATGTCTTATGGGACAAAAGGGAAAGCCCGATCGCCGAGCTGGATCTCCATCAGCATCAGACAATTATTCCTCAACAGTGAACAAGCGTGAAGAAGATCTCACACACAACGGATCGCGTTCGATGCGTGCGTTATCAGAAGAGCAGGGTGTTGCTCTGAACAAGCTATGCTTGCCATGTCTGCTGTAATATACTCGCATGGCTCTGTGAAATACTATACTAAACAAAAGTTATACAGTTATACACAGCTATTAGTAGCAACTACGTACGTAATTTTGTACAACATGCATAGTACTGTGTGTTCAGTGTACATTGCCCACCACCAGTACACCATCTCTGAAAAAATATACGCCTGATGAATTATCGTATTTGCAACGTCTGCTGCTGCAGGTTCGTTCTGCGTAGTAACAGCTCCGTTGATATCCCATATCTGTACAGAGCTGGTACGCGCCGTGCTGTACTAGCGTCGTCTCCGTACGCGCGTACGTACCTGTGCCGCTGTGCGCTTCATTCAATCAGCAGAGAATATAACGAGCATAATCGTACGCGCATGCGTGCTGTACGAGCGCGTTTGTAGCGTAAGCGCTTAGCCTTAATCAGATCACGAGCGCGAGTTAATGACGCGCACTTTCTTTATCGATCCATCAGGGTACGTATACGCATGTGGCTACTTAGCTGTTCGGCCTGCTCTCGCTCTCTCTCTCTCTCTCAAAAAAAAAACCGAGCTAGCTGTTCGGCCTCACTACCAACCATGCCTAATGCCTTGCGAGTTGCGAAAGAACGAACTAAGCCCGCAGCAGTAAGCACGCCTCCGACCCTATCAAAAAAAAAACTAGACCTGCCGGCGTAAAATCGTCCCAATGACATTGTTTTAAAAAGAAGAATCTTCTCATATAGGTTTAGAAAATTCTCAAAGCTCACTTTTCTCCTGACATGATGATCCCTTTTTAGTCTGTGTGAGAATATTTATAGAGCATCGGTCTTTAAATCGGAACCAACGTCTACACTGATTGGCTCCAGTCAGGATCTTACATATGCTTTGGCTTAGAAGAAAAACGAGAGAAATTTTTTAACCTAATCCGGAAATTTACTCCCACTAGAAATCATACACGGGACATAAGAGACGCTACTAAGACACCTTACGACTGCGTTAAAGCCCCGTTTGCGACCCTATCTGTACGCGTCTGTCGCTCGTTGGTGCAGATTTCGCCTTCATTCCCGATGGCGTCTAATTCCATCGTTTAAATTCCATTCCATGTCCTCAAGGGCTGCTCAGCGATGACGGCGCTTTCAGGTCAGGCTCGGGAGTACAGTAATGCATTGGAGAGCATTCAAGTCTGGACCGAATGAACTGAAGAAAACACACACCGCTAAGCCATTGTCCTCTGCTACTTGCACCCACATGTTTTTCAGACCATTCGTGTATCCATGATCCATCGCCCTGACACGATTTTGCCATGTCACTCGTAGTTAGTTGCACTCTCGATCGAACCATACGATCGTTCATGTCATATATATCGTCGGTGGATTTATCGTCCACTAAAATTGTGTCTTACATTAAAGATACTGTTGATGGTCAGCCGGGTAGATCGAGACGTGGCTTCAGTCTTGACTGCTCGATCCCTCCCGAGCTATGCCAATTCAAATGATTACTTTGTGATCGGACAAGCAAAGTTCCCCACATGCGTAGTGCCGCCCATTACTCCCCACCCCGCACACTAATCAGCACATGCCTGTGTCCGGTTCCGGTGAGGATAATGCATCATATCCAGCAGCGAGAAATAGCTGTATGCATGTGTGACAGTGAACGGTCGTTGTTCTACAGTGGCTTATGCAGATGTCAAACGAAAATGGAGTAGGATTTTTTTTTTCTGATACGACGCGGTCATCCATCCCAGACAATAGAAAGTCGTCGAGTCAAGCATCTGTTTCCAATGGGATGAAAACGCCGAAGCGCCTCATTTGTCCTTGGTCTGGGCCCTGGATGCAGATTGCTGGACACTGAACTCTCCGAAGAACGGCAACACAGTAATAATCAGCACACAAATCAACCTGTTTACTTCTTGCACTTGCACCACGTAGGCACTGGAACGAACCATGGCTTTTCCTATTCGATCTACTAGTATCACGCATTACTGCAACTGCATCTGCCTCTCCAAATTAATTCACCATAGATTATTATCTTGAGTCGTACTGTATTTCACTTTCCGTCAATGTCTGGTGGGTGTTCTTGTTTTTTCTTAACAGTATGCAGTCCATGCAGTTACCACGTGTCATCAGTGAGTTAGTTGACTCGTTTGTCAATTCATGTCGTTGCAACATTCATGGTGAAGAACAAGCAGTGCGGTGAATGATGATGATCCAGCTCTGGATGGATTCCTTGGATGCTCTAGTCTATGGGCTTAACTGCTGTGCTGCTGGATCCTGTATAGATTCTGAAGAGAAATGTACACGATGCCAGTACTACCAGCCTTTGCTTGTTGATTTCTCCTTGCCTTCCATCAATGCATACAATGTTTCTAGCTGAAATCAGTGATCGAGGAAGAAGAGAGCAAGGTTCGTGATCCTTCAAAAAGAAGGGAAAAAAAAGAGAGCACAAGACACACGTCGCGCGTCCACCGACTTCTTGTGCTCGTCTGCGTCTTTACAGCTCCGTAAAGAGATCGACGGAGAGGCATGCAGCAGCATGCATTCAGTTCATGATTCATCTCTACTATCTGGTGCTATAGCTAGCAAGGTTGGCATAACCGTTCGAACCGGTATAACCGGTCGAGCACAGTTCACCGGCTAACTGGTTAACCGGTATAACTGGTCGGTTAGCCGGACAAAATTTGATTTTGGTGGCACATGGTTGGGGACCGGTTAACCGACCGGTTATACCAGTCGGTTAGGCCGGTTAATCGGTTATAGTAGTCACCAACTCGGTCTATAGAAAAAAAATAGAAAATTAATATGAAAAATAGGAAAAAATTAAACATGACATTCCTTAAATATTGAGCACAATATTAAGCACTAATACACAATACATTGATTTTATATAACATACCATAACTATATTATGCTATACAAAACATCGATATATAGTTGTACACAAATAATTATACAATGATTTTCTACAAATATAGTTGTTGAATACATAGCATTTAAATAATTACACTCACACCTATGAACGCGAGTATCATGCAATTTGTTACTTTAATATTATAATAAATTATAATATGCTAGATATTTAGCATGTTTTTTTCTTTCTAAATTATCTATATTTTAAAGACTAAGCTATACATGGCTATCTAAATTACCTACCATATTGCCTACCAAAATTTCCTATCTAAATTACTTGAAAAAAAAACCAAAATTTACCTCTATGCGTAGCTAACTGGACGCCGTCGACGGTTAACCGCTCCTTCCTCCCAGTTAACGGACCTCCCAGGCCGGCTAACCGCTCGCGCCGCCGGCTAGCCGGGAGAGTCGACGCCCACCACCAGCAGCGGCTAACCGGCTCGCTCGATCGGTTAACCGACTTCCCTGTCCGGCTAACCGGGCTGGCCGACCGGCTAACCGTTCACCTCCACGTGTCCGGCGGACGAACGGACGCCCGACGACTCCACGGCGTAGATCGACGACAAGGCATTGGAGGCAGCTCGGGGGAGGGAGGCAGACACGGACAGGTTGAAGGAAGAAGCAGCGATGTGGCCTCGGTGAGCGGAAAAAGTTCGGTTTTATATTTTTTTATTTTCTTTATATAATTTTGTCATCTATCAAAACTCATGATTTTGATTCCATTTCTTCACCATAAATCTTTATAATTCTTCTAATTTTTTTACAAAATATTTGATTCAAATTTTTTTAAATTTTTAAAAATAATAAACCCGAACGAAGGTTAACTGGCCGGCCGGAATAATTGGTCCGAATCGATTAGTCAGTTAACCCCGATTATGTTAACCCTGCTGTGAGCTGTGAGCTAGAGAGTACCGAACCTCACATGTTCAGTGGTGGAGGGCGCGCATTTACACTCTTCGTTTGCTCTTTTGCTCGGCATTCAATTCCATCACACAGAGAGTTCGTCTGCCTGCACTTTGTTTTCTCTTCTTTGACCACCATACTACCTCATCAAATTTCTTCAGTAAACTACTAGTACTGTAGCATTCAACTGCATGCCTCTTCTCCATGCAGCTGCGCTGAAACTTTCGAAAACAAAAAAACAAATATAAGATAGTACTGTAGTACCCAAATTTCAGCATTCACATGCGTCAACTCTGAACCCTGAAGCGTCCATGCAAAGGTTGAACCTTTCGGCCGTGAGGTCATTCATGGCTTGCATGAGAGCACCATGACCGTTTTACTTCCCTTCTTTTCTTTTCTTTTCTTTTCTTTTCCTCTTCCTTTTTGTTTTTTACAGCTTGATTGAATCAGGTTAGGTGTGCTGCATGCCTGCATGATGCACGAAGCAGGAGGGCAGTGCCCTGGGGAAGGCCTGAGCATGCAGGAGAAAGGCACGGAGAAAAGGTCAATGGCGCCCTACAAAATCTGCAAGCGAGAGAGCCGGCATTTAATCCAGTCTCTGTACGTTTCCAAGGCTGCATGGCGTTGCACTCCGGGTCTCTTGTCTTGTTGCGTTGCTCTTTACTCTCACCATCCTTTTCTTTTTCTTTTCTTTTTTTTCATTTTGTGGCGGGCTTTGCCTGGTGCTGGTGGTGCATGCATATCCATGGGGGCCGCCGGGCCGGTACATACGTATATGAAACAGGCATGCGTCGTCATAGTTGTCCCACTGTCTCGCACCAGTGCGCCATGCCCGTGAAATCCAAGTGATGTTTGGATATGTTTTCTGTGAGTTTCAGAACCGACTTCAATGCTGAAAGGGTTCTCTCTCAGCTTGTTGGCGAGGCCCCCTTTGGTCTATGTTGGACTTGGTCACTTGGAAGAGAGAGTTCTGGTTCTGGATAACTTGTCAATCATATTTTCATTTATTTCGTTTGAGATCAAAACAAATAAGCTACGCAAGAGCACGTATTCTTAGCAAAGGTCGTTCTTGAAAGGTTTTTTATTCTTTATTTCATCAAAATACTGGTATTATTTTCTTTATCCTATTGTCATATCAGCCAATATTAACAAGCCCTAGTCACTTATCATCAGTCTCTATTAAAATTGATTGTATTCTGTCAAGAACAGATTATACGCCACCTCACATGTAGCTCATATCATGCTCAACCACAACAGTATAAATATATTAGTGGCAAATTAATCTTGGAAATAGTTGTCACTAACACAAATTTTGTAGAATGATCTTCTGTTGTTCTCCTTAATTAATCAGGTATCCATAAAAAGAGACTGAGTGCGAGTTTGTATGCAGGCAACAACTCCCTTCCACAAACAACTTATATCAAATTTTGTCAGTTTTCTTGGACCCAAATTATTAGTTCGAAAATTACAAAACAAATAAAAACAATCCACAACAGAAATCTATTTGTCGACACACCATCACAAAAATAACAATACACAACAATTACTTTCACCAAAATCATATATAATAATAAGGATACACACATGGTACTTCTGTGAGATCTTTTCATGAGTCACCACCGAAAGAACCAAAGAAGGCATTGCGACTTAAATGTAATGCCGGATGTAATTGCTGATCACAGTCATGGGTCACCATCCATCAGAATGGAAGGGAAGGAAAATTAGGTCAAGTGTCTCGAATGAGTTATATACCGGGAGTGCTATCTAAATGGTGATGCTGAATTAAGTTAGTAACACATGGTCTCCAACTTTTATGGGGATGATAGGCTGGACCACTCTATGATTACCGTTTTACTATTTCAAATCCGCTTCTCTCTATGGCTACCCTATCTCTTGACAATTCAATTTGTATTAATTGAAACTTTCATGTATATGTCCTTATGGTACTGTAGACATGATGGGTGTATCATGTTTATTGAAAATTTGTAAGATGATGATTTATTTTATTGAATTCAAAAATTGTATGTCTTGATGGAAAATTTTGATTACTTTATTGTTTGAGAATATATACTAAACCATCATACTCATTAATTCATATTGATATAGTTAATCAGAATTTCATTGTTAAATATTTTGATTGTTTAACAAATATAACTCATATTTTAGACTACGGAGGAAAAAAAAAGCAACACATCAACAAGTAAATGATCTATTGTCATAAGGAAGCAAGAAATTAGACACATCGTACAGATATAAACAAGAAAATAACCTTTTTTCTAAATTTTCCCAGTAAATTTGCAGTAGTTTCTCTGCAGCACAAAAAGTGTTATTTGTACAAAGGGTTAATCAAATTCGGATATATAAGAGTAAGTAAATTGTACTGCAAAGAGATTAGTTGTATCATGTGATTTTCATGCATTGAATTGGAGCAAATAAATGCAAGACAGCTCCATCTTCGCAAAAGCTTGCAAATTTTCAAGTACACTTAATAAAGACCACAATTTAGATGGAGGTAGAAGCACAATAGTTCTTCCACTTTTGTTACTCTCTCGGTACCCCACATGTTAAAAATGGCATACAATTTACATATGAATGATTCACGAATGAGATCAATCACACCTTGGAGCTTCAGCTGCTTCAAATCTTAGGAACCATTTTGCTAGATCTTTAATAAACAGCCTGCTGTCATAACTAACATGCTTGATTAAGTCAATTAATTATTGGGAAGCAAATATTTGCATTCCGATATTTGAATATGACGAAACTTCGCATGATTTCCAGGAGAAAGTTACATGAACTTAAAGCCAAAACTTCGCATGAATTCGAGGGGAAAGTTACAGGAACTTACTATAAAGCAATAAATCATCACGTTTACAACAAGCTTAATCCAAACTATGAGGAAAGTAGATGAATTTCTTATCACCCAGCATATAGTACTATTGAGCAAGCTTTATAACAGAAATAACTGCAAAAAGACATTGTGGAGGTAAGAAAATTCAGCGTCTATTTCATCTAAATTATATAGATCTTTTAAAGATGTACACTTCTTTTTTCTTTGTCCCAGCCTCATGCTTGATGCATGGTCCATTTAAGAACCTGTCATTAGTACAAACTTACATGATCAGTTCCAACCCTAAAATCAGAGAAACAACAACACTAAAAGAAAGATACCCAAATTGATGATCTAGTTATAAAAAACATTTAGCTTGTTTAGTCGGTGTTTATAACTAGTTATCAGTGACTTTGGTGATAATTTGTTCTTGCACCTCTACTGCTGCTTGATTAATTTCTGGTTGTACTTGTACAGCGGCCTTTAATTAAAAGAACTCACTGGGGTCCCCTAATGGCACCACGTCAATGAGCCCCACCTCGCCGTGCCCCATGCCGTCGTCGAGCAGCCAGCTCTCCAGCATCGAGAACGCCGGCGGGGCGCCGCCGGCCGCGCTGGCCATCTTGCTCGTCTCCGTCGAGCACTCGGGGGTCTGCGCGGCCGCCGCGGCCGCGCCGCCGCTGTGGCTCGCCGACGCCGACGCCGCGCCCTCGCCGGAGCACTGCGGGCGCTGCCACTGCGTCATCGTCCCCGTCGTGGACGTGGACCCCGACGCCTCCGGCCCCTTGCCGCCGCCGCCCGGGCGCAGCCAGCCTTCGAGCAGCCGCGCTATGTTCTCGGCGCTGGACGCGTAGGTCGCCGACGCGGCTTGCGTCGGCAGCGGCGGCGACGCCTTCGCCGGCGGCGAGGGCTCGAGCGAGAGCGCCTCGCGCAGCGCCTGCCGCGCCGTGTGGATGTCCGTCTGAAGCCGCCGCTCCCACTGCCCCTTTGGAACGGTCGGACGCTTCTCGCCGCCGCCGGCGGCGGCGCCCTCTACCGAAGCGCCGACGCCGTCGTCTCCCTCGCCGGCTTCGCTGGCCTGCATCTTCTTGAGCTTCTTCTTGAGGTGCGTGTTCCAGTAGTTCTTGATGTCGTTGTCCGTCCTCTCCGGCAAATAGGACGCTATCGCCGCCCACCTGCACACACACAAGATCAGCAAGTTCGTCATCAGAGTCAGCAAACATTTACACGTCACCGGTGATCGATCTGTCCATGATAAAAGCAGGAAGGAAACCAGGTGAGATGCGATGGATAACCTGTTGCCGAGGAGCGCCTGGAGGTGGACGATGAGCTTCTCCTCCTGGTCGGTGAAGTTGCCGCGCTTGATCCCGGGGCGGAGGTAGTTGGTCCACCGAAGCCGGCAGCTCTTGCTGCACCGCATCAGCCCTGCACGCACACGCACACCCACAGGCAAAAGAAAAAAAAATCAATCAAAACTTGGATCTTTGAAGGCAATTCTTGATTTCATCAGCTTTTGCACGAAGCAAGCACGAACCGGTGTTGGTCGGCACGGCGCGCCAGTTCCCTGGGCCGTGCTCCTGGACGTAGGAGACGAGCATGAGGTCCTCCTCCGGCGTCCACGGGCCCTTCTTCACGCCCACCTTGTCGCAACACGGCGGCCTTCCCATGCCGCCGTCGCCTCCTTCTCTTTCCTCTCCGGCAGCGGCGCTCTCCCTGTGGTGGTTGTTGAGCTGGCTAGAAGATAAAAAGCATCCGGCTAGCTATAGGCGCGGAGGCTGGCCGGGGTCCAATTAAGCAGATGAGGTAAAAGCGGGTGAGGGCTAGACGAATATATATACACGAACAACACGAGCGGTGTGGCGAGAGGAGGAAGACGAACATGTGAACTATTTAGTGCAGTGGCAGTCTGGTGGCACTACTACTGGAAACAGTTTGACCCGGGTAGAATGCTTAGCGAAATAATCAACTGCGACGTGACATGTGTTATAGGTACACGCGCACAGATGCGCACAGCGCGGCAAGCGACAGCGATAAATCGAGAAATAATAAATAATAAATAGATAATAGCTGATCTGCATCTGATCAACGGGTTTGGTAGCATTTTCCAGCATTGAGATTTTGCTATTGAATGTCAATTTATTTATTTATTTATTTATTTTGGATAAAAAACGTGTGCACATTTTTCAAAGAAATAATAGTACGTTGTGGGTATATGTTTACTGAGCAAAATTATAAAAAACAACAAATTGGTTAATCTCTTCTGGTGATTGTAAATGAATTTTATAATATATACACTCAGGAATGTGTAACCTGCCCGTGATCCATTACTCTTTTAGTATGCACTAAAAACGGACTGCTAAATGCTTTTAGGAAAAATAAGAAAGCTAGAAATTCAACGGCTCTGGCCTTCTGATATGTGTCTTCTAAAATATTCATCAAAGCGGCTTATTATGTTGGTATGCTTATTTACCTCCTATTCAAATTTCCATTTTTAATATTTCTACTATGACAACATGTGCGCTATAGCCTACAATAGATTAGTAATGTCATAACAATGATAGATGTACTGATATAAAAACTGATAAATTATAAAATTTTCTGTGAAACACACATATAATTCGAAGATTTTTCTAGAAGGCCTTGATGTCAAATCTCTGGTCTATCAAGCACATTTCTTTCAGATGTTTTGTTTCTTGCGCTCCAACATTTGATGCATATGCCCAGGTGAGACAGATGGTTAACCAGTGCATTAACTCTAATAATTAACTCATAACAACCAAGTTTACTTTCTTATTTGAAGCGATGTTGACTGCTCAAGTGATGTTTACCACATCTTGTACCTGGTGTCAAATGTTGTTTTTCAAGTAATTGTCCATAAGACAAATTGTCACTATGAACAGTGACACAATTCTATAGTTCATAGTGACATGTAACAATGAAATAACTTATCATTAATCTGCATTACTTGTAATAATGATTTCTTTAAGCACAGGGTTTTCCTAAGTTTTTGTTTTACGGTGTTTCTCATAAGATTTATGCTTGAAAAATATTCTGTGTATACGTGGCTTCTTCTCTTTCTTTTCTTTTCGTTTTAAACAAGTTCCGGTTTCTTTTTGCTGTGTGTACTCAGAAGAGAGAGAACTCAAAACAGGGCAGCATCACACAGCAGGGTGCATTTAATCGGAGGGAGTAGCTAAAGTCAGCTTGATTGGAGTGAACTGAGCCGCATGCATTTAATAATTTCTTGAAGCCCTCATGAGTCATGACTCTCCCGCACACACTTTCCCCTTTTACAGATGAGTAATAAACAGTTAAGTAGTGAAACACATGTTCATGAAAAGATGTTCTCTAGAAAATATTTTTCTGCAATTCAAACAGCATAAGTTGTTTATTTTTTTAAAATGTCAGGGGGAGGTAAAATCCTTACCTGAGATTCTATTTTCTATTAAATAGGTAACCCTGAATGACTTATAGGGATTATAATAGCATACCCTCAGCATAATGAGCATATATAAGGGGAGGAAACAAACAACAAAAAGAGAAAAGAAATAATACAACCCACGACCTCCAAGAGATAAAGCTCTGATTTAAAACACAGATAGAAAAAGACCACCAATCGTCGATGAAATGTCACCATCGAGTAACAAGCTTGCCATCACCACAGTGGCCTTTCCACCGCCACACTATTACTCGTAGTTGCGCCGTCCTGTTGTCACCCTCCACCTTTCAACAAGGGGAGGAATCCTTGAGGACGAGAGAGCCGTCCACAGGATGGGGACTAAGAGTGGGAGAAGCACGCAGACCACTGCCGGACAATGCTGATCTTCTTTAGAGCTGATGAAGACACCTTTAGGGTATCCGATCTCCACGAGCCATCATCTGACGTCCTTTGTGGGGAGGAATCCGTAAAGGGAGAAGAGCCAGCAAGCGTGGATGCACACGACATAAAATTTAGTGTCACCATCAATAAGGAGCCAAGTGACGACAGCGTCGCGCAGCTACGAGTTCACGTGGTTTTCTCACTTATGGTTTTCTCACTTTTATCTTTCCTGCGCCTTTCTCATTCCTATGGTGTTTTTTAAACGTTTTGTTTCTCATTACTTTGTTTCAAACCTTAATGAAGATTAAAAGGCCAATTTTACATATACCACTTCTTCAAAAGAAAGTACACGGCTAGTTATTTTGACAGCAAGAGCCAACAACAAAGAGGAACATGGTAAAACATGTAAAATTTTCTATATATTATTTGGAAAATAAGAGTCAATGTAAGTGTTTCGAATGGTACTAGGTTGCTCAAGTGTATTGGCTCTACATAAATAAACCTACTCCCTCCATTTTAAATTACACGATGTTTTAGCTTTAGACACGGAAATTAAAAAGATGTAAAAAATTTGTTTGCACAAAAAATAAAAAGGAGAGAGATAGAGATAAGAATGTATTAGGAAAAGATAAAGGTGCATTAGTATGTGATGGTGTCTTGGCCTAGTCCTAATGGAGTACTCCCTCCATACTTAAATTAGAGGGTGTTTAGGACATCATTAACAATACCAAGGAGCTATTAAATACGCCACGGAGCCGCTTCCTAATAAGTCTCTCTCCCTTCCGGACTGGCTCGCACACCCAACTCCAAACTCCAAAGCATCAGGTCGCAGGTTTGAGTGCAGCGCTCGCGTGGTTTTGTTCTTTTTTGTTTTGCCGCTTTTGCATCGGGAACAGTCGGCGCAAGGAGAATGGTGCCAGGACGCCCTCTAATCTAAAAACGCTTCGTGTGCCAGGACGTCCTGTATTTTGAATACGGAGGGAGTATTTTATTTTGTTGTTTTCAGAAGTGACATGTCATCAAAAATAATTTGGAGCTACAAATAAAACAGTCTCTCCAATGCATGGTTTCATTTGGCTATTTGATTGCACTTAATTCAATGTTCTTTCATTGGGTGTATATAGGATAAAATAAAACTCCTCTCTTCCAATGCTAGTATTATAGTGTTTTAAATCTAGAAAACTGTGTGTACCCAGTTTCATCTAAATGAAACTCTTTTCCTCTCTCTCTCTCTCTCTCTTCATAACTTCTTTGCAATGTCACCAAAAATACTTATGTGGCATCTTATTTATTGAAAATGAAATCCCCATTAAATAGCCTTATAATTTGAGAAAACTTAGGGAAGCTAAAGTGTCATGTAATTTGGAACGGATAGAGTAGTATATAGTTAGTAGGTTACATGCTAGTGTGGAAGTGATACATTGGTTATTTGTAAAAAAAATACTATATATTTGATTGTTTTATCTTTTCTTGTTTGTACAATGAGAGGTTTTTAAGAAGAAGAAAAAAGGGAAGAAGAGATGATGGTAACTAACACCAGTCGTTTCTTTATCATATCGTGTTGATTCACAAAGCTAATTGTCAGTGTTTAATACTACCATCTAATAATTAATAGTGGATTGCGTGATTGAGGTCGGATGGTTCACAAGAGTACACAAGTTGTGCATGCACTCCTTTTTAATATTTTTTGACTTCATATTAAACTCATTTACTTTATCAAAATTTTCTTTTAGTTATTGCTCGTCATTAGTTTTACATCTTCTTGCACTTGATGTTGCAAAGTAGGCAACAATGTTGCCAGGTGGTTCTTCTACCAGCATGTCCAAGTTGCTGCCTTGCTAGGCACGAAGAGATTTGATATTAATGGCTGCTTAACTACCTTCTCATGTGTCTTACCTCCTTTCATTTATTTATTTCATCATACTTTTCACAAACGATTTTTTAAATGACAGCTTTAATATCTTAATTCATGCATTGTATAACAAACTATGTATTTTAGTAATGACACTCTTAAGTAGTTTATGAATAAATATGATATTTTGGTTAAACTATATACAATTATAATGGTAATATTGGGTAATTTACAAAGTTTATATAGAGGTATATTAGTAGGTAAACAATTTTGTGATGAAAACTATGAATAATTAATGTTTGTTAACTTTAATATGGTAATTTCTAAGCACATGGAGCAATGCTCGGGGCAATGCAAAGTGCATTTTGCTGACACTATGAATTTTAATGAAAGTAAGCCTAGGTTAATATTTTGAAGCCTTGCTCTGTAAGGGATAAGATCATAGTCATCTAATCGACTAGCTGGCATATGCAAATATATATTATTATAAGCTGGTTACAGGTTGAATATGCATCTAGTATCCCCTAGTGAGTTTTGGTGTATGATGACTAAAGATTAAAATTGTGCTAACATATTCATGAGGTAAATGTGCAGATAATCAGGTTATTATTCAATCCCACACTTGCAAGATGGTTATTTTAATCCCAAAAAGAAGAAAAGAGAAATTGACTCAAGTGCTTCAAGTGTAGTCTTTTGTTTTTAATTGAGTCATAGGTTTGCTGCACTATCAAGGGGGGTAAACCAATCTTGCTATGAAGGGAAATTGTATGCTCAAGCCTACTAAAAAGTTTTATGAGAGTTTAGCAAACCAATACAAAAAAGAACCAATCCTTTTTGAGCCAAACAGAGAGTCACGGAAGTTTCGTGGTTCTTTTCACGGAAGTTCCATCATTGCCAAGTTTCCAACCTCAGCCAACCCGAGAGTTATAAAAGTTCCGTGGGCTCCCTCACAGAAGTTTCGTCATTCTCTGGTTTCTCTGTGTTGCAACCTGAGAGCGACAGAAGTTCCGTCATGTCCGTCACGGAAGTTCTGTCGTCTCTAACTTAGTTGAAAACCAACCGCGCAATGGCTAAATTTGAAATGACGGAAGTTCTATGGGTTCTCACGGAAGTTCCGTCGGGCTTAGAAAACTCTCCATTGGCTAGTTTTTGAGAGAGCTCTATAAATAGACTCCCCTCTCCCCCGTGGGAGGGGTTGGACTCCTTGTAAATTCACTCACATTTCAGCTAGAACTCTCCTCTCTCATTCCTAGACTTGTTCTTAAGATTCCAAGCAAGTGAGAGAGATCCAACCATAAAAATATTGAATCCATCCACTCAAAAAGCTTGAGCACATCTTTACCTCCCCATCAAGATTTGATTTGCTTGTTACTCTTGGAGACTTGGTCTCCTAGACGGCTAGGCGCCGCCCTTGAGCTCCCAACTTGTTGTGGTGAGACAGGGACATTTGTGAAGGTGTGTTTCGCCTCTGGAGGAAAAGAATCAAGTGGAGAAAGAAATCCGAGCACAATCTTTGTGATTGCTTGGCGGGGAAAAGGGTCGAGAGAGACCCGACTACTTTGTGTGGCTCCTCAACGAGGACGTAGGAACTACTTAGTGTAGTTGTCGAACCTCAGGTTAATTCCTTGTGTCTCTCTTTACATTTTTGCATTTCTTTCATATTATTGTGCTCGAGTCACTTCTTGATTGCGTTGCTAGCTATTCTTCAAAGAATCTTAAATGTGCATTGTTATAGCTTCACCTTTATCAAGTATTGTATCTCTACTTGTTTAGTTATCCGTATTTAAATAAGTTTAAGAGAAAGGATTGGTGAAATTCTGTCATTTGATAGAACTTCCGTGGTGACGGAAGTTCCGTCGTTCCTGGTATTTGACTAAAACTTAAGTGTTTTTTCAGGATTATTTTTAGATTGCCCATTCACCCCCCTCCCCCTCTAGGCAACTTTCACAGGTCTATGCTTGCCACAAGTGAACGTCAAAAGATGTTGGCATATTATTAAGGAAGACATCTATCAATTATGCAATGATTTCTTCTTTGAGGCAGTTAGTTTGCAAGCTATAAACAGTTCTTTCATCAATTTGGTCCCTAAAACAAATAACCCAATAACAACCAATGATTTCAGGCCTATATCTCTAATGAATTCTATTCTCAAGTTGATTACAAAACTCATGGCTAATAGACTACAAGCGCACATCATACCTTTGATACATCAGAACCAATATGGGTTCATCAAAACAAGGACAATACAAGATTGTCTAGCTTGGACTTTTGAGTACATTCACCAATATCAATATTCAAAGAAGGAATTGGTCATATTGAAGCTTGATTTTGAGAAGGCATTTGACACTATTGAACATAACACAATCATCCAAATGCTAAAGTTCACTGGTTTTAATGATATTTGGATCAGATGGGTGCAATCTATTCTTAATAGTGGTTCTTCTTCTGTACTTCTTAATGGAATACCAGGAAGGAATTTTCTATGTAAGAGAGGTGTCAGCCAAGGGGACCCTCTGTCACCTCTACTATTTGTCCTAGGGGTTGAGCTGCTGCAATGCATAATAAACAAGGCATACAATCAAGATCTTTTTTTCACTGCCCGTCCAAGCTGACCCAAGCAACAACTGGTTTGAGAGAATTGTGAAGGCTTCTCAAAGAGAATTGTTCTGCTGAAAAGGAATTCTACAGTCATTTTATGATTCAACTAGTTTGAGGATAAACTACTCAAAGTCAAACATGATTCTACTAAATATTTGTGAAGAACGAGCATGTATCCTTGCTGGAACATTTGGGTGTCAATTGGGTAAACTTCCATTCAGCTACCTTGGCATTCCTATGGGCACAACAAAACCAAAAGTTGAGGAGCTAGCACCATTAATGGACAGAAGTGAAAGAAGACTTACTTCCATCTCTGCTATGCTAACCCAAGCTGCAAGACTACAACTAGTGAATTCAATACTTCCTTCTTTGCCTACCTTCATAATATGCAACATCAAAATTCCCAATGTAGTTTTAGAATTCATAGACAGAGCTAGAAAGCATTGTATGTGGAGAGGTTCAGATGTCAATGCCAAAAGTAATCCCTTGGTAGTATGGAAAAAAGTTACTAAACCAAAAGACAAGGACGGATTAGGAGTACTAGACCTGAAACAACAAAATGAAGCCCTCCTGATAAAGCACATGGACAAGTTTTACAACAAGAAGAATGTTCCATGGGTCAACATGATTTGGAATACACACTACTCACAAGAGCAGGTTCCCCATGCTAGTACAGATAGAGGATCTTTTTGGTGGAAAGATTTGCTACATTTATGCGAGAAATACAGAGCTATTACTACCTGCATAGTGGGCAATGGCTCCACGGTTTTATTCTGGCTGGATGTGTGGAATGAACGCTGCCTACAGCTATAACTGCCAAGACTCTTTTCCTTTGCCAAGAACCAAAGAATCTCAGTGGCAAAATTTTTGGAAAATAAAAATATCATGGATAACTTCTACCTTCCTTTATCTGACCAAGCCATTCATGAGCTACTAGAACTTCAGCAAATTACTCAGAACTTGTAGATCCAAAATGAAGAAAATGACAAATGGCATTATATTTGGGGTGCTAAACATTACTCATCAAAGCAATATTATAACTACCCATACAAGAATATTCATCCGCCAAAGCCTTTCATATGGATTTGGGATTCAAGATGCAGCAACAAACTTAGAGTCTTCTCATGGCTACTACTCATGGACAGGCTAAATACAAGAAACATACTAAAAAGAAAAAATTACAAAATTGAGGGAAACACCTACTCATGTGTTCTATGTGCAACCCAAAGAGAGGAGACGGCCATACACCTATTCTTCACATGTTCCTTTATCCAAATCTGCTGGCAAGAAATTGGAATTCAATGGCAACTTGGGCTGCCTTTCTTTTAGATGCTACAAGAGGCAAAGAGAAGCTTTGGTAACGTCTTCTTCATGGAGTGCTTCATCATAGCAGCTTGGCAAATTTGGAAGCAGCGTAATAGGGTCATTTTTGATAACTTTGCAGCAATACTTGATCAATGGAAAAGAAACTTCAAAGATGAATCTCACCTGCAAGTGCACAGAATGAAGGATTCTCTACGCATACCTTTCATCAACTGGGTCCAATCAGTCTTTGTATAGTTTCCTCTATAGTTTTGTCACGCTCTTAGCTGCTTTTCTCCTTTCTTCTTTTAGCCTCAGTTTCTGTTTTTTTTCTTCCTTCTAATGTAAATTGTGTAAGTTGTTTTTTCTTCATTTTTTTAATAAAATACCACAGCGGGGGTCTCCCTCGCAGTTCTTGAGTCAAAAAAACCCGTTGGGGTCAACCAATGCATCCGCCTATAGACAAATGAGAAATAGAGAGGTAGTATTGTACCTATTTATGCTCATGTCTCCACAGCAATATACATATGTTCTCTGGATCTACCTGATAAAATCCATAAACAAATCAGCACAAAAATAATTAACTCGATCGGTAGCTACGTGAGGTGCTCAAAAGTGTGCCCGCTTTAATGTACTTTTCAGCAATCGGTTTAGAAACTATTACTCTATTTTCTATTTTTCTTTAATAGAGATATATAGTTTGTCTAACTTAACATAGATACATAGCAAATGCATATTCTTCGCCAATTCTAAACATGTGTGTGTGTGCGCGCGCGCTCAGCTATACGTACTGTTTTTCATGCTAAAGATTAGCTCTACCTCTCACGCTTTCAGTCCATTTAGCTATTACTTTTTAGCCACTTGTATTTGATCATGATTATACTAATATCTCTTCATATATATATATATATATATGTATATATGTATGTATGTATGTATGTATGTATGATTAATCAGTTCATGTAAATATTCGTGGTGGATCTAAATTTATTTTTAGAAATTTGATTAGGTGCGTTCTTGCTAAAGAAAGAGACATATATTTTGGACTGGAAGTAGTATGTACTCCCTCCGTCTCAAATTACTTGTCGTTCTGTCTCTTTAGCAGATTCATTAAATATTCTCTGAATCTGAACAACATATATGTCTAGGTTCAGAGAATATTTAATAAATCTAGACACTAAAAAACACCTCCAGAACAACAAGTAAAAAAAACGGAGGGAGTAGTATGTAGCTACAATAAGGAGAAAGGAAGGAAAGACGGCTACAATGATATAGCTCATACTAGGCTAAGGCTAATGATCAGTTACGTACATATACAACATATAAGAAAGGCAATGCAAATTAGGCAACAATGTGTGTGCGTTTCCAATCGGAGCAAAACACTAACACTGCATTTGGATGTTAGTACTCGGGGGTGGAATTCGGAATTGGCATTGGGACAGCTCTAATGTCGCCATTTGGATGCACATGGTATTGGCGCATGGAATCAGCTCCAATTCCGAATCGTTTTCTTCCGTGCGGGTCGTAGCTCTTCGATGATTCGGAGCCCCAACCCTCTGAATTGAGTGGAATCGTTTTCTTCTGTGCTTTGCCTTGCCTCCCCCGCGCCGCTGATTTGGAGACCTGCTCCGGCGCAGTCAAGTTCGAGCACCAGCCCCGCCATGCGACGGTGCCCCCCCCCCCCCCCCCCCACACACCCACCGGAGTAGAGCTCGGCCGCGGCTAGTGGCTTCGAGGTCCTCCCCCCATGCGGAGCAAGGTCCCCCCCCCTCCCCCCCGGTGGAGCATGGAGACACGGCGACTTCGAGCTCAGGCGGTGGCTTCGAGAGGGGGGGGGGGGGGGGAGAAGGGGGGCGACGGCAGGAGATAGCGGGAGGCGTGGTGAAAGAAGGGGTTGCTGCCCTTCTTCCCCAAATCCAGCCGCTACTCGGCGTCGGTGCCCCTCCCTTCCTCCCTCCCTCCTCGCTGAGCTCTTCTTCCCCACACGTGGCGAAGCAGAGGGGCGTGACGACCTCGTGCAGCAGCATGGGGCGTGATGGCCTGACACAACACGCATCATGGGAAGCAAAGTGGATCATAGGGGTGAAAAGAGGAAGAAGAGGAGGAGGAGCTGTGAATTCCTAATTCTAGACCATGTCCATCCAAATATGAATTGGTATTTTGCTCTTAATTTGAATTTCATTTTTCAATTCCATCTATATCCAAACAATAGAATTGGCATTGGACTTAATTTAATGTCTAGGTTGAATTGGAATTGAACTCAATTCAATTCCAAGGCCTCCAATATGTACATCCAAACGGAGCCTAAATTAAATGTTGTCTTCCATATGCTATAGGAGGAAATGCAAGATCAAAAGTGCCATGAAAGGGCCTTCAGCGTAGTGGTTGGGGCTTTCGAGTAGCACCTCTTAGGTCCCAGGTTCGATTTCCAGAGGGGACGAATTATGGCCTGGGTTAAACCCCCCCCCCCCCCCGCCTCTCTGCAATCTCAAAGCACGGGTTAAGGCTTGGTCCATTCACGGGTAACGGTGCTAAGCGCCGGGCCCGGCTCTTACAGGGATCACATGACCCTCATGTAAGGGACGAAGAAGGGTTCGGGGATTTTCTCGGTCTGCATGAGAAGGTCTTCTTCTTAATGCAATGGCTCGGGGTGGTCTTACTCTCCGTGGATCGAGTTCTTTAAGATCAAAAGTGCCAACATTATGGCATTACCGAGCAAATGAGCACCAAATTTAATGCAAGCCAACAAGAACAGACTGTTGCTATAGGAGGGAATGCAGCGCTCACATGTGCATTCTCCTTTGCGCACGTAAAAATCGAGTGCCAGGATGCACATGTATATATTTTGAACCAAGATTGAGGGGGCGAAACCATCTTTGGACTTTCTAGATTTTTAAAATCCAATAGCTGTAAAATTGACACAACACAAAAATGTAGTACATTTTTAGTCCAGATAGTTACAACTAAAAGTAGGAACCAATCCTATACCTCACTTGGGGAGATCTGGGATGACTTTGTCTTCTACACCTCTACACTTCTTAAACACATAGATCTAACTATTGTATGTACAGTAGCAATTATAACTTCGTTTTCATTTAAAAAAATTGCAAAGAGGCTGGACACAACAAATTATAGAATTAAACACTGAAAATTATAGCTCAGAGTCTCGGGCTATGAGAATACGGTAATAGATTGACATGTGAGGAGTGGGGACTGAGGAGTCTCATCTGTTACTATACAGTATTAATACAGACACGATGGAGATAGCTAGTGACCTGCAGTGTATAAACCTCATCTCCCTCAAATTTAAGGCCCATTTGACTTTTCAATCAATAAATAGCACCACAACACCATTTATTGGCCAGCGAAGGACGAAAATGTAACAAACTATTTTTACTTTATGCATGGCCTTGCCATTGCTGATGTTCATGCCAGCCGACTAAATTTTACTTCCTACGCACTAAATTTTAGTCCTATCATATCGGATATTAAAATACTAATTAGACGTTATAAATATAGATTAATGATAAAACTTATTTTATAATCACTAGGTTAAATGACGAGACAAATCTATTAATCCAAATTAGACTATGATTAGATAATATAATGCTACAGTAAATATCTTGTAATAATAACTTAATTTGGCTTAATAAAATCATTTCACAAAATTTAGAGGTAAAGCCTTGCCGGAGAAAGATCAAAACCAACGATGTTCCACGAGCGGGTCCAGGACCCAGCCTACTATTATGTACTCAACGAGTATTTTGATCACTATATTTGCAGGGCGCTTCTCCATCTTTTATCTAAGCCCTACATCATGCATACTCTTGCCAGGACAGCGGGAAATATTGGTCGAATTTGAAGGTATTTTGGTCTAATTACTGCTACCAAACAGTAAAAAGTGTTTGGTCTCTTCATTTTTTATTCTTAAGCTTCAATTATATCAGTGCTTTCAAATAACAAAGATTACTTATGGAAAGTTGCATTAGCTTTTTCATTGCATCCAAGAAGAACTTTATGGAGGTGTCGTCGTGAGGTGACTTACCACACCGCAAAAATCCTCTTGTCATCACGAGTGAAAACTTTGATCTTTGGGTCACACGGCGGAGGCGTATAGCCGTCTTCAGACACGGCACAGCTGAATGTCTGAAACGAATCCTAAGCACCTAATTAACGAACATCTACCCAGCTGAGTATATATAGCTATAGATATATATCGAGATCTCTCGATTAATCCAAGTGCACGTATTGTAATCTAATTTTGCTTGTTACTAGTCTGAAAACGAATGTGTAATGAGGTTGTTGCACGTATGATCTCAAACCCCGGTGAGACCATTAATTATGATTCGAACCAGCACTATAGACTGATATATACGAAGTTAATGGGATGCCTAGATGCCTATCCCGTTGTTCTATTGTCCATGTTACGTATTTATAGGAAGTTATAATAATTCGCACTTTTAGTTTGGTTTAATTGGAGTAGTTACCTAGAGAATGAAATATATGCCAATGCATGTTCTAAAAAAAAAAGTTACCTAGAGAACGACACAATCTTATGGGTCAGCGGATGTTTGAGAAAACATGTATTTTCTGGTAACAGGAACCTATTTCGTACGTGAGGGAAAAAAATGATATCAATATTACTCATATTTTGTTTTAGGCCTTAATACACATATATTATCTTAGAAAATCATATAAAAATATTAAATATGAGTTACAGTATGAACTCTGAAAGATATGAAATCAAATATGATTCAGCTGCTCATTAGTAAAGTAACATTTATTATTCAATTATGGAAAAGGTGGGTTTTTAGCTCAGACCATCTCATTATTAGGGTTAGAACTTAAGACTGTAAATTGAGTGTTCGGGTTGGAGTTTTTGAGTTTTTAGAAAAGCTGACTGATTGCCGGTTGAAAAGCTGGTTGTTGGAATAGTGGTTGTTTGCTTTTGCAATATATTTTGCACACCAAAAACTAAAAAAAAAACAGTTCTGGGTGAGCTTGTCAGTTGTTAGTTCATTTTCTTAAAAGCGAGCTTTTCAACTTTGAACAAGTTTTTCAAAACCCCAATTTGTTTCAGCTTTTGGCTTTTCAGCTTTTTAGCTGAAGAAACAAACAAGGCCTAAGCTAGTTAGGTTCCTTCTGTTAGAATTAGAACTCGTATACCCAAGGTCGAGTCTTCGACTTAGTACGTCAGTATGTTAGTTGTGTTCAGTATGGTAGTTGTGTGATAGAAATGAGTGTATCCGTTTATATTATGATTTAAAGAAAAGATACAAACAAATTGTGTCTTTATTAACTTGCAAAAAAATGGAGGTCGGTCAGATTTTTCTTTTGACATTCACTGATTTTAATTTTCTTCAGTTCGCATGGACTACAGTCTTCGAAAGTGACATAGTTCGATGTCTCGCTCCATTGAACAGGAACGTACCTTCTGGTCTGATAGATAACGTTCGCTCACATGAATGTAGACAAGATCACAAGTGAACAACTAACCCAGTGTTCAGCGAAGACGAAAATGCTTGTTCATTTGCACACAAATCTAATGACAGTTGTGCATTCCTGCACAGAAAAATAAACAAATGAACGTAGGACGATATCGCCATAATCCTCTAATAAAAAAATACTAATGAGAAATGCATCATGTCATCCCAACCGTTCATCAAAAGTGCACTTCTGTGCGTTGCTACAGAAAGAGGATCGACCAGATGCATACCTTGTTTTGATGATATATCTTATATTATGAGGAGTTTTACTGTTTAAAATATTGACCAGTAGTTTTAAAAAACTACTTGTCATTAGTTTGATCCAACGGTATAGATTTTATAATCTAAAAACATAACTACTGATCAGTATTTTATCAGTTTAAGGGTAATATCAGAAAAATATAAGATTGATAGATTTAAAATAATTATTTTTTTTTGTTATTAATAAAATTAAATAAATAATCTAATGAATACCTTATGTTTATATTTTTTTAAGATTAGCTAATGTTTTATAATTTTATAAGATTAATATTTTATCATGAAAATACATATAAATATAATAATTAATAGTGTAATTACGAAATTACCCTCAAACTACTGGTCAATAGTTTCTCAAAACTACTAGCCAGTATTTTGAACAATAAAACTTGAAAGCGTATGCTTCGTCAGTGGAAAACTCAGCAAAAAGCTTCGTGTCCTACAAAACATGAGGTTGGGAGTATCTAAAAATACTTCGAGCAACCCCCCCCCCCCCCCCCTCCCAAAAAAAAAACAGGTTGTTCATGTTGCAGGAATTCCACATGAAACAATTCAGTTTCAGCCAAAAAGAAACAAGAAAAATCCCTTTCATTTCGACCGGACGTAGGCATAAATAGAACCCTTTGTCAATGGAATTTCAATATCAACAACGCTTTTCAAATGACGTGGCGGATGGCGCGGGAGATCCCAAGTGTGAAAGCGGGGCCGCCACGTACGTGTCGATTTGTCAAAGCTGCGGCTCGAATGTGACGCTGTGAGATCGTGCGATCAATGCAGCCATAATCTCCACGGGCACAGGCTGACTTATGTGCGTCATGGAGTCAATGGTGAATGCAACAATTCCTTCTAATTTATTTACTGAGGTCCACGTCCTATTCGGTTAGCCTACTGCTATCTACATATATTTAGAAGATGCAACCCACTAAAAATCCTTAATTACTATTTTTCTCAAACCACAGCCAGCCACGTCATCTTCAATTGTCAGCCATTAGATTGCAGTCTCACAACTTAATCCAACCATTCACATGTTCAGTTGTTCTATGTTTCCACCGTGCACAAGTACGTCAACACAAAGACGGATCGCTTACCTTCCGAATCTTGACGTTGAGACGTCACTCCATCCCGTTTCTGTAACCGAGGGAAACTGCCGTTCATTATTGCTCACCTCCACAAATCAAAGGAAATTGTCGTCCATTATTTACCCTTTGGATCTTCAGTTTTGTAAGCTATTTGACCCGTTATGTACTCGCTAGGAGCTTCTAGCTCCGCCTGCCCACTGCAATATGGAAAAAGCCTAGCACAACAACACGCACAGGATCCACTCACTCTTGGCTGATTTCTTTCCCTTTGTTTTTAGTTATTGGGTTGCTTTGAAGCAAATATCGATGCATGTTTCTCACTAAATAGATTTGTTGGTGCAGGATTACACCCAGGGATTCTTCTATGTAGCAAGCGCTAGCCAAACCAAGTCTGTTTTCGCACACCAACCATCCTTTCCAATTAATTTCTTTGTAGGATACCATCAAGTTCCAATTTCTTTACTATTATCTAATGAATCGTTCACTTAAATTTCTTCCTAAACAGTGTTCGTTCCCTATAGTCTTTGCAGCTGTATGTTACGAGACATTTCCAAGCTGCGGAGTTCTTCTTAGGTAGCCCTTGCTTATATTACTGTTGTACTTTACTAAACTTTTTTGTCTGAAACAGCTGCATTTTTAAGCTGTGGTATGCTTACGTTATTTGCAAGTTTCTCTGACATCATTTATTTCTTCACATCTTGAATTTGACAAGCATACTTTGTTCTTTCATATATGGTTTAGCATCAAGTTATTGTGTCAGTACTTTATGCCACAATGACTCAATTATATGAAATTAACATCAATAGGCGTTGTTGCTCAGTAGGCAGTAGCATCTGTACTGATTATTTCACTGCACAATAGCTTTTACCTGTTAAATCCCCACAGTTTACTCTCCCATCTCTTTTTTAAACTTCCTGTTTTTTGCAGGTTGATTCTCAATTCCAATTTACTTTCGTGGTGCAATAGAATTCAACAGAATCCTATGAGATGGAATCTTCACATATGAAACTTTTTTACATATTTTTGTTGCAAAATAATTGTGATGTTACACATGCATTCTCTAAGTCCATTTCTCCTTTGTTGGACAAATTGAACTTCATTCTATTAGCCAGTTTGCTTAACACATGTGAATATATATTGTGTTATTAGCTCCGAGATCTTTTCCCATACTACAATATGCTTTGGGCAAAACACTTACATGTATTATTAGTAGTACAAAGTTCAGTCAACCATAACTATTTTGTATAGCACATAAGTATGACAAAATGGTGGAACTATTTCCATGTCAATTTTGTCCAATAACAAGAATGGATTTCATTTTTTTCATAACTGTTCTTAAATACAAACGCATGAAGATTTTATTTACATAAGTACTGAGGTAAGAAATGGCTACCTCTAACTGTTCTAAAGTCCTCTCCTACTTGCCGTACCATTTTCATATTGGACAGGTCATATGACATATTGCATCAATTAATATTCCTTTATTATCCATCATTCCCTTTTGAAGTATCCAAACTTTCCCGCAGCAACGCGGGGGGTATTCATCTAGTTTCATTACGGTTCTTGGCATCTCATCCATCGCCTATCGAACTTTGTCGTTATTGGCTCATCCAAAATATGTGAGAGAGCTGAACATAACATTTTGGTTTGTTTGAAACAAGGGAATTTCACAAAGGAGCAGCAACATGTTTTTTCTTTTACACCATCCTGTAAGTCTTTGGGTTTATTGTATCTCATGCAATGTTTTCGCTATGGAATGGATTCAGCTACGGCTTGGGGCGACGCTATGCTATCTGCTTTTCACCTCTTCTTTCCAAAACACAGCTGAAGTAGAGTAGAGAACTAGAGCCAAACAACGTTCGGATATGAAACTGAAGAAGTCTCTGGAGGACAAGGAGGAGCTCAGAACCTGTGTTAGATGAATAGATCACCATTTTCCGCCAAGGTGATGGAAGCAACGTCGAAGGGGTTAAGGAGATAGCGAAGCAACTTGGATTTGTTGGAGTTGGTGGGACTTGGCAGTGAGCCGAGGTCACAGCTGTAGCGACGCAAGCCGTAAGTCAGTTTTCATACGGCCTGACAGCTCACGCTTTGTCTGCATGCACAGGAGAAAAGGCAAGGATAAAATTATGAGAAGTGCTTCGATGGAGCTTTCTTTAAGTTTGCACGAATCTTAAAGCAGCAGATTAATTAATTTTTAATTATTAATTCCCTTAATTATAGGCCTGACACTATCCATCGAGCCTAGACCCAAAGCCCAGATGAGCCCGGTCAAGGCAGGAAAATCGGATGGAACTGAAATCTCTATCTCCCAGACTTACGCATTTTCTCCGTTCTTTTCCTTCTTCGTTCTCTTCCTCCTCCTCAACGGCAGGGACGACATTGCCCGGCAGTGACCTGCTCCATTGATCCGTGGCGGCGGCAACACTCATCACATGGTGGCTGAAGTGGATGGCAGTAGGCGCGGCCCCGATTCCTTCTTCACCGCAGTGGCATGCCTCTACTTTTGTCGGTCGGCGATGAGGAGACCGAGATTAGTTATCCTCCGTGTTTCATACTCGGTGTTTAATCATGAATGCTTCTAGTAGATGCTTCTTTGTTTTCAGCAGGGGTGAGACACATGGTTATAAACGTGGCAAATAGGGTGCAGCAGGTAGCAAAGGTTCAGATGCAGATAGGAGATGTTGTGCCATCAACAGAACCAGAAGATATAGGATTTTAGCTGGAGAAAAAAGTAATTTGTTTAATAGTTCAAATTAGTATATTGCCTGAATTTTAATATACGGGTGTTGTTGTCCAGTTCATCTAAAACTTGAGAATCTCATTGAATCTTTTCAGATTGTGTGTTTTATATATCAACGATCGGTTTTCACATGTGCAAAATATATATGATCTTTCCTGGCGAGTGAAACATGGCCACACAGTAACTTGCCTAGTGTTGTATTGATTGTTTTGTCAGTAACTGCTCTTCATCAGTTATTGAATTTTGCTTGAATGATCAAGCAGTAACTTGTCATGCACATACGTGTACTGAACACTTGATATCTTTTTTCTAGTTTGTATTTAGACATTCTCATATCTTATTATATCTTTGACGCTCTTGAAAATGGTATTTAGTTGCTCATTTGGGCTCATTTAGAATGCAATGTCTGCAATGGTCAGTATAAAATCCTAGGCAAATATGTTGCCTGTAGATAGCCTGAAAATTAGTTGAAATATGTCCGGTGGTGAAGACAAACTGATGACACAGGACTCCTAGGCAAATCTGTTGCCTGTAGATAGCCTGAAAACAAGAGCCAGGCGACTGATTTTGAGTGCCTAGGTCTGGACGAGCGGCATGTACGATGCAAGTTTTGAGAATTCAGACCAGTGAGTTCATATCATCAGATGACAAAATAACTATCTATAGATTCATTAGTATAAAACAATCTGAACTCTCTGAGGAACAAAAAGATTAAAGTGTAATTACGACTTATGATGCTACCACTTGGAAGTTCAACAAAAGAAAAAGGGTATATAATTAGGACTCATAATCCTAGCACCATGTACCTAAAAACCTTGACATTCACTCTGTAGCATAAATAAAATTAAACGCCATCTAAGGATAACGAATTTTTTTAAAAAAAAATTGTGATTTGTGATCTGCTTTCTTCGAGAAGAGTAGGTCTTGTCCTTGCTCTTCTTGCGAATTATCTGCTTTCTCCTGATAACTTCCTTGACCTCATCTTTAGCGTTGATTATCTGATTTGCATCTTAGCAAAGTAGTTCAACCACTAGTTTCTTCCTTAATTTACTTATCTATTACTGGAAAAAGCCTCGTCCACTTGTAAAGATCTTGTTCACAATATCCCTGCTTTCTAATTAGACCAAGAATTTGTAAAATCCTGAACATTTTATCCTTAGAATCATCATTATCGTACTCCTGCAATACATGATAAATCAGCTCCTTTAGTGAACATATGCATCAGTAATATCCAATTCTTTTCTATAATGACCTAGTATCATTTCTACTGCACCTTTTATCCCTGGTCAACTAAACATCTAGTGCATCAGTATAGGTGTAGGTATAACATGTATATATAATTACACAAGTTGAGCCATCGAGCCAAAATATAACAATGCTCATGCAAAGACTAAATTATAACATCTTTATCAGCAATTCATGACATTATATATCCTAACCCTACTAAACAACTGGAACCAGGAGAGGACCTCCCATAAACAACTAGTACACTTGTTTGAATCCCCAGGTGAGAGATGTTGCATCCGACACTAACTAGAACAGAGTTTCTAACAATAGTCGTGCATTCAACTGAAACATAAACCACATCAATCACTTACCATGATTATTAGGCTGCAGTGCTAATGTAAGGAGAGAGTACTCCGCTATAATTTTGCAATGGGGACCTAAGATTCCACGTAGAGGAACTGGCTAATCCGACGCTCTTCATCAATATCAGTGAACAAGGAACACAAGAGGACCGCTAGGAGCAGTCATTGCACAACGGGGTGATGGAGGTGGGTCAGGTCTTTGCCACTGACTTGACTCCCTCGCTCCCCTTAGCACGAATCGACGACATAACGCAGAGAGGCGCTGCACCGAGCTACGACTCGAGGAAGCATTGACATGATCGACTTCGGCCGCTAGGTGATGAGTGCCGCCTTTGCCATGGATCAACGGAGTTGGTCACCGTCGGCCAATTCGTCCCTGCCGTCGAGGAGGACGAAGAGAACAGAGAGTTCGATCCAATTTCCTCACTTTGACCGGGCTCAACTGGGTTTTGGGTCTGGGTTCGATGGATAGGGAAGAGCCCGTGATTGAGAGAATTAATAATTAAAAATTAATTAATCTACTGCTTTAAGATTCGTGCAAACTTAAAAAGAGCTCCATCGGAGCACTTCTCTAAAATTATTTATCGAAGCCCTTTTTGCCATTTGTGATGTGGAAAAGATTGCTTGTTGATCTCGTCCTTGGCTCAGAAATGGACTTGACATACTATGCCACCAAACCAGAGCTTTTTGTCGCAGTTATACGCGTCAAGAGGAGGATGAGGTGATCACTGATCAGAGCGCTTCCCCGTTCAGTTCCGAAAGATAGATGGATCAACCGATGGGAAAAAGTTGGAGATGGGGGCTGACAAGATTTAAGGACTGGAGAGCTACAGGTCTACAGCAGGAAGAGAGAACTTTTGGGCCTGTTATGAAAACAAGAAAGAGCATTACCTATTTCACAGAGCCTTACTACTCAAATTTTTTTAATAGTTTGGGAATCAATTTCTTTTTGGATGTGTTAAACGACAGCTTTCACGATATTCTTTTCCTCAGCATAACGCTTCTGTCTCCCCTGAGAAAGACTGCAATGGTGATTGCTGAGCTCTGATCCTTCACCAGCTTGATTCTCTCCACAAGATTGTAAACTGCAATGCCGCCACCTGGACCAGCGTTGCTATAAACCATATCACCCCACGCAATCTTAAACAATGAAGTACCATCACCACACGTATACGCACTGTATCCTACCAATTCATTCAGGCAAATCAAGGGCCCTATCTCGCCGCATTTAATCGGCTACGACGCGGTGGTGTCCACTCCGCCATGGAACCTCTAGAATCCCCAGCTGGTTGTTACACTTCAGCAAGGTTTCAGAGAAAGTCCACCTCCTAACTAGGACACTTCACTTGCCACTTAGACTTCCCTTTCTCTCCCTTAAATGCGTTTCACTCTCGCCCGCGCTGAGCTCAACGACGAGGTACGTGGCACGAGTCTACCTAGGGCATCGACGGCGATGTCGTGGACCATGCCGCCAAGGTAGCTTTCGCAGATCGGGGCCATGCCGCGCCACCACCGTCGGTAAACCGGACGAGGATGCAGCGCGCAGCGGCAGTGCGCGGCGAGGTTGCGTGCCCGTGGCCGCTGCTGGCTCGGGAGGCTTCACTAAATGCAGCACTGACAACTGCGGCACGGCCAGCCGCTTGAATCATGCGCCAATTATTGAGCAGAATCTGTACGACTCTGTGTGCTTCCGAAAATGTTACTGTGCCAGCTTCTACCGGCACAGGAGCACCTCTCCGCATCAAAGCCTTGATGCCCCCAGTGAAAATTAAGCATTGACAAGATCACAGCGACAATGCGTTTTCGGTTGAAATGGCACACGGGAGGCTGGGAGGGGGAGATAAGAAATATTCATCTCACAGACCAACAGCTTCCTGGTCTTAGCTATTCAAGCACTAACGAGTCACAAGTTAACAACAACACATCATCACCATGGTGAAATGCACAGGAGAGGAAGAAGCGTTTACCTCGGGTAATCAGCGTCTTCCAGGTTTTTGGTCATCAATTGGAAAGAGTCAGGACCAGGGGCTGAGAAGAGTAGGAAGAACTGCTGCAACCATGTGCAATGAATGGACAACACCAAAGGGTTAGGCTCCGATGCGATCAGACTGGAACCATGATGTGCCTGATCGAAAACTGCAATTATTGATCAAGGCGGCATGATTTACACACACAAGCGCTGTATGGGATGGTTGCTTTGTCAAAAGCAGACTTGGAAGTATGGTACTCAGGAAGTGAATAGGTGATACTGCTTTATTGTGCTACATTCTTCGAGTACAGAATAGCAGGTACATGAAGTTACTTACAAAGTATGGGACTTGAATCGCACTCTGGTGTAATTCTGCACACGCACATTCATCTTCTTGCTGAGAATGATTCCTGCAGAAACTTGTAGAGTTCCTCTGCAACTGCTAAGGGGTACTCTTCCTGTGGCAGAAGAGCACCTGGCACTTCCACAAATTTGGTCACACCCTTAGCGCCTCTCAGAGCTTCCATCTCAGCCTTTGACCTTTTGGGAGCATTGAGTGTCGAAACAATCAGAACTGGTGCATCCCCTTCCAACTTGGCGAACAATTGCAGGAATTCTTCTCTTGATTGAACAGGGTCAAGAAGGCCTGTCAGGAATGCAGCAGGGACAAACCGTGCGCCTTTTCGTTTTGTTAACTCGTATCGGCTCTCAATAATATCTGGGGTCACATTCTCAGGGTTGGCGTAGACATGAGATTTGTATTGGGACTGGATGGACTTCTCGTTGCTCACCAAAACATTGTACATCATCCAACCAATTGCTGGAGCCCTGAGGGTTCCTCGTAGAAGCCCATACCTATTAATCAGAGTTGACAAAAGAAGCACTTTCAGTAAAATGAATTGGAATCTTGAGCATTAATAGGCTAAGATATCTGTAACCTGGAGGGAATGAGCAGACCACAGAATTTTCTTCATCAGTATCTTTTGTATCATTTAACAGACTATAAAATATAGTGCTTGACGGAAGGGAAATTCCATAAGCATTTAGCTAATTAGTTAGACATGCATATCAGCATAAGCTAAATAAATAATACGGTCTGATATAGACATGAAATGAATGAAAAGAATTGCAAGAAAGTAGATTTGGAGAGTGGTGTTTTCCAGGTTAAGCAATGAGCCAATTTGGAAAATGAAGTCCCTGTAAAACCATGCTACTGCCAATTTCGCTAGACAAAATATAGAAAGATTCTTTGCACACCAGCCTTGAGGCCTATTCTTCATGGTCTGCTGTATATAAACATTGTAGTGCTTCGTAGTGCACCCCAGCCATGAGGCCTATTCTACATAGACAAATGAATACATTTTTATCCTATATAGAAAATAAATTCACTGTTCAATGGACGTGATAGCCCAATCAAAAGCATGAACTTGCAAAGCAAATTTGAATATTTAGATGAAGATTTCAGTCCTCATGATTTTTTAAGAGAAAGTATTTCACCTACAGTCTGTTTTTAAGACATGATTGTTCTGAATGCATGAATTGAGTGCCCAAAAATAATATTGTTCAACAACTTCACAATGTAGGCATACTTTTGTGCAGTCATTTGTAAAGACTATGCATGTGCACCCATGACAGACGATATACATCAAAGGAATGTTGCGAAAGGGTCAAGAATATGATAAAGGCATGAGGCATGTAGATAGAGTGTGTACTGTATAGAATAGTTAATTGAACAAACTTAGCATTATCTTAAGTTCTCTCAGCGAGCGAAGTGCTTCAATGAAATAAGAAATGTCATAGATGATATATCACAAGAGCTTCTGGGCATTCTATGACAAGTAAGTGTAATAAAACAGTTAAAACACTCTGTATCATCATTTGACATGTGATTTACGGTATTGCTTTAATTCTAGAAAACTTCCATCACAAGATCTGCTACTTAGTTATACATGCATGTCAGCAAAATCAGAGTAAGTTAAATGAGTAATAGCAATACATATGAAAAAGGAATAAGGCCTTGAAAGCGGAAATTGGTCATCTCCTTAATAGGGTAATTGAATAGACTGTGCAGTAAAACCATGGTGCTGCCACCTTCTCTACACAAAAACATAGACAAGATCATAACAGAATAGCAGGTCTCATTGCCTGCTATTTGTTTCGACAAGCTGTATGAAATAAACCATACCATTTGTGCACCAGTGAGAATCAACAAGCAACATATTTCAAATAAAACTGATGTCAAATGTAGTGAGGAACGGGTTCAAATTGTTAAATAGGCCTGTGACATGTAAATAGAGCATATACTGTATAAGCAGTGGCCCCATGAAAATGCAAAGTATTGTAGGAAAAAACTAGAGACAAAGCATATAAAGACTAGCATTATCTAAAGTTCTCTTAGCAGGGGAAGAAATTCAATTCAAATGTTAAGGATATAATAAAAGTCACAGCTTAAGAGAGTCGAGAATTTTGCAGACATCGTCTGAAATTCTACAACAAAAGAAGTTCATACACTGGGAGTAGTACCTTGTTTCCATATCAGAACCTCGGCCAAAAACAATGGGTAGAGGTCCAGCCCAAGTAGGTGCAACAGCAGCAACAGCAGATGGTCTGATAAGGCCCTTCCCAGCTGCACGAACTGCTATAGTTGCAGCATGACCACCTCCAACTATTGCCAGTTCACCATCTGATCATGGAATAGGCAGTATGACTTGCTGTTTAATTAAAAATAAAAATTCAAGGGAAAGGGTAATCCCAAAAGTATTAACTGAATAACTGTTTTCTTTTCTTTTTTGAAAGGGAATAATTGCAACTTCTAGTTTGCAAAGCTATTGGACATCAATAAATTAGGCACAGTCTGCATCGCAAGCAAGAACTGGCGATATTTATTTCTCAACTTCTAATACATTATTAGCTCATAAATACATCATAAGAGATCAATTCCAGTGTGAGGCTAATCCCAATGGATAGTTTCATTTTGATGTTTCTAAGAGTGCCATGTCATCTTTAGTAGTTTGAAACCATGAATGAAACCATCCCTCCAATGCATAGTTTCATTTTAGTGTTTCATAGCACTTCTATATGGTTTTGTTGGTTCTCTAAAGAATGAAATGAAATTACTCCTCTCCAATCCTAGTTTCATGGTGTTTCAATTTTAGGAAATCGTGTAGACCTAGTTTCATCTAGATGAAACTCTTCTCATCTCTCTCTTCATATATTTCTTGTCATGTCACCAAATTTGTTTATGTGGCATCTCACTTAATGAAAATGAAACTCCCATTGGGAGTAGCCTGAAATACTGTTCTGCATTTTTACTCAACCTATTTACTCATGCTTATTAGTGTCTAGACACTAGTTTCCAGAAGACAATAAGTGGTCATTGACCAGCCAAGAAGCATTTTCCACGAAATAGGAATTGATGTACTTGGCCTGAGGTAACTATGTGCACAGGCATGGTGTTTCTGGCTGAACCATTTGACTTTTGAGCCAAATATTTTTTACCCGGAAACTAACAGTAATGATAAGCAGGTGGGATAGGAAGCTAAAATCTAGTTTATATAAGAAGGAAATGAAATATTCATCAACCAAGTATTCCTAATTGAGTGTATTGGTCAGATTGAAGTTCCACTGAACGAGTAAAAACTTGGTTTACCTGCGTTTGCCACTGGACTATTTGGTGAATTCATTAGCTGAACCAGGAAACTCTCCATCACATCAGCATTGTAGTTCAGAGATGGCCTATCTGAATAACCAAGACCAGGCCAATCAACAATAGTAGCACGGTAGCCTAGTTCTTCTTTTCGTCGCACAATATCTTTTGCGACCATCCTCCATTCCTCCACTGTGCTAACATCAGATATCGTAGGGATCATCAGGATGTTCTTCACATTTTCAGCAGTTTCTGGCTCATGTTCCTCATAATAAATGTTAACCGGCTGATTCTCAAACTCCCATTGCCACTTCCCAGTCTGGAAACAAATCAACGATGTAATCGAACCAATAACAATAAAGAGGCAAAAAAATGTATGGCTTTTGTTGAAACTTGAAACACATCATTCCTTAAAGTCTGATGCTAGGATCCTTCCTGCTGCAGTAACTGATATTAAATAAGGATATTGTTTGAGATATTAAAAATGGCATTAACATTAATGACTAACTTCTCCATACACAATATAATTGATCAAAACTCAGAAAAGTGCCATTATTCAAGAAGATCAGTCAGCTGAGTACATGTAATATCAGAATCAGAAACTTCATTGTTCAAACATCCATCTTAGTCATAAGATCCCCAACTTGCTTGGGATTAAAAGGCTTTGTTGTTGTTGTTGTAACAGACGTCATAAAGGCTAATAGTAAGACAGTAACATGAGGCAGCAAAATCTAACATTTTTAGGGATTTTTTTTTTGGTCTATAGGATGTAAAACTTGCTCCTCAGATCTTGGGAGTTGTCTGGACTTTGGTAAATAATCATAAGCCCTCCCTCTTGCCACTCCAGAGCCGAATTTAAGATTTGCTACATGTACAGTAGAACAGAAGAAATTGAAAGCTTTAACCACGTATGATGCAGGTCCTTGTGTATTTGCTCTTGTGGGTTTCATCTCTAGCCTACCCAGCTTGCTTGGGACTAAATGGCTTTGTCGTTGTTGAGCCACGTATGATGCATGTTGACTGCTTCAAATCAAATCAACGAATACCTCATGTTCCATTCAGAGTTAGAGCTATTGCATTTTTCACATTTGCACCTACACGACAATTTGTTCATTATCAGCATCGTTATACACATCTCAGCCTACCAAAAGGTCACGGAATCTAGCCGTGGCGTTGCTAATTTGACCGTCCCAGCTAGAGAATCGCAATCCCTAGTACACGAAAACCTGAGATTCAAACTACAAAAGCACATGGAAGTGGTTCGCGTTCCTTCCGCCCTTGGCGCCCTATGATTTCCGGTTTATTCAGATATTTCTTCAGTAGCGAAATTTCAGCGGCCTCAGTGAGACACTGGGCTGAATCAGGATAACAACGACACCAGCTTACAATACATTATTACTAGCAAACGAGTACACGGGAGGCGATCGCACCTTGGAGGGCGCAGCGTCCGGCTTGGAGGCGGGAGGGGATGCGACGGCGCGTAGGACGAGGTGCCTCGGCCGCCGGAGCGGAAGCGCCCGGCTGGAGACCGCGACCGCGGGGGAGAGGAAGGCGACGGTCGCGGCGGCGGCGCCGACCAGGGGCATGGCGGTGGGACTGGGCGGTGGTTGGAGGTTGGAGGCGGAGGCGGAGGCGGAGGCGGGCGCGAGGTGTGGGGAGAGGAAGCAGCGACGTGCGCAGCCGTGGACGGGGAAACTCTGACCGGACTGGAGGAGCGGTGGAGCCTGACTTCGCTCTGTTGCATCAGTATACTTCTCCATTTTTTCTGCACGTTCCCATTCAAATTTAGTTTGTTCGTTATGTTTAGGAGTTCAAAATTAAGAAATGGTTCTGTTCCAAAATTTTATGTGCCTATGTTAGGCGAAAAACGTTAAATCGACTGGAATTTCTTCCTTTCTTCTGCACAAGAAAACTTAAATGTTCAGATGTGTATTCGTAAGTTCTTCTATCCTTGCTTTTTAAAATTATCTTCTATTAATGTGAGCTGTGACGTAAGTATTTATCTATGTTTTGACTGAGAAAAGTGAAGGGACTTTTTTTACACGCGCGCTACAGTACCGTGCAGCTACAGTGTAAAACACTACGCACAACAGTATCGAGCGTCGCTACAGTGACGTGCGGAATCGGGGGTTCGAACCCCGCCCTGGGAGCAGCCACTATGTATGACTGGAGAAAGAGTTCAAAAGTTTTTTCGGTCTACGTGAGGGGTTCTTCTACTTAACAAAAAGTCGGGGTGGAGGGAAACTTTTTCCCGGCAGGTTAAGTTTTTTTTTTTTTTTTGAATCAGCTCTTTTAAATCTGGCAACGCATTGGTTGGCTGGTTGCACGTTTTGTCTTTTGTTCGTGTCAGCTCAGTGACCACATTTTTTTTGAGAGGAAGTTGTTTTTCTAGAGGATTTAGAGGTGAGAAATTGGACATTGACGTGGACATTTCACAAACCACAATTTAGAATTTTAGATGGACAAATTTGGGGACAAAGAAACGATGAAGACGGGCCTACAGGCTACTGGACTACACCTGACCGGACACAAAAGCCCATGTGAAAGAAAGAAAAAATGGGCTTGCGAGCAGTGTTGGCCTGTCGGGTGTCGATTGATGGGCTCGCGAGCCCAGCCCAGATGTTACCAAACAAAAGCAGTGCCATTGGGCCATGTGTTCTTTTTACATTTTCTGATAACGATGAAAAAGAGCACAACAGTGCAAGTGGTTTTCCAAGTTCGTAGCATTCGTTTGCTGCAGCAGCACACATAGAAGCAGGAACATCACAAGGCACAGCAGCCTCTGGCCTCTGCTTCGACTTCCGAGCGCATATGTGGGCGTAAGTTATTTCACCTTCCCGATAAATATTTTCACAGCATATGTCCAAGACTCCACCAAACTGAGAAACTAGGCCGGACTTCCGATCACGCGAAAACCCCACGGAACGGAACGACGGGTTGAGCAAGGAGGCAGCAAGCAGAGCGAAAAAGCATGACACTGACACGAGCGCGTAACCATCACCCAACAAACTTGATAACCAACGCGACACACAAACCGGCGTCGCGTCGCGCGCCCCGCCGTCGGCAGCCTTTCGATCGGCCGAGCGCCGCCGTCCCGTCCCGCTCGCGTCTAGATTCGGCGCCCTCTGCCCTCAAAAAAAAAAAAAAAAAAAAAAAAGGGATTCGGCGCCCTCTCTCTGATGGCCGTGCAAAACACGGTAGCTGACGACGAGAACGCAGGCGTCCGTTCTTTTTCCCGCGCCAGCGCCCCCCGTGCTCCGACGACGACGTGAGCTGCACTTTGGTCTTTCGGCTCCGCGCGTAACCCTTATCGCCCGTTCTTTATTAGTATCATCTTTCCGTCCCCCGCCAAGTGAGCCGCGTACGCGCAACTTGCTTCACGTCGCGGACCGGCCGGCGACCCACGGCTGGGGGAATCGATCCATCGAGTTCCCTCCGCTTTTCTGGCCGCGCGCCGAACCTTACGTTGCCAACTCCAGCATCAGCAGCGCCCGGCCGTGCGCTTGGAATATGTAAAACCTGTAATCAACGGTGCTGCTTCCCTGACCCTGTTCAGGCATCTGAGAAAGTGAGAGCGACCACTGACTCTCCCGTTCGTTCCATGAGGAGGCCACGACGAATATTTCAGGCGACCAACCAAAGCTACACGGCAGGCACTCAGCCAGAGAACGAACACGCACGTCCGTGCCGTCGTTCCCGTCCGCTGCGTTTCCACGCGCAACCTTTTTTAAAAAAAAAAAAAAAAAACTGTTTCCACGCGCAACCTTGAAAGCAGACAGGAGAGGAAAAAGGAGAGCAGCTTTCGCTGATGCTCGGTCCTGCTTACGACGCGCAAAATAAAAGCTGTGCCCTGTGCGGTTCACAGCAGAAATAATCTAGCGTTTCTACGTGACAGTTACGTCCAAAGATCCTCCACACATGCTACATGCTTGCTCCTCCTCCTATTGTTTCTCTCCTAAGGAAACCTTTTCTATCCTCTCCTGCGAAAATGCGCATTGATCGGTAGCTGAAAGACGACACAAAGCTATGTACGTAGCTCTAGATAGATCGTATCTTAGCTGAGCTGCTGCGACGTGCCACTCGCGCCTCCTTTTTGGGACGGCCGTCGGGTCGTGCCTCGTGGCCCCCTGAAAACCTCGCGCGCACCATCCGGTTCCGATAATAACAATCCGCGCCAACAACAAACAGGGGGCCACTCAAGTCCAGGCTCTCCCCTTTTGTTTTGTGCTTCGACTCCGACCTGATGTGATGATCGAGCTAAGCTCAGCGTAGCCAAGTGTTGCCTGTTAGGTGTCTGGGACCGGCCACTGTTCTCCATTTAATTGCCGTGTGAGCGGCAACAAAATAGCATCAAAATAAATGATTTTGTAGGAGGTTGGACGGGCCGCGCGCCATCCGAAATATTGTAGTTTTCCGGACGAAATCAGATCCGTCATGGAATGATTAAGTTGGTTCTGGAATAGTGAGCACCATTTTTATATTTTTGGGACCGGCAAGATTGGACGGGCAGCGCCTGCGAATAAATCTGTTTGCGACACCTGATACGACGATTCGGGAGCGATTAATCACAATCCTCTCGTACTAGTTAGTAGTAGGTGTATTAATTCGTGATGCAAGCAATCAAGCGATACTGATTATTCTCTGAAGATTTCGGAAGGACGACGATGGTGGTTGTGGGCTTCGACTTCAATGGTCGGCGTTTGGGCACAGCGTGGTTTCATGGGGTTGACTTGCGGTCATCGTGATTCAGCACGGAATTTTAGGTGAACTGCATTCTACGCACGGTATCAAAAGCTGGAGGTTTCTAAAGAGAAATAGTCAAAAAGCTCGTACTATTTTCTGTTCGCCGCTTTGACAAAGAAATTGGAAATTTCTCTGTCTGAAACTAAAAAAAAAAAAATCCTGAATGTCCTTCCGAAACTCTATGTTTCTAAAGAGGAATTTTAGCTCGTCGATTTTCGGGGTGGAATCCTGAATGTCTCTTTCAAGCATTTCTAGCTAGTTTCTTTTTCACTTATCATGCTTTTTTTCTATGTAAATGCGATCGATATTCTGTGGTCACTTTCAGCCGTCCCTCTCTCGTCCCATGTGGCGAACAATCGCCAGTTTTTACTCCATGATATAGAAACTCTTCTTCCTCCCTCCGAAAGCGAAGTTTTGCTGTTGTTGCAAAAGTTAAATTGAAGAGAAAATCAAGCGGCTATTCCCACCAGCTAAGGAACTGCAGCAAGAACCCTGCAGGCTGCACACTCATGATCAATTGATCATAGCATGGCTTAAGTCCTAACTCCTGACCTTCGGAACTTTCAGTGCTTATTCGCAAGAGAATTCAGAGAAATGCATATGCCCAGAGCGTACGTACAAAAATAGAGTGAATCGCACACAAAGGCGGTTGTTTTGTTTGCCCAAATGGATCCCCACTCGGGGATGACCCATCTAACCGGTAAAGCGCCAACGTAACTGCCAAACCAAACCCCTGGCGCGTCGTTGCTCTAGAACTAGGCATTCCAAATCCAAACCACCACGATTCCAGGAACCGGCTGGGGCTGTCAGTCACGAAGAAAAAAGATGAAAACTGAAGGTGACTTGGAGGCCACCTCCACTGATCTCTTTCCGGTCACCATCCTGAACCACCTCGCCCGTGGCACGGGTGGTTTAAGTTTAACCGAAGCAATCTCCCCATGAAAAAGCGAGACCTCACCTTCGCTGATGGAGGCGTTATTGATGATCAGTGGAGGACGCAGGCATCGTTTTGTCGACACGCACGAATTGCTGTGTACAAATTGACGAAGACGCTCGCGTCCAAAACAGAATAGGGTATATAGTAGTGACGCAATCGTGAAATATTCATGTTCCATAGCAGCGAAGAACGGCCAGGCTCTCGTTGTCATGGCCAGCTTGTCGATGACTCGTGGGCGCGTCATCAAGCAAGTACAGTCCATTGCATAATTTTCTCCGTGTGCGACCAGCGGGTTCAGCGAATGGCGTCACCGCGCGCTACCCCGGACGGAGTGGTGCCGGTGCATCTAACGCATTTTCCGTATTCGCCTTTTCGCAGCAGATTGTTCTTGGCCAGATCTTCTGGGTGTACTAAAATGACCATTTTGGACCAGGCGAATGGTGCAGGCAGGTAAATTCGTTGAGCGGAACAGTGGTGTGCTGCCCCGCGGAACGGGGCAAGCGCGAAGACACTCCCGCGGCGCGACGCGCGGGAAGCGGAGCCGTGGACCAGCTCCGCCCGGTTTTGTCTCGGCATCGCTCGGGGTCAAGCGCTGACGGCGTCGCGACGAGCAGCCGGTCGAAAGCCATGGCCCGTCCGGCTCTGTTCGATTTGGACGGATCAGTGGCGCTCCGATCTGGTGGTTTGCGAGGCAATTAAGGACCGCTTTGGACTCGAGCTCCAGTGGGTTTGGGCGTCTCGATTTGACACCATGTGATGGTTTTCGCCTTTTAGTCGCGACGACGGTGCGGTGTGAGGTGCCGTGCCCCTGTCTTAGCGTGCGTGACCGCGGGTCATCCATCGAAAAAGGTGGCTCTTTTCATTTCGGTGGTTTTGTGTGGCCGATGGTCGTCTATGGTTTGGAATTATCGGACAATTACTTGCACGAAAGTGTTTAAGCAAATTTTGGGAAAGAGACTCGAAGCAATAATTTTGGGGGGAATCGCCATCACCCGGGGCTGCTTTACGTTGTAGTCATATACGTTTTGTCCATTTTAGCAGAGTGTTTAAAAAATTGATAATGCTTCACATACTTTTCATTTGTACGACTTTTGTCTTAGATTCCACTGTCTCTCACCCATTCGATTACCTTGTCAGGCATTTTAAAGCATGATTTAGACCATATAATATGCAGTCGGACGTCTTGGTGGTAAGGTCCAGTCAGATGTATAGCAGTGTTAAACAAAGAACACAATTATTATGTTTTGTTTTGGTGTTGTGGTGGGCTTTTTGAGATCACTTATTAGCACTGACACTTGGATGGTTCTCTAAGGGGGGGAGCCAACCATTTTAGGATTTTTTTCAAGGATTGCACTTGTTGCCCCCCCCTCGGAAAATTCCTCCCATGATGATATTTTTTCAAGGAATTTTCCAATCTATGATGTTATTTTTCAAGAAGTTCCTAAGAATATTTTTTATCAACCAAGCTATGAAACCAAGAGATTTCACGTGTAATAATCTTTCAAAGTATCTGGTTACTATCGAAGCTCCGCCCCCGGCTGATTAGCTTGGTTATTAAAAAAAAAAGCTCGCAGAATGCATAAGCCTTTTTCAAGCGTGTACTTTCTTCATTAGCACTAACAAGTTTGAAAACAGCTAAATCCTTTCAAAATTAGGTAGGCTTCAGAACAAAAAATTTGGAGCACACAGCAGTTGCAAAACGATCCTGCTTTATACAAATGGTGAAATAGATGCACCAAGCATGTAATTTCCTTCACGAAATCCTTTACCATGATTCTGGAACAAGGATATCCGCATTTCGTTCGCTGATGACTCTGATCGCTGACTTTACAGTGACCTAAAGTCGGAGACGCGAAGAGTGAATTTCCATGGCAGCCTTTTCCAAGCCCGCACGGATGCACCATAAAAAGCAGCGAATCTCACATCAGGCACGCATTTGATGAACCCATTATTGGTGGGCAAGAATCTCATCTTCTCATAAGAAAGACAAATCATAATAATATACGATCGTCGCCGTAATGGAAGGCGGCAATGCTATCAACTCCTGACTCGGCAAGGAATAAAAATGACAAGGCAACCAATGATACCGTGCTAAAATATCAGGATCTTATTATGTTAGGACTACTTGCAATTTCACAAACGGAAAAAAAAAAAGAAAGGAGAAGAGGCAATGGAAGTTGAAGAAACCGTATAAGAAAATTCAGTTCCGTCCGTATGAAGATCCCACCCGTCCCGTCGTCGTTTAGCCGCCCCTGAGGTGGACCTTCCTTCGCTGAGATGAACCAACGTGGTGTTGGTCTGCCGTGCGGAGGGATTAAAGTATGATGCAAGGAAGGAATAATAAAACCCAGGGTTTGTACATGATTGAAAAGCGACGGAGGGGATTAGTAGATTGGAGACGGCGGCGCCGGCTTTGTGGGGTGGGACGCGGCCGAGCCGAGCCGGGCGGGGCGGGTCAGAGGTTGTTAATTTGGCCGGGTCAGCATCCACACGAAACCTAACGAACTTCCGCGCGACACCTGGTCGCACGCGAAGCGGACGCCTCACCGGACCCGTCCGTCGTTCGTTCCCCCGTCTGGTACGCCAGAGCGCGCGCAAGGGAAGGGAGTGCGGGGCTCCGGGCTGTGGTAGGGCGTGAGTGCGCGTCCGCGTCGGGGCTCGGCAAAGCGCGGGGGGTCATGTCTAGTGTGTAGGTGCGACTCCGCTGCAGCGCGACGCGGTCCTTGTATTGAAGCGCAAGCCATCGCACGCCACGCCTCTCTCTCTCTCTCTCTCTCTCTCTCTCTCTCTGTTCTCTGCTCTCGCTGCCTCCTTCCCTCCTTCCCAGAGAGCTCTCGCTGCCCCGCGCTCGCCGTCGCGGCTGCCCCATCCGAATCAGTCGCTCTCCCTCCCTCCTTCCCAGAGAGCTCTCTACTCTATCTATCTTCCTTCTTCATCCCGTCTCGTCTCAGCTGCCCGCCCGCTGGATACGGCAGCTGGCGCGTTGTTTTCTCCACCCCGTGTGCGTGTGTGTTGTGTGGTAGAAACTAGAAAGAAAGCGGGGAGGGGAAGCAGGAGGATCGGTAGCCGTCCGTCCCGTCGCCCTGCCGCTACGTACTTCTTGGTGGTAGTGGTACCCGGCCGGCGGCTCGGCATGGCGTGTTCCGGGTTCCACCCACTGTGAATGAATCGGCCGCCGGGCGGGCGTCTGGTTGTGGGTCCACCCATGGACGCCGGAGGAATCGGAGGCGATGCCGCCGCGGCAGCCAACGGCTCGCGCGGGATTGTTCACGCCGTGGTGGGGTGGTCCTCGTCGCCCCTCTTCTTCTGGCTGCTCACCGTCGCTCTCGTCGCCGCGATCCACGCCGCCTCCTCCCTCGTCTCCTCCAGGTAATAAACAAGGAAATTCTCTTAGTTTTGACAGATGATCAATGGTTGTTTTCTTTGACTCTTATTACGCTCGATGGGTGTTCGTTCCTTGGTCCCGGCAGGAACGAGGAGAAGGAGAGGGAGAAGAGGAAGGCGTGGCGCGGCGGCGAGGAGAGGGAGGTGGCGTCGGGGAGGAACGACGACAGGGTCCTGGAGATGATGCGCAGCTTCAGCTTCGTGCAGGCGACCGAGGAGGATTTCCTCGAGGGCATGGCGGCGTTCGATCACGCTGTCGACGCCGACGTCGACGTTCCTGAACCCTTCGCGCCGTCGTCGTCCTTCAGCTTCAAGTTCCAGCATCAGATGCCCGAAATCCCGCGGAATTCTTCGGTGGTTTTGAGGGAACTGCCAGAGGAAGAACGGGAACGGGAGGAAGACAAGGTTCCATCGGAGCACGACGGGTACGAGACAGAGGAAACAGAGCTCGTGGTTCACGAAGAGCGGGTGCAGGAGCAGAGGAGAGAGGTCGTGGAGGCGGCGCCGCCAAAGGTCCACAACTACCAGTTCCTGACGGAGCGCGACTTCCGGGGGTTCGTCACGGACCCTGAGGCCATGACCGTGCGCGTCGAGGAGTCCTTCGTGCCGTCGCCGCCGCCGGCGGCGATGCAGCTGGAAGAACGAAGAGTGGTCGACGACGTCGTCCCCCGTGGCGGCGGCGGCAGCTTCCTTACGGAGACAGACTTCATGCCGGCGGACGAGCCCGACGCGTGCGAGAGCGTGGCGTCATCAGTGAAGAAGACGCCGTCGTCGCGGAGCCGGAAGCCGGCGGCGAGCTCCCCGTCCCGCACGTGCGCGAGCGCGGCGTCGTCCGGTAAAAGGACGCCGTCGCGGGCCCGGAAGCCGGCGGCGGCCTCCCCGACGCCCCACGCGTGCGAGAGCGTGGCGTCGTCCGGGAATCGGACGCCGCCGCCGCGGGCACGGAAGAAGCCGGCGGCGCGGTCGCCGTCCGTCGCGTCCGGGAGGCCGAGCTTCGCGTCGGAGTTCTCCGGGTTCGGCGACTCGGACTCCGAGTCCAGCGCCAGCGACGACGGCTACTCGGTGAAGGACCTCGTCGTCGACTCCGACAGCGACTGGTTCCTGTCGGAGAAGGACTTCCCTGGCGGCGCCGCCGGGCGCGACGCCGGCGCCGCGCGACGGAGGTACGAGGCCAAGGTGCTCGAGGCCATCGAGGCGCTGGAGGCGGCCAAGCTGGAGCAGCGTTCTTACGAGGAGGACTCCGCGACGACGTTGTCGCCGAGCTCGGTTCGGCAGGGCTCGCCGGACAGCATTCCTGATGGTGATGGCTCTGGCAAGTACCCTGAGGACATGTGGTCGCGCAGCCCTTCTCCGGACGTGGTGTACGAAGACGATGTTGACAAGGTGGTAGCGGTAACACAAGCACAAGAGGCTGAGGAGAAGCACATGGAAGAGGAGGATGAGAGCGTGGATACGAGCGACGACGAACTCTCGTCGAGCGAGAATAAGGTAGCATTAACACCGGTGTATGGTGCTGCTTCCGTTGCAGATAGAAGTTTGGATCATTCAGAGAAGGAAACCATCACTCTAAATGACCACTCAGGTGAATCTATTTCTGATGTTCAGAGAAGTCCAGAGGCAGTTTCCGAGAGGGAATTTGCTGTTTCATCAAATCAAGTTAATGGTACTGATGTTAGGAGAAGCTCAGAGCCCGGTGAAGCTTTTTCTGATGTTCAGAGGATTCCAGAGGCTGTTTCCAAGAGAGGCTTTGCTGTTTCCTCAAATGAAGTTGATGGTCCTGATGCTAGAATAAGCCCAGAGCCATGTGAAGTTGTTTCTGATGCGCAGAGAAGTCCAGAGGCTGCTTCCGTGGAAGGACTTGATATTTCCTCAAAACAAGTTGATGGTCCTGATGATAGGAGAAGCCCAGAGTCATCAGAGCACGAACTTGTCGGTAGGATTGATCATTCACCTGACCACGTTGCTGATGACAGGAGAGAAATTGCCAGTGAAAGTGATCAGTCATATGAAATAGTTTTTTATGACAACAGACGCCCAGAGCCAGTGGATACAGGATTTGTCGGTACGAGTGACCAGTCACATGAACTCATTTCTGATGTCTGGAAAGAGATTGTCAGTAGAAATGATCAGCCGTCCGCAGTGGATCCTGATGATAAGGGAGACCTTCATCCAGAAGAGAAAGAATTTGCCGGCTCAAACGATCATCCGGATGAACTTACTTCTGTCACGAAGAAAGTGACTTTTAATGTTACAGATGATCAGTCATATGCAGTAGTTTCTGATGATAAGAGTATTCCTGAAACGCAAGAGCACAGTTTAGGGTGCAGAGAAGAAGAAGAAGAAGCTAGCGCAAATGATCATTCAGACAATTTCGCTCGACAGACCTATGTTTCAGTCACCGGAAAGGCGAAGATGCATGACGATGATGGGGAGGACCCTAATGTCAAATGGAAAGATTTGACAGACGAAGAGGAGGATGAGTTGGAATCGTTGTGGGAGCACCAGGACCTGATAGAGCAGCTGAAGCTTGAGCTGAAGAAGGTGCGTTCCATCGGACTTCCGACAATACTGGAGGAGTCTGAGACACCAAAGGCGCCAATGGAGGACCTGAAGCCATGGAGGATGGATGCTAAGTTCCTCCGTGAGGATCCAATGGACGAGCTGAACAAGTTTTACAAGAGTTACAGGGAGAGGATGAGGAAGTTTGACATATTGTGCTACCAGAAGATGTATGCAATAGGTATGCTTCATTTTATCAGTTCTACGTGATTTACTTTTACTTTTCTCTCATTCCAGTATTTTCTATCACTTCACTTATCTGGGTACAATCACAATGATAAATTAATTTACATGTTTAAATCAGTAAAAAGAATCAAGGATTAGGCATTCAAAGCACTGCATTTCTTTATAAGGTCAAATGATACGAGTACTGAATGTTGAAATGTTAGTCAAGATTCACACTGCTACAACTTTTTGTAACAACTAAGCATCGAATCTACAATTTTAAAACTAGCGAAGGACTGATGGAGTTGTATACGTCATGCTTTTACATATCATTTTTTTCTTTCTTTCTTCAACCGAACATGCTCCAACCAAAGGAAGCTTCGTCAGGCACTAATTTTGTACTGTACGGAACCTGGTCGCAGATTTCTTACAGCTCAGAGGGTCTAAGGAGTCCAATTCTATGAAATCCTTGTCACCGACGGTGGCATCCATCCTGTCACACAATTTCCGGCCATCGCGTCGGAGATCTCCCGAGGACCCATCGGAGCGGTTTCTCAAAGAGCTCCGGTATGATCTGGAGACAGTGTATGTTGGTCAGATGTGCTTATCATGGGAGTTCCTCCGGTGGCAGTATGAGCAAGCTCGCGACCTGCCGGAATCGGACCCTTACCATAGCCATCAGTACAACCAGGTGGCTGGAGAGTTCCAGCAGTTTCAGGTGGTAGTGCAGAGGTTCGTCGAGGATGAATCGTTCAAGGGTCCGAGGTTACCGAACTACATCAACAATAGATGCGTCCTCCGCAATCTGTTGCAAGTACCTGTAATAAAAGGTTAGTACTACTTCAGACTTCGTAGGTGAAAAGACTGTTCTTACTCTGATTTTTAACTAAGAGCGACTGCAACATGGGTCGTGTTGGGTTGCAGAGGATAGCTTGAAGGATAGGATGGAGGAACAACGCAAGGGGAACTATGTTATAACCAGTGAGGTGCTGGAGGAAATCATGGAAGAGGCTATGCATGTTATGTGGGAGTTCATCAAGGCCGACAAGGTCGAGACGACGTCTGTGATCAAGAGCTTGTCGAACACTCACGTTGAGCTGCAGGACCCTTTAGACCATGATCTTGTGGCGCAAATCCATGCTGCGGTACAAAAGGTAAGTTCATAACACTGTGCCGGCAAGAAATGATTTACTACAGTACACAGAAAGTACCAGTTGAATGACACTGAGGTTTGAAACGCGTGCAGAAAGAGAAGAGGCTCAAGGATCTCCTCAGGACCGGCAACTGCCTTGTGAAGAAGTTCAAGAAGCCCAAGGAGGACAGATCAAACCAGAACCTTTTCTTCTCACAGGTCGACATGAGACTCGTGGCACGGGTGCTACGGATGCCGAGGATCACCAGCGATCAGCTGCAGTGGTGCAAGGCGAAGATGGACAAGATCATACTGGTAGATAGGGTCAAGATCCACAGGGAGCCTTCATTTTTGTTGTTTCCCTGTTGAGAGAGTACATATATATGTTTCTTATGCTCTTTTTTCCCCTTTTCATCACCGTGTAATCCACGATTGTAGGATTTTATTTTAATCATTAGCAATTCAGTTGTTTACACAGGTCAGTAATTATAATTGTAACCTCAACCTGCCACATGTTACAGAGTCCAGGCCATGATATGCTTACATCGACTAGAAATGACAGTGTAAACAGCTTATCTACCATGAAATAAAATCATGTAGACAACATCACAGTACGCAGATCGACTCTTCTGCATGTGTTCTTCTCCTCTGTCGCCGCATTCAGGGAGCCAAACACGTTACATTCTTGGATGTTACTTGCCGAGGCTGCTGCAATTCGAAGAAAACAATCAACAAGGACTGCACTCAAAAGAAACACCAGCGAATCGTATGCCCAGTTTCAGCCGCCTAGCTCTACTGCTGGACCACTGCACTTCAACGCGACCATTAACGTAACTGTCATTTCTGAGTTCTGAACGAGCGACACTTCTTGTGCGCTTCTGTCCTTGTGTTTGCCACATGAGTCACCTAATGGCCGGCCACCTTCTTGTCCTTGCGAGCTGATCCTAACAACCCAAGTACTAACTGCAAACACTGCTCACTGCAGCTAGAAACAAACAGCTCATTGATGCAGCTGAGTAGACCAAACAGTGCTGGCTAGATCTTGGGGCGCAACCTTAAGAAAGGCTGAGAGAGGCCGCAGTTCAAGCAGGAGGCCGTGGCCCGATACAGGCAAACGGCATTCAGTGTGGCGGTACGTCGAGAAGCCGCGTCAATTATGGAGCTGAGCTAGACGAGGAGAGACGAGGCCACCAAGATCCCGAAATTGCAGCAGCTGTACAGCTTGGCCTTTTATGGGTGTGGCCGTGTGGGGCGCCGGCCGACGGGGACCTGGCCTCTATTATCAGCAGGAAATGCAAGCTTGGCGCCACAACTGCAGATAGAACAAGATGCACGAGCTGTGATGTGGAAGGTATTCAAGCGAGTTTAGAGCTGTACAGTGTTGGTAGATTTACTGTTTGCCATGTGGAACGCAATGAGTTCACAAAGATTTGAATGAATTTCGAATTGAACAGTTTAGTTCTTGCAAGATGAAATCAAGGACAAATCCATTTGTTCCAATTTCCAAAGGTGCCTTTTGTAGCAGAGATTATAGGGAATGCACAATTCTTATATAATCATCATTGTAATTCAAAAATACGTACTTGCTAAATAATAGTTAGCTAAAAAACTTCGAACATAGTATATAGTCTGTACTATGTATGGTGTATCCGCCACCACTCCAGTTCTTCTGTTCAATAAGTTCAGGCAATTACCAGAACAAATGGGCTGTAAAGCACTAAATAAAGGCCCATACATCCTACCATTTCATGGCCCATCTACACCGGCCCGGCCTATTACCGCGTTAACCCGTTCGTAGCCGTCCGATCTAGGTCAGGCACTCGAGGCAGCCCTTTTATAGTCCTCGCGGCCGCCACGCGCCAGCTTCCCTTCCCCTCAGCCTCTCCTCCACTCCAGCCTCCTCTTTACCAGGGTTTATCCATTCACGCGTGCCTGGCGGCGGCAAGATGGTGCAGCGTCTGACCTACCGGAAGCGGCACAGCTATGCCACCAAGTCCAACCAGACGCGGGTCGTCAAGACCCCAGGTCTAGTTTTCCTTCCATTTTCTCCTTATTTTCTCCATTTTTTGGGTGGTTTCTTGATCTGCTTTGGGGTTGATTCTGATTTGCACGATCGGTTTGTGGTTTGTGGTTGCAGGTGGCAGGCTCGTGTACCAGTACACAGACAAGAGGGCGAGCGGGCCCAAGTGCCCAGTGACCGGGAAGAAGATCCAGGGGGTGAGTGGACTGTGTTGTACTAGTTCTTGATTGTTGGTTAACTTTGGTGGACTCTTGGTACGGCGGTTTGGGTTTGAGTCATTACTCAGTATGGTGTTGCGTTGGGGTGGAGTTGTGAGATTGCTTGCAGAATTAATCGTAGTTCATAAAATGTATTTGAGTTATTTGTTAGTCTGAATCTTGCTTTATGCTGCTATGTAATGTTGAACACGTTAGGGGCCTTTTATGCACAAATGTTTGCTTAATTCTGTTGGAACGTCCAATTGTTAGTTACTGAGATGGCTTGTTAGGTTTGAGATAAACTTGGTTGTGCATGAGCATACTTTAAATTTGTTGCAAGTGCTAGGTGTTATCATTGACTTTTGTGCTGGTGACGTCTAGAATGCATTTAGATGGCCCCAGCACATTTTCAGAATGGTCTGCCATACATGTTTGCTTTGTTTATGCTTGTTTCTTGTACAGTTCAGCCAGCGCTTTTCAGTCTACCACTCCCCATGAAGTTACAAGCATGCAAATGTTGCTTTTGTATGTTTATTTATCTGGTGGTTTGTAAAGTGGCCTATATGATTAAGGTTCTACAGCTGAAATGTTACATTGCCATTACTCTTCATGGGTTATTACATAAATCAATGCAAACAGTGCAATACTAGTTTGTTGAGATCTATGCCTTAGAAACGTTTTGTTCAGTGTGGTGTGGCTTAAAACTATGCTACGTTTACAGAATGCATGCTTACATTTTGCAGATAATATGTGCAGCAATGGAAAACAAATATTCTTTTGTTACAAGAGTAATTTGTTTTCCATTCGTATATGGTAGATGTTATGAATGTGTATTTTTCTCTTTCATGTAGATGCCTCTTATCAGTTTTTTATTAGCTTCCTCAGATTGCATTCATGATCCTGTAGCTAACTTATTTCATGACATGATTTTCTATATTTCTGATACTTATATGTGATGATGCGCCCTCCAGATTCCCCACCTCAGGCCTGCTCAGTACAAAAGGTCCAGGTTGCCTCGGAACCGCAGAACTGTGAACCGTCCCTATGGTGGAGTGCTATCTGGAACTGCTGTTAGAGAAAGGTTAGGGTGTATGCTCAAAGCATTAGGATGCAAAGTTCCCAATTGAGAAAAACATCCTTTCTCTGCAAGTTCATGTTATCTTGTTATCTTGCAGGATCATCCGTGCTTTCCTGGTTGAAGAGCAGAAGATTGTGAAGAAGGTGTTGAAAATACAGAAGACCAAAGACAAGGCTTCCTCGAAGTAACTGTTTGACTCGAAGCAAAGACTGTTCTGTAAACAAGGGAGGATATTTTTTGTCTGTTGATGATCTATGCCTTAGTCTCTTCTAGTATGTCGAGGTGGCAAGTGTTGAATTAGAGTACTTGAAATCTCTACCGTTGTGATGTGAAAGATTGTGAGACAAAATTTAATCACATGTTGCTTTGGTTGCCTGAACTCAATGCGGAATCCCCATAATTTGGTTTAAGTAGAATTTGATTTTCATCATGCGGCAATTTTACGTCTCCTGTTATTTATTCCTATGCTCCGTTCTGTCAGTACCATACATCACTTCTGATATCGAGGTAAACTAGTGTTTGGGTCCTGCATTGTTCTTGTTTTGTTTTGAAGTGAGTACCTTATTTTTGAGGAATGTATTTTCTAGCATGAGTGATGAAATTATTATTGGAATGCTTGATAGTTCTTTATTGGCCTTTCAATGAAAATTGCTAAACAAGAAAATTAAAATTAAGACTCATTCATTTGCCTTTCAATGAAAATTAGCATGAGTGATGAAATTATTATTGGAATGCTTGATAGTTCTTTATTGGCCTTTCAATGAAAATTGCTAAACAAGAAAATTAAAATTAAGACTGTCATTCATTTGCCTTTCAATGAAAATTGCTAAACAAGAAAAATTAAAATACAAAAACTGTCAAGAATGGGATTCGAACCCATGCCCTTTCGGACCAGTACCTGAAACTGGCGCCTTAGACCAACTCGGCCATCTTGACATATTAGCAGTAATTATGAAAAGCATCATTTATCTTATTGAAAAACCCATTTGCCGAAAGCGAAAGGGCCATATATAATATCGAACTTTCTATCAGCAATCGTGCTGATGCTCGACCACGAGCGGATTGACAAAAGCAACGACTAGTTTCCAAAAAAAAAAAAAAAAAAAAGAGCAACGACTATGGACATTGCGCGCCGGTCTTCCACTGTTCCACAGCCGGCATCCATTCAGAAAACGAAGCCATCTTAGTTTGTGACGAAGCAGCCACAGCAGCAATCATACACAGTGACCTTAATTCTGATATCAACTTATCTTGCTATAGTACTTGCTGGCAAGCATAGATGTTCAAACGGGTCGCCCGGCACGGCCCGGCCCAAGCACGAAAAATTCCGGCATGTTTAGTTTCGGGCCGGCACGACATGCTATTCATTCCAGGTCGTGTCGTGCCGGTCCATGTGCCTGGACGCTGGCCCGTGGCACGACACGCCAAAGTGCTAACGGGCCGTGCCCGCCCAATAGCCCGGTAATGGAGATGGCCCAGTTGGCCCAAGTAACCAATCTTAATGTAAAATAGAGTAAAATAGGAGGGTGTGAGAAGGAGAATCAAACCCACTACCTTAAGAAAGTGAGAGAACAGCCTTATCACCGAGCTACACACCCATATATGTATGGTTATTAAATAAAAATTTATTTATTATCTATTTCGTGTTGTGCCGTGCCGCCCATTGGGCCGCACCTTCGGCTCAGGCACGGCACGCATGTACGGGCCGAGCCAGCATGACACGGAATTGGACCGAGCCGTGTCATGCTTGAGCCGGGCCAAAAAAATCGTGCTAGGTGCCCGTCCGTTTAGCCCGATCCGTTTGGACATCTCTACTCGTAAGCTGCATCAGGTAAAAGGGGAAGCGATGGGAACATGAGCCCAGAATTGGCTTGGAGTTCGTCCACGTTTCCCATAACATAATGGTTGTGTTTGGTTGGGTGCATGAGGCCCAACCTGGTTTCATGGATGCAACCTTCTCTAGTTTGGTAGCATGTGCAGCCCGCCAAGCCAGGCTCAGTTGATGTAAAAGACGACCTGGGGCTAGGCTAAGGAGGCACGTGGGAGTCGGGCATATGAGCGCATCTAGGTCTGATTTGTGATTGCCTGCACCCGATGCTGGCAACGGGACGGGTGAAGCAAAAGCCCACCCGTGATGAGAGATGTTACGGGTGGAAATCTCCACCTGCACCCGCACCCGCGGGTGGAATTCTACACCCGTGTCCGCACCCGCCGGGTTTCGGGTGGGTGACGGGTCACCCCCGGGTTTTTTATATGAATGATAAAATACATCTTTAGTTTAAATTTACATGATTTTTGCATATTTTACATACTAAAAAAATATTAACTTATTTATAACTTGATAGTTAACATAATATGATAATATATATACATGCAAGAATTATTAGGCTCATATAATTCTCACTTTTACAAAGAAAATTAGACAAATTATTTATGTATTTTTTATTTCGAGCCCCACGGGGCACCCGCGGGTGAGAGAAAAAATCCGCACCCGCCCCACACAATCACGGGGCGGGTGCGGGTGAGCCCCGCGGGTGAGAAAGTCCACCTGCACCTGCACACGTCAGGTGCCAAACCCGGCGGGGCCCCGCACCCGGGACCCGAATTCCTATCCCTACGCTGGCCCAACTGATGCACCCGCCGCACCCACGTCTGCATAAAACCAACACCGAGCAGCGTTACGGTAACCACTCCCCACTCTCGCGCCACACTCGCTCCTCTCGCGCTCACCTCTCTGCTCAGCGCCGGTCTCGCTGCTCTCTCGCTCACCTCTCTGCTCTGCGTCGCTCTCCTCCTGGTCTGTCGCCGGCAGCAGGTGAGCTCCCTCACTCGGTGGGAAGCCAACGACATCTAATCGCCGATGGTGGTAGCTGTGGTGGATTCGTATCGCTGATTCCCTCCTTTCTCGTGCAGATCCGTACCTTTTAGATTATCTTGACTCCTTTATTTGTATGGATTGTGCTGGATCTGTGCTATTTTGCATGTTGGTCATGTTTGATATGTTCTTTTTCACATGTTGGATCTATGCTATTTTACATGTTGGTCATGTATTTGGCATCTATACTGTAAGTTATTTATGGTTGACATTATGTTTGCCTAGATCTATAACATGCACTGAGCTTTAGATTCATGGTCAATGATGTCAGATGACTATGGGTGCCGCGTGCCTTGTATGTCGCAGCCGAGATTCATGGTAAATGTTATATATTTCTCCTACAAATTATGAAACGATGTTGTAATATGTCTACAATTTATAATTATTAGCATCCTGCTATTCAAACTCAAGTATAATATATTCAGTGAAAGTAAATGTCAATTTGTATTTAGTGGAGACTTTGTAATTTAAAAGTCAAAATGGCGGCAGCGAGAGCAGATGGCGGAAACTGCTCTACTTTTAGCGCCAACGTGGGAAGGAGATAAGATGGCGGAAGAAGAAAAAAAAGAAGAAGCGATAACCACACCAACATAGATACACGGTAAGGCAACCGGACAAACATGCAGTCTATCAAACACGATATTCGATCGTCCAGATGTAGGTCCAGAATATGAAACAGGCTATCAAATGCGATCTCATCTAATGCAGCCCACCAAATGTAAGTGAACCAAACATGGATACTTGCATGAGTCGAGCCTGGCTCACCTGGGCCTAGTTACCCACCTCAGCCTCGCCCAGTCCTATGCAGGGAACCAAACACAAGCAATGTGTATTCATGCAGGGGCTGATAGTGTTGACATAGCTTTACAACACATGGAATGCAGCTCAAATATCAAATTTTGTTGATGACTATTAATCTCTACAAGTTTTCTGGCCGTAGAGTCGGTATTGTTCGCAAGGTGACATATTATTTTGAAAGTTGTTCTCTCCAGCCCTGTCACAATTGGGAGAAGAGCAATAGAATCCATTGGGATGGACAAACCAACAGCTTGTAGCTTACTCTTCTTGGATTTCTTGATGAAATTGGACGCAGACGTTTTTATATCTTGTATACTTCGTTTACCCTCTCAATCTCATTCAGCCGCCTCTGCATATAATCTGTTACACTTGGGCAAGGTTGGACATCACTGCTTCCCTTAATGTGGTATTTCAGAGAAAATGTGCTCTGACAGCTTGTAACCATCTACTGGCAAGCAAGGCAGCGGTAACTATACGTTTACAAGTTCTGCTTAGTTTCAGAATCTTGAACATCTTCCATGATAACCATTGCAAATTCTAATAGAGAGTTTATCCTTTCTTCACCATGTGGTCTGTGATGTATTAGTAGATCTCCAACTTTGGGCCCAACGGCCCAAAACCCAGATCGCGCCCTGATCGGGGATGTCCCAACCCTCCTCTGGTTGGTGGGTCCCTGTCGCACTGCACCATATTAAAGAAGGGGTGAAGCCGGGGCATGGAACACGAAGTTGACCGCCGCCACTGTTCACCCCACAAGACCTAACCCGATCAAAAGGAGACGGGCGCAGCCAGCGATGGGAAGCCGCCGCCACGTCACCGTACACCGTCGTCTCTGCATCGACACTACACCGACGACGACATGACTGGAACGAGCGCCGCCACCGGATCCACATCCTCTCCGGCCGTCGACTCCGTGACGGCTCCCGCTCCGCTTCCACACAACCCAGGTATCACTCAACTCCCTCTCCCTCTCCCTCTCTCTCTAGATCCCGAACATAGAATCTTACTACCCACGATTACCTCCCTAGATGCTAGCCTAGGCAACACAAATTAATTTAACATGATGGAGATAAATTTTATTAGGCTATACAACAAAAAATGCACAAGATAAAGTTAATTGAACTTGACTCATCTATTATGTTAACTTGTGAAAAAAAGTTGCAAACCAAGCAAAGTATATTACCTAAATTTCGCCGCCTATTCAAAATACATTTTAAGCTGATCACTTACAAAAAGTAAACAGTAATGTTCAAGTTTAGTTGTTTATCATCTTTTCAAAACACGAGGGAAACAAAGACATACATAAAGGTGAAATAGATGTTGAACAATTTTGTTTGAATTTTTGATTTGTTGTTTAAATTTTATTTGAATATGGTGGGAGGGGTAAATGTGTCTTTTTAATTCTACCTCGCCACATCATAATAAAAAAGAGATGATTTGATGACTTAAAGTGGGTGATTTAGCATCTTTAGAATATTTTTTAAACATTTTATGAGAATGTAGGACATTCTATTAAGAATGTTGGTAAGAGAGATACTTGGAAAAGTTAAATTGATAAGAGGGAGAAATCATTTGTTGTCCCTATTGTAAAATATTTATTGGGTCGGGCCTACCTTCTAGAAGAAGGTCTCCCGACCCACGTGGGCTCTTTATCAAATCTGGACCCAACATAAAGTAGAGTTTTTCCCTTATAAATAGTTAAGACACCCCACTATAATTTTGACAGAAATACTGAAAGAAAGAATTTCGTCTCCTCTATTCTTGTTGCTTTTAGTTTTCGTTCTATGTTGTGATCTACGTGTGTACAATCCGTTGATAACTCAACACTTTATCGACATGCTCTAATTAAGCAGACGACAAGAAGAAATCGACGAATAACGGTATGTTTTTCGATGGAATTTGTATTTTGACTCGTTGCAATCAACATCTATTCAAAGGAGTTTGGCACAAAGATCTCGACTCACTACAGTCGTGATCAAGAAAAATTCAGACCCGACGGCACAAAAAACGCCAGCGCTAAATCCACTAGACAAAACCCGCACGGAAGCGACACAGTTAGAAAAACAAGATCTAAATTTTAGATCCGGCGGCACTAAAAGTGCCAACGCCGGACCCCCAACCTAATCCAGATCTAGCTAGATCCGATAAGGGAAGACTCTGAAAGAAATTTCTATATCCAAATCATGGGAACAAGATGGAGCCCACCTCTACGAAGGCGGCGAGCTCAGATCAGAAGAGTAAAAGGCTGCACGAGTGTCCTGAGCCGCGGGACATGTAGCGTAATCGTTACAGGCCAAGTTGCCGAGTGACCAAATTGAGCCACACAATAGAGTATGATTAGTTGGCTGTATCATCTTTGGCCAGGCTCACTGCATGCAGCCTCAGGTTGATTGGTTTCCTGATTCTACGCTGGACAGGCTGATGGGATACAAGCATCCATTGATTGGTTGTCTGCATATATGGTTGGTTCTAACTCACGAGGTGCAACCGCTAGTGCTCAGCCTGGCTCACGGGGAACGAAATCGAAACTCGTATCTCCCGGGCCTGGCTCGTGCGCTGCTGGCCGGTGCTGGCATGGCCCCGGAGAACCGAGCCAGCCTCCGCTGGGAAGACAACCAATCGTGTCCTAGAGCTCTCTAGTCTCCACTACATCGATCTATTTATAGGCAATGGGATAAATTTCTTCTCCCATTCGCCATATCACAACAGTAAAATGGAGCCAACTATGAGCATCTCTAACCGCAGATTAGGAGGAGCGTTGTGCCTCTGTCAGATAAAATGATAAACTAAAGTAATTGAACACAAAAGTTTACTTGCTTTTTCAGACCCCGTCAATCTTCACCATCTTAATTACAAGCATCCTATTTTTAACTCCGTATGACCAAATTTACAAACTTTGCTTTCCCACAAGAACACATTTTGCTATCTACTACCAACTTGGGCTAGCTGAAAATGGATTATAATTCAATTTTTGCGGATGAATAAATGGCATCCACCTTCACATTTTCTCTTGAAGCCATAACAATCTGTAACTGTCAAGCCATCTAAATTGAATTAGTATACAATCTCACGCTTCTAAGATCAAGGCCATGAAAAACGTGTTGTTAACCCAACCAAACAAAATACTTGTAAACTGTGTCGAAACAGCTCCGTACTCTCACGTGTTAGACATCAAAAAGTTTGGAAGATCAGAAGACAACTCATGATGTCACAAGCATATGTCGAAAAAGGCTTCTTCTTCTCGGATACCAGTCTACCAAGGATTCAGTAACCAGCTCACTTCTTGCGATGCACTGTACCTATTCTGGCGCATGCGCGATGGCGTCAAAGGCCCAGTCAAGGCCATGTCATGCCCGATGCATCATGACAGTCTTGCTGAGAGGCCGGCTCAGTCTGGCGGCCACCGGCCAGTGGTTACTGTAGAGAGGCCTGGATGCCAGCATGATCCTAGCAAGTCACGTCGTCAAGTGTGCTGAAGAATTGCTGGTTCTTGCAGAAGCCGCACTATATCCTCTGCTACTGCTGAAAGATCATGACTGTACAGCTCGTTTGTCCAAGATCTTGTGCTTATCTCTCTATAGTTCAGCTGATTGACTTATTTTTTTTTGAAAGCCACATGATCATGTGAACGATTAAATTAGTGAAAAGAAGAAAGACAACAGAGATGCTAGTTCCAGAAACACATTGACCCATAGGCCAGAAAAGAGAAAAAGAAAATGACACGCAGGCCGAGAAGTTTTCAGTTTACCTTAACAAAGTGAAGTAAGATGACGTACAAGTCAGAGAAAGACGACTCTCAGATCATGAGCGTAAACAGATAGATGATCAGTAAGTATACTTCTTAAAAAGCGTTTTCTCTCCTTTTCCAAAGCTTGACTAGGTCCGCAGCTCCAGCCGAGCTCCACATCAATGTTTCCTCCTGTATCTTCTGTAGCAATCGTAGTTCTGTCACCCCCTCACCCTGAAAAATCCTCCTATTACACTCATTCCATCTTTCCCATAACACCAGGATGGTAAACGTCTTCAATCCTCGATATATGCTTTTTGGTTGTGAGATACGCTCCTTCCACCATGCTGCAATCTCTGTGCTCGACACTGTCCAAGAGACGGAGTCCTCGCTATTGGTGAGATCCACAACACTCACCCGGTTCCATAGGATGACAAACTCGTCGAGGTAGTCCATAGTGAGGTTGTGCCACAAATCCCTAATCCAGTTACTATCGCGTAATGCATTTGCCACCGTCCTATTCTTTCTCTTGGAGTGAGAGTATAACGCTGAAGCAATGTCTTTTGGTGCCTCTTCACCCAGCCACCTTGAGCACCAAAAGTATGCTCTATTGCCATTGCCCAGCTGCACCTCGGTGCATGAGTAGAAGAGTGGCTTGTCCCCCTTGTCGCAAGGCACTAGGTGTCCGATCCAAGGGCTATATGGCCGCACCCACTCGAACCAAAGCCATCGAATGCAAAGTGACCGGCTGAATTTCTCCAAGGGTACACCAGGTTGCCGAACAAAGAGATTTTTTGACTGTCCCAAGTCTGAAGACAGAACAATACAACACCAGAGGAGACTAGAGAACTGGGTTGTTTGGACGCTCCCACGCCGAAGTTCTACTGCTACTGACCAAAAAGAAAGAAGAAGGATAACAACCACTACACCTACGATACATGGGACAAGCCCAAATAAGCCTGAAAGTTGTGCTAGCATGAAGAACCAGTAGGAAACACATGACGGTACAGGAGCAACCGCTACACAACCCCTTCGCCGCCCATGGCAGCCAGAGCTTCAGCCACAGGCGGTGGAGTCACGTCGACATGACAAATGGCATTGAGAGCTGCCGTGACCCGCGGTGGCAGTGGCGCCTTGAACATCTTCTTATAGTCGGCGATGACGTCGCCCGCCAGCGCGGCATGAGTAGGGCCAAGGCGCTTGGCCGTGAGATCCTCAGCCAGCTTGGCCACCGTAACCCCCCGCAGCTTGGGTTCGAGGCGCTTGCTGGTCCTGCGTGTCTTGACGGCAGGTGGTGGCGGCGGGGGTGACAGTGGAGCAGGGGATGCCGACAGAAGACTCGGGGTTGGAGAAGAAAACAATTGTTGCAGAAAGGCCTCATGAGATAGGGACATCAAGTCTCCATCGTAGAGAGACCCATCTCCCTCTTGCGTAGAAGCATTGGCATGTTTTGGCCCACTTGGTGGAGTAGCACGCCCAGTTAGGTTAGGCCTCGAGTGAAATCAGCAGGACCCTGCCCATGTGACCCAGCTGGAGAGCCCAACCCAACCTGGGCTGAAGACCCCGCAAGGCCCAAGGGCCGAGGCACGCAGTGGGCAACTAGCTCGTCAAGCATAGGATCGACGCATGCCAGGGAATCAAACTGCAGGTGCAGCAAATCCTGTTGGAAGAGATAAGCCAGCGGGTCATATTCAAGCTGTGGATTAGTAGCAGCTGTGTCCGGCAGAGTAGAGTCAGCAGCCATCTAAAGCAGTGGCAGTGGCACAGCAGCCAGAGAGATGTCCACAGGCACTGGACCCCCACTAGAGTCAAAGCTCGTGACCTCTGGACCTGGTGCCACGTCGTGAAGCGTTGTCTTTAGTGAGGTGGGCCCCGGTCGCCGTTTGACCACCCCACGCAGTTGGCCAGGGGACCTGCTCCTGGAGGAGCCGAGTCGACGAGGACCACCGGACCGACTGCGGGTGCGCGGGCCAGCGTCAGTGCCAGCCTTGCGATGGTGACGCGGGGAGCGTGTGCGCCGACGTCCATCGCGCGAGGCCCCAGCAGCATCCTCGTTGCGCCCACCATTATTGGCGCGCCGGCCGGTCATGGCGTCAAGGTAGCGTCGGTGCGCGGCTGTAGTTGCGCGGGTGCCGCACGTCCATCTGGTCGTCGTCCTCATCGTCCTCCGGCAGGGACCCAAGGCTGCAGTGAACTTGGTTTGGCGCAGCCTGCTTGCTTGCGGCCACGGCAGAAGCCCCGTCCAGCAAGCCGGGGGTCCAGGTGTAGGGCTGCGTCTTTGGCCAGTTTCCGGCGGCGGCACGCCACGGAGCGGGGAGGCCGGTACACCAGACCAGTCGCGCGGGGCGCGGCCATAAAAGAACGTACAGGCCACCTTCTCGGGGATTTCCTCCGGATGCCGCACCCAAACCCAACACCAGAAAAAATCCGAGCGCTCTCGCAAGTTGTTGCAGAGGCGAGAACGCCAGTCGATACGATCAAAACGGCAATGGTTGCCGATGATCTCCCCGACGCATTCCGCGTCCCAAGCGAAGAGAGGCAGGTTCTCCAAGGCCACACAACAGCGGAACCACCAGGTGCGACGGATGGCGTCCTTGGCCTCCGACCACTGCTTCAGTGAGTAGACTGTGCCGTCGTGCTCGACGGAGTGAGTGCCAAGCTGCAGCTCGAGAGCCTTGGCAGCCTTGAAGGTGTTGGAGTTCACCACCGGGTTTGGATCACTCACTAACACCATGAGGACGCCGTGACCACGAAGGTGTTCGGCAATCTCCACCATGTGGGGCTTCATGACGATCGTACACTCCGCACGAGAGCGCCGGTTGAGCTTGCTATGCGTCGGGGCCATGGCAGCACCACGCCGTCGACGCTGCGGGCAGTGCCGGAGGCGATGACTAGGCTGGGAGCAGCCAAGACACTTGAGGGGCTCTCTGCAACTTGCAACACGGTGATCCTTGAAGAGGCAGCGAAAGCATCGGCCAGAGAACCGTCTTGTAAAAGTCCGTCGGAGCACCGCTCGCCTTAGCTCCAGTAGGTGAAGGCCCAGCCCGCCGACTTGAATCGCCATCCGAAAGAGGAAGCGCGCGCTTGCGCCACCACCGCCTCGGCTTCACCGTCGTCCAGGGGGCGGCCATCATCCAGGGCAAGCTCTGGCGCAACTTGGTTAAAGACCGTAGAGGACGCGGACGGCAGGACCTTGGGCGCCGCGGTAGCAGCAAGGTTTCCACCGCCGGCCTCACTGACGCGGTTGCGAGGCGCAGGTACGTGCGGAGTAGGAGTAATGGCGCCGCATGAGGATTTGAATGCGCCTTGGGAGGAGACGCCAGGAGTAGCAGGCACGCGCGAGGAGGAGGCATCGCCGTCCCCTTTGGCGTTGGAGTGGCACAGCAATTGAACGGGCTCAGCAGGATTCAAGTCTAGCGCAGCTTTCCCCCGAGCCGAGGCAGCAGGCGCCATAAACTCTGCTGCAGAAAATTGCTGGGGAGCGCTCGCCATCGACTCACAGAGGGATGGGGAGCCTAGCGCCAGCTCCGGAGCTGCAGGGCAGGGACCCCTGCAAGATCTCGGTGTGCCAAGATCTTCCAGCTCGGAATCGGAATCGCTCCACGAGATCTGCTCATCTTGATACGGTGCCTCCTCCATGCATGGCAGGGGAGGCAGAGAGCGCGGCCACGCGGACCGCCAGCGGTGGGGAAGTGGTTAGGCGCGGCTGGTGTGGCAGCGGAAGCCATCAACGGGAGGGCAGCGGCGGCGAGGCGAGCACAGGGGCGGTGGGAGCGGAACAGCCATCAGACACCTCAGCTGATTGACTTAGTTTTCAAACTTAAACATAGTAGTAGTACCATACCGTGATATTATTACCACATTTGAAAAAAAGCATTACAAATCGTGCATGACCACATTGGTTAGCTGAACATTATCACAAAATGATTCAAATGACTTATAGTATAGCAGTGCCAAATGAAATTTATCCTCATGCAAACGTGTGTTAAAAAGGCGCAAATGCGCCATGCCATCGATATAGAGATGACCATAAAAACTACCTTTTGACACCGTACTTACTAGACTTTACTACACTTTACTTCCTCGTTTTAAAATGTAATCATTTGTTGACTTTCAGATACTACGTTTGATCATTTGTTTTATTTAAAAAATTTGTAAGAATATTATTTATTTTATTATGAATTATTTTATTATTAGATATATTTTAAACATGATTTATTTATTTTTATAATTTTTAAAAAATATTTGAATAAGACAAACGGTCAAAGTAGTATCTGAAAGTCAATAAATTCTTATATTTTAAAACGAAGTTAATAATTAAAGTACAAAAAGATGCTTCCTCAGGCCGCCCACTCTCTCATAGCTAAAGGCATAATGGACCCACTTTTTTTCTAACTTGACCCAAATCATCACCTTCTTCAACCTCCCACACTCCTATGTTACTCTCTCACTTCCAACATGGCTATCAAGCCCTCTATGGAACATCACAGACGTAAACAAAAAACCAAAACAGAGTGCATATTGTCTTCTCTATCAGACCTCTTACTCAAACTTAAAAATCCCTCGGTTTTTTTTTTTGAGTTAGAAACAGATTGTGTTTTGTGAAAGATCGGACCATTGTATTATTACCGACTTCTCACACGACTCTCCACAATGCGTATGGCCGCAGACATGAAAAACTAACATGGACAACCACACACCTCTCTTATTAAGAAGTGGGGAGGAACTAAAATAAATAAAACAAAGAATAAAAGCTAAGAGCAAAACTAATGGCTTCGCCGGTTGCTGACGAAATGAAGCTCCCACATCATATGAAGCAGGCGCTTGACCGAATATTAAATTAATTAGTATTTGTTTGAGCAACGCAGCAAAGCAAGCATACACCTCAGGAAGTATGCTTGCACCTACCGGCATCCTTCTCTTTCTTCACTTCTCTCTTTTTCAGCTAGAATTTTTATGACATGGACAACTATTTAGCCAGCACTAGAACCATAATATTTGCTCTAACTGAGCTTTAATATTTTTTTGCCGCCCATCCACCAGCCCACGACCTCCTAGTCCATCATGACCCAATCAAATGACATCTTCTTCAACCTTTGACTCTGCATTTTCCAAATTCCTATGTCTCGTTTGGGGGCCAGGTCCAACCAAATTTGTCTAACCAGTATCCAATCAATACAAAATTATGTCAGTAGGTGAGTTCAAAAATATTGTATATGTCTTGGTTTTACACTGATTAGATTGAGTTATACTATAACATTTTTTATAACCAAACAAGCTACATGATGGCTACTATTGGACAGTACAAACAATAATAAAATAGTAAGATATAAAAACGACATAGAATTAAGTGAAACTACTGTTACTTTCGGTGAAGTTCAGTGCGCTGACAAGGCAGAACTACATCTAAGCGGAGGTGCTCTCTCTGGTGCTCCGACCTTTTAAGATGCACTGTAAAATACATATAAAAAGTTTCAATAAAAACATAAATAGATTATTCATATTTTTATCTACTATCATATAAAAAATCGGAGTAATAATACTTATGCAACATACAACATATCAGCTTTCAAACCTATATCTGCTACTGTGTAAATACTAATTTATTTTTTATTGTATCTTACGCAAATATCATTAAATCTCATATTTCACCTTATTAGATAACAATATGCACCATCTAACCATCTAGCCATATTTTTATTGAAATTTTATTATGCATATTAATAATGCACCTTCACCAATAACTCGAGACTATCTAACCTGCTACTAGTCTCTAGGACATCTTGTAGTTATTTAATAAGCCTGAAACCAGTCTGACGCTGCCTGTTTCTTCAGAATTATCGGAGCAGGACGCAGGGACTCTGCTTGAGTGAGAAACGTAAGACATATCGAAGCAGCATAAGCGCAGCTTGGCAATGGAGAGGTCAAAGTCTTTCACTTTTGACAGGGCAAGTGGAGACAACTCTCCAACCAATGGGATCAACTTGGAGGAGTTCGCTTGCATAGTTTTGGCATGCCCCATTATGCACTCAAGGTCCATGTCTTCGCCATTATAATACTTTGTCTCCATTTCATTTATCACAAGACACTGCATCTGGCACACACGACGAACTGCAGACACTAAAGAAGAAGAGTCCCTGCGAGGTAATAACTCAAGGATTCCAAGGTTATTATATGTTAACTCTTTAATGTCAGATATTATGTTAGACCCAACCTCTTCAACTGATAGCTGTGTCTTTTTTGGATGGGACCCTCCACCTGGCTCTTCTGAAAAAAATCTCCTTAACGGTGCATTCTGCAAATCAGATGTATCTGGATCCTTTCGTTTTCGGCTCCAAAACTTATACGTGGAACAGAAAGTTTCGAAGTCAAGGTGCTCCTCATCTTTGCCTTGATACAAGTTCATGCGTCTCAGTAGATACAATGTTAGCCTTTGACATAAATTGTGATGATACTTGCCCCCAGGAAGCTTTATATGGGATATAATGGAGGAGAGTCCCTCGTTGGGTGGTACCAAGGTTCAAAAAATCGTTGGAACCGGCCGGCTCGGTTTGACTGAAAACCAGCTGATTAACCGGGGAATCGGCCGGCTAACCATTTAGCTACAGTAACTAGTTACGGTTAGCCGGGTCGGGCGGAACCGACTGCTTAGGACGACCGGCCGGGACTGGTTCCCCGATTAACCAGGATAACCGGCCGGTTCCAGTCGGTTCTTCAAACCCTGGGTGGTACAATCCACCGGCATGCCAGACAACGGTATTGCACAACACAGTTGTCAAAATAAATCATTACAAATTCATGTAATGTCTTCTCCCATTTCTCTGTCAGCATCCTATAAACAAGAGAAAAGAAAGTTTACACAAATACCCTTACTTAGAGTATAGCCAAAGATGCTAAGTCAAATGTCAAGGTTTACAGTTTAAACATATATAATTTCCAGCATCACAACGGTCAGAATTCAACTCATGTCTAGGTGAGTGCCTGACCACTCAGCAGTTGGTAAAGCAATTATAAACAAGTGATGAAATATTGAACGTTGACAGCTTACAGCCAATGTACGTTATTTACGTGTTGAGGAGAAAAAAACGAAACATACTTCAGCAGATAGGGATGGATGTCGAGCCGGCTCAATAAAGCTCATTACATGAATAAACGAGCTGGCTCAGCTTATCTCATCAATAAACAAAGCTACATGGATCTCGCTACTCGTAAGTAGCTCATGAGCTGGTTCAAGCTAGCTTGTTAATAAAATGTGCAAAATATGTACTCGTTCAATTTTGAAACGAGCCAAGCTGAGCTAGAGACTAGTTGAACCAGCTTGCGAGCTACGAGTTTTTCAACCATCGCTACCAAGGCCCCTAAACAACCCATAACAGGGACCCTACTCTATTTTTGCGCATCTACAAGGGGGGGGGGGGGGGGGGGGGGGGGGAGGGGTCCAATAGGGCCCTTGCTCGTGTGTCTATCTCACAATATAACTCAACACCCAACAATAAAGATCAATCACAAATCAACAAAAATCCATCGTCATTCAGAAAATAAACAGCGATGGCCCCACTAGCCCAAGACCAAAATTAAAGCTAATTGATTTGTTGAATGAACGAGAAAGAGCAAAGGTGAAACCATCTGAACTTGCACAAAATCACAAATTGTTCAACAATGAATGAACTTACTCAATCAAGTAACTAAAATATCAATTCTAGAGGTGGTTAAGCACAAACTACAGGTGGCAACATCATACATAAAAACAAGGTCAAGTCTTGGACTGTGAATAGCACAAGTAAATTCTAGCGACTCAAAAATAGTGGATAACACAGATAAATATACAAAATAAATGTTGCCTTAGCTTAAAAATATGAATATTACAAAGAGAAAAGATCAACTCACCGAATGCTTGAAGGGAAGTATAAATATATATAATCAAATAAAGTTGTCCTCACATCAGCTGTATAAGATGGATTATTCTTCTCAGGTAATGACCTGACCAAAGGGCAAAGAAATCAAAATTTTAAGTGTCTATAATAAGTAGAAGATATGGAAAGAAATGTACCTCTTTTGAACATGAGTTTTAAGATGTTCCACATGATCGAGCAAGTCCAAAGGCATGAACAGATAATCATGCTGAAAGAACAATGGAGCAACTTCGGCTTTCAAGAACACCATGGCCTCATCGAATTTATGAGCCTCTATAAGTTCAAGAATTTTCTGCTCAGAGACAATATACATCAGTCCTGGATGCTCATGAACTACTCCGTCATGTGGATTCAATGAGACAAATTTATCCAGGTATGCCCTCAGCTCATCCCATTGCTTCTCCTGGATAAGTGAATCTACATATACTTCATTAAATGCCGTAAACCTGGCCCCAAAACGAGACATAGGATTATCAAAAAGGTTCAGCTACACCCAATTTCACAACCGAAAATGCATGGAACAAAAAAAAATCAATTTGCATCAATATCGATTCGAAGGTATGCTAGTGGCGACGCCATGTCCAATCAAAAATAAGCCAGGTGAAAAAAACCCAGATCGAGTACACAACAAATATAGGAAACATATGATAGGGAATAAAATACGCGACTCACCGTGGAGGTACTGAAGTGGCTTCGTCTCTGAAGAGCACGATTGGAGCAAGAGAAACAATATATCAGAAATCTGAAATAAGAGGGGTGTAAGAAAAACAACAGAGAAGGACACCTACGGTGGAATTGACGGAAGGTGAACTGGCAGATGAATCGGATGATGCTGTGTCCATGGTCATGGCTAGGTTTTCCAAAATCTTGCCCCTCTCCGGCTCTTCCCTTCTCTGGTGTGGAGATCATATAGCAGAGAGATGCTGGTGAACGGGCGATACGATGGCTCGGGTTGGCGTTGTTGTGGGCCAAGTAGGTTAGGACTCGGTAACGGGCTAACGGCGCGTCTTGGCTTACTAGCATGAGATGAGAAGGACGCAACCCTGCTGCTGTACCACTGTCGGTAAAAGCGGGGGCAGCGAGCTTGACGGGCCTGGTCTGCCCAACGTGGGCCTAGCTCGGCTCTAAGCGTGTAGAGCCACATTGAAGAGGCCGTCTTTTTTAATTAATAACCGATTTTTTATTTAATTAATAAAAATAACATGCAAACATTTTTTGGCAAAACTAACATATATACCTGTCGCCCTACCATCGGATGACAAGGGGAAAAAAGTTTCGTGCAAACCGTCTGCAAAGGTTCAGTTTACGAACTTGATCCCGATGAACTCCACGTGGAGATCGGAGGGTGGGCTTGGAATTGCTCCACAAGCACCTCGGCTCGGCTCCTCCATATCAGAATAGAGAGAGAGATGAGAAGGACGAGCCGCCGAACGAGCCGCAGCTAATCAGCCACCTAAACAACGTATAATAATCCAGATCGATCTGCTCTCCGTCTTCGTTTCCTCTCGCACACGACGCTGCAGGTGCCCTAGTTATCGACGTGAGACGGCGGCGCTGTTCTGGAACCATGAAAGACACTCGCCTACCTGACGTGAGAGCCGGCAAAATCGTGCCGTCAATTGAGGCCTCGATTGCCGACATCAGATCCGGGGTGCAAGATGCGATAGAAGAGAATATTCAGACGAGTTCGTCCGCTGCCAGGTAACTAGAGAATTTGAAGATCGATGCAACATGACCTTTTCTCACATACCTAATTGTATCTCGTGGACTCATTAGGTTGCATTCATATGACAGCGACAACGATGTCATCGCCGGACACGACGCAACCGCTGGACACAACGAACACCTAGACACCAGGAACGAGGATGATGAGATCGACGCGGTCGCGACCACTTGGGATCTTGGAGCAGATGGGGAGCAAGCAACACAGGTATAGTTCGTGGTTCTTTGTTCATATTTTTATTCAATGATGTTGTTTGATCGTTTATGGCACGTGTTAATGCTATCTTACACTATGCACAACAAGCAATTGATGATAAAATCAAGGACACTTCAATCGTTCCTAAAGTTGGAATGTCTTTTCAATCAGAAAATGATGCTTATGATATGTACAACACCTATACCGGTAAGATTGGGTTTAGTATAAGAAAGAGCACGACAAAGTACCAACCATCAGATGGTACTATATATCAGAATAGATACTTTGCAGTAGTGAAGGAACTCAAAAAACCGAGTCATCAAAGGGCACGACAAGGACAGGATGTGGTGCTCGTATTCAGTTTAGTGTGACCAAAGAGGGAGTTTGGACGGTGCAAAAGGTTGTACTTGAGCACAATCATTATCTTAGTAGTCCAAATAAGACAAAAAAATTGAGATCCCAACGACGTATTATAGAAACAGACAAGAAACTAATTGGTCAAATACGATAAGCTGGGATGAAGCCTGCCCAAGTGTATGAGTTCATGAAGGAGTTTTATGGAGGAGAGGACAAAGTACCATACTCAAGAATGGATTGCAACAATGAGATTGGTCGTGAGCGCAGAAAGTACTTAGAATCAAATGCTACACAAACATTTTGCAATTATTTAAAGAATAAGTAGTTAGAGGATCCTACATTTTTTATGTAGTTCAGTTGGATAAGTTAACTGGTCGTATAGTTAATTTCTTTTGGGCAGATGGTCAGTCTATCATGGATTATACATGCTTTGGTGACGCGGTGTCATTTGACATCACATTTCAAACTAACAAGTTTGAAATGCTTTTTGCTCCAATCCTTGGAACTAACCATCACAAGCAGACAATAATTTTCGGAGCTGCATTACTATTTGATGAAAGTATTCCATTATTTGTTTGGCTGTTTGAAACCTTTTTACTAGCAATGTCAGACAAGCATCCTAGCATAATTTTCACCGATCAAGATGCGGCCATGGCAGGTGCAATTGCATATGTATTTCCAAACATAAGTCATTGTCTTTGTTTATGGCACATTTATCTTAATGCAGCTAAACATCTTGGGCATGTAGTTGATCGAAAGGATCCTGAGAAGAAGTTTCTACCCGCTTTTAAGAGTTGTGTATATGAAGATAGATCAGTGGATTATTTCAACAAGAAGTGGCAGGATTTGTTACAGGACTATAACCTTTAGGATAATGAATGAATAATAAAGCTATATGGTTTGAGAAAAAAGTGGGCTATTATTTTCCGTGACTCTTTTACAGCTGATATGACCTCCAATAATGTCTTAAAAAAAAAGATTTTGTAGAAAACTTGATCTTTCAGAGCTCCTTGTAGAGTGTGAGAAGGTTTCTGCTAGTCTTCGTTCAAATGAATTGAAAGCAGATTTTCAGTCACGACGAAAGAGCCTAGTTCCTTATAGTCTGGATTTACCTATGCTAAAGACTGCAGCTGAAGCATATACAAACAGAATGTACTCAGAATTTGAGGCGGAATTTAAAGATCATTTTGTGTTTACTGCTACATTGTTAGAAACAGAGGGATCAATCTTGACATACATGGTTATGCACATGCAATCTAATCATGGAGCAACAGTTGTATACAATACTGAAGATATGAACATCACATGTTCTTGCAGAAAGTATGAATCTATAGGCATGTGTAAAAATTTTGAATTATAATATAGTTTATATTACAAATTGATAAATAATATCATTCATTTTATGTCAGGTATATTATGCAAGCATGTCCTTAAAGTCTTCAATATAAAGGATATTTTTGTTTTGCCATTAGAATATATACTTTACAGATGGACAAAATATGCAAAAAGAGGATTTTATATTGAGAAACAAGAAACCATACAGGAAAATTTAACAACCAAAGCTGCACGTATCTCACGAAAGGCGACCTCCCTTGCATTGAAGTGTTCCTTGTCGCCGGAACTTCTTGATGATTTGGAGAAAGCCATAGATAAGTTAGACTTGGAAGCAGATGATTCTATAATCAAAGTGTAAGGAAAGGCAAAAGAGGTTCCTTTAGTTTCGACTGATTGTGCTACAAATGCATTGACAGGTAACATATCATTTAGAGTTCCTCCAGTGGTAAAAGGCCCAAAGACTAATAAATCAATCACATCCCTTGAAAAGAGAAAGGGAAAGAAAAATAAAAGTGGTAACAAGAAAGGTATTAATCCTATCAAGCAGTTTTTCTCATTCTTTGGTATTGTATTAAATTTCTTGTTGGTTTCAACTTATATAATTGATTATAGGAGAAGATCCAAATAAAACAGAAAATAGAGATGAAGGCGCTGATCCAAAGCAATTGATTGTAAGACAGATCACTTGATTTATTATACCCTGTTTTATATTTTATTTCTACATGCAAGTTTTATGGACAATTTTATATTTTGTGACATAGGACATTAATGCGAGTATGACTGAAGCTAATAGCATGCTAAACTATTCAAACGATGTGTATGGCCAATCTTCAAACATGGCAATTCCATCGTTCCAAGGCGGGTATACAAATGCCACTGTGCCATATTTCAATATGTCCATGAGTTCTTCAGCCATGAGTGCTCATGATCTACAAGGAGGATACACAGGTCTCTTATTTGGAGTTGATGAAAACGCTATGTCAACTGCTAGGAAATTACAATTTCATGGAGCACCAAACAGTGGACATATTTGACTGTACTCTTGTGGTTCATGCTATATTTAGGTGTATTCATGAATTTTAAATAATGTAATTTGTTACTTTGGTTCTTATTTGGTACAAGGAATCAAACATTACAGATTTCACATGAGGAAGTATTTTCCAGGTTGATCTTTGTTTAAGTATATGCAGTATTTGATATGTTTTTTAATGCAATCATGAGTTTTTCTCACTGGTATTTTAACAAGTCAGAGTGCTAAATATTGCATATCATTGCTTGATAGCAATTAAAAGGTGTGATAAGCCAAACTGGATCAAAAATACACTTAACACTGATATAATTCAGTGTCAGTATTCAAATTTTAATTCAACATGTATTCAAATTCAGTATAAAATTGCTTGAGGCATTATAAAGCAATCAAACATGGTTACATATTTTCTTGATCTGACACACCACCAAAAAAAAAAAATGAAGTGTTGAACACCATTGGCTCTGTATCCGAAATCTTATTAGCAAGTATACAGAAATTGGCTCTATATCGGAAATCTTATTAGCAAGTATACAGAATGCGTCAGCAGACCAAAGCCATCAGCTTACAATAAAAATGGTTGCACCCTGTTACAAATAACTATTGTCATTCGGACTCGAGCAAATGCACAAAGATGAGCTAGTTAAATTCATGGCTGTACTACGATAATTGCCATAGCAATTTCAGCTACCCAGCTCGCAAAGCAAGAACATAACAGCTTGCAGAGGATTGCAGAGGACGTTCTGTCTCCTCCTTTTGCCTCCATTCAAGTCGACAGGGGAAAATCATCAAACAGTTTATATGCAACGTTGACATTCCAAGGACTATCCAAGAAACAGGCTGATAACAGCAACTACGTAGTTTCCCGCCTTCGTGGACCTCGGCCAGGAGAGGAGGCTGCCTTGTCGTCGCTCATAGTCACGAAAGGAGGACATCAACGTCAATCACGGCAATGAAGAGGCTTCCGAGCGCTACTGCTACCCATAGTCAGAGGAGGAGAGCAACCGCCTTTGTTGCCCGTGGCCCAAAGAAGAGAAAAGCTTGCCGTCGTCGTCCGCGGTCGGGGGGAAGAGGCCAGCCGCCATCATCTCCCACTGAAGGGATGGATTGACCGCCGTGGTGCTATACTCGTGTGCGAGAGGAAACGAAGACGGAGAGCAGATCGATCTGGATTATTATGCGTTGTTTAGGTGGCTGATTAGCTGCGGCTCGTTCGGCGGCTCGTCCTTCTCGTCTCTCTCTCTGTTCCGATATGGAGGAGCCGAGTCGAGGTGCTTGTGGAGCAATTCCAAGCCCACCCTCCGATCTCCACGTGGAGTGTATCGGGATCAGGTTCGTAAACTGAACCTTTACGGACGGTCCGTACGAAACATTTTACCCGACAAGGATGCCATGTAGGCTAAGGTGGATCCTGTCGCCCACTGGTCAGGCAATACGAATAAATCGCCCAGCTACTTGGCGACAACAATAAATAGCCCAGCCATTGGGCGATGTATAGGCGATGTATACGTGATCTTTTTTATTTTTCGGAATTTTGACACCTTAACACTTATACCTCTCTAAGTCTTGATTAAAAATACTTTTAGATTTCTATTTTTTTTGTCGATTTTTTATATGGTAGAATAAACATTAGAGCACCTATTTTAGCCTCAATTACACTAAAATATGTTAATAATTTGAAAATATAATTTAAATATGAGGCTAAGTGTTAACCAATAATTAAATTTTTAGAACGTTTTATCCTCTCTAAAAATTCTAAAACAAATAACTAAATTCATTTCATACTAAAAACTATCAACTCAATTTTTTGTTAGGGTTATATACTAGTCAAAGTTTTTGAGTTGTTTGAATTTAATTCAAATTTGAATTTGAATTTAAAGTACAAATGACTACTTTGACATCTAAATTCACATTTTACCTTCTTATTTTACCGTAAACTAATTAACATGAAAATAATAGGCTCAAAGATGAAGTTGAAACACAAAATATGGTCATCTACACTTGAAATTCAAATTCAAACTTAAATTAAATTCAAACAACTCAAATATTTTGACTAGTACATAACCCTAAAAAAATTAAGTTGATAGTTCTCATTATAAAATGAAATTAGGTTTTTTTCCGAATTTTTAAGAAGATAAAGCGTTCTAGAAATTTAATTATTGCTTAACAGTTAGCGTCATATTTGGATTTCTATTTCAAAATTATTAATATATTTTGGTGTAATTGAAGCTAAAATGGGTGCTCTATTATTTATTCTATCACATAAAAAATCGACAAAAAATTTAGAGGTCTAAAAGTATTTTTAATTAAGACTTAGGAAGATATAAGCGTTAAGGTGTCAAAATCCCGAAAAGTATACGCCCAATGGCTGGACGATTTATTTCTGTCCCCCACTGGCTGGGCAATTTATTCTTGTCGTCCGACCAGTGGGTGAGGGACCCACCTTGGCCTACATGGCACCCTTATCGCCCGGTGGTAGGGCGACATGTATATTAGTTTTGATAAAAAAAATCACATGTTATTTTTATTAAATAAATAAAAATTATGTTATTAATAAAAAATACTTCCTCCGTCCCTAATTACATATCGTTTTAGACTTGGACACGAAGATTAAGAAGAAATAAAAAAAAGTAAATACACAGAAAATAAGAAGGAGAGAGATAGAGATAGAGATGTATTAAAAAGAGAAAAATATGTATTAGAATGCGAGGATGATAAGTAAAATAGGGAAAACTGTAGGAGTGTAGAATGACAAGTAATTAGTGACGAAGGGAGTATTCTTGAAGAGGTCGACTATAGAGGCACAGGGCGCTAATCGGTGATCGCAACTGTGTTCGCGTCACCGCGCCGCTAACGCCTAACAATGTTACTGATTTGTCTTCGTTTCATAATTATGAACAATCAAAGTGGAGGTCTGATGAGTACATCATACTCACGGATACACACAACACTCCTTCGACTAAGATGAAAGTTCATGTGCATCACCTAAATTTACAGGTGAGATCGTTTCTAATGTTTTTATTATGTGATTTTGAGAATAGATTGCTACCTAATGAATTAATTGTTGTTAGAAACCATGGAGATGATGATGAGATAGCTGGGAAGGTTATTGGAGACGTGATGGGCCAGCAAGGGCGTACAAGCCAAGGTGGAGGCCCAATCAAAATCGACTTCGAGTCTGTTTCGGAGCTCAAGACCAGTCTGTACTAAAACGGATGACCAGGACGCATACGGACTCGGATTTGGACGTTCTATATATGCCTGGAAAGATAACGAAACGATCTTTCAAACCCAACCGGTCCCATGTCAAAATTCGTTCCGAGGCATCGGCAATCGCCAAAACAAATCGACTTCCAAAATCTGTCCTCGTGCTGCGACACCGTAATCGGTCTTTGGACCATGTATCGAGTTGAGCCCACTTAGGGCTGCGTACATGAGGTCTTGCATGACCCTAGGGTCCTCATATACATCCGCCGCCTCTTTATTAGGATTTAGGTTTTGCTTAGATCAATTCTGTTTATAAACAGTATCGCCGTTCATCGGTGAGACCCCAACTTTGAGAGTTTAATCATACATCTGCAATTGTGTTGCATTCTTCGTTGTTCTTACTTGTGTTCTTGATTCGCAAGCAGGGATTAGCTTTCTCGGCGAGGTCAATCGTCTTTGGACGGTTGATAAACAGAGGAGACGTCGTGCTGCGATTGTGGGGTTTAGAACGTGTTGTTCTGAAGCCGGATCGATTTGTGTGTCGCCTCCGACCAAATCAACTTACCAAGAATCTTTCGGAAGATTGGGAACCCTTATTCACATCAAGGTCGCGTCTTTTTAAGAAAGAAATGATGATGACATTCCACTCATCAATGTTGAATAAGATTCTCAGCCATTAACCAATGACTTGGGTCAAAACGAAATAATTAGAATATAAGGTAAATCTTTTCTTTAATAATTATGAATAAGCCTCTTAAAAAAACATGTACTATCTAATGAAAATGTATTATTTGTCCTTAGATTTCGATCACAGGATTAGGACGTAGTGATCACTTTACACCCTAGTGTCACATTTTGCATATCTATCATTTCACAACATAAAAATATAGTTACAAAGATCAATGACGCATTAGGTTTATTTTGAAAAGAAAATAATTTAAATTAACATAAGTTCATTTGAACAAGTGTCTGAGGTGAATATCAACGATGACACATAGACAAAAGCAACATTAAAACAAAGTGGTTAACTACAGGCAAGATGACTCTGTCCTGATCCCCTCGGTCGAGGTCGAGCACGCCCGTCACGCCCGACCCTCATGAGGAGGGTCGATGCGTCCCGCTTCGCTCGACCCCTTCGAGCGGGGTCAAGCGTGCTCGCCTTGCCCAACCCCAGCATCGAGTCACCGGTGAGCTCGACCCCAACATCAAGTGGGGTCGAGCGCATCGGTGACTCGATACAGACATGCAAGATAAGGACAAGTCATTAGTGTCTGCATTAATCATGGTACACGCGTGCACGCACAGTGTCACTCATGTCTAGTGTTGTGCCGCCTACCCATGTTAGAGACCCATCTTGCCTGAATGAGGGAAGAGGTGATTTGAAACTACCATCCCCGAAAGTAAGTAAGGATCGAGGGATGTGAAGAAGGGGCCCCCCGGGGGGGGGGGGGGGGAGGAGGGGGTGAATTGGACTGAGATGGATCATCAAGTCAAACTTCACTAACCAATTCTATAAACCTTGCTAACGGCAATTCCTATGTAGTTCTACTGATCTAAGACCAATTCTAGTAGAATGTTACAATGCAAGAGGTGCCAAGCCAATCAACAAGCATCAAAGCTCATGTCAGCCCTATCTCTACTTATACATAAGTGCAACATTAAAGATTGTAAGTAAAGAGAGGGTTTAGAGAATACTCATTGATTTTTAGTCTAGAAATCGAAAGGATGACGCCTTCCGCTAATCCTCATCGGATCAACTCCCATCGGAGTACCGATCCCTCCAGCCACTCAACGGTGCAGCCCTTGCACACAAGCCCGCATCACTTTAAGTGAAGAGACAGTTGTGTAACTTCTGTCCAAAGACACAAACTTGTCTCCCTCAAGTATTGCATTCTTCTAGTATAACTACAAGCGCTTTCTTACTAGTTTTGGTGATAGATTTTTAAAAATAGATTTCTTTTAAAAAAAACTCGATCAATCTAAGAGGAACTATGTGGCATTTAATTAAGAAGAAATAGGCACTCAAATTTACAAAGAGGACTTGAACCTAGGTGATCAGGGTGTACACCCACACCCTTAACCAACTGAGCTAGGCTCAGTTCCTAAAAATAGATTTTTAAATTCAAATTTTATTGCTTTTTATGGTTAATCGATAGGTTCTGCCAGTTAACCAATCGGTTTCACCGATTTTATTAGATACAAAAAAATTCAAATTTTTTAAAAAATTAAATCAAAATCGATGGTGAACCTGCTGATCGAAGTAACTGCCTGGACCGATTTACCGGTTAACAGGATTAATCGGTGACTGTGATTTTGTTAACCTTGGTGAGAGCACATCTTATTTGAAATACCACATTAAGAAAAGCAATGATATCCAACATTGCCCAAGTGTAACACACTAGATAAAGAGGCGCGCTTCGCCGCGCTCGTACAAAATTATCCACTGAGCTGCTGCACTTTTGACGTTGCATACTCTGCAAAGATGCGTCCTCAGTATTCGGTTGCCCACTTGCCCGGTTGCCCCTCTCTCTCCCCTTGTCTCCACTGACCATCGCAACCAGCGTCCGATCGACCCAGCTTTTCTCTCTCCCTCGTCCTTATCTCCATCTATCCATCGCAGCGTCCAAACGGTGGCACACATTGCAAGGGAACAAAGTTTCCTCATAAATAGAGCCAGAATAAACTGCTCTATTTCCATAGTTGTCTTGCTCAGTCTTTCTTCCTCCGTCTCACCACTCTGAGCTTTCTAACACCTCTCCAGACCAACAACAACCTTTATTCCTAAGAACTCTCTAGTTGAATCCACTAGAGGGCCACTACTGAGAAAATCGAGAGGTTCCTGAAGCTAGTTACAACCGGCGTGCAAGGAAGCCCAAGGCTGCCATCGGTGGCGGCGAAGAACCTAGCATCCAAGCCCGCCAGCAGCTGGACCCATCGCAGCGTCTTGGTCCACACAAGGTTCATCCAGAAGCTTCGCGGTCCACGATCTGTGACGCAAACCAGCGCCCGCTCATGGCTCGGTGATGCGAGGGGATGATGCGCTTGATTTATCCATGAGAGAAGAAGTATGAAACCGACGTTGTGGCTCATGAGTTTAACTCACGGGCCAAACAACCACATCACAGTGCAGAGGCCCAGACAAGGGCCGGCCTGACCATGAGCCATCGGAGATGCACAAGTCTTATCGGACCTAGGGATGCAACAACCACAAGGCTGCAACAAGAGGCCCGCACATGGGCTGGCCGGCACACATGTGGCTAAGAAACAACCACGTTTTCCAACACAGTCATCCACGTCGGTTGAAAAGAGCATGGCAGCTTCAGAAGGCATCCACGCCTCACAAAAATTTATGGAGCGCGCATTTCCTTTCCCTGTCAGCTTACTAATATTGTATGGTGAGACGGCTGAATGAGATTAATAAGAGAGTAAACCAAGCAATACACAATTCCTACTATGAAGAAAGCAATTTTTGGACAAAGCCTGAATATTTGATTTGAATTTTGACTTTTGCCCTGTTGGTAGTCGTAAATTCTCTTTTTTGACTACCAATTTACAATAAAAAGATAGATTTTAATTAATAATATAATAAAAATAATCTTTATACTCATAAATTTCATAAGTTTTGGTGAAATATGTGGTTGCAGGTGCTATAGGGTCAAAATATACAAAAACATGTGAAAATACGCCGTCGGCCGATCACGGCTGTGAAACAGCCGTTTTGTGACAGCCGACAGGATCGTTAACAGCCAGAATCAGCACCCGGTCAGGTCATCACCAAGTAAAATTGTCAATCGGCCAGATCATAAGCTATCATCACCTGGCAGGGTGAATCAAGTGTTCAATCAATTCCCGGTCGTACGACAACACGACCTAGGACCACACGGCTGATTTAGAACTTCACCCCCTCACCCAGCCGACATGCAAACACCATCGTCATGAAGCCATTTTCTAATTCCGGTCCAAAGATTTTTAAAGAGACAAAAGAAGAAGGTTGACACATGGCCTAACCGGAAGAAGGGAAGGACAACTAGGCCACAAGGCCAAAGGGCTGCCGCCAAAAAATCGGCCGCCGGCCGGCGAGTTGTGCCGCCTGGCGGGCCTTGGCACCCGACGGACCTTGCTACCCGGTCTAACGGGCCATTCGGCCCATCAAGCTTACCGCCCAGCCTGCCACGCCAACCGACATAAAACCAAAGGAAAAAAGACCAACCGACCTCAGAACATCATCATGGTCGTCCAGAATGAGTCGGTTGGAAAACCGACCAAATCGGGTGGTCGCCCGGCCTTCCCGGCCGCCCGACCGACCCTGCCGCCCGGCCTCCACGGCCGCCAGGCGCACCCGGCCACCCGACCAATGAATTTTCACCATTTTCGGCCATCGACTTCCCACCGGCCTACAAGTACTCCCCCTTTATCATTTGGTTATAAATACTACAGTTTGGCCACCAATTTAGACAACAATTAAAGAGGAGAACAATAAGCGCCATGCTGAAGAAATGTATTAGAATAGGGAGTGAGAGTGAGTGATAGAAGTTCGGGAGGGAGTCGGGGATGTCGGCTCCTTCTCCACCTTGTGCCTTGGGGATGATTCTCCACCAAGAGTAATCCCCGTCCTTCGGCCGGGTAACATATAGACATTTTTTTGTTCATTTAATCATTAAACCTTTCTTTATTTATATCTTGTTTATGAGTTCTTAGTCCATATTAGATAAAGATGACTATGATTACTCTGCCTTTAGTTAACAAGGTTAGAGTAGTAATTGTAAGTGTATACGTGGTGTATAGACTTGGAATTATCTAAGTTTGCTCCCAACCCCACGGGCTGTGTGATCGGTAGTTAGGTGGTGACAGCACCGAGCTGTCCTCTGTATTCCACCATGTTCGGGTTAGGCTCATAGGCGTTGATGGTAGTTTTAGCCGAGGTCCCTTCTCATCCCTTTCCGTACCTCGGATGACTATGCTCCAAAGTAAACAAGAGTAAATATTGGAGTCTGATGATTATTTGGATATAAGTTGTCACATGAAGCCAAGGTTGGAGAACACTCTCAACCCATTGTTATCCTTCTCTTTTGTTCACTAGAATTAGATTAGCATAGAATTTCACTTCTCGTTCTCCGTGTATTCGATACCTTGAAATACTTCCGGATGAAGACTACATCGGCATTCGTATATTTACGGATTTCTCTATCAGGCATAAGGATCACCAACACGCCTATACCTGACTAACGGGCCGGCATGGCCCGTCTGCTTAACGGGCTGTGTCGTGCCGGCCCGACGAGCCTGTGCCCAAGCCCAAGCACGGCACGGCTCGTCTTACACGGGCCGGGCTGACCCGTTGGCCTGACGGGCTATTCGGGCCGGGCTGGTCCGAAGCCCGATTAAATTTTATATGCGCGATTTTTCTCCAAAATTTAAATATTTATGTAGAAAAATATTTTTTATCAATAAATTTGAACTAAAAATTCTTGATTTTTAATGTAAATATTAAAATATTAATCATTTTATTTGACGGACCATGATGGGCCATGCCGGGCCGGGCCGTGCCTTACGGGCTAAACGGGCTATTGCACAGGCTAGACGAGCCATGGTAAACGGGTCGTGCTCAGGCCGGCCCGACAGGCCCGTGGCTAGGCCCAGGCATGGCCCATGATGGGCCATGGGCCGGCACAACCCATCAAACATCGTGCCAGACCATGCTCGGGCCGGGCCAAAATATGCAGGCCTTGTGCCGGCCCATTTAACCCGGCCCACTTGGACTGGGCAGGTATAAACACGCTCATAGTCATCTAAACCAATAAAGAGGGAGTTTCTGCGATACCAATTTTCACCTATGATATTCTATACCCATCAATCTAGACTCTTGGATCAAAATGAGTCTACCATATCTAACCACCCGTTCTTCTAAATGAAGGAAAACATTCTTGTGTCAACCAGACTTTTTCCACCAGCTATTCTAGCTCTCGCATGTACCTGCCAGGCCCATGTGCAGCCACCTACCCGCGTAGCCGCCCGTCAATCGCGTGAATATTTCTTTCCTTCCTGGATTTCCCTCCTCCACGTAGGGAACTGCCCTTTTTCCGTGCACGCCGCCGACCTCCTTCGCACACGGTTACTCACGTTGCCTATCCATCCCATAATCATGTTTTCGTGATTCCTGTCCCGGCGATCATGTCTTTCCTTGTATGCCTTGCGTTATTCCTGCTTCCCTCCTATACGAAGCATTGATTACAATTCCAATCATGACCTCCCTCGATTACAATTATCTTCCGCTCCCATTCTTACCATAAACCATTGTGGCATTTCCCAAATGTGTCAAGGCAAATTTGGCTCTGGAAACATATTGGCATGGCTCCACCATTGCGAGGAGGACGAGGGCCGTTCTGGCGGCGATGGTCGCTCCTGTTCCCATCGGCATGGAGGAGGGCGATCTGCAACCACTACGGCTCTGTGTACAGATGCCCATGCAGGGCTTTTCTGCTACTGCTATCGTTCGTCTCACCTCCATAGCCATCGATGTTGCCGCCGGAATCGAATCAGGCTTCACATGGCACAGGCATATGTCGACCCGGTATCCACTGGTCAGCTTGGTTGAATTACTTCATCCGACTCAATCATATGACACAACTCCAGATCACTCTGAGTTTAAATTGTGTGGTCCCGTTGCATGGTATTGTTTTCTCTTCATTGGTAGAAACTTTATGCAAGACGAACTGTGCTTGTGGGTGTAAGTTTTTTCCCTATACTTTAACTTGTGCTTGTTGATTTCTGATTGAATTATATCTGGGAATCTATTTGTGGTTCACTGCTATCAGGTTTGTAAGGCTCCGATCTGTACATGCTACCCGTCCAATTTTGATGCTACGTCAGTCCTTATATTCTAATAATCTCCTCACGCACGCATGTTGTTCGATGGAATAGCTGAACGGGTAATCCTTCATTCCTTCTTCTGTGTCTGGGTGACTACTGGTTCATAATATGGGTTGTTGCTTCCTCATTTGAATTACTTACTTATGCTTTCAGTTTCAAGTGGACCTGGGGACAGGCAGTAACAGTTATAAAGTTCTTGGCATTCATAATATTTGGTGAATCTGTGGCATATTTGGATCCAAACTATTTGATCTATGATGTCAAAATGTTTGCTGTTCATTTCTTTTATTAGAATTTTACATTCTTTTAGTTTTAATTAGCAGGTGTTGCATAGCATATATTATAAGATTTTTCTTAGTATCATATGATTTTGTTGATTAAATAAATTTATTACTGATTCTTCTCTTTTCAAGATATATGGTATGTTACTCGCCTTGTGGTTGTTCCGGCCACCGTGGCGGTTGAGGGTGGGCGGAACTAATGGCCTGCAATTTGTGCCAATCCAGTGGGAGCACTTTGTGGTCCATTTTGCAAAACTGAGAGATACAGGATGTCTGTATTTTCTGAAGCAGTATGTCATCTTACTTTTTTATCCATTTTGCAAAAAAAAAAACATGTTATGCTATAGGATCATTCCGTATTGATAGCATCCCAAGTAACTAGGGAACTTCTTGATTGATGTCTTCTAATATTTTTTATTAAATTAAACTAACACTCTATCTTAAAGTTCTTTTCATATTTAGGATTCAACAACTATTTTCTTCATCTAGTATCAAAAAATGTTCCCTATTTCATAAAGTCAAACCAACCCAATAAAAGAGGATGTTCTTGGTAGTTGCATGGGCATTGTAACCATGATATCACATTCAGCGCGTGTGTGCCGCACGGGCATTGTAACTAGGGTGGTGCATCTCATTGTGATTGGGGCCAGCCAATGAATATTTCACCCGCTAAGAATAACTTGACACGTAGAAGTAGAACGCCGCTGTGTGTGCACCTTGATGTTGGCAAAGATATTGTTTAAAGTTAATTTAACTTGTTAGCTTATTTATGCATACTATTTCTATCTATGATTTCTCCCCTTCATACTTCGATTAAAAGATGACTTGGTGAACCCTGAAACAAAGCTACGTCAATATAAAAAAAGGAAATGAGATTTTCTTAGTACCTTTGATTTCTCCCCCTCCTGTTATCTCTTGTGCCAGCTATCAGTATTTGTGTTTCTTATATGTACCAAATGCCTGCAGTAACAAACTCATCGTCAAAAATTGTTTATTGCAATTGACTTATTTTTGGTTGAGAATACTGTATAAGAGATTGGATTGTCCCTAGGGATTTTAAAATCTCAGATCATTGTCATTTTGTTTTATTAAAATTATGGAGTTCTCTACTTGATGGCAGCTTGGGAGGTTGGTGCTGATTGACCCTGACAATTTATTGTATCGTGCTGATTCATTTCTCTTTTTCTCCTACTTGTATTGCCCTGTATCGTTTATTCAACGGAAATGCTTTAGTTACATCCGACTGGGTTGTCTGACTAGACCTTCCGACTGATTGCTCATCCGTTGGATGGTGATCTTTGTTGATTGTTGATTGCTGCTTTGTGCTGGTTGGACGGCCAGGTCGAAAGAACTGGTCGTATGTATAGCAGCGTTCTTTATTCAATTCTGATTGTCATCCGTGCTCATAATAAAATATATTGGTTGGAAGACGGTAGGATCAGTTTGGTACCAACTTCACAAACAATGTTCTCGATAGTGCTAAATATCTGTTATATGATACATTATACCCTTACCTATGGGTTATGCCCTTCCACTTGGAAGCTAATTATGACAAAAAGTAACCCAACTTTATATTACTAAAAAACAAAGATATCCAATGGAACATGACGCAAGGAAATGATCAAGGATTGTTATGAGATACAATAGATTTAATACTAGCAAAGTGCTCGTGCGTTGCTACGGATATTATAAGGTTCTCAACTAATAATAATAAGATGATTAAAAACCAACATATTTACTATACTAATCTCCATGAGTGCTCGTGGATTACTATGGCATGACAATGATATGGATAATATACCTCTCAACTTCATTTGTATTTATCAAATACTACAATATGTTTTCATGATAAAAAAAAAGTGCCAATCTACAATATCACCTTGACTACCATCAATTGAACAACCATTCGGATTAAAAAAATGAAACAACTATAAACCTACAATATCACCTTGACTACCATCAATTGAACAGCCATTCGGATTTAAAAAAAATGAAACAACTATAAATCAATTTAGCATATTCTGTTTGTTGGCAAACTGATGCTGGAAAACTGGACGTTTGCCTCAAGGTGTAGTATATTTTTCTATCCAAGTGAGTCACGTGGGAAGCTAGAGTCTGGTTTTGGTTTTGAAATAAGAGTAGGAGTCGATGTTTGCGTACGGTAATGGATTTACGTGTTGATGTACACGTTCTAAAACTGAACTTTCTTTTTAATTCTATTGAGTTTAGTAATTTTGAAATTAGAGACTGCCTGGTTTTTCTTTATAGTATAAGAGTAGAATTCGATGGTATTTTTTTTGAACGTGACCTGTTCTGAATTGTGCTTTCTTCTGCTCGCATCTTTTTTTCCTTCTCGTGCTTTGTTTTGTGTTGTTCGTGTTTATTATGTGAACCTTTATCCGTGTTAGATTTGACCTGGACTAAATTTACGTGCAAGCCATCCTATTTTTTTTCATAACAAGCTCTAGAGTATATCGTAACCGAATCAAAACAGACTTGGTCTTTTCTTTTTGTGTTTTGAATGTGGAAGGGAGGGACGGATGAAGGAATGAACAAACGGAAAAAAACTATCAGGACAGAATAATCGGCGAACGTCTCCACCTGTTTTATTAAGATGTTATAGATGTTAGGTTCTTGCACGGTAGATGTTTGATGATTTGTCTATGTATTAGCCAAATTCCTACATATAATACAGATTTTAAATTTCTTTTTTTGGAAGCGAGGGAGGTTTAGAAGTAGGAGCTCGTGCGTGCCGCACAGGCATAATAACTAGTAGCATCTAAAAGGCAAACCAAACCTGTCACGTCACCTACTCTATATATAGGATTCAAATCCCTTAAAATCTGTTCATTTTTCCTTTGTTTCAAAGGTGCTAGAAGATAAACCTTCAGATTTTCATATACTCCCTCTGTATTACTAGTATAATTCTATTCTTGATGTTCAGAGTTCAGACATATGAATGATTAGTTTGTCTCTAATTTAATAATATGATATTATATTAGAAAGTAACACGAGAGTAAGATCGACATATAACTCATGTATAGTCATGTACTCTCTCTATTCCAGTTTACTTGTTATCTTAGATGTGTTTTATGATGTCTAGATTTATAGAATGTTTAATAAATTTAGATAAATTTATCTGCTTTTAGATAATTTTTAATAAGTCAAATATAAAGCTAAGATGATAAGTAATTTGGGAGAGAGCCAATTGAATATTTAGCTGAGCGCTTTGGTTATTCCTGCGCTGTTTTTTTTTCTTCCTGAAACTCGCCATCACTTTTTGATTACTCATAAATTCGACAATCCGTTCCAGTTATCATTGTCGAAATCGAAAGTTGGAGAGAGGAACCCAGCAATGGCGCCGCGCGCTTAAGCAGCTTCCTTCCTCTGCCTTTCTCTCTTGCCACCCTGCCGCTCCGCTCTTCCACGGCCCTACGGCAATGCCTCCATCCCGCCTCCCGCCCGCGCACTTCCGCGTCCTATCCGCGCAATTCTCCTCGTCGTCCCCTGCCCACGCACCCCACCCGCTCGACGGAATGCCTCGCCGCGGCGCGGACCGACTCGCGGGCCTCCCCGCCGCTCTGGCGGACTTTGTCCGTGCGCGCGCCGCGGGAACCGTCGCTGCCGCCCCGTGTCGGTTCTCATACGGCAATGCGCTGGCCGCCTGCGCCGCCTCGTCGGGGACGCACCCAGCGCTCGCCTTCGCCGAGCAGCTCTACTGCGCGGCCTGGAAGGACGGACTCTCGGGCGATGCCTACGTCTGCAGCGCCGCGGTCGACCTGTTCGCCAAAGTGGGCCGCCTGGGCGACGCGCTGAGGGCGTTCGAGGACGGGGACCAGACGAGCGCTGTCTGCTGGAACGCGGCGATCTCCGGCGCGGTACGGAACGGGGAGCACGCACTCGCCGTCCAGATGTTCGGCGACATGGTGAGGGGCTCCTGTGCGCCGAACTCGTTCACTTACTCCGGGGCTCTCAGTGCGTGCGCCGCGGGCGCGGAAATGCAGATTGGTACCGCGGTGCACGGGATGGTAATCCGGCGTGATCCTGAGTACGACGTCTTCATCGGGACATCCATTGTCAATATGTACTCGAAATGCGGTGATATGGGCGCGGCCATGAGAGAGTTCTGGAGGATGCCGGTGCGGAATGTGGTTTCCTGGACCACCGCAATCACTGCTTTTGTGCAACAAGAGGAACCGGAGAACGCGATGCCGCTGCTCAAGGAAATGGTGCGGAGCGGCGTGGCGATTAACAAATTCACGGCTACTAGCATATTGCTTGCTTGTTCTCAGATGGCTATGTTGCGTGAGGCTAACCAGTTGCACGGCATGATTATGAAGACAGAGTTGTACTTGGATCAAGTTGTCAAGGAGGCTCTGATTTCCACATATGCATCTCTTAGGGATGTTCAGTGCTGTGAGAAGGTGTTTGAAGAAGTTGGCACAGTTAGCAACAGAAGCATCTGGTCTGCCTTCATATCTGGGGTTAGTAGCCATAACCTGGAAAGATCAATTCAGCTGTTAAGGAGGATGTGTTGGGAGGGCTTAAGGCCAAATGACAAATGTTATGCTTCTATTTTCAGTTCTGTCGATTCTATGGAGCTTGGTAAACAGCTGCATTCATCGGTCATAAAAGATGGGTTTATTCAGGGTGTTCTTGTGGGAAGTGCTCTCTCCACTATGTACTCTAGATGTGATGATTTGGATGGCAGCTACAAGGTTTTTGAAGAGATGCAGGAACGCGATGGAGTGTCATGGACATCAATGATTGCTGGTTTTGCAACACATGGTTGTTCAATTGAGGCATTCCAGATGTTCAGGAATATGATTGCTGATGGTTTTTCGCCCGACCATGTGTCGTTAACTGCCATTATATCAGCTTGTTATGGACCAGAGTGTTTGCTCAAAGGAAAGGAAATTCATGGATATGCCCTTCGTATCTATGGAAATACAACATTCGTTAACCATTGTTTAGTCTCCATGTATTCCAAATGTCAAGATGTGCATACAGCTCGAAGAATTTTTGATGCAACTCCATGCAAAGATCAGGTGTTGCTATCATCTATGATTTCTGGATATGCTATAAATGATTGCAGTGAGGAAGCAATCTCCACAGTTCAGCTTATGGTCACAACTGGTTTTCACATAGATAGGTTTGTATGCTCATCTATTCTTAGCCTCTGTGCTGACATGGCAAGGCCATTATGTGGTAAGCTATTACATGGGTATGCAACTAAAGTAGGAATACTGTATGACCTATCTGTAAGCAGTTCACTTGTGAAGGTGTACTCCAAAAGTGGCAACCTAGATGATTCTCGGAAAGTTTTTGATGAAATAAGTGCCCCAGATGTAGTTACCTGGACAACTATAATTGATGGATATGCTCAGCATGGGAGCGGTCATGATGCTTTGGCAATGTTTGACTTGATGATGAAACGTGGAGTAAAGCCAGACACTGTCATACTAGTGAGCGTTTTGTCTGCTTGTGGTCGTAATGGATTGGTTGAAGAAGGCATTAAACATTTTAGTTCTATGAGAACTGTGTATGGGGTTGAGCCTACATTGCACCACTACTGTTGTATGGTTGATTTACTTGGTCGATCTGGGAGGCTTGCAGAAGCAAAAAGTTTTATTGAGAGTATGCCTGTGAAACCTGACTTGATGGTATGGAGCACACTACTTGCTGCTTGCAGAGTTTATGATGATGCTGCAATTGGACAATTTGTAGAAAGTAAGATCCGTGAAGAAAATTATGATTCAGGATGTTTTGCAACTCTTTCAAACATTCGAGCAAATTCTGGAGACTGGGAGGCAGTGGAGAAAATTAGAAAATCAGTAAAGGGTGTGAAAAAAGAACCTGGATGGAGTATGGTGTAAGAACAGAAATACTTCGAGGGGTACATAGGAACAAATAAATTGAGCACAGAATGTAGAAAGATGAGCTTTGTGTATTGGCACAGATGAACTATAGAAATTAGCCAAAACATATTGCAGAGTATGTTCTTAAAACTCTCTACCTTGAAATATTTTAGGAAAATTTGTATCATCTGATTTCACTTTCTTTTAACTTATCTTCGTCTTGCATCTGTCCCTTTTTGTTCTTGCTGCTTTCATCTCTAGCGTACCCTAAGTTGCTTGGGACTAAAAGGCTCTATTCTTGTTATACGATCTGATTCAAATAGTGAAGGTATCACATAGGCGTCTGGTAATGAGGAATTATTTTGTACCCTTGTTTTTCTAACCAAAAACACTAGGCTGTGGTAGGAGTTATGGTTGTATAGTTATACCTAAGAACATATAGCCCAATACCATTTTAAGAACTAAATAATAAAACCAGATATTCTTCTCTCTTATAGCTTTTCTTATGGTAGGAAGCGCTAACAGTAACAGGAAGGACGATCTTAGTTTATATATCTAATAACTATGTATACTACTTTTAGTAGATCTGCTATTAGACATTTTGGTGGGAGGTGGGAAACAAGGCAGAGAATCACCTGAAACGTTGCTTGTTCAATCATCCTGTAAATCAAATGGAAACTTTATTTTCCCTGGATTTCTACACATGTTTCCTTAATTGTTTTCATTACCAGGTTTTCTTGTATGCGGATCATCATCTCTCTGTCCAATACCTCAGTTTGTATCTATCTATAGGCCAATCAACTTTGTACCCGTTTGATGGTTGAAACTGTCTGAACTCTGTGCTTCGCAAAACTTCATTAATGCTGTTGATTATTCCAGGGGCCATGCTTATAATCACTAATGTGACATCTGATGATTTCTGAAGAGTTTGTGTTTCAAATGGCAAGATTATTGGGCTGATATCTTTCTCTGATGGATGAGCTAGTGATGGACTGTGGTTGAATTTATGACTTTAGCACGAGCCATCTTGTGAACTGGTGAGCTCTGCTGCTGCCACACCTGCAAATACTGTCGGTTGTTGAACCGATTTGCTGAGCAAGAGGAGCCTTCCGAGACGAAATATGATTTGTACAATCGCAAAGCAGATAACAGCTTTGGCTTTGTGGTTGCAATTGGTTAAGAACTCCAAGAGTGAGATGACACACTTTGTGCCACAGAACTTGGCTTCTTAAATATCCTAAATGGCCCGTGCATCCTGTTTGACAAAGTAAGGTATGAGAAGAGTGTAATACATATAAGGTGTTTTCTGAAATTCTGTATTATAACAAAATGCTCTGAGTAAATAGCTTTTTTTGTGGTTTAACAGGTGATATAGATCTTATAAAGGACAGTATAGTTCATTGTTTGTGCTCAACAGCTGGCACTGATTTTATGATGGACAACTAACACCGTGCAGGAACTCTGTCGTCTCAGGTTAAAGATGGTGGACTGCTCCATGGACCTCAATTTTAGAAGTGGGGAAGTAGGAAAAAGAGGCAGCTTATTGTGATCCGAGGACAAGAGGTGAGAGATGAGTACTTCTATAGCTGATTTTACGATGAACTGTATTATAGTATTTCGTCTCTCAGAGATGGTTGAACCTATTCGCCTTTTTTTGATCAGGGATTAGTATCTCAATGAAGACAAGATTATCAGCATGAGAGGATTATCAGTACCTTCTGACTCGCATACAGTATTAACAGCAAACTCGTCTACTTATATTCTCATTATGGAAACTTTATTCATATACATGCAATATTCCTGTTGTTTTCTTTTTATACTTCCATTATTGTATATCATATGGCTCAATTCAAAAGTTGGGTCTACCTTTAGATGTCACAATATAACCAGGGTCAAGTTGTTTGTTCTTATTTTTCGGTTCATCTCTAATGATAGAACATTTCATTGATCATCATTCAACTTCATAAATTAATCACAATAACATTACTCATACTTGGTTCATCAATACAAAAATTCAATATTAAGGCATACACTCACCTTGTAGAACCGTCTATGACATCTGCCTTTAGACGTTACGAGTCTCTGTGCTATATTCTAGTGAAATGTGTGTGGTTTACTTTTTGTTTACACTGGTGAGCTTAATAGTAGCTCAGGCTTTTGCTTTACATTCACAAGGAACTGCAATCTCTGTACTACACTTTCTTACGTGGCAAACTGATTTTCTTAGCAGTCAGCAAAAGCTGCAAAAAGATTCATGCCAAGGAGAGTGTCCCCTGAACCCAATGTTTCATCTGAAGATGAACAGACAAATGTTCTGAAGAAGCAACATTTCATTGTTTGATTTCTTTTTAATTAACGCTATTGCATTGGACATAAACTCCTTTTGCTGCTCCTTCGAAGATAAAGGGCGTTTTGCTAATAGCTATTGAACTTGTAAGGAAGATTCTTCTCTTCAACGCCAAGTAAGCCCTGCCTCTCCAGATCATCATCAGCTTGAGCCCATGGGTGCTGCTGGTACCTCCTCAGCATCTCCAGCCTCTCCGCAACCGCCTTCATCGTCGGCCGTTCCTCCCCGGTCATGCTCACGCACTGCAGGACGAGGTGAGTGATCTCGTCGAGAACCTCAGCTCTCATCTCGTTTCTCACCTGACTGTCTAGGAGCTCTACATACCGGCCAGCTTTCACTGCCGCCATGAAGCATGACACGAGGCTCCTGTCTTCCTCCGGCCCCTCGAAGTAGAGCGCCTTCTTCCTTGTCAGAAGCTCCAGCAGGACGACGCCGAAGCTATACACGTCACTCTTGTCAGTCAGCTGGCAGGTCATGAGGTACTCAGGGTCCAGGTACCCGCAGGTCCCCTGCACCAACGTTGCGATCTCTACCTCATCAGTGGGCGCCAGCTTTGACGCTCCGAAGTCTGAAACCTTGGCTGTGAGCTTGTCGTCGAGCAGGATGTTGGCCGTCTTGACGTCGCCGTGGAGGATCGGCGGCGAGGCCGAGGAGTGCATGTAGGCAAGCGCCTCCGCGGACTCTGCCGCTATCCGGAGACGGGTGTCAAAGGTTATGTTATTGGTGTTGAGATTCTTGTTGTGGATGTAGTGGTAGAGGGTGCCGTTGGGGACGAACTCGTAGACCAGCATTGGCACCTCCACTTCGAGGCAGCAGCCGAGCAGCTTCACGACGTTCCGGTGGTTGATCTGGGAGAGGATTAACATCTCCTTGGCGAACTCCTTGGTCTGGGCGGCCTCCATCACCTTGGACTTCTTGATGGCCACCACCGTGGCCTTGTCTTCCAGAACGCCCTTATAGACGATCCCGTGCCCGCCACGGCCGAGAATGCGGTCGGTGGCGAAGTTGTCAGTAGCCTTCTTGAGCTCTTCCTCGGAGAATAACTTGAACCCACCACCAGCTCCGGAGCCATAGGATCGCATCTGCTGCTGCAGAAGGACGCCCCCGTTTTGCTGGAAGAACCTCTGCTTGGTTTGGATGAGCTTCCTCTTCTGGAGCCCGAGGTAGAGCCAGAAGGACGTGAATGCCGACAAGAACACCCCGACGCTTACTCCTGAATCCGTGGTCTGATTAGTTCTCAGACAAAATAAATTTCCGAAGAAATCGACAGAGATGCTGTGAAAACGCACAGCACGAATAATGGTGATTTGCGTACCTGTAACAACTTTCAGTGCTAGCGTGAACCTGTCCTGGGCCCGACAACCGTTCTGCGTATAGGCATCTCCAGTGGTTCCCGGAGGGCATTCGCATGTGTAGTACCCGAGCGTATTTGTGCAGATTCCATAGCATGGGTACTTGTCTTTGTGATTGCATTCGTTAATATCTTCCGTTTCACAAAGCGAATTGCAACATTTGATCTATTATCAGACGAGCAGAAGTCGATAAAGAATAATAAAGCATGTATGGATAGTTGGATACCACCTCCGCATCCATCGTGGAGGAAGGGGTTGCCCTCAAAGCCAACTTCGCATTTGCACTGGTAGCCTGGGCCGTTGGTGGAGTTGACACACCGGCTGTTGGTGCTTCGGCATGCGTAGTCCGTCGTGTTGCTCTCGGCGGCGCTGCAGTTGGCAGCGTCCCGGATGGCCCAGTCGAGCACGAGGGGCACGGTGAAGTCGTCGACGCGGCGAAGGTACTCGCGGTAGTTGGTATTCAACCACTGCGCCTCCGCGAGGAAGACGTAGTGGCAGGACGGGTAATCGTTGAGGAAGCGCCGGTCTCTCGAGAAGTTGGTGTACAGGAGCGGCTGGAAGATGTTCATGCCGGATGGTACCGTGCTCTGGCAGCAGTCCACACCGGTGCACGGCCCCGACCCCGAGCTGGAAAAAATGGAGTCCTCCTTCGGCTGGCACACAGACATGCAACCGCTGATGTAATAGGCCTCGGCGCTGGCCCAGTAACCGAGGTTGGGGCAGCCGAAGGAGGCGAGCCGGTTCTTGTCCGCCGAGAAGCGCCAGGGATCGTCGGTGCCAAAGCTAACGGTGCCCTCTGTTGCGTTCCCGGCATCCAACTTACCCCTGGCGTCATAGCACTCGCGGGTGGCCTTGTAGTAGACCCGGGCTTCGCCGGCGTCGAGAGACAGGGCCTCGATCTGGTTAGGAATGCCGTGGATGTGGAGGCGCGGAGGGTTGTAGGTGTCGTTGCACCCGAGGAAGAAGCCCGGACCATGGCGGTGGCAGCCGCCGCCGTAGTCGATGCCGAATGGGTACGGGACGGAAATGTTACCGCATCTGTCGCGGCAATGATGCGGCCGTCCCACTCCCACGTCCGGCGGGGTCGGCTGCTGTTGCTGCGCTGACGCCGGCGCCAGACGCGATAGCAACATGGCAAGTGCAACCGCTTGATTGATCGCCATTGCTGTTACTGGTTGAGAGACTTTTAGTCGCGCTTTAGACATCACATATGCTGCTGCCTAGCGGAGTAGCGGCATTATGTACTATATATATGATCGTCCGGCCATTTGTCGTTTCAGCACGGTGACCAAATCAAAAGATCCGCTTGAGGCAACTTCGAGGAGACTTGGAGAACGACAAAAGGATAGAGCTAACAAAACCCATTTAATTTTTCGTGGCTGATAGTCACTAGCCATCAAACCTATTGTCACTTTAAGTGGTATTGTAATTTGTAAGCTTGTTATGTACGGATTATGAAAACAACCCTAGTAGTGACTAGTGAAGGGCAATGTGCGGCAGTTTGGGATGACTAATTAATTTGACCCATACAAAATATTATTTAGTTTTTTTTTTTGCGAAAGAAATACTATTTTGTTTGGTAGGACATCTTTCAGATTATAATATTCAACAACAGTATTGTAAGTAGTCACTAGTCATCAAACCTATTGTCATTTTAAGCAGTAGTATATTGTAATTAGTAAGCTTATTATATGTGTGGGTTATGAAAACAACCCTTAGGATAACTTTATAATCGAAATAAAGTCATGACCGTCCTTAAATGGCAAAAGGATAAATTGTGCCCCAATAACAATAATTACTATTTCCATTTGAGCACTTTTCAAACATCATGCAATAATCATGATAATAAAGCAAAATACCATAGCAAGAAGCTAAGATTAAACTGATGCTACGTCCATTGCACCTTGATCTACCTAGATTACCCATTTCTTCCTCAAAAAAGCCAAATGATCGGTTGGTCAATGTGGGCTAAAGTCATTGTTATGTGACTTGTTATCAAGATAACGAATATCTACAACAACATAGAGATTGGTGTGTTGACATATGACATCGATGCTAAAGTCATCTCGGGCTATAAGTTCATTAAGATACAACATTTTAGTGACTAGATATTTTACGTGTTGGCACATAAATGTTTTGTAAGGTTGCAATCAGGGGAAATATCATGTCGCCTAAATAATTTTCATTTGTAATTATTTTTTCATAATCACCTTTAGTTGTTTACAACTATGTATTTCTTGCCATCATCTCTCTTACAATAAAATCTGTACAATATTTGGTCTTCTTTATGAATGAAAGAGCTCATTCCTACTTTGCAAAAGAAAAAAAAAGTTAAGGGAAACAAAAGTTGTTGAGCTAGAATGATATATGTTGCATCAACAATGAAAAATAAATATATATCTTTTATATACTTATTCTTATGAAATTTTAATTGGTGAAGACTGAGCTTATCCCAAGAAGCTCGCAATCGACATCGTTGAGGAGAGCAAGAAGAAAAAGCACGTCGCCAATATGGCACGAGAATGTCGAGAAGAATCTCATCACAGATATTTAGAAGGGGCATGAGAAAAAGAACCTGACCACCACCACCTGCAGTTTCGGGGAGGCTGCATCTTGGTCAACCGGCTCGAGAAGACCGAGATCTCCGATGACAACACCAAGGACGACAACCGCGATCACACATCCTGCATAATCAAGAACAACAACAAGCCGCCACATCTGGGAGCCAACCAAGGGGAAGAAAGGATCAAGGTCGGCAAGCCCAATGAGACAATCAGGGAGTAGGGGTATGTCGCCTCTGTTGACACGTCCGATAACAACGGCCTCGACAACACCAAGCGAGGTGATGGCCATGCACCAGGCGTCAACCTAGAGTCTCTCCCTTAGGTCGATGTTTGTGGCAAAGTCTCAAGGTCCAGCCCATTGAGGAGGAGGTTGTGGCCGATGTCGAAGTTATGTGAAAACGCCTTGAGAAAGCTAGCCTGACAATGATGACTTCAACATGGCGAGACCAGCAATTCGCGATTGCTCGACATGGTTAATTCCGAAGTTCTGCATGGATGTATTCTCATCATTGGTAGCGGCCTCATGTCGTATCCAAGATTTGTGGAGCATGTCCATACCGAGTAAATGACTGAATTCATTTTTGTTTAGGACATCGCTCACACTTTTATTATAAAAAACAGTGATAATTGTGTTCTAGAGATAAGATATATGAGATACTATTCTTTTGCAGCAGAAGCCTTGTTAGTGTATGGGCCTCACACTGCGGCGCTTTGCCAGGGAACATTGGTTTTTTGAATGACTCCGGTAAAGGAAAAAGCACGGCAGTTTGGGAATGACTAGTTAATTCGACCCATAAAGAATAGTATTGGGTTTGGTAGGGCATCTTGTAAGGATCATGACCATTAAGGTTACCCCAAGGTATGAATGTTTTGGTGATGAATGACAAACATAAAATATGACTAATATCTACATGAGTGTTGTTCGTGTAGGAAATCTTTTCTACTCTATGATGATTGTAGACGGTAGCCTTGACAATGGATGATAATGACCACAAGCATGGAGGCTTGATGAGCTTGATGGAGTCAAAGGGTTGATGGAGATGGATCAAGGCTAAGGACAAGTTATGGAGCAAGTGTTGGAAACACTTGTCTAGTTATTAGGGCCTTAAATCCATAGGAAAAACCGGACTATCAAGGGGATTTAGGTCACGTCTCTTTAGGTCATGTTAGTCGGTGATGTGCATGGATGCTCAGTGAAATCACAGACACTAGGTGACAGTGGAGAAGCCAAAGAGCTATTCGGAGAAACCGAGAAACAAAGTCAAGCGAGGACGAGGAGTTTCAGCTTCTGGACAGAGTGACCGGAGGGGTCAGTGGAGATCGGACGTACTGTCACTAGGAGATCAGGCAATCCAGAGAGAAGACTCAGCGAGGAATCTGCCTGTGTTGAGGTCTATAGAGACCGGACGGTCTGGTCTGTATAGGTCAGCTCAGGGCAAAGAGGAAGCGGGCTCTGGAATGTTTCTGTAATGGAGAGAGAAACGGACCGGACGGTCCGGTCAGTGCGTCGATCAGTAGTGGGCAGAGCCATTGGAGCTGGATCTACAGTGACTGTCTAGAAAGCTAATTTTGTGGAGCAACGGCTAGTTGGAGATTGGAAGCCTATATAACTTCATTTCTGGGGTCTTGAAGACCGCTCTTGGCCAGTGAAATACCTTGGAGCATTTGGTAAGAGCTAAGAGGAAAAGAGAGGAGCACTAGAAGGAGATATTGGATATCTTAAGAGTGCTAGTGAGAGTAACAAGAGTATCTATACACATCTAGGGGTAGAGTGTCCTTGAGGATGTGATCTAGGTTGTTACTCTTGGTCTATGGTGAGACCTAGACCGGTTAGGTGTCGATGATCGAGCCTATCATGATCGGTTGTGAAGGTCGTTACATATTTGTACACGATTTGAGCCCGTCGTTGAAAGGAGCATCACTAGTGAGCGCCCGTGTCGGCTCAGGGAGCCCGGTAAGTTCTCGAGGGAGACGAGCTTGTGCTTTGGTGGCAGTGGTGACGCAATCGTGTCTTCACTCCGGGAGTGATTGCGGGCTCGTGTGCGAGAACTCCACTTGGTGGCGAGAGGGACTGGTACTCCGGCGGGAGTGGTCTAACAAGGAGTAGGGGAAGGTGCCATCCTTTCGAGACCTCGGGAAAAAATATCATGAGTCATCTTTTATTCTACTCCTTACTTTGATGTCTTTACCTTTCGTATTTACATACCGTGCTATTCATGCTTGTGTGATTATCTTGCTCTAGTTGATTACCTTATAGACTTGCATGAATAGGCTTCTCTACTTGCTAGTTGTGCTTAGCTTTCACTTGATCACTAGCATGTATAGGAGTTGTTTTGACTTGATTGATCACCCTAGTATATATTGTGCTACTCATGCTTATGTGCTTATCTTGTATTTGATGATCTAATAGCTTTGCATGAGTAGACTCCTTTGCTAGCTTGTTGTGTGCTTTCACGTGTTCTTTGATTACTAGCTTACATAGGAGTTGTATACCTCGTGTGTGATCCACTAGTATGCTTAGGTTGTCTTTCCTTTTATAGGATTATCTTGTTAGTGTGATCACCACTAGAATTGTATAGAAATTGTTTGAGTGTTCGGTTTTAGTATTTAGCAAAATAGGTACATAGTTTGAGTTCCCGATTCACGCCCCCCCCCCCCTCTCGGTGACTCGATCCTTTCACATCTTTTAGATTATAATATTGAACAACACATGACATTCTGGTGACAAATCGATGTAAACTTCAACAACTTGCATCAAAACTTTTTTGGGCTAGATGGATAAGTTTGACCATAAAATCTGTACTAGTAGGACATGTTAAAGATTACAATTCTAAATTTTGGCCTCTATATATGTACATTAACATTAACAAGATGTATGAACAACTTGTATATGCATCTCAAATAATAAGCAAGCACTTTGAATACATATTTTTAGATAATGGAACAAAGAAGCCACTACATTTTTGAAAAATATATACATATAGCCGTCCGTAATAATTACAAGAGTTCTTAGAATAAAACCTCACTAAAGAGAATACCAATACGACACAAGACTAAACTTCAAATAAAACCAAGACTAACCTTCAATTCTATTCATGAACTTCCAACTAAGCTTGGTAAAAATCTCCATGATGACAGTTTTCTAAAACCTACAACCATTCTTGAAATTTCCTATCACTTCATCATATTTATGTAGTTGTGAAGATATACATGTCCACAGGGCAGAGCTACGATCATGCCGGTGGGGTGGGGGGGGGGGGAGATGGGCTTAGTAGGGAGTCACAATGTCTTAAAAGCTATATTGCAGAGATAGCCATGCAAGATTTGAGTGCTATAGACAGTTCACAAAGAATTGAGGTCAGAGGAGTTAATTCGTGCTAGTTTTATACTCAAATTTGTACACTCAAACTAGTTTCCTGAGCAAATAACATGCAAATGTGCTGCTTGCTAAACTGCCACGCGGGGGGGGGGGGGGGCATCCCACCCTGTGGCTCCGCCTCTAATAAATTGTCTTGAAAATTACCAGCAAAAAAGTACAAGATTTGGTTTCATTTAATGCCATATCATTTCTATTCAACTGCATTGCTAAAAGAAGAGTCATGCACCTACTATAATTGATCTTTAACCTTAGGTCAAACACTATTGAGCTAAGAATCTAACATATTTGAGATGCTAGATGAGATTTGAATTTTAAAAGTGATATGAATTGTATTCCAAATGAAGCAGGCATAGTGGCAATTAGAGACTAAGTGTTCAAGATTATCTTTAGTGAAAGTGGCTCCCTTGTTCAAGTACCAAAGAAAGATTTTTATTTAACGGCAATTTGATTTTTCCAAATCGGACATTTTTGAGGGACAATTTCTGCTTGTAACATAGACATATACATAGAACATACCGAAAAGATGTCACTAGTGTGCAAGTCCCAAATAAAGATATCTTGATCACTAGTGAATCTTATACTCACTACTTTTGACACAAGATCATACCAAGACATCAAATTTTCTCCCACCAATGCTCTTCTTCCTTACAATATGATAAAGGTTAAGATAACAAGTCTAAGTGGTTTGTCTCCTATCCACGTGTCCTCCCAAAATCTAGTTTGTCCCACTATGGATTCAAAAATAACCACACTCCAAAAATTGATCCTTAACCTTCATGAGGCCTGACCAAAAATAAGAAACCTGTTGTTGTTTTTTAAGGTTTTATTTGACAAGTATTTTCTTCTTAGAAAGTTTTGACAAGTATATTGCAAAAGGTTTTTATTCATGGTTTAAAGTTACAATGGTTGTTTATCTGGGATAGGATGAACATCTTGGCGAACTCCTTTGGTATTGGCAGTCTCCAACTCCTGGTTCTTATTCAAATTCAGAAGGCACTGCTCTAATTCTCAAGCAGTGAAGTTCATATTGAAAAGCTTATACTGTTGCACCACTCTTATTACAAGGGCATAACCGTGATTCACAATCTGATTCCATAAGCAACGCTAGATACCCGAATTTACTGAAAACTAGTAGTAGTACAACTGAATTCACCTCAGGGAAGTCAGAAATGATACCATTACACACATACAAACATGCTCAGATGATAATCTGATTGAATATCTTGAATGGCCATAGACAAATAAACTGTCCATTGTCACCATTCAACATGCTGACTGCACTAATGATGCTCTTGTTTTCAGCTGTTTGAATGAAAGAAAAATATAAAACATTACTTGAAATGATTTTTTTTTCTCGATCACTTGAAATGAAAATTTCAGGACCATTTGCTTGAAGATGCTATGATGTACTGCAATCCTCAGCACATCTTGTCTCCAGGGATGCATGATAATGTTTTACAGTAATTTAGGTGAACGAGCACCTGTAGACTGAAAATCTACTATGTTCACGGTACCCTTATATAAACTAGATCATTATACTACTTCCTCTATACTGATGGTAGGAAAAGGTCATCATTATATGGACAGACATACATGCATTGATTTAACTTCGTGGCAGTTTATTTTCAGTTACAGTGATTCACAAATTTTGTCTACGTGGATATACACTGAATACAAAAGAGTACGAGGACCATAACTCTTTTTAGGTGGTTGTGCTCTGTGCTGAAGTCACAAAACTGATCAGTTGGAGTCTTCACGATGCCCCCAAGAGCTCCTTGATATCGTATCCTTGCAACTGATGCAAGAGAAAATCATAATTATCAGTTACATACTTACATATGGGCTACCTACTGGCATCATACATGTCAGTCAGAGCTGACCAGCATGATGGCTGGGTATGCAAAAATAAAAGTCATTATTGACATGCATTTACAAGTGTGAAAATTGGTTTGGCCTAATATGCAACATTTGATCCACTAGAAAATGTATGGGTCATCTAAGCAAGAGGGGGCAGTGGCGATGCTGCTTGTTGTGCGAGTGAAGCAGAGCGGGCAGTTGACAGACAACCCTGCACCGAGCAGAAGGGCAGACATCAAAAAAGAAGAAATCTACCCCTGATTTGATTTCTTTGTTGGAAAAAGGTGCCATTTTAAGCTGCCAAGAAACGGGCTGTTGTTTCCTCATCAACACATGAGCTGATTACAGTTATGAGTCAAGCTCAGAACCAAGTGATTCACCTTCAGTTGAACCATAATTACACAAATCGGAATAACAAGTACAGAAGAGGCAGAGCGTTCCTTTTTGTCCCCAATCAGAGAGAATGACAAAAATATTGTAATCTCTCTTAACCAATCAATCTTGTGAATGATTTGTTCTTTAATTCATATATTTTCGTCCTTTTTTTATTTGAAGTTAATTTTGTCCCATCAAATGGGACCCAAATTCCAAAATAAAAAAATCTGGTCCACTATTAAAGGAGCACACTACTCAACAGAACCAAATACATCGGTAGGTAAGAGAAATTAGCTGCCCCTAACATGTGCAATCCTTTGCATGTCAACCAACTCATATATATTGGAGCACTGAAATAATTTACTGGTAGCTTGTGAAAATACAGATAGCAATCCATATATACCTGAAGAAAGGTTAGCAGTAATATCACTCCCGAGTTCCAAAATGCGTGTATTGTGATCGGAGTTAGAAGATTGCGGGTTTGCGCATACGAAAACCCCAATGCAATACCTGCATGAAAATTAACAAGGTTACTGCAAAACGACATACTGCCAATACAGTTACTCTGTACAAGATGCCTGATGGCACACATTGATCTGGCTGAGATAGCTGCAATAAAAATACGTTTGTGCATTGCTGAAAAAAAAAATGCGCAGCTATTTATTACCAAGTATGAACAGCTGTGGAAATTGTCCAGGAGTCAGATGAGCTAGGGCAAATACAGCAGCACTGGCAAGTACACAAACTGGAGTAGGAAACCTGTGACAAAGATAGAACTGTTGAATATACCAATATTGAATATAGTTTGTGTGTGTGGGGGGGGGGGGGGCAATTTGCTAAATGCTCATATCCAAAAATGTTCGCTAGCACGAAATTAAGATTAAATAATATATGGATTTTACCACTTTGTTAAGGAAACCATTAGAAATCCTCGAAACACAGTCTCCTCCAGAAGTGGTGCTAGAACTCCAGTAATTCCCACCAAAAAGGCAGTGCTAATAGCAAATAAAAGGTTGAAAACACAATCAAGTTATGATGATTTAGTTATAACCACGAACCATAAAGACACAAGCAAGATAGATGTACCTTGTAGTGGATGAGCCGATCAGTGGCAACAAGAGGACTAGTGAATCAGTCTGAATTAATAAAATAAACATTTTTGTGATAACAATTCTAGTTGCATATTTCTTAGTATTCTGAATAACTTGAATGACAAAGTAGCATAGAATGAAATTAAGGTGATAATAATTAACTAATATAGGGCAGTGCACAGGAACAGTCTATTTGGCTATTTACTAAAGCATTTGTTTGCCTTACATCTCTCTCTGGAGGATCACCATTCAGATAGGTCATAGCAGCTCCGGCTAAAGCAATACAAACTATTGCTCCAAATAGACCAACTCCAGCCCACAAAAGCCATCCTTTTTGCAGCTTGAATGGTTCTTTAATATCTGAAAGTTTGACAACATTCTTGAAAAAACATACCTCTTCCTTTGATTGAAAAGTTATAATAGAACCACTCATGATGAATTAAATATGAGAAGCCGAACCCATGCAAATGAGAATAAGCTAACCTCTTAATTACAATTTAATTTACAAGGTAAATCCTGTCCACATCAAAACATACCACACAAAATTTCACTTGACAGATTCCTTTTAATCAATAGAATGTTTTTATATGTACACAATAACAAGTTATAGAGTGAACATGGTAAGATGCTTGAGTCCTGACCATAGCGAAATACATCATCTGGGAACGGCCGAAAGGTGTTGGTGATTCCAAATATAACACCAAGCACAACTAGTGTTACGCTACTGCATAGGACAATACAGAAAAGAAAAGGTAAATCTTTTAGCGAATGATAATGTTGATCATATATTGGCAGAACATATCAGCTTATCGGCAATGGAATTGAAAGGTCTTGTTCACATAGGAATAGGAAGCTGTATTGTACAGTTGCCCCAGGAAGAGTATTTCTGCCTTCTCATCTATAGTTGCTTCCATAGCTTTATATCCCACATACTGCAAAGCCGATTGCTCAACCAATCCTGTCAGAACAAAGCTGTCTAAAGAACACTCAGAATGCTCTTCAATATTTAATACAATTAAACATTCGGAACTTGCTGCAAATAACATGAAATTAACTAAAATCACATTATCTTTTTCTAATGAAATGAAAGAGGGATTTATCTGGTGCAAAAGTTTATGGTTTACCTTACTCCGCAGCCCACCATGGTGAGCACAACGGTTTGCCATCCCCATGGCACATCCCACCGGCGAAGGATCGGCCACTGGTCCAAACTCTGCTTAGGTCCATAAAAAATGCTACAAGTCAGCATCAGTCACACCCCATGAAAACATCGCATGAAAGCAAGATAGCTGCAGTTCAACTAAATTCCAGAGATATACAAAAATTCTGCAATAAATAGTACACACATTGCACTATTGGATTTCCAACATTTTATCCTAACACATTAGACAAAAAAAAATTTGTACTCGCAAATTCAAGAAGCTGAATTATGCAATAAACAGGGTGCATCATTCCTCTGGAGCACTGGAGCAGTACTTGCTTTCAGGAGTTTTGAAGAAACAAAACAGCGGCAAATCACCTTGTTGGAAGGCGGTGGAGACTTCTTCTGGGAATTGTAGGAGAAGCACGCGAAGCCACCTCCCCTCCTACGCCGGCTGGTCAGCGGCGGCAGCAGCAAACGTTGCTCGCCTTCTTTAGCAGCTAGACAACCAATTCTTGGAGAGGGAAATTGCCTCCGGTGTTTCGACAGAAAGAGGGATCCGCATGGGAGTGGACGGAGGAGGATAAGAGAGACCGGCGACGACGTCGGCGAAGCCATTGGAGAGACCTGTTCTGCCTTTGCGGTGTTCGCCGATGGTCACACGGGATAAGGTGTGGGCTTTTCCTCGAATTATAAACTCTCTGAGGGAAGAGAACAAATGTAAAAAAGGATAATTGATGAAATATTTTATAATTGGGGGGCAAACTAAAAAGTTTTCGCTCTTCCTTCCTTCTAGCGACTCGCGGCGAAGCAGGCGGCGGAGTAGCAGCGATGTCGACTTCGGCGAGCACGTCCGGCGAGTGGTTGACGGGTGCCCTGCGGGAGCTCCGGGAGCGGAAAGAGGGAGCGCTGGATCTCGACACCGACCTCATCTCCGGCCTCGTCTCCTTCTGCGAGCTGGCGCCTCCCCCCGATGCCGCCGACTACCTCGCGGTTCGTGCACCATTGCCTAAACCTTGAGACCATTAAGATGATGCGTACAGTGTGTAGATCCTTTGGCATGACGATCAGGACTTTGTTTGTGCACGCGTGCTTAGCGGTGGGCTGATCTGATCGCCAATGTTTTGCTATCTGATTAGGGTTTGTGTGCTATTTGACCTTGAATGTTGTTATTAGTTTTTCAATAATGTGATCAGTGGCTTGTTGTTGTCGTTCGTGGGAAATTCGCTTAGTTGTGCCACTACCAATTACTCTTTCTTTCTTTTCTGTTGCGAGGCAAGAATTATATAGTATTGGAGTGTTTTATGTGTAAAAAAAGGTCCATTAAGTTGTTGTCTATGATGAGTAGAAATTTTAACGCTTCAGTGAATCGTACCATCATAATGTTTTTTGGAGGGGGAAACAGTAGGGAAAGCTCCTGCTATCATGAATGACCTGTACAACCTAGTACAGTATCATAAGTGGTAAGCACAATTGAGCGTCAATTCAAATGCTTGAGGGGATATCACTGCCAGGTTGGGCTGTAGATTATCAGCTATATTCTTCTACAAATGTGTCCTGAGCCTAACGAGATGTTAATTTTGATTCTGCTATTCAATGTGAATTTAGTTCAATGGATATGCAGAATCTCTATAAGCCCTCCATTTTCCTTAAAAGGTGCAGGAGGATGGAAGATTATGACTTCAACTGCTTTGTGCATTGCTTTCTTTTTTGATGCAAAATCATGTGTTGTGTGTCGTGTCTGATTGATGCGTATGTTTTATTCTCATAAGCAAGGTTTCTGCATTGATTGCAGTGTATGTTGAAAATGTTTTGCTTTCTAGTAAGTGTCACCTTGCAGGTTGCAACTCTATGTTTGAATCTGCAGCTTTACATCTCTTTTGTGCTCTTTGCAAAGTTGATTTGCTGAGTTTTACACTTTTAGGCCAAACATTTCCTTTCTGCTCGAGGTTTGTAGTAGAATGTGCTATTTTCTTTTTGCTTGAAACTAGTTTTCTCAATCAGCCATGTTGCATTATGAAGAGACACTGGTTCCATTGGTTTGTTTTGTATTGGTTTATGTTCCCTAGTCCCTACTGCTTCTTCCTGAGTAATATCACAAGTTATCATGTTTCTGGTTCCATTAGCTTATTTACTTGAGATTTGTTACAGTGTTTGAGGGGAACCGGAGGTACCTTTCCCTAACTTAATCACAGCCATTGAACTTAAAAGTCTTTCTTATGAATTTAATTAATTGTTATCAGGAGTATTTTGGTGAGTAGGGGTACTCATCCGATGGTTGCAGCTATAGCGCTAGTCCTGTTCGTCGTTCTGTTCATCGGCCTGGCCGGCTGCCTCCCATGCTCGTAGCTGCCCCATGTCCTGTTCCTGTCCGCCTGCCTCTATTATCAACCTCGAGTTCCTTCCCTACCCATTAAACACAACCGTTGATATTAAAAAGATGATGATCGTCGCGTCGACCTGATTCCGCCCAGAGCCCCTGACAGAATTCGCATCGCCTCGACGTGCATCGACACCGTCGGGTGATTGGAGCTAGCGGCAGCGGGCTCGCTCACATTGATCCCGCTCCTGGAACGGCAAGGATAGCAGCGATAGTCATCGGGTGGCGAGGAGCCGACAGACTGTCATGATGGCACGAGCACGACGAACGCTGCCTCGCTGTTCATGACCTCCGCCTGATCTCAGTGTTGTTCTTGAGCCTATGCATGAGGAATCACGGTCCATAGAAGGTCGTCCCCCGCCACGGCATCAAACTTTTCCACCGGGGCTAGCTCGGAGGAGCCCCATCATCGTCACTGCAATGAGAGGCAGGGGTAGTCGGGAAGTCTGAGAGAGGCAGGAGACTTGCCGGAGGCGCCATTCATCGATGTCTAAGTGAAGTTACTAAACTGCTATTTGTTTAATTAGAATAAAAGAAAAGAGATTTGTTACAGTGTTTGGAATTAATAATAGCCATTCGTTTGATGAGATCTGATGGTTATAAATAAAGAGGTACCTAATAAAAGGTACTTTAAGTTGTGGACCAGTACCTAAAAAATAGTGGGTCCTATACTTATTATTTTCTTTTTACTTTTGTTTATGTGTTTGATACTGCTTGTTTCCGAGTGACATATAGTTATCACATTTATATCATGCACATTAACATTGATCGTGACATACCCATTTAATGGTGCAGAATATTATTGGAGCAGAAGCTTCCCAGGACCTTATTCAGGAGTACTTGCGGAGGAGGGGTTTCATTGATCCTTCAAGTGGAAACGAAAGCTTGCAATCGCCTAGCCTTCAGCCATATATGAAGCCATCTGCTGGCACAGCAACCACCCAAACAAAGAAACAGACCCGCATACAAAAAGATACAGCATCTTCTTCTAGTCAGAGTTCTAAGGGTCAATCAGAAGTGGATGAATCCCGACTTGCCTCTAAGAGAGGCTCAAAAAAGAAAGCAGTAAAGGCTATCTCCCTTGCTGAGGCAGCAAAGGGTTCTATTGTCTTTAAGCAGGGCAAACCTTGCTCATGCCAAGCACGGCAGCACAACCTTATTAGCAATTGCTTATCATGTGGCAAAATCGTGTGTGAACAAGAAGGCGAGGGACCCTGTAGTTTCTGTGGTGCACTTGTCTTGAAGGAAGGTAGTACATATGCTGGTTTAAGTGATGTTGGACTACCTCTTTCAGAATCAGAAGCTGCAGCTGAAGCATATGCAAAGAGGCTTGTTGACTATGACAGAAACTCTGCTGCAAGGACTAAAGTTTATGATGACCAAAGCGATTATTATGAAATGGAAGGAAACAGTTGGCTCTCTTCAAAGGTAAATCGTCGTGTTCTTTCTATTTGAATGGTCCGTTTCATTTCTTATTCGTTCATATTTTAACACCATTCCATCCACTGATCTTCACTGTGGCTGTGCTAAGCCATACTTCTATTCTATATGAGAATTACATATTAATTATAAGATGGGAAAGTTCTCTTGTTTAGACAATTTTAGTGATTTATTTATGTTGAACCAATTCTTGCAGTTATTTAACTTCACATCATATATCTTTTTGTAAGAACATGTACTATATGGGTATTTTATTATGTTGACAATTTGTTCTAATGAACTATGTTCAAGGTTGTTAACTGCAGTCACCTATTTTTGATACTACACTACTACAGGAGAAGTCAAATCTAAAGAAGCAACAAGAGGAAGCTCAGGAAGCAGCCAACAAACAAAAGGGGAAAGTTATTGTTACATTTGATTTGGTGGGCCGTAAGGTAATTATTTGATCCTGCTGTACTGCAGATAATGTAGGCTTATTTGATTTGTCGGGTATCATCTAGAAGCCTCAGCATACATAATTTTGCGATCGTTTTCTGCAGGTGATTTTGAACAATGATGATCCCACAGAGCTTGAATCTGAGCACCCGATCTTGAGACCATCTGAAGAGAAGGATCAGGGCCACCGCATACAGCCCAACCCGACAATCAGAGAGCAACCAGTGTTTGTTGAAACAGGTCCAGTGAAGCCGAAAACCGAGAGAACAAGACAGAGCAAGAGACTTGGCAAAAATGGCCTGTGCTTGGAAGTGACCGGAAGGGTGCAGCATGATGACAAGGACTTGCAGAGGATTCAGAGCGGCAAGATGAAGGAGGGTGACCACTTGGCGTACAGCTCCTTTGGTCAACCGCGTGAAGGGGATGACTACGAGTGCTCACAGGATTTTGATTGAATTCTACTTGTAAATCGTGATTGGTTTTTTTTTTTTTTTGAAGCCAAATCGTGATTGGTTGGTTGCTGGGTAGAGTTGTTCAGTTTCATACTTCGATGACTTGGTTGAGTCTTCTTAGCAAAGAGGCAATCTTGAAAGAGGAAACAGCATGCCATGATTCCCGAACAACTATGTTTGCAAGAATATCATGTAAAAGTGTGATAATGTCGCAACAAAGCTGATGTTGCTGCGCTCTGGAATTTGGGGCCTATCAACTCTGCCCTGCCCATTGCCCAGTTAAATGTCTTCATCCTTCTTTGTTGCTGACGTTTATGGAAACATCGTCATGATTTAGTTTTTTGATCCTTGTTATAATTGTCTTCTTGTGGAATGCTGCGAAGATGCCGAAATATGGTTGCCGCCTTCCGTGAGCTGAAAGTGATAGGTGTTGCGAGACTGGATCTCGGTTCTCTGTTCCTAACCCCTCTACTATCACAAACGACATGTAATTAATGCATGTGCCTAATTTGAAATGAAAAGGTGAGCAGGCTCCCTCCTTCAATTGCATTAAAAAAATAGAGATGAAAATCAGAAATTCAGTTTCTAAAATAGAGGAAATAATGGACATTACTTAGAGCATCTCCAACAGCTATCCTATAATGAATTGCTATCTCTAAAAACTACCACATATCCTAAAATCTACAAAAAAAAAAAACTGCTCCAGCAGCAATCCCATATGAATTGCTATCCCTAAAACTTTTAGGATATATCCTATTCCTCTTCCTCTCAATCTTGAGCATCTCCAACAGCATTGCTAAAACTGGAATCCTAAAACTGATTTTAGGTATAGGAGAGAGAAGGTTTTAGTAATTGATAACATACTACTCTCCAGCAGTAATCCTAAAATTGAAACCCTATAAAAAATCTTGAAAATACTATCAAACTCGAGGTGTTTTTCAGTAAAACACCAAGACATAGAAAAACAGTGAATAATTATAATACTGTATGAGGGCCTTTATGCAAAACATGCATACAACCTTATCCTACCACACATAGGCCTCTGTCTCGTCCTTCTCTTCTCCCCCGTGCGAGACCATCGTCCTGCTCTTCTCCCCCGCCGTCGTCGGCTCCTCTTCGTCGAGACACCGTCGCCCTGTCCTTCTCCCCTGTCGGTCGGCTCCTCCAACTCGCGAGCCCGCCGCCCTGCCCTTCTCTCCCGCCGTTGTCGGCTCCTCCCCTTTGCGAGCCCGCCTGCACCAACTGTCGCTTCAACCGGAAGCACGCCATCGCGAGCACACATGAAAGTCCCTGGATGTCGCCTAGAGGGGGGGTGAATAGGTGATCCTGAAAAATTAACAGAACTTGCAGCGAAATAAAACTGCCAAAACCGGTTGCTCCGGTTTAGCAAACCGGTACCTCCGGTTTTGTTAGAGAGCTTGAGAAAAAACAATTAATGAAGGGAAAGAACCAAGCACTCAAGACAAGCAAGCTATAAAAACAAATACAGGAACCACCCCTATTAGATTCACAAAGAATCAACCTTAGAAAATAAACTTCTAAACCGGACCCACAGGTTTGGTAAACCGGTCCCACCGGTTTTCACGGGACAGAGAGAATAAAACAGGAAATACATTAAGTTTTAGCAAACTTAAAGAACCTAATAGAGCAAGCAAGATCTAGAGCAAGTAATCACTGAGAAGACTAGCACAACTACACATGCAACCTATGAATCACAAACAAAATAAACAAGAACTTAAGAGAGCAAACCAAATAAAGTAAATGGAGATTTGTTTCGCCAAGTTCAGATTCTCCCCCGTGAACCCTACGTATCTGTTGAGGAAGCTTCAGTTGCTCACAAGGCACACTCCAAGCCGGGTCTCTTTCAACCGTTTTTCTCGATCCACTAGCTTTGCTTCTTTTCTTGCGGATGCGAAGTGGACCTTCACAAACTTCCCCAAGGCTCATCATAAGCTTGGGAGCTCTAGGGCGACGCCTAGCCGACTAGGAGATTTCACCTCCAAGAGTAACAAATGCTTCACGGATTAGCAACACAATGCTCAAGTGTGAGATTTTCTCTTTTGTGCTCTCAATCTCAATCCCTCTCAACCCAATGCTTAGTATTTCTCACAAATCACTCAAACCTCACAAAGAGTTAATGGGGAGAGCTCTACAAAGCTTTGGATATATTTTCTTCATGCACACAATCAGCAGCATCCAAAGGAGGGGGAAGGAAGTATTTATACTTGTCCCCCAAAAACTAGTCGTTATACTGAACCAGTCAAAATTGGTCCCTCCGGTTTCCTAAACCGGTACCTCTGATTTTCCTGAACTAGCCGTTAGAGTTCTAAACCCAAACCGGTTACACCGGTTTTCCCAGTCACAGTGAGAGTTAGTGTGAGTGTAGGAAATGTCTTTCTCTCATCTCACTTGGGTTTTATTTTGAGCATTGAAACATTATGAACAAATCATGTAGCATCCCTCTTAATAGAGTGGCATGCCTAAACTCAAGATTAAATAAAAAGACAATTCCTCAACTTGAGCTTGCATGATCATGAATTTTGTTATTTCTTCTCTTTTATGCTTCATAAGGACTGTCACATGTGCTTTTGCTAAGCATCATCTCCTAGAGCTTGTGACTTGAAATTTCTTTATTCATAAGATTTATTTTTACCTTTTGGTTTGTAAGTCACATTAAGTCTTCATACTCCAACAAATATTGATACTTGGAGATGTATGATCACTTATAGCTTGATCGGTCCATTGCGATTGCGCTCCACTTGCCCTTCACCATGACTTGGGTCCCTCGGTACCAAGACTCCATTTTGTCCTTCTCCTGTGCATGGTCCGTCGCGGCCAAGTCATGCCAATTCCTTCACCATCTTGCTATCTTGAGCCACACATATCATTGTATTATTGTTATGCCTTCTTTTGAATTCTTGTTTGAAGTATTGACTTGATCAAGTTGCTTCCAAGATTAAATACCATAGAGAAATAACACTTGATCACTTCTTTTTCTTGACAACACTAATTTGTTGAGACCATCTCATATCAATAGTTTTTATGTCACATATTCATTTCAAACTTTGGCTTGTCATAATATTTTTTATATGGACCCATTTATTTGATACTTCTTATTTTCATCACATAGGCTCATTTTCTTATACAATTATACATTATCGAAGATGATTATTTATATTAATACTGAGTATATTCTTCATGTAAAACCTACTCATATACTCATAAATAGGATTAGTCCTTTAATCATATTGTCATATAACCACCAAAACCCACTAGGGGTGTAGATGCACTTTTAACACGCTGTCACGACATGTGCAAGCTCGTCCCGGGTGCAGCGCTCCTCCTCCGCCATGCTCCTCCTCCGCTCTGCCAGCGTCGCGCTGCCGCTGCAGACGTCCTACGACCCCAACGTGTCACCCTCCTCCTCCGCCGCCGAGCTGCCCCTCCCTACCGCACCTCTTTTTCCCCGCGTGAGCCCGGCGCCACCTCCTTCTCCCCCAACCAGGTAGAGGAAACGTCCTGACGCGGACAGTTGCCTTTCGCACGCGCTCTTTGAGTTTTTGTGATGCTATTGCTGCGATTGCTATATTTAGGATTGAGAGGAAGAGGAATAGGATATATCCAAAAAGTTTTAGGGATAGCAATTCATATGGGATTGCTGCTGGAGCAATTTTTTTGGTAGATTTTAGGATATGTGGTAGTTTTTAGAGATAGCAATTCATTATAGGATAACTATTGGAGATGCTTTAAATATAGCAATCACAGCAATGGAATCGCAAAAACTCGGAAGTGCGCGTGCGAAAGGCAATTGCCTGCGTCAGGACGTTTCCTCTGCCCGGTTGGGGGAGAAGGAGGTGGCGCCGGGCTCACGTGGGGAAAAGGAGGCACGACAAGGAGGGGCAGCTCGGCAGTGGAGGAGGAGGGCGACGCGTCGGGGTCGGCGTAGGACGTCCGCAGCGGCAGCATGACCCCGACAGGGCGGAGGAGGAGCGCTGCACCCGGGACGAGCTTGCACATGTCGCGGTGACGTGTGCTCGTGATGGCGTGCTTCCGGTTGAAGCGACATTAGGTGCAGGCGGGCTCGCGAAGGGGAGGAGCCGACAACGGCGGGAGAGAAGGGCAGGGTGGCGGGCTCGCGAGTTGGAGGAGCCGACCGACGGGGGAGAAGGGCAGGGCGGCGGTCTCTCAATGAGAAGGAGCCGACGGCGGCGGGGGAGAAGAGCAGGGTGGCGGTCTCACACGGGGGAGAAGAGAAGGACGAGACGGAGACCTATGTGTGGTAGGATTAGGTTGTATGCATGTTTTGCATAAAGGCCCTCATACAGTATTATAATTATTCATTGTTTTTCTGTATCTTGGTGTTTTATTTAAAAACACCTCAAGTTTGATAGTATTTTTAAGATTTTTTATAGGGTTTCAGTTTTAGGATTACTGCTAGAGAGTAGTATGTTATTAATTGCTAAAACCTTCTTTCTCTTATACCTAAAATCAGTTTTAGGATTCCAGTTTTAGCAATGTTGTTGGAGATGCTCTTAGTCTCGATCTCAACGAAAATAAGATTTTTTGTTAGGAGGAAAATAAGAAAAAAAAATGTTGGGTTCGGATGCGCTAGGGTCCTTTTGGGCGCATCTGTACCATTTTGAGTTGGGCCATGGGATTTCTATGGGCTGATCAGATCATTGTGCCACACGGACGCGATCGCTGCAAAGGAGCTTGTCGGAGAGACCTGAGGCTGACGGTTGGAGATTCACGTATTTTGGTAGCCTATTTTTCTTGTTACCAAGACCTATTTGAGGTTTGTGTCCTTCCTTCCGTTGGAGACAGCCTGAAGAAGCCTCATTTCCACCTGCGCCGCCCTTCCCATACGGCGGTTGCGGCGGCGATGGAAGGTTGGAGGGACTGGGCATCCCTCGTCCCCGAGCTCATGGACCTCGTCGCGGCGCGCGTCCTGGCAGCGGACGTGGTGGACTACATGGCCCTCCGCGCCGTGTGCACTCGCTGGCGCGCGTCCTCCCCCAGCCCGCGCAACCCCACCCTGCGGGACCCGCGCCTCCACCCGCGCGGCTGGGTCGCGCTCTGCGACGGCAACGGCGTGCGCCCCACCGATGCCTGCGAGGTCGCCTTCCTCCACACAGCCACGGTGAGGTGCCTCCGCGCCCGCCTCTAGGAGCTCCGCGGCCACCGCATCGTCGGCTTCACGGACGGCCTCCTCATCCTGCTCGACAAGGCCACCACCGCCGTCCGCGTGCTCCACCCCTTCACCCGCGTCGTCGTCAACCTCCCGCCAATCGCTCCCGTCTTCAACCACATGGTCGAGGACCAGCAGTCTCGCGCTTGGATGAGGGCCGCTGTGTGCGCGTCCGAGGTATCCTCCGATTCAATCGCCGTGGTCGCATGGTTCCCCATTGCTCCCGGGGTCGCTATCGCAGAGCCTACCCTCCCACTCTGGCATGTCGTGTCACGCGACATCGAGCTTGCCGCCGCCGTCCCCTTCCAAGGCCGGCTGTACGGCGTCATTGGCAACCAGAGGCAGGTTGTACAGCTCTACCCTCAATGCCAGAGCCCTTGTATCGCTGACATCCCAAACACGTTCGCCATCCCTCAAACAAATGCCTTCTTCCTCGTGGAATCCGCAGCACGCCTCATGCTTATTCTTCGCCACTTCTTTTACGGTTACGGACCTTGCAGGTTTGCACTGTTTGAAGTTGACACTGTTGGTCACCAGGGGCTTGTGCCGGTGAGCAGCCTTGGTGACCGAGCCCTGTTCCTCAGCACCTACCGCTGCCTCTCCGTGTCTCAAAACGACATGCCTTCCATTTCTGCCAATGCCATTTACTTTCGCAGTGGAATCGTTGATCCTGTTAGTTTGTACTCTGTCAGCAGCGAAACATTTGAGCAAATATCCACATTTTCCATAATTCATGACTTAAGCAAGAGGATCCGGCCCTCTGTGCGACCCTTCACGCTAGCAGATCACTTGCTCACCTTTTGCAACCATCGTCAGTGGTAGGTTCTTAATCCTTAGTAACTGCCACATGCAATTGCATTTGTATATGAATTCAGTGTCCTAGTTTGTCTGACCTGTATCTTACTGTAGGTCAAGGGGACTCATGTTTCATGAGTACTACTGCATACCCAAATCTTGGAAGAAGTTGTTCAAGAAACTCAAGCCCAAGACCGTGAAGTTCAGGTTCCAGGCTTGGATGGTTCAAGTTCTAGGAGCGAGTAGGAGTTGTAGGCCTCTCAAGAAGGAGTTGTAGGTTCAAGTTGCGACAAGCTCAGCTAGTAAATTTAGGGAAACTAATCTGTATAATTTGATTCAAGTTCAAATGCAGAACACCTTCATTGTGGACAATTCAGGAAGGAGACACGGCTATTCTGCTACTTAATATGCATTTTGGTCAGTGGATATGCAGGATGCTTATGAATTATGAATTAATAAGCCATCTATTTTCATTAAGGCGAGGCAGGATGGCTGGTTAAATGTAATTCGGCAGAAATATCGTGATTTGGATTCTGATCGGAACTTTGTGCGCAAGTGCTTAGCGGTGGCCTGATCTGATCGCCAATCTTTTGATTTTATCAGGGTTTGTGTGCGATTTGACCTTCAATGTTATTAGGTTTTAGTACTATGGTCACTTGTGTTTTGTTACCGTAAATGGTAAATTCGCTAATCACTACCAAATTACTGTGGGGTAGCATAGCGAGAATTTTCAAGGATTGAAGCTTTTTTATCTGAAGTCGGTGAAGCTCCTGCCACCGTGAATGGCTTCAACAACCTGATGCAGTATCATAAGTGGTCAGCGCAATTGAACGTCAATTCATATGCTTGAGGGTTGTCAGTGTCAGGTTGAGCTATAGATTATCAGTTATGTTCTTATACGAATGTTAGTGTCCAGGACCTAACGTGATGTTCATTCGCTTCTGTTATTCAATGTGAATTTAGTCCAAATGTTCAATGGGAGTGCAGAATATTTATGATCCATCCATTTTCCCCCTTAAAAGGTGCAGTAGAATAGCATATTATGAATTATAATGTTGTTTGGCAATTGGCATTGCTTTATTTGTGAATGCAAAATCATGTGCTGTGTGTCTTGTCTGATCGATGCATATTTTTGTTCTCTCGCATTGGTTGCAGTGTATGTTGAAAATATTCATGTGGCCATGGTAATTGAATTAGACTTCACTATTTCTATTATCTTTTCACTTGAAACTATCGGTCATGTTGCACTGTGGCTGTGCTCAACTGTACTTCTCATGGCTAAGTTCCGTTGTTTGTATCATTTTAATGATTTATGTAGGACCGATCCTCAACTGTAACAACAGATATTTCTTTTGTAAGAACATGTAACCTTTCCCTCAAAAAAAAAAAAAGAACATGCAACCTGCCTTCTATCAGTGCCGCACGGTTTACTGGTGCCATCAAGGCTTGGATCCCGTCACGGCGTACTCCGTTAGCAGCGGGGCATGCCGCATGTGAGTGAACGTGGACATGGTCGATCATACATGAGTTCAAGAAGAGGATCCGGTCTTCTGTACGGCCCTTCACACTTGCAGACCATCTGCTCACGTATTATTTCCATCGATGTTTGTAGGTTCTGTCTCTCTTCTGTCTTCAGCCACTGAACTGCTGCGTGTGTTGCTTTTCTGCGGATCAAATTGTTTCTCATGCGTGCTGTAGGTCTATTGTTCTTGCGGATCTAATGGTTTCTCTCGTACCCCATTAATGTAGGTCAAGGGGACTCATGTACCATGCATACCATGACTTGCCTGAATCTTGGGAGGAATTATCGAAGAAACACAAAGCCCAAGACCGGGAGGTTCGAATTACATGAGATCTGTTACAAAGGCTGAAACGCACCAACAATAACTGAGCCCCTCAGTTAACAAGTGAAGGATTAGTGTATAAACCTGCGTTCTTGGATCCTAAAGTAGCCCTGTCGTGAAAATTTAGGGAAAACTGTTTTGGTTCTTACTTGATGTCAACTATAAAATCTAGCTTGTGTTCTAGTATGTGGATCAATGCATAGACATGAAGGAATACCTGAAATTGTGCAATCTTTTCAAGTCATGCTGCTAGTGGAAAATGCAACTTATGCTGGCTTACATCACTAACGTTGCATCATTCCTGTCTGTCGGTTCGTACGGGCCTAGAAAGCATATCTTGAACACTTAGTTCAACAATAAACACGTGTCACCCTGGCAGCGGTCTGTCTCTTTGACGCTATTTTCAGATTCGCATGTCTTTGCAGCTTTATTTGTTAGATTTCCCTGATATAGATGTATTATGTTTCCCAACAGTTAAGCTTGTGCCGCCTGAGCATTTTGATCCAGATCCAAAGGATTTTTCCAGAAGTTGCATTGCAATCTCACTCTGAAGAGAGGTTCGCATTCATGTGAAATCCCAGTTGATTTCCCAACTTGGTTTGCATGCAGAAAGCACAAGCATTCGCCTCTGGGGGGCATGAGAACCATATAACATTCTTATACACACTCCATTACTTCCTGGCCAACGCGCAAAACGCGCCAGCAAAATCCAAGTCACGAGTGGGAGAAAATCCCATATATCATCTTTACACTCATTATACACTGATATAACCATAAACTTGGCACAAATTTATCTGGTTCTGCACTACACAGCAACCATGAATCCTTGTGAAATCCGTGCAAATGAGCAATCTGAGGTCGTCACAACTGCGGATGCCACCAACCTCTTAACCTCAACTTACCTTTACGGTTGTGGCTCATGCTGAGGTGTAGCAGGAGAGTCCGGTGCGATGGTGAAGTGCACTCCTCTTCCTTGCCCTGACTGCAAAATGAATGCCACCTCCGTTGCGGCTAAGGCAGCTGCCTCCTGAACATAATATCATCAGTTAAACGTAACACACAGGTCAAGGTTTTACCAAAGGGGCTAAATAGACTGGAATGCAGTAATCAGGAGATCTATTGCACACAAAAGCACAATTAACAGAAGCAAAACAAAATTTCCCCAACAAATTGAAGTTTGTCAGAGCCTCCATTTTTCAGGCCATGCATGGACCAACTCATCAGTTTCCACTCTCCAGCATGTTTAAGACATCCATTATTGAGAAATAAGGTCATGTATTAATGGCACAATTAAGTTCCAGACCTTACTGCAGCATCACAAGAGTATGGCATAACTAACTCCACAAAATCCATAAGCTACTATGTAAGTCAATAACACTTCAATATCTTAGGAGTATAGCAATGGAGAAGACATGAGAAAATAAGGATGCCAACAATCATTGGAAACGACATACTGACCTGCCTCTGTCTACGGCGCTGCAAGATACTAATGGCCCAAGCCATAATGTAGAACGGTAGCAGAAAACCAGCAGCGCGCAACAGAAAAAGCTGCCAAATATGAACCATCAATACCAAGTGCTAATGGATGTTTTTAGAATAAGATACTAGCAACCTATTTTCAAGGGACTTATTTCACTTACAGAGAACATCGCAGAAGTATCGTCGTCATCTTCATCAGTTAGAGTCAGTGCGTGTCTTAACAATAAGAGAGCCATTAACTGAATACACAAAAAGTAAAACAGATGTTACGCATAAATAAGTAGTTCCCATTGTGCACAATGTGATTTTGTGCACCTGCAAGGATACTAAATAAATATATATGGTCTGTGAGGACTCACAACAAGAGCAGCAGAGCGACAGAAGGCGGCAGTGCTGGCATTAGTGGCAGAATAATCATCATATTCAGCTTCCATGATGTGGTTCTGTGCCACTGCAAGGATCCTAGGATCACGCAAGTCAAATGCAGTACCAGTAATGGTCCAGCCGCCACTATAAACCGCAAAGAATGAGATGTGACTTGCAATTAGATAAGAATTTATTGACAAAATAAGAATGATATTATACTAGTATTCCTTATGAAAAACAGCAAGTAGTGCTCTTCCACCCCAAGTTAGTAAAGGCACTATGTCCTACCTTATATCAATGGTAGTTTCGTCTGGGTGAGCTCTGGGGGGTGCTGTATAGCCATGTTCATAAGGCTACAAACAGATTTTATTCAACAACATGTCAGGATAGCTGTCAAATTAATGTGATCATAAATATTTCATTAGAATGTAAACTTGCCTCATGACAGATTTCACATGTTACATCTCCTTTCTCATTGCACCATCGCTGTACACAAACCCGATGAGCATACTGCACAGCACAAACTACAGATGTGTTAGAACAATACCCACAGAAAATACTCTTCAAAAGAAGTAACCAAATGCAAAAACTTAAATTGGCATAACATGAAAAACTTCAATTCTAATATTTTGGTTTTAGAAACAAAGAAGGAAAGCATGATGCAAAGAACTAACTTCAAAATGTTTTTCAGCTAGATGTAAGAACAGGGGCAAGAGCAGACATACAATTTACTAGAGAATAATCCACTAGTAGAACAAATCCAATATTTGCACTCTACAAGAATTTCAATCTATCATGATAATAGTTTTTCCCATTGAGGTTGCCAATTAAATAAGGGAAATTACATTTATGTTTTCTTCCATACTTTTATTAGGCATAGTGTTTTATAATATGCATTGCAAATACCATGGCACAAAATTTTACCACTTTTAGTAAATACTTAAGTAATACACAATTATAACTGTAAAATTGGCATGGTTTGTCTAGACAACAGATTAAATTCTGGCCACTAAAATGATGGTAACATTATGAAACAGTACATAGCATTCTGATTATAGTGCATTGAACTAAATCATCTTTATGCCATTACATGTTACCCGTGATTATGTCTTCCTAGCTATTGTGTTCCATTCTATTAATTAGTATTTAATTTCAGACTTTTTTTGTTGAAATGGAGACCAAATCAATCAAGGTACATATCAGATTGGTATAATTGGAATGGTAAGAAAAATTCCATATCTATTATGTCCAATGCCCATGGCTCAAAAGAGAGGAAAAATAAAGGCCCAAGCAAAACACCACAGAATACTACAAGGCATCTGTCAACTGCATATTGATGCCAAAGTTAACTAAAATAATAAGAATATCTTGCATAATATGCAGAATGTTTCACTTTCTAAGAGGCCAGGTTGATGAATAAAATAACAAACAACTATTACCATTTAACACTAATAATAAGATATGAAGTAATATGGTCACTGATCTTATCTATCCACTACCGCTCCCAATAAACAGTAAAGTCTGAATTGATTGTTGCATCATGGGCAAAAATAAAAAATAAAAACTTTGAGTTTGTAATGTGAACCTTTAGGCTGCCAGTGCAAGCACATGGACTCTCCAGATTTTTTATGCTGTCTTCCTCCTGGCAAATGCGACACTCAACCATATGTAGAAGAGGTTCTTCTTCAGAATCCATGCTTTTGTCAACTGCCAAAAGGGTATGAACTGAAGCGGATGGCTGTGCAATGGCCGCCCCAGATGCTGTGTTCTTGAATGTCCCAGTGACCTCAGCGGGCTCAGGAACACTTAGGTCATCAACATTGACCATCAGATGATCCTTCATTCTTGCAAACAATTAATAAACTTTCCAATAAACGAATTTTGTAAAAGTGGCTAGATCAAACTTAGCATCCTGCTGAAAAAAAAAAAAAGCTAGGATGGGTCAGCCAATGTCATAATAAGTAGTTCTAGTGCTAAAGAAGATAAAGAAACATGCCTAACCTTGTGAAATGAGGCACCAGAGTCTTTACTGAAGGGAAAAAAAAAGAGGCGCCAATGATCCGAGCTCCACCTTCCTGTAGAGAAGTTATGGCCTCAGCACATAGTAGGCATAACATGAACCAATGATAGGTATATAAACAACTTTTATCGAATGCATTTTAACATAAGCTGCCAAGGCAAGCTATCTTGAACGATGGATTGTTTCCAAAAGTGTTAATGTCTCTCCCATGAAACAAGTAATTTGTTCCCGACACCAGCAAACAATAAGTTCGCCCCCACCCCACAACACATGTAGCAAAAAAATGTTGATCTAACATGCAGGCATTTTCCTCACGACTGCCTCACTGATTCATAATAAACAACTATTAATAATATCAAAATTTTACCCAAACAGCACATATAAGTTTTACCCAAATCGTATCAAAATACTGTACAGCATTACAAACAGAAAATGAACACGTAATTCAAGCAAAATATTTAAGAAAAACAGATTAAAAAAAATAAGAATGCCCGGTTCGAACCTAGAGTGAGCTGCAGAAGAAAATCTCATTCCTAATCAAATTACATTCCATAAATCCCAATGAGGTAATGAAGCAGGTTGGACAAACAGAACCAAACTACAAAACTTCCGCCTAACATTCATCATTCCAATGAAATAATATCCAAAACAATCCAAACCTGATAGGATACAACCTATTGGAATGAAAACCCAAATAAAGCCGAATTACTCCTTGATCCCAAATCCCAGAGCGCATAGTAAATTTCAACGAAACAGACCTGTAGAATCCCCTGGGAATCAATCGTTGGAAATACAAACCGGAACGACGGATTCCAAGAGACGCCTCACAATCCTAGGCTCACACAATCCCAAAGGCAAATCGATCCAAAGCACGCCTAATCCACATAAAGGACGCACCTCCCCCGCACGAAATGCGCGAACGTTTTCAACAGATTAGACGCCCCAGAAATATCTACAGCCTAATTCAGCCTCTCCTAATCCAAATCCTGGCGCTATGATCCGTAGGCGCGACGAACAAACTGATCAACAAAAAATCGCGAAAAAAAATTGGGGAAATGCGGGAGGAGGAATTTTTCTTTACCAAAGGTAGAACTCAAGTGCGGCTCCGGCCTCGTCCTCGATCTCCCCGCGTGGGTGCTACTAATTATATGCCAGTATGGGAGGCTGCCGCGCGGGCCCATGGGGCAGGTTAAGCCCTTCCTCCGTTCGTGGGCCCGGGATCCAGCTGAAAGCGAGGGACCTGAGGAAGCCTGACCTCTTGCCAGAGACGGGTAGACCATACGACTATACGAGCCTCTCAGGTTTTGTTTTTTCGCGTTCCCGTTTTTCTCATCTTTATTACAAACTTCTTTTAACGTAATCTATCTTTAATACAAACTTTTGTTTCGGTGATTGATCATGAGATTGTGCTATTCCTCATCTCACACGGTTGAGGACGAGTGAGAAAACAATGGTGGAGTTTCAATTCTAAATTAGCTCATTTCGCAGTGTTGATGATCAATTATGAGAAATCATGTGGATATATATCATGGTTTGTAATATGTGATAAGTAATTGATATCGGTTTAGTTCGGTGTTTGAGTCAAAATACGGAAATCAGGGGATTACATGAGTTTATGCATGTCATGATTTTGACTAACCGGAGTTGATGAAGATATTGATGAAGTTACAGGAGATGGAAAATGTGTTTGTTTGTCTCATGATGTTTAGCTCACTGGAGTCAACTTGACGGTCAACGGCGAGAAGATCGGACACAAGTAGGAGACTTAGGGTCGAATGACAGGGAGCCCGGGTGAAGTCAAGGACGATCCATACCGTATACGTGAAAAGGCAAGAAGCACGGACGGTTTCGCGGTTGAGTCTCAAAACCGTGGATGGTGATCAAGACGGCAGGGTTGACCAAGTCAAAGTTGATCGGGCATCGGTGCAAATAGAGGCTTCCAATGGACCGGAGGCGAGAGAGACTTGCTGACGAGGAGGATCACGGGACGAGGTGATACGCGTCAAGATCAAGAAGTCGCGCTTTAAGAAGCGTGCAAGGCGGTTTCCCGGTTTGGGCCTCAAAATCGGTGATGGCGATTGAAGGTGCATGTGGCACTATCGCGGAGCTTGCGTCGAGACGCAAGCAAAGTTGTGAAGGGCTCGATGGCATTCGGGCGAAGAAAAAAGAGTTGGATGATTTTGCCCCTGGTGATAGGTGACAATGAGTTATAGGTCAAGGGTAAAATTGTCTTGGACCCTAGTCCTATATAAGGAGAGGTGTGGGTGGTGGAAGAGTTGTCTCTTCCTATTAGCATTGTTAGAAATTCATTCAAAGTGTTAGGAGAGGTCTTCATGTAATAGAGAAGAGGAGAGGGTGTGTGAGAGACATCTCTTTCTCTTCCAAATAGTGAGAGGAAGAGAGTGGCTTCCTAGCTTTGTATCCATAGATCTTGTAAGCATGTTTCTATGATATGAGAATTATTTTCGTGCTTAAGATCTTCCTCTCTCCCTAAATCCCGAATTTATCTCTTTCTCTATTTTCGGAGCTATTATCGTAGGAATTTTTTATCTCATTTTTAGTAAGATTTTAGGACGGATTTTTTTAGAATCTTAATGCTATGATGAGTTAGAACAATTCTATATGGGTCCTTGACTGAATCAAGAGCTCTAGCACCTTCGATTTGAAGGAATTTTCAAGTTTTCTATTTTTAGTGTTCTTGACACAAGATCTGAAATTCGTGATGATTCCTTGAGCCAATTGAGTAAATCTTCTACGATTAGGGCCGTGACGTGTTGAGGATTGGCTAGTCCAAAAATCGCACGTTTTGAAGACCATTTGGTTGAGTTTTAGAGAGATTTGGAGGAAAATCACGACAATTTTCTGTTCTGTCGAGAGTTGATCGGCACTATCGATCGCCTGGACTGGCTACCGACGGGTCAGAACCCGGATCGGCACTGCCGGTGGCTTGGGTCTGAACCCCGTATAGGTACTGCCGATGGACATGATCGGCACTGCCGATAGTACCAATCGGCACTGCCGATGATCGTCCAGTAACTTGTTTTGAGTCTGTTCTTTGACCGTGTCAAGTCTTTGTTGTTCTCCTGTTTTCGCTGTGTTCCACTGTTGTTGTTGATCACTGCTAGGGTTGACACATCATAAGTTGATGTGTATTGACTTGGTGATCGGTTTAGAGGTTAACTTGAGTTATAATTGAGATATAGGCCAAGTTCTTGTAAAGAATTTTAATTGACTCTCATTCACCCCTCCTCCCCCCTCTGATCGTCTTCTAGGTCCTTCAAATTAGATGGAGAAATTCACCATTTTATGATTCTTATGCTCCTGTGGACATTTTTGACATCCGTCTTGTTGGCTTTGCTAAAATGATATGTGGCAATATTTTAATTACGTTTTATATCCTCAAATGACCGTGTTACCCCTCATGTCTCGAGACAGTATCCGCCCCTGAACACTATCTCCCTTGTTATCGTTTGCAAGTGCATAACTGAACTTGGCCAGATAGCACATTCAATCAGAAACAAATGCAACATTAAACCGAACAGTTTGCTCAATGTACATGGTAACTATAAGTCAGCATCTCTCATAAGCAAAAGTTTGTCAGCAGGTTCCCATTTTTTCATGTTGATGTTCAGTTCATGAAGAACCCTACAAGCCAAGTCAAATCCAGGACTAGACTCATCACCGGAGATGAAGCGCTGAAAGTTCCCTCCAACCTCAACACAGCTCTCGCCAGCCATCTTCTTCATCCCCCCTTCCCTCATCACCCTCCTCGCCTTGGCTGCCTTATCCCATGATCCAATGTCAGAGTAGATGTTCGCAACTATCACATAGTTCCCACTTCTCCGGGGCTCCAGCTCCAGCAACCTACTCTGCACCTTGTCAACAATATCAATGCAGTCCTTGGACGTGTGCAGCTGACAGGCACTCAACAATGTCCTCCAGACCACCGGGTCTGCCTTGACCGGCATGTCCATAACAAAATCGTAAGCTTCTTGGAGGCGGCCGTTGCGACCCAGAACATCAACCATGGCGCTATAGTGTGTCATCATTGGCTTGATGCCATATGCATGCTGCATTTCATGGAAGAACCGGCGTCCCTCATCAACCAGCCCAGCATGGCTGCATGCGGAGAGCAGTCCAAGAAACGTCACATAGTTGGGAGCAACAGACGCACGCTTCATCCTCTGAAACAGCTCCAGTGCCTCCCATGCCATTCCATTCTGTGAGTACCCCACGATCATAGCACTCCAAGTCCAGACGTTCCGCGCTGTCATCCTCTCGAACAGCCGCTTCGCGTAGCTCACTGAGCCACACTTGGCATACATATTCACCGCCGCCGTTCCAAGCTGAAGCGTCATGTCCAGCCGCCGGGCAACCACCTGCCCGTGCGCCCACTTGCCGAGCGCCAGGTTGCCCAGCTCCGCAGCGGCGGAAAGCATGACTACGAACGTCGTCTGGTCGGGCTCGAACCCAGCCTCTACCATCTCCGCGAACAGCCCCACGCACCGGTCGTGGCGGTCGTTATCCGCGCAGGCAGTGAGCGCCGTGTTCCAGGACACCACCGTCCGGCGCGACATTTCGTCGAACGCCTGCGCGGCGCGCGCGAGTTGACGGCAGGCCGAGTACGCGGCCATGAGGGCGTTCGGGACGTACACCACGGCAGAGGCGAGGCCGCTCTTGACGGCATCCGCGTGCGTGGAGGCGACGAGCGGGAGGGAGCCCGGCGCGAGGCGCGCGAGGGCCTTGAGCACGTGCGGGAGCGTGTGGGCGTCCGGGCGAAGGCCCTCGCGGCGGAGAGCCATGAAGAGGTCCGTCGCGGCGGTTGGATCATTAGAGGCGACGAGTGGGGGCAGGATGAGGTTGAAGAGGTCGAGCGGCGGGGGCGGGAGGGAGAGGAGGAGGCGGTGGGCGTGGGGGAGATGGAGGTGCGGGGAGGGCAGCGAAATGAGGCGGCGGAGGAGGGCGTCGGCGAGGGACGCGAGGCGGCCGGATGTGAGGAGGTGCGCGTGGAGCTGGAGGAGGTGCGGGACGGTGGTGGCCGTAGAGATGAGCGCGCGGACGACGGCCGGGGGCGTGGCCATGACCTTGTCATTGAAGGTGTTCGACGCTGGCTCGCTTCAGGAGGTAGACCGTGATTACTGATCCTGGGGCCTGGGCCGGCGCTACTTGGCCCAGAGGCTCAGTTGACATTGAGCATAGCAATAGCATGCTATCAGTCCATATCAAGATTCCACTCCCCAGCTCTAACGCGGGAGTCAAGATTCCTGCGAAATTGCACTTATTTTGTGTTCTCAACAAGACATCAATCCTAGAAATACATATTCGGACCTTATTTATTTAGTATTATGCAAGAGAACATGCGACACTTCTGTAAACACACAACCATGTACGTATATTGGTAGAATAGTGGTCCTTGTGAACCACTTCATACTCGTCCATCAATTTTGTTCATATTCGTACATCATTTATGTCTCACTTGGTGAATACGATTACTATCTTGGTTGGACGCAACAGCAGCAAATATTAGTGAACATCAGATCAGACGAGAGCATGCAACACTGACGATCCAATGATGGCAGCTCCGCTCAGCGCCAGCCCGGTGGCTTGTGTTTGCCGTTGGGACCCGAGGGCTGGTAGTCCTGCATCTCCACAGCCATCCTAGCATTGATCGTAGCTACTTCATCCTCAGGCCCGGACCTCTCCGTTCCCATCTGACAAACATGATACGATATGAAATATTATAATTTCCTTGAGAGCACAAGAGAAATAAAAATAATAGTTCCCATAAAAACAAAATAAAATTATTGTTGCCTCTCTTCTCTGCACTGTAATCATGCATATATATTCTGTTCTAGAGGTCCAACCAAACCGCAACACTTTATATCCTTGTCACGGAACTAGTGTTTTATGTTTATGTTCTGAAGAATTACATGTTACAATGCTAAGATACATACAAAATATAGTTGGGTGATGCAGGAATACAGTGAGCATGCAGTAACTAGTGAATTGGTCAAAAGGACATTATAGGTAGGATGTCAATATGTGATATAACTAATTTAGTAATCTGATATATACTACCTCTGCCCCTGGAGTGCTGCCTTTAACTGATGGCATCTCACCGACGTCTTGCAAGGGCATCCTTTGCAATCCTGCGCGACACAAAGACGCATGACAAGGTCAGGCATCCTCAATACGTGGTAGAACAAACAAAACTCACCATGGAATCAAAATTCATCGAGCAAGTAAAAGGCAAAGTGATTGAGATATGTAATTAAACACTTTACTTGAGATAGGAATAGCACCGGAAGGAATCAGGAAATATGTTAACAAGGTGAGAAGAAGACACATAACAGGTGCTCTCCCCATTGCACTGATCTCTCTTGAACAGTACGGTGCTAGCTCAAGCCCTCAATATAATGGAATGTCTTCTCTGTTGCATGCGTTAATGTGCTTGGACTCTCCATCGCCTTACCCTGAACCCCTTTTTATGGCACATGTCATGCAACCTAGATCATTCGTTTCGGAACCAAAAGTCAAAAAGGCAATGGATTTCACAAAGTCTAATCCAGTGGATACTGGCCTGCTCTTTTTGTTTCTGCTTTTCTCCACCTCCACTAGGCGTTGAAGTGCTTCTATTAGTCCAGATCTCATCGGTCTACCTGGCAGTTGTATCATGATCATGTCATTTGTTGAGTAAGGAGAGCCGGTAGGTTTTCTAATGAAAGAAGTCTGGTGAGACCAAAACAGTTACGTAGCTAACTGATGGACCATATATGCATTGTCAAACATAGACGTGATTCTAAAAATAAGATCGGTTCATCTCTATCCCTGATCTGGTTCATCTCAATCCCTGATCAGAACATGAGTTCTATATATAACTCAGGGATTCCGTCCGAAAAGAAATGTTACATGAATGGGCAAAAAAGACATGATTTTATTCATAACACCATAAAAAACTTAGTGTTTAGTGGTGGATTCACGGTAACTGTTGGATGTTTGCCATGGAGGAGTTGCCAATTTTCACCCCAGAAACAATCGAATCTAGAATTATCCATTTTAGACTGCGGCAGTCACTGTCAGAACAAATTGGACGGCATTTTGGTGAACTATCAAAACGCATATAGATATTTTGACTCGGAGATCAATATGCGTGCATCATCCATAGTGGGGTATGCACATAGGGACGGGAATCAGTGGTTGGAATTTCTTGTTTTAGCGGCAGTGGAGACGTTTTGGATAGCCTATGCGAAGTGGAGAATCCTCACGGTTCATCTTAAGTCCACAAATCATCTTAATCCACAAAAGGCACAGTTTTTTTTTCCTTTGTGCTGTTGTACGTTGTCGAGAATGGTAGGTGTCAAGCAGCAGTAGTGCAAAATGTGGCCACTGAAAATGCTTAGAACTTTTTATTTATGGATTGGACATTGTCAAACTAATTGATCCATTTTTGCTGGCCAGTAGTGGTTACTTGACTAGAGTTTTTAATCAGTTATTCTTAAGTGTGCATGATGAGTAAGATGTGTCACTTGATGAATTTCGTCACGTGCTCATGTTTTTAATCTTTGGGATAATTACATAAACCACTCCATAAGTCATTTAGAGTTTGGTATTTCTACCCATAAGTCTTTTTGTTTGTAAATCCCCATCCCTTATTGTATTTTGTTATAAAAAGCACCCTAGTTGACACATGTTTAATTGATTTCATATATTTGATCAATATAAATTTAAAAAAAACTACGTTAAATAACTTTAACATTGTTAAAAAATTAATGACCCTAATTCATATTATTTTCATGAAAAATGCATCCAAATCTCAAACATTATGCCACCCATTGAAACACTAATTGATATTTTTGCTACATATTCTTTAAAATATACGAAGATTATACTTTAAAATTTTGTATGTTTTATAAAAGCACCACTGGATGCTTCAAATGAACAAAATATGTTGAATAAATTAAACATGTGCAAATTAAGGTAATTTTTTCAAAAAAAATATAGCTGGATGAGGTTTTGTAACAAAATGATTTATGGATCGGAACTTCAAACTTTAAGTGAATTGTGGTATAGTTATTATAGTTAACCCTTTTTCTTTTTGACACATGACACCCCGTGCTCGTGCTAAACAGCTGAAAAATGTATTACGTCAACTGTCAAAGTGGCAGGACAGTCTCCCGATGGTCTGGGTATATAGCCCAGCCCATCTACTAAGAAGGCCAAAGCCCAAAATAAAAACAAAGAAGGCCCGAGCCAGACACGACCCGGTTTCTTTCTTGCGGGGGAGGCAGAAGCTAAAGTAAACAAAGTAACAAACGAAACGACCCCTGCCTGCTCCGCTCCGACTCGCCACTCCGCCATGGATTCCGCTTTCACAGCCTCCTCTTCCGCCGTCGGCGAGGCCCCCACCTCAGGGGAGCATCGGATGGGAACCACCATCGTCGGCGTCTGCTACAACGGCGGCGTCATCCTCGGCGCCGATTCCAGGACAAGCACCGGTACCGTCCGATTCCTCCTCGATCTGCACGTGCTGCCGGATGTCTTAGCGTTGCCGTGGGTAGATTCCGCGTGGGAAACTGGGAATAGCGTTGCTGATCTTGTTGGTACTACTCGCTTAGGTCGTTAGGGGTAGGGGTGTAGTGGTGGGAATTAACGTCTTTGACATTTGATACCCCCTATTATCTAGGAGTAGCGAGGTCAAAACAAACTTCGTTTTCTGCTGTCGGATAAGTTGATGTTGTGAGAATTTTGCCCTTGTTGCATAGTGATTAAACTTTCAAATGATTCGTGGAAGTGATTTATCCGTGTTTCTGAATTATAGCAACCAAACAACGGAACTCTAGGGTCGTAACTCGTTTGTATTGCCATGTAATTGAAATAGATCGACGTCCACCATTCGGAGTAGTTGTGGCAGTGAATGATAGGACGGTCTCTTTGATTTCAACTGTACCTTTGGTGTTTTACGATTTACTAATGAACCGTTGGTATACTCGTGGCTATGTCCTTCTTTATAGAATGTTCTTTTAATTTGTGCTGAAGTCAAGAAATTGTTCTATCTTTTATTTTGATACCTTTCTGTTCCGTTGTTTTTATTTTTAGGAATGTATGTGGCGAACCGTGCATCTGACAAGATTACTTCCCTGACAGACAATGTCTATGTTTGTCGCTCTGGATCTGTAAGTGCCTTATGTTATTATGAAGATTGAAACCTTTTCTTGTTATGTTCTCATGTTATATTGTCATTTGAATATATTTGAGTGAAAACCTTTTTTTGTACATTCTTCAACAGCTCCTTGTTCAGTGAGTGACCTGTTATTGTTGACGCATTGTTGTTGCCTTGCATTAGGTATCTTACTAGGGAAACAAATCAATCCTTTCAGTGAACTGCTTTGTACTAGGAAGGCAGATACCAGTTCAACCTTTTTTTTTTTTTCATTTTGCATTTAACCTTATCGCTCATATTTTGACGCAGGCTGCTGATACACAAGTCATTTCAGACTATGTACGTTATTTTCTTCACCAACACACGTAAGCTTCTTCTTATTTCATGCACAGCCTTATAGTGTTTTTTCTTTCATCTCATTAGATAAACTGAATGACACCGTCTTTGATACATATTATAGAATTACTTGAAATATTTTAAAATGCAAGATAACTGATGCAAAAGTTTCCCACCACATGCAGAATTCAGCTTGGGCAACCAGCTACTGTGAAAGTTGCAGCCAACTTGATTAGGCTTCTAGCTTATCAGAACAAGGTATGTTTTCATAGCATTCTGGTACCAGAGTCTGCTAAGGTTTTGCTTGCATTGAACAATGACTAATTGTTACCATTGTTCAGAACATGTTGCAAGCTGGCATGATAGTTGGTGGATGGGATAAATATGAGGGAGGCCAAATATTTTCAGTCCCTCTTGGTGGAACAATTCTGAAGCAATCATTTGCAATTGGAGGTATACATTTGCTCATAGACTGGTCTGGTTCTCTTTTTTTTAATCAATTCATAACCTGTGATGCAATTTGAGTTATCCTCTTTCTTGGGAGACACTTTGTATGCTCTGGCTAATGATCTAGTACCTGATCGCTTACTATCAGCATTATTTTGCACTACATGATATTCGGACGATCATACTTCAAGTCTTGTTAAGCGAACTTCTTATGTTGAGAACTATGCAGCATATTATTTTGCTGCTCCTGCTTCTGTTTTTTATTTTGCCGCTTTCTGACACTTATGATATTGCCTCTGACTTTCAGGTTCAGGTTCCAGTTACCTGTATGCACTGCTTGATCATGAATGGAGAGATGGGATGAGCCAGGAAGAAGCGGAGGTATGTCAATATGTCATATTATCATCAAATTTGTTTTCAGGGTCTGGATGCAAGCATGAAATATTTATCTGGACTAATAGAAAGTATTTTACCACATTTATGGAGCAGAATAGAGATGAAACGAGTTCCACTCTTCTAACCTGGCTGTTTTGTGTTCATATTTACAGAAGTTTGTGGTGAAGGCTGTTTCCCTTGCTATGGCTCGTGACGGTGCTAGTGGAGGTGTTGTCCGTACTGTTACTGTAAGTGCTCTTTTATTTGATGCAAATTGTCATGCTTTGTTCTTTACTTGGTGATGTTTTTGGAATTTATACTATTATCTGTTTCTACTCTTGTATCTAGCATAAGATATTTGGATGAACTCTTATATCAAAACCGTAACTACTGATCATTCGACATGATGCATAGTGTGATTACATCCACCCTGTCACTCTGTTTAGTGTGTGAGCACTGCAGTTTATATCAAAACAAGTTGGAATGTTTCACTTGAGTGCTGCTTCCGTTTATTCTCTTGTTACATGAATCAGGTTCTTATTAAATCAATTCAATGAGTTTTCTCTGTTTGCTAACGTTTTCTCCTTTTTGAGGTTCATCTGTCTGGTAAAACTTATGCTTGATTTGTACAAATTAGGATGGTTGTGACTGCACTTCTCCTTTTGTCTCTCTTTCTGTTATTTTCCTTTCCGGCCACCCTATATGCTTATTGCTTAGTACATGTTTTTAATTCCTAGTGGGTGCTGGACAGATAATCAGAATTCTCTTGTTTTGTGGGTTCAGAACTCACAAGTTTGATTGTGCTGCAGATTAATGCCGATGGTGTTACAAAGAATTTCTACCCTGGTAACAAGCTGCCACTTTGGCATGAAGAGCTGGAGCCGCATAACTCGCTACTGGATATACTTGCTGGTGGGAGCCCTGATCCGATGGTCCAATGAATTCGCTTTGCAACCGTCGCGCCTTCCCCTGTGGACTTTCTACTGTATCCGACTTGTTCGAGATTTTCAACTGAAGGATGAGCACATTTTCTTATTACTGTGACACTTAAATATATTCCTGTTTAGATGAAAATTTGTATTTCAATTTGATCATGGTTTGCAGTGCTGATGTTACTATGATTAGAAGACAATCTTGTGATTACAACTTTGACTAGGCTCTTAACATTGCATAAGAAATGCAATTCAAACTGAATGCGTGAAAGAAATACGACTCTTGCAGTCTCGCTTGCTCTCCTTAACATGATAATTGAATAGAGTTTTTCTATGAAGATCTACATAAATTGAAAATTCAGTTTGCATTTGCTGTGTGAAAGAGCAAAACTGATAGATTAAACTCCAACTAATTTGAAATGATCTAGATTTTCTTTTTTTAGTTAAAAACCTTTTTGGATTAAATCTTTATCATTAAATATTAGTGACGCACTTTGATATGATGTTCTAGACATAGTTTGATTCTTAAACTAAAAGGTGCCAAAAATCTAGCTTGAGGGCAAAATTTGACAGCATTCTTTTGATGTAATCCCAAAGTGGTACCTGTGTATCTCGCCACCAAGAACCATAAGACAACCTTCTCTGACCAAAATAGCCCTAAGAAGGGTAGCGAGATGTATAGGGGAAGAAAAGTTTAGTGGTGCTTATTTTTCAGTGGCAAGCAAACACTGCTCTATAAACAACAATCCCTCAGAAAATCAAAGACGAGAAATCGAGTTCCAAGGTACTGGGGGGGTCTAGTTCAACGTTGGTACTTGATAGAATTTGAAATTCATCCGCTTTCTGAATGTAGATTACTTCAGCATTTTTCGTTGACATTTGCTCCGAATTCTAGCAGTCCAAATTTCCAATCCGAGTCTCCTCACTCGGCACAAAACCAGGAGCGCCGAGCCGCCGAGTAGCGGAGCGCCTCCCTCCAAATTCCTTAAAATCCTCCATCCCCGGGAAAAGAGAGGGAGAGAGAGGTGGGCAGGTGGACCCCAATTGACAGCCGCAGTGACTTGGAGCGGCACGTTAAATTAGGCAGGCGACCGGACTCGCGTACGCAAGCGACCCCGGCAGTTTCGAAGCCTCCGAAAGCCTCATTTAAAGCCTACGGATACCACCACACCATCCCGCACATCCCTGTTCATCCTCCTCCTCCTCGATCCCACCACACAGCAGTACCACCCATCCCGCCCTCGATTCTCTTCTTCATCTCACTCTCATCTCTCCCTCTCTCTCAAGTCTGAACGGCGGCGATGGCCAAGCCGCAGCTTCTCGCTCTTCTCCTGATCACGTCCCTCCTCGCGCTATCCTTCTCGCAAGGTACGTCTACGCAATCAACCACTGTTGTTTCTAATTTCCCCGTTTTTGTGCGACTGATCCTCGGAAAACCGTGCCGTGGATAACGCGTGGCAGGGCTCGTGGACGGGCGGAAGGTGCAGGTGATGCGGGCGGTGGCGGCGCAGCACTACGGCCGCCTGCTGCCGGAGGAGATGGTGGCCACGGTGGACGACTACGGCGGCCCCAAGCCCAACACCAACACCCGCGGCGGCATGCTCCCTCCTGACCCTGAGGATCCCCCCTCCCCGCCGGCTCGCGCGCACTGATTCGTCGACGACCGACGGGCCGCGCTTGCCCGGCCGGCGACGTGCCCAAGTACATACATATATACATACATTTTCGTTCGTATCCAACATTGGACGGCAGACGGGTCGTTGATTTGGGGGATTTGTAGAACAAGCAGAGGAGGGGTTGAGAACAGAACGGTACGGACGGCAGTGTGTGTGAACTGTGAACGCTGTTGATGTGCTTCATTGGTTGACTTAGATCGTCGTGTCCATTGTTCATGTGTCTGGTGTGAGGTTGCAGCGTACAACATGAGTCCGATCGATCACCTTTCTGTCTGTCTTGTCTTATCTGTATGTTTGGAAGTTCTTGCTACCTGTGTTTTGTTTGTTTTACAATTTTCTCGGCCCCGATGTACAACCGATTGATAGATGCTCTTGGAATAACATCGACACATCGTTGGTAATAATGTGGCATTGCCGGAGAACATAAGATAACTGCATTCTTTAATTTCTCTATGTATACTCGCAATCTTTGTTTCGGTCTCCACTAATATGAATCGAGAGCATGAACATCATGTTTCTGTGGCCACCTCTCGCTTGTGAATATGAACAAAAAAGGAAATGTAAGGGGGATAGGCAGAAATTGTATTCAGAGAATCGTTTTAGTTCGGATCTGATGCTGTCAGTGCTAACTTATCTAGCACCAATGATATCATCTGTGCGGTACCAGCTAAACAGGAATCATGCGGCAGTTGCCGTTTTATTAAGCTGGGAACTGAACTGATTAGAGTCACCCTATTAAGGCTTCGATGTCAGAATTTGAGCCAACATACTATACTGTCTGAACTCATCTGAACGGTTGGAATCGAAGACGTGCTCAGACTTCAGAGTTTGGCCGCATAAAGATTATGGATGATTCAGGTGGTTGCACAGTAGCACTCCATGAACTTCAGTACCACTTGTATAGTTGTATCATACTTTATGCGTTGCCTAAATCCGTTTTAATCAATCCCTTATTTAACTTAGATGTAGCGAGTACATCATTGCTTTCCCAGTACCCCACAATATAGCATCATGGTCAACTCATGGGATTTCTCCAGAAACTCCTTATAGCATGTACATGTTTAACATGTATTATCCATACCATCAATATTATTTTGAGATTCGTGTTAGATACACTATAGTCCAAAGATCACATGATGAAGTACATAATGAAGATAAGATTTTACCAATCTCAATATAAAACATATGATCTAGATAGTACATGCTTAACATCTATATGTCAAAATTTCGCTTTAGGGGTTTCTCGCTGTGAACTGTCAGCTCTTGAACACTGTACCGGCCAAAAGTTATTAGCAGTTGCCCTCTTTCCAGATTAGCTGAATCAAGCAGTGCACGTACCACGGGTGATAGGATCTGCAGCACGCACGTCCGTACGCCCGCATGAGATCGAAGCTTCCGGCCGGCTGAAAAGGACGGAAGGTGTGAGCGACCTGCTTGCCGCCAGCCACCCAACCGGCAACCAGAGCGAAGCGAAGCTAGGAAGCACGAGCGAGCTGAGCACTGCGGATGAAGCTTTTCATCGGTTGGAAGAACATGCCGGGCCTCGTGATCGCCTCCTCGCCTTTGCGTCGCTCGACGGCACATGCCTTGGTGGGCACTTCTCCGGTTCATCCAACGATGCCGGCATGGGGATAGGAGAAGGACGATCAGGGCAAGGTCAACGCTTGAGAGGAAACAAAGACATTGCCCATCAGTCATCAGATCGACCTTTCCTTCCTCTCAAACACTTGTTTAATTATTCCGGTACGGTATTCCATGGGAAACGCTGAAACTTATCACTGAGTCCACAGAGATTAAGTTAAAAAAAAAAAAAGAGTCCACAGAGATTGCAGTAGCACAAATGGTTGCAAAAGAGAAGAGAATTGTAAACAGATCGAGCAGTCCAACGAGTTGACGCGACAAGCATCCGATCCGTGAGATATGTCAGTCACATGCACGCATCCGAACAAATAAAAGTTGGCAGGCCTTGGACTTTGGTACAGCTTAGCTGTGCCGAACCACGAGAGGTGGAAGAGATGGATGCCTTTTTTCCGTCGCCTTCCATTCCATGCATGTTTGGTACATGTGCACAACCATGATGATGGCTTTGCACTTGTATCATAAACTATGGAGCTGATGTGGGTCTCGTAAGGGTCAGAACGAGCTTTTTTACATTTGGCTGTGCACGAGCGAGAGTGACCAATTTTGACTCTTACACTAGGAACAAACAAACGCAATATATAAGCAGCGGGGCTCCTCCCTTCCAATACCCAAAAACGTATGCCACCGTTGACGCGCCCGATAGAGATTTTTTTTTTTTGACACCCCCGATAGAGAATTAGAGACGCGCGTCGCCGTCTTGACATGGCTTGCCAAGGTCCACCACACGGTCAATAAGGTTTTGCGGCGCGTGTGTTGTCGTGGCGTCACAACGGGACGAGGCTCGTTAGGTGCGTGGGAATTGAGGGCGACCGGGCCGAACCCCCAGCTTAATTTAGCTTGGCTCGATCGGAAATTCGACACGACCCCTCAGCTTGTTTTCAGCCCCTTTTTTTCATCTCAACAGCTGGATCATTTATTCAATCATATGAGGTTCAGCTTGATTGCGAACCACCAAATCTGTTACGAGTTCTGGGTGGGGATCGAGCCAGAATTTGGTCTCGTCCAGACAACATTTATGTACTAATTCAACATTTTTTATGTGTACTGAGATGGTACATAAAATTTTTGAATGTTGAATGTAGTTTCCATAAACATTGAATCAAATAATTGGAAATGTCACACTCGAAATGTAGAACATTTTTCATGTGTACTATTGTACTAACATAGAAATGTTGAGCTCGATTTCCGTGAATGTTGAATCAACTGTTTTGAGACATTAAATTATATAATACATAAATATGTTAAGTATAGTTTTGATAAATGTTGGATCAAATCTTTGGAAATGTTCCAACTTCCAGGGATTGTATGGAACCTAGTTGATTTTGGCTGGTTTGGGCATTGATTGAGGCTGATTCTGATTTGATGGGCTGTTGGGCCGCACTTCGCCTGAACTAGGACTAGGATATCGCCAGAATACTATATGGGCCCAGTTCGGCTCCATTTAAGTTCCTCTCGAAAATGAGAAGGTAAAAGAGGAAGAAGAAGCGACTCAGTTCTAGCCAGTGGCGAAGATAGAGCCACATTGACGGTGGTGTCATGTATACAAAAAATTGCATTTTGGGATGATTAATATAAAATTTAAGAGGTGCATTAATGATCATTTTGAGCCAATTATCATTAAAATTAAGATTTATCATGGTGCATGTGCACCAGGGTAGGAGTACCTAGCTTCACCAGTGGTTTTAGCCAACTCCGTCGACAATGACAACAGCAAGAGGCAAGCATTTTAAGTTCAGGTTGTCTCCAAAGCATGCAACTAAATCAATGTTTTAAATAGCGGGCTATAGAATTTAGCAAAGTGTCTCTAAAAAAGCTATAGGAGCTATAGCGGCAGCTGTTGCCAATAGCGTTTTATAAAACAAAGTAAATTTTATCTAAAACATAAGTATTTTTATCAAGCTCAACCCATATTATATAAGTGCATGTCATGTTCCAAACATGTATTTATCATATCTTGTAGCAGTGGGCCTACAAAATCATGAAACTAAGTATCAAATGGACAATGAACAAGCAAATTCATAAATCCAGCTTCACTTAGGTTCATATTTCAGTTATATCAGGGTTAGCGGATGAATTTAGCAGAGCTATTTGATCCTATAGCGGAGTTAGCGGCATTAGCGGTAATATTTACAATAGCGTTACGGCGTCTATCTTCAAAAACTATAGCAGGCTATTTAAAACATTGAACTAAATACATTAAACTGACCCAGCAACCATGCATTTGGTGGACCGGGTGAATGTGGTGGCGTCAAATTTGCTGACGACCAATATGTAGCAGTTGATCAGATCTTTGCTTTGTTTTATATTAGTGCTGATCTATAGATAACGAGTAGGCCTGCGTTCTTTTCCATTTATTGTATGTTGATAAAGTCGTTGCCTGAGGAACTGGTATCGTGTGCTGTTAATTAAACGATTTCTCTGGTTAACGCGACTGATTCTTGAGCAGCCATCGAATTAAAAAATAATTCCCAAAAGATCCAGTACATTGCTGGTATTTTAATATAAGTAGAGTGTTTTTATGCGCCGGTGGCGTATTACAGCATGTTAAGCTGGGTTAGGAACAAAAAGCGGAGTACACACTATCCTGAGAAACTACTGCTACTGCTATTGCAAGGGTCTTCGCTCCAGCCACACACCACATGCCGGCGTCGTCTTTTATCTCCGTGACGATTTGATGTACTGATCTTTCTTGATGTCTGAAAACTCTAACATTCCATTTCTTCCGGCCCAAGTTAAATTTTTACGAGCACAAAAAACTCTTGCCTAAGGAGCAAGTCATTTCGCCAACTAAACTTTGTAACAAAAAAGAAGATGCAAAGTTAACTACGACCACAAAGAAACTTCTTCCTGCTGCTTTGGAGAAAGAAGGTTGCAAGGAAAATATCATTTCCTCCTCCATTTTTCCTGGTGTTCACATTTTTTCCCAGGAAGAGGCAAGCAATGACCGACAGCACATCTTCTTGGTCAGCCGAAGAACTAAAATAATGCAGCTACAGAGTTTAGTATTCTACTTCTACGTGTAAGACAAGTCGAAATTTCTGGATCGCATGTGCCAGCAACTCTCTAGCACAATCGTAGAAAGGGTTTCGTATTTGTCTTTTGTTTAGTTTCGCCAAAAAAAAAAAAAACAAGGCATGAACTCAAACCCTCATTGGAGTCTTTACAGCATATTACACCCTCAACCAAATACAGAATGGACAGTAAACCCTCATTTCAGAATAAACAAAGTGCAAATCAGCAGCCTCGTTCATGTCTGTAGCGTCAATTCACGGATGCGGCTTCTCATAAAGCTAGTACTCCAAGAGGCACCCGAGTGCCATGTCACCAGGGAAAAATCAGAATTGGAGTGATTAGTATATCATTTCTACTTCCACCTCATGAGCATTACCTACGTATATATATATGTTCTTCCCTAGCGCGGAAGGAATCCTCGCCCTCTCGTGAATTTGAATGTTTCAACCGACCGATTTTATTTTGACGGTCTGATGGTTTATTATAATAGCATGCTTTAGCTCGCGTAGGTCTCACGCAGCAGCGTCAGCGTCCTCTGTCTTGGCTCGTGTACGGCTTTTACGTAAGTCCGAGGGGTCACCCGTCTCTATGGACTAAATCGGCGTTCCCTCATCCGTCGTTCCCACGCCGCGTAATGCCGGCCGCCTCACCTCTTCCTCCTCCCACTGTCTTGCCCCAGCAAGCTGTCTTGCACTGTCACACACCTCCGTCTCCCTCGACATTGGCGTTTCTTTCCCCTTCATGATGGTGGATTTGACGAGGAGATCCTTCCCCGGCGTGACAGCGGATTCGTCGAGGAGCTCCATCCCTTCCACGGTTGTGGAGTCGTCCAGGAGCTTCTTTCCCTCGGTGACCCTAGCTTCAATAGTGGCGGCGGCCTCCTCTCCAGCGGCGCCACCACAACAACTTCCAGGTTAGTGCTCCCCTCGGCTTTTCCCCTTCCTTTATTTCCCTATCCCCTTCCTCACTGGATATGATCCTTTTCCTGTTCTCCGTCCTATCATCTTCTTGCACGATCTTGCAGCCAATGACGTTAGACACTCATTCCTGGATGAAGAGCTGCGGCCTTGCAACTTCTTGCAGCGGACGACATCTGGACTCTTGCTTAGGTGGGAGCTTGCTTGGACAAACTTTGAGATGGCAGGGAAGGTGGAGGTCTCTCCTTCTATGCCCTCCCCAAGACAACTCTGCATCGTGGTTGACCTCGATGAGATCTCCTATGAACTCTGAATCAGATTTCAGAGAGCTGCTGTAGCAAGATGACGGTATTACACTCCCCTCCGGTGTTCTGATTTTTTCCTATTTTGGTATCCTGTCACAGAAAATGTTATCAAAAGAAGCAATATGATCATATTTGAATATATATTTTCTCAAGATGGTGCGAACTATTCTAGAATTTGACAATAGATATGTTAGCAGTTGAAAGGGCCCTATAGTTCAATGGTCCATGACTGAATATATCTGTTTTCAGATCGAATTGGCGTGAGAGAGAGAGAGAGAGAGCATCGTTTCTGCAAGGTGAAGAGAGAAGCTAATAAAGTGGCTCATCCTTTGGCTCAACTAGCAGCATCGACTCATGCATAAGCGGTTTGGAGATTCAATCACCGTTGAGTAATGCTTCATTATTTCAGTCTAAACTGCTGTCATCTTCTCATCATGCCGATCTGTGAACCGAGAAAGTTTATGGAGGTGTTCGAATGTGTCTTTGCATCATGATATTGTTTCTTAATTACTAGAGCACTTTCCCCCACACAAAAAAGAAACAATTTGTTTTATGTCAAATTTTTGTTATATTGACGACATGTAACTAATAATCGCATCTAGCATATTACTGTAGTGTTGCTTGACTTTGAGATTTTACTTCTCTTAGACCAGCATTTTGGGACACTTTCAACACATATTTGTTGTATCTTCAACTTTACATAATAATTGTTACTGGTACTTTATTTGTAGTCTACTTTCCTTTTGAATATCATTTCAAAGAAAGCGAAGGTGAATTCCAGTATGGCAACTACTGGAAGTCAAGGTAAATTCTAGTATGGGACACTTTTATTTGGCCTGATGGATGTTTGAGGTACCATTTTTCTTAATATGGTGAAGAGTACACACATGTCAGTCCTCTCGCTTTTTTTTACCTACCTGAAGGTCTTAAGTAGTATGGTGTTTTGTACTTGACACAACAAGATTGGCTCATATGTATGGTGTTTAGGTATGATTGGATTGTTGATTTTTTTTTAAGAAAAAAAGGTTGCTTCTTGATCACAAGAAATATTGTCTTTAACTTTGCAAAGTAGAAAATTTCTGATATATAGGAAAGCTATCACTCCAAGGATCAACACTATGCTAGTGGTATGCAATTCACTTATACATGAAGTTTCTGCACTCCAGATCAGGTAACCATGGGTCTTCTTTATTTTGTGGATTTTCTTGCTTTTTTTATATAGGATGCTCAATTTATCTTTATTCTTAAGCCATGTAACAACAATATTGAACAATTTTCCTTTCCCGCAGTTGCACCTCCACCATCATTGTATGGCCCAAACTTAGGACAGAGCCTGTAAGGATTACAATTGCTGATTTGTTCACCTATGACAACCTGCATATTATCTATGTAATGAACATTCTTCAACCTCCTGTCCTGCTGAATACAAAAATACTTTAAAGTGTTCACTTTTATCGGGATTCCTAACCATTCGCTTACTTATATTTTCCATCCTTTTTTTCAGAATAATTATTATGTTGTGGCTGCCAAAATCAAGACTTTGATTCAAGGTCAGACCTGGTGGTGCATGCAGGGACGGCCCACCATGAGTCAACTGTATTCAGTTGAATACAAATTATTTTGGACAAAAAAATTCATATATAAAATATATTTTCTGTATTTATATCAAAAAAGAAAAAAAAAGATGTTAACATCGTTTCTGACCTTCTGGGTCCATTTCCCTCCCTGCCGGCCCAACAGAGGCCCATCCGAATCGTTTCTCGACTGCTCGACTCTGCTCCGTACTGCTGCCGCAGCGCCGCTAGGAGGACTGCCCGCCGGCCGCCGCCGCCGCACGACCTCCCGCCCTCCCGGCTTGCTCCCGCCGCGCCAGGACTCCCCGACGTCCCTGCCGGCCGCTGTAGCACGGCCTCCCGCCCTCTCGGCTCGCTCCCGCCGCACACGGCCTCCCGCCCTCCCGGCCATAACCGCCGCCGCACGGCCTCCCACACTCTCGGCTCGATCCCGCCGCGCCGGACTTCCCGACGTCCCTACCGGCCGCCGCCGCACGGCCTTCTGCCCTCCCGGCTCGGTCTCGCCGCGCCAAGAGACTCCCCGACGGCGACGTCCCTGCTGGCCGCCGCCCCGCCGCACGACCTGCCTTCCGGACCGGATCCCCCGCGCGCGTGACCTCCCTGGGTCCTGGCTCCCTCGCCGGTGGCCACGCATCCGACGCCCAGTCGCCCAGGCCCCAGCCGCAGCCTCCCTGCGCTTGCTCACCGGCACAAGCACATTGCACCCGCCGCGCAGACAATGCACCAGTAATTGGTATGATTTTAATTGTTTTTTTAGGATTAAGCTCTTGAATTGTTTGTATTATTGTATGATTAATTCCTATTTCGCTCGAATAATTGTGGTTGGTACTTGGTAATTTGATATGATTTAAATTTTAGGTGTGAATCATGAAGAGGAAGAATAATAGCACTACCGATTTGAGAGAATTCATGGCAAGAGCTGCCGCAAAGAAGAAACAATCTAAACCGGTCCAGCCGGTGAGTGAAAGTGTTACACAACCATCTTCAAATGAAAGCCAGATGGAGATGGTGGTGTTCCAAGATCAGAGTGATAGTGGAACAAACACAACAGAGACTCCAATAACAGAAGAGATCCCAATTACACAAGATGATGACTCTGTACCACTAGATGAATTTGAATGCAGTGATGATGACAATTCTGATGGATATCACATTGAACATGATCCTGGATTGAGGGCTCCAATCTCAAGTTATCCTGTCAATGATCAAGATTCAGTTAGAAGAGCATATATTGCAATTGGACCATGTCGACCCCGCATGAAGAAGGAGAATTTTCCGCAACATAAGTGTGGAGGTATGCGTCGCTTCCTCCCTAAGTGGTTTGATGAATTCAAATGGCTTGAGTATAGCGTGCAAAAGGATGCTGCATTTTGCTTTTATTGCTACTTGTTCAAAGATAGTTGTAAATATGCTGGTGGAGATGCTTTTGTTGATGAAGGGTTCCGAAATTGGAATATGAAAGCTAGAATTCAGACACATGCTGGTGCTATTAATAGTGCTCATAGTGAAGCTGAAGAGAAATATACCTTATTCATGAAACCTAAATCTTCAATCCGTGAGTCGGTTGCATCAAACACTAAAGATTACAAGGCTAAGTATCTAGCCCGCTTGACATGGTCACTTAAGTGCATAAGATATATTTTACGTCAAGGGTTGGCTTTTCGTGGTCATGATGAATCAAAGGATTCATTGAATAAAGGGAATTTTCGGGAACTTTTAGCATGGCTAGCAGGAAACTTTGAAGAGGTAAATAGTGTTGTACTAGAGAATGCTCCAAAAAACTATCAGATGATAGACCACAAGATTCAGAAACAACTCATTGCTGCTTGTGCTCATGAAACAACCAAATTTATCATAAAGGAACTTGGTGATGAGTGTTTTGCAATTCTTGCTGATGAGTCAAGTGATGCATACCAAAGAGAACAATTAGCTCTTTGTTTACGTTTTGTTAATAAAAAGGGATAGCCGGTTGAGCGATTTCTTGGTCTTGTTCAAGTTGAAGATACTACATCATTGACTCTTAAAGAAGCAATACAATACTTGCTTATGAAGTATCACTTGCCTTTATCCAAGGTACGTGGTCAAGGGTATGATGGCGCTAGTAACATGAAGGGTCATGTTTCTGGCTTGAAGAAACTAATAATGGATGGGTCCCCTTCTGCTTATTATGTTCATTGCTTTGCTCATTAACTTCAACTAACCCTTGTAGCAGTTGCTAAGGAGAATACAGATTGTGATTGGTTCTTTGGGCAAATGTCATATTTGTTGAATGTTCTAGGGATGTCTTGTAAAAAGATTCACATGCTTCGCATAGCTCAAGCTGAATATATGATTGAAGCATTAAAGTTGGGTGAAATTAAAACTGATCAAGGTTTAAATCAAGAGATGGGCTTAGCAAGGCCAGGTGAGACACGTTGGGGATCTCACTATAGAACTGTCATGCATGTGATGTCTTTGTACCCTTCTATCAGAAAAGTTCTCTTTAGAATTGGCAATGAAAGTAAAGGCGCTGAGGCTAATGGAGCTCAAACTATGTTGACAGTATTTAAGTCTTTTGAGTTTGTTTTCTTGCTGCACTTGATGAATGAAATATTTGGATACACAAGTGACTTATGCAATGCTTTGCAAAGGAGGGAGCAAGACATTGTAAATGCAATGGATCTTCTTGAATTGATAAAAGTTGAACTAAATATTTTGAGAGATGATTCTGGATGACAGGAATTTCTTAATAAGATCACTTCTTTTTGTGAGAAACACAAAGTTAAAGTAGTTGACATGAATGACAAGTACATTCCTATGTAAAGATCAAGACAGTTCTATAGAGGTGCCATTAATTACTACGGGTTTCATGCTGATATGTTTTTGGGTGTTATTGATAGGCAAGTTCAAGAGCTTAATAATAAGTTTGATGAAGTAAATACTGAGCTGCTTAGATGCATGGCTGCATTGAGTCCAACCAATTCATTTTCTGCCTTTGATGTTGATAAGTTGGTTAAGCTTGCTCGGTTTTATCCTCATGACTTCGAATTTGAAGAAATGAACCAACTTTCTTTTCAACTACAACTTTATATCAAGGATGTGAAAAGTGATGAAAAGTTCAAAAACTTAAAAAGTTTATCAGAGTTGTCTATGATGCTAGTTAAAGAAGGGAAGATTTCTAGGTATGACAATGTTTATAAGCTTTTCAATTTGGTTCTTATTCTCTCTATTGCAACTTGCAGCTGCTTATAGGCTTCTCAAATTGATGCATAACTCCTTATTCTCTCTCTTCCTAGGTATGACATTGTTTATAAGCTCCTCAAATTAGTGCTTATCCTCCCTGTTGCAACTGCTGGTGTTGAGAGAGTATTTTCTACAATGAATTTTATCAAAAATAAGCTAAGAAGCAAGATGGGACAGAAGTATTTAAATGGTTGCTTGATCAACTTCATTGAAAGAGATTTCTTCTTACAAGCCAAGAATAAGGACATCATCATTTACTTTCAAAGCATTAAGAATCGTAAAGTCAATTTGTAATTGTAAGCTCTCTTCTTATTTTCCTATTTATTTCACTCATTGTCAATTTGATATGTTGATCTATGTGTTTGCACTTAATCATGCATTACGGATCAAATCCTGGGTCCGCCACTGGGTGCATGGCTTGTGGTGAATGCAATAGAACATTGCAGCCCCACGGTGGATCATACAAGTGCACCGGATCAAGGAGCAAATGCACGAGTGGCACACCAAGATTAGTCAGGTCTACCTTGCATGAATGATATGCACTTCAAATATCAACAAGTAACATAGCCTTATTTACTCTCCGTTGTCCTTTTTAAATTGATAATGACAAGCTCTATTGTCATCCTTCATTATACCAAGATGATAAACTCTACATTGGTAAACAAAAATGCCCTTTCAATGAATTGGAAGACGAAGACGCCGACAGCCTGGTAAAAGTTCCTAATCTAACTATGTAAAATACGCACACATCAGGTTACTTTACCCTTGCTCATGCTTACTCCATATTGGTTTTTTTTTCTTTTCCTTTTTTCTTTCTTACCAGAACGTCGAAGCCTACTAAAAGGAAAATCTCTTTACAGGATTCCCCTGAACATGAATAAGCACAATTGATTTAATATAGACCTGATATGACTTCCATGCAGCTGCTACCACCGGTAGAAGGTATGAGAGAAAACTTCCTTTGCATTCCAGTGAATCACTATCGCCGACCCAGTTCTAGATATTATCCGTGAAGTGACTCCATTTTGGTACCTTACCTTAGCGTATTATTATGTAAATTTGTGGATGAAATAGGCAATGCCGTCCGAGCCAAACTTCCATGACTTCCAATGCAACTTTTCTATCCTGCAACATATAGAAAAGTGACTTCAATAGGTGGATTCATCTGTGTGTGCCGTCTATTTCCTTGATATAGTCAATCATTGAGGCCGTTTCTTTAGGGCAATTGTTGAGCCCATTAGTGCTATATGTGCTACATACTTGCTACAAACAAAATTATAACTAATTGCTAAAAAACATACTTGCGTGATAATATATGACTGCTATCTTTCATTTTGGTGTTAGCTATCCTTCATATTAATCAAAATAGGATCATCCTTTGAAAATAATTTTTACATGTGTGGCTCTAACCATAAACTTCAAAATATCGACAGATAACAGGGGCGGGCGCAGCGAAGCGCGCATCCCATCCTAGTATGTACTCCACGGCGGTTGGATCTTTGTATTGCGAGCTTCTCCACTGCCTGAATTTGCTTGGTTACAGTCACCAACTCGAAATGACGGTCTTGAAAATTGAGAAGAGTCTGCGCTCGCACTACTACAAAAAATGATTAAATTCTCATGTGAATAAATATCTACCGTTGATGGCAAAAGTCCGGTTGGTCAACCGTTCGACGATCAAACCCTCCTCCACTCCACCTGCAGTCATGACTCATGACACAAGAAAACATCAGCTCCAGCCACATGAAAAAGCAGACCGCGGAAGACCCAGACCACGCGAAAAAAGCGAACGGTGCCGCGGCAACGACGAGCAGAAAAAATAAATTCTGAAAGCGAAAAGGTACAACAGCTGCGTGGAATTCTCTCGCTCCGACTCCAGAACTGCCGGCGAACATCTCAAAGTCTCTTTTCCACGCCGCGAACCCGCGCGGAAGGCACACCCGTACGCACTGACGGACGACCGTTCCACTCGCTGGCGACTCGCGACCGACTCCCCGCGCACTCCTGTTCTGCCTGCAACCTCCTTTCCTTCCTTTGTGTCAAAAAAAAAAAAAAAACTCCTTCCTTCCGCGAAGGGACGCAAACCTAGCCGAGTAGCCCGACCCCCCACGCTTCCTTTCTTCTTCGCGCCTGCGCTTTTGTCGTTTCCGCCCTGGTCCGCGTTCCTGCCGCCTTCGCGCCAGCCCGCGCTATATATGCTTGCGCCCACGGCGCAGCAGCCAAACAACCAAGTCGCAGTCTCGCACAAGCAAATCACCGAAGGCATCCATCGTCCTGCTCGCTCGAGAGACAGGAGGAGACAGAGATCACAATTCACAACACAAATCAAGCGAAGATTCTGTAGAGTCACACACCACAAGGCCACCATGGACGCCGCCGCCTCGTCCGCGCCGAGCACGTCCTACCACAACCTGTCCCTGGCGCAGGCGGTGGTCACGCTCTCCGTCGAGTCCGTCCTCGCCTGGCTCTCCGCCGCCATCAACCCCTCCTCCTCATCATCATCCGAGCGCCGCCGCCGCGACGCCTCGTCCCACGCCCCTACCCGCGCGGCGCCTCCGTCTCCGGTGCCGGAGAAGACGGTCGTCGACATGGACGTGGTGCTGGGGCTGATGGGCGCCGCCGCGGGCCCCGCGTCGGTGGGGTTCGACGAGGCCGCCGCGCTGTTCGAGGAGGAGGAGGCCACGCTGGAGGAGGCCCGCGCGGCGTTCGCGGTGTTCGACCGCGACGGCGACGGCTTCGTCGGCGCCACGGAGCTCGGGACCGTGCTGCGGTCGCTCGGGTTCGCGCCAGGCGACGACGAGTGCCGCCGCATGATCGACGCCTACGATGAGGACAGGGACGGCAGGATCGACTTCCGCGAGTTCCTCAACCTCATGGAGAGGACGCAGCAGTGAAGCGGATCCGACCGAGACGGGAGGGACTGATGATGATTTATTCATTTGTTAAGAGGAAGGAATTCTTTGTTCCATCGTTCGTTCGTTCTCCATGTTTTTCTTGGCCGGATTGAGGCCGAATGATGCCTATACAATATATGTATGTGTACATTAATAAACAAAATTCTATCCTATCAAGAATACAGAATTTCTCGAAACAGAGTTCAGCAGCGTATATCAAGTCCGTGAATGAAGCGTTTCGTTCTTCAGAGCTTATTAGGACGGGTTGCGATCTTGATAACTAGGTGTCGTCTGGAACGATATCCACAGCATAAGCGGCTCAATGCATCTCGTAAAAAGGAAAAGAAAAAAAAACTGTCAAAACAAGGCGAGGACGACGGTGTTCTGCTCGGTCAACCTGCGAAAACAAATCTCGGAACTTATACTTCACAGCCTCATGCTAAAAGTCCAAAACTTTGGCTGAAATTTTGCGAACATTCTTGGGATAATTAGGTGTTTCACTCAGGTTCTGAATAAATTTCCTCAGCAAATTGGAGCTGCATGTATGTAGTTAACAAATAAGGGGGAAATTGTTTCACAGCAAGAAACAAAACTCCTAAACAAATTGAAGGCAGCATTAAAATGTTTTATTTTTCTCCCTCACCTTTTTAAGGAGTTGTAGATTATGCCTCAAACTACAAAATCGAGTAACCCAAATCCCTAAACTCTTATTTTTTACTCAAGTTTCCTTTCTAGATGATATTTAGAGCGGTTTTGTCTGATTCAGTATTATGGGCTCTGCCTATCAGGTACCATGTTGAACGTGGAGGGAGTGAAGAGGGCGCCACCGAAAGAGGCTGCAACCGTAAAGCCCGTCGCCATCGTCGACCGGACACTGACTAATGCTATCCTGACGCAGTGCAACTACCTCATGCGTAGCTCCTCGACCTCAGGGAAGGCGTCGTCAGGTGAACAATATTGAAGGTACGTCTGATCCAAGCGTAGCTACAACTTCGACCACGACATGAGGGACAGTGACGGCAAGTGTGACCGGGGGAGGGAAGGCGCTGACGAACATCGGAGTGGAAGCGATCGACGAGCCATGACGCCCGAACCGGTTTTGGGAGCAAGAACCGTAGTCGAAGGTTGAGCCGGTTATTGGGGCAACAGGCAGACAACAACCTCTCGACGACGGTGTGGCAACATCAACACCTGATAGGCGGGTCTACAACGATGAGTCAAAAAAACCGCTCTAAATACCGCTTATGGAGGAACTTGGGTCGGATATAAGAATTCATGAACTTGAATTATCCTGTTTTATAGTTCAAGATATGATTTACAATTTTATGACTGAGAGAGGAAAATAGGACTTATTACCATTTCGAAATAGGTGATGATCTTTTTGTTTTTTTGGACGGAAGCACTTTTTTTTTTCGTTTTTTAGATTGCCGGAGCCGGGTGGGAAACGGCCTTCCTAATAATCAGTTTTGGGCCGAATTATGCCCATTGAAGTCCGTACTTCCCTCATATTCATTCGGCTCGGCCCACGATTCTGGGTAGCCAACCTCTTCCTCTTCCCCACCGGGCTGCAAGAAGCAAGATGCGTAGGCCGTCGCCGTCGCCACCTCCGGCGAGGGGCTCGGCCGCCGCGGCTGCCGCTGCCGTGGTGATCCTGCCGGCCATTTTCCCGGGGCTACTCTCCCCGCTTGGCCATGCCTTCCCTTCCCTCTTCTCGGTGAGTACCCATTTCCACACCGTCGCGCTCGATTTGAGCAGGCGTTGTGCCATATCGACAACTATTTGGGTTGCTTGCGGCGGCTTCGATTGCTAGATTGTGTGGAGATACGATTTGAAGTGCGCGAAGGTGGATCACTTTAGGCTGGCTACTTGCTGTGATTTTGAAGGAATATATCTGGGGGAGAAATGGAGTGACGATATACAGAGAAATTTTTAGTTTAATCAGTAGCGACGACTGATAAGCAATTTCGTAGACAGTGAAAAACTAGGACCATACTGCTAAATCGTTGACAGTAAGGAACTACTTTGGGCGCTAGATCATTGAAAACCTAGGATACCATTGTGCCTATGTATCTCCATAGAGATCTTTAAAATTGTTTTGGGAGCATTGGATGAAGCATCATGTATGATTACTATCTGGAAACTCCTATACAATAAAAGTACGTTCCTCCAGTAGTGTTATATTCTTTCCATGTTTACATGTTGCCATTTTGTCAATATTTTGCAGGAGTGGAATGCTCCTAAGCCAATGCATCCTTTGCTTTTAAACGAGGCATCGCAATGGACAATTGTGAGTACATATATCCTTCTCTTTACTACAATGATTGTGCTGCTGGGTATTTAACTTTTGTTTGTGTACAGCCAGATGAACAAAAAAGAGATCTCTGGTCACCTTTGCCATATCAGGGGTGGAAACCATGCTTAAAGTCATCGAGTTCTCGTGGTAATTTACTGATTTTTTATGGTTATGGAACATCATTATTCTTTCTGCCATTGGAATAAGCATCTTAAGCACTTTCTTTGTAAATTATAGCATTACCTCTGGAGTCAAGTGGATACATCCAGGTGTTTCTAGATGGTGGACTGAACCAACAAAGAATGGGGGTAATACTCTTCTAATTACTGATGTTATGGCAAGAAAAGAAATAACTTGCTGAATCGATGCTTTGGACTATCCATCTGTGTGATTTGTTGTTTAGATATGTGATGCAGTTGCGGTTGCCAAGATTCTAAATGCTACTCTTGTCATCCCACATCTTGAAGTAAATCCTGTTTGGAAGGACTCAAGGTGCCTTTGGAGTTTTTGACACTACTGTATTTTATTGTGTACTATTCATTACATAAGAAGTCAATATTTTCTCTGCTGCAGCTCATTCGAAGACATTTTTGATGTGGATTATTTTATTAACGCCCTAAAAGATGAAGTTTCTATTGTCGAAGTGCTTCCAAAAGAATTTTCATGGAGCACAAGAGAGTACTATGGAACAGGCATCCGTGCTACGAGAATAAAAACTGCACCTGTTCATGCCTCAGCGAATTGGTATCTGGAAAATGTTGGCCCTATCCTGCAAAGGTTTGTAAAAAGTTGAATTTGCAGTATCTCTTTTTATCATGCATGTGATTTGAATTTCTGGAATTTTCTTGTACCATATAGTCGTTTTCCAGCCATTCAGAAATTATTGTTGCCTTGAGTGATGGTTTCTCAGTTTTCTATTTGCATATTGTTGTTTGACATATGGCACGATAATACTAAGAAATGTGATTATTTCTTTCCAGATTGGCACCTATTAAATTAGTGTATTTAACACGGCGTCTTATCATTTTTTTTTTGACTTCATGAGGATTATACTCTACCAGCAAGCTTATCTACCTCTTGTTTCACTGGCAGCTATGGCATTGCTGCCATTGCCCCGTTCTCTCACCGCCTTGCATTTGATGATTTACCTGCGGATATTCAACGTCTGCGTTGTAAGGCTAACTTCCAAGCTCTGGTTTTTCTACCTCATATTATCTCACTGGGGGAGAGTCTGGTGAAGCGCTTGAGGTCTCCAATCAAGGGGCATTCCAATGAATTTATCCATCAAGTTGTTGAAGAGAGTACAGATCATGCTGGAAAATATGCAGTTTTACATCTCCGTTTTGACAAGGTTAATTGAAGAACAGTATTGTATGGTGTATCTTTGTTGTTTCCTGCGCTCCAATGGAATGCTTCCTGGAACTGATATATAATTTTCAGGATATGGCTGCACACTCTGCATGTGACTTTGGAGGTGGGAGAGCTGAAAAATTAGCTCTTGCTAAATACAGGCAAGTTATCTGGCAAGGGAGGGTACTAAACTCACAGCTGACTGATGAAGAGCTCCGGAACACAGGACGCTGCCCATTGACTCCAGAAGAGATTGGTCTATTACTGGTAGCCCTTGGTTTCGATAAGAAAACTCGGCTCTATCTTGCTTCTCACAAGGTTTGACTCTTGTGCATGCTGTAAATTTATTCTTGCTGGTAAAATTAGGAAGATTTAACATTTGTCCCCGACTCCCTGTTCAGGTATATGGTGGGGAAGCTAGGATTTCTAGCTTGCGCAAACTTTTCCCTCTGATGGAGGACAAGAGGAGCCTTGCATCTGAAGATGAACTTGCTAATGTTGAAGGGAAGGCTTCTGTACTAGCAGCTCTTGACTATTATATTAGCATGCATAGTGATATTTTCATCTCTGCGTCGCCTGGGAATATGCACAATGCATTGGTAAGTACTGCTGGTTTTGGTACATGTTTGCATTTGTGACACAATATCTTAACAATTGGTCATTTTAGTTGGCTCATCGGACCTACGAGAACTTGAAGACCATAAGGCCAAATATGGCCTTGCTTGGCCGCATCTTTGTCAACAAGAGCATGGACTGGTCAAGGTTTCAGCAGGCTGTACAGGCAGGGCATAAAGGAAGATACGGGCAAATCAAGCTGAGGAAGCCAAAACAATCAATCTACACTTATCCCGCCCCAGATTGTATGTGCCAGGGGTAGCTGGATGAAATTCATGTCAAAGACAAGATTCCGGAGAACAAGAAGCTGAAATTGATGCAGTTAATTGGTTCCGAAGTTTTGACTCTGTTACAATGCCATTCCTAGTTGCATATTGGTTCTGGACTTTTGATAGTGGCGTAAATTAGCTCATACAGTTCAATCTTAACTTATACAAAAGTTGACCTTGATGCTACAAGAATCAAACCCGGTTCCAGGTTATATGAGACTGCTGTACATTTTAGATTGGTGATACCTGTACCGTGCAGATTAAGTAACAAGAATTCCTGAATGTGAACAGTGATAACATCTGAATTTAACTTTCCGCTGTCTCGTTTTATTTTTATTCAAGTTTCTTAAGATTGACTTCATTTATCATCATAACATCAAACTGAATTGAGGGCTATAACTTCCGAACAATGTCTTGCCATGTCGGAGGTCTTTGATACATATTGTAGGAAATAATTGGAAGCTAGTGCCAAGGACACACAGCTGCCTCATAACTTGTATGAAGTTTGATTCAAGTTTGCCTAGTCCTCCGCCAGGTATCCGTGCACCATGTATCACTGATGGAAGTTGGCTCTAAGCTACCTTGAAATTGGTAGGACATACACAACTTTGTTGATATGTCCTTTGGATCTTGATCAATTGATGGTGTTATTCCAGGGACCATCATGGGTCATTATGGAGTATCTCGTATGAGCGTCATCCATCAATCATCACACACGAACTCTCAATCACAGTTTCGAACGGAGAAAAGGAAAGACAAAAAAAGAACGAGGCCCATGTTGATTACCAAATAATCAAGGCCCATCCCGCGAACAACAGCCCATCCGAACCATACCATAAAAAGCTAAACCCTAGAACGTTCTGAGCTTGCTATATATACTGCCCCCGAGCCCCCCCGTCTAGCCCATCGCCGCCGCCGCCCCGACGCCCTTCTTTGGTTCTCTCTGTTTTGCGCGCTTGCTCTTGCGGATAGCGATTAGGTTCTTCTTGTTTTGTTTCTCGTATGTTCTTGATTCGTCATCGTGTTTGCCTCTGTATTTCTTGTTTGTTAATTCGTGCTAATTGGGAGGGATTCGGTAGTAGCAGGTGATGAGAACAAGACAGGGACATCAGAACCCTTTTCTGGGAATGATAGACTAAGTCTTCAATGGGAATCTCTCTGATGCTTAACTTTCCCACCCCAACTCGATATGTTTCTCTTTTGCTGCAGATCTGTTTCGTGCTTTTGGTGTGTCCTTCAATTTTTCAATAAAATCAGAATTTCTTGCCGATGATGCATACAAAATGCACGTATTATCGGATTGATCATGACGATCCAAAATATTGTCACTACCACTGAGGCTTCCTTCGGTTCTGAATCTACTTACAGGCGTGCTGTGAATTTGAGTTTTTTATTTTTTTATTTGAATTATTTTCATGGCTCGCAATTGTTTTGTTTGTAATAGCTTACACGGTTTGCAGTCTGAAACAAATTGCCGATGATGGTGTTAAATATACTTTGTAGCGATTCGCTGTGAAATGAACTTACTACTGAGGCAATTGCATCTGATACAAAGATTTCGGCAATGTGGTTTGTCTTTCGATGAAGAATTAGCACCGGCTTCTGTGTCACATTGAACGATAAAATAAGTAGTAAGCTGTGCTTTTGGAACTGTTAATAATCATTATTCAGACATTTAATACTGAACGAACTTGATAAATCGAATATGAATTCAGATTACGTACTATTTCTTGTGTAGATCTAGTTATTTTCGGAAGCTCCTAAGATCTGTTCATCGCATGCCACTCAAAAATAGAGATAATCAAGAGTTAGACAAATGAGCATTGAATTTTCTGCAAATAACCGGTATGGGTGTCGAAATCGTGACCGTCAAAGCACGTTGCGGTGCAAAGTTGTAAGGACGCAGGATCTTCGGTTTAACTGTCAATTGATTCCATGCCAATTTGTCCCTAAATCCCAACTGCGGACTTGCCAGTTGACACGTATACTGTTCAGGTTTGGAACGTGTAAACCCAGTCTGCAGAGCAAAATTTGTTGTTGGTCAGGTCACAATGGCCGCATTCAATCGAGACGAGTAAATTATTTGAAAACTTAAATTACAAAACTTTTTACTAATAACATCTCCAACAGCTAAGCTAAAATTATTTGAAAACCTAAATTACATAATTTTTGAAAAAAAAAACACTATCCAACTAAGACCCTCCACAATGGGGAGCGCTGAACGATGCCCAAAACTGGATTTCTGACTTTCGAGAGTTGCTCCTGCCTGCCATTGTGTTCACCAATGCCCAAACTCAAATGATGACCAAAAAGTAAGAGTGGAGCAACTTGCTCCGGTTCCCATTTACTCCTATATGTGTGCATATAGCTTCGCTCTCGCATGTTGTGAAGTTTTAAGCTCGGTGTACTTGCTAAAATTTGTCACTGCTATCGCCTTCTTTCTTCGTGCCCTATGTTGCATGTCAATTTTTGTTTTCTAGTTTATTAAAAAATAATTGTTTTTTTTGGCTCTCTCTTCTCTTATCAACTTGCTTCCATTGAGATTTCATCTGTCCTATCAATTGTCCCATCATAGCTATGATCCAAATTAATAGCTCAAACGGATGCGCTAGTTTAATGAATAGATTTTGTCCACTCCTCGCCTACCTCTCCCTCTATTCTAGCGCGTGGGTTGAGCTCTCAGAGCTCGTCCATGGCGAGCATGATCCGGAACTAGCATCTTTTCTATTCCGATTTCTTCTTCCTTATATATTTTGCGTATTGGGCCTCCAATCCTAACAATACTGGTACAATAGACTATGGTTCATATGATTAAGGCATTTTGAATATGGAGACATTGTTGAAAGTCATTATTTTTTTAAATAACTCTAACTTTACATAGTGGTTAAATGAGAACTTTTAACATTTAAATTTAACTAGCCTATTAAAGATTCTCTAACCTCTCCATGGATTCATGTTGAGATGGTTTTGACAACGTCCTAATCTAACTAGGTTGCACCTTAGCTTGGTGAGTGCTTTGCTAGTCTGTTGCTTTATCCTAATAGCAATTTCACTAGAGATCTTATTCAATCACCTACTCTCTCTCTGTGTATGTGTAACCAGGTCTCTTTCTTGAAGTATAAAAGAAAAGACCCATCTCACTCTCAGGGCACGGTGAAGAAGACTCACATTCATCACATATACACACTCCCGAGACTTGGAAGCCTGCTTCCTCTCTCACATGTTGTAACTACCCTGTACAACCAACACGAGTAATATAAATAGATTGAAACTGGACGTAGGAATTTTTCTCGAATTAGTATAATTCTTCGTGTCCCCTCACGAACCATCCAATCTAAACATGCAAATCTTAGAAATTTAGTAGCCGGTGATACGAAATACCAACACAGACGGCGCATTGGAGAGGGAGCGGGCGTTGGCGTAGGCGGGGCGATGTCAGGCACGAGCATGGATGGGCAGTGCGTCGGGGGTAGACCATTGGCCCGACAACGGCCATTAGCGGGCAAGGCACTAGGGGTGTGGTGCGGGTGCAATGGCGGTGGTGGCTTGAGAGCCTATAGAGTTTGGGTACGGGCGGGATGATGATGATGACTGAGATATGGTTGTTTGAGTGACAAGCTGGTCCCATCAAGAATAAGATCCTAAGCTTTTGGTTTCATTAGAGTTGAAAGTAATTGTTATCCTCCTATTTTTGCAGCCGAACCTATAAAAGAGGAAACATATGCTTTTTTTAAGGCAGTGATGGATCGAGATGCTCTAACGAAATAGGTGCATTTGGAATAAAATCTGCATTGGTGTAAATAAAAGCATTTCGCCGTAAAACCTGACCACAACTGTGTAGTCTGGCAACAGTTCATCTTATTCATACATCCCAGCTAAAAGCTAATGACTAATCCTTGGATTCTTTCCGACGAAGTGACCATGAAAAGAAACGGAACACGGCTGACAAAATTCAGTTGTGTGGAGGTGCAGTGCAGCCGCCGCCCTAGAGTCGCCGGTTTGATTCAGCCGGTCCGAAAGAACACTGCCGCGGCGATCTGCCGCCTGTAGAGGTGAGGAGGCCACGCCCTACTTCTGCGGCTTTCTATTCAAACATTTTTAGCTAAATGCAGTCACCGCACAAAATGAGGTACACCGTACGCCAGTGGGAGGCTGAGTGGCTGACTGGGCAACAGTCGAAGTTTAAGCTCGCATGTACCGGCGGCCAAGCTACAATCAATGCTTGTACTCCGAGTCGTCAAGGAAAGCAACCTTTTTCCCTTTTCTTTCTGAAGGTGCAGCGGGGCTGCAGGAGTTAGCATGTTGGAATTCAATTTGCGTACAAACTTGTTGTCCTAGGGCTATCATGAACTTGTCAGTCTTGCTCGATAATTGTACCGAGTGGCATTGCCTTTGACCACTTTTGTAGCAATGTGTTCTCTGTTTATGGATTTAGGTTCTTGGTGACCATTTACCAAAAATACGTTTAAGTGAGACTTTCTGTTTCCTCCGACAGAGATCTTCTACTCATAGCCTCCAATGAAGGCTGGGGTTGAAGACCCTATTTTTTTAAAAAAAGGTCTTCTACTCATTTTACAACAATTAACAACGAAGATACGGGCTGAGTCTAACCATGGTTCATCTTGAAGCATAGGTAGTACATTACGTTGACTGAGTTTTCTCGATATAATAAATAGACATTCTCTTTACGTAGGAATTTCAAAGAAATTCTATGACTCAATTCAACTCGACCATTGATTCAAGATGTGAAACCTTGCGTTGTTCGAAAACAAAGCCTTAAACTTCTGCACAAATCCACATTTTTTCACATGAAAGTTTGAAGAGGAAACGCATGGCCCAATCCTTCGAGTGTGAATGACGTGTAAATCAAAGGATTGTATACCCCACTGTTACGGCCGAACGGAAGTGTAGGACCTATGAAGCATAGGTGATGGTGATGCATGCTCCTAGGAGTACCTGGTGACGGTAAGCCCCACGGTCGTTGCTTGTCCCACGTCAAAAATTCAGATGCGTGGTCGGCCGGTCCGAACGCCAAGAGCCGCTCTATAAAGCCTGGACCACGGAGCTGCTCCGATCGATCCTCTACAAGACTACAATGCAATGCACCAGTAGCCATCCACCGTCTTCTTCCTCGAGAGCGAGCACACTGCCGCATTGACCCTTGAGCTTTTCCCATGAATAATATGGTGGATTCGAGCTTCCTTTGCTGAGAGCTTCAGTGCGATGGTTGAGTGCGTGCGTGCATTTGTGACCTAAGTTTTGCATCTTTTGATTAGCTCTTGCATGAGGGAAGGAGGTTAGCTGTGCATAATCGTGTAGCCAAGAATGACTTGCCGGCATTTCTTTTGTTGAGTTAAACTCCAAATGTGAAAACATGTTGGGTGAGAGCCGGCAAGTCATCTGTGGCTACGCGTTTGCCCCCTTTTCTCATGCCAGAGCAGTTAAAGATGTCGCTGGAAGGACAGATACATAGACAGATCGACTGCCAGGCTAAACAAGAAGCTAAGGTATGAGACGTAGTCTTTATGCATCGTGTTGCTGTTAATTAGTACTAAGAATGTAGCTAGATATATATTACTCTACAAGGAAAGAACGTGGACTAGTTATATGATGCAGTGCTATGACTCTGGAATATGTATATATATGTTTATTACATATCTTTTTCTGATTTGTTTTCATTACATGTTTTTTTAAATCAAACACATATATTTGCAATAGTATCATAGAACTATTTTCTTATACTGGGAGTTTTTCTGAAGGAAACGTGGTACAGTCCACATATTTCTGTACTGGAGAATTCAGTTTACAACCTACCATTTCCATGTATTTCATAGATGAATAGACATTATGAATTTTCTCGTTCCCATACATGCATTTTTATTGCAGCAGTTGGCTATTCTCCTCAACAAAGGCCTATTAGCTCAGTTGGTTAGAGCGTCGTGCTAATAACGCGAAGGTCGCAGGTTCGAGACCTGCATGGGCCAATCATAATGTATTTTTTGCTGCTATACACACGACTGTTTTGTTCGACGGATTTGTACGACCAAGGGCGTCGACAGTGCATGCATCACGGCGTTAAGCATCTCTAGCCGAAGCTCCATCCAGATGCACTAGTCGTAACACGGAGTCGCACATCACAGTCGTATGTATAGCTATTCCGTTTTCTGTTTGACTGAGCCTCTCTGTTCTGTTGAGCCACAATAACTTAATTTGACCGCTAGATGGCTTCTATTTAGACCATACTTTGTATTAATTCAACCAATTCCGAAACTCGAAAGCAATTCGTAACTGAGCTACAGTTAGCAGCATCATCAGTATGATACGCGCGTACGACAAGGCAGCAAGATGCAGGGGAAGCAACCAGCGCAGGGGGGGGGGGGGTGAACAAAAATCCCAGTTACGAATACGCCCATGTACCCCGCACGCGCCTCGTCGTCGGTCGGCGTCGCAGTATGAAATCAGTAGGACCGGAGGGCGGAGTAACAGAAGCAAGAAAGCATTCGATGGCCAGATCAGCTGCTCTGCTTCCCGCCATTATAAATTGCTTGGCGTCGCTGGATCTCTCACGATCCCCCTTCCTCTGTTCCCTCGCTGCCGCTCACCTCTGGGGATCACGGCACGGCAAATCCATCTCGGCAAGCAGCCAAAGAACCCTGCCCCCGCGCACCTTAGCTCGCTTCTGGATCGCATCGCATCGTACCTTTCCTCTTGTTCCCATCAGGCACATCCACATGCAAGTTTGCTCACAAATGGGCCAGCTCGTGGCTTAGCTGACGACGAACACACGTATATGCAAATGTGCGTTTCAGGTATCGGGATGGGAACCGATCACCGTCGTGACGACCGGGCGTGCACGGGGTTGCCACCGCCGCTCCCGCCCGGGTTCCGGTTCCGCCCGACGGACCAGGAGCTCCTCGTCCACTACCTCGCCAGGAAGACGGCCGACGCCAGGTTCGCCCCAGGTGCCATCCGCGACGTCGACCTCTACAAAGCCGAGCCGTGGGACCTGCTTCCGGCGGCGGCGGCCGGAAGAGATGACAACGACGGCGAGGACGGCTGCCGCTACTTCTTCTGCGCCCGGCGCGTCAAGTTCCCGTCCGGCGTGAGGACCAACCGGGCGACGCGCGCCGGGTACTGGAAGTCCACGGGGAAGGACAAGGTGGTGGTGGCGCCGCACGGCCATGACGAGGGAGGCGGTCCGCTCGGGGTGAAGAAGACGCTCGTGTTCTACCGTGGCCGCGCGCCTAGAGGCGAGAAGACCGGCTGGGTGATGCACGAGTACCGGTTGGTACCAGGGAACGCTTCTTGCTCTCAAACGTTTGCAAGAGGAGATCAGGTATACAAATGCTAATACTCTCATGATCATCAAGATCTTTTAAATTTAATTTTGCATTTCATATATCGAATCTAACGCGCGTTTGTTTTGGTAGATCGAGTGGGTGCTTTGCAGCATGTTCAGGAAGAAGCAGGCACCACCATGTGAAGTGGGCCAGGAGCAGGAGACAATTCTTCAAACTCCTTGTTGCGGTGATCATCTCCAGATGCCTACCGACGAAAAGATGCCTCCGGCGGCGGCCACAGCCGCCGGCTCCGAGCACCCGAACTGCTTCTCCGATGGCTTGCTGCACCTGAACCACGAGGATTTGCTGGTGACCACATACGACCTGTCTTCCGCGGCATTAGCACAAGCAATGCTGCTCCCCGATGATCTGGCCGCAAATTCGTCCTTCGATATGCATACACTGCCACAGCTGCTAGACTACGAGTACGAGGGCTTCCCTGGCTCTGTTCATGACTTCTGAAGTACGGTGGCATTCCAAACGGATATAATAAACTCACATATGACGACGCAAATTTGTGGACGGCTAGGCTCGTATTCGGCTGCGTATTACGTTGTGGCAGACAGCAGCGGTCCCACATATGTCATCCTTATAAGGACTGGCATGTTGTGGAACATGTAGCTAGCTAGTTCGGCATCATATCATGGCAGTTATAATCATTGTTGTGATGTCGTGCATGCATGTTTATATACGTGCTGGAAGATAGTGCATACGTACACCAATAATAATGTATAAAGTTGTGTGTTCTATCATTATTGTATATCCGTTCTTCAGATGAACTTTCATAGTAATGGGGTTTCATATAAAATGTGTATTGATGTTGGCCTCCCAGTGACTATTGCATTGGGTATCCAGAAGCGTCAGTTTGTAATTGGTTGCATATAAAATTGAGTACATAAACTTGTGTTGGTTATGAACTTGGGGAGCGGTTGGTATTGCTTATTTTGGCCCTGAATCCTAAAACTGACTACAGAACTACATACAAAATTAAACTATGGTGTCTACGTTGTTACATTATATTTCCTCTGTTTTTTTAATTATATTACCAAAACTTTTTGAATTACATTTGACCATTATTTTATTCAAAATATTAATTCAAATATGTAAAGTTATAAGTTATGTTTTAATTTTCCATAGTGATAAAGCAAATGGTAAGAAATATGATAGTTTTTAAAAAATAAAATAATAAAAGAAATAGTCACAAGTAATTTAAAAAGTTATGTTTCAAACATAAACAATTTAAAAATGGAGGGAGTAATTCTTTTCGTCAACAATCGGCTCCTCTGCTGACCGGTTGCTTCCTGGTGCTAATTAGCTCTCTGTGTCCTTTTCTCTAACTTTAGATTGCGTCACTTCACAAGGCACTGTCAATAGTGTATTCCTGTCAATATGCTATGAGATTAGTTATTGCTTAAGGCAGCATACGTCCTCTTTGAAGATGAGAGCAAGGCTGGCTAATAGATCCGAGACACGTCGGAGGCACATGAATATTTGTCACAGATTGTAAAACATAACATTCTCACCTAAGGCATATATGTACTGTCAATTCCGAAGCATTGCATCTGCTCTGAACGGAACATATTTTCTTTTATATGTTAGATAGTGTTGTGCGTATCAGCCTAAAAACTTATTACTGACTATATGCATCCCACGAGTATAAGCCTCTTAGACCTTGTCTGAAACACATGTCTGATGGCCGTGAAAGCAACACCAGCATGCAGCCATGTAATGTACTGTGCCCCTGGACGGACGATCTGTCCCGACCTCCTCAGGCTTGCACGGCACAACCACGTTTACCTAACGCCTCCATTAGTTAGTTGGTTACCCTTCAATATCTATATATGCAGATATAAGGTTGCTTGCAATGGAGGTTCTTAACTCGATGCAGTGCAGGTGTTTTTAGTTGTGTCTCCTTCAGATCGTCCCCGCAGATCGCACGCTGGCGTCCTTCATTGGGCCAGGCAATTCGCGCCTGACCGCAGCACAGTGGCAAGGGGACACGAGGTTCATTGTTCCGTCTTCCGAGCACCCTGCGGCGGTCAGATTACGCGGGGGTGGAGATCTCCCTTAGATTGCAGCTGGCGTCACATTATTCTTCCCAAGCTTCTAGTAGCATCACACAAGAATTTGGGCTGAGATTGTTAAAAGAAGTAAACGGTGTTTCTGAGATGTTAACAGGTAGAATATTCATTGGACTCTCTCTTCGTCATCAAAGTAGGAAATCGAAATGGCAAGATTAAAAGAAAAAAAAGGATAAACTGCCACCTAAAGATCCACGGAATTTCAACGCACATAATGAGATGTGTCGTCAGATCTCAGAACGATAATTTTGGAGAGAGAGAGAGAGATTGCATTGGACTTTAAAGAATTATCAATGTGTGATCTTAGCTCATGTTTATAAGGAGTAGAGATTAGTTTTATGAAATTTGACTTGTTCATACATATCTTCCGATAAACAAACTTACTGTCTTATGACTATCTTTGAACCTTTTGAAATATTGTCTTTCAATGTTGTGTGTGTATAGCTACATTTTTTTTCTCTGTATATAATCCAAACCTACATATATTTCATAAGTATATATTGTTTTTCCATTAAATGATATAAAGCTAGGCTACTTCAACAGGTCTAAGACTGTTCGCACTCGTCATCCTCTACATCCATCCTCTAAAAGTAATATTTTATTCTAGTCAGTAAGATTTTTTTTTCTATATTCAGTTTTTTCGTACCCGTTCATACTCTATATTCATCCTCTATATCAACTAACTCTCTGTGAGACCCACATGTCAGCCTGTCACCTATCTTTTTCCTCTCCCTCTCTCTCTTTCCTCCCTCCCATAAATGCTTTCCTCTCTTCTCGCCCGACTGCGCCGCCCTCGACCTCCCCGCCCTCAACGCCGAGCTCCCCGCGCCCCTCCGCCGCGCGCGACGCCACCGCTGTCGGGCCCCTCCTCCTCCCTCACGCCGCCGTCGCCATCGGGCCCCTCCTCCCCCGCGCCGCTGTCGCCAGACCCCTCCTCCTTCTCCCCCGCGCCATCGCCGCTCCCTCCCTCTTCCTCCCCGTGTCGTCGTCGCCGGGCCCCTCCTCCTCCCCCGCGTTGTTGCCACCGGGCCCTTCCTCCTCCTCCTCCCCCGCACGCTGCCGCCGCCAGAGCCCGCCTCCCTCCCTCCTCTCGCCCTGCGCGGCGACCAGAGCGCGGATCCGGCCATCAGGCCGCGGATCCGGGGCAACACGGTGGCTCCTCGGTGGCCTCTCCCCTCTCCTCTCTCTCCGCCTCAAGCTCTCCATCGAGGAGCCCGCGGAGCTCCTCCGCCATGGCCATGGCGGGCATGAGCTCTCCCTCTTGCTCCTCTCCGTGGCCTGGCCTCCGCTCGCACGCCCGCGCCCGCTCCCTCCGAAGCTCCATACCGGCGCCTCCTCCTCTCCCCTCCTCCTTCCTCTTCCTCCAGGGCGGCACCACCACGTAGTTCGCCGTTGTGCCGCTCATCCTTGGTGCCCTGGTGCTCGGCAGAATCGGCGGACTTCACGAGCGGGTGGGCACGAGCCTGGGAGCGCCACATCTGCGTCCTGCAGGGCGTCCGCTACTTCTCTAGGAATAGCGGATGTCCTGGCCTCGGGACCGGTACCGGATAGGTTCCAGTATGCCGATGCAGAGGAAAATCCGCTATTCAGATCATCCAGTACCGGGTACCGAACCCTGGTACGGACAGTCTATCAAATCCTAACAATCAATATTGCGAGCAATATTAGGTGAGACTTAATTCTCGGTCAACATTGCAATATATACTTTTTTTATTGTATGTTGCAATAATAAGCTTTTTTTATACTCCTTCCATCCTAATATATAAGCATTTGAGGGATTCAAATTCATCCCAATTATAAGCATCTGAGGAGTTTATGGGTCTTACAATCATTTATTTATTGATTTTCCTTTGCTCCAATTAGTATACCAAAATATAATTGGAATTACTAACTAATAAAGTAAAATTCCCAAATTTAAAATATTTGAAATATTATATCAAAAGGAATAATTTTTATGTAAATATGAAAAAACTACAATTTTGACACTGAATTTCAGAATACTTTGGTCGCACAATACGTCAATATTCACTTCTCATATTGTGACCTGACAAGTGGTTCAGATACAAAAGTTGTAATATAATATGCCAGAGTTATTATATTTTTTTAAAATACAATATAACATTTTGGAGTTTTATAATGCAGTAATAACATAAATAGTTTCATTTCGGACCTACGGGTGTGTTCAGCAGGAAGTGCGGTTTCAGGTTTTCAGCAGCCAGCCCGGTAGAAGCCAATGGTCAATTCTGGCCCAACTTATCCAGCTACACGAATAGGGCAATTTTCTCAGCCCTGTAGAAGCCCTCTTACAGGTTACAGCCTTATACAGTCCAAATATCTTCGTCGCCGTCGTCATCTCTTTGAGCGAATCTTCCGTAGCAACAGGGTTTTTCCTCGCTTCTCCACCTCGCCGCCGCCGATGGGGAAGGACTCGAAGCCGAAGGACGCGAAGGGGAAGGACGCGAAGGGAAAGGGCAAGCAGGCCGCCGGTTCATCTGGCGGTGATGAGGGTGGCGGCAAGGGCGGCAAGGGCAAGGGCGGCAAGTCCGCCGACGGACTAGGCACCTGCACCTATGTCAAAGGTACTGCGCGCGAGGATTCAATCTAACATTAGGGTAAAATTTAGTGTGCACATGGTGAGATCTCGCAGCCGTGGGCAACAGTGCGCCAGGTCGTGCGCGGATTGGCCATAGTTGGTCATGCTTTTCGATTTTAGGACTTATTCTGTGAAATCAGGATACGATGGGGATTAATCTTGTTATTAGTACTGTTTAGATATCTTATATGTTTGGTGTTTAAGGCTCCTTTGATTTGGTTTGCTTAGACGCTTGCCGGTACATTACTTTTGTCCAGAATAATACACATCTGGTACCCAAATACCAGTACTAATTTATGGTTTTATAATTGGTCATGTAAAAGTTTCTCGGGTCTCGCAGTTAATGTGAAACTCTTTTGGTCAGATAGTGGTGATCATCGCAAAGTTTATAGCTTTTGATACCGGATTGTTGTATTTGTTGCTCTGCATCTGCAGCTAGACATGTGTTATGTGAGAAGCAGGGGAAGATCAATGAAGCGTACAAGAAGTTGCAGGATGGGTGGTTGGACAATGGGGACAAGGTGCCACCTGCTGAGTTTGCTAAGGTAAGCATCCAATCTATGAGGACATGCCTATACATTTCAGCTGGAAACTAGTCAAGCATTCTGTTTGTCTTTAAATTAGAGAGTTGTGCTGCATAATGGTATCCACAAAACATAGAAGGTTTTGTGATATTTGTATCTAGGGAATTTCTAATCTGTAATTTGACTATGGCGGCATGTGTTATGCGATATTTAGACATTTGAAGGAATTTCATAACTGCTTTCAAGGATATCTGCAGTTTTCCCCGTATTCTCGTTCATGCAGTATGGCTTTATGATTTTTCACTTTTTTTGGAATGTTTGTTCTCCAAGGATATCTAATGCGTCAGTTTGATAATACAGCAATAAAATTAATGCAATATTTTTCATTGTATGTTATTAACTGCCCACATTCCAATGGAATTGCATCAGCTTTTCTTGGTTCTTGAAAGGTTTGGTGCACAATCAGATTAATAGTTTGTTCTTTTTGAGAGTTCATGTCTCTTGAGAATGCGTAGTTGTTGACAAAGGAGGATAGGATTATTTTATTGTCAGAGCAATGAGGATAGGATCATTGTGAACATGGACTTGGTGATGTTGTTCATGGGGCCACAAAGATTCTCTTAGTATAAAGGATTGGTCTTAAGACTGCCAGTTCATTTCCAATTTGTTGCCTGGTCTTGGTATGTAGCCAAATGAGTAAAGGAATATCTATCTGGAGACAGGAGAGATCCAAACTGGTGAAATCATTGTAATTAATGTGTTTCATAATACATTTTTCTTTCACAGTTTTGATTACATGCAAGCGAAATGCAAAACACTGACAACAACGACAACAACTGAGAACAACTAAAAAGATATCTTCATGAAAAGGCCAGCTAAAATATCTTCATGCCACTACAGAACTAGGAATTGGTTAGCATGTATTGAATACCAGTTGATTCAGATTCTGAACAGTCAGAACACTTATAAAATGGAAAATGGGGAGTAGAGCTGCAGAACAGGTGTTAGAGATGAGTCTGCTGAGAGGCTATTTTGTTTCATATTGGTGAATAAAATGATTCAGTGGTGTAACACGGAAATTCCTTCTACTGTTTTTGGTGAGAGATATTACATGGACTTGAAACAATCAACTTCATATATTATGCTGGACTTAAGTTTCTATTTGAATTTTTGCCATGTGCAATCTGCTTAAAAAAATGTTGCCTGGTGGCAGTCCCATAAGTTTCAACACCATTTGATACACAGAAATTTAACATACATCATTGGTTGCTGTTTTTGGTGTGAGATATTACATGGACTTGAAACAATCAACTTCATATATTATGCTGGACTCAAGTTTCTATTTGAATTTTCGCCATGTGCATTCTGCTTAAAAAAAATGTTGCCTGGTGGCAGTCCCATAAGTTTCGACATCATTTGATACACAGAAATTTAACATATATCATTACTTGTGTTTACGTGCTGCAGATAGCCCAAGAATATTCTGAATGCCCATCAGGGAAGAAAGGTGGAGATCTTGGGTGGTTCCCGCGTGGCAAAATGGCTGGTCCTTTCCAGGAAGTTGCGTTTAACACGCCTGTGGGGGCTACTAGTGCACCATTCAAGTCCACGTATGTGTTGTTCAAAGTTTTAGCGTGCTCCCGTTTGTTCCTTGCCTTTTGTATCATCTGTCTCTTTTATATCAACTGCACTTTCTGTTTCCTATGCAGGCACGGGTACCATTTCATTCTCTGTGAAGGGAGGAAGAACTGATCTTGAGGCATTGTTCAAGCTGCGAATACATGTTGCCTCGTGTCTGCTCCGTTTGGCATAATAAGCGCTGGGCATGTGTGTTTTATGTTTAGCTGTATTCTCATGCTCCCAAATGAGCTGACAAAACAAACGTGATTGCTGTAAGTAACCTGTGGTGATTCTAATCGCGGCATCTGTGTCTTGGTATCAATGTCGTATCTCAGAACAATATGGGATGAGCTTTGTCCAATCGCCTATATCAGCAGCTTCTATGTTGCTTCTCTGCCAACTTAATCTTTCTCCATGCTTAAAGGTCGTGTTTGGATAGGATTTCGGTTTAATTTCTTAACAAGGACTCAGCAGATCAAACTAAAAAGCTGCCATATCTATTCTACTTATCACCTTCTCTGGTATAGTTAATAGTAATAACAAAAACTATTTGAGCTGAATTTGAGTTTAGCAGGAGAATTAGCTTCGTTGGTTGCTGGCTTGCTGTCAGCTTAGGCCTTGTTCGTTTAGGCTCGGAACGGCATGGATTGAAGTCTAAACCACATGGATTAATTAGATATGGTTTGAAATTTGGTCTGATATGAAATAAGCGTTCGGTTCAGTTTAGCATGATATGAAATCGAGTTTAAATCAATCTTTTCTATGTCTCCAACGCATGTAACAAAAATCAGTCTTTCGAGTCCGGAAATAAAACCATGACATGAATTTACTATTTCATATTAATTAAATGACACATATAATTTTACTCAATTCATACTTTATAATTAATACATATAAATTTTATTCCATAACAACCTAACAAGGCCTAGCAGGAGGAGCAGCTAAGCTGTAATCATATCCACTCCCGCCATAATAAACAACGAAACCAACGGTCGTGGTCGCCCAAACCGTCTATCCCCTACGCCACCGGGGATCCCACCTCCGCCCTCCACTTTCGGCGCGCCATGGCCACTCTCCACCACCACCCCGTACTCTCCGTGCGGTGGCGCCCGCCGCCTCCTTGCATCTGCTTGCCCAGGAGACCGCTGAAGCCCCACCAACTGGTCCCCCGCGCGGCAGCCATCAGCACCACCGTGGCAGAATCCGCGCTGCAGGACTTCCGGCGCTGGCTCTCTTCCCAAGGCGCGGGCGAGGGGAAGGCGTATCCGGCCGCGGTGCCGGAGGGCCTGGGCCTCGTGGCGGCGCGGGACCTGCCGCGCGGGGAGGTGGTCGCGGAGGTGCCCAAGAAGCTCTGGATGGACGCCGACGCCGTCGCGGCCTCCGACATCGGCCGCGCCTGCGCCGGCGGGGACCTGCGGCCGTGGGTCGCCGTCGCGCTGCTCCTGCTCCGGGAGGCCGCGCGCGGGGCGGACTCTCCGTGGGCGCCGTACCTCGCCATCCTCCCGCGCCAGACGGACTCCACCATCTTCTGGTGAGCGACGAACTGGCGCCGACGGCTCGCCGTGTGTTCAGCGAAATGCTTTGGTGGTTCTGAATTGATTGACGTCACATTAACCGGTTGTTTCGTGCCTCCAGTGCAGGTCAGAAGAAGAGCTCCTGGAGATACAAGGTGAGTTTCAGCAATGAGAAAAACCCAAATCCATAACTAGCTAGGATCATCTGAATTTTTTTGGCATATTTGTTGCTCATCGCATAGTAACCACATGCAGGAACACAGCTGCTGAGCACAACGATGGGTGTGAAAGACTACGTGCAGAGTGAATTTGATAGTGTTGAAGCCAAGATCATAAACGCAAATAAGGACCTCTTCCCTGATACCATAACATATGATGATTTCTTATGGGCATTTGGGGTACTCAGATCTAGGGTGTTTCCAGAACTCCGTGGAGATAAGCTTGCCCTCATACCATTTGCTGATCTGGTAAGCTCAAAATGCAAGGCTTGTCGATCGATATTTTACTATTCTAGTTCAATAGACTGATAGCTATAATGTGAATTCCTGCAATGTCTGTGGTCGAGTTATGAGGGATCAAATATTTTCTGCATTTTTTTCCTACAACATACTCCCTGCATTCTCATTTATATGACATTAGAACAGGTTGTGTAATTCAAATTGGAACTAAATAATTTCTCCTGACGCCAAGTATTTGAGAATCAGAGTATAATACACCTAGAAGATTGGGAATACACTCTTCTACAATTGTTTCAGTACCTTGCATCAGGTTAACCACAGTCCTAATGTTACCTCGGATGGGTCCTGTTGGGAGATTAAAGGGAAGGGTCTTTTCGGAAGGGAAGCCATGTTCTCTTTGCGAACACCAGTAGATGTTAAATCTGGAGAACAGGTGCATATGAAGTTCCAATTTCTGCATTATACAAGCACAATTTATGTTGATTTCATAACGTATATGTGCAATTTATTACTAACCTTTGCTTTAACAGATATATATCCAATACGATCTGGACAAGAGTAATGCTGAATTAGCACTGGACTACGGGTTCATCGAATCAAATCCCTACAGGGATTCATATACTATAACCCTGGAGATCTCGGAATCTGACCCATTTTATGGAGACAAGCTCGACATTGCTGAGTTGAACGGACTGGGGGAGACTGCATATTTTGATGTTGTCCTCAATGAACCCCTTCCCCCTCAAATGATTCCTTACCTGAGATTACTTTGCATTGGCGGAACAGATGCATTTATCTTGGAAGCACTCTTTAGGAATTCAGTTTGGGGCCACCTTGAACTGCCATTGAGTCCTGACAATGAAGAATCAATATGTCAGGTTATCCGAGATGCCTGCAAATCTGCCCTTGCTGCCTATCACACCACAATAGAAGAGGTTTGTTGTTGACTGTGCAATGCTGTTCCTTTATTCCATTTTGTTACCTCCTTATAATCTTTTGAAAGTTGCATGAAACTCAGGATGAGGAACTTGTGAAAAGAGAAAAGTTGTCATGCAGATTAAAAGTTGCCATTGGGGTAAGGGTCGGTGAAAAGAAAGTGCTACAGCAGATTGATGATATTTTTAAGCAGAGGGAGGAAGAATTGGATGGCCTTGAGTATTACCAGGAAAGGAGACTCAAGGATCTTGGTTTAGTTAGTGACAATGGTGAAATTATTTTTTGGGAATCCTAGAGCAGTTTATTAACAGTGTTGTTACTCTGTATTGGCCAGAGGAGCCGGATCGTATTGGCCTGATGAATAAAATTACGCTTGTCTCTGTTAATAAGCACCGCATGGTAAAATGGTATGCATGCTCTCATCATCGAGATTCAATAAATAAAGATGTCAAGATATAATCAACCATCATTCTCTCAGGTGAATAACAGTGTTAATATTCACCTAAATACAAAGTGGGCATCTTCTCACTAACGCATCTGGCAAAACTTGACTATTCCGGTAAAGCTGTACAATATCAATAAATGTGGCATGGACTATGCAGTCAGTTGAACTCCTAGTGCAGCACATGTCAAAAATCGATTTAGTGGGAGAGACACCCCACTAAACATTGTATGAAGAAGAGACCCACCAAACAGGAAAGTGGGCACGTTTTCCACAAATAATGCGGCACCAGGGATTGAACCCAGGTGGGCACCCTTCGAAGACGGTAGACTTACCACCGCACCACGGGCCTTTGCATTTTTAGTGCAGCACATGTCACATACTTGCAGCTGCATCTTCCATCAGATCACACCAAAGCTATCATAGGCGGAGGCCAGAGGGCACACAACAAGCCGATCCTAACATATTAACCACCGGTATAGAAATTTGGCTTGATGGGAGGCAGATTCCTGATTCTCTACAGTTCGGACTTCAGGTCTCATGTTCTGTTTGTCAGAATATTTTTGCAATTCCTGTTAGTCAGCATGCCACTGACTGTGAGTCTGTGATAGGGAATGATGCTAATTGAAGTCAAATTGGCTGAACTTCATTTTCCTTGAGAACCAGGCCGAAATTGTCAAAATATTCCACTCTGAAACTCGTGCACAGAAGGCCCATTTTTATGGTGAGCCTTCAATGTTTCCCCAGATGTACTAGAATGCTCCACGAGTATTGATGACTGCAAGCCACTAGTTTGCACAATTTGTGAAGTGGCTTGGGTTGAAATGGTCTGAATCCTTTAGTCTAGAGCCAAAAGCTAATTATTACCTTCTGGATGTTTCAGAAGCCATTCCATGGTTTGCATGACCAAATCTTCGGGTAGACTATTTTGTGTTCCATCAGCGAAAGATAACTGTTGTCTTTTGAATGTTTCAGAGGCCATTCAGTGGTTTGCATGACCAAATCTCAGGGCAGACCATTTTGTGTTGCATAGGTTTAACACCTAGCTTCAACATATCAGCATAGAGCATCATGGCATTCAATACATAGCCAAGCATGCATTGCCCACGAATTAGTACTGTGTAAGTGAAGCTATCAGGAATCATACCTGATTCTCTCATGCAAGAGAAGATCTCACCAGCTTCGCTGTATTGGCCATCTATATAGAGGCCATATATCAGGGTCATATATGTCACACTGTTTGTAATGGGATGGTCTTTGTCAGTTGTAGAGGTTGAGCAAAAAGAACGAAGATCATTATACTTCTCCCCAGAGAACTCCAAGATGAACCTGACTGCATCCTGAACCCTATTGTCTCTGCAGAGACCATCAACAAGAACTGACACTGTGATAGCATTAGGATGAATGCCTTTCTCTATCATCTCCCTGTGTAAGCGGAAAGCAGCATCTATACTACCATTCTTGGCATGTCCATGAATAAGAGCCGTATATGTCACCACATTTGGCTCGATCCCTTTAGCAACCATCTCCGTGTATATAGCAGTTGCTATTTCAATCTTTCCCATCTCTGAATGGCCATCTATCAAGGAGGAGTATGTCACCACATTGGGCTTAATTCCAACCTCGGTCATTCTTGTGCACATTGCTAGTGCTTCCTCCAAATTTCCGTCATTACAGTACTCATCAATTATTGCATTGTAAGCAGCAGCATTCACATTCGCACCAGACTTTTGCACTCCTTCAAGAAACCTGGTTGCTACCTGCACTTGCCCTCCATCACAAAGGCCTCTCGCAACTATGCTGCAGGTGAACTCATCAGGGCACAACCCGAGGCGAGTCATGTCCTGATAAATTATTAATGCTTCTTGCGAATCTCCAGACCTGAAAGCTCCATCCATCAAACTGTTATACACAGGCACAGTAGGAGCAACCCCAAACCTGGGCATGTCAAGAAACATCTTTTTGGCATCACTGAACCTCTTCACCTTGCAGAAACCATCAATCAGCGTTGTAAAGATAATAGCATTTGGAACGAGGCCACTCTTGAGAAATTCTTGATACAACTCATGTGCACGGTCGACATTATCCCTCTGACAGAAGCTGCTCATCAGCACATTGTATGTGTATTGATTAGGCTGCATTCCTGCTTCTTTCATCGCGATAAACAGATGCTCAGCATCGCTAATGCAGCCTTCTTCACAAAGTACGCATATCATGGTCGTGTATGTGACCACATTTGGATCAATCTGTCTTTCCACCATCTGATTCCATACCTCCCATGCCTGTTTCATTGAACCGTGATGCCGGCACGCATTGATGAGCGTATTGTACGTGACCACGCTGGGCACCATTCCCCGCCTAAGCATTTCGTCAAACAGCTCAAATGCACACTCGAACCTGCGGGCTTTTACAAACCCGTCTAGAAGCGCGTTGCACGCCGGCAGAGCAGGCAATATCCGCAGGCGACGGAACACAGACAGCGCCTCGTCGTGCAGCGTCATCTGTGAGAGGGCGATGACGAGCACGCCGAGCGCGGGGGCCGGGGTGCTGGAGGTGGAGGCAAGCGCGGCGAATGCGGCGGCGGCGGCGGCGCTGCCCCCGCCCGTGCGCGAGCTGGAAGTGGAGGAGGAGGAGGCCTGGACGAGAGATTTCGTCAGACGGATGGCGTGCGCGAAGTTCTTGGCCGCGGCGGAGCCGTGGACGGCGGAGGCCAGGCGCGCGACGCGGTCGCGGGAGGAAGGTGGGATAGCGGTGGCGGCCACGGGCGCGGAGGCAGAGAGGCTGTGGCAGCGGCGGCAGTGCTGGTGGTGCGGAGCTAGAGCGCGGCGGCGGAACGAGAGGAGGAGGCGGAGCGACGGGGAGGAGGGCGGCATGGGAGCCCTGGCATTGGGGCGGCGGCAAATCTGCTGTATTTGACTATGGCATTTGCTCGTACATCTGGTGACGTCAGTACTGTGTTACAAAGGTTTCGGGCTAATCTGTCGTTACAAAGGAGTATATTGGCATGTTTGAATGAAATATGGAAAAAGGTGATCTATCGTTTGACAGGGTTTTAGCTCATGCTTAAGTAGTTTTAAAGTTAAAATTCATTTGAAAACAGAAATCTTGACAAAATGACTCTGCCTCTAACTCATTGAATGGATATGTGAAGGGAGAAATAAAAAAGCCACGATAAACCGTAAAATCTAACTTACGACTCATTCATTTTCTCTCATTAGCATTTAACAGAGCTTTGAGCTGAAACCAAACTGTACAGTTCAACAATTGAGGGTCTGTTTGACAGGAATTCTAAAACAACTTATTGACTGGATTATGTTCCTCTTTCTTAAAAACACTTTTCAAATTTGTATTAGAATCTAAAAGCACAAAAAAGAACCTAATTTCTTATGATTTTTCTATATATTTTTTGAAATATATACAAGAGAATCCGTTTTACCAAATGATTTTTTTAGAAAATTTGTTTTTTTAAAAAAATCCGTTTTTTTAAAAAATCCATTTTATAGAGAAGTATTAGCAAAGGCGCCCTCATACAGCGCACACCACTCAGATCTTGAGTGGGCGGGCTTTCAAGTTTCAACTTCACCAAATCCTTGGCACTAGCAGCTTACTGATGGGAAATCCTCTGCACGGGCAGCGATCCTCGCCTCTTCCTCGGCCCAACGAAAATGATGGGAAATCCTGAAAGACTTCCAAACGAATCAATGAAATTCCCGGGCATCGACACTCGACAGACACAAATTACCGATCCAGAAGCAAGTGCGGCGAGACATGCCGGGCGCCGCCTTCCTCCCGCCCAACCTGCCCCCTCACATACCCTACTCCCGCGCGCTGCAGCAGCGCCTCTACCTCCTCGCGCAGCACCTCCGCCGCGCGCGCACCCCCTCCGCCGCCCGCTGCGGCCTTGACCAGCTCCAGGCGCAGCTCCTCCTCAACGGCTTCGCCCACAAGCGTTTCCTCCTCGCCAAGCTCCTGTCCCTCGCCGCCGCCGCCGCCGACCTCCCCCGTGCCGAGTCGCTGTTCCTCCTCTCCTCCACCCCGTCCGCCCCGGCGTCTCCGACCCTCGCCAACCTCCTCCTCCGCGCTGCCGCCGCGTCGGGCGCCGCGCCGTCGTCCTTACTCGCGCTCTTCTCCCGCCTCGTGGCCCGCCACGTGCTGCGGCCCAACGCGTTCTCCTTCTCCACCCTCTTCGCCGCGATCGCCGCTGCGGGCACGCGGGCGCTCCCCCACGGCCGCGCCCTCCACGCGCGCGCGCTCGCGGCCGGGACGCTCGCGTCGTCTGTCGGTGCGCATGTGGCGACCAGCCTCGTGGACGTGTACGCCGCGGCCTGGCAGCTCGAGGACGCGCGGAAGGTGTTCGACGAAATGCCAGCCAGGTCCGTGGCCGCCTGGAACTGCATGCTCGTCGCGTACGTTCGGTGCGGGGAGGTGGACGCCGCGCTGCGGTTCTTTGGGTATGAGATGCCCCGGAGGGACGCGGTGGCGTGGACGACGATGATTGGCGGGTGCGCGAACGCTGGAAGAGCGGCGGAGGCGGTGGAGCTGTTCTGGGGAATGAGGAACGCGCGTGTCAAGGATGACGCGGTGACGATGGTTGCGTTGCTGACGGCCTGTGCGGAGCTGGGTGACCTGGAGCTTGGGCGGTGGGTGCATGCGCGTGTGGACTGGGAAGGGCAGCACCAGCAACAGAGGACGGTGTTGCTCGATAACGCGCTCATCCATATGTATGTGAAGTGTGGTGCCTTGGAGGATGCCCTCCGCATGTTTCATCAAATGCCAAGGCGGAGTACTGTTTCATGGACAACAATGATCTCAGGGCTTGCTATGCATGGTCGTGCTGAGGAGGCGCTGGACTTGTTTCACAGAATGCAGGAGCGTCCTGATGATGCCACATTGCTTGCAGTTCTGCGGGCGTGCAGCCATGCAGGAAGAATTGATGATGGACGGAGATACTTTGAGAGCATGGAAGGTGTTTATGGGATCACTCCAAAGATACAGCACTATGGATGCATGGTTGACATGCTGTGCCGCTGGAGACGTTTGCATGATGCATTTGAGCTCGTGGACAAAATGCCGTTCCAGCCTAATGAGAGTTTATGGGGTGCGCTCCTGAGTGGCTGCAGGAGGGAAGGCAATCTTGGGCTTGCAGTTAAAGTGACTGATAAATTGGTTGAATTGCAGCCAGAGCGGGCTGCTGGGTACCTTGTGCTGCTGTCAAACATGTATGCGGACGTTGGACAGTGGGAGCAGGCTCAGATGGTGAGGGAGAGAGTGGCTGCACTGAATGCTGAAAAGCCTGCTGGTAGTAGCTGGGTGAATCCAAACCAGTCCAGCATGGCCATTGTATGAGTTCAACTGATTGATCACTAACACAAGATTTTCAATTATGAGATAATCAAATTTGAAGCTGACATTCCCCTCATAGCAGTATGAATTGTGTGGTGAGAAAGCTTTTCAGATTGAAATGACAAAAGGATTAGTCTGCAGCAATATTCATCACCACCTGGTCAGCTCATGATAGTATGCACCATTGTTGCTCCCTTTCAGGTTAGCAAATGGTCCACTGCTTTTTATTCTTTTATAGCACTTACAGGGTAAGACTGATTGTGAGAATTATAGGATGCTGTGTTGAAACTTCAGTTTAGACCTCATCTACACTTATTTATTGCGGTGAAAGCTGTTTATGACAGCTCACTTCAGTGCCACAATAATGCTGATAGATCGATGCAAAATTGTAGCAAAAATGCATATATAGGCCAATCTAGACGTCTAGCTTGTCTAATGATATTACCTACAAGTCTTTTGTGATATGTAAAGCGACACAATTCTGATGTCCTTTCCAATATAGACCTACCGTGTATACTGTTTTCAATGTCGGCTAGTTGCTATTGAATGCACTCTATGTTCCTGATGATAAAATTGATATCAACTGCTTGTTGATAACTTGGTATCAGCAGGATTGTTTGAAATGTCATTTGAGAAGCTTATTGCATGTGGCAGTGCCCATTGCGGCAGCAAGATGCCATGCAGCATGGATATAGGGAGTGTCCGGGAAGCAATCGTCGGCAATGAACAGTGCACCTCCCAACAGAGATGACATCTTGTGCAGGTTATGTGCCATCCTCAGCTCTGGTTCAATTGATGCCCTTCTTGCAAAGGAAACCTGGCATTTAGGAATAGAAAGATTTCTAATAAATTTTGCCTATTAATCATTGAAACATTTTGTTTTTACCTAGAAACCAAGCTAGATCACTTATAGTACTTACCTCCATCATACCAGTGTGGATAGCCGAAACCATCAGTGGCTGAAACGGCAGCAGCAATGTTGATGCTGCCATTAGTAATCTCGGGTTCTCGTTACTAAGTGCTCTAGATAAACACTACATGAAAAACATCCTTGTCATAATGTGCCAAATCTGGTAGCCTTACAATGATAATTATGTCCAATTCAAGGAACTTACCAGTGTAGTGGTAGCAATCATAGTATAGTCTGCCCACCGCAGAAACTTTCGGATTTCTCCTTTGGAAGAATGATACAAGCTTGAAGCTATTCCAACCCCAACCAGCGAGTTTGCGTAGATTGCTGTGTTCAAGTTCTTCCTGCAGCATCATTTCGTGGCTTGTAGCTTGTTAGCAGACTGATGGTTTCTAGGTAAAAAGGGAATCATCTCGTTTCAGTAGGTGTCTTGCCTTGGAGTCTGCAGTCCAAGAATGATGAAGGGAAGAGAGGTGACAACGTTAGCAATTGTTTCACCAGCATGCTTATCACCTGCCCATAGTGAAATGTCAGACGAGTTTTTCCTTGACAGTTAGATATTAGAGTCGTAGAAACTTTGATTTCAGATCAATGGTGGTGGACTGGTGTTCATAGCGTCATACATGTAATGCTGCAGTGAATGGGCTTCAGGCACGAAGGTCTCTGCTGCCATAATTGTCTGCAGTTGCGTAATGATTAGTCCGAGGTTTTGGCTCAGGCAACCCTGTAGAGATTTATATGCTCACCGGATCAGCAACCTTTGTTGTCTTGTGCCGGCGCCTTTGAGATGCTCGCAAGTTGGCGACTGCATAGTGCTAGTTCTAAGAGATTCATCGTCACTCTGTGTTGGCTGCGGCGATGGGCGCCCAAACTGCACTCCGTAGAGGCCATCCAAGACGGCAGATGGGTTTCTGTCGTTCTGAACTCCCATTTCCTATGCACACGTGCTTCGCCCCTTGTCAGGACGATGAATACTAGCACAGTAGATCTGTGCTCTTAGTCCTGCAGATAATAGTACGCAGTTACGCTAGGCTGCATGCACTTCTAAGTGGCGGAAGGATTTCTGATCTGCATCATCTAAAAGGTTTATTGTACTATGATTGCTACCACTACACTGGTAAGTTCATCCCTAAAACCAATACTCAAGCTACCTCTAGAGCTAGCCTGCTTGAAGCTTCAGCCGGACCTCTAAGATACAGTATACTATATAAGTTATCGATTTGTGGTCCGAGCAAGCTATACATGACGGGCTGCAACAATGGCTGAGACTTTAGGAAGTGCACCTTATAATAGAGACGGCAGCAGCGGCCTGCCATGTGAGATTATAGCGCGACGCAATTGCCGGCCGACGAAGCGATGCGCCGTGCTCCGCCGCGTCTACCTCCGGTTGCTTCTGCGGTGCACGATGCTCGTTTGCCGGCCGCGCATGGTCAGCAAGGAGGAAGATAAATAGGCGCGCGCTCTCTCGTGCAAGATAAATAGCGCCGCCGCGAGATGCCAAGAAATGGGAGCACAGGATGCCGATTCCGAGAGGATCTTCCATTTTCTGTCGTGCACAAAACGGGTCTCCCTTCTCCTTAGGTCCGAATATTCTCGGCCGCCCGGGCCCAGGGTAATTGCGCAGCAGGCTAACTCTGTCAGCCCATTAAGATGACTTGGAAAACCAGAGAGGCTCAACGGGCCGGCCCATTGAAACGAGGAGCCGAAATTGTCATTCTTCAGCCTGTAATCATCAATCCACTGTTCTTTGTCTCAAAAAAAAAAAAAAACACTGTTGTCGACTTAAGATTCATTTTGTTTCAGAAAGTAGGAAGGGGACAGAGAGCTGATATGGAATGCTCAGCGTTACCCTGTCCCTTCACTTCACCTGACGATTTCGTGCCTGCAGACCGGCAAACCTGGAGCTGTCAGATCACGCCCGGCCATGGCCGGCAGGGCGTCCATTGGTAATTGTTGCAGTGGCAGCGTTACAGGCGGCTGGCTTTGCTCCTTGCAAGAAGCATCTGACAGTCGGCTGCACGCTCGCTTCAAACATCAACTCGACAACAAAGTAGCTTGCTCTATGTGTTTGTACTTGCATCTCTCCTCACCCAGGTCCGTCAGTGAGTTTTCCACTCACACGACCGCCTTTTGTGAGGACGTCTCAGGATTGGCTGTGTTCTTACCACTGAGCTCGTTAGCAGAGAATATTACAGCGCGATTACTGTTCAAAGCCTCAGGATCATCGGCATGTTGAAGCGAAGCCCTCCAGAGGTCCCCATCAGATGGTTGATGCTTAGCAGAGAATATTACAGCGCGATTACTGTTAAAAGCCTCGGGATCATCGGCATGTTGAAGCGAAGCCCTCCAGAGGTCCCCATCAGATGGTTGATGCCCTTCTCTTCGTTGGATCTCTATCCATCGGTCGAGGCGGACCGAATTCTTCACAGCCATACAGTCGAACGGGGGGCAGTGACCTCAAACAGCCACCTATCCAGAATTCAGATAAGGTGCGCAACGGCCGCGCCTGCCGCGCAAATCGTGCCAAACAGTTCCGACAAGGCTTGCGCGGCTACCAATGGATACCACCGTGTCATGGCGCCTCCTCTCGCCGGCGTCCTCCTCGCCGCCTCGCGCCCTGCAGCTACCCAAACGGCAGGCCACCTTCGCGCCGTCGCCACGGCACTTGGCCAGCTCCAAGTTTGCGGTCCTCTGCCTCCTCCATGACAAGGTTCATTCATAGCTAGCAAGCTTCCTATCTCGTCCCCTTGATCTCACCTCAAATTAGTACCGCCTGTGACGACGCCTGATCATGTTCATCATCTCTTGTTTGTTTGTTGAACGCGTAGCCGGCCCCGACCGCGGAGAAGGAGAGCTCGCAATCGCAGCTGCAGCGGCTGGCGTCAGCGTTGCAGTGGGGTGCCGTCTGGGCAGCTGTACGTACGAGAAACTTGCTTAATTAGACAGTGTCACAGATCCCGTTCCCGTGGACGACCATCGTAATCGAATTGTGATTGTGACTGTCGCGCACAGGTTGAGGCACCGGCGGCGCTGGCGGTGACCGGGGAGGACGACCTTGACATCCTGGGGATCCTGCCGCCAATCGCGGTGTTCGCCTTCTTCTACTTCCTAGTTGCTCCTGTGCGTGGTTGATCATTTGCTCGGAAGAGATTTCATTATTCAAAGGGTCTCTGATGAGTTAACTTTGTGCTTCTGTAAATTGGTGGTGTGCAGCCGCTGCTCATGAACTGGATGAGGCTGAGGTGGTACAAGCGCAAATTCGTCGAGACGTACCTGCATTTCATGTTTACCTACCTCTTCTACCCTGCGTGAGTACTCACCGCCTCTCTATGATTATACCCCCGTGTATCATGAATGGAGGATGCTTTGATCAGTGCACCGTATGTAGAACTAACTTGTAACCCCTGTTGCTGAATAGAGTCTACTAGTCTAGACATAGCACATAGCATCATGTTAGGGTCATCTTACTTGAAACCCTTTTTTTTTCCTTGGAAACTGGAGGTCATCTTGAAAAGTATTATGGCGCTTTCCAGCTGCTACAAGTGCAAGTGGTACAAACACATGTTCCAATTTCATCTGATGTCTCAGAAGGCTGAGCTGAGACCAGAGTGAAAAAAAAAAAATAACGGCCTGGACTAAGCCGATATCCAAAAGTATTGCCTTTGAATTCGAAAATATAAACGTGTTTGTTTTGGATCGCTGTCGAATCGATATAGTAGTATTGAATACTGTAAAGTTTCTGAATCCAAGACCATTAGCCAACCAAGACAAGGCCCAACTCCATTCCAAGCTTATCTTCTAGTACTGTGGAGTAGTAGTATGCTCTATCTGTTTTCAGTTATTCCCAAGTTGAGTCTGGGCTCGCCAATTTCAGATTTGGCTTGTTGTTTTGCTTCTCTCACTTGGTAATCAAATCCCATAATTAGTGACATCCTCTGCCAACCTCTGTCCTGACGAGACAATTCTCTAATACTACTAGTTGTACTAGATTCAGTTTCATAAAGTCACAAAAAAAAAAGTAATCCTGAATCAAGTTTGAAATTTGACACTTCTGTTTTCGCAGGTTGATGTTCTGGGCCCCATTCGTCAACTTCAGGAAGTTCCCGAGGGATCCTACCATGAAGTACCCTTGGTCGAAACCAAAGGAGGGCACGCCGCTGTTCAAGGACAGATACCCGCCTATGGAATCCTACGAATAGTGTGTTTGTGCTACTCGTATCGTATAGGCTCATGCATGCATGCATGCATCACGAGCAGCGCTTGCATCTTTACCTGAATCTGTGAAAAAACTATTATCGCAATCTACATGGGACAGTACTCTGGGGAATCGGCTCTCGGGTGCAGTGATACTGATCTCACGCGTCGAAAGGAAGAACCATGCGTTTTCCTTTGTACGCGCACGCTTCGAAACATGTTTTGTGCTTGAGAAAAGATTACGCCCAACGGTGCATGGGCATATATATAGGCATCGAATAGCCCTGCATGCTCTACTACTTGTCTGAGGCGTATGATCATCTTTAGCATAGCTTGCCTCTGATGGTCACAGAAACGTGTTTCTCTGGTTGTCCTGTTGCAGTAGAAGTTCATTTTACTCACTCAAATAATTTTGTGGGTCCACTTATAACACCTAAAATAATTACTAAGTCATTACTTTAGCTCCCTTGAAGACGGGCTCCATCGATGGCTCGTGGCCATCGATGGAGAGTGAGTGTTGTGCTTTATGTCTTTTTTTTTCACTGGACATCTTGAAAAATTGTAGTGTGTTTATTTTTTTTCTTTTCGCTTTGTTTTGTATTTATGACACTTTTATGTCATGCTTATCATCTAATATAATCATTCATAATATGATATTAAAAAAATTACTTTAGCTCCCAATAACAGTAGAGAAGTTCATTTTTGTCACTCAAATAATTCTGCTGGTCCACTTATAACACCTAAAATGAATACCAACTCCTCACTTTAGCTCCCAATAACATTTGTCTTTTTTTTCTGGGACAAAGTGATTTACATATTTTTTGTTGTGTGAGAAAAGATACTCCTAATAATATTCTTGGTAGTAAATGTTATGTTCCACTAATGCAATCCAATCAAGCTCAAGCAAAATGGAATTAACATACTTATCCTTGCTCAAGTTAAAGATCTTCATTAGATCAAGCAAAATGTCACGTTGATCCAAATTTGGATTGAAAACACATTTTATTAGATCACTTCATTTTGTTCAATAAACTCCAAGTCCAGCATAAAACTGTCGAATGTGGAGTCACATTTGCGGTCTTTATTACTGACACAAACAAATATTTGTCAGTCTCTCGGCCCCTTTGCCTTAGATTTGCACCCCTAGGCTGTAACGACTCTTCTTTTCTATCTTAATGAACACCAGCGTTCCTACCTTTTCTCAAAAAAGAAATACACAAACAAATATTTAAGGGTTGCTAAATAAATAGACTGGGTCTAGTATTCACATAATAATATGCATAAGGGAAGTGCTCTAAAGGCACACCAATTTCACGTGACCGATAGGTATCATATAAAAATGCTGGCAAAGTTCCACTAACTGTTTGACTGGGTATATGGTCTTATGGACCAGGCATAGCACTTAATCATTTCTGTTGATGCAAAGGCTACTAAGCTGAAGTAAGATGGAATTAACATAACTTATCCTTCCTCCCAGTCCCAGTAGTAGTAGACGAGTTTTGGGGGCGTACCCATCGATTGGCGCTATAATTGCGGCACATGAGCCTAGTTGGTGCACACAGCTCAAGTAAGGAGTAAAATCTTGAGCGCCTGCCCTACAAACAACGGCCGGACTGACGGGCTTCCTTTCTTTCCCGGACTGATGCTTGTTCCCTCTTTCCTGGCCGCGGAAAAGGCGAGCATGCTTTTCTAGGAATTTCTGCTCCGGCGGGGAGGAGCAAGCTAGCTGTGGGGAAAAAGGCGCATGGCACTCACGTCATAATGGCGTGGCGGTGATCTCAAGCGCGCGCGGGGCCCGCCCGCCCGTTGCCGTGGTGGACGCATCATCGTCATCGATGGTGCGGCGGTGGTAGTGGCATCATCATCTCCGATTCACACCCCACGATGTGATGCATGAGTGATACTAGTACCATCCATTCCATGGACGAGACGATAATCACAAGGGCTTTTTGTCTAAAGGATATGATTAAAACGTGATTATGTTTCTTGGATACCGTATTGACGTTTTTTGCCTGCTGGACATCAAGAAAACTTGATTTTATCCTCAGGACACCGCGTCGATTATTTTAATCATTTCATGAGACGGGATGAGAGAGGCAAGGGGAAAATTTTTCAAAAAAGACAAGTCTGCCCTCTTGATCTTTTTGGTTGAACCAGACCGAACCCCTCATGCCGCGTGACCGCACCAACCTAATCCTAGATTCTCTCCTTCCTCTATGCGCCGCCGCTGAGCTTCTCCTCGCTCCGTACGCGATTGCCAAGCACACCGACGAGATCTGAGCCTGCGTCGACATCAACCGGAGAGGATGCTTTAGATGGTGAGTAGTTGACGCGGTGATGGCTTCCTGTCCGACTCCAGACGGCCGCCGAATCACGGCGAGGCTCCGCAGGGTTGATTCCCCAACTAAGCCACTGAATCTGTCATGGATCCCCGTCGGGTAAGCCTCAAATCGAGCTTGCTGTGTGGTTTTATGTGCATGATTTGGTAGGATTTGAGTGGTAGTGTAAGCAATTTTGTTTGGTCGGCTGCGTAGTGAATAGGATGCATGGTAGAGCTGTCAATTTCGATATGCCCTTAACTTTATTTCTTGATTAGGATGGACCGCAACTCAGCTGTCAGAGTTGCAATTCGTATTGTTGCGTACGAAGAGTTTATTGTGAATCATAGCAACGCTTACCATGTTTCCAGGGATGTGATGTGGGTTCGAGACAAGGATAAGATGTCTTGGATGGATTTCTATGATGAACTGAGTGCAGAAATCAAACGAGCTAGTTGGCAGGAGTTGACTGTTACATTCTGGGACAAGAAAGCTGGTGTTTATGCAACCATTGATTCTGATCCATCTTTGCTTGATGCAATAGACCAGTATTGGGAGCTTCGGAGGCTTCTAGTTTCAGTTGTTGTCCTTGACGATGTGACCACTCAGACGAGCACACAACAGAGCTCATCTATTCATGTCACTCTCCCTCATCCCACTATTGATGAAGATGTTCATCTTACTCATGTCCTTCATACCACTGTTTCCTCCTCTATCATGGCTGATTGCTCAGAATTGATTGCTGGTAATGTTGTTGTGAATGTTGTAGTGGTAGATAAAACTGAAGCTACTTGTAAACCTCAGCCTCAGCCTACAGATAAAGAGGCTAGTCCATCTAACCCAACTCTTAATGATGATCCTTGGGGAGAGCTAGATGAGGTAGAGTATGTTGGAGTGGATGATGAAAAGGCATTACATGGTGATCTTGTTTCTGATAGTGGTAGTAACTCTGAGTACATCCCTGACTCTGATGATGAGGATGTAGATGATTGTGCTGTTAATGATGAAAAGGGTGTCCATGTATTGACTCATGTCACTGATTTAGACAATCCTAGAATTGAAGTAGGAGTAACATTTGAGGATGGATATACTTTCAAAAGAGCTATTAGGCAATATGCTATTCTCAATGAAATTGAACTTGTAGTTTCATATAGTGAGTCTACAAGATATAGAGCATACTGCAAAGGCAAGAAGTGCAAGTGGAGAATTCATGCTTCACAACAACAAGATGGGAAAACTTGGATGGTAAAATTATACCTAGTAATTATTTTGTTATATGTTGAATATGGATGCTAACTTTCTTTGGTTTATTGTTTCTTTGGCTAGATCAAGAAGATACCAATAAAACATTATTATCGGAGCACTAGTAAAGTTGAAAACAACTGCATGGCTAATCAGTTTTGGGTCAGAGATAGGGTCATTGGGTGGCTCAGGGATGATCCAAGTCTTGGACCAATAGCTCTCCTGAGGAAGCTAGAAGAGAAATATCTGATCAAGTTGTCTTACTGGATTGTGTTCAATAGGAGATGTCTTGCTTTAGATGAGATTCTGGGCAAATGGGATCACCATTTTGATTATGCTTTTGCATTCAAGGTAGAATTGGAGAAGAAGTGCCCTGGAAGCATAGTTGACATTGATTATGAGTTAGTGGGTTGTAAGTATAGATTCTCCAAGATGTTTATTGCCCTGAAACCATGTATAGATGGCTTTGTAAATGGATGTAGACCCTATCTTGGTGTGGACTCCACAGTTTTGAGTGGGAGGTGGAAGGGACAGCTGGCATCTGCCATAGGAATTGATGGCCATAACTGGATGTTCCCAGTGGCATATGGAGTTATTGAGTCAGAGAGTAAAGACAACTGGATTTGGTTCATGAGGAATCTATCAAAGGCAATTGGATCACCACCTGGCCTTGTCATATCTACAGATGCTGGTAAGGGAATAGATCAGGCTGTGACTAGAGTATTCACAAATGGTGTAGAGCACAGGGAGTGCATGAGACACCTTTTCAAGAACTTCCAGAAAAGGTTACATGGTGAGCTGTTTGAAAGGAACCTTTGGCCTGCTGCAAGGGCTTATAGGAATCATGATTATCTAAAGCATTTCAATGCCATGAAGGAAGCATCACCAAAAGCCATTGAGTGGATTGAAGAAAATCACAAACACTTATGGGCCAGATGTGAGTTCTCTACAGCCAGCAAATGTGATTATGTCACAAACAACCTTGCTGAAACCTTCAACAACTGGATCAGGCATGACAGGTCACTGCCTCCAATTGACTTGTTGGACACAATAAGACAGAAGTTGATGGAAAAGCTGCATGTTAGAAGAGGACTAGCTGCTAAGTTGAATGGAAAAGTGCTACCGCATATCAAGAAAGAATTGCATGCCAAGAGCAGAGGACAAGTGGGTTATGTGGTGCACAAGGGACATGATCTTACAGCTGAAATCGCAGGTGTTCATAAGGATCTCAGTCCTTGGAGGCACACTGTGGATCTGAAGACGAGGGAGTGTAGCTGTAATAGGTGGCAACTCACTGGTATACCTTGTACTCATGTACTCAGCTTGATATGTGCTCACAGGAATCTAGTAATTGAAGATTATGTGGACAACTTCTACTCTGTTGCGAAGTTCAAAGCAACATATGAAGTCTGGATTCCACCTATGCCAGACAAGACTCAGTGGGAGCAGGTGGATGTAGGCTTCAAGCTATGGCCTCCACTCTTGAAGTGATCAGCAGGCCGCCCAAGAACTAGAAGGATCAGAGGTGTAGAAGAAGGAGGTAGTAGGAGGAAGACAAAGTGCAAGAGGTGTGGACAATATGGGCACATGCAGAAAACCTGTAATGAAATAGTATACGACCCTGATGCACCACCCCCAGCTCCCGCCATTTCGATGAGGTTGGGAGTTTCCCAGGTCAAAATTTTTTTTATAGTGACTACACCAATAAGCTAGGAAACTCCACCAAAGCCGAAGAGGAAGAGGACCAAGAAGCAAAAGGAGGTTGCCCAAGTAGTGACTACACCAATAAGGCTTACTGCACCGTCGAATTCAAGCTCAATAGATCTCAACAACAATCCAGGAGCACTAACTAGAAGGTACACTACCACTTTGTTTCACACCTTTCTTATAGTACCAACAACAATCACTTCAGTTTGTTTCTCACCTTTTTCAGCACACTAACTAAAACTTTGTCATGTAAACAGCCGCAGACGAGCTCTGCTACAAGAAGGGCTTCTAGGTGAAGAGCAGCAAGCTAGGGACATCACAAAGAAGAAGAAACAGAAGATTATCAACAAGATGGAGTAGCAGAAGGCATAAAACTAGGAGATTGTCAAAATCTGAACTTGTGCCATTTTGTTGTACTTTTGGTTGTAACCAGTAGCTTGTTTCGAACCCAAAACTAAGCGATTGTCAAAACTGCTTGTGATGTACACACTGGTACTATTGTCTTTGTGATGTAGAAACTGCTACTACTGTGTTTGTGATGTCGAAACTGCTATTATTTGTGCCCTTATTTCTACTAAAATTCCTTCATTCAACATGGAAACTGAAACATCGATGTTACTGATTAAACATGCAAGCTGGTACAACTTAGTTGTGTCCATTCAGTACAAACCTTACTCACTTTAGCACTGCTACGATCAAAGCAACTACAACTACAACTACATTCAAGCAAACTACAACATAAATCACGTCTACCAACACAATGTTCCTGCTCCTACCATGCTGCATCTTTAGTTCATCGACATCACTTTCAATCTTCTCCACCCTTCTCTGCAAATCTTCAAGGGCTCCATGTGCCACATCTTCAGCATCGTGACGTTCCTCCGTTCCAGGCCCTTGGGCGACTCTATCTTCGACTACAGGACCGACATCTTCCAGGAATCCATTATCCACCAAGTACTCGTGATACTGGTTCTCCCACATGAAGATTCCACAGGCATGCGGCCTCTAGTTAAGGAATTTCAACAAATCAATAATAAATAGAAACTAAAGGCAAGAGAGGAATAAATCAAAAAACAACAACCGAAATCTTACTCTTGCATTCTTCATACAACGGAAGAAGTTCCTTCCTCGGTTGCGTTCCGTGCTCGCAGTGAACATGACAAGCTTGTGTTTTGGATGCTCGAGGCATTCAATCACAGGGAGCTCCTCTACTAGAATCGGGCTCACCAGGAACGCAGGTACGCTCTAAGATGTCGAGCCCGATGCTGATGCAGCCATGCTCTCCTTCCTCTCCGCGCTGACGGCTAGGGCGCCTTGGGTTCGCTCTGCCTTATCCACTCGCGCACGGGTTTGCCTGTCGCCACAAACATGGTCCGGTTCGAACAGATGGCCACAAGGGCAACAACATCATTTCTCTCCTTCCTCTCTCATCCCGTCTGAGAAAATAATTAAAATAATCGGCGCGATGTCCTGGAGATAAAACCAAGTTTTCTTGATGCCCAGCAGGCAAGAAACGTCGACGTGGTGTCCAGAAGACAAAACCACATTTTAATCATATCCTGTAGACAAAAAGCCCTAATCACAGGTAGCAAGTCCGTCTCACTGTCACCACTGCCCATGAACTAACGTTGCCCACGATGAAAAACCACCTCCCGCCATTATTAGCAGTTCGTTAAAAAGCCGTGTAAACTAATGGATCCAATCACGTCGTTGGACTGTGCATAGCGTAGCGTGCTCCAATGCTATATTTTTTTTAGTGGTGTGGTGTGGCGCTTGGATTGTGCCGGACCCCGGTCTGCACAGCCTACCGAAAGAAAGGTGGACAGCCTCGAGAGCGGGTAGTAGTCGCGGCTCGATGGGCAGCCTGCTGACAGGACGTTGTACGCCGCCGCGGCGCACGAGCTGGGACAAAAAGAGGCACGAAAAGGACGAACCAAAGCCAACTTTCTACCCGAGCCGACCGGAGCACCCAACTTTCGCGACCACCACCACCGCAGCAGCAATCAGCAAATCCTTTTTTTTTTCCCGTTGGTTGGTTCCGTTCCGCCGCGCCCATCGATGAGCCGCGAACCAAACCAACAGGACGGATACTCTCAAAAAAAAAAAAAAAAACAGGGCGGAGGGAGAGCGCGGCAGCGGCGGCGGGCTGAGATGAATGACGAGCAGCGAAGCGAGCGTCTCGTCGAGGCAGGCAGGCAGGCGATATTCCTGAGACGAGACGGGACGGGGCACGCAGCAGCAGCGATTCGGCCGGGCAGGGGCGGCCTGCAGGACACAATCATCCGGTCGTGTCTCGGGCACGATATGAAAAAGGGGTGAAGAAATAACTCCTCCAAGCCGAGAGAGGAGGAGGAGGGAGGCGTGGGCCGCCCGGGCGCACGCACCTGCCAAAAGGCCCGCGCCGAGACACCATCACGCGGCCACGCAGCCAGCCATTTCTCGCCGGGGCCCGCTCGTCAGGCAGGCAGGCAGGCAGGGACAAAAACAAAACAAAACAAAACGTGGCTATTCTGCTCTGCTCGCCGCGCGCCTACCCACCACTGCCTAGGCTCTCTACTATGCTCTCTCGGTCTCGGCTGGGGGCTGCTTTTTCTTTATTGTTACGAGGAGGAGAAGAGAAGAGGAGAAGAGATGGGGAGGCGTCAGCGCCGCGCTGTTCCCTGCGGCGGTGGCACGCCGGAGCGGGGGCGCCTTTTCCCATTGACTGCTCCGCAGCGCTGGTCGGCTTTGTGCTCGGTAAAGCTTTTGCCGGGTTCGGCCGGGTCCACTCCACGGCCAAACGACGGATCACGGACGGATTCACGCCAACCGCCTCCTCCATTTGTCAAATCGCGCGGCCTTCTACTCAGCTTCTGTCTGTGCCTCTGTGGGAGGAGGATCTATCCTCCGCGGCTGCTCCAAGCCCAGTTTTGCTGCTGCTCAGACTCAGAGCTGCCTGCCATTTTTCTTGTTCTAGACTAGATACGGAGTAATCCTGAACTATAAAAAAGAACGCGAAATGGATACACCGGTGGCACACTTTGACATTTTTATATATATTCAGAGTTTCACGACCGATGCTCTTCTTAGCATTGGACTACAATCATTTATACAAAAGAGACTGTCCAATAATCAGATATATATTCCCTATTCTTCCAAAAGAGATTGTCCAACTATAATTTTTTCTTATCAAAGTATGGTTCTTTGATTGATGAGGCAGAAACTTTCCTCAAAAAAAAAAAAAAGATTGATGAGGCAGAAACTTTCCTCAAAAAAAAAAAAAGATTGATGAGGCAGAAACCGCCACAAACGCTACAACGCGCCCGTTAGAAATGGAAGGACAAGTAAGGGACAATTATTATGATCCTAAAATCCAAAACTGAGACAAGAGACATTCTATTCTACGATGACAACCTAAAATGTGAAACTAAATGGCGACGTATAATAAAAATAGACTTTATCACAATGCATGATTCAATGTGGTTCCCATGTATGTTGAATCCACAACCGACTGACAAAGATGTTTTTCAGGTTCCCACTTGACTTGACAGAGTTTTCTCCTCTTGTCTTTGACCAATTATTTGTATAAATTTGATCAATTTAAGAGGACATTATTATGTACATTATATATAATAAAAATATTTCCATCGTGATCCAAAATTTGTCGCATATTGTTAAAGTTGATCAAATGTACTTATATAATTAGTCATAGAGGTAGTGAGGACAATGATGATTTCAATAATTCAAAGTCTACAAGTTTGTCGTTGTAACGGAAGACCTAACGAAACGTACCTACTAAACCTGAAGAGTGTCGTACCATATGACGATATATACAGACTCTAGTGCCTACTACAGGCCTAGTCACATCCCTGTTCTATGCAAAGCAAGCATATACTCTCGTACGAGAACTACTGTAGTGCGTGCAACCATCAGGCAGGCATCTAATTGGAAGGAAGAGAGGGAAAAAAAAATCTCTACTTACTAGAAAGGCAGCACACAGAAGGACGGGCCCCCATCATGGCTAGTGTGGTGCCGTACACGAGCCCCTGGCTGGCTGGCTTGCCGTCTCGGCCACTACCGTGCTGCGGCAGGCGGGCCGCCAAAAAGGCCACGATAAAAAGCCGTCGCGCCGTGTGCGCGGCGGCCACGGGCACACCGAGCTTAAAAGGCGACGCTCCCCATTTGACCGAGGAGAGCAAGAAGAGCAACCGGAACAAAGCCACACCACCGTTCCATTCCGCTCCGATCCACCACCAACCACGAAGCCACAACCTGCTTGCTAGTACTAGTAGCGCCCAACCCGGCCGGGCAGCCATGTGGGACGGAGTCCTCGAGCACGGGAACCACCAGGAGGCCGCGCGTCATCAGCTGCTCCCCCCGTGGCTCGGCGGCGCGGCGCCCTTCTCCGATCCGGCTGCCGTGGCCGCAGCTTACGGCGCTCCCGCTGGCGCCGGGCCGTACGCGTGCGCCGACGTCTTCGGCGGGCTCGGGCTCGGGCACGGCGGCGTGTTCGGGTTCGGGTCGTTCGACGCGGTGCAGCAGCAGCATGATCAGGCGGAAGGGAACGGCAACGGCAAGCAGGCGGTGGTGTCGGGGCTGCTGGGGAGGAGCCTGCAGGCGGAGCTGGGGCGGATTACGGCGCGGGAGATGATGGACGCCAAGGCGCTGGCGGCGTCGCGCAGCCACAGCGAGGCCGAGCGGCGCCGCCGGCAGCGGATCAACGGACACCTCGCCAAGCTAAGGAGCCTCCTCCCCAACACCACCAAGGTGAGATCGATCGTTGGATTCACTCGTGTATACCACTATGCACTTGCATGATGCATCAGCTCGATCATCATCTCCTGTTCTCTACCCATCTAGCCAGTACACACATATAGATAAAGTTGCTTCTACTAATATTGAGGCCGGTTTGGTGGTCTCGTCAGTATTACGAATGAACCTTGAGTAAGATTTCAACTCTGCATATTCGGTGCAATTAAAGGATCTTGACTAAGAAGTGCAAGATCCATAATGGAACAGTAACGGACCCCAAGTGTCCAGTAATGTGATCACAGCGCAAGAACACAGTCAATCAAGTTTGAATCATGATTCATGGCTGGCTAGTAAGGGCATGGACGACTGTAGTAGTAGATAGGTCAGTTTTATCGTGCATGCCTACACATATTTTGATCGATTAGGCCTTTCAAGAAAGGCAACACAACTTTAGTTTCAATCGATTCAGTTGGCGAGTAACGGGATAAAACTTTGCCAAAAGTTGTATTTTGTATCATTGCATCAAGCGGGGCTCCGAGGATCTATGCTAGGCTTGAGGTTTCTCTTTTGCGAATGGCATGCATATATTTTATACGCTGATTAGCTACTCTCTTTAGCTTATATAATAGAATCTCATTGAGAGATAAGATTAAGTATATAACAGATATTTGATTAATATGTATAAGTAAATCTTACATCCACACACATATGTAAGTAAGAAAACCCTTGTTTTAATAAGAGAAGAGTAGTGGGCATAGTGGCAAATGGTGCAGCACATAGGACGCAACGCACGCCTTGCTTGTGTGTCCCCGAACGCCTGACAAGACATGGGCAGGAAGCATGGAAATCTTTCACACGGGAAGCCAAGCCGCTGTTCATGCCTGGGCAACAAAGGGAAAACGACTCAACCACTGTGCGACATGAATGCATGCGCTATGTATATCGTGTCAGAGGGTCAGAACTCAGGAAGTAGTATGCATACCGCACTCGTATACGGCACCACCACGGGCACCTAATAAGTGTAAAAAGCCCAAAAGGCCATGCGAATGCAGGCCGAGAAAAAGCTGCACCCGCGACCGCGTTTCTTGTAAGCTTTTCCCTCCACGCTCACACTCGATCATTTCGCTAGCGCGAGTAGCTAGTGCGCCACACTACTATTCGACGGTCTAAAACAAGGCTCTAGTCTAAACGACGTTAATCATCATGCTTTAATTTGCTTGCGAATTGCGATGCTGTTAATATCAACGCGTATTGTTATTCACTAGCTCATCATGTAATTATTGTATGCTCTTTGTTTGCTTGTGAAATACTCCACTATACAGACGGACAAGGCGTCGCTCTTGGCCGAGGTGCTGGACCACGTGAAGGAGCTGAAGCGGCAGACCTCGGCGATGATGGCGGCCGTCACCGGCGACAATGACGAGGCTTCCGGCGGCCCGGCGCACCTTCTCCCCACGGAGGCCGACGAGCTGGCCGTTGACGCGGCGGTCGGCGGCGACGGGCGTCTCCTCGTGCGCGCGTCGCTGTGCTGCGAGGACCGCCCGGACCTCATCCCTGACATCGTCCGCGCGCTCGCCGCGCTGCGGATGCGCGCGCGCAGGGCCGAGATCACCACGCTCGGCGGGCGCGTGCGGAGCGTGCTGCTCATCACCGCTGACGACGAGCGAGCGGGCGGTGACGGGGATGATGACGAGGACGACCGCGCGAACGATGACGAGCGGGTCGCCTCGCACCGGAGGCACGAGTGCATCGCGTCGGTGCAGGAGGCCCTTCGCGGCGTCATGGACCGCACGGCGGCGAGCAGCGACACTACGTCGTCTTCCGGCGGCGGCGGGAGCATCAAGAGGCAGCGCATGAACTACGCCGCGCAGGAGCAGTGCTCGGTCTAGTGTAAGTTCGTTCCGGTCTCAGCATGCTTAATTCGTTTGCAAGCTAAGGATGCAGCAGGCTCGCATTCGCACAACTACTGCTGCACAAGTGCAAACCAAGTAGCTTAAGTTTCTAGCACTTCTCGTTGCAAGCTTCAGGCATGCTTAGTTTCTTTGGCCATAATGGTGTACTCCCTCCATATTTCCATACTTTTCAAAGAGTCTCTAACTCATTTTATTTTAAAAAAAGTCGTTCTCTCCAGAAACAAAAAAATATTACAGTTATGAGAAATTAAACCAGCAATCTCATAGGTTAAACCCTTTTGATACACAAAAGTAACCACTCACTTGAGCTCATATTATTGGTTGAGCTAGTTTAAAGACGACTTTAATAAGGACAATCAATCCTTGCTATGCAAAATCATGTCTTAAACGACTTCTTTTTTAAGTATGGAGAGAGTGGTCGAAACTGACAAGGATAGCTTGAAAAGTTGAAGTTGAAGAGGGAATTTTTTATGTATATCCCTTTGTGTTCATGGAATCATCAATCATGCGACTGAGTACGGAGCTGAACTAGTATCACGAACAAGGTGATACGGCAGTGCAAATGCACTACAATCTAGCTCTCGGGTGGTATGGCATGCCTAATGGATGGTGGAATTGGCGGCATGTTTTCCTTTTAGACACGTTAATTAACGTGAACTCTCATTGGTTCTATTTCATTTTTCTTTGCTGTGAAATGCGGGCGTCCAATTGCTACAAGGGTTTACTTTGCCCTTATACTGTCCTACGTGTTTGTGAGTGTAAATTGCATCTTGTTTTCACACTGCTGACGGACTTTGGTTTGGTCATGGAAAAGTTCATAGTCCACAATTTTTTTTTTCTGAAATAATGCGCACATTCTTGTGTTCAATGCACCTTAATATAGCAGAAGAAACACGAGCAATATTCAAGGATCTGAGATCATACTGTTGTTAAGGAAAATATTCAGTACCCACGCGTCATAGGATCGTGAAAAATACCCTAGAGAAAGAGTTTTGGGCTTGCATAGAATATTTTCCCTTCTTGTTAATGCCCACAACAACTACCATATCGTCCCTTAGCCTTCCATTCATACAATCTGTGCAGGAGGATATATAGCTGGGTTCATGGTCTGATGGTCATCCAAGATCGATTTGGCTTAACAAAGTATAATAGAAGTATTTTTTTAGAACATGTCTGGACACACAAAGTTCGAAACACATACATAAAAAAAAAACAACTTCTGTTTTCTAATCTATTTACCTTTTTTTTTTTGGATCTCAGTGTCGATAAGTTGATACGACATCCTGATCGCAAAAAAAAAAAAGTTGATACGACATCAGGAACGGACAAGGGTTAGTTTTGATCTGTGCGCTGAGAGAGGACAACATGGGGACAAAACCAGAAGCCGAGGGACAGCAAAGGCAGCATGGTTGCCGGGTAGGTAGACCTGGTCGAGCTCTAAACAAACAGCAGTGGGCGGCGCGTGCGTGAACGAGGAGGACCACGGCCACGGATATAAGCGCCACTGTTCTCCACATCCACCAAAACGTTTCTCGTCACAGCAGACGAGCTGAGAGACAAGACCTACCCCTTCCTTGCGTTGCATCCCCCCTCTCTGGGTCTCTCTGGCTGATCACAGATCACAAGCAAAGGTCACGCTCACGCGCCGCGCCGCATGTTGTACGTATGAACATCCATATGTGAAAGGGCACGGTCAAAAGGAGGTTAAATCTAAAAAAAAAAAAAAGAGGGTCACATCATGGACGCACGGGGGGCACTAGGAGGAATTGACTTGGATGGTGGTTGGCTGGTTGCGGTATTCGTGCTCGATCTCGAAGCTGAAGCAGCGACGGGGCCGTGGGCCGTTCAACGATATGGGTCGAGCACGAACGCTCGATTATTACACGGCAGATCCGGAGTGACAACGACGGATGCGTTTCCCATACGCGCGTGGCGTGTCCGCTTGCTCCCGAAGTCAAAAAATCAAAATGCGCCTCCCGTCTTAGATCTGGCGGGCCCCGTCTGATGAGAATGTTTTACGCGACGGTGAGGGAGTTTCCTTCGGGCGCCCGCCGCTACCCTGGTGGTCACACGGTTCGGCCCGGCGCGCGGCCACAATCGGTGGCCCATCGTCTCCTCCTCGCGTGAAGGCCAGCGTTATTGGGCCGGTGATGATGGTGGTCTCGGCCCCAACGACGACATCGCCGGCGCCTGAAGAAAAGATCTATGGCGTGGGGCGGCCGCACACGATTTGCACGGACTCGCCAAGACGTGCGCGTCCGGCAGCAGGACAAGGCAGCAGGCGGTCACATCGGCACGGCACGCGTACTCGCCGCCGCTGACAGTCTCTCAGGATATCAACAAGGTACCGGTTCGTTTGAGGTGATACCCGTGCGGCGCGACACTGTACGTACGTAGGCGCCGGAAATCATCAGTTGTTGGAGGATCCAAGTGAGGCTGTGGTTTGATTGTTCAAAAGGACACAATTGAGTTTGAAGCTAAGGAAAGTTATGAGGGACGAAATCACCGTTGCACGCAGAATCAACACGATACGATGTGATTTCTCTCTGCTGTGTCATTACAAGGGAACAATACTATAGGTCCGACTGGTCCATCCTACCATCGTCCGACTCACACTATGTAGCCAATCATGGTTATTGAAGATTAATCGAAGTATTTTGGTGGATTTGCGGGTTAAAATTAAAGAAAGAGAGGAACAACAAAGGCAACATGAATAGGAAATATCTGGATCGATTCATCCTGATCCTTTCTCTGTTCCTTCTCTTATTTTTGTGTCTTTCACATTTTACTCTCTGTCATATTCTATAATTACAACTAATACATATCAACACCCCTTTTAAGAAGGGACGAATATCATATAAAGGAGATGGCTCAAATATCTCAGGTATGTAATGCCAAGAGCAAAGAGGAAAGAAATACACGAGGAAGTGCAAGATATATAGGCATAGCTCTAAAAACTAGTCGTTGCAAAAGCCTGCGCAACTGGCGGTCTGACCGCGGCTCTCTACCGGTCAGACCGTCAGCAGCCCAACGACTACTTTGACCAACGATTCAAACGGTTGAACAACTAGTGATTTGACCAATGACTACTTTGTCACTCTGACTCAATCTGCTGCTGTCGTCGTGGCACAGTTTGAGCTGCGCTGCCTTCAAAAGAGAGAGAGGACATGAGGCCGCTGCTCGCCGGGCATCCACGTTGCAAGGCTTCAGTGAGGAAAGAGAGAATTGTGGCTCTGCACGAGGAGGAAGGGAGCTTCGTGGGTTAGAATTTGGTTAGAAGATTAGTTTAGTTTTTTATACAGCAGGATGGCTTTGTGGGCTGATGGGATTCCTTGGGTCTGACGTGCTAGTGGGCTGAAAATGCTATATATCGGTTATTTCAGCCTGTTCGGTTAACCAACACTGAAAACCAAACAAACTATGGTTAATCGTAGTAGACAAAACTAAAAACCGAACCGTAAACCAAACACCGAACTAACCAAAAATTTTGGTTTTTTCGGTTCGGTCACCGATTTTTCGGTTAACCGCGCCCAACCCTACTCGTCCGCTGGTGGAGACGGTGGAGGATAGCAGGGATAAGGCATGTACCCCGGTGGAGGAGGAGGACGAGGAAACTAGTGATACATACGGTTACTGAAATCATGGAATTCCTGCTGCAAGTGCTGATAATCATTATGGAGATTAGTGTAGTTGGTGCTCATGGTCTGAAACTGAGTATTGAGTGCATCAACATCCGTGCGCATCTGACCCATACTCTCATTCATAGTGCAATTTGTTGCATCATTGGAGTATGGCACTGCTAAGCATAGGAAGTGTGAAAAGCATCCATACCAGCTTGAATGCCTTGCTGGAAAACACTTTGAATCTGAGGTAGAAAAGCCTGAAAATCTTATGCAGGAGGTGGAGGAGGTGGAGCCCATGTCTGCCAAGGAGCAGCGTCGTGCTCATGCTCATCCTCATGTGCAGTATCATCTTGCTGAGCAGGTGCTACTGGAGCAGGTTGGGTGAGCACATGCTTAGTTGCAGAGAATGGTTTGTAACTAGAGTGAGCAGTCTTGCAATCACTCACCAAGAATTTGGTCTTATGAAGAATGAGTGACATGATGTATGGAGCATAGTAGAGGTTATACTAAATGCTTGATGAAACTTGCTCAATGTACTTTAATATGAACCAAGTCACATCAACCTTGTGCCTACTCATTATATGATTGATGAAATTCTAGAACTGGTCATGAATAACTTCAGAATTTCCAGTCTTTGGAAAAATGGTGACCCTCAGAATCTTGTTCACAATGGCAAGCATGATTTTGAGTCCGGTGACATAACTGAGTCTGCCCAGATTTTGATGGTAGTAGGGAGCCCACTTAGTCTCTGGAAGGGGGTCCTCTGACCATATATCTGCACCAACATTGTAACCGGTGTAGGCAATCTTGTTTGCCTCAGCAAACTCACTAAAGGTAGCAGAGTATCAACGGGTACCAGTCAAGCAAGTGAGTTCTTCTTCCTCCTAGTTAATTTCAAGGGTAGCATAGAACTGCCTGATGATGGTATCATTCCACACATCGATGTTGCACAAACTCATAAAGACCAATGGATTGAAATAAGGGAATCAAGGGCCTTACAAAATCAAATTGGTCGATGTAGCTCCAGTCAAGCCACATATGGGAGAAAATGCTCTTGTCCATAAGATGTCCAAGAAATGCATCAAGTTGGATTTTGGTGTGAAACTGAGGAATTTGAGAGGTGGCATCATGATCATAAGCATTGGTGTTGCGAGCTCTCACATACTCACCAGTCTTTCATCTTTTCTTTGCGATATTCCATTGAGAAGGATCAAATTCTTCATCAATGTCACTGGCATCTTCCATATCACAGCATGAGAACCTCCAGCAACAGATGACTCAACCTCAGTATTTTTAGGCTGCTCATAATTAGAGTTATGTCCATGATCGGAGTCAGAGTCATCAACCCGACGCTTTTTCTTCAACTTGTTGCCAATCAATTTCTGGGCAGCCTCCTTAGCAGTACGAGGAAATCTGAACAAGGCATACCAGGTATAAGAATAAGTGCAACAATTATATGAAGGCATGTAACAATCAGACCATGAGTAAAGTTGTTAATTCAGCTGGTCGACCCTGGCGGTCTGATCACGGGCCACTGGCGGTCAGACCGCCACCACCCAGATGCCTCAAAAAATTGTATCCATAATATCAAGATCAGTCCATGAAGTAATGTGGTGGGAACATGTATAGTTCATAATTAGCCTAGGAATGACAAGAGTAGCTCCAATACCACTTCAAAATTTTGTCCTTATATCCAAACCCTCAATGAGTCTAGCGTAACCAATAGCAACCATCAACAATCCTCCATTCATTGTGTAAACCCTAGGTAATGTCATGACAAGGAATCCATGGAGAGGGATAAGGGAAATGATAAAATACCGAGAGGACATGATGGAGGAAGCCTCGGTGAGACCAGGGATGGCCTTCGGTCGGACCGGAGACAAGGGGGCCTGATACTTCAATGGAGGTCACCCTCAAGGTGAGTGTGTGTGTGTGTGTGTGTGTGTGAGAGAGAGAGAGAGAGAGAGAGAGAGAGAGAGAGAGAGAGAGAGAGGAGAGGAGATGGGAAAAATTCATGTTTGGTGAGTTGTGGCTGAAGGGGTATGAGGAGGAAGGAGATTAGTCAACAAGGAAAGAGAACTGATTCAGCTCAGTCGACGTTGGCGGTAGGACCGTGACTTGGTCCCTGTCTGACCGCGGCTTGCTGGTCTGATCGTGCTTCACTGACGGTCGGACCGTGCGCGTCCAAAGACAGTTTTCCAGATGGTCCCCCTAATGGTTTGACCGCTACTGGCGGTCTGACCGTGTATCCTTGGCGGTCGGGCCGTGAGCTACGAGTTTGTGATTCTGAACTTGACTACATGTTTCATGAATGTCTGTTTTCCCTCTTTTAAGTTCATATGTCTGGATTTTTCATGTATATGACCATCTTCCAATATGATAGTGCTCCTGTAGGGATCCAAAGAGTAACCTATCTTTTCTTGATCTCTCTGTCATGAAAAATTCAATGGGCGAATAAAAACTCAATCAAATATAGAGAACTTTCAACCAAAATCTGACAAGACTAAGATGTTAGGAAAGTTTTCGAAATGGAAATGTATAAGCAGAAATAAACATTATGGATCATTGCAGATGAAGATGCAAGATTCTAAGTGCGGTGCTCACTAGATGCCATAAATAGATTATGAGAGAGAATTTTTTTTTTGTTATTTCTAGACTTTGAGTTAAAAAGGTAATTTTGTTAAAAATAGATGGCGCAGAACCTTGAATTCCTAAATGTGATTTCCACATAAAAATATGAATCAAGGCAGAACAAGAGTAGATAAGGATCCAAATGAAAAAGCCATCAAGCAATGTTGGAAAGATCAATAAAGTTAAGTTCACTTCTTAACTTGCAAAACCGAGTCTCATCAATAGGTTTAGTGAAGATATCAACCAATTGATCTTCCGTACTCACACTTTCCATCACAATATCCTCTTTGCTCACATGATCCCTTAAGAAATGATGACAAATATCAATATGTTTGGTCTTCTTGTCTTGGACGAGATTTGTAGCAATCTTCACAACACTTTCATTGTCACATAGAAAAGGTATGCAACCAAATTTTAATTCATAGTCCAATAAAGTTTGTTTCATACATAATAATTGTGCACAACAGTTTCCAACTGAGACATATTCAGCTTCGACAGTAGAGAGTGTTATTGAGTTTTGTTTCTTTGATGACCAAGAAACCAATGGTCGTCCAAGTAATTTACATGTACTGGAGGTACTTTTTCTATCAATCTTGCACCCAGCATAATCTGAATCAGAAAATTCAATGAGAACAAATTGAGCACCTTTTGGATACAATAGGCCTAGATTAGGTGTTTGCTTCAAGTATCTCAATATTCTTTTAACAGCCATCATATGACATTCTTTTGGTGATGCTTGAAATCTTGCACACATGCAAACACTAAACATTATATCGGGCCTAGATGCAGTAAGGTAGAGTAGACTTCCAATCATAGAACGAAATAATTTTAAGTCCATTGAATTTCCTCCTTCATCAAGATCAAGATGAGCATTTGTTGCCGTGAGTGTTTTTATTGGCTTAGAGTTTTCCATTGCAAATCTTTTGAGTAAATCATTCACATACTTGCTTTGGCAAATAAAGGTTCCATATCTTGTTTGCTTCACTTGAAGACCAAGAAAGAAACTCAACTCACCAATCATTGACATTTCAAACTCCTTAGACATCATATTTCCAAATTCCTCACAAAATTCTTGATTTGCAGACCCGAAGATGATATCATCAACATAAATTTGACAAATGAAAAGATCATCTCCAATTTTCTTGGTAAATAGGGTGGTGTCCACCTTTCCAATTTTGAACCCTTTGGAGATAAGAAAATCTCACAATCTTTCATACCAAGCTCGTAGTGCTTGTTTGAGGCCATATAATGCTTTTGAAAGCTTATAGACATGATTTGGCTTCTTTGGGTCTTCAAACCGGGGTGGTTGTTATACGAATACCAGATCATTTATTTTTCCATTTAATAAGGCACTTTTAACATCCATTTTATATAATTTGATATTGTGAGAAGTTGCATATGCAAGTAAGATTCTAATGGCTTCAAGTCTTGCAACGGGAGCAAAGGTTTCATCAAAATCCATTCCTTCAACTTGAGTGTAACCTTGTGCTACAAGTCTTTTTTTTATTTTCACACAACAATGCCATTTTCATCTTGCTTGTTCCTAAATACCCATTTTGTTCCAATCACATTGTGATCATTTGGTCTCTTTACTAATTCCTATACATCATTACAAGCAAAATTATTTAGCTCTTTATGCATAGCATTTACCTAACCCGAATCTTTTAGAGCTCCATCAATCATAGTAGGTTCACCAGTTGACACAAAGGAGTAGTGCTAAAATGAGGCAAGTCTAGATCTTGTTTGAACACCTTTGTTGATATCACCAACAATTTGATCAACCGGATGGTCTTTTGCAATAAGATTATGAATCTTAGGTTGAGAAGCCGTATCTTGAGAGGTACTTGAAGAAGTTTCATTTTTAGATTGTATAGTAGCATTTTCATCTCCATACTTATTGCCAGTTTGAGCATTGTCATTTGAGGTAGATGAGGATGATACTTGAAATATTGATGTATCCATATCATCATCTTCTTCATCCTTGGGTTTAGTATCACCAATAGACATATTTTTCATGGATTTTCTTAATCCTTCATCTCCCCCATCATCTAAATTTTCTTGTTCTTGTTGAGAGCCATTTGTCTCATCAAAATCAACATCACTTGTTTCTTCCACAATTCCAGAATTTTTGTTGAATACCTGTTAAGCTTTACTATTTGTGGAATATCCAAGTAAGAAGCCTTCATCACATTTTCTTTTGAATTTTGACAATCTTGTGCCTTTCCTTCATATATAGCATTTGCAACCAAACACATGAAAATATGATATATTTGGCTTTCTTACAACTAACAGTTCATATGGAGTCTTCTTCAATAACCAACGACAATATAGTCTATTTGAGGCATGACAAGCGGTGTCAATACCTTCAGCCCAAAAAGTGTCTGAAACATTATATTATGAAAGCATTGATCTTGCCATATCAATTAAGGTTCTATTTTTCCTTTCAACAACACCATTTTATTTCGGAGTATATTTTGCTGAAAATTCATGTTGGAGCCCCTTTTCCTCACAATATTGATCATCTTTGTAATTTTTGAACTCAGTGCCATTGTCACTTCTAATTTTCTTGATGTTGAGCTCGAATTCATTTTCAGCTCTTTTTGCAAAGGTCTAGAATATGTTAAATACATTTGATTTGTCATGTAGAAAGAATACTCATGTGTATCTTAAAAAATCATCCACAATGACAAGACAATAACTATTTCCACCAATGCTTCTATATGTGGCTGGTCCAAATAAATCCATATGTAGTAGTTCCAATGGTCTTGTAGTGGACATGACACTTTTTGAAGGATGTGAGTTACCAACTTGCTTTCCAGATTGACAAGCACTACATAATTTATCTTTTTTAAATACCACAACTTGCAAGCCAATGACTAGATCATGCTTCATTAGACGATTCAATTATTTCATTCCAACATGACCAAGCCTTCTATGCCACAACTATCCTTTTGAGGATTTGGTAAATAAACAAGTGTTTAGATTAGCATCTTTTGATGAGAAGTCCACAAGATAAAGATTTTTGTACCAAAATTCTTTGAAAATCAATTCATTGTTCTTGATGCTAGTAATGATAACATCTTTGGAGGAGAATATGCAAGTGAGACCAAGATCACATAATTGAGCCACCGATAGTAAATTGAAGCTCAAAGATTCAACCAATAAGACATTATAGATAGCAATTTTTCCCATTCCTCTTACTGTGCCTTTGCTATTATCTCCAAAAGTGATCTTGTCAAATTCTGAACCTTCATCGTTCATTGAGGTGAACATATATCCATTTCCGGTTATGTGTTGAGAGCACCCACTATCAAGCACCTAATGTTTTTCACCGGATTTATAGTTCACCTACAAAACAAGATTAGTTTCTTTTTGGTACCCAACCTTGCTTGGGTCCTTGGAGGTTAGTAACCAAGGATTTTGGAACCCAAATACTTCTCTTCTTAGTGCCATTACTTGAAAAATCAAGTTTTTAGTTTTGAGCATGCAACTTATTTTGCCAACAAATTTGGCTTAAACAGTACCATTTGAAGATTTAGAGAGGACATAAGAAAGCATCCATATCCATAAACATCACATTTGTACCACCAGTATAATTCTTTTCAAGATGTCTGGTATTCTTGTATTTAGTACAATACAAGCCATTTTTTTTCATGAAAACAATTTTCTTTTCAATAAAAGCATTCTTATTTTTCTTGGGGATAAAACCAAGCCCCTCACACTTGAGAGTGAATCTTTGACACTCCCACATTTTGTTATCGACATTTTCATCCTTGTGACAATTCGCAAGAGCTTTAACAAGAGAGTCAACGATTTCACACAGTTCATCATTTTCAACAAGTAAAGGATCACATGAACTCAACATATCATGGCATGAATCAATATTAGAAGAGCATGGAATAGACAATAAATCCTCACATGAGGTAGATATACTAGTTGTACTAATTTTATTCATGCTAGGCACACAATCAAACATATCACAAGTAATTCCAACATCCATCATGATTTTATCATCTTGTTGAGCAACATGAGTATCTTGAGCTTCCTTAAGCTTCTCATGAGCCTCTTTTAGATTTTCATGAGATGTCTTTAGATCTTCATAAGACTTATGTAATGAAGAATATTTTATTTTTAGTTCTTTATGTAATTTCTTAGTTTTGCCTAGATAAATATCAAGAACATTTACCATATCAACAAGATCATCATATGAGAATATATCATCATCATCATGACAGACCTTTAGTTCTCCATATGCCATAAAGCACATATGTGAGTCAAATAGAGAGGGAACTTTCTTGATAACAATACTTGCAAGTCTCGCTTTAGAGGACTTATTCTCATTTTCACTATCTTCATTTTCAGAATCTGAACTTGGATCTGAATCCCATTCAACTAGATAAGCTTTCCCATCTTTCTTGTAATTATTTTTCTTCCCTTTGCTAAATTTTTCTTCATCTTTCTTTTTCTTGCAATTTGTAGAGATATGTCCCATGTCTCCACATCCAAAACATTTCTTGTTTGCAAATGGATTTTTACTTGATGATCTTCAGTCTCCTTTCTTTTTCATGAATTTCTTGAACCTTCTAACCATCAAGGCAACTTCGTCATCGGTGCTGCAATCATCGTCATCATCACTTTTGAAAGGATCGAGTGACCGAGAGGGGGGGGGGGGTGAATCAGGAACTCAAACTATGTACCTATTTTGCCATTTACAAAAACCGACCACTCAAAACAACTCCTATATAATTCTAGTGGTGATCACACTAACAAGATAATCCTATAAAAAGAAAGACAACCTAAGCATACTAGTGGATCACATACGATACACACAACTCCTATGCAAGCTAGTAATCAAAGAACATGCGGAAGCACACAACAAGCTAGCAAAGAAGCATGAGTAGCACAATACATACTAGGGTGATCAATCAAGCCAAAGCAACTCCTATACATGCTAATGATCAAGTGAAAGCTAAGCACAACTAGCAAGTAGAGAAGCCTATTCATGCAAGTCTACAAGGTAATCAACTAGAGCAAGACAAGCACACAAGTATAAATAGCACGGTATGTAAATGCGAAAGGTAAAGGCATCAAAGTAAGGAGTAGAGTAAGAGATGGCTCATGATATTTTTTTCCCGAGGTCTCGAAAGGATGGCGCATTCCCCTACTCCTCGTTGGACCACTCCCGCGGAGTCCCGGTCCCTCTTGTCACCAAGTGGAGTTCTCACACATGAGCCCGCAATCACTCCCGAAGTGAAGACACAGTTGCGTCACCGCTTCCACCAAGGCACAAGCTCGCCTCCCTCGAGAACTTGCCAGACTCTCCGAACCGACACGGGCGCTCACTAGCGATGCCCCTTTTAAAAGCGGGCTCAAACCATGTCCAAACGTGTGACGGCCTTCACAACCGATCACGATAGGCTCGATCACGGACACCTAACCGGTCTAGGTCTCACCATGGACCAAGAGTAACAACCTAGATCACACCCTCAAGGACACCCTTGCCTTAGATGTGCATCAATGCTCAAGTGACTCTCACTAGCACTCTCAAGATATGCAATATCTCCTCCTAGCGCTCTCCTCTTTTTCTCTTGGCTCTCACGAAATCTCCAAGCAATTCCACTGGCCAAGAGGGGTCTCCAAGACCCCAGCAACGAAGTTATATAGCCTTCCAACCTCCAACTAGTCGTTGCTCCATGAAATCAACATTCTGGGCATACTGACCGGACAGTCCGGTCACTGTAGTCTTCAGCTCCAACGGCTCTGCCCCTCTGCTGACTCCTACTGACCGGACCGTATGATCAGCTGATTGGACCGTCCAGTCCATTTCTCTCTCCATTACAGAAACATTTTCAGAGCCGCTTCCTCGCTGCCCAGAATCGACTTGTACGACCAGACCGTCCGGTCTATAGACCAGACCGTCCGGTCTCTACAGACTTCAACTCTGGCAGTTTCCTTACTGAGTCTTCTCTCTGGAATTCCTGTTCTCCTAGTGACCATACAGTCCGGTCTCCACTGACCCCTCTGTCTGGCAACTATGTCCAGAAGCTGAAACTTCTCGTTCTCGCTTGACTTTATTTTCCGGTTTCTCCGAACAGCTCCTTGGCTTCTCCACTGTCACCTAGTGCTTGTGATTTTACTGAGTATCCATGCACATCACCGAATAGACATGACCTAACAGAAATGAGCTAGACCCCCTTGATAGTCCGGTTTTTCCTATGGACTCAAAGTCCTGACAACTAAACAAATGTTCCCAACACTTGCTACATAGCTTGTCCTTAGCTTTGATCCATTTTCATCAACCCTTGGATTCCATCAAGCTCATCAAGCCTCTATGCTTGTGATCATTGTCATCCATCGCCAAGGCCGCCGTCAACAATCCTCATAAAATAGAAAAGGTTTCCTACACGAACAACACTCATGAAGACATTAGTCACATATTTCATGTTTGTCATTCATCACCAAAACATTCATACCTTGGGGTGACCTTAATGGTCATGATCCTTACAATCTCCCCCTTTGTGGTGATGGATGACAACCACTACTTATGATGATCCAAAACGGACGAGCAACAAGGAACCAAAGAAAAAGAAAGCAATGAAAAGATTACCTTGGTCCTTATCTTGGAAGTAGCCTCCCCCTGGAATGTGCTAGGTGTTAAGGGAGAACTACCCAATCACGTAGCGCACTTGATATCTATTTTGAGTTGAATTTTACGCCCGTCTTGGTGTCTTGGCTGATGGTCTTGTCGAAGTAGACACACACCAAGGACGTAGATGTTCATGTTGGTATAGATGTTCATTGTTGTTGTAGACATGCACCATTGTCTTGATCATCTTCATTTGATCTTCATGTTCTCCTTTTTGTTACTTCATAGCTTCCTTGTATCTTCTCCATCTTTCCTTCTCCTCTTGATCTTTTACTTGGCTTTTGGATCTTCTCTTCATGTTCCTCTCCCCCTTTGTGTTATCGATCTGGACTGATGGTCAACAAGCCGATCTGACTGATAGGACCAAACTTTTTTGACCTAGGTCAAATAGAGATCGACGACTGAGATCGCACAAGGAAAGGATCAACGGTCAGGATGGAAAGCGACTTTTGTGTTTTCAACATAGTGACTGGACGGTACGGTCTCAAGACCGGACTGTCCGGTCTGGTCCTGAGTCTGTTGATGACCCATATAGACCGGACGGTCTGGTCTCTAAGACCATTCTCTCCGGTCTCTATGACTAGACTGACTCGTGACACTGTGTGCTCGGCACTGACCGGACTGTACAGTCCAAAGATTGGACAGTACGATCACTATAGGAAATTTCACGGCTCGATATAGCCTTATAATTTTCGCAAATGCTAAATAAAGAATCGAGCAAATAAGAACCAAGGCAATTAAGAACCAAATGGGTATGTATGAGCCTTAGTCCATGAACCGCGCAAGTGAGTTTAACCTCGGAGTTCATAAGAGCTTGCTTAATGGGCATGAAGCACAATCCTTTCCTTTGGTCACACTTGTGGAGATGTAATCTCATATAGATCATGAGGCACAAATATCTCTAAATGTGACAAGCCTCCTTTGTGTTTCCTATATGATACATGCAACAAGTATTTTACATATGCAATAAAAGTAAACATGTCATATGAATGCAAGTAATATTAAACAAGGCACAAAGGAAACCTAACAATGTCAAGTTTGAATCCCTCTCAAGCTTACTCACTATAAGCCATACCCTTGCCTTGAGAGAAGACAAACCACCATCTCAAGCATTCCCCCTTGCTTATAGCTATCTTGAGTGGGTTAGACATTGACTAATTTTTATGTGTTTTTCTTTTAGTTATTACACATGCATGGATGCAAAACATACTAGTCACAAAGGAGTCCTAATTACCATGCAATACAAGAAAATAAAGAACACACTACACCTACCAAGAACAAAAACACACAAATACCTCCCTCATGAGTAGATATGTCGTTGAGGTCCATGTCACTTGTGGTGGACTTCACTTGACCTTCAAGTAAGCTCCTGGCCCACCACCACCACCATCATCTAGGTCTTGTTCTTGGGCACCCACTTGTACTTCGTTGAACTATCAAGATCAACAATGCACTTAGGCACCCATATGCTTTTGAGCTTTCTCTTCTTGTTCGGTGGTCCCAAAGCCTTTCCTTTCACCTTGCCACCCTTGTTCCTAAAAAGCTTGAAGTGGGTGTTCTCATAGAACAAGTTAGCATTAGGTAAAACAATGGAACTTCTCACCATAGGACAATCCTTGATGGTGTGGCCATCCTTGCAACACCTCTCGCAATAGTAGTCATCGGCGAGTAGGGGCTTGATCCAAGCGGGAATGGAGTCACTCGTCACAATGATGTCAATGGCGGCGGGATCTGAGCCAAGTCCCCGATGGGAGACATTGTTCACAAGGTTTCTCTCAAGAATCTTCTTGTGAATGGCTCTACCACGTGTGAGCCTCTCGAAGCCGTCCCTCACCATCTTCCTCTCTTTCTTGAGCTTGTGATATTCCTTCAAAAAATGGCTCAAGAGAAAAAACCTCGACCAAGATGGTTAGTTGATCACACATAGTAGAAGCATCAATCTTTGATGAACTAGAGGAGGGAGAGGCAAGGTTATGAACGTTGATGGTCTCAAAAGTAAGTTCAAGGGTCTTGTACTTCTCACGTAGCTATACATGATCATCCTTGAATTTGTCATAACTCTTGTTTAGGGCCTCATGAGATGTAACAAGGTCCTTGAGCTCACTCTCAACCTCACCAACACGGTCCTTAGACAACTTACACTTTTTTCTTACCACATTTAACATTTTAGATTTCTTGACGGCAATGTCACGGGATTGCTCAAGCATACTCCAAAGCTCGACGCAAGAGAGCTCCTCGTCATCGCTGTCGTTGCTGCTCTCATCCTCACTCTCCCTAAGTTGGTTCGTGGCCATGAGGCACGTGGGAGGTGAAGGAAGAGCTCGAGGCAGAATGGTCTTGATCATGGCTAGGCCAGCCACTTCTTCATTATCGCTTAAGGAAGAGGATGTGTCACTTGTCCACTCTCCAACAAGGGCCTTGCGTGAGAACTTCTTCTTGAAATCTTTGGCTTTGGCTTTGCCTTTGCTCTTGTCCTTGTTGAAGTACCTCTTCTTCTTTTGCTTGGCTTTGGGGTCTTCTTCATCATCACTTGAGTCTTGGGGCTTGAATGTCTTTTTCTTTGGCTTGGGGCAATCTCGAACAAAGTGATTCTTAAAGCCATAGTTGAATCACTTGCCCTTGGACTTGGAGGCAAATTTGTTCTTGAAGGTCCTCATCTTCTTCATGAGAAGAGTCAAGTTCTCACTCAAGTCATCTTCATCATCATCATCTTCAATCACTACCTTTTTCTTGATCTTCTTGCTCTTGATAGGCTCTTGCTTCTTAGCTTGAAGAGCTAGGTTGGATGGTTGTGGATCATCCAAACCCAACTGGTAGCTCTCGAAAGCAGTGATCTTCCCAAGCACTTCCTTGATGGTCTTGATTTTGAGGTCACCTTGCAAGGTGTAGGTGATGATGGACTCATACTTGGGGCCCTTAAATAGCCTCACAAATCTTCTAATGACCTCCAAAGGCTTGAGCTTGAAATCATCCTCAAGAGCATTGATCTCCTCCACTAGCACATGAAAACGAGAATAAACAGTGTTAGCTCTCTCATGTGGCAATCTAGTGAAGTTATCATACTTGTTCTTCAGCATATAGTATCTTTCCTCTTTCACATCACTGATACCCTCATGAATACCCTGAATCTTAGTCCAAATACTATGTGTTGTCGAACTTGCATCCAATCTAGCAAAGACATCCCTAGAGATGCAAGAAAACAGAGCATTCTTGGCCTTAGCGTTGTGCTTAATGAATTTGGGATCAAGTGGGTTCACATTCGCATCCGAATCATGGATCACTTTCTATATCTCTAGATCAAGGGACTCTAGGTAGGCTTGCATCCGAGCCTCCCAATACCCATAGTCCTCCCTATTGAATATGGGAACACTTCCCATCTCTCCCGATATCCTTACTCAAGGCGATAAAGCCTCAAAGTTGAGCACTTGGCTGTGATACCAATTGTAAGGACCAAAGGCGTACCGAAGGAGGGGGGGGGGGGGTGAATCGGTAAGCCGACTACGAATCCGAATACTTTAATTTCACACCACTAAATCCTTGCAATCGTTGCAATCTAACAAATCTAGTAGACCAAGACCCTACACATGCTAGTTTTCATGATGAGTGCAAATACGGAAGCTAAACACACTAGCCTATTCAAGCCACAATTCAACCTACTTACTAGAGCACACAATTGTAGAATAGTAAAGAGAGGGTCAAGAAATGCTCATGATTTTTTTCCCGAGGTCTCGGAAGGATGGCGCCTTCTCCTAATCCTCGTTGGACCACTCCCGCCGGAGTGTCGGTCCCTGCCGCCACCAAGTGGAGTTCTCGCACACGAGCCCGTAATCACTCCCGGAGTGAAGACATGGTTGCGTCACTGCTGCCACCAAGGCACAAGCTCGCCTCCCTCGAGAACTTGCCGGAATCCCCGAGCCGACAAGGACGCTCACTAGCGATGCCCCTTTTACCAGCGGGCTCAAACTGGGTACAAACGTGTGATGACCTTCACAACCAATCATGATAGGCTCGAGCACCGACACCTAACCGGTCTAGGTCTCACCATAGACCAAGAGTAACAACCTAAATCACACCCTCAAGGATATCCTAGCCCTAGATGTGCATAGATACTTAAGTTACTATCACTTGCACTCTCAAGATATCTAATATCCTCTCCTAGTGCTCCTCTCTTTTTCTCTTGGCTCTTACCAAATGCTCCCACCTATTTCACTGGCCAAGAAAGGTCTACAAGACCTCAGCAACGAAGTTATATAGGCTTCCAACCTCAAACTAGCCGTTGCTCCATGAAATCACCTTTCTAGACCTGATGACCGGACTGTCCGGTCACTGCCAGACCGGACCATCCGATCTCTCGTGAGATGGCTCCCAAAGTCATTGGCTTCTCTGTCCCTGGGTGATCTCCATACTGACCGGACTGTCCGGTTAGTAGACCGGATCGTCCGGTCACTTCATCTCTGTCCATTCCAAAGAGCACCCATTTCTGCATCTCTCTGTCCCAGCTCCTATCCATACAGACCGGACCGTCTGATCTACTGACCGTACCGTCCGGTCAGTATGGGCCTTCACACTGACAGACTTCTCGCATACTGCTATCTGATCTCCAACTGATTGTACAGTCCGGTCACCACTGACCCTTTTGTCTGATCACTCTGTCCAGAAGCTGAAACTTCTCGTCCACGCTTGACTTCATTTTCCGGCTTCTTCCAACAGCTTCTTGGCTTCTCCATTGTCACCTAGTGCCTGTGACTTCACCAAGCATCCATGCACATCACCGACTAGCATGACCTAAAGATACATGACCTAGACCTCCTTGACAGTCCGGTTTTTCCTATGGACTTAAAGCCCTAACAACTAGACAATTGTTCCAAACACTTGCTCCATACCTTGTCCTTAGCCTTGATCCATCTCCATCAACCCTTCGACTCCATCAAGCTCATCAATCGCCAAGGCAACCATTATCAATAAGATTTGTAGTAGAGTTTAGAGATGATTCCTACATAGATAACACTCATGTAGATATTAGCCCATAATTTCATAGTTGTCATTAATCACTAAAACATCCATACCTCAGGAATCCAATCATCAATGGTCATGAAGCTTAAAATCTCCTCCTTTTTGGTGATTGATGACAACCACTACTTAGCATAAAACATCAAGGCTTGTGCTCCCCCTAGCTAAGATCTCCCTTTTTTCCTCCCGAGTGGAAAGCCATGCAACTTAAAGCATTTGGCTTTTATATGTCCTTCAAAACCACAGTGGTCATAAATTAATTTTTTCTTTCCTTGATTAAATGCAGTGATGTCAATGTGGTTGTTCCTCATAGACAAAGTAACATGGGCATCAACAGATCCATGTTCTGGAATGTTTCAGCCTAGTCTTGAAGGTCAAATTCTTGATTCAAACCATCAAGAAATAGCTTGCTCACAAAGGACTGAAACCAAGAATGATGAACAACCAGATCCTTCTAGTCAACATGCTCAATAGGATGATAGTAATGCAGGTCCCTATATAATTTTTTTTATTTCACCAGACTATTCAGTCACAGACATTATACCCTGCTTCAAATGTAAACTCATGCATGGCCCGAGTTGCTTGCATCTTATTACTTTTTAAGAAAATGGTGTTTCCAATGCAGACCACACCTTTGCCACTATTTCCATAGTTTCAACTTGTTCACAAATTTTTAATTCCATGCTGCCCAACAACCAAACAAGAACTCTATCATTGATTTGTTTATTTCCCATGTCACCCTTCTTTTCTTTTTCTCCATCTATATAAGAGTAAGTTGTCATACCCATGAGAGCCTAAAATTAGTTTAGCGTGTCGAGCCCAACTAACATAATTTTCTGGTCCTGAGAGTTTCACTGGATTAGACTCTAAAGCATATTTAACAATCTCTGAAGTCAACTTTGGTTGTTCAATTATCTTACTAAAAATTTCACACAACTTCTCTATACTTGTATCCTGTATCTCTCCACTCTTGTCAGCCATTGCATTTGCCAAAGTTCCAACAAAAGGAGACTATTTGTCACACAATCTTTGCAAATTTGTGCAATTCCACAAATAAGAACAATAGACTCAAGGGCAAAGTGCACACGTACTGACTCCTGCCCACGATGCTTTGCTGCAAATAAAATGATAGGTTGTGGCCAGAGCTGAATCGGGAACAAGAAAATTAAGACCTTAACAACAGCAGATTGCCGCTGCACTCACACACAACCAGCGCACTGACCAGTGACCACAACTCCAGGCTCCTCATGCCGAGCCCTCCCAAATTGCAGGTTCTAGCGCCTCAAAACCAAGCAAAATCAAGAGAAACGTGATGAGATCCATAGGATTAACCCGCTCTCGATACCATATTGAAGATTAATCAAAGTATTTTGGTGGATTTGTGGGTTTAAAATGAAGAGAGAGAGAGAGAGAGAGAGGAACATCAAAGACAACATGAATGGAGAATATTTGGATCGATTCATCCTGATCCTTCCTCTGTTCCTTTTCTTATTTTTGTGTCTTTCACATTTTACTCCCTGTCATATTCTATAATTACAACTAAGACACATCAACAATGGTTAAGTATTTCATTCATGTTGGACCAAATAAGAAGTAAATTACTAGTAGATAAGTAGAGTTGGACGTTGGTAGGACAAACCAGTCGGATGCATAGTCATTCTCATTACAAGGGTACTACATTTGGATTCAGATTTTAGTGCATTTTCTTATGGTGATGCAAGATTCATGCATGTTGCCATGGGTAACGTAACACCGAGTTACTTTAATTTTGAAATATAATTTAAGTTACTATGAGTGCAATTCTTTATTTGTTTGTTTTATAGCATCGAAAGAAAGATGCTGAAGTCAATTGTCCATGGATACAAATGAGAGAATTCAATCATGGATACAACAGAACAGCTAGGCTTTTCTTTCTTTGTTTCCCATTTTCTTCTTTTTTTTGTTCCATGGTCTGATCTTGTTGTTCGTATATTACGTTCTATTCAATAAAGCACTGAAGGAGCCTGGCCAGCTCCACCGGTTTCTTTTTAAAAAAATTTCAAAAAAAGGGAAAAAAACTCAAGTACTTTGGTACTGACTAGTAATAAACTCAGGCCTTGTTTGTTTCAGCTCAAAGATTATTGGACAAAGTCCATTTTACTTCCCTCAAATATAGCCTGTGTCTAGATACCCCCCACCCAAACTAATGTTTGGTTTACTTTACCCCATTGTTTGTTAAACCAGTTTAATCTTCACCTTTTAGTGGTAAACAAATCCAGCTTTGCTGATGTGGGCAAGAGGAAGGTCGTTTTGATTAGCTAAAATAGACTTTATCCAGCCCTACGTCTGGGAATAGATTATTGTCTCTTCCTATAATAAAGGCAGCAATCCAGCCCCAATAATCTATAAGTTGCAACAAAAACAAGCTCTTGTTCATCTTTATAATCTGCACCAATAATCTAAATTACAATGCAATGGGCTCCATCGAAGGAGAGAAGAGGTTATGCTGTTGTTTGAATTACTTAGGCTTGTACGTTTTGGCTTTGTTTCCATAAATATGAGACACATTCTTCTTATTAATATATGCCAAAACAAATATTTTTGAATCTTTTGAAAAAAATTATAGTAATTTGAGGATACAACAAATATTACCCTGAACTAATAACAGCAAGGTACACGAATCAGAAATGGAGGGTAAATCGAAGGGAAGATGCATCGTCGTTGACAGAGCTGTCAGAACTCTTGCCTGCGGTGTCGATCAGTTTGACTGGGGGCTCGCGCACAGCTGGCCGATCGAACTACAGGAGGGAGCAGATCAGCAGGCACCAACGCAGCACCAGTGAGCCGGAAACACGGGGCCGGAGCCTACGCACGTCGCCGTGTTCTACTATCGATAGCTAACTAGGGTTGCTCCGTCCGCAGCTCTTATATAGGTCGCCGACACGACACATATCCCCTCAGCCGTACACGGCCTCATCAGCGGGAGACCTGGCTTTTTGAAAGAATTGAAGGTTGCGTGATCTGGCCACACGGCATTTTTTTTTTTCCTACGCGGCATAGGCATGGGCATGAAGCCATGAACAATGTCTTGATGATCCGAGGGAGATCACAGTACAGTACTTTGGCTGCGGCCCAATCAAACAAAGAAACAAACCAAAGACCTACTAGGTACCACTCCTCTAGTCATGTTTGTAAAAACCTGTTGCAGTAGCAACAGGCTAGTAGAGAGCAAAGTCCTAGCTAATCTAGGAGTGGCTCAGAGTAAACGTGCATGCAGTGTATACGTGCGTGCGTGCGCAGGTCGATTGACGGGAGAGGACTGGACTACTACTGCATGTTCTCGACGAAGGCTCGTTTGTCATTTCTCACAGAATTAAGCTCACAAGCTCTGATCTGAAACATGGCGTATATGTGTATTCGTCTCTTGTCTGTGCTACGTACAAAAGAGGTTAAAAAAGTTACAACAACCAATTGACTGTGGCCCCCACGCAAGCATATACAATGCATATTCTTTGACCCTTGACCAGAGATTAATTTACTTCAAGCCTTTACATGTTTTCAAGAAGCATTACTGTACATGTTTTCAAGAAGCAACAACAAGCAAGAATTAATTTGAAGTCCAGTCTCATCATCACCCAAGTGGATTTAAATAATATCGTTCCCTTTGCGTATGTTGCCCATAGTCACAGTGCATTGCGTAGAATAACCTCAGAGATATGCATGAGCTATTGAGCCAGTTAGGCTTTCAACTTTACTTACAGCAGGTATTTACCAGCAAATAAACAAAGGAGAACAAAATAATTGTACACCTATTAAGTTATTTTATCTGTTTAAACATAATTTGAGAAAAGCAAATGCACACACACCACTCTTTTTCCAGGAAATAATCCTAATGATCAGCTGTGGATCACCATTTAATATACAAATTTGAATATTTGGACAACAACTGAAGCAGTATGAACTGCTAACATGATTCATGATATTGGACAAAAATATATATATTGATATACAAACTGAAGGGACTCCCTGGCTCATATTATATGATCCATCTCTATAATTTTCATTGTCATATATTGCACATTCGTTATGTATGAAAATGTTCACTATATTTTTTTTTCTGAGTAACTGATTTCTTTCAAGTGTTTCCATAAAGCTAACATATAGAATCATAAACAAATGGAAAGTACGTGAGGGATGAATTTATAAAATAATCATTATATGTTCGTTACCTATATACTACATAATACCAGATTTAATTCAACATACATGCAAAATGACTATCCCCGTTTTCTCTTGCTACCAGGAGTACAATAATCTGATCTCTCTTTCTGATAATGTATGTGAAAATTAATTCTCTTTTTATGCTATTTTGCTAACATAACACATGATCTTAACATATGTATCATAGAAAGACTACAGTTCTCATTAAATCACATATTGACAGTAAATTGAGAATTTACATGTATATATATGCAGATTGCAGAGTTTCTAATCATCTGTAACTGATTTAATCATTACAGATATTTATATGGTGCATTGACTTAAATGAGACACATGGTATGACATAAAAACACTTGATACAAACACTAATGTTTTGCCATGACTTTAAGGGTCCAATAATAACATCAACCTGCTCCGGAATGCATTTTTTTTCTAGGAGAAAGATGAAAAATAATAAGTATGTATAAGAGTTTATAATTTGAGTAGGCATTCATGCCAATAAAGACGAATCACTCTAGCCATTAAAAAGTTGGACTTTAATGAATGATCTGCTTACTGAACTCAAAATCTAGAAATTGTTTTGTTGCACATGTAGTTAACTCGCTAATTCTCTCTATCTCTTACCCTTCTTTTAAATAGTTCCCAATTAATCCTAGATAAATATTTATATGATGTTATAGAGTACTCTCTCTTGATTGGTTTATGACTGAAGGTTTCTCAGATCAAATACATGAAATCAAAACCAACGGATCTTTAATTAATATAAACTGTAACTTATTGCTGCCCAAACTAACCTTAACTAATTTGCTCCTTCAAAATATAGCTAATTCGATCTGACTTCATTTCCATGTCCATTAAATTAACTTTTGTATTCCTTTATATATCCTGTGCCCTGTTTTCTACCATTTTGTCCACCATCCAGTTCAACGAATAATGGTCCTGCAAATGCAAATGATTGCATCTGGAAACAGATAATGTGCCGAAACTAAAAATATTTTTCTATGCCCAAAATTTTCTAATGTTGGTCACATGTTGGACCATAAGCTGCATCTTCCGAATTCTCGATTAACATCATTAGACTAGACGTTAAGTAAATAATTCCCATGCTAGCTTTTGATAGAGAAGGAGGTACATTTCATGAGATTATGGAAACAACTGAAATATGTTATAGTTGGACTTCATGGAGAAACCTACGGATCGGACGTCCAAATTAAAAAGTGGATTTATGGATGAAAGAAAGAAAACACATGTAGAGGTAGCTAATAATACCGAAGCACAAGAACATGAATATGGCATAATATTTGCCGATGACACTAGCTAAATCAGTACGCACGCATACTAGCGAACAACAAAGACATCGAAGTACTCCGCACAGATCAGCCTATTTTAAGCAGCTAGCTAGCTACACTAGCTCGTACGTACGTAGAAACCATGCAACAAGGTAGTAGCCGGTACATACTAATACTGCATACCGTCCAGGAAATCGCCGTCTTCGTCGTACTCACCGTCGTCGTCCTCGGCTTCCCCTCCGTTGTTGTTGTTGCTCATCATCTCCCCGAACTCGTAGTAGTACTCCCCGAGCACGGGCGCCGCCGCCACGAGGCGGTCCAGCTCGAATCCGTGGTCCATGAACACGGTCGACGACGACGCGCCGTGCCTGCTCGTGGTGGTCTTCTCCGCACCTCCAGCACCTCCTGATCCGGCCGCCGCGGTCTCTTTGGCGACGACCTCCGCCGACATTGGGGAAGACGACATGGCGGCGTCGCCGCGACGGTGATGATGGGAGGCGGGCTCGTTGGCGGAGAGGCGGTCGATGGCCGGCTTGGACTGGGTGAGCAGCCAGTCCACGGTCTTGCTGGCCTTGTCGAATCCGAGGCGGTCCTGCAGCGCGAAGAAGTCGCGTGCCACGTCCAGGGACAGCCGCATCCGGCGGTCGCGCACGCCCTGCGCCGTCCGGATCTTGCTGTGCCGGTCCGTGCGAAACGGCCGCTTCCGAGCCCTGCCTCCTCCTCCTGCTTGCCCGCCGCCGCCTGCTGCGTTATGCCTTGTCGTTGCTCCCTGCTGATGCTGCGGCGCCGGCAGGATGGCCTGCTGCTGATGATGATCCCTCTCGGGAGCAGCTGCAGCAGCAGCGCCATGGCCAGCGCGCGGCGGCGGCCTGATGAGCACGGCCTCGAGCGTCTCGGAGTTGAAGTACTGGCCCTGGCCGTGGCCGGGGAAGAAGTGGTGGTCGTAGTGATGCTGATCCGGATGCGCAGCCATGGGGAATGAGCTGCTGCTGGCCGTAGGGTTTGGTTGTGGCGGGTCTTGGGAGTAGCCGAAATGGTGCTGGTTATTAGGGTAAGGTAACATCTGTAAGCTTTCTGAGTGAGGGATGATGGAGAGATCTAGCTGGTTCTAGTGCGCTACACTGCCGCCGCCGCTATTTCTTGATCTCTCTCCACCACCTTCCTAAGCTATTTCTCTCCACCAGTTCCCTCTCACAACTCACAAAAGTGATGAGAGAGACTATCTACACTGGAAACGGGCAGATCTTCAGATCAAGAGAGTACCGCGTCGTCCATTTCCATTGGTGTGTGCATATCAAAGCTTAAAAGGAAAAAGGCTAGAGAGAAAGAGAAGGGGGGAAAAGTTGGAGACGACGAAAGGGAGCGTGTGTGCGCACAGGAAGCAGAAAGATGGAAGTGAGTGAGGAGTGAAGCTTGCTACGACATGTTGTGCGTGTCTGTTGGTTGGTTTGGTTTTTTATGCCAGTGACTTTGCAGGAAAGGGAGAGTGAGGGCTCGAGAGAGCCACACCCACACAGCACGCAGTAGAGCAATGGCGCCGCTGACGATCGACCAGCTCGATCGCTGTTGCATCACTAGTAGAGTAATTCTACGAGCAGCCCTAGGTGTAGCCGCTAGCTGCGTGGCGTTGGTGTGCGCGGTATGGAGGAGTTAGGAACCGAATGATGAAGGCATTATTGTGGTCGCGATCCATGGAGGGCGACTACAGGGCTGCACTGTATCAACACGTGGTCAGGCAGGCGTGAAAGGAAACATATATATCATCTGCCGTACGCGCAGTACGTATGTGTTGGTACACGTACGATTATGTATGTATGTATGTGTCCACTCAAAGTTATCTACTGCTTGTATGTAGTACTCTCCCTCCGTCTGTATTCACATATATATAGTCGTATTTTAATTTAGTCTATATATGAAAAAAAACATGCATATAATTACGGCTTGGTATTAGTCAAATTATCAAGTTTAACTCTATGCTTGGTTCAGATTAAAAGGTGTGGTTATTAGAGGACTCATAATAACCTACAATAGGTTAGTAAAGACGATCATGTGAAACAGCCTTACTTGTCTCCTCAATTGTTTGTTTTGTAGAGTACAAACTAAGGACATGCAAAATAATACCATCACACTATTGCACAAGTTGTGGTCACAAACGGTTGAAAATGTCATTGAGGCATATTTTCTTCTTCTTTTTTTCAAAAACACAATGCAGATACAACAAACACATATGAATACCCACATGAGCGCGCGCGCACACACAAACACAAACACATACCACTTCAGAATGCAGAAGCTCCTATGAGAAATTATGGGCTGATGTTGGTCTTAAGATTGATAAAGGCAGGCATGCATTTAATAAACATTTTCTTTAGAATCATCATTGATTCTATATATGTACAAGTTTTACTCCCATACACCACTCACCGTCGTCCTACCGTGGCATTGTTTAGATAGAGCTCAACAAGAGCTTATATATGGTAATTAATTAAGAGAAATTTGCGCAATGAGTTTATAGCTGATTGTATATGTTGTTGGCAATTTGCTAAAATTATACTGTAAAAGCTGTAGACACCTTTATTTTTTCTCCGAGAAAGACGCTGTAAACAACTTTATAGAGATAAAACTCTTGTAGTGATGATAGGAACTGTTCCCAAAAATGAAAAAGAATGAATGATTGAGCTAGCTAGCAGCTAATAGAGGCGTAGTAGCTACAATACCCACGCATGCTCAGGTTTTGTACTTGGTACTAGTGTAGTATGAATGAGCACAGGCATGGGACATGTTCTTGATTTCCTTCAATGACGACGCTACTACGTGCTGCCTGCATATCGGCGGCCGGCCCGTTGAATGCATCGTCGTAGCTTTGGGAGAGCTAGCAGGCCGGGCGCCCGCCATGCACACGTCACCGCCGTTGATCTTGGACTATTCTATAGTTGTAGCTGCTAGCTAGGTAATAGCTAGTACTATCTAGCAGATGTTAACATATATACAGCGGCAGATCAGGTGCCTAATAATAAGCAAAAGAGCGAGCATATGATTGTGGTTGACGTCCACTCAGCTTTGATAATAAAGCGATCTCCTTGAAAGCAACACCACACCAGGTCAGGCCGGGCGGGAGGGAGCAGAGAGCGATCCCGGCCGGCGAGGCCGCCGCCGCCGCCGGTCCTGCATGCGATTGTAGGGGCCACCTGTACATGTTGCTCACACGACGACGCAGTAGTCGATCGATCGCAACGGAGAGGGAGGGAGGGAGGGCCGTACCCTGCCGTCGACATGGCCCGTACCCTCTGTCTCTGAGTCATTTTGACGGCCGGGGCCGCCCCCCCCCCCCCCCCCCCCCCCGGGAGAAAGAATCTCAGCCCGTGTTCATCATCTCTCTGCGATCGACCGCGGCTCTCTGCAAACATCCAGGCTCCAGCCAGCCTTTGAATATGTTTCTTTGCCTACTAAAGCCTTTTCTCTCTCTTCTCCTTCACCTCCTCGTGCCTAGCGCAAGGTAATAGTATGATTGCTTGCACTTTAAATGTCTAGACTCCAAATCCAGAATAAGTCCAGCAAGAAGCGGCCGGTCTCTCGCGATCTCGCTCGCTCTAAGCACCCTACAACACTACTACAATAAATTTATGTAGCGGAGGGTCAAAAGAAGACTTAGTAGCGGACAAGATATTTTACCACTAGACCTCTGTCACTACTTACTTCAATCTTAATAGCGGTTCAGGGGCCGCTACTGTCCTATGTACTACTTAACTTCAAAAAAATCATCAGCGGTGGTCTAAGTACTGCTGCTGACGCCCTAAGCACTACTACAAAATAAGGGTTGGTCCCACCACCCGGCTAGAACCCGCCCTAGACGCGCCCGTCTTTCCGCCGCCGCTGGCCCCGTCCGCCCTTCCGCCGCCCCCGTCCGCACTTCCGCCTTCACCGCACCGCCCTTGCGACTGGTCGCGTCATCCGACGACCGCCACCACCGGAGCTGGCGGCAGAGGAGGGGGAGCCCGAGCAAGGAGCTCGCGCACATCCAGTGCCGCCAAGCCCCCCTGTGGGCACCGCCAACGTCACCGACACGCCGCCGCTCGGGGCCCCGCTGTCATCGCCCTTAGGGTGGATCTGGCAGTAAGCTAAGCCTTGCCAGATCCACCCGGCTGGTGGCGCTGCGGTGGTGGAGGACGGCAGTGGACACCGACAAGGGACGAAGGAGGAGGAGGGGGGGGGGGCGCAGCGGTGCATTATTGTTCGCCAGGACGAGGAGCCGTCTGCACCAGGAGCGCCATTCGCGCCGCGCGTGGCCCCAACGGCGCCCGACCATCTTTCTCATCATCTGAGGAGGAAGAAGAGGAGGTGGTGGAAGAGACCAGAGGTGAAGGAGATGGCGGCGAGAAACTCTAACCCTAACCCTAGAGATGATGGTACGGTGTGCGGGAGTTGCACTACAGCACCACACCGCCACCTATTTATAGAACAATCTCCTCGTGCCTAGTGCAAGGTAATAGTATTATTGCTTGCACTTATATGTCCAGACTCCAAATCCAGAATAAGTCCAGCAAGAAGCGCTCGGTCTCTCGCGATCTCGCTCGCTCTAAGCACCCTATAACACTACTACAATAAATCTATATAGTGGTGGGCCAAAAGGGGACTTAGTAGCGGATAAGATATTTACCACTAGACCTCTGTCACTGCTTACTTTAATCTTAGTAGCGGTCCAGGGGCCGCTACTGTCCTATGTACTACTTAACTTTAAAAAAATCATCAGCGGCGATCTAAGTACTGCTGCTGACGCCCTAAGCACTACTATAAAATAAGGATCGGTCCCAGCACCCGGCTGGGACCCGCCCTAGATGTGTCGCCGCCAGTCCCGTCCGCCCTTCTGTCATCCATCGTGCCGCCCTTGCAACGGGTCGCGTCATCCGACGGCCACGTCGTCGACCGCGCCACCCTTGTGACTGGTCACGTCATTCGACGGCCGCCACCGCCGGAGCCAGCGGAGGAGGAAGGAGAGCCCGCTCAAGGAGCTCGCGCACGTCCAGTGCTGTCGAGCCCCCTACAGACACCGCCAACACACCGCGCGTGGCCCCAACGACGCTCGACCTTCTTGCTCGTCATCTGAGGAGGAAGAGGAGGAGGTGGAGGAGGCCGGAGGCAAAGGAGACAGCGGTCACAAGAAACTCTAACCCTAACCCTAGAGGTGGCGGTGCAGCGTGCGGGAGTTGCACTGCCATGCCGCACCGCCACCTATTTATAGAACAATCTCTTTAATAGCAGCGGTCTCTTTAACAACCCGCTACTGAGGTAAAAAAGGTATCCGCGACTATAGAGCCTAATAATTGTAGTAGTGCAAGTAGGACCACGTACTTTATTTGTACGTGCAATATATAATGTGTACGCCCGTCTATTGCATTATATTTTTGCATGTCATCATCTACGAACGAGTTAGCATGTGACTCTATCCATGGCCAATAAGGACTAGAATCCGGCCTGTGCCGTGTGTCAAACTGTGTGTGAAGAGGAGCAGCAGGAAAGGGATAACCTCGATCGAGTTGTTACCTATCTTTGGGTTGCTTCTCGCTTTCGCCCATTCCGTTTCTGCATGCCGCCATTGTTGGCTTGTCCGACCCGTCTCCCTCATGCCGCCGCCTAATAAGAGCCCACACTAGCTAGCTAGACGCGCTCGCGTGTGACGACGAGCGACGAGGACAGGACGGTGCACCGCAAAAGCTAGGATTTGGAAACGATAGAAAGAAGAGGCTACATACAACCTATGAGAACCTGGCGTGTCTAGATGCATGCATTGTACGTACAAGTGCGCGGCAGGTAGCTGATTTTTTTCCACTCAGCCAAACGTGGAGAGATCTGTATGTCATTGCACTACTACAGGAGTAGAAGCGATCGAGTGGTGGCCTTCAAGAGTGCACGCTTGGCCGTGCGACGGCCAGTCGGCCACACGATACCGGGATGAACAGGCAGAGAAAGCAAAGCATAAATACACTTGGCACGTCTGGTGACCACACGCGCACGGGCGAGTGCATTATGCATGCGTCGATCGATCGCATGGGAGTATGCATATGTAAGCAAGCTCTTGCAGCGACGACGTACATTCATTGACGCATGCATATGCATGCATGTAGCAGCGGTCGTACTGCCGACACGAGCGTGCGAGCTCCATCTCGTCCATCTCTTGTGTGCTAGGTCGAGCTACGCCTAGGTGCGCAGCGCATCGAATCATTTCGCCGCGGAATTTCACCCCCTGGCCCCTTGGATCCACTGATTGCTAGTAGAGGACCATAAGATGCAAACCGTGGGATCAGGATTATTGCAACCCAATTCGGTCGATCTCCTGTCATGATCACTCCAGGTCTGCTAATGATTAATTTCCCCTACAGTACGATAGACCAAATTCGATTATCTAATGATGGTCACATGCCGAATAGTACGAAACCATATGCATTGGTGAGTTTATCTCGAAAGCCATATTCTTCGGGACTAGGCTTTCCAGAGAAGCAGGGGGAGAGATTCTTGAACCTGACTGATCTTCTGCAAGAGAATGGCTTTAATCAGGTCGTCTGAAAAGCAAAAAATCACCGCCTGCACGTGTACTTGCGGGTAATCAAGCTCTGCGTGGTAGCCTGCTTTGACGAATTTGAACAAGACTTCAAGTCTCTCATGCATGTTTCTGTACTAGTGCAAATATGGAAAACATGCATGTTGCAAAGAATCTCTACTATATATACACCGAATCACCGCAGAAGGAACAAGACAGACCGACCTCTATCTCTTTCTATCCGAATTCGCAAGGATAGATAAGAACAGTCTTGCACTAAAACATGTCTACCAAACCACAATGCAGAAAGCAACACAACAGATGGTTTATTTTATCATTAATTATTATTACCTCAAATAAAAAATGTTGTATTCGTACGTGTTTATACATAAGTGTATGTGCTTGTACTATCTTTCGCAATTTTTTAATCAAAATGAACAAATGACCAGAAAAAATAACCTTTGGATGCACTGACAGTAGGTTAGAGCTAACACAAACACAAGCTCTCGGCGAGGAGGGGATGGGGACCGTATTAGCACCAGGACGTTCTAGCTGGGGCGACGGGTGATGCAAGCATTCGTGAGAAAAGTCTTTCGAAAAAAAGACATTTCTAAGAAGACATCACCTCCTGGCAGCTCACATGCATGTTGTAATTGTAGTGGAAATCCTAACTACATGCGTCGCACCTGCACCGTTCTAGCAATTGCAGTGCGCACGATCTTCTCCTTCCTTTTTTTTTTTTCAAGGTCCTCCTTCCTTGCTCCTGCCGCTGGTGTGTCCCATCCGGCATCTGCAAACTCGTGCGCTTCGCACCAGATCACCTGTCGGGGGTCGACTGAGCTGATCGTGGGATCCGCCAGCAGGCCGAGCCGGTGAGAGCAAAAGGAGGCGAATAGCAACGGAGTTCGCGGCAGTAGCAATGCGCCTGGACGAATTAATCGAGAGTTTAAAAGGCTCGGAAGAGATGCTGAACTTTCTTCCGAAAAAAAAAGGTTGACCGAGCTTGATTCTCTTGAAAGAGTACTGTTTGTCAGTTTGAAAAAGCCTTTCCAGCTGGATAGGCAAAATTATGCGAAAGGCTAAAGCCGTTTTTTTTTTCCTGTTGAGATATAATACGTTTCTGTCGAACAAGAAGCTGGAATAAATCTGACCAAATAAATAACTCCTGTAACACTGGCAAAAGAAAGAAAAGAACTTTATAAGCAAGAGAAAAAAAAAATCAGCAATAACAATTAGTTTTAGTGAACGTTAGGAACGCTAGGTGTGAGACCCTTGATCGGCATGAGACGATATATGTATATATCTGGTGACTTTTCAAATACACAATCCTCAGTTAAACAAAGTTGACCCGAGCATGTTCTGCTGCTTGTCATCACATTCTGGATGTCATCACAACGTGGTACCAAAAGCAGTACTATAGCAGCAAAGGTGACCTACACATGAAAGCAACAAGGATAAGGATGACAAAAATGGAATGACCAGACGTTGTGGATCATGCTGAGCATGAACCTAGCAACTTCTTGGCAAATATCGGTACCATCATACGATCTTGGATGCCCATGTGAGGCAAACACTTCAATTGAATCCTGCAGCATTGTAGGCCACAAGGCATTGCTGAATCATAACAATGTGACAGAGAAAAGAAAGGTTGCGGCCACAAATGTTGACTTCAGGGCCAATTCTCGTACGGCAAAGTGAGATTCCGGAATGGTGGACAACGGTGTATGACTGAGGTAGACAAGCGCAAAAACAGATGCTCATGCCCTCATTATTTGACATGACCAGGAGAAAGCTAAATGCTCTTAAACCTCAGAGACAAAACTGATCAGAGGATAGACATTATTGTCTCATCTGTATCATATGCACGTCCACTTTTACAAGTTGAAACACTCCAGACGGTATCATTGTGATATCAATTCATAAACTGACCAAACTAGGACAGACTGAGATTTTGGTTATTTGTGTAACTCCAAAGAACACGCCTAACAACTTGAAGTTCATCTTGCCATCCTTGCTGTTGGTTTTCCAGTCTGTCTGTTAAGCAGCTTCAATAGGAATCTAATCAAAACTGGTAATATGGCATACATGACCAACAGAACTCGCAGCTTTTTACACATCTCTCAGTAATTTAAGGGGTTATTCATGATGGTTATATACATGATTGAGAGCCGAAGAACCATACACTTTTCCACTTCTTTGTGTAATGTGCAGAGGGATGTACCGCGGCACTTTTCATTTCTGGTACTCCCATCTAAAAATAAGAAGGCCTATTCTCGCTTTCTTTAGATTTCATACCAATAATTTCACAACCTTTCTTCTGTTAGGACTTAGGAATCACTGCAGTTACCTTTGCTGACACTGGAACTGCCTTAGAACTACTATCAACATGTGAACTTCTAAACTGAATCACATAACAGGTTCGGTGACATTACTGCATGATGAACAGATAATCTGCTCTCAATGGTCAAACGACAAATTGGGCATGACTGACACTTGTTAGAGCAGGTCCTGCAAGCACAATTAAGTGGATTACTTGATTTTTTATGGATGTACAGACAACAGAGTGTTTTAACATATTAGTATGATCATTCAAGCTTACTCGCAGAGAACATGATGGCGGCAGGGAAGCAGAACAATGTATATGTCTTTTTCAAAGCAAATTCGACACAAGATCCGTTCCTGCATTAATACAAAAAAAAAATTGGGAGTATTAATTCAGGGAGTGGTTCCCTAGAAATTAACCAGAAAACTAGGTTGCATTTATACTTTAGTGATAACAGCTGAACACTATTATTTATATGACAATGGTTCAGCTTTTTTGCATAAACTGGAAATCCTGAAACGAAATAATGCTAATAATGCTACATAGCAGACTACAAAATCGGAGGTCCATACGGAGATAGCCATTTTGGACTCTAAGTCTATGAAATTGTGAGTGTTGTTGTATAATACAAATGAGGATAGAAAGGAGTACATTTTTTAGTTTATCACATTGCTGTTGACTATGATTTGCCATTGCAGTTTGCTCTACCAAGGCTTGTTGAAGTCTCTGTACCTGGAGCAACAAATGATTTATTAATATCGTGCAAATACATAAGCTATTTCAATTTGAACGGCAAAATACCTCTTTCACAAGATCTTTCTTTGACATCTCTTTTACCACCTCTGGTGGATAGCTGCAAAAGGTACTGTAGCTGCAGTAAAGAACAAGACAACTATCAATGGAAGTAAGACATTAGTATTAGAAATCTTTTCTGCTGTGTTCCATATCTTTTGTCATCCACCATACATGGGATCTACTGTATTTGATTTCTCATTTTTATGGGCTCAAAATGTTATATGTTCTCTTTAACACTGCAGTAAAGAACAACACAACTATCAATGGAAGAAAAACATTAGTATTAGAAATCTTTTCTACTGTGTTCCATATCTTTTATCATCCACCATACGTGGGATCTACTGTATTTGATTTCTCATTTTTTATGGGCTCAAAATGATATATGTTCTCTTTAACATTGATCTCGCCTCCCTCCCGCCCTCAGTTAGACAAAGATAAATCTCTACACCAGTAAAACAAATGGCATGCCACTTTCTGTCTAAGCTGATGGTAAGCTCCATATATCATTTGCCTGAAAGGTTTCATGTTTTCTTGATATTCAGGACCCATAGACTAAAATTGCCAATGATTCATAACATATATAACAAACAGCATGGGTAGTTCACTGATTAGAACCCATCGATCCAAAATAGCCTCATATCTCATTAGTATTTTTCATATTTTAAGATAAATGGAAACAGATATGTCATGAGTATGTCAATGCCTATTAAAAAACAGAATTCTGCAGTAAATACCCAGTATCATTAGTGTAGCATAAATGAGCTTGTTCTTCTTTACTATCTTCATCAATAGACCACCAATAAAGGAGCCTGATCAGCAATAACAATTGACAAAATGTGAATCCTATGTACAACCCCTGTGCTGGATATGCGTGTAATAGAGCACAAATAATACCTTGAACCATATTGTATCATCAAAGATAATTCATCGACTTTTGATGACACAGAAAGATGTCTTTCACTGATAGTTCCATCTTGTAGCTTAACAACAAGTCTATTGAAAAATCTCCATAGAGCAAACGATACACCAGCCACTTGAAGCAAAATTACAGGTAAGAAGATAGCTCGAATTGGTATAAAACGTGCATAAAATGGAGTGCCCTGCAATCAGAAACAAATGGCACTTAGACTAGCATGGTATGGATAACTGTTTCATACGTGTACAGTTTGGTATTCACAGACACAATGCTACAAGGTTGTTGCTAAAACATTCACACTCATATTGTACTTGGATTCAAAATGTGTACCCAAAGAAAATTGGCAGCTGAAGTGTTCACAAAGAAAGAACTATGATATCCATGAAGGTATAAAATGTTAATGCAGAAACATAATGCTAACTACAAGCTATGAAGGTCTATATGACAGCAAAGAGAAATGGGCAGAGTCTACCGACTCATTTTTGAAGAAAAATAAAGCATCTGGAAGCAGTTAAACAGACCTCAAGGCGCATACACAGAAGAACTTGGAAAACTATTATAGGAATTATCAATACAGGGCCACCAAGGTCCTGCAGGCCACACGACTAGTATATGTCAGCATCCTTTTTGGTGAAAAATGGAACTGTTGCTCCAGCTATACTGTCTGTCCATTTAAAGTAAATTTATATATGTCTACCGACCATTGGATTGGACCATCTTGTGCACACAAGAAAAGCAAAGCATTGGGAAATCCTGTTAAAAAAATTGTCAAAAAGTTAGCAAGAAGAGTTCGAAGGGATTACATGTGTGGTTTGACATGGAGAAAAAAATATTTACCCAAAATTAATGAATAAATCCCACCACCCGAGAGTAACTGCATCACCTGGTTCATACATTGTAACACAATCACTTACAAAGTCAATTAGTACTAAGTAACCTCATCGATAGCTAAGTACGTATGCAAGGGAGCATTTTTACTAGAGCGTGTAGAGCATAAGTACGTGAATCTTAAAGAATTCATTCTAGTAATCCAGTAAATGTGAAGTGAAGTTATATATGTCAATGTTCATTGAGGAGAGAAAGAGAGAGAAAATTATAGGATAAGCACAATAGCATTCATGTAGCTTACCACATAACTTAAGAAGCATGAGTGAAGTAGCAGCTAGTAGAAATACCATGGAAATGGCAACCCAGAAGTACTATGAAAAAGATGAAGTTGTTAGTTATAGTTCACACAACATAAAAGGATTCTAGCAACCAACATTACACAAAACATAAAAGGATTCTAGCAACCAATATTAAAGGCCTAAAAATGGCATCCATCATGGATATTCATTGCTGTTATCCAATACACATGGCCATATAGTCACGTGTTAAATAATACTAAAAAGAATTCCATATCGAAACTCGAAAGAACAAATGGCAGGTTATTGCAAATGTAATACCTCTAATAAGTAACAACATGGTAGAAACCGAGAAAGAAAATTGTAACACTACACTCATCTATATTCTTCAGTTTGTATGATATGATATCCATACTCCATAGACATTTTAGTCAAGCTGGATGTCTCCCTGTAACTGCTACTATTGAACGCAACAACAATTTCGGTTTTCAAAAATCATTTCTGAAGCCATAATGGCAATATCTTATTGGTATTGAGTAAAGATTCCCGTAACTAGCTACATTCAACAACATAGCACAACATAAAACGACAACTGCAAACTGGTCCTAAACATAAATATTTTTTTCTAGAATATGCAAGTGAGCTTCCTAAACATAAATAAGTAGTTCATTTGAGCATTGTATTCTGATGCCACCATGACAAACTGTTAGTGATATGGTTGTAGCCCTTAGTGAGGCTGTGCATATTTGGCCCATAGAGGCCCATGTATAGGGGTATATTTACCCACCCTTCTAAAGTTTGGAGGAATACAATGAACACTTTCTCCAACAGACCAGGCGGCTCTGGCTCAGTCCTTCAGCACCTTGGGCCTGAACCTGCCGGTCAGCATGGAGTGGATCGCCAAATCGGGTGCCTCGTACCACACCACGCCGGATGCTGGTACCCTCCTCCTCCCTCGTGCCCTTCCTGCATCATGGTTGGGGATGACACTTGTCTTCCGGTCACCTCTGTGGGGTCTGCTCCTGGTACTTTTCGCCTTCCGAATGTTCTTATTGCCCCGCAGATGGTTCATAACCTTCTTTCCATTCGCTAATTTATCGCTGATAATTCTTGCTCTGTTGAATTTGACTCTTCTGGTCTTACTGTGAAGGATTCGGCTACCCGGCGTCTGCTCCTCCGATGTGATAGCACGGGGCCCCTTTACACCCTTCGCCTTCCTGCTTCCGCTTCTTCTTCGTCGCCTCCTTCATCGGCTTTTGCGACTACCCCGTCATCCACGACTTGGCACCGTCGACTCGGGCACCCCGGCCGCGACGTTTTGGCCCGTCTCATTTGTAGTGCAGATCTTCATTATACTAGGACTCCTAATGAGCATCTTTGTCATGTGTGTCAGTTAGGTCGTCATGTTAGACTTCCTTTTTCTTCTTCTTCTTCGCATGCGAGTCATGCCTTTGATCTTATTCACTGTGATTTGTGGACTTCTCCTGTCATCAGTATGTCTGGCTATAAGTATTACTTGGTCATTGTGAATGATTTCTCTCATTACTCTTGGACTTTTCCGCTGTGTGCCAAGTCTGACACCTTCCCTACCCTCCTCCACTTCTTTGCTTGGGTTTCCACTCAGTTCGGGCTCACTATCAAGGTCGTCTAGTGTCACAACGGCCGTGAGTTCGACAATCACGCCTCTCGTGACTTCTTCCTCTCTCGAGGTGTTCACCTGCACATGTCGTACCCGTATACCTCGCCTCAGAACGGCAAGGCTGAGCGGATTATTCGCACCACGAACGATGTCGTGCGCACCATTCTCCTCCAGGCCTCCCTTCCTGCCCGCTTCTGGGCCGAGGGCTTTTATACAGCCACCTACCTCCTCAACCGTCTTCCTATCACGGCCTCCCCTGCTCCCACTCCTCACCACGCCCTTTTCTGCAACCCACCTCGGTATGATCATCTTCGGGTCTTCGAGTGTGTCTGCTACCCTAAAACCTCCGCCACTGCTCCACACAAGTTGGCGCCTCGATCGACTCGGTATGTTTTTCTTGGCTACTCCCCCGATCACAAGGGGTATCGTTGCTTTGATCTCACCTCCCGCCATGTCCTCATCTCCCGCCACGTTGTGTTTGATGAGTCGGACTTCCCGTACTCCACCTCCACTACGCCCTCACCTGATCCTGACCTCGAGTCCATTTTTCCGACTGACCCGGTGGTTCAGCCCCCTACTTTTGTTTACCCCTTTTCAGCAGGTTTCCCGACGATCTCTGCTGCGCCACAAGCGGCACCGGAGTCTTCTACCAAGCCGCGCGCGGCCCCGGAGCCTTCTACTACGCCACGCACGGCATCGGAGTCTTCTGTTGCGCCACGCACGGCCCCGGAGCCTTCTACCGCGCCACGCGCGGCACCGGAGTCGTCGCCTGCGCCACACGCGGCCCCATCGCCACTTCCAGCGCCGCAGGAGCCTCCGGGTTTTGTTGCCCGCTTCGCCGAGCCGGTGTAGGTCTACAGGCGTCGTGCGGCACTGGTACCGGAGCCGGGTCTCTCCGCCACCACCGCCTCCGCCTGAGCCGGCAATACGCTCTCGGGCTCGCTCTCGGCTCGACCCGGAGGTGTACCACTCGTCTGTCGTCCATCGGGATCCTGGACACACTCATCCCATGGTGACACGATGGGCGGCGGGTGTCCTCTCTGCCGTCGAGGCGGAGCCGGGAGTTTCACCCGTGCCCTCCTCCGTCCCCGATGCCCTGACAGATCCTCACTGGCGTCGAACCATGGAGGAGGAGTACGCGGCTCTTCTTGCAATCCAGACGTGGGACCTCGTGCCCCGTCCGTCTGGTTGCAATCTGATCACCGGCAAGTGGATCTGGACGCACAAGCGTCGGGCCGACGGCTCCCTGGAGCGCTACAAGGCTCGCTGGATTCTTCGGGGCTTCACCCAGCGGCCTGGTGTGGACTACGACGAGACTTTCGGTCCGGTGGTGAAGCCGGCCACAGTGCGCACGGTCCTCTCACTGGCTCTCTCCCGCTCCTGGCCCATACACCAGCTCGATGTGAAGAATGTTTTCCTCCATGGCACTCTGACAGAGACAGTCTACTGCAGTCAGCCAGCGGGGTTTGTGGACTCCAGTCGTCCGGATCAGGTCTGCCGCCTCAACAAGTATCTCTATGGCTTGAAGCAGGCTCCTCGGGCGTGGTACTCTCGGTTTGCCACGTTCTTGGCCATGTGGGGCTTCACTGAGTGCAAGTCTGACACTTTCCTGTTTGTCTACCGTCGGGGCTCTGATGTTGCCTACCTGCTGCTCTATGTTTATGACATCATCCTCATTGCTTCCAGTCAGGCCTTCCTTCAGAGTATCATTCAGTCCCTGCAGCGTGAGTTTGCCATGAAGGATCTGGGTGTGCTCCATCACTTTCTGGGTGTCACTATGGAGCCTCGTCCCTCTGGCCTCTTTCTTCACCAACGGCAGTATGCTCTTGATATACTGGAGCGGGCAGGGATGACTGACTGCAAACCTTGCTCCACTCCGGTCGACACTCAAGGGAAGCTCTCTGCGGACGTGGGTGTCCCGGTTGCTAACCCGACTGCTTACCGATGTCTTGCTGGGGCTCTTCAGTACCTCACCTTCACCAGGCCGGACATCACTTATGCCATCCAGCAGATCTGTCTTCATATGCATGATCCCCGAGAGTCACATATCACTGCTCTGAAGCGTCTGCTGCGCTATGTTCGAGGTACTATTGACTACGGCTTGGTTCTTCACCGAGCTCCCTCCACCGAGCTCATCGTCTGCACCGACGCTGACTGGGCCGGGTGTCCTGACACTCGTCGGTCCACTTCTGGCTATGCCGTCTTCCTAGGCGGCAACCTGATCTCCTGGTCGTCCAAGCGGCAGCCAGTGGTCTCCTGCTCCAGTGCCGAGACGGAGTACCGGGCGGTTGCCAACGGCGTGGCTGAGGCGTCCTGGCTACGAAAGCTCTTGGCGGAGCTTCACAGCCCGCTGACCAGGAGCACGCTCGTCTACTGCGACAACGTCAGCGCCGTCTACCTCTCCACCAATCCGGTTCAGCATCAGCGGACGAAGTATGTGGAGATTGACCTTCACTTCGTTCGTGATCGGGTCGCTATTGGCCATGTTCGAGTGCTCCATGTCCTGACCACCTCCCAGTTCGCCGATATCTTCACCAAGGGTCTCCCCTCCTTGACGTTCTCGGAGTTTCGCTCCAGTCTCAACATTATCAGTGGCTAGTTGTGACTGTGGGGGGGGGGGGCTGTAGGCTTTTCTTGTCCAGTCTTGAACTCCGCTGCGCCGGTAGTTCCGACTGCGGGGGGGGGGGGGGGGGGGGGTGTTAGTGATATGGTTGTAGCCCTTAGTGAGGCTGTGCATATTTGGCCCATAGAGGCCCATGTATAGGGATATATTTACCCATCCTTCTAGGGTTTGGAGGAATACAATGAACACTTTCTCCAACACAAACCACCTCAACTATCTTTATCATGATGCATGTATAGGTTGGTTATATAATAAATACAATATTTATTGGAACATTCAACAAATTTTATATTAAACTCAAAGTTTACTAGTTAAGTACAAGATCTAGAACTGAAAGGTTAGGCCCTATTAATGTAGCTAAACAGGAGAACATAGAACTACAGACTGAAAGCTAAGGGACTCGAGGTCTCATCAAGTCCTAAGATTCTTACAGGAAGCCTCTCCCAAATCTCTTCCTCTGTTATAGTTTCTCCATGTCCAGGCATTAGAGCACCACACATCCTAGTGAGAACGAAAAGAGAGATAGGAGTTACAGGGAACAATTAATATAAAAAAGCAAACAATAAAATACATGATTAGCTGAACAATTCTTTGCAGAACAGTTCCTGTCAAGTGACTAACAAGAAACTTTAACCTAAAAGATGCATGGTTTTGTGATCGTGTCACAACAATGTTCTTTTTTTCATGTAGGTACTTAACTATACTAAAACTATACAAAGTCCAAGAAATTTGCACTTACAAGTGAGAACTAATAACTCAATATGATGTGATTCTTAAAACCATGACAAGATTTTATTGCAATGTTGAAGAATTCTCATCGTTTAGGGCTTTAGGAACACTGTACAAGTTTTTTTTTAAGGAAATCACACCGTACAGGTAACTGAAGTATAAAGGTAAAACGAGAACTGTTGTAGATAACTAGGTAAATTATGTCAAAACGTAGTAATATATAATCTCATATGGATATAAAGAAATTTCGTTGTTCTACCAATACTAGAGTGATCACCTGAAATTGTCAACCAGTGTAATGATTTCCAAAGCCAAGAGTGGAAGCAAGACAAGCTTTAAATCTATGATAGGTTCATCATTACCTAAAAATGAACAAATCAGATGGTAACCAATCAACTCAAAAGGCAAGAAAACTAACCAAATGAATGTGTTTTTCAATAATTCACAGTAAGCAATGGATTCACCCTCGAGTTCTTCCAAGTAAACGCAGAGAAGAAGCTCAAAAGCAACAAGCAAGGGTGTGGCGACAATAGAATGACATGGAACCTGTTGTATAGTAGAATGATACAGTTGAATTGCTGTTAGAGAGGTGCAGAAAAGGAGAGGTTATTCGGAACGCCAAAGTAGCATACGCACATGGCAACTCTGTAGTGACGCTGGAGCAGGTAATGAGAACCTACATCGAGAAGCAACAGCATGGAAGGACCATAGAGGGATGAACAGCACCCTGCAGTTTTAGTGATCTTTTTCAGATTCCAATATGCAGCCAATAAAATTTATTGTCATCAGATAAAGTATATTCTGAAGATATATCTGATGTGATTATAAATGTAACTTGTTCAACTTTTTTTTGTTGAAATTTGAAAATTAGCTGGAATGGCAGCAACCAGTTCTCATCTATTGGCCATACTGTTCAAAAATCAATTGGTACAACACTAGAACTGGTCAATGATACACGAGTACGACATTAAAAACTGAAACTGACACAGTGACATCGAATGGGTGCTCTAGTTATTAAATTGTTTCAGTGTTCCTAACAAATCTAGGACATACTCTGCAATTACTCATGTCATCAAGTTTGATGTATGTCTGCAGATGTTGAATGCATCAACAAACCTCAAACCCTTTACCACTAAGCAAAACATAACTCTTGGCTGGTGAAAATCCAATCACTGAGAGCCCAAATCCCACCAGGAAATTCATAACTGCCCCAGTGTCCCAGTCACTATTTTTTTAATGCAAGTCACTGTCTCCGTTTAAGTCCAATTTGTCAAATCACCAACACGCACCGGCCAATTACAGTTCCCACTCTCTCTAGCTCTTAAGTTCACAGCCAACATGACGACACGAGACTAGACCTCCCATTCCTCAAATGAGGTGCCGTTCCGCGACGAATCAACAACTTCACCGAAGCCCGGCAAAATTCTCTGCGAGAGCAAGCCAAACGTGCCACCGCCCGAACATTCACAGTCGCGCAGTCTCAGCCTCTCAGGTGTATTGGTAGAAGGATAAGGGCTGGCCTGGGCAGTGCTTACCACCAGGAGCGGGTGAAGATGCCGTCGAGTTTGAGCGCGAGGAGCGCAGTGAAGCAGAGCAGCAGCGCGTGCGCCGCAGCCCCCTGCCCAGCCTTCCGCACCCGCCCCCACGTAGGCGCCGGCAAGGCGGCGCTCCGCGCAGCCTCCCGCGCCGCGGCGTCGTCCGTTGCTTCCCGTGCCATGAGTGCGATGCGTGAGTCTGACGACGATGGCCGTAGCAGTGGCAGCGGCCGCGGGCTGTCGCTTTGCGGTGTGGCCTGCCCGTGTGAGGGGCCATTCTTTTTTTTTTTCTTCTTCTCTTTCGTGATTCCTGACAGCGAAAGCGATGTGGGGGCCCGTTGGGCTCTCTCTCGTGCACCTGTTAGCCTGAGATATTGTGATCTTGGTCTTGGGGGATATTGTGACGTTTTTCTAAAATGGATTTTCCTATAGAAGAAAAGAAAACAAGTGCATTTTCAGATAAGTTCTTTTTTTCTTTCAGTTTTTTAATTTATTTCCCAGGATAATAAAGTTATGTTTTGAAAAGATATTCGTGTCCTTTTTAGTATTGTTTCTATCGAGACTTATTCTCGACACTAGACATAGGGTAATTCACCTATGAAGATTTATACGTAGAATAACTATATGCATAAGATCGAGAAACGATGGTAACACAAGACGTCGATTTAGACAGATTCGGGCCTCCCGGAGGATAATAACTTATGTACTGTATTTTGTGGTATTTGTATTAATATGTGTAATCATAGATCTAGACGAGAAGGATAGACCTAGACAATGATGTCTAGTTCTATGTCTAATTGTGTCCCGTTATGATTGTGGGATCTCTAGTTGAGGGCTTGCCCCTTGAGGAGGACCTCTGCCCCGCCTTATATATTCGAGGGGACAGAGTTACATGGCGGAGTCCTAGTCGGTTACTATATATATCATAATAGGAGTCTATCTCTATTTTCCTTCTATATGAGATACCCCGGATACATGTCATCGACAGTTTGAAACGAGCTAAAGATGCTTTATTTCATCCTATATAGTTGCACGGCAGTGGCTATTAATCCCGAAGCAAAACAATAACAGTCCAGTGGCTAGTAGAGGAAGGAATATCTAAGCTCTAGTCAAATCGTTATCAATTGCTTTCATTATCCTCTAGCCAAAATGCGGACAGGCCAGTGGCCTGGTGGGAAGGCGCCCGAGTGGCTGCCCCCAGGTCGGGGTTCGCACCTCCGATCCCGCACGTACTGTAGCGGTGATCGGTACTGTTGCACTGTAATTGCACGGTATTGTAGCGCGTGTAGTGTAAAAAAATCCTCACTCTTCCCAGTCAAAACATAGGTAAAAACTCACACCATAGCTCACACGACCAGCTAAATTCCTATGGATAGTTGGAGAAGGGTTCGGAGGTTTTCTCGTCTTACGTGAGAAGCTCTTCTCCTTAACAAAAAGCCATCAGAGGGGGGAGGCTCTTCTTCTCCCGACAGGTCGAGATTTTTTTTTTATCCTCTAGCCAAAATGCGAGATCAAACATACTACAACAGCTACGCCTACTACCCAATTGCTTGTCAACCGAACGGCCAGCACAGGACAGTTCAGATTGTGTTGCACTTGCACCTGTAAACCTACATACATATCCGTGTTCAAAATGAAGATGCGCAAATCTGCATGACGGGCACGGTGCTTCTAGCATTCCTCTGGGACAGAGCCCCTGTTACATAATGAACTTGTGCACAGAATTCAGTACAACACCACGTATGTCAGTAAGCAAAATCTTCACGAACCAGAAAATACTAAGATTTGCATGGAATGTTTTGCTAAAGGCCAAAGCATTCTGAGTAGTGCTGAGCGGAAACATTCATCAATTGTTGGACGCATTTAAACTAGGGCGATAATAACAGTCAGCAAAACAGAAAAACCAAAGCGTAACCAAGTGTAAAGATGCACTTTAATTCGTGACAAGCAACCCTAGAACTTGATTTCAATTACCCCAGAAATTACGGGCGAGCACCAGTATTTTGACAAGATACGTCAGCCATCCACAGAAAAACTGGCGACTAATACTCATGGTACAACCTACAACTCACCCACTTCCCACGTTCCACTGTACAGTTATCCAAACAAATGGTGGCCCAGTCACAACCTGAAATATATTTCAAGTCCCTTCAGGCCGTCTTTGCAAGGGCTTGACTCTAATCCGGATCTTTGGAGTTGGCGCTGTCCGTGCGGTATCTACAGTTGTTTCCTTGCTTGAAACTTGAGGTTCAGAACTTTGCACTGGAGCTGGTTCAACACTTCGCACTGGAATTGGTGGCCTTGCTAGTGAAACATCTCGCGAGATTGATGGTTTCACTATATTCTGTTCGGACGAAGGAACCCCTTCACCTTCCCGCTGCTTTCTAGCTGTTTCTTTCTCCATTCTTTTTTTCTCTTTCTTAAGCCTCTTTTTCTCCAGATACTCAGCGTCATCTTTCTTCTCTCGTTTTCGCTTTTTGTCTTTCTTGTCCTTCTTCTTCCTCTCTTTTGCTTCCAGTCCACTCGTAGATTCTGGGGCTTGGTTTCCCTCACAACTAGTGGAGACTCCTTCAAGCTGACTACCAGGCTTGTCTGCAACTTCTAGCAGATTCATGACAGGAGAGCACTGATCCTTGGGAAGAGCATCCAGCCTCGAATCAGCTGTGCACTGAAGTTCCTTGGAAATTTCATGCCTGTCCATTAACTTAGCATTGCTAACACTTGCAGACATCCTTGATTCACGGTCATGACACGAGTTTTGTTCCTCAATGTTATGACTGCTCACATTTAATCGCTCATTTGCTGTTTCAACCATTGGAGCATCCACCGACATAGATCTACATGGACCCACATCATTTTCATTTCTTCCACCATGAGAAAGATCTCTGTGGTCAGCATCAGATGCTTTACTGGATGATGCAGTGCGCTTCACCCTAATTTTGACTACATTCCTTCTTTCACTGCAGTTAGATATATTATCAGCATCTTTAGCTGGACCTGAGGTGGGTATGACCTCACGGACACTAGGAGTGCTAGTGGAAGGTTCTTGAGGTCGTGATGGTTGAGGAATCGAGGAATCAGCTTTAGTGTGCTGGTCACTACATACATCCTGGACCACTGTTTGGGGAGTGACAGTCTTTGGAACACCATATAGTGTCGGGGACCTGAAAATGGAAATACATCAATGTTCAGCATAATTACTTGCATGCTTTATGACTAAACACTGTGGTCATTACAGTGAAAAGGAACTAGCATATTTGTAGCCAAAGATGATACCAACTGAAACCCTACATTTGCTGAAACTAACCACCAGTAGGAAACTCATCAAGGAATGCTGACAACGGTTTAAGTAGCAGGGTGATTTACATCGGCCAAAATGGCTAGCTTGATAAAACAGTATGTGAGACTCAAAATATAGATCAAAGAGCGAAGAAGAGTTTTACGGCCCGATTCATCTAAAACATTGTTGTTGTTTCAAAGTTCTTTCATGAATGTTTACCGTGCTACAGATGGATAAGCTGAATTCAAAATAACAGTTTTATTTGGTAAACTAGTTATAGCCATGGTACCCAGAACCAGACCCATTAGTTTTGTGCAGTTCTTGCCTCAAGGGTTTTATTTGGTAAACCAGTTATAGCCATGGTCCTTGGAACCAGACCCATTAGTTTTGTACAATTCTTGCCTCTCACTGGTTCTTCCATAGTCCAAAAGCATGCATTGTGCAGGTATTGATAGGCAGGAAAAGCTAATAATTATTTTAGAATGCCAGCTTATACGCAAATGATCACAAAACACATCAAAAAGTAAATAACAAAACAAAATAATGGATACAATCAAATAACAAATTTGCTAACCTTCCAGCAGCAACTTGCAATATGCAGAACACATGGTGACGAAGAAATATGTTGTTGTATGCCTTTCTGCCAGCAAGGAGATGAAGAAGACCAACCATAGTTGTCAATTTTATTTGATCACTAAGGTCAGGATCAATACTTGCTTGACAGATACGCAAGACATGCACGGCCAACTTTGTTGCTCCTGCAATCACTCTGTGTTAAAAGACATCAAAGCATGCACAATATGCCAAAAGGTACTCTAGCAATTCAACCTCGCAAAGATTTTTCTTCATCCACATATTTCAAGAACAAACAAAGAGCTGCATCAAGGCCTCTATGGTGTAACTCAAGATCAATAAGAACTCTGCTAGCTTCAATTCGAACTTTCCAAGGTTTGTCCATGTTGCGAAAGGGAGCAATTAGTTCACAAATGCGATCCTGCAGCATTGCAGAGTTATCTCACATGAGTATGATATGCACTCTGCAGAGCAGACCAACTACTGAACAAGATGCGGACAAAATGAATGGGATCTTTCTGATATTCTTACAAGGCATACAGAAGATGACATCCTCCCTGCTATTCGTGCAAGGGTACGAATGCAGCTGACAGTCAAGACACCATTGTAGCCAGGCATAAAACTGCACAGAGGTTTTCAGGCAAGTTGGTAAAAGTTGTCAAGGTTGAAGGACAATTTAAATGAACAATAAGAGAACAATAGGAAATTGGATAATGACCACGGGTGCAGGTGTCCACATTAGTAAAACAACAATAATCTAACACATTGTATAGTGCTTTAAAATGAGTGTAAAATTCAAATACAATTCATATTAATATCTTAATGCAAAAGAAGTTGTGCTCTAAGCACAATGGCGAACAATGCCAGACTGATTTCCTGTACTATTTTATAATTTCTTGACGAATTTTGTTGCTAGATTTCTTTTAATATCTAACCCGCAGAACTGCCCCCTATTTAGTTAACAATTTGATGAACTTCCACATATTTACTCAACATTATATTATGCATACATAATATTTTGATAGATTTTTGAAACAATGCAACGTTCACAAATGAAATACCAGAACCCCTGCACAGAAAAAATGAAATCTCTAAATAATATGGTGGGAAAGGTCCACAAACTTGTCAAATTGCAAGAGATGATCGATTCGCTTGAGAAGAGACGATAGCATGCCCATACACTGCACAGAAGCTCAATATTATTCTTCAAACAGTCATCCATGCCTTAAAAGACAATTGGTAACACCTCAAAAAAGATGTGAAAAAATCTAGCATGTGAAGTTTAAATCACAAGGATATCCTTTCTTATTTCATTATCTGTATGGAGGAAAAAAGAAGTATAAGTATGAAATAACAATCCGTTTGCACAGATTTATTCGAAGCATGGGATCCACTGTTATCTGTTTAACCTTCTAAACAACCCCATTTTTCCTAGTCTGATCAATGGTACAGATAATCTCTTTTGCTCTTCTTTTCCGCTTTATGCCCCTGGGAGCTTTCCCATGCATGCTGTACATTTTGTTTATCACTTACTATGTTTTTAATATATATCGGCAGGGGCTTCCCATGCTAACACATTATTTAACAAAAGTATGTTTGGATGCCCCATTGTCGTACATATCAGGGAGGAAAAAACTTCCAGTCAAAAAAAAGGGAGGAAAAAACTCCAGTTGTAAATTCTGTCAGATTGAGCAAATAAAGCACTAGCATTACATTAGTTACCAGGCATACATAACAGTTCAGCATGCCCTTAGATATAGTTTGATCAAACTGTTTTTGAAAGAAAATAAGGTTAATACCATGAAGGTATCATTATCAAGCAGCTAGTAGTTGTGTGATCTTAAATGTCTGAATATGTCTAACAATAAATATGGCCCATACTTTACTATGACATGAATCCACACAGACCTGCTGGCCAAATTCCAGTTCGCCTATTGCCTGGACCATTGCAGATAGCCAATACACGTCTGAAAAAATATTTCCGTTGTTGTCATTGTACTGAAAATGGGACAACACAAAAACGTTAAGACATGTTAGAGGGCACTATATGTACATAATAAATTATTGTGCATGATAAATAATTATTACTCCACAATTTGTAAATGATCACAGGATTATAAGTGACAAGCAAATAAAATGGAAGCCAGAGAGCAGCAGAAACCTTAAGAAGTTGAAGAATAAACTCAATTGCTTCCCGTGGGCTATTCTTGTCTGATGACCTAACAAGAGCTACTGCATGGGGGATTGCCTAATAGAAATATCATAACCAATGAAAGATATTAGTTTTCATCGGTGCTTGTACACTACAAAACAATGCCTTAAAGAACCACCAGAGTCAAACTACTAGCTTGTTTAGTAGCCTCCAAGATTTCAACTTTTTTTAAAGTATGTTTTGCAAACAATGAAATGGTCCAACATTAGATTGAGTAAACCCAAATATATCAATTTCTGTTTCTAAGATTTGGGTGTAATCTTATCAGACGCGTTTGCTATAAACAATGGAGTTCCCATGCACAAGGCATAGTTTCGAATTGCTGCAGAGGCATGTAAAGTCACATATTGTATCTCAGTCAGACAGTCTCATAGTCATCTAACAGTAAATTAAGGTAGTAAGCAGAAGTTACATCCACAGATACAGACAATGTTTGAGCTGTAAGTACTGTCAAGGCAGGAAAAAAGAATCAGCATTGGCATGAAGAACTGATTTCATTTGAAGACTATATAACAACTGTGTTCATTACTTCTTCAGCGACCTATCCTTATACCAATGAAAATGGTGTATGGTATTGGAAGGAAAGACTGTAAATGTTACATTCTGTACATTATGCAGAAGACCACATGTACCATCTAGATATGTATAGGGATAACGACTATCCTGACAATGCACAAGACCCTTGTTTTTATTTTTTGTAAGACACAAGAAATAGTTTATGTTCTTAATTTCATACATCAATGAGGCTACCATTCTAAGACTTCCAGTATTAAGATGCATGAAATGTTTTACAAGTGCCATATATGTATTTGTTTCCATGGGTACTCACAATAACAATTCCTACCTCAAAGCATTACCTCAAGAACAAAATACTCTGGGATATCATGGAAGTCATTCGGCCTATCAGTAAAATAGAACGGAGCTTATTATTGGCATCACTAGAGGAAAAGAGGAACAATGATACATATTTTTTTTTGTGACACGAAAAAATTGTTATGCATCTTGTAGATCCTGACCTGGGCATTCCAATGTCTGCATCAAAACGACAGTTTTTATAAAACTTGAGCAGATGAAGCAACCCAGCTAAATCAGTTGCCTGGATGAAGCAAACAAATACTTGTAAGATGTCTAAAATGGAAAGCATCCAAGCAAGATTCCTTTAAAAGGTGGTGAAAAATGTCAAACATCCCATTCTTCTGCAGGTCAGTTAACATTAAATGCATATATCATGACAATGCACATTAAGGGGGGAAGAACATGACCAACCTAGGAGGGACTAGTTGGCATTATATAAGAAATAGAAAGTGCATGGCACCCAAATTTGGTGCTCTTGTTTTTTAATACAAATTTTAGTGGTACAGGCATATCTCATCACCCTCAAACCAATGGTCTAGGCTGAGTTTTTCTGGGCCTGTTCGGATGTAGCATGGAGGCAAGTAACGACAGCCCTCGGCACTCAAAATCAAAAGCAATAAAAAAAACATACAACTTACAGAAGCATACCTCAGATGCTGTAACTGCTAATGCATATGCAGCTTCGACTCTTACTCTCCAGAAGGCCTGGATGATGTAATAATCAACTACTATAAAAATTGAAACTGAAATCAAATTTATTTTTCAAGAAGCAATAATAGAAATTTGAAATACCTTTGTGTCATTTAGGAAATTATTGAGGGCATTAATCACAGAGATAGAGAGCTGAGGTACTTTCTCTAGGACAGCTATTGCCTGTGATTGTGATATAACATCTTTGTCTTTCTCCAATTGATTGATCTGCCAAATGGATCAAAAATTTAAAACAAGATGAATCACAAAGGGATAAAAATGTACATCATGTTAGGTTTAAAGTTAATGTTATGCTTCTTTTCATAGGAATACAGTAGAAAAAATAATGTTAATGGCTTTGGCGATAAAGGAATTCACAAGCTAATTTAATAAGAGATTTTATTTGGCAAAGACATTCACATTCTTATAGATGCTTATCCTAATGAGACACCTAATCACAAACTTCAAATAAACACTTCAAACTAAATTATAGCTATGATGCCACCAGTTGATATGTCAGAAAATCAGAACAGACAGCCACCCATGTCCTGGCATCCTTAAGATGTGATACGTGTCAGACACCGCCTATAACACACACTTCGAGATATAGCTACACAAGATGTTTGAACTTAAATGTCTCAAAGGAAAAGTGTGACTTTCTTTTTCTTAAATGTCTTAAATAAACCAATAACAGAACTTAATTGTCTTCACAGAAACTATTTGGTATACTTATCTCGTGTGTCCTACAATAATTGATCAAGAACATCAAGTTCAAGCAGATGAAAAAAAGAAATTCTTTTTTTATTATCAGATATTCAAGTATATCTGGTAATACGCACCCACATCTGAACAGGTTGGTGAAAATGGATCTCAGCAAGATACTCCATCTCAGGATCTACTCTGATCCACAGCAAAGGTGAATCAATGCTGCAAGGGCAGAAACACACGTGAGACATCATTAAATCAGAACAAAATAAAAATGACAACCAAAAAGGTGGATTTTGATCTAAACAGACCTTGAGCGGTTCTCTTGAGTAGAGGCATCTATGTTGTCATCAGAGCCATCAAGTTTTGTGTTTTTCTTGGATTTCCAAACACGTTTTGGTGCTAGTTTGGAATGACACTGTATTTCCACAACCTGCAGAGCTTCACCAGCCATTGGCAGAACTGGATGATCATACGCCCCATCGGTTTCATGAACACGTACGCTCATCATTCCTGGCCATCCAGCATCACTTTCTCGAATCTCACCATTGATATGAGTATCAGAATCAGGAGCAGGTTTTGTTGTGCAACCCCTTGAAACAGCTAACTCTATCATATTCCTTTTTTTACTATAAGAGATTCCCAATCTTCAAGGCAGAAGGATAGAGTTTAGCACTAGGAGATGATTAATGAATCAGAGATTTAAAATAAATGCAGACAACAAAGAAGTCTATTTTACCTCATAATTGGGCATCCACAAGATTCAACCCACCGTGGAAAGAATTCTTTCAAGAATGGGCGTTCGAGGTTACCCACCTTATTTGCAAGGTGCCTGAACTGAATAAGAGGAAGTAAAACAATAAATTCGAGTTAACATGAACTTCCATTTTCCTGCTAAATCCATGTTGCATGTGTTCGTCATTCAATTGTATTGAAAGGGACAGAAATAGTTAAAAATGACTACAGAAACACTAAAAGCAGCTCTTGCGCACAATGGAACAAAAGCTAACTAAATCGTGACAACAGATATTTGTGAAGTTCAATATACACTTCTATTCCTGTGACTATATGTTCTATTACTGTAAAGCTCAGCTTTCTATGATGTTCTACAACATCCTTGCTGAACTACTGTTCATATATTTATCATCAGTAATGAGCCAGTATGCAGTGAAAGGGCACCAAAACCCTTTTATGTCACTAGAAAATCTTGTCACCGAAGTCAAAATATCTGAAGAGCAAGGATATGATGAACTAGTCAAAAAAATACAATAGGCACACTGTTAATATTGTTATACCTCTTTTGTACTTAGTGTTCTCGATGCACGACTTGGAGCCACTATGAGCTGCAAAATCTGAAATTGTGCATCTCTCAGAAGTCAGAAATGATCTGTATGCTTGATGGTCAATTAAGACACCAAGTTGTACAGCATGTTGCAATGGATGAACCGGTTCATATAGTTGGTTGTTCTTTTTTTTTTTCCTGACTATCTTTACTTAATAAACAAAAATGAAAATTGTGCCTCAGGGATCCCTGATGGATTCATGGAAAAGGAACTGAAAAATATAAATGGTTCACTCATAACATAAAACAAGAAAAGAATTTTTGATAATAGATGTAAAACCATGTATTGCAGAAGGATTAGCATCTCAAACTCAGTTACTCCTATCATGAATAACATATGTACTTCTCAATTACCAGTTCAGGTGATTACTGCTTAGACAAAGTACTGCCATTGTGTAAGTAAAAAATTATCACCAATGCAATCAGCATTATATCAAAGATGCAAATACCTTCCGAAAGGAGTCTGGCCCCATCTGTTTCTCCAACATTTGAAGAATAGCTACCTGTTCAAAAGAAAACAAAAGGTAAAGGAAACAATGCATATAAGCTGATTTTTATGGTGCAAATGCTCAAAACTTACAGCCTTTAACGAACGAATTTTCCCGTATGAACCAATTGTCTGAGTTCCATATAAATCAGTTGAAGCAGCAGGGGAGCTCAAAGCAGTTGCACCGCTAACATCAGACTCACACACAGTGCAATTCGCCTATAGAAATCATACAAACAAGAAATTAACAAGGGCCTTCAAGGAACAAATTGAATGAAAATACAAATGCACTGCCTAACAAATATTGCAGCAGCAAAGCCAAAAATTGGTACTCATGGATTCTTTATGGAGATAACATAAAATTACATCATGATGGTACAAAAATTAGCTGAGAAGTGATATAAAAATAACACGGCTCTGCTTGGCATTGTTGTGGCTTTTCAAAAGCGCTTATTTATTCCCTATTTTTCTTGTTATTTTTACCTGAGAGCATCCTTTTAGGATCTGTTAAAATAGAAATCATACTAGGGACGGCAAAATATTCCTAACTATCCACAGCACAATAACCGCAAACAGTGGCTTAGAAGATTGTTGATTAGATGATTCACACTATTGTGTGCAATGTATACCCCATGTACATTATTTTGGTAGATACTCGAATTAATTGCGTACATCTTATCTGAACATGACATACTCCTAATCAAGGTAGAAGAGGCATGCAGGCCCATAGACTGCAGCCTGACAAAAAGCTTTCTTTCACTAGCTTGATAGATGTGTACAGATAGTTTCTCTGTTGTTTGCTCTGCTTGGAGCTCTCTTCTCTCTTTTTCATGGGTCTGATCCATGTTGTAAAGTGGTTTCTGTGTTACTTTTGTTTTCCTTTCATATATCTATATATTTACCTACCACAGCCCCTGCTGTGCAGTTTCAAAAAAAAATAAAAGAGGCATATTCCACTAGATCATTTTCGTATATCTATATTGTAAGACTTACATTAGCAGGTACGAATGAGCAACAGAGATACCAGAAAAATATTTAGTGATGAAGCAGGCATTGGTGGAAGGCCTACTTAAAGAACTACCAGATCCACCACTAAGTTTCAATTGTCATTGGTAAATGACGATAAAGGAACAGACTGACAAAACATGTGGGGCTAGAAAAAAAAACAGTGCATCAACAATTATGTGACCAATAACATCACAGAGATCATTAGCTTCATACCAATTATACATTATCAATATATACCATTCGGCATGAATTCAACTACATCTTTACCTTTAAAACAATGTTTGCAGGGGGGATGAAACATCTCTAGTCCCCAATTCAACTAAGTCAGGTCTTTGATTAACTTTAACATCAATTTTAAAAATAATATGACAAATTTAAAGTATCCTACTGCTTGCAATTATATTTTGAACTTGAACATATCTGTATCATTGGCCATTCAACAATAACAATCAGAATAACTGGTGCTTTTCTTTACCTTGAAACGCCTATAACGTGCCTCATTATTCCCAAGGTAACGCTTGATAAATAGATCGGTTAGAAAACCAGCCAAACCATCCAGCAGCCATTCTGCTCCGGCATTAAATTGTATTGTCAATAGTCAATACTACACAGCATATTACTTATGCAATTAAAAACACGGATTCACAGGTAGAGATGATTTACCATCACTTAACTCCTCTGCACTTGTGTATATTCCAAACCACTGCTTTGCAAGGGCGTAAGCTAGTTTGATTCTTGTGCCAATTATCTGAACTATTTTACAAGTTAGTTACAACAGTGCAGGTTATATATCAACAATACAGTTTTCCAATCATCTAGAAAATCATAATCATTAACCTGAAGCATCCTCCTTAAAAAAAAAGACTGGAAATAGAAACTGGAGAAAAAACATGCTGGAAGTAGGACCTTAAGCATCCCTTTAAGAAAACATAATGGAAACAAATCTTAATGATTGATCTGTCCATGCTGCCAAGCAGGTTTATGAAGCATTATAAAGTAAACGAAATAAAAGGACACAAATATGAAGAAGTATAGAACATAGGATCATCCCTCACAAATATATTCACAGTAACTGCAGGGGGGTGGCAAACGAATTGATCAACGAACAAGCAAGACGTGTCATACTTGGTATCTACCCAAGGATCTGACTAGTTAAATCTTAAAACAGAAATTCTGATACAACAAGGACTTCCCTATTAGCAGAAGTTGTGTCGTTTAATATTATACATTCTTAGTGTTCATGCAAGTAACTAAATAGAACTTTGACCATGATCTTTTTTTACTCAAAGAATTGACCGCAATTGATAATTATGTTGTAGTCCTTGAGATATGAAACATTTAACATTTCATGAAAGCGGTATTGAGTTGTTGGCTAATTTGAAAGGGAACAAATAAGAGACACACATACCTGATCTATAACCTTCTCATCATGCAAGATATCTGAACTGAAGATACATGTGGAGGCTCCTAAGCTTGTTGGTGATACTGTCATTTCAGATGGAAGAAAAAGCTGCTTGTATGAACCAAATGGAAATGGTGTAGAAAGATAATCTTCATAACAACTGCAAATCAACAACAATGGAAACAGTTATGACAAAACTGTGAATTTTAGAGATCATTATAAAACAAGCTTATTCGGATACTAGCAAATTTTGACTCCAAGCTAGTATTTTCAACTACTGTTTTTTTTTTCCTTCTTACTTGTATGCATCATGGAAAAATGCGACTGTGTTCTCAAGCTTTGACAGGGCAGGGGATAAACATATGTGTGAGACATTGATGTCATTGTTGTCCGGGAGAACTTCGAGTGGACCAACAACCAAGGATATCCACTGTGCACTAACTGGAGTGTTCAATTTATACACATAAGTTTTTCTCGAAGGATCATCCTTGCTTAGGACCTGCATGATATCAGCAGAACAATCAGGTAACAGTACATGAAGAGGTCATACATGATCTCAAAGAATCTTAATTAAAGACAACATCAAGTGCACTGGACAGCCGCTTCATTCTCATTTAAAAGCAAAATGAGTCTTGCCAAAAGACAATATCATGCAGTTATGAACCCGATACCCCAACATCAAGGAAAATAGAACGCGTACCTGGTAAAGCAAGTCCCCATTGCTGACAGCTACTAAATTTGTACTAACTGTAAACTCTAGGTCAAACCTGGCATAGCATCATATAAAGAAAATTAATATTATACATCAGCAAATAAAATATCAGAATTAACATGCGGAGAAAAAGAATCCACTTACGGACAACGTTGTGTGGCAGTATCAATACAAGGAAACCAGCAGTGTGTGCGCCTTATCTGACTACTACTATACAGGATATCACCAATGAAGTGAATGCCAGTTTCAGCCTTCTCCAAAATATAATCTATATGAACCAGTTTTATGTTCTTCACCTACAATTTATTACAATGAGATATCATGCCTGCACATATCAAGAAATGTAAAATTGTAAATAGATATGTGGTAATAAAAACTTCAAGTTACCTTCTCATTTCCATTTTCATCTTCATGTCCATTTTCCTTGTCATTTTCATTTTCGTTTCCATTTTGTTCTTCCTTTTCCTTTTCCTTTCCATCTTTGTCTTTCGCTACAAAACCATTGCAGCCGTTAACAACTTGACCATCCAATGTTTGAAAAGGCCTTCCAACATGTTCTTCAAGCTTTTCACTATTTTCTTCATGCTTCTCACTGTTTTCGTCAAACTGTTGCCCAGTTATTGACTTGAGTGATCTCTCAAATGATACAATAAGATTAGGTACAGCTTCACTGTTTAGAGATGAAGTATATGTTGAACATGCGGCATCTGCAGCAGTCTTCGAACATGAAACCAAAGACCAATTTGGTTGATCAGCATCATTTTTCCAATGAGGGGAATACTCAAACTCAACAGTTTCACCATCCACTAGTATGCTCCTGATGGTCAAATTGTCCGCATGTAGAGCAAAAGTGTCATTGTCTCCTAGAAGAACCTTCAGCTCAGTGTACCTTAATAAACAGACCAGAAACATAAGTTCTGTCAGCTCCTCATAATGTTAATTAAAGGAATTTATAATATGGATGCTGGACTTAAATGATAACATTATCTTCTCTAGGGTGATCTATTCAAGAATCAGAGTATTACAGCATAGTTGATAAATAACCTATTTATTACCGAAATTCACTGAATTTTGGAAGTTAGGGCCGCGGAGCACCGAAGCGATTGAAAAAAGCATTAATTATTTATTGTAAACTTCGACACATGCATTTGCTGTATGACTACATCCTATCGACAGTGGTTCCAAAAATCCATATCCCTTTTTCTAGTTATTGATGGGATATCAATTGTTCATCCAAACTGGCCTACAATAAATATCTGAACTAAAACATAAATATGGCCCTATGAAGTCATGATTAAGTTAAAGACTTGATTCTCAATGGATGTCACATAATGGTGAGTCTTATAGTGAAAACCAATCATATCATCAAACAAAATTCAGATAATATATGTTATATCTTATCATGTGTTACTACCAATAATGGTCTACTATATCCCAAATTGTTTAGTTGGCATCACTTGCCCCATAACCAAATTAGAATAACCCATGCAAAATCGAATTGTGTCCAGATGGACAACCTGCATCAGAAAATCTGATCCGCAGCAAGCTTCAAAGAATTATTTGCATACTATGGCAAGCAAAGAAATACGCAGCAGGACTGGAAGAATAATTAATAGCATACTATACAATACATATATATAAACAAAACACACTACTGGCTGTAGTGCACTTTCAACATGCACAAAAACTGGATTTTTCCTAGTTTTTCACTTTAACATTTTTCAGTCTGTTCACACTATCTCAGGAGACAGGTGGGAGGTCAATATATCATTATCAGTGCACAAGTCGTTTTGTATTGCATCTAGCTTTTTACTTGTTGCATTCTTCTTAGGGATTACTCAGGGTAGCAGTTTCTCCTATTTTATGGAGTTGTCTCCCCCAATCTCTCCTTAATACAATGATGAAATAAGAGCTTGGATCCAATCATTTTCCAAAAACTCATTTACTAAGCCTAGAGTAGTTAATATATGATAACAAGAATTATTATGCATCTTTTCTTACGAATAACATAGACTCAGCATGAACTTTTCATTCCTCCAGTTAGATTGCTCAACATCAAGTGAAACAATTACAAATTACAAGGTTACTCTTCTGCAAGCATAGTGAATCATAAACACATTTTAAGTTGCAAGGAAAAATAAACACTACTACAGCTTTTACAAAAACTCCAGATTTCGCAGCTATGTCTTGTGGGCTGCAGTGGTAATTAAACAAAGTAAAACACAAATTGACAAAATTCTTTCCATCAGCATTGATGACGCTAGTTTCAGATGTGAGTCAAAATATGACCTCATGGTTTTTCAGGGATATGCGCCTTAGAATTCTATGTTTAATTATTCAAAAAATTAGATTGATTGATACATGTTGATTTCCTGTTACGATGGATGGCAGGCCAGCAAAGTCATGTGAAATGAGGTCATGGGTTTTCAGGGTGCCAGCGAAGTCATGTGATATGAAACAATTTATGCACTGACAAATTGGTTGTTTCAGCACTGTCCTAGTAAATAGTTCCATTCTGTTACATGAATTAGTATTTTGTGGAGAGGAAATGAATTGATAAGGAGGCTATTAAACCATGAAGGACAGCATGCATGGTTCAACTAACCTATCAAAATATTTAACCAAGCAGGGTGCACTGGTAAGAGCACACCACATAAATTGCACTTGTTTCACAAATGCAATCCAGATTATTTGATAGTAGGAGCAAATCACGCTCAAAATGAGCAACCAAACACTATTAAAACAGCAATGCTTCACCCGATACACTTTTAACGAATCACATTGCATAGCTCACTACTCAGGCAGCTCAATCAACTCCATTAACACCCGGCAATCACAGCGCATTATCTGTAGTTTCTTACAGCAAACAAAACTGAACCAACTGTATTACAAATGAACCGAAGCATTTAAACTCCAACGACACAAGCCCGAACAACGTCAATACGCAGCTCCACCAGAGCGCCCAAACCCTAATCCTCGTGCCTCAGTCCATCCCCAGCTAGCGCCCCCTCGAAGAGCAACTAAACCCGCAAATACGGCTAGGGCAGGAGCAACAGGAGAGGGCATCGGGAGCTATTTCGGCACATTTTAAGCAGCGGCGCGGCTCACCCGTAGATCAGCTGGTTCTCCATGTCGATGGAGAGGCAAAGCTTCTGGTGGAGCACGGTGGCGCCATCGCCCTTCTGCTTCCTCGCCTTCGCCATCCCTGAGCTCCTCTGCGCTCTGCCTCCCTCAACGCTAGGGTTTGGAAGCTTCTAAAATGGGGGACTGGTCGGAGCTTAGTGAGGCGGTGGTGTGGACGCGCGCCACGTCATCCCGCGGCTCCGGGGGCGCTCTGAGACGGCAAGGGAGGAGCGGGGGGCGGGGCCTTATAGGCGAGGTGGGGCGTCCGCTCGCCGGCGCTCGAGCTCGAGCCCGTGCCCGTCGCGGCTCAGATCTTTCGCCGCCACGGCGCAGGGGCCCGCGTGGACCCGGTGCAGGAGCGCACGGTGGGGGCAGACAGCCTAGGGCGTTGCGAATCACTGACGAGGCGAGGTTCCGCTCTTGCGGCCTATGGACTTGGTTTATTCGAGGCTGCGGTAGGCTGCTCACTTTTGCTCTGTTCTGTTGACAAGTATCGGGCTTTCTGGCCCAATATAGGATGGGTTCGGTTCGTTTCGCCCACGGCCTAATCCGATGGGTTCATGGGCTAGGACTGCAAAAGGGTAATGGCCCACGGGCCGTTTCACAGCTGAAACCAGTCTTTAAGCCACTTTACAGCAAAAAATCTAATAATTTACAGCTCATTTTAATAAGGGTTAATTAGAACCATGCCATTATAATTTTCAAGGGTTAGGAATATGTCACTCAACTTCCGAAAATCGGGTTGGTGTCATTAAATTCTTCTGAAGTTGGAAATATGTCATTTTGTACGTTTTTGAGGATTCTGGACCCACCTGCAGCCATACATATTTACGTATGTCCAGTTTTGCCCTTATATTGAACCTCTCTCTCCCCTCTCTCTCTCCATGGCCGGTTTCCCTCCAGCCCTCGCGTGCCCACGCGCATGCCACTGACGTCGCCTGCCTCCTCCTCCTCACTAGCTCCGCCGCCGCGCCGCTGATCCGCCTGCACGCACACAAGAGAAGATCAAGACCTTCGACAGCCGCAGGGACGATGGAGCTGCAGCTGGTGGCCGTGCTCGGCTCGCTCGCCCTCGGCAGCGCATTGCTGGCGCTGCTCTTCGGCAAGTGGTGGCAGTCGCTGGCCGACGCGTACAAGCGCGTGAAGGAGCTGGCCGACGCGGTGGACGCATTGCTCCGCCTGCGCGCCGACCTGCTCGGGCGCAAGCATGAAGCACCATCGGCGGTGGATCTGATCCGCGCGTGGGCGCGGCACGGGGGGGAGGCGCAGAACGAGGCCGCGTCCGTCCGCGCGCGGCATGGCTTGAGCGGTTTGACCACGTCCTCATCGTGGCGGCGTCAAGGGGCTACACGATGGCGAAGCTGCACGGATGGAAATTCCCCGGCGCCCCTCCCCCTTGGCCGGATCCGACGAGCGGTAGCCGGATCCGCTTCACACCGACGCCCTCGTCTGACCCTGAGGTTGGAGCAGCTCCGGTCATGGAGAGAGGATGAGAGAGAGGGAGGAGAGAGGTTGAAGATAAGGGAAAAAGTGGACATACGCAAATACGTATGCCTGCAGGTGGGTCTGAAACCCTCAAAAACATACAAAATGGCATATTTCTAACTTCGAAAGAATTTTAATGACACCCACCCAATTTTCAGAAGTTCAGTGGCATATTTCTAACCCTTAAAAATTATAATAACATGGTTCTAATTAACCCTTTTAATAATCTACTTCATCTTATTTACAACCCATTTCATAGCAGACTCATCTATTGGCTTGATAACCATTACTACCAAACTCATCTATATCATCTCATTCTCTTAGATAAGTTATTTGGGACCCAAGTAGTACCTGAGCTTTACAATATTTGTAATAATAACTAGTGATCATCATGAACTGAGCTAGGTTCACTTGAGTAGAACTGAATTCCTCTGTCCCCCAAAACTAAGCAATTTTAGAATTCCATTGGAAGAATGTTAGGATTCTAGGAGACAAATAGTTTGGGGAGCTAAACGGTGTACTCTCCATTCCTCTGTCTTTTTCGTGGTACCCCTCATAATGCATATTAAGACTAGAGGGTAGGGACCTATTTATAGACTCCACTTCCAGACGTTACAAGTTTCGTCTATATTCTGGAATACTGTGAGACTCCTGAACCATGTCATCAACCACAATCAGAGATGTCACTTTATTGAGTCTAAAATATATACAGTCCCTAGCACATGTATGAGTCATGTGTCATGATCAGATTGTTTATTTGAGATTAATTCTAATCCGATCCTATAAGATAAACCCAATCATTCCGTTATATTGTATCCGGATTAAATTAATATGTACGTATATAAACAAAATTCCAGTAGAGTCAATCTCGACAAATTCCTCTATTGTTCCAGCATAAATGTTCTCGGCACCTCGAATACATGATTTCCTCGAGCGATAAAAATTCCACATCAACAATCATTTTCGGTCACATCAACAATATTAATTGCACATTAAGTATATAATAATAACCAAAATATAAATAGACTGATTAATGTTGAAAGACATAATTCCAACAAAGAATTGTAGAGAGAGAAAGTCAAGTTCAAGTATACCCCTCAGTCAACCTCAAAGCTAGACAAAATGCCTTGTGAAGTGCATTGTTGTTGGCAGGAATTTGTAGCAGGGCTATCGAGGCCAAGTGTGCCATTGGTATCGGAAGGCAAGGCGCCAAGGCGTGGGGAAATGCTAGCAGGCGAGAAATTGTCCCCCTGTAGCTGCACAGATATAGGGTCGGGTGGACACATCAAATCTCCGTAGATCATATTTAGATACAAAATTCAAATCCTTTAGATCAAGGAGTAACCATCAAGGCTAATATCTTCATAGGACTATCATGATGCTGTTTATAGGTAGTTATTCTTTAGCTGATAGACATGATGCCCCTTGGCATCGAGGTGTGGTGTAAGGGAATACAAAAAAAAAAAAGATCCTACCTGGTTTATTTTTCTGTGGTAAACTTTAGCGCTATCACATCAAATATTCAGATATTAATTGGGAAGATTAAACATGAGCTAGTTACAAAACTAATTATAGAAGTGTAGTCTAATTTGTGAGATAAAATTATTAAACCTAGTTCATCTATTATTAACAATGTTTACTGTAGCACCATATTGTCAAATCATGAATTAATTATATTTAATAGATTCATCTCGTAAATTAGTCTTTATCTGTGTAATTGGTTTTGTACTTAGTCTATATTTAATACTTTTTATTTATAGTCAAATATTTGATGTGACAAGGCTAAAGTTTAGTGGGCAAGAAATGAACAACCCTATAGATGGTTTTTTATTAAATTAAGAAAACAATTAAAAAATAGGCACCCAAATTCGCTCAAACCTAGATGACTAGGAGTACATTCCCACACCTCCCCCTGCCAACTCGGGCCAGCCTAGTTCCTTGGTGCAGGGGAATATGTTCATATGACTCAGAGTACCCAGATGTGTATGTTCTAATCTCAACTAAGGTTAAGCAAAACTAGTTATTTAGATGCAGTTATATTCTTTGTTACGTCAATTAGGAGAATCCTTATCCCATCCGCCGCATCCCCTGTTTTTCTGCAACAAAGCAGCGCTGCGCCGTGGCCTCTTAGTGTTTTCGTTATGCGCGCGACGACCGATGATTATACAACGACATCACAAAAAGCAAATCCAGAAAGAGTCGCCATCATATGATAAGATGTAAAAAAGATTCGTTCCAGGTCCTCTCGTTGCTTTTTATCGATGATCGGCATCACGTCTGCCAGTTCTCTAGCTATCAGCTGACTGCCGGCCAGATGCTAGCTCGTGCCTGAGAACAAGGCCCTGCCGGGCTCGCCGATCTAGCGCAAGCACGCGCACTGGCCCGGACCCTATCTCAGGAACGAGCTTGGCCAAAAGGAAGTTTGAACCAGAGACAGAGAAATGGCCAATACATTCTGGTGAACTCTACACGGCAGTCTTCACATGGCCTAGGCCGAGGAAACAGATGGATGGGATGTCTGGCCACGACGACAATCAGTCACGCATGAGGCTCGACTGATCGAACCGTGCGTCCTCTTTGTTGATCATCGCGAAATGAAAAGGAAAATGAAAGGAATGAGCTGAGAGTAACGACGATCCGGTGCAGTCAAACTCCATCGCAGCAAGCGGATAAGCATGCCGATCGACGACGCGCCGGGCCATCCGCGGTTTCATGTTCCCACACGCGCGTGCGCTTATTGGCAATAGAGAGATGCACTATGCAGCCTTTTTGCGAGCTCACCCCCGTCATGCATGGCTGCAGCTACTGTAGCTAGCTGGAGCAGCTACCTTGCAGCCTACACTTGAAATATTCACGTGTGCGACATGTCCTCCGATCCCACGAGAGAGGTCAGAGAATCTATGAGTGCATACAGTTCATCTGCAGCATGCACGCCGGTGTGTGTCACTTTCGAAGCAGCGGAGGGAGGGGGGCCGGGTTTGGGATCCTTATGATTAGGGAGGGATGCATGGACGTGCAGCAGAACCATCTGCCGGTGAACTTCATCTAGCATGATTCGTTATTCACTTATTCATACATATCGAGGTTGATGCAGCGAGGAAGCTGCATATACCGGCAGACTCCCTCCGATCAACTTTAATTTAAAAGAATTTTTTTAGGTGAGTATCATTGCAAAGATAGTGGAGTTGTAAAATACCATCCTATATGACAATGACAGATACGGATTGAGTCCACATATTAATGACACATACAATGGTATTTTGCAACTCCATGATCTTTGCAATGGTACTGATCAAATTAGCCTAATTTAAAAGTTATATCTTTTTTTTTCTAGAAAAAGGTGTAAGTACAAGGCTAGTATCAATACACAATTTCATCCTAGAGTTCCCAACAATGCCATATCAGACTTTTGGTTTTGGTTCAGTAAATGAAACAACCCTCTCTTGCACTACTACAAAAACCATTTTCAGCAATAAAAGGGACATGGTCATTAGTGACGGGCACAAAGAAGCCCGCCACTAAATTGGGCCCAGGGTGGGGTGGCCGTTACTAAGTTACAAACTTAGTCTTAGTGACGGACATCTTCGCCCGCCACTATGTGGGATGAGATAGATTAGTGATGGGCCAAAAACATGACCCGCCACTAAGTTCTGCTATCATCTATAAAAGGAAGGGTGCAGGGGAGCGTAACCCTACGTAACCCTATCCGCTTTCCTTCTGCCCCTTCTCTTCTTTCATCGCCTCTGCTCCCCTTATTCCTCTCCTCTTCCGCGCCATCTTCCATTGCTGCCTCTGCTCCCCTTCTTCCGCTTCCATGGCCCGTGCTTGCCGCCTTGTCAGCGTCCTCGGCCGATTGCGCCACATCTAGGCGCAGCGCCATCATGACTTCTTCCAGGCCAAGGCCCAATGAATGCCGCCGACGAAGGAGGCCTCCGTGAAGAAGCAAAAGGTCGGGCCTCCGTCCTCTGGCGGGTGCCGGCCGTCCACGCATCACGATGGCCGCTACGATGACGATGGTTGCGGAAGCACCTATGTCATCCTTGTCGTCTTTGCCTCTGCCTCCTCCCTCCCCCCCCCTCCCCACCCCCTCCGCGACCGCTCTGAGGGAGTTGTGGTGGCCGCCATCGTGATGACCGTGTCGCCAGGGCCACCGTTGATATTGCAGTGGCGGTGGCTAAAACATCGACGGTGGCTGGCGACGTCGTCCACATCTTGGCGCAGCGCTCGCCCACCTCCCGGACGGCGTCAAGCAAGTGGGGGCCGCACTCCGCCTCACCATGCACGTCAACATTGAGGTGTACAAGGCGACCACGATGACAACGGATGCGATGGCGAGGATGGCAGCCATGTTGTGGATGGTGACGGCAGCATACACCATGGCGGCCTAGGATTAGAGCTTGGACGCGGTGCCCATCACTATTTGGTAGGGGTCGACGGTGCCCGTCATTACCACTTTTTTATTGTTGCCAATCACGACTTTAGTGACGCTCATGTTGTCTGTCACTAAATTGCGTACAAATCAGTAACGATTATCTGTGGTGGACTCGATGTCCGCCACAACGACTGCTTACGGCCCGTTACTAAAAGTCACTTTTGTAGTAGTGTCAATGCACTCAATTTCATGTCACATTTTTATAGACAAGGTAATACATTAAATTACTTTTCTAAGCTTGGTCAAATCTTATTTGGGATGAAACTATATGCTCTTAGTGGGTGTTTTAATGGAGCTTCATCCGTTGAAAACACTATCAACCGAGTTTCATCCCCATGCATGAAACCTATCTACTCTCTTTCTTTTTATAACACATATTCATTTTTGCTGGATTGACACCTTATTAAATGTTTATAAAACTCTCACTAAGACCGGCCTTAGAACATCCTTAAGACATCCATATAAGGATAGTAGAAACTTAATCGCCCTTTCTCTTTCCGGTCCTCGTACGTCCACTTTTGGACCTGCCATGGTCCCTTGCTTAGGTCTATGGCCCTATATATCTATGATGTGTGTCTATATTATTGCAGCTGGCTTATTCGTCTTGTCCTAGATACGCGCTCGAAAGCCACAGCTCCCGCGCATTTTTCGTACACATCTACTTGTTCTCTTGCTTATAGCTAGCTACCTGATGCATGTATATATGCCCTTCGTTTAGCTAGCTCAGACTAAACAGCCTCGCGCCCTTCCTTCCCAAAACGGGCAGCGCGCCGGCAATGGAGAGAGATCACGACCACATCGACGATCAGCGCTTCAGCTTGGCAGGCCACACATGGCCGCCTCGACAGATAAGATCGTCATCGTCGTCGACGTCCTACTGCTGCAGTTACTGCAAGAGGGAGTTCAGGTCACCACAAGGGCTGGGAGGCCACATGAACGTCCACAGGTGGGACAGGGCAAGGCTGATCCACGGCCAGTGTTCCGCGCACCGTCTTCCATCTCCTCCAAATAACCCCAGCCCTAGTGGCAGAGTTATTGATCCCAAAATCAGCTCGGAGCAAATGCCACACTGCACCGGCAACGACGACGGCTCAGCTACAGCGGTGGCGAAGCGGGATAACTGCCGTTTCACCGCCTCCGCTTCGTCCAACACGACGAAGAACTTTGAGTCGTCGGGTGTTGGAGTGTGCAGTCATCAAGATGGCACGGATGATGGTCGTTTGGATCTTGAGCTCAGACTTGGATGCTCTTGAGATGGTAAGGTGAGCGTGTGTGAGGGTTGACTGTATGGCTTTGCATACATTTCCAATCTCTGATAAGGTGTTATCTTGTTTTCATTTTTCGGCGTGTGTATTTGTATTTCTATTTTTTTAGTTATCAGCTGTATTTGTTGTACTATCTTTTTGGTTTTTTTTTTCATTCGAGTTTCAGATTTATTGTATTTGAAGGATTGGCGCCAAGCAGGCACAATAAAGTGAGTGGGTTGAGAACATCGAGTTGGTCTGTACTGTACGGTACTTGGCCGGGTCTGGTTCAGTGGTGCCACAGCATAGTTTCTGGCGCGGACACTGCAGCGAGATGAAAGAACTTGGTTGGTTTTGTGCTAGGAATAAACAAGAACCTGAACTAATAACTTGTGCGACATGATTAAGACTTGTACAAGAAAACGGAGAAAACATCAGTTTGCACGGAGCCAACAACAGATCAGTATCTCGCAATAAGCTCTAGTGCACAGCTTGAAACAGTCAGCTCTGCAGTTGCGCGATCACGCAATGGCAGCGCCGGGCCGGGGCAGCCGCTAACGGTGGACTTCGAGGCACCGAGGAGCTACATCAGCAGAGCCTGGTGGACGCCTCGCGCTCGCGGAGGCCTTCCAGGCGCTCGACTTGGACCGCGACGGCAAGCTCAGCGTGAAGGAGCTCCTGCTCCTGGATGTGATGCCCCGCCGGCGCCGGGGATATCGACGAGACACTGCAGTCGGCTCTGCCCATGCTCGAGGCCGCGCGGTGGTGGGCCGTGGGCAGCGCACGCCATGGCGTACCACGATTGACACGCTGCCGTCGTGGCGCAGTCAGGGTGCCAGACTGCCAGCGCCTTTCCGTCGTGGTCGTGGGAGACGCATCCACACGCCGTCGCAGTGGAGAAGCACATGTGCCCTGCATCCCGGTTTGAGTCACGCGCGGTGAACGGAGCCCGTTGCCCATGCCGCTTGCGGCGCTGATTTCAGGCTGCGGTGGCCGGTGCCGGGCTGTCAATGTCGCTGGCGGTGGCGGAGGCGGAGGCGGGCCGTGAGAACTCTCAACACAGATGGCAGAACGGCCCACGTTCCCTCGCCGCCTCTCGGCTGTCCGGCGCGCGTCGCTGGCCGCGAGCAGAACGCAAAGGGTGGTCGCTATTTCATTTACCGTCCACCCTGGGCTGCCGATACCCGTCGGATCTGTATCCCTTGGCCGATGTTAAGCAGCGAAGGCCCCGTTTCAAACAATGTCTTTGAACGCGACGAAGCGGCGCGCGCTGCCTCTCGTCGCCCCGCCCGGCTCTCTGCTTCTTTTTCGCCTCTTTCACCGGACGTTTCCGGCGAGTTCGAGAGCCTCGCACGTGCCGGCATCCGCTGGATCAGCCGGTAGGACTCTAATTTACTAAAGGTTAGTTGATCGTCGATCGTGAACTAAAAAACTCGTCATCTGAAATCCTGTCCCGGACTGCATGTGACACGGCTGGTTCGCATGCTAGTAGGTGTACATGTTTAGGTTCATGTTCATCGACCATCGCCATGCTAAAATGTACTAATTACCAGTACTAAGTTACAGAACTATTACGTACCTGCATTAAACCAACTACATTCCTTTTCCAAAAAAAAAAAAAAAAAAACTGAGTCAACTACACTAATTAAGGTGGTTAGGTTACATCATACACGGGTTTTCCTATAAACAGAACACCTACGCCCACTCTTCTGGCAAAGCCACTGCTAGCAAGTATCCTACAGCACTAATCTCCCTTCTTGCTGAACAATGGCCTCACGCACTGTGAGAAGATAAACTCTCTCGTTGTTCTCTTTGTTGTAGCTACAGTTGTTGTATTTGGTTAGGATTGTTAGTTTCGATTCTTTTGTAACCTAACGTGTACATCTCGTATGTAATCTTGTTTCGCCTATATAAATGAAGGGAGCGGCATAGGAAGGTGCATCGCCTCTAAACCATTTTCACATGATAATCAGAGCCATCCTCCACAAACACATCTAGGTTGCTTCCTCGTCCACTGCTGCCGTTCCCCTGCCCAACTTGCTGGCTCATCCTGTCTTCGAGAAACTCTCGCGTGACAACTTTCAGCTTTGGCAAGCTCAGGTGCTCCCTGCCATCCACGGTGTCCAGCTTTTGGGGATCCTTCAAGGAAAAGAGACGGCGCCGTCCGTCACCATTGACGTTGAAGATCCTGCCGACAAGACCAAGAAGATGACGGTAGTCAACCCTGACTACACCCTATGGCTCGCCAAGGACCAGCATCTCCTTGGCTACCTCAACTCCACCATGTCCAGGGAGGTGCTAGCTCAGGTGGCTAGTATCACTACTTTTGCTGAGGTATGGGCTCATGTTCAGACCATGTTTGCATCTCAGTCGCGTTCGCGCATTGTTCATCTGCGACAACGTCTTGCTACTACACGCAAGGGCAACATGTCTTATGCTGCCTACTATTCTAAGATGACAGGGATAGCTGATGATATGGTGGCCGCTGGAAAGAAGGTTGACGATGATGATGTCGTCGCCTACATCCTTGTCGGGCTTGACGCGGGCTACAATCCGTTTGTCGAGTCCATCTGCCGGCAGGAGGTCATCACGCTGAGCGATCTCTATGCTCAGCTCCTCAGCGCTGAAGCGCGCCGAGACGCCCAACAACAGTCCTACATCTCGGCTAATGTTGCATCGTGTGGCCGTGGTGGTCCGTTTAGTGGCCGCGGTGGCGGCCGTGGTGGCTGTGATGGTGGTCGCGGCGACACTGGTGGACGTGGTGGCCGTGATGGTGGTCGTGGTCACTCTGGCTCCCGCCCCGTCTGTCAACTTTGCAAGAAAACCGGCCACACTGTTGTCAAGTGTTACAAGTGCTTCGACGCGAGCTTCACTGGCGAGGAGATGATGGTTGGCGCTGTGTCTTCATACGACATTGACACAAACTGGTATGGTGATTCCAGCGCTATGGATCACATCACTGCCGACTTGGACAAGCTCACCCCCCGTGAGCGCTACACCGGCCAGGAGAAGGTTCACACGACGAACGGTTCAGATATGGGAATAAAGCATAGTGGTCATGCCACCGTTCATACTCCCGTTCGTCCCTTACACCTAAACAACATCTTGGATGTTCCTAGCGATAATGACGTCTTTGTTGAACTTCATCATGATGATTTCTTTGTTAAGGATCGGGCCTCAAGGACAACACTTCTTCGCAGCCAGTCTAGAGGCGGCTTGTATCCGTTTCCTTCATCGTGGGCAGGATCGTCGTTCAAGCAAGCTCTCAGTGCTGCCAAACCTTCCTCAGTGTGGTGGCACGGGCGCTTGGGTCATCCTTCAGTAGATGTCGTCAAAAGAGTCATTAGCCAAAATAAATTGCCTTGCTCTGCAAAGGCCTTAGTCGAGTCCGTGTGTGATGCTTGCATGCAAGCAAAAAGTCATCAACTGCCTTTTGCTCGCTCTTCTAGCGTGTCTAGTTTTCCCTTGCAACTTGTGTACTCGGATGTATGGGGTCTTGCACCCACCTCAGTTAGTCGTAATAATTATTATGTTAGTTTTAGATGATTATAGCAAATTCATATGGATCTATCTTCTTAAACACAAATCTGAAGTTTTTGAACACTTCATGAATTTCAACAGCTTGTTGAGCGTCTGTTTACTCGTAAGATCATCACGGTACAAACCGATTGGGGAGGGGAGTACCAAAAACTTAACCATTTTTTTCAAAAAGTCGGTATCACCCACCATGTGTCATGTCTGTACACTCATCAACAAAACAGGGCTGCTGAACGCAAGCACCGTCATATTGTTGAGGTTGGTCTTTTCCTTTTAGCCCATGCTTCCATGCCCCTTAAATTTTGGGACAAAGCTTTCACCACAGCCGTTTATCTGATTAATCGACTTCCATCTCATGTCATTGCTAGTTCTACACCGCTTGAGCGAATCTCTGACACTTCTCCCGATTATAATCTCCTTAGAGTTTTTGGTTGTGCCTGTTGGCCCAAACTCCGGCCTTATAATTCACGCAAGTTACCATTCCGCTCAAAACAATGTGCCTTCCTTGGATATACTGATCTTCACAAAGGCTACAAGTGCCTGGACATCACCACCGGTCGGGTTTACATATCTCGTGATGTCATCTTTGATGAAAATGTTTTTCCATTCTCCAAGCTTCACGCGAACGCTGGCGCTCTTCTTCGTGCTGAAGTTTCCCTTCTTGATCAATCCTTGGTTTCCATGGACGGTGGTCATGATCATCTGCCTAACCCTACTGACGTTGCTCTTGAGTCTGATCCTGTGCAGGTTGAATCCGTGGCATTGTCGCACCTTTCCCCGGCTACGGTCGTTTACCCCGTTCCGGATTCTATTTCGCAGGCACCGAACGTGCATGAGCCCTCAGCAGCCACAGAGGATCCTGGCGCACCTGTCTAGGCTGATCCGTTGACACGATCCCTCTTGGATCAGGCGCCTTGTCCTGGTGACGCATCAACCTCGCATTCTGGGCCGCATTGCTCGCCCGCACCCAATCTGGCACCGCCACCTGAAGTCCTGTCTCCCCCAGCCCGGGAGGCCCCTGCGCCACATGGGTCCAGTGGTGGCCCATATTCTGCTGCTGCTCCGACTAGGTCTGCCCCGGGATCTTCTACGCTGTCCGAATCTGCTGCTCCACCACCGGCCCTGCTGCCTTCTCGCCCTTGCACTCACCTCAGCCATGGTCTTCACCAACCACTTGTTCGCACGGATGGCACAATACCGTATGGTCTTTCGTGCAGCACTGAGGAACCACGAAATCTCCGCGAGGCTCTACATGATTCTCGGTGGAAAGCAACCATGGATGATGAATACCACGCTTTACTCAAGAACCACACGAGGCATTTGGTCCAGGCCCCTCCAAACACAAATCTGATCAACGGCAAATGGGTCTATAGGGTCAAACGCAAGGCAGACGGCTCCATTGATCGTTATAAAGCATGCCTCATCGCAAAAGGTTTCAAACAACGTTATAGTTTGGATTATGAAGACACATTCAGCCCGGTGGTTAAAGCGACGATAATTCGGCTTGTTCTTTCCCTTGGTGTCTCTCATGGATGGTGTCTTCGCCAACTAGATGTGCAGAACGCGTTCTTGCATGGTGTTCTGGAGGAAGATGTCTACATGCGACAGCCGCCTGGGTATGTGGATCCTAATCATCCCAACTTAGTCTGCAAGCTTGACAAAGCTCTATACAGCCTCAAACAGGCCCCTCGTGCCTGGTACTCTCGTTTGAGTGGGAAGTTGCTGCAGCTTGGTTTCTCCTCGTCCAAAGCCGACACCTCCTTATTATTCTTTTGCAACAATGGCATCACTATGTACCTACTTGTCTATGTTAACGACATCATTGTGGTTAGCTCCTCCACTTGAGCCGTTGAAGCCTTAGTTAAGACTTTACGCACGGATTTCGCCCTCAAAGATCTTGGTGATCTGCGGTATTTCCTTGGCATTGAGATAGCCTCGGTTGATGATGGAATCATTTTGTCTCAAGCCAAGTATACTACAGACATTCTTAATAGAGTCAATATGGCCCAGTGCAAACCCATGGCGACTCCATTAACTGTCTCGGAGAGACTCTCTTTATATGATGGTGATATTCTTGATCCTATGGCGGCTACTGAATACAGGAGCGTTGTTGGCGCTTTGCAATACCTAACATTGACTCGACCCGATATCTCCTTTGCGGTAAACAAAGTTTGCCAATTTCTTTATGCACCGAAGACGTCTCATTGGGCGGCTGTTAAACGCATACTTTGCTACTTGAAGTTCACACTTCATCATGGTGTCAAGCTTCGACAGTCGTCATCGCTATTAGTTAGCGGTTTCTCGGATGCAGATTGGGCTGGCTGCCCTGATGACCGCAGATCAACTAGGGGCTTCGCTGTCTTTCTTGGGCCAAATCTCATCTCATGGAGTGCTCGGAAGCAAGCAACTGTATCTCATTCAAGTACTGAGGCCGAGTATAAATCTCTTGCCAATGCTACTGCAGAATTATTTGGGTTCAGTCTATCCTAAAAGAGCTTGGTGTTCCTCAAGATCGTGTGGTTTGTCTGTGGTGTGACAATCTTGGTGCCACCTATCTCTCGGTGAACCCGACGTTTCATGCTCGGATGAAGCACATTGAAATCAATTTTCACTTTGTGTGAGAAAGAGTTGCTAGTCGTTTGTTAGACATTCGTTTCATCTCTACGCATGACCAACTTGCAGATGGTTTCACCAAAGCTATTACAACTCGAAGACTTGAAGATTTTCAGCGCAATCTCAACGTGTACATCACGTATGTAATCTTGTTTCGCCTATATAAATGAAGGGAGCGGCACAGGAAGGTTCATCGCCTCCAAACCATTCTCACACGCACCACGCTCAGGATGGCAGCCGTTTTCATTATGGCCTTGTTCATTGGCCACCTGTTGATGGCACACCGGTCGCTGCCGTCAGGCAACTCCTCCAAGACAGCCAGTGCTATTCCTCCACAACCAACGTGCAAGCAAGCTTGGACTGCGTTGCAGATTGCTTGAAACCGAGCAAGGATTGTGAAACCGCCGCTATGAGCCCTTTCCATCCCCAACTGTGCCCTCCTCCTGATTGCTCCTAGCTCCTACTACTGGCAGTGACCGAACCGCCATGAAGAAATCAGCTGATATGGAAGGTCCCCAACTTGTGCAAGGCTGGTCGAGCTAGCTCTAATTGTTGTCCTGTCGTCATTGTCGCCACTTTGCTTTCGGTGTACAAGAGTACTGTTGTGTTTCCTTTCTATTGCCATATCAATGACAGAAGAATAAAGTTTTTGATTCTTATAGTTTATTATATGGTTGATCATATGATCGTTCCTATAAAAAAAAATCATATAATCATATAGCTACATACTCCCTCCATCCCAGTTTATAAGCATTCGAAGCATTTTGGGTTTGTCCCGATTTATAGGCATTCCTGAGTGGGTCCGGCTTCATTTCTCTCCCCCAGACGCACCCACCATCTCCCCCAAGTCCCCAACCTTATCTCCTCACTTCCTCAAAACGATGAGCTTGGGACGAAGGCGAAGGCCGTTGGCACATCAACTGCGGCGGTTGTGGGCATGCGGGGAGCTGCTCTTGGTGTGGTAGAGAGGCTATGCCAGCGTACGAGCGGCGAGGCTCGACAGGGGCGCGAGCCAGGCGGGCCGGGAGTGCGACTGAGCTTGCTTCGACTCTGCGACGTGAGCCGGTGGGTGGAGGGGGCAGGTCTCATCGGGACTCGGGAGCTGGATGCGAGGGCCTCGTTGGGGCAGGATTCGGCCAGACTCGTCGGCGCGCATGCGAGCCATGACTGGTTGGCCCATCACCCTCCCTCGACGTCGCGCGACAACAGTGTTGGCCCGCCGTGCTCCCTCGGCCTGGCGCGGTGACGCTACGGGCTAGCAGCCCAACCTCGACCGCCCTCCTTCGGTCGTGGGACGACGCCGATGGGTCCTCCACCGTCGGTCTGGCACGACGCCAATGGCCTGCTGATGTGCGCTCTCCCCTTCCTTTCCTCTGCTTCTATGGTCTGCGTGGGGAGTGGGGAAGAACACATGGATGGTGGTGACTGACTGTCTCTGGTATATCTTTAACGAGGGCAAAACAATCTTTTACTTGCATCCCAATTTTTACCACGGGATGCTAGGAATGCTAATATAGTGGGATGGAGGGAGTATGTTTTTGTACTAATATGTTGCATCTACAATTGGAATGAATTTTGTCACTTTAATGGATGGACTCGACCCTGCCGCTAATATAATGATGCATCTTGCTTCCTCTAAATTTAGCAGGTGTTTCCTTCTTCAGGTCTGTCCCTATTGCTCAGGGTGGAGTTGGGTGGGCCTGACGCACAAATCTCCAAGACCCCCGATTGTCGGTGTAAGTGAGCACCTCCAAAGGGGGGCCTGTAGGGACGCCCTTGAGATAGGTTACGGGGAGGACGGATCTATGAGCTTATGTGAATTGGTTGAGGAGATGGATGAACACGTGCATGGTTACCCAGGTTCGGGCCGCTCGAAATTGTAACACCCTACGTCCTGCTTGTCTGAGTGTATTGCTTTTGTGTGTCCCTTTACATGGTATGCATCTCCCACTTTTATAGGCTAAGGGAGAGGGGGTTACATGACTCGGGCCACTGACTCGGGCCACGGACATGCCGGGTACTCGACTGAACGGGATTTGGGACAGGATCTGCCACAAATCCCGTGTGACCGCCCTTGGTTCCCGGGTCCGCCCTCGAATCTTTGAGCCTTGGAGGCGTTAAGGCGTATCTCGTCTTGGTACTCACCCCGAGCGCGCCCTTCCCTAGGTTGCATTGTCAGGTGGCGTTGGGAGCCCCGGTGCATCGCGTCCCGTTCGGCCACCCTGGTTGCAAGCACTCAAGTGACCGCATTTACTCGAGTTGTTGGTGGGCGAACGTGGGCGTCGGCCCCGGGAACCGCTCCCCTTCACCCCGCCTGGGCTGTACCTGGGTCGTCTTCGCGCACCCGCCCTTCGCGGGCCGTCACGATCGGCCCATAGGAAGTTATGGGGACCCCCCGATCCCACTACACCGACACCGATCTAATGAATGGAGTCCTCTGAATTACTTCAATTAATTTAGAGGATTCTTTCTATGCATTAGCTAGCATCCGGACTGTCACGGACCCGCCTTACCACGGAGACGGTTCCGTTCTAGGATCTCCCTCGGGTGGCGACACGCGCTGTGGCGCCCAATAGTACAATACATGACAGAGAAAATAATTGCAGCAGGAACATAGGTGGAGAAGCAGCGTTTACATAAATCCGAAGTTATGTTACAAACCGGAGTTTTGACAGAATAAATTTGCGGAAGCGAAAAGTTCAACACTGGTTCACCAGTTCGATGAAATAGCTAAGATACAGTCGCGCTCTCGCAGCGACACACAGGGATGATCCGGCCATAATAGGTGCCTTGCCCAAGCACCGTGCCGGCAAGTAAAGATCTACTCCTCATCATCATTCGTGCACAGCTCCCATTCGATGTTCCAGCAATCGAGGCGCTGGCCCTCCCAATGAAACCTTCCTCCACAGTGGCACTCTCCGACCTGGTCATCTGAAAACCACATAGAGCTACGCACTGAGTAACTAGTTTACTCAGCAAGACTGACCCGTCAAAATGGCCAACTACAGCCGACACCTAGACATGCAAGGCTAGGGAATAGGGTTTTAACTTGCCAGAAAACCTGCCTAAGAGTGGATCCCTATTTTTCAAGTTTTAGCATCTAGTTGAGTTGCCATGCAGAGAAATAAATTTAGTTTGCACTAGAGCTATAACAATCATAGTTGCAATACAATGTTAATAATTTCAAACAGCAGTATTAAACCCACACAGCATCTTAATGGCTTCCGGCACTGTTCCGTAGCAGCGATCAAGTGGTACTCGTTACTGTGAGGGGCAGCGATTCGAATCGATTTACATCCTGCAGGAGAAACCTGCTTGCACGACCCATACGCGCTTCCGGGAAGCCGCATGGAGCAACCTTTCGCTCACGGTACCGCAGGGTCTTCCGGGTCCAGACTCCCCCGAGAAGGGTCCCCCAACGCGATACGCCTCATGCCGCCATCCGTGGGTGGATTGTTCCTTCCTCTCAGCCCTAGTTCCACCAAGGAAGGGAGAAGGCTATCTTCAGACCAAGCGGTAGTCGTAGCTACGTCGGTTTACTGGGCCCATATCTCCAGCATGCAAACAGTACGTTCAAACTTGATCCCATGGGCCGGACACGAGGCGTAGCCTTAGGGGGGACTCGGACGGGGCTACCTCCTTGAAGACAAGTTGTCCTTCCCTTTCCACCTAGTTGCCCGTCCGGTCTTCATTGTGATTCCATCCACCCTTTTCTTCATCCAAACCCATTTCCCAGTGATAATAATTCCTATCTACGAGTGGTCTCCATACCACTCGATAAACAGTCGTCTTACTTTAAGCGGAGCAACTATCGTACTGAGGCTAATAATCGGGAAGAGAGACCTACTGCACGCTAGGGTTTTAATCAACTCCTATCACTTAATGCACAGGCAAACTTACATCCCTAGCTAGTGATAGAATAAAAATTTAAAACGGGGTTATGCACCGGGGCTTGCCTTGGTTCTGCTCTTGGTCAGCTACGGCACCTCCAGCTCCTTCGGGATCCTACTCCGGTCCTGCCTCCACGTGGTTCACGGCGTGATCTATATGATGCAAGAGGGAATGCTATGAGAGAAGATTCATGGCACTTTCTCAATAAATACGTTAATGCACACTGTTATCAGTGGAATTAAACGGTGTGCGGCGAGACGTTCGCAAGCATCACTCAAGGAGTGGGGCACAGGACGAGGGTACTTCGTGTAATTCCTTCATGGACTCCATTACTTGACCGCGACGACGTCGCATCCAAGTACGGTGTGTCGGTGGGTGCCGGGCAAAGCTGTGCAAGTACCGCCCAGGGTTTGCAGGTGCTAACTAAATAGCACTAGTGTGAGCAAAACCTTCGCAAAGTACAAGTACCCGCGAACAGCCCTAAAGCGGATCCATTTTATCAACGGTTAAAATTGTACTCGGGGCACAATTTATTTCGTCGACAAGGTTCTGCTCTTCAAAAGGGGCAGGGGTGATTATTATAACTAGGTTACACCAGGAGAGAATTAATTGTTAAGTTTCCCTATCAAATACTAAGCCAAAAATTAATTATTAAATACTATAAGAAAAGGCATTAAATTAATTTCAGCTAATAAACAGAGAATTTCTATATGAAAATTTTCCAGGAAGACTAAAACTGAAAATCCCACCTGGAGGCCAATTTTTAATATTTTATCAGCTCTCTGTAATTAATAAAAATTTTATTAGTGTTTTTCCTATTTATTTTAACCCTGGTATAAAAATTACTAAACATGTGGTATTAACATTTTTCTATCAGAGTGCAAGTTCACACAAGTCTAACAAAATTTATTTTGCCACAAAATTCCTATTATTCTATTTACTATGCAATTTACCAGTTTAACCTATTTCCGGAAATGGTTTAAATAAGAAAAACCGATTTTTACTCCGCGGGCCGCAAACAGGCAGCCCAGCGGCGAGCGCGAGCGCGGGGGCGCTCGGCCGAGCGCGGCCTAGAGCGAGGCTAGACCCACTGGCCTTCGCGGTCCAGTGGCCAGCGGGGCCGAGTGCGCGCGCGCGCTCTCGCCGGAGCACGGCGGTGCCGGCAGGGGGGGCTTGCCGCAGCTCGCTGCGGTCCCTGGCTCGGGCTGGTCCAGAAAGGAGAAATGACCTACTCAACCCCGCGCACTCATCTAGGCTATCGGAAACCACCGGCGATGGCCGGACGTAGCCCAGCGACGGCGGCGGAAACAGGACAGGGGTCGTCGTCGGCTAGCACGGCAAGGGAAGGGCGGTAGGGCTCGGGATCTAGACGGAAAGCTTCACTGGAGCACGGAGAAGGAAGTCACCGAGCTTCTCCTGCAAGAGGGAGGCCGGGGGTGCGGTCTCACCGATGAGGTGGGGGTTGCGGCGGTCGGCGGCGGCCTCGAGCGAAGAACTAAGGGAAAATGTGGTCGGATTTGCCCATCCCGAGCTCAAACGCATGCGCGAACAAGATGGGAAACTCCTCGAGCAAGGAATCGGTCAGGGGCTCACCGTGGGTGCCGGGCGACGCGGTGGGGCGGCGGTCGGAGACGGGGAGGAAGAGGTCGATTCACGACGGCTCGATGCGGAAAGGGGAAGGTGGCTCCGCGTGGAGCTTGAAGACGCCGAGGCGAGGCCGTGGACGTCGACGAGCTCCTGGAAGCGACGACAAGGCGGCGGTGGCGCGGAGCAGCACCGGGCGGCAATGGGCGCGGCGCGCGGGCGGGAGAGAGAGAGAGCGCGGAGTGAATGCGGGGCTCGGACAGCGCGGCGGTCGGCAAAAGGGATATCCGAACGCGCGCGTGGGGCCGTCGATCCGCGGCAACGGCCGTTGGCCGTACGCCGGCGACCACGCGGCGCGCGACGGGCGGGGCAGCGCGGCTGCGGTCGGTGTGTTTCTTCAGTGTATGACAGGTGGGCCCCGTGTTGTTTATCTTTTTTGTTCCTTTTCCAAACTATGATCTCTTAATATTTTCATATCTTAAATTCTGGAGTACCATTGAGAAAACGAAAAGTATGGACGTGTTAAGCATGATTGGCTATCAATTTAGAAAATGAGTTTAAACTCTGGACTGAAATAGATTTTTAAGAGGAATTTTTCAAAGTGTGCTAGTTTTGCACTCCGGTTCATTTTTTTGGGACACTAGATCATGGAATAAAAATCTAAGAATTGGCTCAGAATTCTATTTAACCATCAGCTATAACATATATTTTTGGTGGGTATGTATTATATGGAAACTTTTTAACTTGTAGTTCATGCGATATTTAAATTTGCTTAAATTTATTTATATTTGATCAAATTCAGTCCAAACTTTTATTCTAAATTCCTATGCTTATGTGGAAGGGTTCTACGGTGTGGTTCTCAGAACTCCATGACACCATGGGTGTCACACGGACCATGCATAGTAGATCAAGGATTGAAAGAGTTTGCAACATTTTCAATTAAAGAATTCAAAAGAGCCCATAGGACACTGTTTTCCAAACTCCCCCGTCTCCTGCTCCTCACCATCGCCAATGCTGCCGATCTCATGAGACGACCTCAATCTCTTCGAGGCAAGCACGCCGGTGCTCCACGCGAGGAGGATTTGAAGCGCGGCCAGGAGGTGGCACCCACACAAGCCATATCGTGAGACTAGGTCAGCGGTCCGGGTTCCGACGTTGACATCGACGCCGGCAAGATCTCATATCCAAGCTAACCTCTAAGAAGACAAATGACGCCAAGCAAGATCGGCGGCGGAGGAGCTCTCTGAAAGCACGTTCTCGGCGCTTGCATCTCTCACCTCCCTAATCTGCATCGACGCGTCGTAGTGTCTCCACGCGCTCGACCTTCTCCAGCTTCCGCGTGCCGCGTTCCTCACCTGCGCCGTGTGCTGTGCTGGCAAACTTCTCGCCTCGCCTCTGGCCTCCTCTTCAAGAAGCACGACTGAAGTCCGGCTATCATGTCGAAGCCAAGCCAACCTGCAACGGCGTGGCCTGTCGGAGAGGAAAACGAAGTCATTTTGGAGGACGCTGCTGCTTTGTTTAGTCGAAAAATGCTCCGCGCAAGCTCAACCATACATAATATGTTGCACGCAATGGAATGTGCCCTTAAAGCATCTCCAAAAGACTGGTTATATTATTAGCTAAATCTATACATTTTACCTCACTTGTAAAAATAGAAATCCTCTAAAACTAAGAGGTATTCCAACAGACTCTTCAAAACTCTTAATATTTGAAACAGTTCACGTCAGTTTTTTTTTTCTAAGGGCCAATCGTGTGGCCTGATAATTTCTTTCTGCCGTGGCCACCGCGCTTGAGTCTTTCTGTCACCGTCGTGGCCGTCTGTGCTGGTATCGCCAGAAGACGTCGAACACAAAGAGGACTACCAGGAATAAAATCACTACTTTGTGGATTCAAATCGCTCCCTCCTGCTACTTGGAATCAAATCACTGCCTTTGACTGGTTTCTCTTTTTTTCAAGCAACCTTGAATTATACAGCGGCCAAATGATCGATCGCCGTGGATGAGGCTCCACCTGAGAGGTGTTGGAGACCATCAAAATGGATGCATGAACAGGTGTATAATATATTGGTTTGATCAATTTGGGCTAAATCACGTTTTGGTATTCGAATTTTGCGGTTTCACGCTCATTGTCACTAACTATTGCCTCAGAGGAGATGGATCGCCATAGGTGAAATTCTAATCGGAGGAGTATTAATAAATAGTCAAATGGATTTGTAAAGTGAATTAGTTACAGTTGTGACAAATTTTGTCTAATTCATTGTGATCTTTGCATATTCAACAGATTTGAGGCTAGGGCTTGGAACGGAGAAAAATGAACTTCAAGGAAAAAGAGTACGAGGATAGGGAACCGTGAGCTTGAGCACGCGGAAAGAGGAAAATCGGAGGGGAAGCGCGGGAACAGGCTGGGAGATGCACACGAGACCAAGGATGGCGAGCGGAGTCCGCTAGGCAAAATTAGCGTGCGGGAAGCTCGGGATAGCGAGTTAGTAAAAATGAAGAGTGGGATACAAAGTCTGTTGGAGCATGAGTTTAGAGTTAATTATCTAAATTTACCTATAAAATAACTTTTAGCTAGTTTGTTGGAGATGCTCTAAGGGCACTATTTTCTTTCCGCTACATTATGCACCCGTTCCATGCTACCACCAGCATTGATAACAACATATCACCACAGCCACGGCATACGCATTAGGAAGTGGTCTTCGGAGTCCAGAGCTGACATTGCAGATGCCCCATGGCATGTCCAAATGTTGAATTATGTGCTGGCTGAAACAGGAGATGAGAATTGGATCGTGAGGATTACAGTATTAAATCTCAAGATTGAATGTGTGAGAGTGAGTACCAAAATTGTTAATTATAACCAGAAAATATGTGATAGATCCGCATGATCATGCTAACCAAAGCACAGAAAATTCTTGCATCCTAGCGTCCGTGGCACGTTAATTTGGGAGATCAATGCGGAGGACGACTGCTTCAGCATCATGTCAATGAATTTGTACAAAAAAAAGATTGAATTTATCGCTCATTTCTTATGCACATTTCCTACCAGCCTACTAGAGATCAATATTTTCTTCCTAATGAAGTCCAATTTCTAGATCCTATATATGGACAACTGCAACAATTGCCAGTGTATATATCCACTACTCTAGTATCCTGCAACAACCGTTAAACTGAAGAGAGCAAAAGAATAGACAAATTTACATGTTGGCCTCGCCCTGCTGCTTCTACTCGTGCTCTTCTCGGTGCGACGGCAAGCCCTGGCTCCTCATGGTGTGCGTGCTGGACGTCGTCATCGCGTTCGATGCCGAGGCCGACGCGTGCGACGTCGCCGACGTCGACGGCGAGCTGGTGCCGGACGACGAGCCGACGGAGTAGTGCGATGAGCCACGCAGGCCGTGGGACCTCCGCCGGTACCGCGACCCGGGCACCCCGGGCCGCGTGGGCTCCTCGAGCGTGCTCTGCTTCTTGGACAGGATGATCACCACGCGCTTCATGTCCGGCCGCAGCCGCGGGTCGGCCTGCACGCACAGCAGCCCGATGCGCACGCACAGCTCCACCTGCTCCGGCGCCGCCGACGACTTCACGGCCGGGTCAAGCAGCTCCAGGGTCCGCCCCTTCTTGTACAGTCTCCACGCCTGCGCATATAAAATGGACCACAACGTTGCATTGCACGTGAGTTAAACCGTTGAGGAGAATGTGCAAGAGCATGAAGAGTGGATGCATCGCACACATACGTACGTATTCGAGGAGGCTGTCGGCCTCGGAGTCGGGCGGAGGGGCGAAGGCCGAGTTCTTGCGGCCGGAGACGATCTCGAGGATGACGACGCCGAAGCTGAACACGTCGGCCTTGGTGGAGAGGTCGCCGTGCATAAGGTACTCGGGCGCCATGTAGCCGTTGGTTCCCGCGACGCGGGTGTGGACGCGGGAGCGGCCGTCGCCGGCCTCCGGGAAGAGCCTGGCCATGCCGAAGTCAGCGATCTTGGGCACCCAGCGGTCGTCCAGGAGGATGTTGCTGGCCTTGATGTCGCGGTGGATGATGGGCGTGTGCGCGTCCTCGTGGAGGTACAGCAGGCCGCGCGCCACGCCCACTACAATCTCGTGCCGACGCGGCCAGGTCAGCTCCGCGCGCCGCGACAGGTCTCCGCTGCTGTGGCTGCCGCCTGGGCATCGCATGGAAAGACAAGGGGTGTCAGCACCAGAACAAATGCATAATCGAAATCTTGAGCGTATCAGAATGCAAGAACCAGAAATCGCAGTAGAATTCAATAATAGATAAATAATTTTTTTAGGGGAATAACAATAAATAAATAAAGAGGGGGTTCATTCCTATTTCTAGCGAACAGAGCCCCCGCTGGGAATTGGAATTCCAAAGGAATTCTACAATGGCGCGCAATGGGCCATCACAACTTCATGAAGGAATTAACCATGGGCTGAAATGCATCTTGGCCCACCTTGCTCCATATACCCCTGGTCCAACCAGTTTACCTATACTCGATCAAAGTCAAACCATACCGAAAATACATTCTGCCATACCGAAAATACATTCTGGATGCAAAACTTTTCTACAAAAAATTTCATGGCCATCTATCTTAAAAAGAACCAAAGAAGAAAAAGAAATGACGTTTCGTTGTTAAGCAATTCGTAATCATCGCTGGCAGCTAATCCCATCCAAAGAACTCGTTACTTGTACGTGCCCTCAAAAAAAAAAAACTCGTTACTTGTACGTCGTGTCCTAGACTCACGGCCAAGGCACGTACCAATGGAAAAAATAAAGCACCGTTCTACTAGTCTTGTCTTCTCCCGCGTCCTGTCCGAAGACAGATGGGGCAACGGGAGCACAGTGCGCCAGGTCGGACCAGACCGCGACGCGTCTGCTGTCACCTCACTGACCAGCGCGATGAACGAAAGGCAAGCACGAAGAAACGCGCGTCCCGGTGAGGGAGCGCGTGCGCACGGCTACAACGAGTCAAGGAAGGTACAGAACACAGATGGCGCAATCAATCAAACCAACCACGGAGCAGTACAGTACAGAACGACATCCAAAAAGTATAATCCAGTGGGCTGGGGCACCCACAGTAGCAAAGTGGCGTGCACGTTGACCAGTCAAAGGAATCGAGACCATAGCAAGGCAACACAAGGTTCCTTTTGCCTATGAATCTTGAATCGCTCTTACGCTTTATTAGCAACACCGCAGGAGCGCGCGCGTCGTTCGATCTCTCATGCCGTCATGGTCATTGATAAAACACGACTTGCTCTTGGTTGTCTCGGTTGAAATTGAGTCTCAGTTAGTGCGTCGGCCACTACCGCGCTCGGTCAGATGTTCGACGACTAGAGAGTGGAGAGCAGCACGCGGCCGAAGCTTTACTTATTTAGAATGCCCCAAGTCCTCGGCCCTTATAGAAAAGGCAGGGCGCGAAAGGGAAGAGGAGGAAGACCATTTTGAACAGGTTACAGGTTTGCGAGGTAGTCAGAGCAAAACGTAGACGATGGAGAAGCAGCCATACGATCAGGTGACAAGGATTGATTTATCTGGCGGATGCGACTTGTAGTACTATACTTATCTGGTTGGAGTTGGAGGTTGCTACAGCCAAACAACATGTCCACTTCGCCCAATATACAACTGTGTGCTGCTGACCAGGCGTGGAAAGATTGGTTCTGCCTCTTGCCCAGAAATATCGATCGCAAGCTCCAGCTGAGGCTCATGAATAGGGTGGATGCGTTGGTTAACAAATAGTGAATGGAGGTTAGAGCTATGACCTGTGATCACAAGGACCATACAGTGATGGTGTTGAGGAACGCCCAACTGTTGTCAAGTCGTCCTTCGAAAGAGGGCAGTACTAGGACTTAAGCAATAATAATAACGCGTCCTACAACTACAACAGCAGTTAACCTTTAGTCAATCGTGCGTGAAAACAAGCGGTGCCAGCCTGCCAGGGGTACACATGAATCTGGATCCCCGCAGGCGACAGCAGCCGACCCCATTTGTAGGCTCTAGTAGAGTATAGATTGCTGATGCAGGGCATGGAGCCGATGGCCTACCGGACTGCTACCTTGTCGCATTGCCCCGTTCATCCCAAGATCAGGATGGATGGTCGCGTTCGTTGACACATTCATGAGATGAACACAGAGATTGTAGCGACCCGCGCGAGGTTTGACTGTTTTATGGCTTTGGTCACGAATGCTATAGTGAGTGCATTCTTTCTAGAGGAGCAGAGGCTGACCGCTCGTTCACGGAAGCTTAGCGATGACATCCGTGCACGCTCACGCGTCATCACTAATCAGCGGAACCGGCCTGAGCAGCTGGGACTGGGAACAGTACAGCGACTTTTCTCCGACGCATTGATGCGCCTTGTCGCAAAATATCTCCCCTCCTCACCAACCGCGCATCGGGATCCTAGCAGGAAGCAACAGAGATTGACCAAGCTACTAATCTCTGCTTTGTCCGCTTAATCCCTAATCTACGAGCTCGCAGCTAAGCAATCCACGCCTCAATCGCGCGAAAATGGCTTTTCGATACTCGATCGACCAGAATCAATCGGGCAAACAAAAGAAGGAATTAACTAGTAGTGGGAGAAGGAGAAGAACGGGATGGGGGAAGATTGGGGGGGACTCACGGGTGCCGGGTGAGGAAGAGAAGAGGATCTTGTCGAGGCTCTCGTTGGAGACGTACTCGTAGACGAGCAGCTTGTCGTCGGCGCCGCGCGTGCAGTAGCCGAAGAGGTTGACGACGTTGCGGTGCTGCAGGCGGGACAGCAGCGTGGCCTCGTTCCGGAACTCCTTGGCGCCCTGCCGCGACCCGGCGCCGAGCAGCTTGACGGCCACCTCGCGGCCGTCCTCGAGGCGGCCGCGGTACACGGGGCCGAACCCGCCCCGCCCGAGCCGGTTCTTCTCCGCGAACCCGCGCGTGGCCGCCTCGAGCGCCTCGTACCGGAACGCGCGGTTCTCCCGCGCCGCGATCGCCTCCAGGTTCGCCGCCTCCTCCTCCGCCTGCTTCTCCTCCCGCCGCCGCGAGGCGGACGAGGAGAAGGGGCGGGCCAGGCGCTCCAGGAGCTCCCGCGGCTTCATCTCAAAGGCCGACGAGCAGCGGCGGCCTCCTGGAGATTAAGCCCGGCGGCGGGGCGGCTGCGGATTCGCGGAAGTGGGCGGAGTTTGGTGAGGCCGAGTGTATGTTACGGTTGGGTCGGGTGGTGGATTTAGTTGTGCGCCGCGCCGGGGGAATTTTGTGTGGAGGGAGGACGGCGCGCGCGGGTGCGAGAGCTTGAGCTAAGATGGGCAGGCGGCTTCAGCGGCGGCGGCGGGTGGGTTTTGGCAGATTGGAAACGCGGCTCCTGATACAGGTAGATCGACGAGCCCAGCGTGCCAGGCAAGCAACTCCTACTGCGGCGACCACTGTTCAGTGCCGTCATTGTCACCACAGCAAAGTCAAGGCGACTGCGCGTTGACGGATGCCCCGGGCGGTTTCGCGTGGGTTCCACTTCCACAGGGGGAGAAGAGAAGAGAGCCAGAACGGGAAGTCGCTGACGGAGCCTGGCGCCTCGTCCGCGCACGGCTCGTGAGAAACCAGGAGGAAACGACGCGCGTGACCACGACCTCCGCTGTGGCCCGGCTCTGTTTCTGTTAGTAACTAGATTGATTGACGTGCTACGCTGCGTCTATTTAGTCTTAATTAATACAATTTCATTCAGCCTCTGTGATGAGAATTTAAGAATTTAATTAAAAATATTAAATATTGTATACATATAATGTGTAAATATGACAGACTAAACAATAAGTATATAAAACATGAAACGTAAGAAAGAAAAAACATAATACTGAAAGGACTAATTTGTAAAACGGCTATAACCTTATCTTCTCCTGCTAGTTGTCTTCTCCGCCTCGTCTTTTCCTCTGTTCCTCTCTTTGGCGTAGCTGCAGCTCTAGCATATAGCAGCATGACCACGCCGTCTTGCTCTGGCTCTTTCGCACCCCCCAACAACTGCATCCCTGACCGCGGCCGCTAGTGCTCTCCTCCTCTTTCACACGCCACCGCGCCATGACCTCACCGTTGGTCGTCACTGCGCCCCTCTCACCGTCAGTCCAGCATGCTCCTGCTTCTCTGATGTCAGACCCTCCTCATCCTCCCCATCTCCTGCACGCCGTATCAATTTCACACACTGCAGCTCCTCTTTCCATGCCCGCCGACTACAGCAGGAGCTCGCTATGGCGATGTCTGCTCCATCTCTACGATGGTGAAGCTGGAAGAAGCAAAATAATGTCCACACACGGACCAAGTTCGACATGACCGTGCGAGTCTCTGGCCCATAGGCCGCGTCGGGAACTGACCACGGGTGGCGACGTGCTCAATGCCATCCACATCGTGCGGAAGCGTCGTGTTTGCTCGGGAAAGAGCGAGATGGAGAGACCCTCAAGCGAATCTACCACAGGAGGGGAAACGCAGGCCAGCAAAAACAGTAGCACCCAAGGAGGAAGAACCGGGAGTAAAAGGTGAGACCACGCCTCGGAGAAGAAAGGAATCCCCAACAACTGCAGATTACTAACACAACAAATACTCCAACTCGGCAACGCTGGGTTGCAATCCAACCGGCATCGGGTATTCGGATGTAATCTATGCGACAAAGTATCCCTGTACAGGAAAAATCCCTAAATTCATTGATTAAATTTATGCGACAAGCGATTCACCGTCGTTGGAATCGGTATCACCTCCCCACCGTGGTAGATTTACCGAGTTCAGGGACTTCGGCATCGTTTCTTGTTGCTCGTGGTGTCATTACCGTCTAGTTGCTCTCAGTAATGCTCCGTCAGACTACCAACTTCAAAACTATTGCTCCGAAACCAGAACATGGAGCACTAGGACACCTCTCGATCCATGTCTGAGGGTCAAAATGGTACCTGAGAAAGTGATAAGCCTTAGCGAAGGCAGAATGGGCTGGGTCGATTTTCTCATACGGCTCACTGGTGTGCGGCTTTCATCAAGAATGTTCAGACTTCATCCCGTTGCCTGTGCCCTTGCCTAAAAACAAGAGTAGACTGAATAAGGCGTCCAAGTCAGAATTTTCTACGAGGTGGCTTCACGATCACACTTATGTCAATGGCATGCTCAAGTTTGTTGAGATGGAAAATCTTTTCATAGAGGTTGAGAAGCATGTTAACCCTAGTGACAATGGAAAGCTAGAGGATTTAGAACTGATCGTGTCAGTCAGGCTTCAGGCACAAAGAAATGGACGAGAAGGACAAAACAAGAAATGGTTGGAGGGCCATGATATGGACTCGGGATCTTTCGTCTGAATGTTGGTCCAACACCTGCACTATTGATTCTAGTGGCATCAAGGTTGATGAATCATTTTTTCTGCCTGAGAAAAGGAAGAGAATCAGATTTGATTTGATGGACGTGTTCAGGGACACGTACTCCTCTTTTCCAACCCTGAGCTCAGAAGGTGATGATCTTCTTTACTCAGAATGGAGGGATGTTTGCTGTTGATCTTAAAAACAAAACAATTAAACTCACCCTTCCATGCAGGCTTTTCGATTCTGTACATTGTCTAACCATCTGGACATGAGTCCAGGTAATGAAGTCACAGCTAGGGCCTTCGCTGCACGGAATGATGTTTGTGAGGGTGATTATCCATTTGATTCTTGCCATCCAGACATTAATATAGAAGCATGGAGAAAGATCGGAAGGAAATTGGACAATATGGAGCATGCACAAAAATGATGGTCTGAGAGTTGTACAGAACGATCATGTTCCATGGATCAATCCATTTGAATATGATCTGCCATGCTTCAACAAGATTAAAAAATATGAATGACGTTTGGACACGATCAAGACCGTTTGTGTGCATTAAAACATGAAATTTATGAAACTCATGGGTGTTTTGCTGTTTGAAAAAAAATCCTAACGGGCCGTTGAAAGTGGTCCACGTTTGGATCGCGATTGTAATCGTGATCCGATTCTGGGTGGGAGTTCACAGTATTACCGTATAGTTCGAGGACTCGTACGTGAAAATAACATTGGCTGGCATCACTCAGTCTGATCTAGACCGATGAAACCAGATTTGACGGACGAAAACGATCCCAAGTCGTAAGGAGGTGAAACGAATGGCATCCTCTTCTGGCCCCACATTGCAGTCGTTTGGTTGCTTTCACCTAACTCATGATTCGTCGTCTTCCCACCTAGCGCCGCCACCGTGCTCGCCGGATTCCGCCGCGGGCGTTCCCCTCCTCCTTCGTGGGTCCTGAGAACAGGTCCATTTCCCCGGTGAACGATCATTCCGCGACCCATGGCGTCTCTGGCTTCCCCGTCCGTCTCCCTCCCCACCGCCCTGCGGCGCGCGCGCTTTGCGGCGGCCCCGCTTCGGCGGCGGCGGATGCCGGTGGTGCGGGCGAAGGTGAGGGAGATATTCATGCCGATTCTTAGTGCGACTATGACGGAGGGGAAGATCGTCTCCTGGACGGCAGCCGAGGGCGACCGCGTCGCCAAGGGCGACTCGGTGGTGGTCGTCGAGTCCGACAAGGCCGACATGGACGTGGAGACTTTCCATGACGGCATCATAGCCGCCGTCCTCGTCCCTGCCGGAGGTATCGCCCCCGTCGGCGCCCCAATCGCTCTCCTCGTGGAGTCCGAGGAGGAAGTCGCATTGGCACGGGCGCGTGCGCAGGCCCTCTCCCAAGGTCAGCGCCTAGAATCCCCTCCTTCCGATGCTGCCCCCGCCCCCGCCGTGGAGCCACCTTCTCCGCCGCCAATGGCCGCGCCGACGAAGGCCATCGCGACGCCGTATGCCAAGAAACTCGCGAAAGAGCACAGGGTGGACATCACCGGGGTTGTTGGCACCGGGCCGCACGGCCGCGTCACGGCGGCGGACGTTGAATCAGCCACTGGAATCAAGCCGAAGCCAAAGGCTGCTCCACCATCACTCCCTGCTGCTGTTGCCCCTGCGACTCCGGTGACTGCAGGTGCAATGCTGCCACCGGTCCCTGGTGCCACGGTGGTGCCATTCACGACAATGCAGACGGCGGTGAGCAGGAACATGGTGGACAGCATGTCAGTGCCAACATTCCGTGTTGGATACTCCATTATCACTGATAAGCTTGACGCACTCTATGAAAAGGTGATGTTTAAATTGTGGTCTGGCAGCTTTCAATTCAGTAAGTCACATTTTGAGACGTTGCCCAGTGGTTCATGTGTTAATAGACTGTGATTGAAATGGGTTGGACAGGTTAAGTCGAAGGGGGTTACAAAGACTCTGCTGCTGGTGAAGGCGGCAGCTATGGCGCTCGCCCAGCACCCTGTTGTCAACGCCAGCTGCAGGGATGGGAAGAGCTTCAGTTACAACACCAGTGTCAATATTGCAGTGGCTGTTGCAATCGAGGGTGGCCTTCTTACTCCTGTCTTAGAGGATGCTGATAAGGTTCTTGCTTATTGCAATGTTGTCTTGTCTCTTGAGAATGTAGCATGTTAGACTCGGTGTAAGATAGATAATCTGTATCTTATAAATAACTCCAATATCATGACAGTTGGACATATATTTGCTTGCGCGAAAGTGGAGAGTGCTGCTCAAGAAGGCGCGCACAAAACAGCTACAACCAGTTGAATACAGCTCAGGTATAGAAATGTACTGTCTGGTGCATTGACAATTGTTGTTCACTAAAACTCTGCTGAACTGATTTGGGTATATGTAGGTACGTTTTCGCTGTCCAATTTGGGTATGTTTGGAGTGGATCGATTTGATGCAATCCTTCCACCTGGTCAGGTGGGTTTTCTGCTGGTGCCTAGTTAATTTGGAATACTGATAAAATTGCATTATGCAACACTCAAACAATTAAATTTACATGTAAATTACTCGATGCAGGGGGCAATCATGGCAGTTGGAGCGTCGAAACCTACTGTGGTAGCTGACAAAGATGGTTTCTTTAGTATCAAGAATGAAATGATGGTTAGTAATATCTAGATTTGTAGATTCTCTGTCAGCAGCTATAGTTATTTTGCATGCACCTCAATTAACATCCATGGTGCCCCAGAACACCTAATTCAGTTGTGTTGCATCATATCAAGTTGAACACGCAATCTTGATAAGTATCTGCACCCGAATAGAATGCAGACTTATTATTTTTCTAGGCACATGCCTCTGCATTACTCTGGCTTATTCTGAAGGTGCTGATTAGATGTTGAATTGATTTCTGTTATAAATTCATAATGATGTCCTCATTACTTTATGGTTAATTTTTTTACCATAATCTAAGAGCAGTACAATGCCTGACATCAGTATTTTTTTCTTACCAATGAAATTGCATAGAAATATAATTTTACTTTTATTGCCTTTTACCATGAACTACTTACTCCTGATTCCTTTCGAAATGTGCCATATTTAAGCATTTCTTAAAGTACCAAGTCATCTTATTCTTAACCAATTCTGGCGACATCATCTTTTTCAACATTAGGAACCAGATTTGTACTTTGGCAGGGAAAAAGAAGAAACCAGACTTGCTTGTAGAAATGCTGATCTTGAATTTAACCAACATTTTTTTGGGATGAATGACCAAGTTGATGCAAACTTTTTCAGGTGAATGTTACTGCTGACCACCGGATTATTTATGGTGCTGATTTGGCAGCATTCCTACAAACATTTGCAAAGATCATCGAGGATCCGGAGAGCCTCACATTGTAACGACATGTCTGTGTTTTGTTTGATTATTCATTGGAAAAGAATGCCAATAAAATAATGGTACAGAGTTTGTAAAGGTGTTAAAAGTAGAATAATGAGTGATTTCCACATAGAGAAGTCTGTTTAATGTTTATACGCACCTAAAAATAGGTTATCTATCCCATATTTCTTTTCCTGGATCAAGATATCCTGATTGACGTAAGCATAATCTTGTTGACACTATTGGAGAGTAATAATGAAATGGAATGCACTTTCAGAATATCTTGTTTGTGGCTCGGATGATACGAATTTAAGTAAAGCTGATCTTGACCAGGAAGAGCGTATGTCATGGTAGCAGTAGCTCTTCTGAAAAATTAGAATGGTCCTGGATAACCCTTCTGAAAGACTAAAACTAGTATTGTTATCACCATGCTGAGTTCTGACCATAAGGTGACTCAAACCTCTGGCCCTTCTGAATGTATTACTGTCCGTTTATAAATTAACAGATACTGAAGTTTCCTCGTAGCACTCAAACAAAGACTTGCAGCACAAAAATGGTGCAGAATTCCAACAGTAAATGAAGGCAAACCATGACAGGCGCATATGAGCTAGGTACATTACATCCTTGGATCCTGCACTACTCTCCTGCAAAGACTAGTAGATCACACTCCAAAGGTTTCAAGGTCTGTCTTTCAACTGAAGGTACATGTGCCTCCTTCAGGGCGTGTGGCCGGCGCCATCCCCTTCGCCGGGCGGCGGTGCCTCCCTGACCTCCAGTATCTCGACGCGTCGGTTGGTCCGTTTCCTGATCTTGATCGCCACGTCCTGGGGGCTGAAGGCGCCGTAGACGCTCACCCGGCCTTGCTTCTTGTCGATTTCGTACTTCTCCAGCTCTGCAAAAGAAAAAAAAAAGATGCTTAGACAAAAGAACAAGTCTCGAATCAAAAAGCTTGAAGCAGGTGCTTTACCTTGCATCTGGTGAAGAGCCCTTCGGATCCTCTGGTAGCACCCGTTGCAGTCTATGTTCATCCGGAGGGTCATGCTGTAGTACTGCCACAGAGTAACACGTCACTCCGTTTCAGTTTTCAGAAGGTATGTTTTTTTTTTGCTAAGACCGACAGAAATCATCTTGGTGTTACTCACTCTGTAGTCCATGAAGATGGAGGAGCTCCTCTTCCTGGCTCAACGGAGGTGGAGACAAGACGACGGCACGGCGGCTTCGAATGACAGGAGAGTTTGCTCAAGAGTCTGAAAGAACCAAGTAGAGCAACGACTGTGTTAAGGGCAGCGGAAAGTAGGGAATTAGAGTGGGAACCGTGGCTTGATTCTCGCTTTGGTTACTTTGCTTATAGTAACTTGTGAGTTGCAAGTCTCTTTATGGTCACTCGATTGATTCATTCCAGTGTGGGCTCGATGCGCGTTCTCAGGAATCAGATTCTGAGGGGCAGGGCAGCCTGGCTCCCATGCACGGGTCCTTTTCTCGCTTCTACACAGCTTTTGTTCTGTCTGCTACTCGATCTTTTGCCCCCCTCTAATTAATCTTGACCTTGGACTTGGACCTGCGTAGATGGATGTCTAATACTTGCAATTCTACATACTCTTATTCCATACAACCTTGCATTTCTGCCTTACATGGCCCGGGTGACGTATTGTATGGCGCAGCATATCACAAAAGGCGATCCAATTTCACTATTGTCAGTACGTAGCAAAGTCCTAGATTAACAGTATTGACTTTGTACTGTTATAAGGCCTACATTTAACGAAAAAGAAAAGGGAATGGAACGATTCGCGCTCCTTCAGTATTTCCATAGTAGCACCCATTCGGTATTTTTGCATGTCCATGCGCGATGCATAACTGGGACATTAATAGCTAGTACAAGGGACCAGAAGTCCAGCAAGTACGTACATGGAAGGAGTAAAATATACAAATTAGCTGGGCAGATTAGTTAATGATTTCCATTTTCCAGGAATCCTTTTACACATTACATGGAACTATCTACCCGATAATTACAGTGCGAGAATGTTTTCAGAGCTCAGATTAAACTTGAGCACAGGCTTTCCTCTATAACCATTCGGCAGTCACTACAAAATTTAACTCTCCTGAGCCCCGAAAATTATGCAGGTCAGTGACCTCGGGCCTTTCGCCGGTCAAATAGAGAGCACGTAAAATTGTTGCAATGGACAGTAATCTCCATAAACTTCCATCACCTCAAAACCGTGTTCCATCAACGAATCCTGCCTCAGGTCTTCATACAAACTGAATGTTCAACTAGTAAGGTACCAGAATGAGCTTACTAGACCAACTGCAACAGAGCACTCACCAAAATGCAAATCCAAAGAGAGTCATCAAGTTTGAATGATTGGGGCCATCTCCAAGAAGTAAACAAGGGTTATGCAATAGCTTAACCTTCCACAGCAAGCACCTTGGCACGCTTCTGTGCTTCACGGAGCATGCTTAAACTTGCTGCCTGATCTTCATAGGGCGACCACGCCTTCACAGTACGAAACAAATCCCTGATGGCAGAAAAGCTATCCTCACTCTGTGCAGTGACATGCTTGTCTTTAGTCAAACAGTGACGCTTCCCATAACTAGCCTCAAAGTCACTCGACTTCTCATTAGCCCTTTGAAGCACGGAGGCTGGTATTCCTGGATGACAAAAAAACAATGAGTCACCTTTCTCTGTTGTGTCAACATCCTAATGCCTTAGGAAATAGGAAAGAAACAACGATTCAATTTTGAGCAGTCTCAGAACAAACCTGCCAATCGAGCAACATTTACACCATAGCTCTTCGGGCATGCACCAGGAGCTAATCTATAAAGGAAAGTCACTTCTTCCAAACCTCCTTCGCCCACTCCAACCTCACATGCCATATGACGAAGTGATACCTATGATGTGCAATTGAAACATGCGGGTTAAAGGCGTGCATGAGGTTGAATTCACGGCAGAAAAAACATGAAACAATACCTTGGAATCCTTGTGTTCCACTGCTAACCTATGGTAGTGTGTCGAAAATAAGCCTAGACACTGCACATGATGAACGAGATATTCTAGAACAGACGCCCTGTTATCAGGCAGAAAATCAGTGTTATCAGTGTACATAAAATAAAAATAAGACAACAAAAGATCCAGTGTATGCACTACAACTCTTTCAACTTACGCAATAGCTTGCCCATCAGAAGTTGATGTACCCCGCCCAAGCTCATCTAAAACCACAAGGGAATTCTTGGTAGCTGATGACTGAAGCAGAAGTTGCATGAGTAATTGATGAGAAAATGTGCCAGAGTGATATTGTCATTCAAATAAGGATGGAAAAGCTTACAAGCACGGAAGCAGTCTCCATGAGCTCCACCAAGAATGTACTTTGTCCAGACATAATATGATCCCTAGCTCCCATGCGAACAAATATGCGGTCAACAAGAGAAAGCTCAAGGGATTCTGCAGGAACATCTGCTCCAATCTGCGAAAGAACTTGAAATAAGTCCTCATGAACAAGCAATTTTGACACTAGACAGTAAGGATGGTGGATTACCTGTGCCAATATAATGGTAAGACAAATTTGGCGTAAAAGAGTTGATTTACCACCCATATTCGGACCAGTAAGAACAATAAAGCTGGCATTCCCTGGTCCACCTATCTTAACATCATTTGGTACAAAAGAACCCTTCCCTAAGGAATCGCTTCGTAGAATGGGATGGCCAAGATTTCTTGCATCGAAAGTAGGATTGTGATCTGGTCCATTTGATTCTTTGATAATTGGACGGCAACTTGGTCCCTCAAAATAATTACTCGCAATAGCAAGACTTATCAAGACATCAAGCTCTGTAAACCAAAGGCAGCATTCAGAGTAGAAATTGGGATATGTATCAGCAAGTTCTGTCTTACTACAAAGGTTCAACTATATAAGGCTGTTAGTACAACTAGCATGACGATGTATCCTTAGTAGCCATGCATCAAGCAATGAACTGTGCCATACTTAGTCATGCTGAATTTCTGTAACTAACATCAGCATATTTGGCTGCATTTGGCCATAAAGGTTTCATACCATAATTCACACATAAACACATCATATATACATATGATAGACATGATAGTCCACTGATTCCCTGTTCTCGAGTTGGTGCCTTGGTGATAGTCACGGGCGGAGCTATGTTCCAGCCAGAAGGGGCTCCGAACCCCCTTGCTTGTGCAATTTTCTACTGCAAACTTAAGTCAAAACATCTGTAAAGCACATCATTTAGCCATAGCTATACTTATTGGCCCCCTCTGCATCTCAAAGCTGGCTCCGCCACTGGTGATAGTGGTATAGCATAGCTAAAGGAGTTCCCAAGGAACTTCAGAAAGTGATGAGTTTATTCTTTCATTGTTTTGGTCGCAGGAAGCTTCAGAAGCATCATAATTGATTTTGTTTCCAGTGGTACAACCGTACAAGTCCAAGCATCTCGGTGGTGTTGGAGGTAGTAGGAAATAAGTGTGTTCTATGCTGCTTGGCAGGAGCCACAACTCCGTAAGCTGCTCGAGTTCGTTTGCCCTGAACTCTTAGCCCAATGAGGGAATCTAGGTTGTTCGTTTTATCAAGGAACACATCTGATGTAGTCTTTTCTTTGGGTGCATGTGTTGGGTGTATTGGGAGGGATTTCTATCCCGCCCTTACCTTATTCTCTCTTCTAAATGAAGTGGCACATAGCTCTCTTGTGTATTTGAGAAAAGAAAATTGATGGAAAGTAATCAGTTGGCCTATGAAGTGAGCAAAATGAGTGACATGCTTTCAATAAATCTCCAGCTTTAACTAAGGACGTTACTGCTGTGTAGCACTTAGCAATCCAGTTAAAAGAACCCATACATCTTAAAACATAGGGACTTGCTAATTTTCAGCTGAGTGAAGCGTTAGGAAACTTTCAATCATCGCTTTGAGCCATCGGATCTAGATCCAACGGTTTATAATTATTATACAGATAATCCTACAAAAGAAAAATTAAAACACAAAGTAACAAACCATTCTCTCCCTCCCTCCCTCCCTCTTGGCAACAGGACAGATGGTGCTCCTCTCTCTCTCTCATGGCAGCCATGGCGAACAGCCCGGCGGAGCTCCCTCTCTCGCTCTCCCTCTATGTGCAGCTGTTAGCTTTTAGGGTTTGGGGGTTTCTTCTTCCCCTCCGGCTGTAGAAGAGGTTCTTGGGGCTGGTGGGAGGACCAACAGTGGGCAGTGGTACGGCACGTGTGCCACCGCAGCCGCGGGCGGTTGGCGGGTGGGGTCGGCAGGGAGTTGGGGTTGGGGGCTGCGGCAGCGGGATGGGGGCCTGCCTAGATGAGGTAGGGTCTCGCCAGAGCTCCATGCCGGCAGGCCGCGGGGGGTGGGAAGGAGGGGGTGATGGCAGTGGGAGCGACGTTTGGCTCCCGTTAGGTACGAATCACAAACAGGGGAGCTGACGGTGAGGATGTTGAGGGGGCGCCAAATCCGCTCTGTTCTCAGTGAAATATTCAAATGTCATGGAATAGTATGGTAAAAGAATAGAGAGCAATGAGATGGAGGAAAGCACAGAACATTAGAAGAATTGCTAATCCAAGGTAACTAAAATTGGTATGGAGCAAGAAACAAGTAACATCAGATGAAGTACCAGCAACTACAGAAACCAGTTGTCTCCACTCGCTATGATGCTCAACAAATAGCTGAATCAGCTTCTGAAGAATGCCTTTCAAAATTGATTCTTTTTCGGCCTCAGCCTTTGAAAGTGCTGATATTAGTTCTTTCAATTCTGGTGTCCAGTACCGGAAGAAACCCTGAAACAGAAATTTAAATAACATGCCTCAATAAAGATGTGACATGTGTTTAGGTGAAGTAAAAGAAATGCTCTGTAATTTAATGCAGGAGTTAATAAAGGGCAAAACTCCAGCGAAGGGCTATATGGGTAAGCAAGAAAACCAAGAGAAATTGAAAACGAAGTTAAACCACCTGGCCCCATTCAGTCATTGTATATTTCTATTCAAAGATATCAAACTGAGTTTGTGAATAGATAATGGATTGATACTACTAGTTACTACAAAACTGAGTAATTTAATTATCTTACTCCAAATTTTAGTCATACAAATGAAAATCAGCATTAATAAAGGACTCCCAGATCAATTGCCGGAAGAAACACAAATATCAAAACCAACCCCAAAGACATTGTCCAACTAAAGCAAAAAACGAATAGACTAGAAGGCATGCACAGCATAATGAGATTTTGAGGCAGCGACACCTAGATTAAGAATTTAGCATTGTCATGTTGCAATCAAGTATTTCAAGTTTACCCTGCTAAATTTATCAGAAAACATAATCAACGCATGTATCTAAATGCTGAGGATTAGTGTCCAACTGATTACATATCCCCATCATCAGCAGTAATAGTAGTTACATATTAATTGCAAAACAAGTAATATAATAGATACATATCATACAAACCGAGTAATGTCCATCAGCAGCAATTCACTTTAAACGTTTTTATTATTTCTACATAATGAGAGAAACAAAAATTCTATTACTTTTTTTGTAGACTGCAATTCGTAGTCTTTAGGAACAGAACCTCCCAGGCTTTCAGGCACTTCAATGAGGTACATATCTTTTCCAACATTAACATAATTAGCCTGTACCATATTTCATGGATTATTATCAATTGGCAGAGATATGAGTAGAGATGCAAAGTTTGAAAAAGAAGCAAGATGTGCTACCGATGCATATCTTAGCAGCTTTCGTTGCTCCTTCAGGTATTCTTTTAGACTGGATTCAATCTCCTCTACTGCAGCACAAGTGGCATCATATTCAGGATCACAACCTTCACGAGGTATGATCCGACCATAACGGTCTGCTTCTGACCAATCAAAGGCATCTCTAAAGTGGTCTAAAATAGATGAGACATTCAGGAGAGCTTTGCCTGCAAAAGTAAAATTCTTACAAGGTTATCAAATGCATTGAATGTAATTAGAGTAAGACCGAAAGAGCCATAAATGATGTTTCGAAAAGATGCATCCAGCAAATAGTCATATTAAAGAAAGCTGTCAAGTCACCTGGTGAGAGCAACTCATTAAGTTGATACCCATTGGAGCATATCAACATACTAAAAGAAGAACATGCTTGGAACATCTGCTGGCAGCCACGAAGGGCAGTAGTGAACTGTTGAAGCAGTCTCTTTGATGCATCCTCGTATAGAACAACTGAGGAACTTCTCCTGCTTTCATCACTGTAGAGAAAATGTAGCACGAGTCACTTGAGCTACACAAAGAACAAGACATTTCAAGATAAAGGAGGAAAAGAAATGCAATGTTCTGAAACTAGATATAAAGAAATAAATTTGACAGCATCCAAATACTAATTATTAAGCAAATTATGTAATACATCAAATTACCAGCTCGAGAAAAGGCGTGCAAGCAGACGCTCCATATCAGGGAGCCGAGACAAATCCTTACGAAACTGAATTGAGGCATCATGGCCAACTCCCTGAAAAAGACAAAACATTAAAAATAAAAAATGATACTACATGTTAACATTAGATTGAAGATTTATAAGTTTTCCTTTAACCACGTTCCCACTATGGACAAATAACAAACAAAAACACAATAAAAACTGCCCATGTTCACACTACGGTCAGATAAAAAAAGTCGAATCAACTCTCAAATGTGACTCAGATGAATGACTTGGTACAGTCTCAGGTTGTTCTTAAGGCCACAAGACAAAGGAAAATTGAAAAGGAATCAATGTGACTATAAAATAAGCATGTCCCAACCATAATTTGTTAAAAAACGTCAAGTTCAAAAAGGAAATAAAAATATATAGGATAATAATAGTTCCCAAAGCATCTCAGAAGTTTACAGAGAATATAGAAATTCGACAGAATCATGACAAAATTTGACAAAGCAATGAGAAAAGTGCTGTTGTTCAGTTCTATAATAATGCTGCCATTCTGTAGGAGAATCATTTGAAACAAATGAATAATAGCAAGCATAGATATTTCCTGAAATTTTCATGGTGGTAATCCATTGTGAACAACACAACAAAAATGGAGATAATTTTGGGTTTATGATGTTATCTATATCATAGTGAACACTATCCTACAAGGTAAGAGGGCATCCATAATTTAGAAAATCCAATCCCATAAACATAAACCTTGAAAGTAGCAATAGCGCTTTGACGCTGTAGTATTGCTCTGCGATCAAACAATGGTCTTGCAATCCACCTTTTAAGCAGCCTCTTTCCAAATCCAGTAATACAATGATTCAAATGTCCATAGAGGGTCCTGCAAAGAATATGCATAAGTAACTTGACAGTTGAATTAGATTTCTGTAGAAAACAAAATAATTTGAAGTGGGTATTACCCTGACAGACCACCGGTACTCATATTTTCTAAAATCTCTAGATTTTCCAGAGCTGCTGCATCAAGTATCATATTCTTCTGGGCATTGTTGGTGAGCCCCGAGCATGCAAGGGGCTCAAACTCGGCACATGGAAGTATTTTCTCATCCAGAAGGGTTTGTCTTAAATAAAACAAAGAACCACCAAGAGCAGAAAGTGCATATGTCTTATCACCTGCTCCGATTAGCTCATTCAACAAGTTAGGAAGACAGCCTACACTATCTTGTACATCATCAACGGTGTTCAGTTTATCTGAAGAGTTGTAGTACTGATTTATCTCATGGATAGTCTTTTCTGCATCCCAGAATTCAATGGATGGAAGCAACTCATTTATTAAAGGGTTCCTTGTGTAATTCTTTAATGCCTTCTCGGTTTCTGGACTTAGCTTTTTGGCCGGCTTGATGATTTCCACAGGCCTCATTTCAGACAAAATTGAACATAACCCATGGCGCTCAGGATCATCTTGGAACTGAAAAGAAAAACAAACAAACAAGTGTAAGAGGCTGTGCAATTCATAATTTGCCTCTTGGATAATATGTCTCATTTCATCACAGCTTTCTACAGTTTAAACAAATGGAAATGGGTCTCAGGATCCTAGCACCAACCTGCCCTACAATAAATTTGCTTGTAGAAACGTCAACTATGCAGACACCAATGGTACACTCCTCTTCACTCTTCGTTGAGCCATGTTGATAATTTTCAGTAATAGACAGGAGATATGACAGATCTGGGTTCATCAGCAGGGACTCGCCTTCTGTCAGTGTTCCTTTTGTGACCACTGCACATATTTCACGCCTCACAACCTTCAGAGAATAAAGAATACCAAACACGGTCACATTTCTGGAACAATAAAGAACGAACTTCTGAAACTTTTATAAAATTTGCAATCTAAATCACTGTCGAATTTAGCAGACAACTTTGAGATTATCATATTTGCATATAGCAATTACACAATAGATAATTTTGGTTGACACCATGAAATCTAAACAAACCTTGTCTTTTATACCCATCTCCTTGCGTCGAAGTTCAAGCTGCCCTGGCGTTTCAGTCTGCTCAATAACCAGAACTCGATAACCCTGTCATTCAATATATCCCATTACCAAAACGCAGTGTGTTGAAATTAAATAAGACAAAAATCTATTTTTACCTTCTTAGCTAATTTCTCCAAATTCACTGATAAATTCTTCTCTGGGAATCCACAGTGAGGTTGTTCACCCTAAAATAACATGATTGAAAATAAACAAAAAAGTGAATTTTGATAATATGGGAAAGGGTAAACTGGATTACTAACTAATAGTATAAGAAATAATAAGTACAAGCTTTAAGAGAAGTTATTGCCTTCATGTACTGAAGATCAAGCTCCTTTGCCCCAACATGTGCATCCATCTCAAATAGCTCGTAGAATTTGCCCATCTATTTCAAATTCATAATGTAGTTACTAGACAGGATAGGCATCATTGAATAACCTGAATAACCGGAGAAGAAATATAAATGTACCTTGAAGAATAAAACTTTATCCATGTGCTGTGCTTTAAATTCCCACCATTGCCTCTGTTTATCAAGACTAATGGTTACGATTACATATAGGTTGCACAACACAAAAATGAGGCGTACAGTTCATATGGACATAGTACCTGTCCACCTGTCAAGTTATTCAAAAACTGGGAAGGTAAGAAAAGGGTTCTTGGATCATAGTCAGGATTTCCAGGACGTCTTCCTTTGGCATCTTTGCGTCCTCTAGAGTCAGAAAGATAATAAAAGGTAAGAAAACTGAGAAGGATAAGCAAGATAGCATGTCTGTGCCTGCTATGCTTTCTGAGAGAGGATGAGACGGAAAAGAAAACACAAACACATACCATTAGAAAAATGAGAACAACGACAAGGTGATATTCAATACATAAAAATTGTACGTGCTGAACAAAATATTGACATAATTAAGCTCTAGGGGAGATTAAAGTGAGTTACAGTTGTATGCTGCAAGTGGAATACCATTTGGGTGGGCGAATTAAAATAGGACGGTCAAGTACTCCTCCGTTCGGATTTTACTGTTGTTTCAGACAAAGCATTTGTGCTACCGGCAGGCTAACTCAGCTGGTCGGAATGACAATAAAAAGGAATGGAGGGAGTACATTGTGACATCAGTATTGTGGATGATGAGAAGATTGCTCTCTTGCCCTCCCAAAAGTGATGGCATAATTTCCAAGTTGTGCAAAGAAAGATTAATACACATGCAGCATTTGACAAATCAGGTTAATGAATGAGCAGCACTCTTTCCTTTTTAGGGCAGGGAAAAAAATCTAGCTCAGACCACTGAATATTTTGAACATTGTACTACGCTACTTGGTTCGAGTTTTCCTAAATGGGTTAAACGCCATTTAAACAGCAATGTAAACGCTAACAGGCCCAATCATGTTTCCTTAAACTGCAATGTGGCCCCGAATATTGGTTAAACAATGGTTGACCACCCATGTAGTGTTTACAGTCTACAAAACAATGACTGGCGTTGAAATTGCTTGAACGTTATAAAGAAGTGAGTATTCTATCATTTGGAAAGCACTCACTCTCCAAGGAATTTGAACTTTTCTGCATCCCGCTGTCCAAAGCGCTCAGCTGCCTCTCCAGTAAGAGCCATAGGTGTCTTCTCTGTAGTTTGCTCCCCTGTGATAACAACAACCAAAATCACAAACAGAACAGCTAAACGCAGCCTCATCAGCAGTTTTTATTGCAATACTCACTCCGGCCACAACTCATTGGCACTTCTGATTCAACTTTTCCGTTGGTATTAACAGCCTCAAAGCTGAACTTTTTAGCACAACCCAATGAAGCCACATCCACGTTTTTCCTCTTTCTCGAAACTGTTGATCCTGATGCTGATGTCAAACCAGAACCCAGTGTTGACTGGGATGAACCCGACCTTGGCACGGAGGACCTTGGCTTTCCCTTCCGTGACCGCACGGCAACAACTTCATCATCATCAACATCTTCGTCATCCAGCTCCACTTCTTCAGACTCATCCTCCGCGACAGCGTCCTTCTTCCAGTCCTCATCCTTGGTGGAATCCCCAGCATCATCCTCTTCATCCTCCATCACGGTCGGCGATTTCGCCACCGCGGTATCAGACATCCGCCGGAGACGCCGCAGCTTCCTCGCCGGCTGCGAAGGCGGCAGCGTCGAATCCTCGCCGGCAACCCACTCGAACTTCTCCTTCGCGAGGTCGACCTCCTCCTCGTCACCGTCGTCGTACTTGACGCGGTGCTTGCGGGAGCCCGAGTCGTAGGACTCCACCTCCCCCTTGTACCACGCGTCGTCCAGCGGCCAGTACACCCGCAGCCGCCTACCCACCGCATCGGCCGCCGGCGAAGCCACCGCCACCGCGGGCGCGGGATCCTGGCCCGCCTTTTTCCCCTTCCTCCCCTTTTTCTCCTCCTGCAGCGGCCGCGACGGCGGAGATGGCGGCTTGAGAGGGGAAGGGGACGCTGCTGTGGGCGTGGGCTTCCGGCTCGCACTAGGGTTCAGCGGCGACGGCAACGGCGATGGCGACGGCTTGGAGCTCCCGTCTTTCGGACCGGAGGTGGAGGGGGACGGGGAGGAGAAGAAGGCGGTGATCTGACTCTGCTTCCGCACGAGCGGCGAGCGGCCGTTGCTGAGGCGGCGCGACGCCATGGCGGAGGGAAACCGAAGGAATGGTCGCTATTATTTTTCTTTCTCCGACGAGTCCCAGGGTTTAGGGCTTTGGTGGGGGAATGGTTCGAGGGAGGGGATTAGTAGGAGAGGGCGAGAGGCGGAGGCGCGGGGAAAGTGGCGCGGAGAAATGGCGGGAAACGGAGGAAGAGGAGGGGAGGAGCGAGGGCGGGAGGGTGACACGTCAGCGCACCGGAGGCGGCGAAGTGTGGCGGCGGAGCGGAGGGGAGGAAGGATCCGGGAGGTGGTCATAGGACACTGACAGGTGGGTTGGGTTTGACTGGTCAGCGTTGTATTTTCTGATATCTTTTTTTTTCTGTGTAAAACTAGTGTTTTCTCACGGTTAAAAACAATTTCTATATCAAATGCAATTTGTATTAGCATCAACAATATGCAGGTAATATTTTTTTACAATAAAAGCATATCAATTCACAAAATAAGACTTTAATAAAAATATATATATCAAGTAATAAAATTAGACTCCAAAACATGATCTGGGAGAAGGGAGTCCATCCCCCTATGGATTGAGATCCTCTTTTAATTTGAAGCCACCCGTATGGATTGAGATACTCTTTTAATTTGAAGCCAAAGTCGTTAACATGTGGGTCCACCAACCACTGGATCCACTTTAGCAACCACGACGTGTTTCCCGTGCATTCTTAAACTCGACAAAAATAGAGATAAGTATTAATGAAACTGAAAAAACAAGCAAGATGATTGTAGAGCGTGAAGTCTTGAGTACCAATATGCAACAATGATGTTGTATCTAATATGAGAGAAATGAGGATGGTGTTGTTTGCATTTGTTGGTAACCCAAGGCTCGAGTGAGAGAAAACGAGCGAGCGGGACAAAGCGTTAAGTGTTCCTATATGTCTGTTCCAATTTTACTGGAAAGACGACGGACCAATCATCATCACCGTCATAACTTGAATCTATACTATAAAGACTAAACATTTAACTATCTAAACCCATCATAAAATCCATATACCCATCACATCTTAGCCTTTGATTTTTTATCCCATTTAAATTTAACCATATGATTAACCTCGGACCCACTACCACTTATGACATGACAATATTTTCAGTTGAAAACAGGTCTCGTCTGCTAGCTAAATCCCGACTTTTTTTACCAAACCGATTCGTACCCGCCCGCTTTTTTCCCTCCGTATGATTTCCTTCCTACTTTCTCTCTTTCTTGATCCGCATCTATGCCAACGCAAGGAGGGTACCCGTTCGAAAATCGTGCCACTTCCTCCTCGTACCTCGTTCCCTAATAATGCTGCATATTCTCCTTCACACTTCGCATCCTGATCAGCCAGGGGGCACGAGACCGCGGCTGGTTTAAAGGGGCGGGAGGAGGCGATGTCGTCGCTGTTGCGGCTGCAGCTCTCGATGGACAGGTGATGGGCAAGGTCCGACATGTTGGCGCCACTGTGGAAGATGGAGGACAAGCGAGGAGCCAGGGGAGGGCAAGACGACGTCAGCACGGCATCTGGCTCCTGTCCGCGGGAGATCCACGACACGACGACGGAGGGCCTTGAATCCCCTGGTCGGGACTTGATGTGTTCTCAACCTGGTGCGTCGTTTCTTTTCTTTTTATTAAGATAATCTTCTTGTACACTGTTAGATTGGATGAAATAGCTAGAGGATTGTTTCAATTTTATAAGTTGGATAATACACTAGGAGTCGTCGAACATCCTTGGTCTTTCACCTGGGAGCAGTACGTTCAGGGGAAGAAGAAGATGGTGCTTATGGGCGTGACAACCCGATCTTCTTGATTTCTAAGCTGCATGAAGGTTTGTCTTCTCACATTTCCCCTATTTTTTAAATTATTTTGTGCTCTATCTGTGGAATCTAGGGTCAGATCAATCGCTGGGAGCAAAGTATTATTGGTGGAGTTGAATTTTAGGTCCGATCATTTTTCTCCATTCTGAATCTTGGGTCCGATCTTTTTATATGTGCATTGATAAATATAAAGGGTCCTGATCCTGTAATAAGTATAGAAGGTTCAGTATACTATATATGGACTAGCTACATCCGAACTTTGTAGTGCTAAGTCCATATATCTCATTTATGACCTCTGCTATACTATATATTAGTATTAATTTCTTGTTCTTGTTTGTAATGCCTAGGTAATAACACTGTTTTATAACTGTAAAGAAGTTTGGTATCTATATTATAACGGCTAAACATCTAACTATCTAAACTCATCATAAAATCCATATACCCATTACATCTTAGCCTTTAATTTTTTATCCTATTTAAATTTAATCATATGATTAACCTCGGATCCACTACCACTTATGACATGACAACATTTCCAGTTGAAAACAAGTCTCGTCTGCGAGCTAAATCCTGACTTTTTTTACCAAACCGATTCGTATCCGCCCGCTTTTTCCCCTCCGTGTGATTTCCTTCCTAATTTCTCTCTTCCTCGATCTGCATCTGTGCCAACGCGAGGAGGGTACCCGTCCAGAAATCGTGCCACTTCCTCCTCGTACCTCGTTCCCTAATCATGCTGCATATTCTCCTTCACACTTCGCATCCTGACCAGCCAGGGGGCACAAGACCGCGGCTGGTTCAAAGGGGCGGGAGGAGGCGATGTCGTCGCTGTTACGGCTGCAGCTCTCGATGGACAGGCGATGGGCAAGGCCCGACATGTCGGCGCCGCTGTGGAAGATGGAGGACAAGCGAGGAGCCAGGGGAGGGCAAGACGACATCAGCGCGACATCTGGCTCCTGTCCGCAGGAGATCCACGGCACGACGACGGAGGGCCTTGAATCCTCTGGTCGTGACTTGATGCGTTCTCAACCTGGTGTGTCGTTTCTTTTCTTTTCTTTTTTAAGATTATCTCCTTGTACAATGTTCGATTGGATGAAATAGCTAGAGAATTGTTTCAATTTTATAAGTTGGATAATACACTAGGAGTCGTGGAACATCCTTGGTCTTTCACCTGGGAGCAGTAGGTCTAGGGGAAGAAGAAGATGGTGCTTATGGACGTGACAGCCCGATCTTCTTGATTTTTAAGCTGCATGAAGGTTTGTCTTCTCACATTTCCCCTATTTTTTAAATTATTTTGTGCTCTATCTGTGGAATCTAGGGTCAGATCAATCGCTGGGAGCAAAGTATTATTGGTGGAGTTGAATTTTAGGTCCGATCATTTTTCTCCATTCTGAATCTTGGGTCCGATCTTTTTATATGTGCATTGATAAATATAAAGGGTCCTGATCCTGTAATAAGTATAGAAGGTTCAGTATACTATATATGGACTAGCTACATCCGAACTTTGTAGTGCTAAGTCCATATATCTCATTTATGACCTCTGCTATACTATATATTAGTATTAATTTCTTGTTCTTGTTTGTAATGCCTAGGTAATAACACTGTTTTATAACTGTAAAGAAGTTTGGTATCTATATTATAACGGCTAAACATCTAACTATCTAAACTCATCATAAAATCCATATACCCATTACATCTTAGCCTTTAATTTTTTATCCTATTTAAATTTAATCATATGATTAACCTCGGATCCACTACCACTTATGACATGACAACATTTCCAGTTGAAAACAAGTCTCGTCTGCGAGCTAAATCCTGACTTTTTTTACCAAACCGATTCGTATCCGCCCGCTTTTTCCCCTCCGTGTGATTTCCTTCCTAATTTCTCTCTTCCTCGATCTGCATCTGTGCCAACGCGAGGAGGGTACCCGTCCAGAAATCGTGCCACTTCCTCCTCGTACCTCGTTCCCTAATCATGCTGCATATTCTCCTTCACACTTCGCATCCTGACCAGCCAGGGGGCACAAGACCGCGGCTGGTTCAAAGGGGCGGGAGGAGGCGATGTCGTCGCTGTTACGGCTGCAGCTCTCGATGGACAGGCGATGGGCAAGGCCCGACATGTCGGCGCCGCTGTGGAAGATGGAGGACAAGCGAGGAGCCAGGGGAGGGCAAGACGACATCAGCGCGACATCTGGCTCCTGTCCGCAGGAGATCCACGGCACGACGACGGAGGGCCTTGAATCCTCTGGTCGTGACTTGATGCGTTCTCAACCTGGTGTGTCGTTTCTTTTCTTTTCTTTTTTAAGATTATCTCCTTGTACAATGTTCGATTGGATGAAATAGCTAGAGAATTGTTTCAATTTTATAAGTTGGATAATACACTAGGAGTCGTGGAACATCCTTGGTCTTTCACCTGGGAGCAGTAGGTCTAGGGGAAGAAGAAGATGGTGCTTATGGACGTGACAGCCCGATCTTCTTGATTTTTAAGCTGCATGAAGGTTTGTCTTCTCACATTTTCCCTGTTTTTTAAATTATTTTGTGCTCTATCTGCGGAATCTAGGATGAGATCAATAGCTGGGAGCAAAGTATTATTGGTGGAGTTGAATTTTAGGTCCAATCATTTTTCTCAATTCTGAATCTTGGGTCCGATCTTTTTATATGTACATTGATAAATATAAAGGGTTCCTGATCCTGTAATAAGTATAGAAGGTTCACTATACTATATATGGACTGGCTACATCCGAACTTTGTAGTGCTAAGCCTATATATTTCGTTTATGACCTCTGTTATACTATATATTAGTATTAATTTCTTGTTCTTGTTTGTAATGCCTAGATAATAACACTGTTTTATAACTGTAAAGAAGTTTGGTAGATGTTAGTAATTTAGGTAATTGATTAATTGGAAACCAGGGAGACGACCTGTATCAAAGTTATGCTTTGTCTAACATCATAACAGAATACTGTTGAGTCGGATGTTGCAAGTTGATGGCATACACCTTGTGGCCAGATTCTACGAGTGCTAGATGTTAATTTTGATAGGTTAATCAAGACCAAACTAAATTAATATAACACATAAACCATTGATCTTTTCCTTCTAGCAAAGTTCTGCATGTGAGCTTAACTTCCTACGTTTTATTCCAAACTCAGCTATCTTATTGTGCTTCCAAACTAAAATAGAAAGCAATTTTCAAGTACTTTCAAATAGTAAACTAAATTAGAGAAGATTGGATATGTACTCATAGTTCTGATTTGGAGTCTCGACTCTGATTAAATGGGTATCCTGAGGTTTTGCTATGGATCTCACCATCTCAAACCGAGGAAACTAATAATCCTAACCTTGCAAATTCATTTTTAGTGCCAAAGATGCAACCTTAGCTTGGAATAAACATTGAATTAGATGTGTATGGACAACCATTACACTATAGAGAAGAAAATTAAAGAAACATGTGGATAGAAGCTTGTCCCTTTGGTATAAACTTTTTTCCCTATTATTCATCTAAAATGCTTTTACTCTCCACCATTTTGCATAGTGCAAGATCTGAATTTCACTTCCCTTAAATAAAAACATTGTTCAAGAAAATATTGTAATTCTTTCATGTGCTAAAGTTTTAGGATTTTTTGCATTTATACTTTACCGTCCTAAAGATTTATAACTTCTAATCAACTCAAATTTGTAAATAATAGAGGTGGCTTTCTCTAGCTCCTGCTGAGATTTCTTTGTTGTCAGTGGTAATCCATGATTATAGCGTTGAATAGATGATTCGTGGAGCTGTGTTTTTGTTCCATATGGATATAGGTCTTAGTTAATCTTTTTCCATGAGATAATAATTATTATAAATAGTCTATTTAATTGTACAGCTCAATTCAGAACATTGTTATGAGTATCAATTTCAATTGCCTTAAATAAAAGAATTGTTCAAGATAATATTGTAATTCTTCCCTCTGCTGAAATTGCAGGATTTTTTTGCATATATTTTACCGTTCTAAAGCTTTATATCTTCTGCTCAACTCAAATTTATAATTAACAGAGGTAGTTTTGTGTTGCTCCTACTGAGATTATGATACATGGGGAAGAGGATAAGGATGATGTTCAACGTGCTCCCATTGTGATGAAAGCAGGTAACAGGATCAACATTTGTGATCGCTCCTAAAATACTTTTAAATATGTGTTATGTGTATTCTGTTTGTGATATAATGTGCGCTTCATATATTTTTTATATACTGCCTTGGATAAAAGATTCACTGGATATATGTCAGACTATCCTATTCAAGCTTTAGATTTCAAGGATTTGAGCTCACTCAATTACAAATGGAGCAATTCAGAAATGTGAGACTATAAGGTAAGTCATCTAATCTAAAGTATACAATATCTATTTTGTATGGCAGAAAGATGAAACTGCAATCCAGTTTTTGGTCCTAATGTGTGCTAATTAAATTGTGCTTACGCATCAGTGATTAGAGAGAAAGTTCCACTTGTACTGTTGGTTGAGCAGTTGATGGCTTTGTTTCACCCCCTCAGTTATTTTGTTACGAGGTGTGATATTTAGTCATTTATATTTGACAGTTTTCTTCTATTCTAATAGCACTTCATTCTTATGACATTTGATTCTCATATAACTATGAGAAGCATCAGCTGCTGCCCACGCTTCTGAATATTGTCACATACTCACACTTGATAGCTGATAATAACATCTGCTTTAGAAAGATAACTAAAGATGGTGCTGCTAAACATTAATGCGAAAGACATATTCTTCATGCACCAGTACACTGTATACACTAAGTGGTACTTGATGATGATATATCCACCCCGTGCTCTGTAATGCACTTAATCACTTTCTTCTTCTATTTCTTGAATATACATTTTTAGAATATCTTTTACTAACTAGGATCTAAACAAAACTTATTGATATATTTGAGATCTTTCCCATTTAATTAATGAATCATCAGTTCATCATAAGCTGGCATATTCTTAAAACATGCACAGTCAGGAGAGTGTTCAAATGGGGATCATGGACTGGGTAGGGCATCACCCTACATACGAACAAGAACCATTTGCATGCTTTTACTTACATTTTATCTATCTGTATTGAAGTTGACAACCACTCTATCGTAACATCTAGATTCTAGAGTTCCTATGTGATGTTGTCTACATGGTGTTCGTACTGAAGCAATCATGCTTATAATAAAGTGGTAGAAGCTTCCAGTGACATGCATGCTGACTTTTTTATTTTGCGGTTTTATTTGCAGAAATGCAAGAACTGTGAAAAGCTACAAGGGAACCTCTAAATCAGTATGAAATTTGGGGATAGGAAGACATTGTATGAAGAAAGTAACTCGAAGCATAGGACTTTTATGTTTCTCAATGATTGCCGGTGACACCATCTTGGATCTGATGAATGTGTAGCTCTTCAATTCATAAAAAATGAAAAAATAATTTCCAGTTTTCTAGTATATCCGATCATACTGAGCAAATCGATTATATATAGATTGCAGATATATGCCTACTATCTTAGTGTATACAAATACATGTTTCATGAGATTTGTCTTTTGCACTGATGACAGGTTATTTTATATTTTAATTTGATAATGGATTATTTTACATACATCTTGCGGGAAAAGATAAATCATGTACATTTCAATACATATTTTTATTTAGTATATGATAACGTCATAGAACAACGATAACGTGCGTGTCGTACGTGCAAAAAAACTAGTGTTTATAGAAGTATTTTTTTTCCTATGATATTTTTTTCTTTCAACAACAAAAGCACGCTCCATGTTTAGTACAAATAATATATCTTTTAGTTTGAAAATTGGTGTAACCAAAAATTGATGCGGTGAAATTCATAGAGACGAAGACGAGCAAGAAAGCATGAGACCGGCGCAACATTACTACCAGACAACCTGGTTTCGTCGGTGACGGAAGATTAATCATGTACTAGGCGTGCAAACACTGAACCAAACCAACAGCAGTATACCATACCAATGTGGCGACATGTTTCTACGAAGATACGATCACTGAGACATGCTACATGTGTAGAATACCGGAAAAGCTTAGATCAGGCTCAGGCGAGCCGGCGGGGCGTCGCGGCCGCTGCGGGCTGGGAAAGAAGACGAGACGGCGTTGACGCGCCGTGGACCCGTGCGCGCCTCCTCGTCTCTCGTGACGCCCGCCGCCGCGGATCCCATCTGACGGTCAGCGTGACACCCACCCCCAACCGGCGGGACATCGTAGCCGCCCGTCTTGGCCTCCAGCTCACTGCTCCAGGCAGGAGAGAGGGCTGAAAAAGCGAGGAGTCGTGGCGGGGCCCGCCGTCAGCGTCAGACCACGGCCACTGGTGCAGCCACACGTGTCGGCCCTTTCCCTTCGCATTACTCCTTCTGCCTTGCATGCAGCTACGGCCTACTGCCTACTGCCTACCCACACTCGAAAGTTTGAGTGAGGCCTCAACGCAAAAAAAGTTCTTTTCTTTTTTGTTCTCCCAAAAATTTCTCCTCCCCAATCCCCATCGCCTTCTCCTAGTTCCTGCCCGCCGCGGCCGCTCACTTCCTAGCGAGGGAGGAGGTGGGAAAGCTAGCTGGGTGGAGCTCTCGTTGATGTGCGGGGGACCATGAGGCGCGCGCGTGCTGATCGGCGGGCCACGGGGGCGGCGGCGGCGGAGGACGCCGTGGCGGAGGCGGACCTCGTGGACCCGAACCCGGACGTGCAGGAGCTGTTCAGGCACTACGACAGGCTCTACTTCCAGGGCACCCTCGGCGCGGCCGACTTCACCGTCAAGTGGGGCTCCTCGACCGTGAGCAGGTAAAAGAGGGTTTTCTTTGCTGGCTCGCCCTCCCCTCATGGGTGGTGGGTGGTTCGTGTGCCCAAACCCTCGCCGTCGCGCCGTTGGGCATCGGCGTGACCCTATGCCGCGGTTTTGGGGCTGCATTTTTAGTTCTCCTCTTATTTCTGATGAATTTTGGGGCAAATTTGGTTGGTCTGCTTTCGTGGGTAGCTCCTTCGCCGCTTAATGTAGTTTTGGGGATGTTCGGTGGTGTCCGAGCAGAATGTACCTGGATCATAATCTTCCCGATGCTTTGTTCTGGCAATTTCTTAGGGTTTGAGTTTTCCTTAGTTTGGGGGAAAAGAATCTATTAGTAATGATGATTTCTTGGGATCATGGATCTCGTAATCTTCAACAAGGATTCCTTTTTGTGGCATTTAACACTTGGATTCACATAAAAAAGTGTCCCCTTTTTTGTTCCCTGTGGCGTCCTGTGCTCCCTTCCAAGGATCCCGTAACCAAAACTTTCCTTTCCCGTTGCGATATGGGTTGTACTGTTGGGGATACCTTGTTGGCTCTGAGGAGATCGTGCAAATATCGGGAGAGGAGAAAGCCTAGTTCTTTATCTTCGAGGTTGCTCAGATGGCATCCTCCAACATATTCGTTTTAGCAATTGTTAACGATTCCTTTTTGATAATTGGAACCATCTTTAGTTTATAATTCATCAGTACTTCGTGGCGTTGATTAATGTTTCAGCAAAGGATCTTAGGATTGAAGTTTTCGAAATGATGTATGTACAGAATAATTATCTGATCAGAATGATTGATTTGTGAATGTTTTTCTTTGAGATTGCTTTGATGGCATCCTCCATCCTGTATGCGTGTTCGCTTTGGTAGTTTGTTCATGTGTCCTACTTTCAGATTACTAAAATGGACCTTTGGTATGCCGTGTTATGTATTACTCAAAATCAAAATGGAAGTTTGGACATGCTTTCAATAATGCTATATATGATCGGTGGTTCATTTGGATGATTGTCGTAATGGATAGGCTGCAATGCATTGTTGGCTACAGAATATTTGGAAGCATGTGTTTAAATACTTGTCTTTCATTATAAACTGCAAATCTAAAGTTTAGAAATCTGAATCTTGGAGAAACATGGGTTTGGCCGTCTATGCAGTTCTTTTGGATCTTGTACCTTTTCAAAGCCGAGCAATACCATAACACTCTATGAGCCAGTGCTGAGATATCGCTCTTGTACTGACCTGAAGAAGGCATTGCTGCATGAGATGATTCACGCAATCATATACGTGAAGCATCCTTCCAGAAATTGCAGGTAAGCTGCTCATGTTCTTAACTAGAATGCCTCCTTCAGTTGCAATCAGCTCTGCCCTACGTGCTTGCAACTTACTAATTTTCTATTCATGCAGCACACATGGTCCTCTTTTTCGTGATTGGATGGATGCTATTAACTCGTGCTCCATAAATGATCCCCAGGTTAGTCTTTTTTGCCTGAAAACCTAGAAGCCGCTGTACCCATTGATAATTTTTCTCTTTGTTTTGTGCATCAGAGACCGGTTAGTGGGTACAATATCACCACCCGCCATGATTTCAAACCACAAAAGCCCTTCAGCTTCAGGGCTGTCCTGTGGAAGGTACTGTTGAAGTTTACTCTCTTTTTTCCTCCTAAATTTCTTTTGGTGTTAACAGTTAATAATCTGGTATGTCCAATTACTGCTTCTCAGTGTGAATCTTGTGGAGATTCACTCCCAAGGGCCGCGAACATGGGTCCCCCATCTGATGCATGCTGCATTGAGAATGTTGATCATGATGCAACATGTGGGAACATGCTTTGTCACTGGCACAAGTAAGATTTTACTAATTTCCTTGAACAAACGATATGTTATCATAGCTAAAGGATAGAGTTATTAATGTACTGCAGACAATTAATATTTCATTCATGACTGTCATATTTTTCTTTCTGAAAGCCTAGTGAATTGTTTTCCATTCATTGCATAACCTTCAAAATCATTGTTTGTACTGAATATTCCATTGTCCTGTCATTTTAATAGATTCGATGACTACTGTTGGTATTTCCAGATAACAGTAGCATTTTTGCATATATTTTCAGCTGTGGATGCAAAGGTCTGTGTTAACTGATTGTGCTATTTTGTGCAGCCACAAAAGTGAGTGTGGTGGTTCATATGAAAGTATGGGTTTGCAATCAGTTATGCCAGTTCAAAAGAAGGTTCAGAAAGGTATATGTCTAACTTCATGGTCTATAATATACATTTTATTGTAAACACTTGAAAAACGAAAAGAAAATGGAAGGACAAAGTCAGCTCCTGTGCTTCATGGGCGTCATCTCAATTAGCTAGGTGCATGGCTGTTTTTATTCTGAATGCAACTAAACATATATGCTGTGCTTACTCTTTTTACATAAGGGATCCATGCTTTACTGTTTCTTAGCAACCAAGCAGATTGCAAGAAAGAATTTGAGTGTCTTTATTTAGTAGGATGTATTAATCTTAATGTCATTATGTGAATTTCATGATTATTGTGTCAGCTTTGAATGAGAATTTAGAGTTTATAGTTCAAAGATCTGAAGATATTTCCTTGGTGTGTCAAATGTTTGTGCACTGCCACAGTACAACAAATAAAAAGAGTAAAAATAGAGCTGAGGTTATGTTACCATATTCTCACAATATATGTTCTTCAGGTACTCAGTTACTTCTGACTTACCCATCAGAGGAATCCAAATCAAAAGGGACTATTCAAGAATCCTATTCAGCAGAACTGCAGGAGGATACTAAAGTCACAAAACAAAATGCTGAAGATGAGCATCTCCCTCTAAGATCTTATATGAAGGCAGTCAAGAGGCATAGGTCTGAAGTTGTCCAGAAAGCAATAGTTACGGCTGTTGAACCCCCAAAGGAAGTGAAGGAGGAGCAAGACTTGGTTGCAATGGAGAAGCACGAGCATCTCTCTCCAGTGGGTTGCAATGATGCAAGGTCGTTGGGAGTTGGTACCTCAAAGAAGACAGGCAATCAGCATACACCAGAGGATGTTCAGAAACCCAATGCTCCACCCGCTGCACACCTAGGAAAACTGAAACTGAACCAAGAATTGGTTCCAACAGAGAGGCACAAGCTTCTCTCCCTAGAAAACTGCAGTAACAGAAAACCACTAGAAAGTATCTCCTTGCAGAAGACAGGCAAGAGGCTGAGATCTGAAGTCGTTGATGCAGCAGATATCCTGCCTGATGAGCCTCCAAAAGAAATGAAGCAAGCCTTGATCTCAGTTGAGGAGCATGAGCTTTTCTCTCCAGGGGGTTACAATGATGCAACATCACATGGAGATGACCCCTCAAAGAAGTTCAGCATGCAGCATAGGCCTGTGGATATTCAAAAACCCAGTATTCTACCTGCCGCACCCCAGGGAAAGCCAAAACTGAAGCAAAATTTGGTTCCTACAGAGACACACAACTTTTTCTCTCTAGAGGACTGCAATAATGCAAAAACACTAGGAAATACCGATGCAAAGAAGGCAAGCAAGCAGCATAAGCCTGAGGGTGTTCAGAGACCCAGTGATCTGCTTGCTGCATCCCAAGGACCCAAACTTATGTCTCGAGAAGCCTGCGATTATAGCACCTCAAAGCAGGCAGATGAGCAGAAAGCATTTTCTCAACATGCTTACCCTCTTAGAAGACTGAAGAAGGATTCGGTTGCACCGCAGAAGAATGAGCTTTGCCATTTAATGGGTTGCAGCCATGAGAAATTACTGGACAAAAGCTTATCAAAGAAGACTCAGAAGCGACATGAGCCTGAAAACATTCAGGAAACAACTATGCTGCCAACTGTCCTCAGACGTAAGGAGTCGAACTTTGTAGCATCACAGAAGCAGACGAGAAAATGCAGAAGGCAGCCTGCTAGAAAAAAGGAGTATGCTGTAATGAGTGCGTGGATGAATATTTATGAATCAGACAGATCAAGTGGATCGACTGAGCCCCTTGTAAACAAAAGAACAGTTCGAAGAAAGAGAGAGAGAGAAAGAATTCAGGCATATTCAAGATCAAATAAGAAGGTTAACTTGGACAACTCCAGGATAGATGTCTCGGTCAGTAGCCACAAATCAGGTAAAGATGAATCAGCGCTAGAGTCTCGACCACCATCTCCATGCTCCAACGCTATTGTTCCCATTACAGCACAGCAGGTGGTGACTCAAGTAGGTCATTCCCAGGCACCAGCTCCATGCTGGGATATTGTTCCCTTGCAGCCAGCGGATGCACCACTGCCTCTAGACTTCGCCATAATAGATATTTCAGACGATGAGTGACCCTTAATGCTTTTCGATGACAAGATGCGCTTATTTTGGATGGTTGCTGGGCTCCTTTTGTTTCTGATCCCCACGCAACGTGTTGTACGTATGGATGAGCAAACAGCTTACAGAATGTTGACGGATGGACCACAGTAGTTACTACGATATATATATATATATATACACTGGTTGGTTCGTACTAAAAGTAGTAATATCTTATGGGTATCGTTGAATACTTAAATAAACCAGTGTATGGATTGTTTATATGCGATTCTAGCCAAATGGTTTTGGATGTGTGGCTGTTTGAAGCAGCTGCATGCGATGATTTGTAAGCTTGCAGCTTTTAGTTTCGTCGACGATTTGTAAGCTAGCAGCTTTTAGTTTCTTTCTGCTGGAACGGCATTTACATGAAGCAGCTGCATGTGATGATTTGTAAGCTGGCAGCTTTTAGTTTCTTTCTGCTGGAACGGCATTTACATGCGGAGTTGTATTTACAATTTCAGAGCAACAAAAATAGATATAAATTCATGAGAACTATGAAATAGATATTGTAATGATCCTTGGCCTTTATAATCCCGTTATAAAATGTCTGTAATGGTGATCTAGAGTTATGTACTTAAGATCAAAGGCAAACGGAGAAGAATCTAGAGAACGAACAGACGAGACAAATCCAAAAAGCTTTTCCTTTTCCTAAGCCTGCCCTACACGCTGCTCAGGTTTTGAGACATTCACATGCAGAGCTTGAGAGCTGCTGATCTTCCTCCTACTGCGGGCCGAGCGGCCCCTCATCATCAAAGTCATTCATGTGGTCTAAGAGGTAGTTCGCGGCAAGCTGCTCGTCTTTATTGCAAGCGAAGAAAACTTCCAGAACAAGTGCCCGGTCAAAGCCCATCCCTTGAAGCTGCATAAGATCAATGCAATGATGTTATTCATGCAATTGCAATATGCACGGACACTGTTTGCCTTAAGTCTGCAAAAATATAGACGCTATACATTCACTTACACGAAGTATAGCTTCGTCCTCCTCTGGAGTAACTTCTATGGTGGGAGCTTGAACACCATCTGCAATCTGGTCTAGCAAATTCCTGGTTCAGGAAGTACACATATCAAACAAACGAGGGTGGCATAAGTAAAAGAGCACGGGGAACACAAGGAAGAAGTGCAAACATTTCATTCTCGTCATCTGCATCAACTGGTTCATTGATCAAGTGCAGGAACTCTTCTTGGTTTTCCTGAATTAGCTGCATGATCTGGGGATTTTGTTTCCCCAATTCTTGAAGCAATGGCTGCACATAACCAATTAATCAGTCAACGGGTTAAATGGAACACATTGCTTTGAGAAGAGGAAAGGCAACCCAGCTAGAACAAACCTGTAAAATTGCAGGGTTAGCTTGCACCAAAGCAAGCAAGCTTTGGAACTGTGTGTTATTACGCAAAACATCAAGATTTCCTGCACCCGCATTGGCGGAAGCATTTGGAAGGGCCTGCACCAAATTCAGTTAACAGCAAAAGTGTGAGCATGTGCATGCACTTGTATCCGGGTTGAGCTGGAGGGTGGAAGAGGAGGTACTTACTTGAGGAAAGAGGTCCAAGGGACTAGCATTTGGTCCAGATGAAGGAACTGCAGCTTGAGCTGGCTGTGAAGCCTGGGCGGAGTTTGCTGGCTGAGAACTTGGAGGTGGCGCAGGAACCTCCATCTGCTGAGGAATGCCCTGAACAGATGTAAGAATATTAGTGTGCCAGAAAAAATCATCATGCTGTGGATTGGAAGACGCCTATACTAAAGGCAACTATGATTTGAATATACATGATATAATGCAAGTTCACTCAACATGTTTACTAGCTACAAGTACTAATCACGGAATTCTGACAGCACATTATCAAGGAAGACCAGATAGATTGTAGGGAAGGAGACAAGATCATCCTTCATAGGAAAGGAAAGAAAATCATTCTTACAGAATATAAATACTCAACAGCCCTCTCTGGGTTGTTGAACGCTGCCCTTAGAGCACGTAGCACAGTGTCTCTGTCCCATGTTCCACCACCCATTTCGAGAATTGATTGAATTGTTGCCTCTAAGTTGCTGCCAGCAACAAGGTTTGAGGCAGCTTGACCATATGAATCTGCTTCAGTGCTGTTCAAGTGACAAATCAGATAGATACTGTTAAATGCATTTGGCAATTTTTAGGGCTAACCTTAACAGGATATATCAATAAATCCTCAAACAGAAACTTTGCGTTAAAGAATAAAGTAATAATATAAAGAAAAACTCACGATACGGCAACAGCAGGTACAGGGGAAGCAGTGGCAGTTGGAGCAGGTGCACTAATAGGTACGCTGATTCAGTACATGAGAAGAGATACAGTTAGATGCTATTTGTACTGTTTAAATTTGCCTAGAGTTAACAAATGCTCTTAATGAAAGATAACACATTGCATAGATTTATAAGGAAATCAACCATAAGTCAACATGTAGCCTAGAGTGTAAAAAAAAAAATGCACTCAGCATAGCTTATTCAACAAATGTCCAAAAACTAATATAGAAAAAATATCATCTTTTGAAATCATATGTTTCCCATGTTGACTTGAAAATAACGAAAACCACCTTAAGACAGGACAATATGAGCAACTAAAAAGGATTTGCATATCAATCGAACATAAATCTGGTTTCACTATAACATGCATTAGAAACTCACGTAGGTGCTGGTGCAACTGGTGCTTGAGATGCTGGAGTAGCGGACACCGTCTGCGTAGGGGGTGCCTGAAAGAGTAACTCAAATCTCAAGTCAACAGCCTAAACAAACCCATGTAGGTTGGAGGATTATAGATTAATGAAATTACATGAAAACAAACATGAATATAGGGAAATGTCCATCAAGTTAATAGTTTGTAGCTCACAACTCTATTTCAACTCCTTTCATTGATTGATCTAGTAGAACTTCAGATATGGTAATCACGCATAGGATTTACAGGCATCTTTAGCGGCTACGATGGAACTAGTTATTCAGGACAAACATAGAGGACATAGTTATATGGGAAATATACTTATTCACAACTAAATTTTGAAATAAGTTTTCATCAGAATATGAATCAGAATGGGAAGAAAATATAAACTATGTTGAAAGTAACAAAACAAGGGTGATACAATCGATATTAGTATCTCACCTGATTTGAGGGTGCCTTAGATGTAGCTGCCGCTACACTTGATGAACCCTTGTTCTGTCGATGGTGCGATTGCAGTTAGTTCATGAAAATAAAATGTGAGTGTAGCAAAGATTTCAGTTCGGTATCCACGTTAGGTGGCAAAATACGGGCTAGCAGCATTTGCACCATATACTTGCTTGATTAGTCAGCAATCATAGAATCTTCCAAGCAATCCGTTTCATTCTAGCAGTTAGAGAAAATCAATATCCTAACCCATTCATCGCCATCCCATGCATTACTATGTGATTTTTGTGAGCCTACCTGTCTTAGCATTATGACGAGGAAGTTGTTTTCGAGAACTTTGTTCTCCTCCAATGTTGTGTCATCCTTTAGCACCTTCCCCTGGTGTATGAGCACTTGCTGGTCAGCTGGATAGACATTTTGCCCCTGTGCATTCTCTATGACCTTCTTCACGTCAGCAACCTGTTTCAACAAACTACGTCAGCTGCAAACTTCGCCACTTTTCTATTCAAACAGAATTGAAAGAACCGGGGAAGAAGGAGCTGATAAAATCTAAGATAGGACAATGTACAGACAACAAAACCACAAGATGTTCGTTAAAAGGCTCGCATGTCCAAAGGTTTCTATTCGGGCAGACAACTCAGTCACGAATTTGAAAAACTTAAGTTATTTCAACCGCATTACCAGATAGTCCAAACCCAGCATTTATCATAAAGATGCCTAGAGTACATATCCATCAGATCTCAGATCAAACCAGTGAGACTTAACATCCACAAATTAATATCAGCAGTTACTCACTACTACATGTCACACGAAGTTCACATGACAACGTCTTAGATTATCTGACCAAACGCCCAACCTATCGAAGCTAAAAACAAAAGATTGTCTGACATGGTAACACAACCCGGCACCACCTGCATCGGGACCGGACACCATCAGATAGGATTCACGCAAGCGTTTAACACTTACATAGGTCCAGCACAAAAACCCACCTAAACCTAGCACACAACGAATCTAAGAGGCGGCCTAATCTCGCTAAGCAGCTCACCAATCTATGCAACGAGAAGCTCATGGAGACAGATCGGGATGCGAGTACTGGATATACCTTGTTGACGGGCTCGACTTGGATCTCGAAGCTGGAGCCCTTGAGAGTCTTCACGGAGACCTTCATCTCTCTGACTCCACACCGCCGCCCCCACGCCTCGCCGCGCCGCCGCCGCTCGCGTCGAGCTCGAGGGTTGAAGGCGGAGAAGAGGAGGGGCGATTTTTTTTTTCCTTGTTTGTTCTGGCTGGTTTTCTATTTCGGCCCTTGAGCGTACGGCGCTTTTTTTGCCAGCCGAGCCCTCGTAATCTCAGGAATTTATATACGCTCGTTGCTGTTTCTGGAAGGTGTCAAATCGGATGGGATCAGTCTGGACTCTGATGTTCGCACGGCGTGAAAGGTGGTTGGACAGGGACTTTGATGTATCGAACGCGTGCACATGCTTGGCGTGTGTCTGTATACAGTAGTTGTTTGAGTTATCCCGCTGTAGACGTCCACGTATGTTCAGGCCCATTCACGGCAACGATCTCTCTGGGCCACTAAGATTTTTGACGTTGGGTCCGGATTCTTTTCTCATGCCTTGCGCTACCTTCAACACAACATCTGGCCCATGTAGTCATCAGCCCATCAATTCTCTACTAGGTGCTTCAGTATGTATGTAGATGGTTGCAAGTTAAATTAGGCTAGTATTTAGAAAAAAAAAAATCATTCCACATTTTTCTTCTTTACATGTTTCGACTTTATATTTAGCAGAATTTATGTGAATGCAATAGTGGCACAGTAGAACTGAAAGACCAAACAACTTAAGCATTGACCTTTTGTTTTTCGATTCAGTTAATCAGGTAGTAACAGTTTACCACATGAAAACTGAAAGAACAACTGAAGCTTAACATGGGACTCATATCTGAAGCTCCTGTCCGATAACAGGTTCCACACACGCTGCCCTTATGCATGTGTTGCATGTCTCGCGTGTTAAGCTGCAACTATTACTGGCAGGCAAAGTTTCATAGACATATTTATGCAATTTGTTCCGACAAATCCTTATCAAAGGTTATGCACTTTTCGCGAGCTTACTTTTAAAAGTTTAGCAAATATAATCCAGTTGATACAGCCTACGATCTAATTTCTTCTTGATTATTATGCAGAGAGAGAGATTAGCACTAATAGCTGTCAAGAGAGGACACAAATTAAAGCAAATCTTTTGCGCGGGTCAGAGATCTTTGTCCTTAGGTCTGAGATCTTCAAATCAAATCCATCTGATGCTGCACCTATGCTACTCTATATGTAATTTGCTATTTTGATTCTTGGTTAGTCAGACTGGATATGGTGTTGCTGAATACTACTAGTTATGACCGTTTCTCATCAGCTTTACCTCCTGAGCTGGACGCACACTGGCAAATGTCATATGAAAACTGATCAGAATTTTAGAATTCAGGACCAAGGATTTCCTGACGATTGCATGCCCGGCGCATGGGATCTTATATACAGTATCAAGATTCTGAAACTTTTCGGTTGTATTATTGTGTCATCTCGTATCTGTAAAAATCATCTCGTCACGCGCGAGGCGTATCATAAGGCAAAGTGGTCAATGGCTCAATGCTGGCTGATCTTGTGGTATACTCATGGCCACAGGATCGAAGAATCAGAGTGACACATCTAGCATCAACATGCATGATGCTGTGGTTTCACTCCCCATAGTTATGCTCGAGCAACGCTGAGTCGCTGACCGAGAGGGAAGAAGACGAAGACGACGAGCACAGAGAAGCTATAAGCCTATAACAGACACATGAGGTGCAGCTGATCGAGGAATCAACGTGTATCCGGCACGGAACAGATGATGAAAGTATTGCTCTATCTGAACTTTCTTGCTATCACTGTCATCGCGCATTTTACCTGGTTCTCCGACGGTGTGTCGCCGATCGTCGCATCTGTGCGCGTGTTTCGTCTTTCCACGAGAGATGCCGTCTGTGCAATGGTGCGCTGGACATGTGTACGGTGCTGTGAAAATGGGATTTACGAGAGTGAATTTCTTGTAGAGCTTCTGATTTCTGACGATTTGCGCTCGAACGCCCATGCCTGACGATTTCGGCTATGGCCAATTGTAGGCTTGTCTGAATCTTAGGCTTTTAAATGATCAGAATCAGTCACGTTCGCAGCTATGTGCTGATGGATGCTTTAGTTCAGGTTATTGAGACTCAGATACAACATCAAAGTTTCAATGTTAATTACTACCTCCGATCTTTTTTTTATTGACGCTGCTTAGCACAAATTTGAGGTAACAGATTAGTTAACATGCTGTGAGTTAATCATCCTGATGGCCTTCCTGCTGTCTGTCTCCAAAGTTAGTACGACAGAGTCGCAGATGAATATAGTTCATAGCCCTGAAGGCCTGAACCATAGCTTCGCTGCATGCAGGAACTCATGCAAATCCAAGACGAGCTGCACGACAGCGATCCTTTTTTATTTATTTATTTTTTCAAAAACAATAACGGCCCGTATTTTCCGTGTCTGCTATACTATACATATACACAACACAGCATTCGTCTTCCTGACAGGTCCATATATAGATGGATGTTTTAGCAGTACCAGTTCCCCTGACTTCATAAATTTTCAGATGATTGAGTCATAGATCCACATGTTTAGAAGACTCTGGACATAGCCAGCTTCATGTATGCAGGAACTGTAAGACCTCCGTCCTGACCATACACAATGTAAACTGACAAGAAGTTGCAATTGTCAGCGCACCGGCTTGTTTCGATAGCTAGTTCAGAAAAAGAAAGGGGCTCGCGTCAATCGGCTACAGCTCATCCACGCTGTTTCTGCACGTACCGAACTTTTTGTAATTTTTTGGCATATTTGTTATGGATTTACTAAACAATGGGTATATGAGAGGCTGGGACTTTTGTATTCTTCTCCAAAGCTAGCAGGCATAAGGTTTTATTTCATCAAGTTGCATAAGGTGCAGAGAACTAGGCTTGGCTGGAAACAAATTTGCTCTCCTCTTTGGCCCCCTTTCTTGCTCCTTTTTGCCTTTTGTTCTGTTGCGTTTTTGCTGTGCTTATTAAACAATGTTTGTTATCATAAACCTGTTTCAGAATCTATTGTGAAAGTGCTGAGGGACAGAATACAGAATAAAGCCATCTTGAGTGAGATTGTTTGAGGATTTGACCAGTCCAAACATACTATATATGTGTGATGTTACTCTAAACTATTGAGCCTGGAATGATACTGTCTAAGCCTTACATTTAGAACATTTGGTGTGATTACATGTTATGATGTTGTCCTTGAGTGCTTAGTCTTGGAGTTTGTATAATATGTGGGCATGTACCTTGTAGTTGTCTCTTCTGTAACAAGGACCCAATGTGTACCAATGTTTTGGTTATTTGAAAGTTGAATAAATTTCAACCATTGAGAGGTTATCTCAATTGCATGTGATTCGTCAGTCCTACCGCCTAATCGTTATAAGTAATTTTTGTCCATCCACGGTGGTAGTGTTGTACTCCCTCTAATCCAATTCAGTAGCCATTATAATAAATCTCATGATAAACAAGGAGATGTGGCAAATTATCCTCATTAACAAGAGGTAAGATAGAGAGAGGGGAAAAAGTTTGTTGAGACGTGAAGGGTAGGGAGAACTCACCCATAGAAGTGCATCAACATTCGTGAATGACAAATACTATGAGAAAAATTCTAGAACGACTAGTATTGAGAATCCGAGGAAGTATATACAACTGTAGGATATGAAGCACCCTCATACACTCCAATCCGATTTTTCCCCATGAAAGATCTCTGCCGATCTTGTAATAAATTATGTCTATGCATGGCCCCAACGAATGTTGCCGATTAAAAGAAATCTCTATCTCAACCAATATTTAAGTAGCTTCTACAAATGATACGCCACTACTTTTCTGTAGTGGGAGGATACACTGACCACTTTCAGATCTAACTGAGGGCTTATTTGGGTTAGTTTTAGTTTCTTAGAAAATGGTTTCTTGATAAACTGTCTTCTAAATAAAAATTAGCTAGGTAGGGATGTTTGGATCCTGTTTTTTATAATCTATAAATCGGTTTTTGGATAGTTGATGAATTAGATTGAGGTAAAAACTAGGATTAGTTGGGTTAGATAAGATTATGAGTCTCTTAAAAACCCATAATCTGATTTATAGAATCTGACATAAAAACTAGCTTGTTGGGAGTTCCTTCAGTTTCGAGAAACTAGTTTCTTAAAAACTTGAGGATCGAATCAGGACCTAAATTCATAACGAGTACATGAGCTGTTCACTTAGGCAATTAAATTCAAGACCCTCAAATTCACTCATACCATATTTCTCCTAATTATAAAAGTTTCTTAGAGATTCTCGAAGAGCTACCAACTCTCCATTTTAACCTTTTTGCTCATATATATGGCCTTCCTTATAAACCAGTCGAACTTATAGAAGTGAATATATTTGGAATTCAAGTGTTGGAACTGGAAAACACATGTGTGCCCACCGGGCCAAATTGGTTTGACCTAATGACAAACTGGTAAGAGAAATTCTTGTTGTTAGATTCATGAGATAATAGTTCTAAAAACAACAATGTTATACGTTCAACCTAATTTGTACAACTAGCGTCAAGCAGATGTTTTTGTTTGTCCATTCAGCGTTCAACCACTTGTTTTCTGTTTGTCCAGTCAACGTTCAACCAATTTGTTTTTTGTTTGTCCAATCAACGTCCAACCATCCACAACCAGTCGTTTTTCGTTTGCCCAAACATCGTCAAGCAATGCAGAAGCATGGCAGTGTTTTTCTAGATGTGCGTCATAGACCATCTAGTCGTCACTCTAGACTTAGGGTTGATGTTGAGTTTACCCCCTAGTCATCATTTTAAACACAAAACGCGTCTAAGACTGTTTAAATAATCTTTGACCATCCAAACGTCACCTCTATACATGTTCTAAACATGTGTTAAACAGCGTGTTGTGCGTCTAGGCACCTGTCTATCTAAGAGAAAGTGGTTCATATAGTTATTAGCAAAAAAAAGTGAGAGATACTGATGATTAATAATTCATTTAACAGACAAGTATTCATGAACTTGCAATCTATGTGCTATTTAGGATGTTTTTTATGTTCATGACTTTAAAAAATATAATTATTTATATATTTAATTATTAATTTATCTATTTATTTTTTTATTATTGATATTTGTCATACTATATATTTGTTATTTTTTCTGCTATAATAGAAATATGTGTTCTATATTTGATTTTTTTACTGCTTCACTTCTAATATGTGCTATATATTTACTTATTTAGCTATGTACTACAAATACACCTATTACGTCTTATACGTCTAGACATCATCTAGACCATCTAGACTAGTCACCAGCCCGTCGTTTGTCTACGTCTTACGCCTAGAAAACACTGAGCATGATAGCACATAGGCCAGGCCAAAATATACATAATAGAAAAAAAAGATTTATATGAGATTAATAATTTTGGTTCACAACATTTAGGGACTTGTTAATTTTCAGCTGGGTGTAAGTTTAGGTAACTTTTAGTCACCTTTTTAAGCCATTAGATTTAGATTCAACGGTTTATAATTATTATACAAAAAATTCTATAAAAAAAAAATCAAAACACAAAAAAACAAACCATCAACTGAAAGCTTTCAGTCGATTGAAGGCTAGAAAATATGCAACATTTATCATAATTTTCTTTGGAAACCGCTCCAACATTTCAAGAGTTTGGCAGGGATTACACTCATATAAAACTGCTTATGCTTATGTTTGAATGTCAAAACTACTTATTTTTGCATTGTTTGATAAAATTACTTATGCTTGTATTAAATACGACATTTGCCGCTGCTTTCATTGGAAGCAGGGTGTGGGACGAGGGTTCGAGCTCTAGCCAGCTCAGCACTCCTATGCGTGTTTTACCACAAGGTCATAGGCCTGTCCGCAAACAAAAAACTGCTTATGCTTATGTTTATTGACACCTTATTGAACCATAAGCATTTTAATAAGCTGTGTGAAACACATCCTAATTGTTGTGCTCTCTAACTTTAATGCTCTGAGTGACGGAGGTTAAGTTGTCACTAAGAGGGACTATTTGATTTGATTCCATTTTAAATTTAAGTGTCATAAAACCCTGCTAAGAATTAGCGTGCGAAATGTGGCAACCGAGCTGGCATACCATTGGTAAAAAAATTAAAGCAGAGAAAACGAGCCAAATCTAGAAACAATTGCGCAAATTATGGCAGGAAACGAAACGCTTGCCAAAGTGTTCAATAGCTACCAAAAAAAAAAAAGATAGTGCTGGCTATAATCAATTCTACCCCTCCATGGAGATCGTGTATATATATGCGGGCAAGGAGCCGGAGAGAAACCCGCATTGTGCGGGCTGGAAGCAGCAGCTCGTCGACAGCACCCGAGAATCTTTACTCCTCCTCCTCTTGTTCAATGGCGGCGCTCGTGACGCTGGTGGCCGTGTTCTCGCCTCTCCTGGCGCTGCTGCTGCGGGCCGCGTGGGTCGCGCTGTCCTACTACCTGGTGACGCCATTGCGGATCCGCCGGGTCATGGCCCGGCAGGGCGTGGGCGGGCCCCCGCCGCGTCCGCTCGTCGGCAACCTCCGCGACGTGTCCTGCCTCGTGGCGCGGGCCACCGCCGACGACGCGCCGTCGCTCAGCCACGACATCGTCGGCCGCCTCATGCCGCACTACGTGCTCTGGTCCAAAACATACGGTGAGATTATAACGATGATGATAGCGAGAGAATCTGCAGAGGCATTGATTTTGCTGGCGCGTGAGGGAGTGGACTGAGGAGTGGAACGGGATTTGTGTGTTTGCAGGGAAGATGTTCGTGTACTGGTACGGCAGCGAGCCGCGGCTGTGCCTGACGGACACGGCGCTGATCAAGGAGTTTCTGTCGTCCAAGTACGCGGCGCACGCGACGGGCAAGTCGTGGCTGCAGCGGCAGGGCACCAGGCACTTCATCGGGCGCGGCCTGCTCATGGCCAACGGCGCCAGCTGGTCGCACCAGCGCCACGTCGTCGCGCCGGCGTTCATGGCAGACAAGCTCAAGGTACCTTACCCCTACCCCTTCGGCATTGCTAATCTCGTCCTCCTCCATCTCCTCCGACCGGATTGGGATTGCTGATCATGGTTGTTTTTTGCAGGGGCGCGTGGGGCACATGGTGGAGTGCACGAAGCAGACGATCCGCGCGCTCCGCGAGGCGTCGCAGCGCGGCGGCGGCGGCGGCGGCGAGCGGCGCGGCGAGGTGGAGATCGGCGCGTACATGACGCGGCTCACCGGCGACATCATCTCGCGCACCGAGTTCGACACGAGCTACGAGACGGGCAAGCGCATATTCCATTTGCTCGAGGACCTGCAGCGCCTCACCGCGCGATCCAGCCGATACCTCTGGATCCCAGGCAGCCAGTGAGTCCCTTTTCTCCCTTCCCCGCCGCCGGTCGCCGCGTCTTGTCTCGTGACCTTGTTTTGTTTCTCTCTGCCGCTTGCTGGCCCTGTCTTGCGTGCGCCCCCTCATACGCGCCCGCTGGTTGCGGCGCGTGCGGAATTACTCAAGTGATCCTGGAATTAAGCAACCTAATCCTCTGTTCTTGCTGCTTAATCATGGTAATTAAGTCAATACGAACAAACCAATTGTTTATTCCGCGTCCCATTTCGTAGCTGTCCAGCTAGTTTTTCGACACCGGCGCTGATTTGACTGGCGGCATCAGACCGCTGTCGAGTGTCGACGCCTTTGAATTGGGTTCTCTCCATCGCGCACTCGCTGTCGTCTCCGTACGGATGTCAGAAAACAATTGTACTACCTGCTGATAGAATTGAACACCGTTGCTGACATGCGCGACTGTTTGGTGCAGGTACTTCCCGAGCAAGTACAGGCGGGAGATCAGGCGGCTCAACGGCGAGCTGGAGGTGGTGCTGACGGAGTCCATCCGCCGGAGCCGCGAGATCGCCGACGAGGGCCGCACCACGTCGACGTACGGACGGGGGCTACTGGCCATCCTGCTCGCCGAGATGGAGAAGAAGAAGCAGGACACCGGCGCCCAGAAGTTGAGCTACGACGCGCAGCTGGTGATCGACGAGTGCAAGACCTTCTTCTTCGCGGGGCACGAGACGTCGGCGCTGCTGCTGACGTGGACGCTCATGCTGCTCGCCACGCACCCCGAGTGGCAGCAAAAGGCGCGCGACGAGGTCGCCCGCGTGTGCGGCGACGAGCCGCCCTCCGCCGACCACCTCTCCAAGCTCACCGTGGTACTACTATGTCTTTTATATACAGTAGTTTTTATCATTAAACGCGGGAGAGAAATTCAATGGACACAAATAAAGGGGCGCCATTGCTGATTGTTGGGTTCGGTTCAATAATCATAATGCAGCTGCAGATGATCATCCAGGAGACGCTGCGGCTGTACCCGCCGGCGACGCTGCTGCCGCGGATGGTGTTTGACGACATCGTCCTGGGCAACGGCGAGCTCCGGCTGCCGCGGGGCCTGTCGGTGTGGATCCCGGTGCTGGCCATCCACCACGACGAGTCGGCGTGGGGCCCCGACGCGCACGAGTTCCGGCCCGAGCGCTTCGCCTCCGGGTCGGGCCGCCGCGCCGCGTTCCTGCCCTTCGCGTCGGGCCCGCGCAACTGCGTGGGCCAGGCCTACGCGCTCGTCGAGGCCAAGGTCGTGCTCGCCATGCTGCTCGCACACTTCCGCTTCGCCATCTCCGACGACTACCGCCACGCGCCGGTCAACGTCCTCACGCTCCGACCCAAACACGGCGTGCCCGTCCACCTCCGCCCGCTGCGCCCCTGATTTTATTTTTCTTTGGCTCCCTCCTTCGTCAGTGACGAGTGCGCGCCTGATTTTTTTTTTCTTTTTGGCTCCCTCCTTCGTCAGTGCGCGCCTGACCCAACAAGGCAACAACATAGGCTTTGCTGCGGCTGTAGAGAAAGCTCAGCTCGCTTATTGAGATTTTGTGCTCTGTTTCTGTTTTGCCCCCATAGAGAGAGAGAGAGAGAGAGAGAGAGAGAGGCCTTGTTACTGACTTGTGGGATCGGCGGCCAGTCAGTGCGCCAAGCTGCTGGTTTAAATCGATGCCGTGTGCTTCATAGAGTACAAGTTTTGTAATGATCTAGAGACCCAAATATATATTGAAAAAAATTTAGCAAGATGGTAACTTTGACAGACCACAGAGCTTAGCCCATGGCTAATGCAAATCATGCGACGCACTTTAGCTAACGGGATCATGGAGTAGTGTCAGGTTAAAAGTTGAGACTGAAGGCAATCATTGTAAACTGTTTTTTATTTATTTATTATGTATCTGTCTTCACTATAAAATGTTTTGACCGTATGCTCAGATGGCTACAACTACAAGCATGGTATAGGACAAAGTGTTGGTTAGCTCAGACTTGAGCAGCAGAATTGCTAAATATAACAATATCGCAGCTGTAATAAAATAATTTAATTATAAAACTCGATTAAATTAAACAACCAACAAGGAATAAACTGCTGCATCGATTACTGGCTGGTGGTGGCTGCTGAATAGAAGCATGTGGACTGACCATTCCAGGGGCACACGATTTCTATCTGCCAGCACAACTGTCAGAGTACACATGTTATTTCTGTTTCTTCTCCTTTTGTTTTGGGGAATGTACGGTTGTCCTGGTTTCTTACTCCTGCGCTCACATATACTACTAGAACGCTGCTGAATCGCCGATCACAATACAATCCCCCAAATGTCAACTTCAACCTCCTGCATGTACAGAGAGCTCTATAGGAAATGAGTGATAATTTCAGGCAATGACACCAAACACTGTTTCATATGAAATCCACTACATACACATTGCATACAAATACAACATAGATTGTGTAGTGTAGCGTTGGAGGCGCCCAGCAGAGCCGCACTAGCAAAGTTGCACTCCTCCCCGGTCCTTTTGCTCCCCCACCACCATGCTAAACAACCCCTTGGCCGATCATAAGGTCAAGGGCTAAACCCGGCGCCCAAAAGGCAGATCCGTCGCGACGCGAGCGCGCGCCGCACGTGTGCATCCAATCCATCCCTCGCATGCGCCCTGTCTGTCTGCCGCCTCTCATCGTGCGATGCCATGACCGGCGGCGCAGCTAATACAGCTAGTAGCTAGCGTACACAGGGCAGCGTACGTGCAAAGCCGGCAGCAGCTTAAACAAAGAACGCATCCATCGATTTTAGATGCTGCGGCGGGCATGCATTACCAGCTAGCTAGTGTTGTGCGCCATTTAATTAACATATCGGCAGGGGAACGGCATATATCAACAAAAGCACTGACCGGAGAACCTTATCTCACTACCAGCTAACTACGGGTTAACTAAATTAACCTCCCGGCCCCCTCGTCTGGTTCTTCTTTATTACTCTCACACTCAGCTAGCTGTGCAGCATTATTACACATTACACTGATGATGAGCCATTAGTTTGTGCAAAGTGGGCGATCTTTAGCTGATGATGAGTAGTAGTTTACTACTCCACCCACAGCCCAAAACAATATCTTACTCTAGATATCAACATTCTTTTTTTCTAGGGATCGACATGGTCAGGAACGAAATATTAATTTAACTAACCACTGGTTTTAGTTGATATATATATGGTTTTGTATCGTGTAAGAAATATCCTACTAATATGTGGTTTTGTGTTCATGTTGTCACTCCAATTATACCCAGTGAAAACCAAACTTTTCAAAGTGAATTAGAAAAAAAGAGAAAAGTTCATTTTACATGCCAAACAAAATTTTAGTTCAATTTACTCTCTTAAACAATTCAAGTCAGGACAATTTACTCCATGTTGTAATTTGTCTTTTTTGTTTCTCTTTGTACAATTTGAAGTTAGTGCTGAAATTTTTGCATAGTGATAGTTTTCATAAAAAGCTTATGCTAAAAAATACATAATATATTTTACGCATAATTTTTATAGTTTAAAATTTCTAATAATATATTAACTGTAGAATTCTAAAATTGTATACAAAGTATTTATGAATAAAAGTTTTTTTTATGTTGTGATTGTTATAATATTTCATCATGCAATTTGAGCTCCAAATTTCATGAGTACAAAGAGAAATGAAAAAGACAAATGTGATAAGAAGGTAGATTGCACTGATTTGAAGCGTTTGAGATAGTAAATTGAACCAATATTTTGTTCGGAGAGTAAATTGAACAAATTGAGTTCGAGGGAGTAAAATAGCTTTTTCCCTTAAAAGACAATTTAAAAGTTTAGTGCTGGTTCAATATATATAAGTCCTGAAATGGGACTATATATAGTACATAAAAAAGTTCCCAGAATGTTTGACAGCAAAGTAAGCGTCTGACGGTGACATGGTGCAACGGTGGTGGAATACGGACATCGTGCAACACTTATTTCTGCTTGCACAATGCAACTATCTAAAGGCGTCCCTGCGGTTAATTATTAGTTAAGGAGTTTTTGCTGGTAGCTTTGCTTGATGCGACAGGCGGACGCCGGTCGTTTCACACACTTGACACGCTGTGATTTGGCGCCAAGTGATCAACTTGCACATATAAATCTTTGCCTTTTCCAGCCATGAGCTACAGGAGCTGAGATTTAGTTTAGCGTGCACTAGGCCGGGCTCAAAGTGGCGCGAGAGTCGTCTAGCTTTATGTCAACTTTGCGGGTAATGCAGAATCATTGCAACTTTTGTGTATAGGTACAGCTATATATGAAACTTTAGCTACCTTAATATGGGCGAGCAAGGTGATCGATTAGTAGACAGTTTTAGGAAATATGTGGGTATGGACACAGTTTAACACAAGATCGATTCGCTGGTGGTGCAGTGTTGCATGGTATTTTGTTTAGTATATGTGCTATTGATCTGTGTCGGTGTGTTTCTGATTTAAGCTTCTTCAAGAAATTACCAAGGTGGATACGTGTCAAATAATTCTAATGAAATTTTAATTTCTTTAAAATTGTTAGGAAAGAAGAAATTGTCTAGTGAGGATACTTATTTATGAAATATTTTTAAGTGATAGTGAGCAAAGGTTAAGTCCTTGAACAACACAGACGACTCTCAGCAATAAGCTCTATCATAATTGGTTTCACAAAAGAAAATGTCATTGAGTTGAGAGTCACAGGTGGGCTTCAACCCTTTTGAGAAGCTGAGGAGCCAATAGCTCGCCTGCACTTTTACTTATTAGGGCTTTGTTTAGTGCCACGAGCATCAAATATTTCTTTATCAATTGGCAACATTATATTGATTGGTTTTGGTCATCGTTTGATTTACACTCTTGCAAAGCTAAACCTTATTAGATGTACTTCGTTTTTGTCATTAAAGTTGGCCAAATTTTGGGCAGTCATATGCAAAAAAAAAAAAGTCTTGATTTTTGTATGCTTTCATTTTGGCAGAATCTCTATTTGCTCGAGAAATAACTGATGCAACATATGAAAAAAAAAACCTACTTGGTTGAGAGATATGCTAAATCTCATATGACTGGTGAGGTGAAAATCTGTCAGAATTAGCATTCGTTGGGTTAAGAGACCCTTTTTCCTAGAATATATAAAAACGCTCACTTGTGTCGATTACTTAATGTATCCAATGGACCGAGGGTCATATAATTTTAGCATGTGAAAATTTTCATTAACATTATTTTCATTTTGTACTTCTATTCAGAATTGACGTAAAGAGGAAGGTGCTCCGCTGTTTCATTATGGGAGTGGACTATGCGGAAATATGTAACAGCCGAAGTGAAAATAGCTTGAGTTCAATGCAAGCACTTTATGTACTTTATTCTAGAAAATGCTGGGCCTAAATTCACTATTGGAACCTTCATATGCGGCATAATTTGACACAAACCTTGTTAGCTTATTATGAGTTTGATAGCTACCACTTATGCAAGAGACTTCCATGCTTCCTGAATTTGTCTGATCCCTTTTTCCATATATATGTTCTTCTCCCCCTTTTGTTTTTGACCTCAAATGCAACATTTTGGAGGATCTTGTCGGAACTGGCTGTTTTTCTAGATCAGGGCCTGAAGGAAACACAACCCCAATTTAGTTAGGTTTTCTTCAGGGATTGCCTAAGCACCAAACCTGAGCGAGGAAAAAGCTACCTCTCTGAGAGATCACTGAACAGTCCATATATCTCCATCTCTGTGCAAGACAAAAGATCATGTGAGACAACAAGATTGTAAGAATCGGAATCAATTTTCGGTTGAAGCAGCCGTAGGTTGCAAAACGCAAAGCTAGGCATTTTGCTCATCTAGTCAGGTCGCATGATCACTTTGGATCATCCGCAGTTACGCGGAGTTTCAAGTGCTTGCCATATTCTCTTCCGTTGATTCTACAATTGGCATGCACGACCACGAAAGTGGAGGTGCTCCCGGATACGGACAGGGACGATCGCGCCTGATAGATTTGATGCCGTGCAAAGCCGCATACCTAGCAGGATAGAGAGTTCAACAGGGTGATCCTTCGTTCTCCGGTCCGCAGCCTCATATGTATGTTGCCTAGACATCAAAGCTTCAGTTGAGAAAGAAACTATACACACTTGCGCGCCACTGCAACTTGCATTGGGAATATGTTGGTGTCTAGCCATGTGCGGCTGTGTCTGTGACTTTATCAACCACTGCAACTTAGGAATATGTTGGCGTCTAGACCTGCATGTGTGACTTGATATGTCTATCAACGGAATCGGTAATCTGTAGCAGAATTTTTTCTGCTTCGGTAATCTGTAGCAGAATTTTTTTTACTTGTAAGAGAAATATTATAGGTACAACTCAATCGTACAACCAGTTTTTAACTAAGACACATGTAATATTTTTAACTCCATGAGTTGATATATTACTTGGATGCTGGTTGGACAAATTGGGCTAGACCTATAGTATTACTCTTTCTGTAACCAAGACATATGCAATACTTTTGTATAAATCACCCATAAGCTACTTAGAGTTTGAGATTCTCACTCATAAACCTTTTTATTACATATCCCCACCCACCCAATGAGTTTTGTTACAAAAATCACCCCAGTTGACACATGTTTAATTAATTTTATATATTTTTATTATTATAAATTTAAAAATAAGTTAAAGTAAATATGTTTAACATTGTTAAAGATTTTTAGTGAGTTTAATTTCTCTTATTTTCATATATAAGTGTATCCAAATTTTAAATTTTATGGAACACCATTCGAACTTTAATTGACATTTTTGTTGTATATTCTCTATAGGAAAAATATGAAGATTACATTTTCAAAATTTTATATATTTCATAAAATATTATTGGCTATTATAAATAAATAAAAACATGTTAAATTAATTAAGCATGTACACATTAGGGTGGTTTTTGCAACAAACCTTAATGGGTGGGTGGGGATTTGCAACTAAATGACTTATGGGTGGGAATCTCAAACTCTAGGTAGCTTATGGGGTGGTTTTTGCAATTAAACCGAACATTAACTCCACGTGCTCTTTCTAGTTTCATTTAACTGTTATGTCAAAGTTTCTGAAATAAGCTTTGAATAAGATTATTCAGCAGTAGTTACTTTGAGAAAAAAAAATGTGTGATTATCCAACCCAGCAGCATAAGGATGTTGCAGTGGTCGTCCATATGTCCCCTCTGCGCTGCGTCGAACCCACTTTGAATGAGATGCATGCTCAACTCGTATCATCAGTGCTCGGTATTCTATTTTATGTTTTTTTTTTGGCAATTGTATTCTATTTAATGTTGTGATAAAGAAGAGAGACAGGAAGAGCAAGGACCGATGATAGATCATGCCAGCATGGTGTTGAATCTGTACACCAGATATATTTCAATTGCCTCATAATAATATATTGTTTGACTTAAAAATATAAGTTGAAAGTGTATATTTTAATTGATATAATACTGCATTCTCGAACTTCGCGTTTTAGACTTGAGTATACTCTTATATATTTCTTCATTTACAAATTCACGTCCAAAATATATAGATTCGTAGCACGATCTATATTGTCCAAAACTTTCATAATATTTGAGTGGCAACTATAATAATATAGTATCAGTACTAAATATATCATGCAAAAAGATTTGTGGAAGACTCATTATCAAAAATCTACCGCATTGCTAAAGTGGTATTGGTTTTATAAATATAAACCAGATTGTGAGTGTAATGGAACCGTGAAAACAATCAAATTAACAAGCTAATCTCTGATGAGCATTTCACCACCTTATGTGCACGAAGCAAAAAACAACACATATGCTTCAAACCATACAACCACAAGTTATTCAATGATCCAACAAAAATATATTCGCAGCAATTAGCTAATCACAACAATAGTCCCATCATCTAATCATCAATATATCAAAGAATACATATATGCCTCTCATGTCAAATCTTTCATACAAGAAACTACTTGATATATGAACCATATGGTGACTTTGTCAACTCGTATGGTAAAAAAAATACTGAATCAATAGAAGATAGAAGACATGACGATTTACGTGAAGACCCTCTTACGAAAGAAACCCCCACATGCGTTGGCGAGCAACAATTCACGATGAAGATGAATAATATAAGAGGTGAGAGCCAACAAGTATGGACAGTCTCCAAATCCTCAATCACTCTCTCAAATTGGTTGATTTAATGTCACTCAATCCTCTCCCTTTTCATCCTAACATTAGCTATTTCTCTCTCAAGAACAAGTGAACAATCATAGTAACCTCGGGTTAGTTTTGGAGCTGATTTGATAGTTCACAGACATGACAATGCAAATGGCGATTAGGTAAAAGTCGAAGCACAAACTATGACAGCATATAATAGCTCACTGCTCTACTATAGAGATGAAACGTGTGCTGGTGTTTGCGTGTTCTCTATGCAGCTATACAGTATTTAGTTTGTACCGCTAGACGAATAGGGAGTTAGGCACGAGGGCCAGGTAACCCTGCTTTGCGAGTAAGTACCGATCGATGATCTTTGTGCAAAACATGCTTAAGCACTCGCACGCTTCTCAGTTTGTTTAAGCTATACACATCGAGTTAATTAGCCGAGACTGAGATGGGTTGTTTAATTTTGTCATGGTCATAGGTCTCTAACGACCCATATGGGTTCCAATTACAAACCTTAATTAGTAGTGCAATCGAGGGTCAAGGTCGCGAATGATATATAAGTTCGCATAATCGCACTGTTTGACGAGCAAATACTTCATCAGCAGTCAGGAAAGTTCTGAATGTAATCAACGAGAGCCACTGAGAGAGTCAGTTTATCTGTCTCCACGTAATTCTCCATCCATGTTTCTTCATTTTCAGACAGCGCTTTGCATTTCCAAGTAGATCTAAGATTCCAAATGACACCCAACGCGAGTACAAGATCGATTTGGCTCCGATTAATCACCTCCCGAATGATTAGCTCTCTTGACCAGAAGCTAGGGCCCGTTAACGCATTGACTTCTCCCCATATAGCCAGACAAAACTACATGCGTGATCTACGATCTATCACACGCTACTCGCACAACTACTGACAACAGATAATGCATTTGCATGCAACCGTACCCTTCGATCGAGATGAACAGGAGCATCAATCAACAAGCGCGATTTGATTTGATCTGATGTATCGAGCATAGTGTCGAATGTCGTGGGTCATGCTGCTGCGGCCATGCAACAGAGAGTCTCTCTATCAGGGATCTCTGCAACTGGGCGAGTGGTGGAGCGCCAACGACGGCGAGCCGGTGAACGGGCGGTCGACAGCGCGAAAGCGTAGCCGTCAAAAGGCAGACAGGGCATCTGTGCCGGCCACTGGTCGTACCCGGCCCCTGACTGACGATGGGCGTACGGCGGCAGCAGCATGGTCATGGTGTTCTCGAGCTCGACGCCGCGTGGAACTACTGGTGGACCCATATGGAGATCGAGGCGACCGCGCAGTACCTACGTGAGCTGTGAGCACTACTAGGAGTACATGCAAATGCAGGTGAACGCACTATATACAGCTTCATCACAGAGAGAGTTCATCAAGTACCTGACCCTCTTTTCATTCAAAAAAAAAAAAGTACCTGACCCGCTCTCCCATCATGGTTAAACCGTACCTCTCCCTACGATCGATGCCATGGTAAGTACTCCTTCATGTGGCCGTCGAGCTACAAGAGTACCTTACCAGCAAAATATGATGACTTGACGATCTTGGGCAGACGAGACCAATCGGTCGTGTGTACGTCTGACGTCTCGTGCATATTCTTGTGCCACCAGAGTTTTTGCAACATAATATACTTTCCTTTACGACAAAGAATTGTTTGCATATTGCTCTGAAATTCATGTATGGAGATCATACTTCACCAATAGGGGCGGAGCCAGAATAATCAAGATGCAAGGGGTGCTCGGTCTCTAAATGACTAAGGTTATGTTTGGAATGGAGGAAGAATGGAAAACAACAGAATAAGAAGAAGAAAAAACACAAGAATGAAAAAAAAAACACAGAAATTGAAGAAGCCACAAAATTACAGGGTTACGAAATGGTGGAATGTAGAACTTGATGTGTTTGGAACACATGAACAAAAAACAAACAAATAAAACTATATTACAATTAACTAAAATATTTAATCTTACTAGCTCCATGTCTCTCTCATGGCTGCCCTCTGCATAGCATCTCTCCCCTCTTAATCTCACTAATCTTTAGCACAACCAGATCGAGCAAACAAATGACAAAACAAATTAACCATGTAGCAAGCAAGGGCAAAAGCCTGCGGTTGTGGCACAACTAACATTCTTCGGAAAAGAAGGCTTGGGGCGTTAGGTACATGACCTCAGTAATGATGCTTACAAGCTATTATTGACCTAAATTTGGTCAGCAAGTAAGCATCATTCTCAAGCATGAGATCGCGAGTGCCGACGATTCCGTCCCTTGGGTCACACCTCATTTTCTCATTCCTGTGAAATACAAGCGAAGCCACCGTTTCTTCAGAATTTTTCGTGTGCTTTCCTGCATACCAAATGCATGATGATATAAGCAAAACACAGGAACTCTGTTCCTTCAAAAGTCCTTAAAAAATCCTCCATCCCAAAAGAACCCTAATTAGTTGGACATTTTTTCTAGTATTTTCAGAATTTAATCCTCCATTCTTTTGACAAAGTCATGTTTTGACGATGCACAATGGAGGTGATGTATCACGGTAGCATCCCATGTGGCTCCGCCGTTGTTTACTAAAACCGATCTGTAACATACAACATCTTCCTCCACTTGATTTGCTGCTGGCAACTATATGTAAACACCACAATGAGGTTTTCTTCCGCCTTTTAACATCCCGCCCCGCATCCTTAGGTCTTTTGAAGGGGAAGATTGCGACCTATGGCGTTATTGCATTATTTCACATGCGAATAGATATGTCTTTAAAACTTGGTATTCTTATTTCTACCAAATATGTGTAATTCTTAGATCACTTTGTCACTCCGCTTGAACTATGTTGTAAATATTTTTTGAGCCATAATAGGAAATCAGGTGGGGACTGGGGAGCCTATCCCCCCCCCCCCCCCCCACCCACACACACACAATCGCCAGCGTGATGTTCAAAAAACAACTTTCAGAGTTCAGCGCAATATTAAGGGAGGGATTAGTGGATGTGATGATACATTATTGCTACATATCGGCCGTGAAAAGAGAGAGATCTCAAATTCCTGTGACTTCTGTATACCTCATTTTGAGTCTTTCATGGACTAAATACTGGATAGGATTGAAGGCTTGAGGCCCACAGGTCGGTTGGGATTCGATCCTTGAGGCCTGGCCTGCCCCATCGAACTCATATCAACCGGCCCTGCTAGGCTGCTGTTGAATTGGGCCACGAACCCGAAACTGATAAATGGCCAGCAGTCTCCCTCCTGGCCGGGCTAGTATAAATCCCAAGCGAACCCGTTCACACGAGATGACTCGTGCGTCTCGTGCGTGATGAGAGCAGGCCCATCGCGCCGCAAGGTCTGAGTAATGGGCCGTGGCCGTCGGGTGGCGGCACGTGATTAGGATGAGTGCTCTTCAGCCTTGATTCGAACTTTTGCAGAGTGGTTTATCTTTCTCTGAAAGAAAGAAAAATGCTGCCTACCGATGATTTTCAGAGTGCGTTGTACTGTATAGCAGTGGCAAATTCGTGTACCACATTTTATACTTCTTTATATCCAGTAGTATCATAATATGGACGAGCGCGTACAGAGAAAGGTAAAGGATGGACCCGTTCGCGCCTTGTCCATGCGGCAGCGAATCTTTAGATTTTTTTTTCCACGCGAGGAACTGAATCTTTAAAATTGACTCCCACAAGATTGGTTCTTACTGTTTCCATTGACAAGTACTTGAGCACGCGCGCATGTGTGAGTCGATGGATGCATCCACCCGAGACCAGACTGCGTTTTTGTGCTGGCGATCATCTAATTTGCTGATAAAATTAAAGAAGGAGAAATAATCCCAGAATGCGCCGTCGTTTTGTTGACGGTGGATACGGTCCAAACGATGAGGTCAGATGAAACTGAAAGTTCAGCACAAATATAAACAGAATTTTTCTAGGCAGTGCCTGCCTGGTAGGTGGTGGACTACATGCAACGTGGTCTATAGCACAGCACCCATTACTTACTGCTGACAAGCACTTAATAATTTATTTTTCAGTTTATTCGTCCAGTCTCTGGTTGGTTTATGTTGTTTTCAGTGAAGGCCTTCGTGAAGGCCTGATGAAGTCGTTGGCTCGCATTCTTGTTGGACTATTCCGGACTGTTCCACGATAACAATCCAAATCAGTTGCCACGCGAGAGGAGGAGGTAACAGGTACTCCTACCACGCGATGCATAAATCCACGACGAAACTAGTTCTGATGAAGTTCTTCAAAAAAACTATTTCTGATGACCAAAGGACGGAGAAATAAGAAGAACGGATGCTCTCGTGGACAAATATGTTTCCACATCTGATCTGGCGTCTCATTTTTTTCTTGTTAGAAAAGAGAATATTTATTAAAAATATTTGTTCATTATTACAAAATGTAACCAAAAGCCATTGATCAACCCCCATTGTCTCTGACGACAAAGATTCTCGGATTAACAACTCAGAGCTGAAGCCATTTCTCTTTCCGATATGTTAAACATGTCGATACGTATAGGACCTAAAAGGAGTGAAGATTAACATAACTGATCATGACGGAAAAGAAAATGCTTGATCAAACATTACCTACCATATCAGTCAAAAAGTGGTTGGTTTTGGTGTGCAGGCCGGGCATCCTCCTCCGATCGAGCTAGTGGGCAGATAATTCGTTGCATTAAGTAGGACCCCTGCAGTAGCCTGTTTGTCGTCTGATGACGCATGATAAAGCTTAGAGTTGTCTGAAACAAACACTAGATCCGACTCATCAGCCACTCTTCTTGCCTTCTCTCTTGTCGGCTGGTTAGCGCACTTGTTAGGCGGCCAACAGCAGCCGGAGGAGACTTTGTTACCAGTTCCCGCAAACCATGCGACGCTGTCGGCTGTCCGAGCCCCGGGTGATTAGCAATGCAAGCGGTGATTATTTACGGCAAGTGATTAAACTGACGCCCGAGTTGGAATTGGAGGAACGCAGCCCGTGATGTGGTTAGGTGTGAGGCGTATGCGATAGTTCATAGCATTTACTAATCCCGACTTTGATTAAAGGGATTATCGGTCGAGTGTTGGGCTTACCAACTTCGAATGGCCTACCTGCCCTGCCCTGCCTAAATTTACAACTAATTCAGATTAGCAACTCGCAAGGATCGTCATCAGAGAGATGCGCAGATGATCAGTATGACGATGGAACAGTGCTAGATTCGAGTCGTTCAACGGTGTAGTGTAGCAACGGGCTCCTCTGGATAAGGTTGTTGTTCGATGTTCGTGACTCGTCGATGGTGGCATAATATAACGGACTTTTTCAGAAAATTTGGAATTAGTTGTCAGTTTACATTTTTTTAGATAATGGAACAGAAGTTCCTGCCTCTACCCTTTCGGGTACACAGCACAGTTGTCAGATTACATAAGACTTGATTAATGCTTGGATTAGCTGAGTACTGAAGACCGCTCCAGAGGTCTGAATTTACACCAGCTGTTTTGCAGTCAGAGGCCATTCCTTTGAGTTGACTAATGCATGTTTTTGCTTATGCTTGAAGATCACTCTTCCAATCATAACATTGTGCAACGTTTCTGTTGACCTCCTACTGTCCATATATACTAGTATCTTGAGTCTGTTGCACACCATCATGACGAGTCCGTTGAAACTAATGCTTCTCTCGGTTGAGCAGTTCAATTGTGCAACCATACATAGCTGGTACTACACGTTAGGACGCACGTAGGTGACTTCAAGTGTCCAGCCGCCATCGCAACAAAATGATGTTCAGCAGTTAAGCTAAGTGTAATTACGCGCGAAAAATAGCAAGACAATGTGTCAGGGTCTTCACGATCATTCTTCAAAACGTAGCTCATGCTCTGGTCTAGGCGTCCAGCCAGCATCAAACAAGAAAAACAAAGGAAAAAAAAATTGGTGCAGTATATACAAAATACTGAACCCAAACACCCCGACAAAACCTGCAACCTGCTTGCATAACCCTGACGAATTGCGAGCTAGCAAATGGCAGAGCGCTGGCGTGTGTCAACTAATAATCTCACAAGCCAGTACACTATAACCTTATTATCACTAAAATCCACATGCCATCCATGCAAATTTCCAAGACCGGTCGGGCATTATTAGCTTGGTATTTTTTAAAAATCCTGGAAGGGCTTTGTTTACCTAGTTGATAAGAATACTGACGCGAACAATTTGCTAGGAAATGGACGTGCAAAGAGAGATGTTGCTGGTCGTCGACATGGACATACGAGCATCACGGGCTGGCGCGCCCGTGAGTCCTGGGCTCCTGTCTGCCTCGTCATCAGGCTAAGAGCACATCTAATAAACCCTTAAATATTCAGCTTTGCATCTTCGAAGCTACCACCAATATGTTATATGAGGCTATGCTACAAGACAGCCGTACGCGTCTGATTAGCGCATGAATGAGCATGACGTACGACGTGTATCATCACTTATTTCCTAATCTCACTTCCATGGCTTGTCTTCCATCATTAGTTTAATCCATAGAATAAAATAGATACTGGATAAGCTACTATTGATTTGAGAAAAATGTGAGCCACAACAACTATTAGTACACATGATATGTCAATTCCAGTTCGGAAAAATGTCTTCAAAAACTGAACATAACCACAACGGTGTCTAACTTTTATAACTAACCTACTGACAGGACAGCTACAGAATGTTGTAAATGCAAGCCAATGTTTCCTTTTCCTTTTAGAATCTGGAAACGCATCAGCTTCCCTGCAAAAGCGGGAGTCTACTTTCTTAAGAATGACCATGACAGGAAATTAGATAAACTTGCTTCCCGTTTCTCTTGAAGTCAAACCTAACATGCATGGCAATCATCAGTGCAACGGTGCTCTTCGCCATGTAAATAAACTGTTACCCCAAATGCACGTTATGTGTATTGCGTGTCGACATGCAATCCAAGTTGCAAATTTCTCTGCTAGTGCCTCGTACCCCGGTAAAATCCCTGAAATCATGTGGTGTGCCACAAATCTGGCCGGCTTCACTTCATTTATCCTTTTTTCTGACCGTGCAACCAACAATATGTTTTTTTTAGTATGGTTCTTTCTTTTTGCTAGCGTAAAGCCGAATGGCTATTGTAGTAGTGCTCAGGTGCCCAATCTCGATCCTCGTTTGGTAATTATATAAATCATCATGGACGATCGTCGAAGGTTGTGAAAAGGTAAAATTGGGACCCAAGTGCTAAAAGCAAAAGTTCAAAAAACGAAAAAGAAAATCGAAGGACAATATGAGAAGCCGATTTTCAGTTGTGTACACACGGGTCTATGGCATAATCATTCAGTGCTCCATTATATATACACACAACGACCACCATTAGCACTGCTTTAATTTGCCAACAAAATTATCCCAGACCCACGCTATTTTCGTACGCGGTGGTTAGATGCAAAGAAACATCGCGTGAGTTCAAACACAATTCGCTCTTTTGAATTGTGATTTTTTTTTTGGAGCGAGGGGGATGTGAACTTAAAAATGATTATTGATTGTTGCTAATTGGTTCTATAGTATGCCTTAACAAAGAAAAAGGTTATATGGTCATCCAAGAAGTTAGGTGAAGTTACTAAATTAGGCCCTACCCAAAGAGTAGGAAAAGGTAGGTAAGGTTTACCACAGGACTTATGACTCCTTGGCTTGTGCTCAACTTGACACGGTCATGCTCTCAGACTATGCGACTTGCGACCAAGATGTAATTTGAGCGGTAGGCGCAATGTATACTAAACGAGCTGCGTGGCAATAGAAAGTATTATGACATCGAAACGATGAGATGACTAAAATGAAGAAGCGTTAATGCAGCATACATGTTCTTCGATCTTGTCGATCTTGCAATCCTCAAAGTCTTATGTAAAAAAAAGATCTTCCAATCCTCAGAACAAGGTTTTCGTTTACTCTCCTGTCGTTCTGAATACAATTACTAATGATTAACCTTTATAAAGTCCTCCGAAACTTTAATATTACAAAAGATTAACCTTTTTAGACAATCACAAAGTTCCGATCCATCTTTCTTCAAGACATTGCATGCAAGCACGTTGTGTTCGCCAAATTAACGTACTAATACCTTATGCCAAATTTGATCAAGAGCTGTGTCATCCGTAGCTGAATTTTCTGAAATAATCCTTAAAGAGTTATTTTTTATTAAGGAAGGTCTTAGGTACAGGTTCAAGGCACATAGATTAGTAGTAAACATCATCTTCGAAGTCTTCATCGTGCATGTTAACCCGTCAAGACCAACAAGTTATCTTTGCATGAAACCTGGAGAAAGAAATGGTCGGACCTAAAAACCAGTAGACCATGTATATTAACACGACTGGTCCATGGACGTCACAGGCTTGACTGCGCATCACGGTACACCCGGGAAACCTGGTGTTTAAGAACAATCTGCGTTACTAGATTTGACCCGTGAAGGTTACTTCGTTATTGATTACTGAGAAAATACCTTCCCCTTTATTTTACACAACTTAATGGGTAGCACATTTGTTTTGAAGAAATCAATCCAAAAATCCAGACACAGAGACAGAATACCCTGCAAACTACCGAGCCATTTTTACTTGTCCAGTGGTGCATATTTCAGAGTTCTGATACGGTTAAGCAATGACCGGCACCACTGCTTCCGGGGGAAAAAATAAGGAAAAAAGGCTGGGCATCACATGATTTTTCCTTTGAGTTGACCGATCTAAAATTGCCCTTGAAAAAGTCTACCACATTCAATATTCGGACATCATGTGACCTCGACCTGAAACAGGTGTACATCCATCCCCTCTCGTACGTTTCTTTTCGAGCATATCCACTGTTGTACTCGTAGTCGTAGAAAGGAAATGTTATGTGCCAACACTTGCCATCTATTTAAGCAGGAAGTAACGGTTATGATTTATTGGAGCACTATTGTATTGTATCGAATATAGTTATTGTAATTTGCACGCTATGCTGCAAAAAAGAATTGTAGCAGCGCTGAGGTCTGACTTCTGGCATTCCCTCTGCATTTCGGCATGAAAGGAGCCATCATTCCTGCCAGTTACTATTACGGGATACTACATCTTAGGAATGTTTAGAAAGTGAAAAAGTTGACAAAACCCAGTACATAACCCAGCATTTCGCCTACAGTAGAATCCTTTGTAAAAACCAAGCGCAAGTTGACAAACAGTACACACTGGATTGGAGATTTGTTGGCACCAAACACTTGAAAGGCAGGCTCCAAGCACACCGGACAAGCTTTATAACCATCGTCTCTCTAATCTCTCTCACTTCCCCAGCCTCACGTACGTTTCGTTAACCCGACCCCGAAGCGCGAGCCTCTTGCACCGCTAGTTCCCCCCAGCCGCACGCACAAACGCACGCGCCCACCTCCCAAGAAGAAGAAGAAGAAGAAGAAGACAAGCCGGCAGCCTGATCGGCTCTGCCCGAAGGCACGCACCAGCACCATGGGCAACGCCCTCGCCGGGCGTCGACGCGCGGCCAAGGTGATGACAGTGGACGGCGCCACGTCGCGCTACAAGCTCCCCGCGACGGCCGGCGCCGCGCTACGCGGCCACCCAGGCCACCACCTCCTCCAGTCCGAGGAGGTCCGCCGCCTCGGCGTCCGCGCCCGGCCGCTCGACCGCGACGCGCCGCTCAAGCCCGGGAAGCTCTACTTCCTCGTCCAGATCCCCCGCGGCGGCGCCGGCGTCGAGAGAGACGACGACGACCCGCGCGCGCCGCGCAAGACGTGGTCCTCGGGCGCGCTGCACGTGGGCGCGCGGGAGCGGCTCGAGAGCCTGATGCTGTCGCGCCGCACCGTGTCGGACGTGGCGTCCCTGGCGGCGCCGCTGTCGAGGGCGGCGGCGGCGGTCGGCGAGCCGGCGTCGTCCATGGAGGTGGGCGCGGACGGCGCCGTGCGGCTGCGGATGCGGCTGCCCAAGGCGGAGGTGGCGCGGCTGATGAAGGAGAGCCGGGACGCGGCCGAGGCCGCCGAGAGGATCATGCAGCTCTGCGTCGCGCGGGACCAGGGCGCGCCCGGGCCGGGTCGACAGCTCGGCGACGCGCCGGCGTCCGCGCTCTCCGGCAGGAAGACGGGGCCAAGGAAAGAGGTGAGCATATGCATCTTCGATCCTATGTTATCACGTCCTTCTTCTCAGTTGCTACTGCATCCCGTGGTGGTCCTGTTCCTCTAGTGTAGCGCACTACTCCTCGGATCAGTTCTACTAGCTTCAATTAGGCTCAGCCGATTTTCTAGTCTTGTTAACGCGGAAACTGTCGCTGAGGAGGTTACTGTAGCAGAAAGGGGTCACATTCACACCACCGATGATCTCGGACTGAATAACCATAACGATTACTTGTTCGCTTCGTCTTACAACGACCAAGAAACTGTTCCGAAATGCCAGTACTATCTGTTCCAATCGATTTAGAATTTATAGTTTGTATAGTTTTGAGTCATTACATACCATAATATACATAACGTTAGCATCTTAACCATGAAGACAAAGCTTTGATGCCAAAGCTAAGAAGAGCCTGAATTCTTGCTTCACTATCCATGCCCAAAGGAACCGTCCCTCTGATTCCGACCCCAGAACATACCAGAAACGCGACGCCCCCCAGAGATATTTTCCCGTAACACGCACGCGCCATTGCTAGGGATTAGTGTGATGCGATCCGATATTCCGAGATCGCTGGTCCTGTAGCAGCGTGACGCGAATCATCACGGGAGGAACCTTTGATCCGTGGCGACCTATAGCAGCTCGCGCGCCTTTTTTTGGAGGAGGGGGGCCTCCGCGACGTGTGCGGGCGTGGCTCCGTGCCCCCCATCCGCCTTTCCATGCCACTTTGACTTGCTCCCTACGTTGCCGGTGCGCGCCACGGGCCTCGCCGTCGCGCTCCTCACGTGGGCGCGCCGTGCCCGTGTCCATCGCGTTGTGCGTGATGATTCACGAAGCAGCTGAGCCTTCCTATTAGGCTTCTCAATGGATAGGATGCGTGATGATAGAAGAAAGAGGTTGGCGGAACACGACGCTCAGCGCAGTGGCATCTCGCCCACACAAGCCGTGCTAATCCGTAAGCTAGCGTACGCTCCACAGCGCTCCATGCGTGTATGGCACTAGTCTGCCTCGCAACTTGATGCGCAGTGGTTACATTACGAGGCTAGTTAACTGAAAAAATTACTTATGGCGGCGCTGTTAATTACTACTACTACTACTATCTACTCCAACTTAAGGAGCAGAGACAAAGGTAACGTCCCACTAGCTGGACTCCAAAAACAAGAACTAACATTAACTAAGAGACAGGTCAAGTCGTCAGTTATTATCTCACTGAAGAAGGTGGACAAAAAAGAATGCGAGTTTGGGTTCGGTTTCGGTAGTAGGTAACTAACTGGTCACGGCGGCCGAGCCCGAGCTAGTAGCAGGCAACTACGGTCTTCGCTTAACAAACCCTTCTCCGCTGATAATTAGGAGCAGCTTAATATTGCTAACGGCTCCACGTCACATGAGGCCGCGTGCACACGCGTCTGGCCAAGTGATCCGGCATGTGCTTAAGATTCCGGGGGTTCGTTAGACTAACCACGAGCGCGCTGTACCACAGACCGAGATGGCTCGTGCCCTGCCGGAGAGGTCAGGTAGGAGCTGCTGTTCACGATCGGTGAAGAGTTGACTTTAGCATGCAAGCGATCGAATCCTTGAATGAAACTGTTCAAAATATGAAAAGTTCTTTCCTCGAAACTATCCATGTGGAGTAGATGTGAAGGGAAGCGCTATTTGCAGCATGGACCAAACTACTGAAGCAGAGTTGGTCGGAGTAACCGTACATATGATATAGCCTGATCTAATAACCAAGCTTGAAGCAATACCATCAGTCCTTGTAGCGTTTACTGCCTTCCGTATCACGTCCAAGTCGTTATTAGTCCGGACAAAGGACAACCATATTATTATGAGACGTAACTCTGCTCCGTTCCGGGTCGTCGTGGTATATATGTAGCACAAAAAGAGAGCGGGAAGCAGCTGTTCACAACGCTTTGGTTGCTTCCCTTTCAAGGGGGAAAAAAAAAAGACGGGGTTCATTTATCATTCGTCAACAAGGGCTTTCTGCGACACGTCCCCATCTACACACATGCTTCATTGATTTCTTATATATGTTGCTGTACAAGCTGGAAGAGGAAATTGATTTCTTATATATGTTGCTGTACAAGCTGGAAGAGGGAATCCAATTAAACTTGCTTCTTTCTTTTTTGCTGCAGAAACGGACAAGGTTTGTGACGCTTCCGGACGAGATCATCGGATGACAAAATGGGAAGAAGGAGAAATGTATAATTTTTCTCTCTTTCTGTTTTGGGTGTCTCTTTTTTGTCCGTCGATGTCATCAACTCATCATCATCATCGAGAGGAATTGCTGGGGTTCAGAACACGAGAAGCCGCCGCATACACATGGCTTCCTATCTCCCCAGCATGAACTTGCTTCCTTGCTCTCTGCTTCCATATAGGCGAAAACAAAGTAGCAATAGTAGTACTAGTTTATAAGTAGGCGAAAAAAAAAAAAGAAAAAATCCAGCTAGAAAAAGGTTAACAGTGTCGTGCTGTACTGTAATGGTGTGTGTGCTGTAATTGGCTTGAGCAGTATGATGAGAGAGAGAGAGAGTGAAAAAAATATGTGTACAAATATATAGCTACTTATTACTATTTTGGCTTCTCTCCCTTATCGTTTCCGGCCGTCTCTTTCCCGTGCAATGCATACGCTGGTGCGGTTTATCCTGTCCTACGCCGCTTCACATGCCTCTGTTTTGACCGGCGGTGAGTTTGCAACGAGCGAAACAGCAGCGCGACGTTGACGTGCACGTTTTGGTTAGTGACCGACGCCTCTGTGTCGCGCGCGTGCTTGTGAAATCGCCAAACTTTTTGTGGGCGCAGTCGCCACGGGCACGGATCGCCTGTCGCTTATCCGGCGCCGCCTCTGCTTTTGAAGTTTTGATCCTAATCTTTTTGAACCCCGGCTGCCCTCTTGCTCAACGGCGGCTTCTATCAGAGCAGGCGGTGCGTCGACCGATCGACGCGTAGATCGGCCCAGGTAGCCCAACAAAACATGGTGGGCTACGGTCCGCGTTCCCGTTCGTCGACCTCTGTCCTGACACACCGCCTCCCGCTCTGGCCCTTTCCTGCTCATGATCACCACCAGCGGCCCACTGTGCAGCCGCTGCCATCGGACGGAACGCCGCCACAATAACTGGTTCGCCATAACACCTCCGCTGCCAATCCTGTCTACCACGGCTACGGCGACGCCATCACCCACCGGTGTGCGGTGGGCTTGCGAGCTAGAAGGAATGCTCGTCGGCCCTGAAGGCCTGAACTGGATTATATGGCGAAGAGCTGACATGGCGCTGATGATACTGCGTGGGTCTGCCCACCCTACTGAAACCCAAACTGTATTTTCACTGTTTTCAACTCACGCCTAATAGAGAATCTCTTCCCTGTTCCTGTTGTTGCAATTGGACAGATCGCAAGCATCGGCCTTTGCTTTAGTCCCCCAATAACCAGCATTTTCTGCTCAGGAATCTAGTCTGTAGCAATCTGACCCAGCATGTTTGAACTAGTAAAATACTGCACGAGCAAATCCGTACACAGCCGTTTATTCAAGTGAATACGAAACTGAGAATTATCCGCACGATCTTAGGTTAAGCTCAGACGAAATTTCTGTGAAGCAGCAGCGAAGTTGCAGCGAGCGAGCGAGCGAGCGAGCTAGCCACAAGTACGGCCAGGGGAGATGAGATTGACGAAGAAGACCACTTAGTTTACTGTATTTATCGTTTCTTTTTCATGTCAACGGATCGGCATTAGCGCCGGTTAAGACACGTGGCCACAACGAACATGCAACTGTCGCCAGAGCAGGTATATATCGTCGCTCATGTGCAGGAGATTTGCACCACCGGCCGGTGCGGCGGTGCCGGGAGACTGCGATTCAGAGTACCCAGAGCCATCCCAGCACCTGCTGCGGACCGGGTGATTCAGGATAAAAGGTGATTGCGATTCAGAGTACTAACAAAGAGGCGCTTTTGATGTCAGCGCTGTACGTATATGCTAATTGTGCTAGCGGTACACATCATCCTTTGCTTTCGGCGGTAAGTTAAATCATGAATATTCATGATTCTTGAGGTACGGTGCGTTCGTTGGTGTATTTTTTCTGCTCCGAGATGGCGAGATCCATCGTCTGTTATTGCAAGTCGCATTTGGGCCTTGGCTGCAAGCAAAACATAAACACTGCAGAGAAGCCATCCTTTCCTTTCACGTTACGTGCATGTGTACGTCCTTACAGTATTGTTTACTGGACTAGATCCACAGGATAGGATGCGTATCCGTCCGTCCGCTCCGTAATACGCGACAGAGAATCCGAGATCCTCGTACACACGGCCGGGACGCCTCGCCCAGGAAGCAGGAGGTAACCGTAGAGAAATCCGGCGCCGAGAACGTGAATGAATCCACGCCCAGCAGGGGCTCAGAAGATCGTCTCGAAGTTAATTCACATCGATCTCGGGCCTCGGATTCGGCCGGGAAAGCTTGCCGCATTCACTACGGGCACGCAAAGGCGCTCGAGAAGATCGATGACCTCGACGGAACGGTACGACCTTTGCGTCCCGTCGAGATGGGGCCTGGCGGCGCGACATGCACGGAGTGTGCGTACGCCGTACGGGCCGCATATACACGCCAATGCGTCGTCGTCGTCGTCCATACTTTTCACGATGGCGTGGCCATGCCGCGGGTAACGAACGAGGAGCACGGATGGACACAGGCGTCAGGAGAGGAGACCGGGCGCCGCGCACGCCCTGTTGCGTTGCGTGTTGACCCGGAAAAGCGTCAGAGTGATCCTCCGGTAACTCGTTCGTTGAAGCAGAGAGGCGGCGGCGTTGCAGCCCTCGGACATCATTCCTCCGCCGCCGGTCGTTGTCACGCGCGCGGGTGGCAAGCGAAGCGACGACGAGCGCTCTCCAGAGAACTTGATGACACGCGCATGAGCACGGACGAGGTCTTTGTTTAGCTTCAAACAACCCCAGTAGTATCTCTTTTCTTATTACAGATGACGCGCTAGCTTGTAACGGGCAGCGTCAGTTGTTGCGACTCGCAGGTGCTCCGGAGCAAGTGCTGCACCGCCAGAGTCAGCTAACCTTGCTTTAAGATCGTTTTCCTAGCTAGTAGTAGCTGCCAAATTCCATGCAAAAGTGCTGATTCCGGATCAGGTTGATGGATCTTTGGACGGTGCAGGGACGCCCTCAGTTCACGACGTCGAGAAGGACAAAAGCTGCTGATCCCGGACCCCCGCGCAGAATGAATGTGCAGCAAGAGATTTTGCAAGTTGAGGAGCCCAGGAGCGGACGGTGGAGACCATGTGATCGATCCGGCCAGCGGAGAGAGAGGCTGATGTGTGGGACGAGACCCGATCGATCTTATCTAGATGAGCTGCTCGTCCGTCCGGTCGGGTACCCGGTTATGCCGGATGTAAACCTTGCCCATATTACCATTTTTCGGCATGAGTAACATGTGCAGTTTCCCATAGCAAACCATATGTTTTTGGGCACATGATCCTGAGCCACATGCACAACATATGTCTGTGAAATTATGTGGAGCTCATCACTTGTCAATTAGTCATGCCAAAGTTTTCGCACTGAAATATAAAACGACATGACAAAAAAACTTTGGTAAGATATGCTTGTTTAGATCGTAACTACCCCCTCACACTGAAATCTAGTGCAAAAAATTAACTAAAATTATTGTTCTACCGATAAATCTAGTTCAAAATAGCGACAACAAGTAAGTATGCTGTCACAGTTGACAAACCACCCAATTGTATCTATTTTAAATACCGACATATATTCAACATTGATCTTGATATTGTCTAAAAAAATGATCTTGATATATACATGAATTCAAATAATGATAAACTGAACCTACATATTGTTTAGAAAATATTTTCAATATTATATTGCTAATCCAAAAACTTTTAAAAGGAGATTAATTTTTCTTGATTGTCCACAGCCAAATAGTTACAATCTCGCTAGTCATTTGGGACATTTGGTTTCAAGGAGTAAGGGTGATCAGCGCTTAAGCTTTTATTGCAAAGTAAGAGATGTACTCACTCTATCCCCCTTTATTTGACGTTTTGGCATTGCAATTTTTTCCTTTTAATTGTTGTTCTCAGTTATCAAAAATGTATTGCAGGCTGTAGTAGCAACTAGGGCTGAATGCATGTAGCAGGTTGTCTTGTCCAACTTGCTATCCTCCCATTGTGAACCAACAAAAAAGAATAAGAAAAAAAGTCATATTATTTCTGTCCTCAACTTTCTCTGCTACTTTCCACTATGGCTTTGGCATGAGCTTTTAAATAAATGCTCACACAAGGACAGCCAGAGCAGCAAACACTCCCAAATTTGCGTTGTTTCCTGGTGCCCGTCCGTAGAACGTCAATAATAATGGGATGGAGTGAGTATTAAGTTATGGTCAATAGGGGCATATGTCCCTTTAACTTAAGAATGTTTAATATCTTATTACATTAACATGCTCATTTAATTTTGTAGTCAGTTTATTTCTTTTTCTTTCATACAAAGGATATGTTTCTTCTTTCCACTAAGGTTACATCAAATAACTGAATATATATAATTTCTTCCATTCATTATAAGAATCCTTCGCTTTACTTGTAATATTGTAGTAGAATATTTCAAAATGACAAAATAATAAGAATAAAATAAACAAAAATAATATGAAAATGATTGATTAATTACAAACAATAATGGTTTAAAACATGACAAAACCATATAGCAAGTGGCATGCAATTTAATAACTCGCCTACAAAAGGATAATAACATAAAAAAATATCATATGGGATACTTGTGGATGATATGTGTAAATCACATGTCTAGCTTACAACGATGATAAATCATCTCCCGGTGTAACCCTCCATGCATTTCTATTAGTGAATTCCTTATTTGTTGTTAAACTTGCACTTTTTCTTATGTGCAATAAAAAAATTGTTTCCCTTATGTATCATTAATTAGTTAAGATATTTTATCATTTAGTTTTTGAAAAATTCCAACCAATAGCTCATAAATTCTTGTGGTTTCTTTTTGGAAGAGGGGGAGGGGGGAGGATGGAGGAATGACGTATAAGTTGTCTAAATTTCATTCTGAATTAGTAACATATTACTTTTATAGATCATATCCTTGATTACCATCCGGATCTCGCCAAGATCCAGACTTCCTGGGTGTAAGGAGATTTTTATTATTTTGATCGTAAAATTGGTGAGCTTCGCTAAAATGATCTTAAAATTACGGACTTAGCTAAAATAGTCACAGAAACATTGTCTCTTTGCTAGAATGACCATCAAACTATTTTTCGGATGAAAATGCCCTCGGTCTCTTCTTCTTCCTCTCTTCTTCTCTCTCCAAACGCGGAACTCGTCGGAGCCCAGGACGACGGGCGGAGGTGGCCGCGAGGAGGCGGTGCTCGACGTGGGCCCGGAGCGCGGCAGCCTCTGGCTCGGCCTCCGCGAGGCCATGTTCCCCGCAACGGATGCGAGGAGGCGGCGCTCAACCTCGTCGCACACGGCAGCGGCACTCGGCCACCTCTGCACTCCGCCGAGCGGGCCAGGAGCGCGGCGGACTCTGCTCGGCCATGTCCCCAGCAACGTGCGCGAGGCGGCGACGCTCGTCCTCGTCCCTCACGGCGGCGGCGCTCGACCACGTCCCCCGCAACGTGCGCGAGGCGGCGATGCTCGTCCTCGTCCCTTGTGGCGGCGGTGCTCGGCCACGTCTTCCGCAACGTGCGCGAGGCGGCGACACTCGTCCTCGTCCCTCACGGCGGCGGCGTTGGACCTCGTCCCTCACGGCGGCGGCACTACCTCCCGGCTACGTCTGCACTCCGCGCGGCATGGCGGCCCCGTCACTCCCGCTCAAGTTCTGCGGCTTTGCGCGACGGGGATGGGGCTAGGAGAGTGAAGAGGAGGAACAGGAGGAGGAAGGAAGAAAAGTCCAAGGGCATTTTCGTCCGAAAAATATCTGATGGTCATTATAGTAAAGAGACCATATTTTCGTGATTATTTTAGAGAAGCCCATATTTTTTAGTTCATTTTAACGAAGCCTACTGGTTTTACGGTCAAAATAATAAAAATCTCGAGCGTAAATGAGTGTTGACGCACCAATTCTGCTAAACCAGCGACCAAGTGATAGCCAAATTGCATCCACACAACAAAAAATTGGCACGGCAAACCTCCGCTGCGAAACAATTGCGCCTGTTTCCATAGATATCCGAGAAAAAGAAATATGAGATATAGAACTATATGCGAGGTGAAAGGAACGGGGAATATAATCATCTGCATGATCCTAGATTCAGCTCAGAGGTTTCTAGGAAGCAACATAAACCGTATATCCAAATCCAAGATCACGACCATTAAGTGCCCCTATTTAGACACGTATGTATATGTATGTATGCCTTGCCGCCAAATGCCACTGTCAGGTGGTGCTGGGCATGTGTGCGGTCGGGGGCGAAACCGGCCATTTTCCGTCCCACTGGAGACCGGGAAGTAAGCGACCAGGAGGAGGATCTCCCAAGCACGGCCAAAGGCGCATTTTAAGCGCGTCCATCTGCTCATTCTGTTTGTTGTACCCACTATTATTTCTGCTCCTAATATTCGCTTGCTTGTTTCGAGTTCTCTACTTCTTTGCGCCGTGCAAAATGCTGCAGGTTATTAGCTACACACCGTTGGTGCTGCATACAGTAGTACATACAGAGAGTCTCCGTGAGTGCGATCAAGCAGCATAAACATGTGGCAGCCAGCGTCCAGCAACGCCGTCTACACCTTCGGCGAATCTGATCCCTCCGTCGTCCGTCCGGCCCACATCTTTGAATTGGGAATGGACCGGACGCTGGTCCTGTCCGGGGCGTACGGCCAAACAATCGGGGAAAACGCGCGTGTGCATCATGAGTCGCGTTCGCGTATCACGTGTGACCTGAATCTCATTCATGGCGATCGGTCCACGGGCGACGGGATGACGACCACCGTCCACACCCCCATTCATCACGAGCGGCTGGTACGGTAACGGGGTACTACATATACTGTGCACACCGATTCGGATTTCACGACGCTGACTGCACGCAGGAATGAAACGGGACCGACGACCGAGCACAGGAGCTGGCCGCCGGCGGCCCCGCGTATACGGCGCCGACGAACGGCGCACATCATCGACCGTGACATGGGCCCGACGCCGGCGTTCTACGGAGCGTGCGTACGCCGTACGGGCCGCGTGTACACGCCAATGCGTGGTCGTTCATTCGGAGGTCACGGCGTCGCCACGCCGCCGCGAGCAAACGAGGCAATGCATGGAGATGGACACAGGCGTATCACGTGTGGGGAGCAGAGCTGAATCACTGCTCCAAACCTGTCGCCCCAGAATATAATAATTCAAACCGTACGGCGTAATGTTGGTGGCATGACATGCCATAAATCACATTCGTGGCGCAAAGCGCGATCGGTCGAGGGCCGACGCCCTGGGACGACGACCACCGCCCACCCCATTCATCACGAGCCCCGGTGCAGTACGGTGCACGGCGCTGACTGCATGCCGGGGATGAAACGGACCCGACGACCGAGCACAGGAGCTGACCGCCGGCGAGCGCGCGGCGCACACCATTGACCGCGAGATGGCCCAGGGCCGCGCGCTATATATTGAGCGTACGGATACGCGCCAATGCATCGTCCATACGGAGGGTCACGGCAACGCCACGCCGCCGCGACCAAAGGTGGTACACGGAGATGGACACAGGCGTCGGGCGATGCTGCGGCCGCCGCGCACGCCATACTGCGTTAACCAGAAGGAGAAGCGACCCGCGTGACTCATTTTGAAGCAGCAGGAGCGGCCGGACGTCGTCCTTTCTCCGCCGCCGCTCTCCCGATCACCGCTTCAGCCTGCCCGTCTTGTTTCCCGTAGCTTCGAACGTTTGATGGCACGCTCCCCACCCCCGTGCGCGCGGACGACATCTTTGTTTACCTTCAACTTCAAACCCCGACGCGGTATCTCTTATTACAACCAACTCGACGATAATCAGCTGCCTTCCTGCGTATGTTAATGGCACACTAGCTTGTAACGGGCAAAGTCAGATGTTGGGGCTCCGCGCGCAAGGGAGCACGTGACCAAGTCACCAAACCTTGCTTAACATCGTTTTTCTAGCTAGTTGCCGAACTCCATCCAAATTGAAAGGCTGCTGATCCGGGGCCCTGATGGATGGATGCTCTGGACAGTCGAGGGACGCCTTTGGTTCGGGTCACGACGTCGAGAAGGACAACAAAGGCAGCTGAGATCCCAGGGCTGGACCCCGCGCGCAGAGCGAATGTTTGCAGCGGTGGCATGCGCAACGAGAGATTTGCAGATCGAAGAGCCCAGGAGCTGAGACGTAAAAAGATGTCGCACGTGCTGTTGGTACGCGTATGCCGATGGACTACTGGGCTACTGGCTAGCTACGTCGTCTCTCACGTCTGCCAAAGAAAGGCGAAAGAACATGTTCCCCATCTGGCCAGCTGACCTCCACAATAACCAGCTAACTCGGAATTCATACATTACAACGAGTCGTTTCCTGACAATCTCAAACACCCCTCGATTTAGAGGCAACAAGAGACGTTAGAGCATCTTCAAAAACTTTTAAAAAAATAAATCCTAAAAAAGTATTTTTAGTAGTAGTTCAAAAATTATTGTAAATATTATTTCTTGTTTTCTTCAATTTTTCTTTAAAAATAATCAACAAAACTTTTGATTAGATCACATCACCATCGAGAGAGCACAATAACATTAAAATTCTTGGAAATACAAGGATTCTCTCATCTCTCCGTCAACATTCTCCTTATTTCTAGCTACATATAAGATGAATTTTGAGATATAATAAATTTGTGAGTTGTTTTTAGAGTTGTTAAAAATTATTTTTAGATTAAATTCTATTAATTTAATTTAAAAAGAGTTTATAGGACACTTTTGGAGATACGATCTTATGACTTTTTTGTATCGGATGGGACACATGCTCCTATAAGTTTTATTCCATTCGTATAAATATCTTGTTAAATTTTAATTATTTATTTTTATAATTTAGGGTTGTACTACCACACTAGCTGACCTCACTTTTATTACACATTGGTCGCTCGTACGGTGATATAAATCAACAATCATATTGATTTTGGGGGGCAATTGAATTTCCACCCAAAAATACTACGACTAAACAACCCATCTCAAAAATATCACTACCGACTGGACTTTTGTGTACTCCGACGCCACCTTGGCCATTTGGCCGGTTTTTTCTACCTGAAAAATCACCTGCGTTGACACTTCTGCCCCTGGTTGCTTGGCGCTGAGGTACCAGGTTGCTGCAGGTTGCCAAAAAGAAAAAAAAAAAAAAACGCTGCTGCTGGCCAAGTTTCCAGCGCTGCCCGAGGTCGCCAATGGCGTTGATGACTGCCGACTGGGAAGAATCCCTTGGGCGCCAGGCGCCTGGCGCGAGGACGCCGGTGGAGAAGGTCGTGCTCCGCGGCCTTCCATGTCGCCCGCCTGCCACCAGACCACCCTGCTTGGCCGCAGCCGCCCGCACTTGCTCGGCCCCACCGCTGCCCAAACTGCTTGGCCACCACCCGCACTGCTCGGCCCGTCGCCCACCCGATCTGCTCGGCCGCCGCCGCTCGCCTGTTTCTTTTCTCTTCCCGTTAAATTTCGTCCCGGTAGTTCAACGCAAGCAGGTAAGGGCATTTTGGTCCAATCATGTTCGTTTCCAGGCTGAAAAATAAAAGAAAACCGGCCAAATGGCCAAGGTGGCGTCGGAGTACACAAAAGCCTAGTCGATAGTGGTGTTTTTGGGACGGGCAATTTAGCCATAGTATTTTTGGAACGGACGTGAGTGGTAAAAATCTAATTGCCCCTGATGGCGAATGTATTTTTGCAACTGTGAGATGGTGCCTTGCATGTGTGCGGTCGGGGTGGCACCGGCCATTTTCCGTGCCACGTTCCCCGAAGGATTGGGATATCACGGCCAAATAAGGCGGCTTTGACGCAAGCAGGTCCTATTCACGTACTGTCCATTTGCTCATCATGTTCGTGCGAGTGCGACGCTCTTTACTGTTGCTCTAGACAGCTCCAAATATTCATTGTTCACTCTTCTCAAGCTCCTCACTTCTTTCCGCCGTGCAAAACACAACTGATCCCACATCTTTTTCAGCCAGCGTACGTCCAGCAACCCCGTCAAGTTGTTCTACTGGAGTACTCCACGCACCTGATCCACATATGCGTGCGTGGCGAAGCTGAATCACTGCTCCATAAAATATCGCTCCCAGCCAGCCAGAATCAACTCAGACCCCGCGCTCGTAGACATAAATTTGCACTCGTGACGGGAAAAAAAGGGATCGGTTCCACGGGCGACCGGCGGCGACGGTTACACCGTGGGACGAGGACGACGACCACCGCCCCTCACTGATCACGAGGGCTGGCACGGTGCGGGCCGGGCATGTGTACGGTGCACACCGATTCGGATGTCACCACGCTGACTACCGCGGCGCTGAAACTAACGGGACCCGAGCTCTCGCCACGGGAACTGGCCGGCCGGCGGCAGCCACGCGTCTGCGGCGAGCGGCTCGCGCCATTGACCAGCTGGACCAAATGGCCCTGCCGGGATTCTTGTGACTCGAGTCGCCGGCTACAAGCCATGCATGGACCATCATTGCTCTGCGCTCGTATGCTCGGCGCGCGGGCGTCGCGATCGGCCGAAGCGGCCTAATCTGCCTCTCGGCTTCCACGCGTCCTTCTTCTCCTCCTTCTTTCCCCCCGTCGCTCTTGGAGTTGACACGTACAATTAATCAGCGTACACGAGTTCGTTCTGCTTCAATTCAACTGCCCTTGCAAGTGAGAGTTTTTTTTTTTTTGGAATGATCAAGCGAGAGTTTTTGAAAAGGGAACAACACGCTAACAACGGCTAGTTAGCTACGCACATAAATAATCACAACTCGTCGTCTCTGCTGCAGACACCACCGTACCCCTCTTGCCCCCGCGTCTGTAAGATTCCTTTCCCTCCGCTCAACTCGTCAGCACCTAATCAGCGTCTCGGTATCAATCACTACCGAATTCACGGTGCAACCGGCCGGTGAAACGAATCTGAATTTGGACGGCCTTCACTTGAAGACGTCATCAAGAAATTAAAGACACACACACACGCGCGCGCGCGCGAAAAAAGATGATCTTTTGTTACGTGACGCGGCAGGCATGAATCTCGGATCCGCGGTGGCGGTTACGGCGGATAAGTAAATGGCCGGCGCGGCGGTGGAACCGCTCTGCAACAACGGGTCGCTGCCAGCCGGTGGAGGGGAGCGGAGACGCGTGAAACAGTAAAAAAGATGGAGCGGCGCTGAGAACTCCATCGTACAGGAACAGGAAGATGCGCGGCACGGGCGGGCGGGCACTTCTTACCGATATCTTTCGATTCCTTCGGAACGAGTCATAGCGGATCGGGGCTCACGTGCGCGGAGTCTGAGCCATGTGACCCGGCCAGCCAGCCGAGATGAATGGCCCCGATTCGATTCACGGCCGGTCATAGCTCACGCCGAATCACGCGCGCGCGTCGTCGTGCTGCCGAGTGGCCCGCCGCGCCGTCGCCACCACAAAAACTCGTGTCGAACTCACCCTGCGGTGCCATACAAGCTCCGTGCCCGAAAGAAAACGAGATGTGGCTGTGCGTGCAAGGAGAAAACGAGGTGTGCCCTTCATGTGCCAGGAGCTATATCTCAAACTGTCGTCACGCCGTCCCTTGCCAATAGCTATGCATTGCTCAATCATATATTAGCCCATTCTTGTCGTGAAATATGCTCTCGATTCGTTATATATTGATTGTACCTCTTACAAAGATATGTTTGGAGAGTTTTTTGTTTCCTCGCGAAAGGAACTGTTGTTTTGCATCAACTTCTTTAAGATTCCAGGGCTGTTTAAAAAAAAAAAAAGCGCACACATCAACTTCTTAAGATTCCACGGCTTTTACAAAAATGTACATGATGAAGCGAATTATAGTTATTGTCATCCGCCGCTACCTCGTAGTTCTATATGTCCTCATCAGCGTGCAACATATAATTAGTTAACCACTCTTACAAGCTACAAAACCTTGTACCTCCAAAGGATTGTATCGCCTTTGAACTATATATATCAATAAGTATCAACACAAGTGTATCTTCACATAATCGGAAAAGGTTCATGTTAATATTGTTTTGTATATAGAGCTATGTATCTCGCATAAAACTGCTTATCGAAAAGTGTGTTAATATCTACGTCATATTGTCATATAAGTTAATCCGTCCATACAACCATTCTCGAATGAATCGCTTACCGAAAAGTAAATTAAAGTTGATATGTATTAACATCATGTCACTATGTTACTTCCACACGAATAAGACAAACATAAAATCGTGTATACTCACATGAATTGCATGCTGAAAAGTAAGATTGATATACTATCCAACTCGAAAATAAGATGGGATCCAACCAAAGTTGATTTCAGTTAGTGTGAATCTCATTAGAGTAAGATGGATCCCATAGCAAAGTAAAAAACTAATAGCCTACCAACAACTGCTTTCATCCTACTCGCACCAAGCGACGCTGCCTCCTAGCAAATAATTTTTTATTTTTTTGTACCCGGTAGTAGTGTTAATGCCGGTAGAACCTATTTTTTTCTCTTACTATCTAGTTTTACAATACTTATTGTCTGCCATTTATTGCTTACTACCAGCTTATACACATTGTGGATGCCCTTAACATCATGTATTCATCTCATTACCACGCGAATAAGTCAAGCATAGAACAATGTATCTCCACATAAATCGCTTTTTAAAAAGTAAGATTGATACGTACTAATATAACACTTAAATCATTGCCACGAGAATCGTGTATCTCCACATAAAATGCGTACCAGAAAGTAAGGTTGATATCTACTAGCATCGTAGCTCTATCTCATTGCTCTGCGAATAAGCCAAAGCATAGAACCATGTATCCATATATGAATCACTTACTGTAAAGTAAGATTGATATATAATAATATCACGCCTCCATCTCATTATCACGCCGCTAAGCTAAACACAAAACGGTATATCCTCACATGAAAACGCTTATCAGAAAATAAGCTTGATATCTACTAACACGTCATGTCTTTGTGTCATTGCCATGTGAATAATCCATGCATATGACCATGTATCTCCACATGAACCGCTTACTAAAAAGTAAAGTCGGTACCTACTAAACGTCACGCCTCTATCTTATCTTCACACGAATAAACCAAATATAGAACCTTGTATTCCTACAAACCACTTACCAAAAAGTAAACTTAATATCTATTAACACGTCATGTCTTCGTGTCATTGCCACGTGAGTAATCCGTGCATAGGACCATGTATCCCCACATGAACCGCTTACTAAAAAGTAAGGTTGGTACCTACTAAACGTCACGCCTCTATCTTATCTCCACACGAATAAACCAAATATAGAACCTTGTATTCTTATAAACCACTTACCGGAAAGCTAGATTGATAAGTACTAACATCACACCATCGTCTCATTGCTACACGAGTAGTCCATGTGCAATGATTCACTAGTTCATAGCCTTCATACGTCGCAATCATATCTACTTCTATCACACGTCTGCCGTTCAACCCTATCTAAATTAGCCTTTGGTTATTTTTAATCTTATATAGTTATAAAAAATAAATACACCATTTAGTGAGAAAAACAATTATGTTTTCTATAGTTGACATAATTTTAACTGTAAATAATTATAGTAGTACATATAAGAAAAATAGCACTGAATAAATTACTGCCAAGTTAATATTTAAATTACTTTGTGCTAGTTTTGTATCCTTACAACACTAGTTTATGTACTTTCAGCATGCAAGAGGATTGGAAAGACCTTATATATAGCCCACATTTATCATACTCTTTGAAGTTTGAAGTCCAACATCATTAAATTCATATGCTGTTACATATTAAATCCTTGCGGATAACATGATAAATAAGTACATATCGCACATAGAAGTCATAGAATACAAAAACAATATTGACAACGACCTGAATTCATTTGAGCTCTATATCACAATGATGTATGTACCCTATTGACAATGACTTTTTCCTCTCTTAGAAAAAGACCTCCCTATTTGTACAGTACTGACTATTTCTCTTTCAGTTGGTACTGTAATTTTTATATTTGGTAACACTTTATTAGATCAATGTTAAAGCAAGACCAGGAGAATTATCTGGAGGAGAAATCAACGAAGAAACGAAACCCCACCACCGCTACGGCGGCGAAAGCAACACGGGTGACGCGCACAGCGGAACGGAGAGATTCCACTGGCGCTTCCGGACCGCGGCCTTCACCCGCCGTTAAAATCCCACTCTGTTCTGGTATCCCTCTCAAATCTCCCTCCCGAATCTCCACACACACCACCGAATAAGACTCACCGCCGCGTTGCCGCCGCCGCGCCATCTTATTTCTCTCCAAACTCCGGATCCTTCACTGCATGCGCTCCGCTTCCTTCGATTCTCGTCTTCTCCGATACACAGCTCGGCGCTCGGACACCCCGGGGCCCCACCTGTCTCCCGGCCGGGACGGCATTCGCTGGAGCAGAATCCCCTTCCCTCCCCGCGCCGCCGGTCTACCTCGGCCGCATTGCTCGCTCGCTGCCGGAGGCGGAGCCCCGTCTCGCGCTGCGGCGCGGGCGCTGGCCTGGCAGCACGGTGCGGTGCCAGGTGGTTGGTTGGTTGCGCGCCTCTCGGCGCGCTCGCGTGTGCGTGGGTTGGAGCGCTGACTTCGAGGGGAAGCTTCGAGCGCGGCCGCGTCGCTTCTGCTCAGGGCAAGCCACGTCTCCTGCTACTTCTCGGGGGCGCTCTCCCCGCTCCCCTCCGCACCTTTGGTCGGTCCTAGCGTGGCGTGGTGGAGATGGGGGTGTTTGAGTTCGCGGTGGAGAAGGCTAGATCCCTCGCCGCAGCGGCCGGGGCCGCCGACGCTGACCACTCGCCGCAGCACAACCAGAAGGAGAAGGCCGAGCTCGCGCGGATCGAGACGCGGCGGCGCCAGGAGGCGGACGGCTGTGGAAGCACGCCGAGGGCCTGCTGCCCGGTCTCGCCAGTCGAGCCGCCTACGCCGCCGCGGCTGCCGCCGGAGGCGAGATCCGGGGACAGAGGCGACGTCACCAAGTGTTCCAATCCTCCCTGCCGTGATGTCAGGTAAATGCAAGTCTCTCTCTGCACGCTCCTTCAGTTTTTCAAGCTAGAAATTATCTCACTGAGGATTAGTACACCAACCAGAACTAGTGATGCGTAGGAGTTCGTAGTCATGTTTAGCAACTACCGCGGGTGAAAGTTGGCTGGTTAGCCACTCTATCAGAGATTTGCTTTGGTTTTCATTTTTTCTTCCTAAAATTTGGGATTGAAACTAGTTCTAGCGAGAGTCAAATATAACAAATTTGGTTCAGCCAGATGTATGATGTGTCTATCTGATAACTTATCATGGTGTTGAATAACATAATTTTTGATTCGTGGCTCTGGTTGCAGGCGTCTGGATGGGGAGGAGGTTGACGGACCCGGGACCCAGTTTTTAGCCCCCGGGACCGACTTCTTCCATGACTTTTCAGATACAGATTCTAGTGTTAGCGTTAGTAATTCAATGTACAGATCGATGACCCCAAGCCCTGCAGAGAGCCCTACTTGTGCAGTGAGGCAGAATGATGCTTCAGATCATGATGCAACATCGATGACTGACTCAGATGATGCACGGGAACAGAGCTGTGCTAGCATCACTGATGAGGGAGAAGGGGTCAACACATCATACCGCATCGTTGATTTTCGTGATGATATTTGGTGCCCACCACCACCTGAAGATGAGAGTGATGATGTGGAATCAAGGATATTTGGTTCTGATGATGAGGATGATGGACCGAGTTGCTTCAGTGCTGATAGAATAGCTGGTGTTGATGGTATGTCTGCTGGAGCTCATAAAGAAAGTGTTGAGAATGAGTATCTGAAACACTTTCGAGCTTTGGTTGCACAGTTACTCAAGGTGGAAGGTATTAGCTTGGACAGTGGCAAAGATTCCAAAAATTGGCTTGAGAAAGTGTCCTCATTGGCATGGCAAGCTGGTCACTACGTGAAACCTGATACCAAGAAAGGCGACAGTATGGATCCCAGTCATTATATTAAGATCAAATGTGTAGCATCAGGGAATCCAAGTGATAGGTATGCCCTTACTTTTGTTGCTGCTTATTCATAACATTTATCTTCTGGCCATTATGGCATTATGTGACTAATGAATATTTTATCAACTGCAGCAATTTCGTTAGAGGAATTGTTTGCTCTAAGAATGTAAGGCACAAACGAATGGTCTCTGAGCACAGGAATGTCAAATTGCTCATTTTAGGAGGGGCACTTGATTACCAGAAAACATCCAATAAATTGGCTTCCATAGGAACTATAATTGAACAGGTTTGTGCCTGCTCAATTTGGCTACTTTTGAAAATTTTGTTTGTAGTATAATAATGAATGATCTTCTTGTAGGAAAAGGAGTATTTAAGAACCATTGTGGGAAAGATCCAGTCTAGGCAGCCTAATGTGCTGCTAGTTGAGAAAAGTGCCTCATCTTTTGCTCAGGAGCTCTTAGCAAAAGATATTTCATTAGTTCTGAATGTGAAGAGACCACTTCTGGATAGGATCTCGAGATGCACAGGTGGTCAGATTGCCTCATCTATTGACAATATTGCCTCAGCAAGTCTAGGACAATGTGACTTGTTCAAGGTGGAGAAAGTTCTGGAATCTTCACCAGCTGAACATGGAGAGAAGAGGTCAACGAAGACTCTGATGTTTTTTGAAGGCTGTCTGAAGCGCTTGGGTTGCACAGTAATGACTTGATTTCTAGTTTAATGATTTCTTTAACAACTGGAATATTACAAATTTTCCTGAAATTTCAACTAAGCATTTCATTTTAAAACCAATCAGCAAAGTTTAGTTACTGTTTATCAATTAATTTTGCCACGCTTCATGCAGGTTGTATTGAGAGGAGCCTGTCGGGAAGAATTAAAGAAGATCAAGCGTGTCATGCAACTTGCAGTCTTTGCTGCTTATCACCTCTCCCGTCAGAGATCATTCCTTGCTGATGAGGGTGCAATGCTTCCAAGGATTCCTTCAGTATCTGTGACAGCTTCATCAGAACTGCAAAACCATGGAGATAATGTTTTTCTTAGGCCTCCTGATCATGGTATTCCTGATGCTCTTGGAGCTGCTGAAGAGAAACATCCACACAATGCTACTATCAACCAGATATTTGACGATATCTCTTCATCATCAACTTTGTTACCACTGGGAGGGATAAGTCACGGAGTTGTGCCTGAATGTGAAGTATCTGGATTTCCATCTGACCCTCGATGCCATCGAAATGCTCCATGCCATGGAGAGTTAATATCTCCAGGTTTCCTCATTGATGATTTGGGAACTACTTGTGCTGAAACACAATGCAATGACATACACCAGTCTTTGCAACCTCCAACTGCTACTGATGTCTGTCATGATGGTGCATTAACTAAGATAAGCATGGGGATGTGTCATCCTGAAAACTGTAAGACCCACTCATCACTCGACAACAGTCAAGCAGGGGATGTAGATGACCAAGATGAACTTTCAGCCGGTTACTTATCTGGTACTGACAACAATCAGAACATTTTAGTTTCCTTCTCAAGCATTTGCATCCCAAAAAGCTTGGCATGTGAACGCTTGCACCTCTTCCGCATCAAGTTTTATGGTAGTTTTGATAAGCCACTAGGGAGGTACCTCCGTGAAGAATTATTTGATCAGGTATTTCTTTTATGTGATGTATCACAAAAAAATCTTGCTAGTCATTATTTGTTTTAAAATTATATTTTTTTGTTATTTTTCTAAAATATCATTCTTTGGCTCTTTGATGCATTACTTTTCAGGCATATAGCTGTCCATCATGTAAGGAGCCTTCAGAATCACATGTTAGATGCTATATGCACCAGCGTGGCAGCTTAACAATCAGTGTTAGGCGTCTTCTATCCCAAAAGTTGCCAGGTGAACATGATGGAAGGATATGGATGTGGCACAGGTGCATGAGATGCAAGCTCAAGGATGGAATTCCACCTGCAACACATAGAGTAATCATGTCTGATGCAGCATGGAGTCTATCATTTGGGAAGTTCCTGGAGCTCAGCTTTTCTAATCATATGACTGCAAACCGAATTGCAAGTTGTGGGCATTCTCTGCAAAGGGACTGTCTTCGCTTTTATGGGTATGTAATTTCTTTTATTCTGATTTTAAGTCCTCAGTTCTCATCCAACCCTACAATGAAGTTTTGAAATTTATACTCTACATTGCAGCTATGGAAATATGGTGGCTGCCTTCCAGTACAGTCCCATGGATACTCTATCTGTTAACCTTCCACCCCCAGTGCTAGATTTCAATTTCAACTGTGCACAATCTTGGGTGAAAAGTGAATCACAAAGGGTATGCTGTAAAATAATGTGTCTTAAGACTTAAGAGATCATCAATTCATTTTCATGATCTACATCCCAACCTGATTACGCCAATTATGTTAAAATGCTTGCAAAACATTTTTGTAGGTACTTAAAATGATGGAATCCTTGCACAAGGAGGTGTCCCATCACCTTCATAATATTGAAAATGGTATTATCACCGTTGACGATTCAGACAAAAGAACCATACAAAAGCAGATAACTGAGATGAAGGATTTGCTTAACATAGAAAGAAATGAGTATGAGGTGGTGCTCCCTAACATTCTATTGTTTTATTCATCTCATGTTTCTTTTTATTGTATTAACTATTGTGTAAATTATTCCACAGGCTGTGCTTCTACCAGTTATAAGTGGGAGTGCTCATGCACTTAAATCAAATATTGATATTTTGGAGCTCAACCGTATGAGGCGCGGTCTCATCCTAGATGCTTATACATGGGATTGCAGGCTGCGCAACATTGATTCACTTAAGACGGGTGGACATTTTTCTCAAAGTAACCCCTTCAACCAAGAGAAAACCCAAGCAACCAATGAAGACAGACATGAATTGCTTCAGACTGTTACAAGACATGGAGGAGCCTGTCATGAACTGTGCCCTCGACACTGTTCAGGAAGTCCACGCAAATCTCTCTTGTCTACTGAGGGCCACTCGAAAGATAATGTGTCTGTCCAGATTGAGAAAGATTTGTCTATTGGGCTAGTTGATGGTGTTGCAGGTGATGCAGGAGGTCTTGATCTGGTCTTTAGCAAATTCAATGCATGTGAAGAAGGGCATCATCTATTTAATGATCCCATCAAGACAGAGCCAGTAGAACGGTTACCGTCCGTTGCTTCTATTTTAGCGGACAGAATAGATATGGCATGGTCTGGATCTGGTGAATTACACTACACTCTTCCACATGATTTGACCAAAGCCGAAGAAAATAGATCTTTTAGCTTATTGGGCAGTTCAAGTTACAAGAAGGCTACTGCCCCAGTGCGAATCCATTCATTTGATGCTGTATTGAGATTACATCAGCGGGAGCAAAGTGGAATAGTACCTGCTTCATTGCATTCAGCGTTGAAACCATCTGATTCCTTTCGAGATTTGTCAAGTCGCGCAAAGGATCCAGTAACGAACATGCGGAGGGCCTTTTCTCAAGTATCTCCCAGGGCAAGAGGAAGCTTAAATGCTATTCTTACACGTGCACCTAAATATATCACATGTGCTTCTGAAATGGTGAAAGATGGTGCTCGACTACTTCTGCCCAATATTAGCTATGAAGGTTCTATTACTCTCCCTGTTTATGATGACGAGCCAACAAGTATTGTGTCATATGTCATGACATCACAAGAGTATGTTGAGCATGTCACATGTAAAAGGAACCTAAACCCTAGCTTTTCAGATTCTGCTAAGTTCAGTGGTGATGGGCTTGATGGATATTTGTCCTCACATGAAGACCTTTCAGATTTTAAGGACGCTCACTTCAGATTTAGCTTTGATGATGAGGCATGCTTTGCAGATATTACAAAGTTTTCTGTTACTTGCTATTTCGCAAGGCAGTTTGCTACACTTAGAAAGAAATGTTGTCCAAGTGATATTGATTACATACGTTCTCTAAGTCGTTGTAAGCGATGGAGTGCGCAAGGTGGAAAAAGTAATGTTTATTTTGCAAAGACAATGGATGATAGATTCATAATTAAACAAGTCACCAAGACGGAGCTGGACTCATTTGTAGAATTCGCTTCTCACTACTTCAGGCACTTGACAGAATCATTGACTTCTAGAAGCCCTACTTGCCTGGCCAAAATAATGGGACTTTATCAGGTTCATTTTCTACTGCTGATACTTAACTGAACAACATTTATTTATTTATTTTAATTTTACTAATTTACTGTATTTTTTTAAATCCAGGTCAGTATCAAGAGCTTGAAAGGAGGAAGGGAGGTGAAGATGGATCTGATGGTAATGGAGAATATTTTCTTCCAGAGAAAAATATCCAGGGTGTATGATCTGAAGGGTTCTGAGCGTTCACGCTATAATTCTGATTCGACTGGCCACAATAAAGTTCTTTTAGACTCTAATCTCATAGAGGCACTGCATACAAAGCCTATATTTCTGGAGAGTAAGGCAAAACGAAGTTTGGAAAGAGCTGTCTGGAATGATACGTCGTTTCTTGCGGTATGTATTCTCCCCACTTCTTAGACCTAGGATTTTACTTGCAAATTATAGTGACCTTCATGAGTTATGGTGTCTCCAATTGACATTTAGACCTAGTTTTCTGCTATTTGAAGTTTGTTTTGATGAGATGATAACTATCTCGTGTGCCTCTAAACAAAATAAGCATCATTTGACTATTTTTGTCTGAGGTGTAGCTAGATTGTGGTACATTATAAATTTTGATTTAGATTGAACTGTTTGCACACCTGATAAGATTTATTTTGACATGCAAGAATGAATGTCACATTTCCCTCAAATTTCATATGTTCCAACAAACATGCACATAGTAGAGTTCACTGTCGAATGCATAATTTTTCAGATTCTCTATGTATCTGTCTCCAATTTATGATGGCCTTCCCGAGAATAGCACTAGTAGTTGTGCTTCCTCCACATTCTTGGGCATTGTTCATTGTTTCAAGCACCAGTTTACTTCCTAGAACCAATGAATAATGCTGCATTCTACAACAGCAACAACAAAGCTTTTTAGTCCCAAGCAAGTTGGATAGGCTAGAGTTGAAACTCACAAGTACAAGCAAGGACCAGGAAGAAAAGTTATAAGAAAAATAAAAGAAGACATAAAAGAAAAGGATAAAGAAAAACAAAAACGTCAATAGTAAAAAATGCTGTAACAAAGCTGAGGCCAATAGCCAAAGTCATTGTTCTGGCACGTGGATTGCTAGTTTTCATGCGCTCCTATCCATGGTTGATTTTATGATATGTATGATTTGTGTTCCTCATTGTCCGGTTCAAGGAAGCAGTGATTTGTTAATATTAATTATTTCTCTACTCTGTTGCAGCAATGTTGTCTTTAATAATGGATCCCATAGCATAAACTACATAACAAAAGAATAATGGAAACTGTAGTATAAGCTTACATAACAAAAGAAATAACACGTCTGACAACCTTGTATCATCAACATCTCATCTTCTAACTGCACATTATTACCCATCTTTGCAGTCCTTGGATGTCATGGATTACTCTCTTTTGGTTGGCGTCGACGAGGAGAAGAAAGAACTCGTGGTTGGCATCATCGACTTCCTTCGGCAGTACACTTGGGATAAGCAGCTGGAGACTTGGGTGAAAGCCTCGGGCATCCTAGGTGGCCCCAAGAACGTGTCCCCAACCGTGATATCTCCGATCCAGTACAAGAGGAGGTTCAGGAAAGCCATGTCTAAGTACTTCCTCGCCGTTCCAGACAAGTGGACCTCCTAATCAAGAGCACCTCCTCTCGTGTGCTCTAGCTGTTACCAGATCAGGAAAAGCATTAGCCCGTTCATCCCTTTGGTAGATTTTGAGCAAAGAGGTGAATTGAAACGGATGCCATTCGTTGGTTGATTTTATTTTTTACAAGAACATGTTATAGCAAATAGATTAGACAGGAGGATTAGGTCCCTGACCTGGATGGACTGGCGACACCAAGCATGGCCATTGCAGTGTCCGGCCGCATTTGAAGGCTTTGGTCCGATGTAAATTGTGGTGAACGACGGCGGAGTATTTAACGCTGAGTTGCCCCGCATTATTTTGTTGTAACTTATGCCGATAAAATTGTACAAGAGCGATAGCATATTGAGTGAGATGAATATAAACCATATAAGTTCTAGCTAATTTTGGTAGCTGCACTGCATCTATGCAGATGCAACTGAAACACTAAAAATATGCGTGTTATTCTAATTTCAGATTTTAGTTTTAGACAAATTTCATGATTATTTAAACTTGTGATATAAACTAACTCTCGTAGCAGGTAAAATAACACAATTAAAAGCAGGAAAAATATTGACTCATGAGAGTTTGTCGACGCTTAATTTAGCGCAAAAAAGTAGACGAAGCAGATCGTCGATGTAGTGCAGCAGCCCTTTATCGTACTCAAACACTTGTGGATGAGGCAACGCAGATCATTTTGAACACTTGTTAAAGACACAACGCGGATCGTAGTCCAACACATTTGAGCGTTCGCGTAAATGCGCTGTCCAGAAACCTTATTGCCGTTCCTTGTGCGGGCTTCACGGCGGCAAAGGCTCGGAGATTCTGATTAGTCTCTTCCTCGGTGCACGCCAAGAAAAAGAGCCGGTGAGATTGGAGCAGCTCAACACCATAACACAGTTTTCTTAATGGAATATGGAGTGTAGAAAGGAATGATTCATTAGTCATGAAATATGGACGTCTCCCTGATCTTATATAGACACGGCTACTCTCAAGGAGCCGTTTTCTCACTAATTGTTCTCTAATTTTTAGATAATAGCATGGTCGGCTATTAACTCCAATTATAACATTAACCGTATATTAATTTTTTTGATTAGTATATAACGGTTCAGAATTGATGGAGGATGATAATGACTGAATAAACTTAATTTATTGTTATTAAATTGTTTTGGAATTTCTCTTAAATTAACTATTAAAATAGGTCAAATTCCAAGATCCGCAAAATCCGTCTGTGTTTGAATCGTAAAAAGGAATTATGGGCTCGAAAAATTAGTTCGATTAGGTCCTCCGGACCAGGCCGATTCTTTGGAAAAAAAAATAAGAATCCATTAGTTTTAAAATTTAAATTTGAACAGGAACAGTAATCCGGGAAGGACGGTCATTTAATCATTTCGCGACAATCGAACTTGGCCGAGTACCGGGCACAGCCAGGCTGCGGGCGCATTGTTCTTGATGTGCTCTGCCACGTCAGCGATCCGCGTGCACACCTGTCATTTCTCCTCTCACCGCACGATTCTGCCACCGCTTGGAATTGGAGAGCGATGCATTGGGTCCGACAGGTCATTGGGATGCTCAAGTCCAAAATTCCCCTCTTCGCCCCCCACACCCATTCGCACGGTCTCGCGCCGCCGCACCTCGAGAGCTCGGCGCCGCCGCTCGGCCTCTCCGTCGCATCCATGGCCGCCGAGGGGAAAAAGGCCTCCATCCCCGCCCCATCCTCGCCGCCGCTACCTCTGGTCCAGCTCCCGTCCTACCCTGAGGTAACTAATCCTTTTCTCCCGATTTGTTCCCTGCCGCCGGTCTCTTCTCGGCGAGATTTTCTCTGGTCCTTCGCCGCCCGTGGGGCTCGTTCACCGTCTCAAGGTATCCTTGGCCTCTTCCGCAGATGATCCTGGAGGCAATCGATGCGCTGGGCAACGAGAACGGCTCCAACAAGACGGCGATCTCGGGCTACATCAAGGGCAAGTACGGCTCCAGCCTCCCGTCCTCGCACCAGGCCGCCCTCACGGCGATCCTTGCCCGCATGAAGACCACCGGCGAGCTGTACTTTGCCAGGAACAGCTACTCCCGCCCCGACAATAAGGAGGAGGATCCCCGCGCCCCCGCCGAACGGTCGCCCCCCCGCAGCCAGGAATCTGGACCCGAGGACATCGTCTCCGAGGTCCCAGATGGCGTCCCTGCTCCAGCTCCCATCGTCGACGCTGAGGCAGAGGTCGTGCCTGCTCCAGCTGACGTCATCGCCGATGTCGTGCCTGCTCCAGCGCACGTCGTCGCCGATGCCGTGCCTGCTCCAGCACCCACCGTCGCTGCTGATGCCGGTGCCGTGCCTGTGAAGAGAGGGCGCGGGCGGGCCCCCAAGCCCAAGGAACCCGTCGCCGAGGAGCCTGATGCCGCGTCCGTTGCCGCTCCTTCTGTTGATGATGACACTGATGGCGTGCCTGCTCCAGCATTCGTCATTGCTGCTGATGCCGGTGCTGTGCCTGTCAAGAGAGGGCGCGGCCGACCCCCCAAGCCGAAGGAACCCGTCGTCGAGGAGCCTGATGCGGCGTCCGTTGCCGCTCCTTCTGTTGATGATGACGCTGATGGCGTGCCTGCTCCAGCACCCGTCATTGCTGCTGATGCCAGTGCTGTGCCTGTCAAGAGAGGGCGTGGCCGACCCCCCAAGCCGAAGGAACCCGTCACCGAGGAGCTCGATGTCGCGCCTATTGCTCTTCCCGTTGTTGCAGATGATGCTGATGAGGTGCCTGCTCCAGCTCCGGTCGATGCTGCTGATACAGTCGTTGTGCCTGTCAAGCGGGGACGTGGACGGCCTCCCAAGCCTAAGGACCCCATCGCTGAGGCCGTTGCCGTGGCCACCAGCGGCATGCCTCGTGCACGCGGCCGCCCGCCCAAGAAGGCCAAGGTCGCCGAGGAAGGCCCAACTGGCTCGTCTGCTCCAGCAACTGGTGGCTCCGTTGATGCCAACGCTGTGCCTGTCAAGCGCGGGCGTGGACGCCCCCCCAAGGTGAGGCCTTAAACGACAGTGAGCTGGGCAATGGTTGTAATGGTTGGGTGGTTGAACTGTACTCTCAAAATCATGGTTGGCACTAATTGTTCATGACTTAGTAGCTTAGCATATGGTAAAGACTAATCTCCATGGGTATGCCTGTGGCCTGTGCAATGGGACGGTGGATGAAAATTGTCGTAACTGTTCTGCTGGTGCTGAGAATGACCGAGTTAAAACTCCTATGGCTCTCGTATTGCTTGCTTGCTGGTTATGTTGGTGGTGTTAATGTCACGGTGAATTGCTAGTGTCTTTCACCTGAGCTGTTCATGATTTGTGCCTGCTTCAGGCGTTATCAATTGCTGAATTATGTCTGAGTTACCTGCAAAATTGATTTTTTTGGACCTGTTATGACACTGTGGTATTGAATCAATCTTGTATGATTCTTCTGTGATGTTTGCTTGTAGAATAATTGTTATACTTGTTACTCGCTATGTTTTATTGTTTCGTGGGTTTGAGTGTTTTTCAGGTATATAATTAAAATTTTAGTTTGGAGAGTTTTGTTCTATCAGGCATGTTCAGATGGACAGAGACCTAGATTCTTTCTGGCCCTTACTCCATCATCTAAGAGTACCTCATTCTTAATCATAACACAAATGAGGAAAAATTAGTGGACATACTGTTGATATCCTTTCTGTCACAGCCATTAAAACGTATTCAGCAACACTAGGATTTTCCTTTCGATTTTCTTGAACTGGAAGCTAATCATTAATCCATATCTACGAATTGGTCATCAGATAGGAAGTGCTTGATCATTTCTGTCTCTGATTTTACATGAAAAAAATGTTGAGTAACACCGTATTATTTGAAGCATTTGGTGTGCGCATTATTTTGTGATGGTTTCTTGTCTGGTCTCGATCTATAAAATTTTGAATTGCCAAGAGTGCAAAGGCCCTGGCTGGTTGTATGATGTGTCCTTGTGTCTATGCTCAAGAACTTGCCTTGGATTCTTATAAAATGTATTTCTTCTTTGGGGAGATTCCTTCGTGACCATCAGAAAATTTTTTGATTCCTTATTGGCCATCAAAATTTTTGAATTTCCCTAGTGGCCATTGGAATGAAATTTTTTACCTTACTGACCATCCTAGTGTTAAAATTAAAAAAGAAAAGACACTTTTGCCCCTAGCAACAATTTTGTGCAAATGTTCCTTATTAATCATAGAATTTCATTAATATAGTTTGTTAATATGAACAAAATATTAGTATGCACTTTAAGTCTTATTTAGCAGATACATTATTTTTACTAATGTAAAGATACATATTGTGGCTGTCCAAAATTCAAAAATACATACTCATGAAGTTCAAATTTATAAATTAAGTATTAACTAATATTGTTTTCCAATTTCATGGTTAATAAGGATCATTGGTCATAAAGATGCTACAAAGGGTAAAAATGACTTTTCTTCTCCAAGTTTAACACTATGATGGCCAATAAGGCAAGAATATTTAACTCGATGGCCACTAGAGAAATTGAAATTTTTTGATGGCCAATAAGGAAACACAAAAAAATTTGATGGCCACTAAGGAATTTTCTCCTCTTCTTTGAACTGAATTATGAAGCCTGAAGTGTTGGAGAAATATATTACCGACTGTATTCTGGTAGTGTATGGCTAGACTTTGCAAATGTAGCATACAGTTTCTCCTCAATCCTCAGCATTCCCTTGATAAAGATGAGTTCGACAACTCTAAGGTTGTTGTTTATTATCTGGATTTTCCTATCTGTTGAATGTCGATGGACTACTGTATATAAATGTTTTTTCTACAAGAAAAAAAGATTGAATGATCTGGATATTTTGACCTGCCCGTAACAGCTAGGGATCAACGTTATCTCATCTGTGACAGTAGTATTGATTCTTAAATTGGTATAGTTATGACAGCAAATCTAGTTCATTTTTAAACTAGAATTCTTCGTCCTAACAACAACAATTTAAAATTTGAAGGAGTATTTAATAGGCTGTAAAGTATGCTGCGATTAATATCATGAAATGCTTTGGGGTAGTTGAATTTCCTTAATAATAGAACTGCAAATGCATGTACTTGCTGGTTCCTGCATCTGTTCAACTATCGTTTTGGATGTACCTTCTCTGCGGCCGAAAGACGCAGTCATTGTCCGACCGCTTAGGGTTGCTTCGAATCAACGGTTAATTATTTTTCTAAGTAAAATCGTGTTCGCAGAGGCAGAGCCAAGCAAGTTTGAACCTGTGCACTAGGCATATGGGCTGTGCATCCTATACGGGCTCTGATCTTTTATGGTCCACGAACCAGGTCAGCCCATAAATCTGGTGCTTCGGCGGCTCGACTTCTGTCCAGCGGAAATTCCTTGCCTTGGCAACGAAGCACAACGCAAGACTGACCACCATTCCCTTGCTTTTTTGCTGCCCTTCCTTCCTCGATTGCTTCGTCCCGACCGCGACAACGACCACCACCTGGTCACCAACGCCAAAAGTCCACTCCGCGTGAGCGCGTCCACTCCCAATCCCCGCTCCACCCACGCTCTCTCCGCCGCCGTCTCCCCGTCGCCGGCCGCCATGATGAAGGACAAGATGAAGGACTTCATGAAGAAGGTCACCTCATCTTCCCCCTCCACCTTCAAGGGCACCTCCCACGTCCTCGGCTCCGGCCCCTCCTCCTCCTCCTCCCGCCCCGCAAACCCTAGCCCTAACCCCAGGCCCGCCCCCAAGCAGCCCCCGCCACCACCTCGCGCGCCCGCGTCCACCGAATTCACCCCCTTCACGCCCCACATCTCCTCCTCCGCCTCGCGCCGCCCCGACGCCGCGGCCAACGGCTCCGCCTCCGCGGCCACCGTGGCGTGCCCGAGCTGCGGAGACGCGTTCCCGTCCGAGATCGCCGTCTCCGAGCACCTCGACGGCTGCCTCGCGTCGGCGGGGGGCGCCCGCGCGCGAGCTGCCGCGTACCTCGCCGCCGACCCGCCCGCAGCGGCCGTGGAGGTGGTGAAGCGGCTGCTCGGGAACCTGCTGAAGGAGCCCGGGAACGACAAGTTCAGGCGGGTGAGGCTGGGCAACCCGCGGATCAAGGAGGCCGTGGCTGACAGGGAGGGCGGGCTGGAGCTCCTGGAGGCCGTTGGGTTCAGGGTCGGGGACGAGGGCGGGGAGATGTTCGCCGTGATGGATGAGACGCCCAGCGAGGCGAGGCTCGGCGGGATCAGGCGGGCTGTGCTCCTGCTCGAGAAGACCCATCCCTCGCCCTTGCAGGTGGAGGCTGAGCCCAAGGAGAACTGCCACAATGCAGTTGAGAAGCAGGAGGAGGTTGTGAAGACCACTGATCGGCAGGTAAGCTGGGTTCACCGTAATAAAGCTTTTGTTCCCATCAACGAACACATTAGCGATGCAGTAGTGCTATGCTCTTCTTATGCAACAACGTTTACACATTTCCAGTTCAATGTTGCCAATTGCACAATACCTTGTTAATGTTGTTAAGTTCCTTTAAACTACAAGCTTAAAAATTTTGCAGAGAGCTTAGGTGTAAAATCAGTGCAAAACTCTTGGAAGTATGCACCCAGAACATACCAAATGGGTCGCTTGAGGCATATATTAACCACTACACTTCACTTTCATGCTCACTTGAGACATATATTAACCACTACACTACACTCGCCATTTTTTTAGGTATTCGAACATTAGATTTTAATAAATAAATTGGAGACATATAAACCACTACACTTACCTTTGTTGCAGATTAGAAATTTATGTATGCAACTGACTTATTTGTCACTTATGGTCCTTTTGTTTTTCACATTCATGCTTATGATGTTTTAGTTCATGTTCATTGATTCATTGTTGTGATTTTTCTGCTGCTGGTAAGCTTGTGGATTTGTAAATGTTGTAGTTTACCTGCCTATCTTGGGAGGCTTTATAAATAATAAATTGAATTCATAAAGTGTAACATGGACATATATTAGCGGATATCTTGTGCTGATTGGATAATGGATATCATAAATGTAATGAGCTGAACTGTATGGCATGCTTCTTATTTTCTTTTACATCCATGCCAGAAGTTTGGCCTGTTCCTCAACATATTTCTGATGCCATAGTTCAATGATATGATGCATTCATGTAGGTTTGAGAGCTATTTTTCCACCATATTACAGTTTTGGTTCCTCTTGGTACCTTTCCATATACTATAAAATGCTCAAGTCGTGAAAGGTGAATACTGTTGCATGCTACTAGGAATATGTGAAATGAAATGCTTCTATTGCTTCATTTCTGTTATTTTCTTAAATATCTATTCTGGTGAACTACAGAATAGAATTTTAAATCTAGCCAGAGCATCACAAAACTGACATGTCATCTAGTTCGTTCAGTGAAAATTTTATATTTTAGTCTTCAGTCAGAAAAGTTGTTCTACTTCAACATGATATAAGAGTCCTAATTGATTGTCAGATGCAGATATTTGGTTTTCATATTTGAATCTCATATGACATGTCGCGAACTCGCGATGGACATCCATGTTCAGGTAACACAGTTGCAATTAGAGAATCCGAATCAGTACATTCTAGCTTCACAGCTATGGGTCCAATACATCTTCAATATGTATTGGAATAAGGTGTTTACCAGGTTATGTCACTATGTCAGTGCCTGATGTGACAGTGTGAGCTAGCAGAAGTGTCAAGACACTCCGACTCTCATTATCACCAATACCATGTCTATATCTTGATTCCATTTACATTAATTTGTTTGTTTTTAGTGAAACGTTTCATCAATAATTTCTTTTTCCTGCTCACTAATTACAAAGTGAATTTCCCTGATAACATCATTTTGTGTTGACTAAATACTACCAAACCTCAAACTTTGCACGGAGAACTAGCACTGAACCTCTGGCTTCAAAATTCTTATTTGTATACACAAGTGAACTCATTTCTAATATGTATTCTACTTCTGTTGCTTACTCCCACTTGCTTGGGACAACAAGCTTTGTTTTTCCTTTTTTGGTTGCATTCTGCTTGTGTTCATAGTCTTATACTTGTATCTTATTATTAAGACTTATTGAGGTGCTATGCTTTGTCAACTTTACAGATTCGGGTATTTTTCTCTGTTCCCGGAATAGCTGTTGCTGAAAATGATTTACCAGATTCCTTTTACAACCTTACCAATGAGGAGATACGAAATGAAGCAAAGATGAGGAGGGAAAGGCTAGAACGATCTCGACTGCTAGTTCCAAAATCGTACAAGGAGAAGCAGGCGCTGGCTGCTCGACAGAAGTATAAACAAGCAGTCATTCGCATTCAGTTTCCTGATGGGGTAATACTTCAGGGTGTATTCCTTCCTGGAGAGAGTACAGGTTCACTATATGAGGTAATTTCCTTGTACCCCATCCATGTTCCTGGTTATGATTTACTTGTTTTTCAGTAGCCAAATTGTTCTTGATCTAGAATCTGCTGCTACCATTCTTAGTGGAATTTAAATATTATGTACTATAATCTTTGAAGCCTTCATTGTGTATCAAACCGTGTGATCAGTTCTGTTGGTTGAGACATTTTATTCTTGCTATCTCACCATGAATTCATGCTAAATGAATGATTTGCTGCCCCTTGAAACCTATTTTACTATGTTAAGCGCAGAACCCAGGGAGCGGAGGTTATAGGAATGAGAGATGTTCGGGCGATGTCGGAGAGCTCGTTAGCGGTCTCGCGGCGGCGCCATCCTGTTGGCCTGCGCACCACGAGCAGAGGACTAGGTGCGGGAGAGATTGATCTCAATCTCCAGCGTAATCTTTATTGCTAACTCCCTCCGGCTTATATAGCCTGATTGCCAACCGAATGAAGTACAATCTTAACTGAATGAGTTAATCCTGAACTAACCAACTGAATAACAGAAGCTTTGCTAATAATCCTAACTGAACTAATCCTTCTGCTGAGCACGTCGACGTTGGTACGTGATACCGACCATAATATCACCCCCCCCCCCCCGGTCGACAAACAGCTCGTCCTCGAGCTAAAAGTCAGGGAAGGCAGCACGGCGTCCACCGGTTCCTAGGTGGCGTCAGACGCCGGCAGGCCCTCCCATTGGACCAGGATATGTCGAACACCGCGACGAAGCTGGGCAGGCAGCACCTGAGCAGGAACCTCCAAGAGACGGCCTTCACGAAGGGGGAGGGGGGGGGGGGCAGCGGCGGTATTGAGGACGGAGGCTCACCATGAAAGGGCTTCACAACACCGACGTGGAAGACATCATGTATTCGTGCCCCGTCCGAAAGATGGAGCTTGTAATCGACATCGCCCACGCGTGCCAGCACCTGAAAGGGCCGAGCGTAGCGAGGACTAAGCTTGCCGCGTGCGCTTGGTAGGAGCCACTGCGCTGGTCGATGTAGAATGCACAACCACACCAATCCCCGACCGCGAACTCTAGTGGCCGATGGTTGGCGTCGTAGTAGCGCTTGGCATAAGACTGGGCTTGGAGCAGGCGATCGCGGACATCGGCGAGGAAGGCGTCGCGGTCCTGGAGCAAGATGTTGACCGTGGTCGTGTGAGCAGACGCCTGCTCATACGGAAGGAGCGCCGGCGGCGCGGCCGTACACCACTTCGAACGGCGTAGCCCGTAGCGCGGAGTGGAAGGCGGTGTTGTAACAGTACTCCGCCCATGGCAGCCACTTGAGCCACTTCCGCGGGCAATCGCCGGTTATGCAACAGAGATACATGGCGATGGTCTTGTTTACGACGACCAACTGTCCATCTATCTGAGGATGGAACGCATTGCTCATCTTTAGCTTGACGCCTGCCAACTTGAACAAGTCGCGTCACACGTTGCTGGTGAACACCGGGTCACAGTCACTGATAATGGACTCGGGAAACCCATGCAGTCGGACAATGTCGATAAAGAACGCCCGGGCTACTGAGGCGGCGGTGTACGGGTGGCCGAGGGCGATGAAGTGCGCAAACTTGGAGAACCTATCCACCACTGTCAAGATGACACTCTTACCATTCACCTTAGGTAGGCCTTCAATGAAGTCGAGAGAAATGTCGGCCCACACCTTGGTGGGAACCGACAGAGGCTGGAGGAGGCCGGCGGGGTGCAACATCTCCTTCTTGTTCTGCGGGCAAGTGGTGCAGGTGCGAACGAAGTCCCGCACCACCCTGCGATCCCTGTCGACGAAGAAATCGCGGAGAAGGCGCTGTAATGACTTTTGCATGCCCTCGTGCGCGGCCGTGTGGGCGAGCTGGAGCACCGCCGGTAGTACTCGGGAGGAGGCCGGCACGTAGACCCGCGAACCGGGAGGATCAGGCCGTCATGTACGCGCCACGACGCGTCATGGGTCTGGATGATGGTGTCACGCAGGAGCCGAAGTTGGTCATTGTCTCGGAGCTCGGTGTGGAGGTCTTCGTACAACGTGAAGGAGGGCCCGAAGAGAGCCGCGAGAGCCTGCAGCTCCGGCTCGCGACGGGACAGGGCGTCCGCTTCAACATTGAGACATCCCGGCCTGTATTCAACAACAAAATCAAACCCAAAAAGTTTGCTCACCCATTGATGCTACAGAACTGGTGATAGTCGTTGGTCAAGCAGGAACTTCAGGGCATAATGGTCCGTGCGAACGACGAAGTGTCGCCCCCACAAGTAGGGTCGCCAGTGCCGCACAGCTTGGACGAGCTTGATGAGCTCGCGTTCATAGGCGACGAGCTTGAGGTGGCGTGCAGCGAACGGCAGTTTGAAGAAGGTGACGGGACCCGTGCCTTGGTGGAGCACAGCGCCAAAGCCGGAGCCCGACGCATCGCAGTCCACCATGAACGGGCGGTCGAAGTTGGGGAGGTGCAGAACAGGCGTCGTGGAGAGGGCGCGCTTGAGCGACGCAAAGGCCTCGGCTGCCTCCGGAGTCCAACGGAACCCTTCCTAGTCAACGGGGCTGCCAAGGTGTCGTAGTTTGGAATGAATCGGCGGTAGTACCTAGCGAGGCCGAAGAAGTCGCGTAGCGCCCGCGTGTTGGCCGGCTCTGGCCACGTATCCACCACGGACACCTTGTCCCTGTCCATGGCCACGCCCTCGGCGGAGATGATGTGGCCGAGGTAGGCCACGGAGGATGTAGCGAAGGCGCACTTGGACTGCTTGATCCGCAGCTAGTGATCGTAGTCCGTCAACTCCAGGTAGAAGAGGCGTTGACAACGGTGGCCTTGGATGTAGGGCTCATCGCACTTAAAACACAAGCCTTGATGACGACGCTTGGCCATCTCGGCAGGTGAAAGACGCTTGAAGGTGGGGGTTGGGGGCGCCGGCAGGAGCGGCTGGGAAGCGCCTAGAGCCGGCGCGACAGCCGCCGAGGGAGCTGGCGCGGCCACCGGTCGTGGAGGCGGGCGGGGCGCACGCATGGTTGTCGGTGCGAGCCCGCCATGACGCTCATACGCCCGTGCCAGGTAGATGGCGCGCTAGAGGTCAGCCGGCGTCTGGAGTTCGACGTCCGTCCGTAGTGGCTCGGGCAGCCCACCGGTGAAGGGTTGCGCCTGATGAAGGGGGTTCAGAACCCCGGTGTGGGCCAGCTTGGTGAGGAAGGCCTCGCTGTAGTTCGCCACCAAGCCTGTCCATGGCAGCCACGCCAAGGCAGCGATGTGGTTGCACAAGGCTGGCCCGAAGCATTGCTGGCACAACTCCCAGAATTCTAGCCAAGAGATGGCGCTAATGTCGCCGCCTCCGCGCTCGATCATGTAGAACCAATGTTGGGCGGCTCCGGAGAGGTGGAACGACGCCAGCCAAACTTTATCAGTTTCCGGGGTGCGCTGTGCCCGGAAGAAGTGGTCACACTTGTTGAGCCAGGGAAGGGGGTCAGCTTTGCCGTTGAAGGTAGGGAACGACAGTTTGTGGTAGCGTGGGATGGCGAGGTGGTCGGGGTGGTCGACGACAAAACGGGGGTGTTGAGGAAAGGGCGGCAATGGCGATGGGGAGTGGGGAAAAGGGATGCAAGTGATGGGCAATGGTTAGGAGGCAAGTAGGGCGGATGGTGACGAGGTATAGACGATGGTGGAAGCGGTGGAGGGCGCAGGTGGAATACCTCCATAACCGGGCAGGCCAAATGGACCCGGCCAAGAGTCAGAGGAGGCGGCGCCTGATGGGGAGGCGGCACGGCCGTCATCGGCGGACAGTCAAGTGGCGATCTGACCCATCTGGCGCTGCAAGCCGTAGACGGCAGTGACGAGGGCTTGCATGTCGGAGGGTGGCTCGGACGCAGGCACGGCGGTAGCGGTGGCGGCGGCCATGGCGACGGAGGCGGCAGGCACGGAAGCGGCGACAGTGGTCGGGAGAGCTGTGGTGGCGATCGGCGTTGACATCCTAGGCCAGGGAGCGGAGGTTATAGGAATGAGAGATGTTTGGGCGAGGTCGGAGAGCTCGTTGGCGGACTCGCGGCGGTGCCGTCCTATTGGCCGGCGCACCACGAGCAGAGGACTAGGTGCGGGAGAGATTGATCTCAATCTCCAGCGTAATCTTTATTGCTAACTCCCTCCGGCTTATATAACCTGAGTGCCAACCGAATGAAGTACAATCTTAACTGAATGAGTAAATCCTGAACTAACCAACTGAATAACAGAAGCATTGCTAATAATCCTAACTTAACTAATTCTTCTGCTGAGCACGCCGACGTTGGTAGGTGATACCGACCATAACATACTAACAGGTTAATAGTTTGTATGGAAAACTTATATCCTTAAAAGATGAAGCCTAAAATGGCACCACATTGAGTAACAACTGGGTTTGTTTTGTGGAGTAACTTGTGTCATAGGCAAGATTGCTCCAAGATGGTATCATTACATGATTTGGTGAGATGGCCAAATTTTTCGTTTTTGTACCAGTGTTTAGCTTACAAGGGATGAGATCAAACTAATAAGTGGGATCAGTTTGGAATCAGGATTGGTCCATTACCATATGGATCCTTAAATACACTTTTGAAAGTTGTGATCTGGTCTTACCATAGGTCGCAATATGGGTCTTTGAATTTCATGGTCGTGAAGGAGTATAGGAGTTAGTAGTGGAATGCTGATAAGAATTTTATGGTTTGTATCCAATCCTATTGATCAGTCGTGCCTGGGATACACACACAGAAGCATTGCTAATAATCCTAACTTAACTAATTCTTCTGCTGAGCACGCCGACGTTGGTAGGTGATACCGACCATAACATACTAACAGGTTAATAGTTTGTATGGAAAACTTATATCCTTAAAAGATGAAGCCTAAAATGGCACCACATTGAGTAACAACTGGGTTTGTTTTGTGGAGTAACTTGTGTCATAGGCAAGATTGCTCCAAGATGGTATCATTACATGATTTGGTGAGATGGCCAAATTTTTCGTTTTTGTACCAGTGTTTAGCTTACAAGGGATGAGATCAAACTAATAAGTGGGATCAGTTTGGAATCAGGATTGGTCCATTACCATATGGATCCTTAAATACACTTTTGAAAGTTGTGATCTGGTCTTACCATAGGTCGCAATATGGGTCTTTGAATTTCATGGTCGTGAAGGAGTATAGGAGTTAGTAGTGGAATGCTGATAAGAATTTTATGGTTTGTATCCAATCCTATTGATCAGTCGTGCCTGGGATACACACCTCTAACCAATCTATGAGCATTCACTCCCTTGTTCCAAGCCTAACTCAGCACATTTGCTACCTTAGTTTGCTCGGACAGAAGCAATGAGTGGAACTGTTTGTCTGTGCTACTGCTTTGTAGCTTTTAAAGTTATCTGGCTGATTGAGGATCTTTATGACACTGCATACGTGTATCGTTTGGCGTTTGTGGATACAGCACTTGCTGAAACCCAGTCTGTATGGGCAATGGACCTGGCAGTGCCTGTATATGAACAATGATAAAAGTGCATCATTGGATATTCAGAGGTCTAATTAATAAGTCTTACAGAATGCTGAATGCCAAGCCTAATAAAGTTGCTTATGCACAGTTTTTGTTTTCTGTACTTATATTCTGTGATTCACTGCTCGAACTTGCTCGATATTCACATCGTTTTGGTTTGTTTTGAATCCGGTGGTGTTACAGTAAAATGTATCCATGCCTCTTTCTGGTTTATGGCATTGACTTGTGTGATGTCTTTATGCAGTTTGTTGCATCTGCTCTGAAGCAGCCAGGTTTGGAGTTTGAACTTATCTGCCCAGCCGTTCCTAAGCCACGCGTGGTGCCTCATTCTGCAAATCCTGGTGAGCGGTCACGCACTCTGCTTGAGGAGGACCTCGTGCCTTCTGCGCTCCTCAAATTCAAAGCTAGGGAGACTGATTCAGTCGTGTTCACTGGTCTGCTGGATGAGCTACTTGCCGCGAGCGAACCACTTGCATCATGAATTGTAAATTGCATTTCATTGGTGGGCTCTGACTTCCATTGTGTTGCACAGATATCATAGGATTTTACACAAGATTCTCTTACAATGGACTTGAACAGGGTTATGTAGTTTGGACTTTGGAAGGCCGATACAAATACATGCTATGTAGCTTTGAGCCTTTTAGTGAGGGACAGGCTTGGTACAGACAGTCTAAGATCTCTGGAGGCCCGTATTCATCTGGATTTTAAGTGGGCTGGGCTCTTAAATATCCTACAACAACAACAACAATACATGTATGATTGTATCTCACTGATGACTGTCATGAACACTAATAAAGGGCCAGATGTTTGACTGAGTGCATGACTGATAACTGATGCACTGTTAACAAATCTGCATTCTTCTTTTTTTTTTCTTATGACCATGAATGAGATGTCGGCTCGCTATGCTCTGTTATTTTGTTCCGTTGTATTCTTGCTTTCATCTTCTCAACTCTGAGTACGCAGTCGCTGGCTGAACCCGTGCTTTTTCTGCATGGTACATATACTCTTTTTTTTTTTTTGAACCGGGATGGTACATATACTTCAAAGAAACTGCCCCGAACTCTGATGGGTACTTGATGCACGTGTCCTATCATTGATACAGGAAGGAAGCCTTCCCTGCTACTACAACCAAATCTGGATTGCCGCATGTGAACGTATGTACGCACAGGCGCATGAATAACTTGCGCCTTATTTTATTAAAAACCAATATAACTAAAAGCACACCTTATCGATGCTTTGTTTTATAATTTAACCAAACAATGAGGGCAAAGGCGGCAAGTGACAGTTTTGTTAGTAACCCAGCCCGTACACTCATCGCACGATGCTCACACGTCTCCCCAGCGCTTTAGTTCTTTACTGACCACGCACGGCGTGTGCTCTGATAAAGCCATTACCCAAGTGCTCACCTTTGTTAATGAACCTTAGTACATTAACTAATCAGGAAAGATCAAATTATTTGCCAGTTGCGAAGTTGTTTGTGCTCCCTAGCCAGTTGCTTTCGCTTTATAGACCGTGACGCCATGCCGTAAACGTATTAGGTGGTACCAGTACAAAGAAAGAATGCCTGCCTGCTTTGCTGCTACCAAATCTTTGGCTTGACTGAACTATGTATATGGTTGCATATACTGCGCTGCCATCTTTTACTAACCAAACCTCATCAGGACGCCACAACCTCCAGTTAGTTAATTATATTCTCCCATCGAGTCAGTGTACTATCACGTTTTTTAATGTGAAATCCTCCGCTTTACGTACGCCATCATGGCAACTTTTGGAACGTGAACGGCATCTTCAGCGCTCCGGGCTGCGAGCTAGAGTAGCCCGGTGTTCAGGATCCAACCTTTCTTTCTTCAATACAATATTGTTCGTATACTATATTGCACGCACGCTGCAGTCCCCATTGGCACGCATTTCCTTTTGGAATGCTAGTACATGCGAAATTGTTGAGCACGGAAGTGCGTAAAGCAGTTCCCGACACAGTTAACCAAACTCGGATTTGCTGGACCGGATCATGCATGTCTCCCTCCTTTTCTTTTATGCAAAAGCGTCAGGATCAGCGCGGTCCAGCCCTGCTACTCGCTAGCTGTTCATTTGGATCACTCTAGCTAGCGGTCTATAGCTAAGAAGAAATTTTGACGTGGAAGGAAAATAAGAAGGGCACCGAAAAAAAAAAACCACTTGCAGTGGCAGGACCCCAGAGAGAGAGAGAGAGAGAGAGAGAGAGAGAGGATGCGCGGATCGGATGGGAGCGCCAAGTCTCCACGCGGTTTGGACTTTGGGGGCAGATTTGTCGTAGCGAGAAGCGAAAACGAAGGGGCTCGCTCGTCGTTCTCTCGTTGACGAACGGGGCCGAGCAGGCCGCCGAGGCAACAGAGGACGGATTCCTATCCCGTTTCGGCCCACGCTGGCGCCACCCACCGAGCGAGCGAGAGAGATCACGCTCATGGGGCCGTGCCGGGCCACCACACCAGCCGCCGCCGTGGTCCTTCTCTTTCGTTGCCCCCGCGCGCGGCCGAGCTTGAACACGAGCCACTGATGCGGATCGGGATCCTCCGGCCGTGGACCATCTCGCCCACCTGGCTTTGCCGGCCGCTGCTCTCGGTTAGCTTGTTCCTTCGCCGGCTGCCTTCAAGATCCCGTCGGGATCTGACCGCTTACTCGATCGAAAGCACCCACCTTTTTTGTTGGTACAAATCAAAATCATCCAAGAGCCCAAAGGGGTCGTATATATGATCCATGGACGCGTGGAGCGAGTAACCTCCCCTTGGCTTGCTTGGTCGTCAAGTCAAGATCGATCGCGGCCCACGGACACCGGCGCCAAGCTACTCGCACCGATCGAGTAGTAGCTAGCTCTCGATCACGAATCCGAGAGCATTTCACCAACAACAAGGACGGAACGAAGCGCGCGCTCGTTGGGCACGTGGAGATGACAACTAACCTTCGACGACATGTGCGTGTGATGCTGATGGACACGTCTGTATTACTACTCCTTCCGTTTTAAAATATTTAATATTCTAGTCAATTTTTTTTGTCTTAAAATAATTATCATTCTTATTTTCTGATATAATTTTCTCTCTTTCAAATATATACCTATCTTTATCTCTCTTTCTGTATACTTATTTTTTATATTTTTTTTAATTTCTCATGTTTAGAGTCAAAACGTCAATTATTTTTAGTACGAAGGGATTAGTTGGCATGCAAAGAGGACCTTCGCTTCGACTCATGGTCTACATGACATGCTAGGGCGTCTGCCGGCCGGTCCCCATATGCTAGCTAGTACTAGAACACAATAATGTCAGCTATAATGCTCGCGACGGTGGTAGCAGTATAAGACGTGAAAGATGCCCGCATGTCTGAACTGAAAGACAATCGATGCGCGCTCAACTTGGGACTTGGGAGCACTGTGCCGCATAGTTGAACTACTACTGTGTGCGACGTACTGCTACTGCTAGGCAAAGCCGATGTCGGACCAGAAGAGGGACGCTGCGGCCTGCGGGATGGAGCTACTAGTAGGAGTAGGTTTTATTGCAACTTCTCTAGTACGGTTTGAGTTTGATGCACTACTCATGCGTGTTCAATTCACTCTCTCGACTCTCGAGCACCCTGTGTCTTCTACTATGGCTACATTAAACAACAGCAATGCGTGTTAAAGTTCAAAACTGAACGCGTGGGCATTCTACACGAGTTTTGTCCATCAATAAACCTCAACTTGTACGATGAGGAGCACGGTGTAATGTTGCAGACCGTCATTTATTAAAGCATCCATCTAGTAGTACTGACGCACGCAGAGAAAGGAAGGAGTCGTAATGCCTCATCACCACCCGGTCTTTTTCACGCACGTAGGTGGAACTAATGTAGGCCAGATCGTCGATCAAATTAGAGACGCGTGGTTAATGCTCATTAACTAGTGCCCTAACTCAGCCTTGTCACTCCTGAGTCCCACGCGCCAGCGTGGACCGCTCACGGCGTAGTGCCGGGCCCCACCGAGCGCCGCAATGGTCCACAATGCAGCCACTGCCGAGCTGGGACCTCCCTGCTTCCTGGCCGCGATGGCTCGTTTATTTGAGAATGCAACCGGTGAAAATAGTTTCCTTCTCATTACCCTCCAACGTGCAAATGTGTGCGTTTGGGGACTCTCTTGTTTGTTTGACAACGGTACGTCATGTGATTTATTACGGCCTGTTAGAAAGGAAAACGAAGACGGAACAGAGTATTTACCAGAAATGAGGAGGCGGCCTTCATGGGGCCCACTGGCCGGTGAGAGGTCCCGTAAACTGCACGGTTAATTTTTTCAGTCCCTTTAAAATTATCGACCACGTGAACTTGAATATGACATGCGAATAGTTTAAAACCTCTTGTAGATTTAATCCAAAGCTAAGGTCTCATTTGAATTGGAAGAAAAATGGAGGATTCCAATTTCGAAAAGTCTAAGCTAGGTAATCTATAAAAGTTGTTGTGCGTGCGCCGATATTATCTGTTTCGCATATCCAATAATATATTTATGTGGGCGATAGATGTTTATTGAGAAAAGATTCAGTTTCATTATCACAACGCCATTGCATGATTGGCACCCGTGATTCACATCATTTTCAAAAGAGCCATTTGTCTCAAGAAAAAACATTTGAAGAATTGACATGATCGAGATATACTGCAGAGAGACAAACCCCAATAGGAACCACGGGTTGTTGTCGTGGTGGAATATTTAGTTCAATGGCAAGTGTGCATGATAACTAGAATCGAGACATGGCCACATGCGATTGATGGGCCAACCTTAGCTCGTACACTCTCTGGATATGCCCTACACTACGCAACAACAATTTTAAGCAACAAGGCGTGGGAATTATCCACTAATAGTTATCTGTTATAATGACATATGCGGGTATGTTTTTTTTTTCAGAAAAGGAGCCCACTATATATGCTCAACATATGTATACATCTCAGCAAAAGACGCGTCCAGAACACCTTAGATTAGATGGATGGATCTCTCAAAAAAGAATATGAATAAATGCTGCATCTCGCTTGCGGCTGGACCAGGCGCATACATGTGGGGCAACCTTTATGTTTTCACCCTGTATATCATTGGTTCACAAGAAACTATGTCGACATTTGATTTTTTTTAAATCACTTTGTTTTATTCTTCATAAATCTTCTATTTTATCTTTTCATTTTGGAGATAAAAAATCGGTTGTGTTGTCTGTGGATGCATATGAGGTACGTGCCGTAGTATTATGTATTTTAGTTGCTTATTAACCTTATGGGAATAAACGTAGTGGGACAGTGCACTAGACTGCTAACACCGTCTCTCTTTGTTTATCATTAACCAAAACAGAACTGGAAAGATGCAGTTTATTAATTAACAATGCCCACAAGGAATCCGTACATGCATACACTGATGCATATTGATGTGTGACATTAACAACCTTATTAGCCAGTACAATTATTCCCAACTGTTTCAATAGTTTATGCTCCTAGTTGGTTTCTTTATAGGCTAGCTTTGTGCGATGCCAAGTTTTGAATTAGTTTGGTTAACTGAACAAGGTGCTGCTTCGTAAATCTTTTGACCAAATCATGCATGCACGTGAGTTGGCTTTGGTTAACTTAAACCCCTTCATCACTCTAACCAAAGGCAAACTCGTTGAGTCAGCTGTACTGGTTTCTAGTACTATTTGTAATCCTCTGCTTTGTTCACGCTATCATGTGAACTTTTGGAACGTGAACCGCATCGGGGCTTGCTGCCGTTTAGAGAATCCGCAGTTCCTTTCTTCAGTAAAGTGTGTCCATATATCACACGTACGTACGGCTCTGGCAGACCTGTTGCCGGCTTTGTTTTGAGAAACGTAATGATTACTGAAGTGTGAAGTAGTCATGGCCTGCTTTGGCCTGCATCAGCGCGGATCTGCAGTAATGCACCAAATGTTTGCGCCATGAAGTGCACGAGCCAGTGCATTGGCCGGTCCTAGGATTTTGGAGACCCAGGGCGCGCGAGCCTAAAAGGCGAGTCCCCTTTAAATAAATTTTTTTCTTAAACACAAATTTTAATAGAAAAGAAAATATACTAAAGGATTATTATTACCAGTAAAAGGATTACATGAAGCAGCTCATTGGAAAAGGATTTTCTCCTGTTAAAATTAAATCAAGGCAATGGACCTTATGTAGACGTGTCATGGAGAGGGGTCCTTCAGATTTGGGGGCCCTGAGCCACCGCCCTGGCAGCCCACCCCTCAAGGCCGGCCACAGTGCATAATTCCTAGTAGCTAGGCAGGCAGGCGGCACTCGACCATGACGATGACACTCCATCGATCGATCACGTAGGCGTGAATGAAATCATGGAGTTGTACGAGTTGGTAACAACAGCACGAACCTTGGACAAAGGAAAACGTGTACCTATGAATGCTGGACAGGTATACAAGAATAAGTTGGCTGATCGAGGACGACCTTGGCTTCGACTCATGGTCTAGCTTGGTTTCTCATCATAGGCCCTCTTCGTAGACTAGCTGTTTTGATGGCGATGGACGCTAGGTATGATGTATGAAGTCTTGGAGGGAGGGATACACAACAGAGGCAAACAGAACTGTTGGATCTAATCTAAGCTATAAGTATCAATAAAATCATTTATCTCAAAACGCATTTGACGATTCTCTATGGAGCAAGGCTCCGTTTGGATTGTAGAAAGAACGCGGGCAATGAGCCAATGAAGGATTGAATTTCGGAAGAAAGAAATGCGGTAAATTTGTTATGTTTCAATCAGTGAATTCACTAATGGATTCCAAGTTAGAAATAAATTATTGGGTTTAATCAGAAAAAATGCCAAGGTCTCAAAGCAAATGTTTCATTTGTAGCGAAATAAGAGGACCTTTTTTTTATTTCTTCAATCCTTCTCATGAGAAACAATATTGTTGTGAACCCAAATGTTTGTGTGGTCTAATTGTTTTAGGATCCTTTTTGAGCGAAACTGTTGGAAGAGAGAGAAAAATTAACCCGCATACTTTTTATGTTGGTTCGAAACAACAGGATTTTGGGGTGAATTTTTTTAAACTATCTTCGAGATGTTGTATATAAAAAATTAAAAAGAAGTTGAATTCTCCTTTTGAGAGGCCTACACCTGCTTGGTATTCCTTTATGTGTTGACAACTGGAAATCGGACAGGAGAGGCTTTAGCAACTAATCTTTTAGCTTCATATGCCGCCGATCCTTGACAGGCAAAAGAGACATCTATAAAAGATGAATCAAAACAACATGTTGGTGTTTATTTAGATAAAAATGCCTTCATCAGGTCTCCAAAATCAGCCCAACATTTCTGCCCCCTAAGTCACCTCATTCGTAGCTACAAATAGAAGAATTTGGGGTTTCCAATCCTGCTCAGAGAAAAACTATGTCGTGGTCCAAATGATGAGATGGTGACATGATCTAATTAAAAGTGTTTCTTGGATCCACTGTAAGAGAAAATGCTGGACGAGAAGAGAAAAATTAGCACATATAGTTTTTAGGTTGGTCCCAAAAATAGGATTTTAGGGTCAAATTTTTGGGGGCTGGATTTTATGGTCAATTTTGCAAGGCTCTGTTGGAAGAGATGTTATTATGTACGGAACAATATGGCCTTTTTGTTTTGGATTCTATCTCCTTTTGTATATTCACAGACACAAATGACTCAATATTGTTTCTTTTCATTGCTCAAATAAAGATACCCTAGAAAATAAAGTTGGCCTCACAATTGGATCCATGAAATGCTCACCTGGATATGGTAGACCGGTCTGAACTACTAATACGGCAGTTCAATATTAAAGATCAGACACATAATTTACTGAAAAAGCGGAGAAACGAAAGCCTGCGTACGAGCAGAGCAGGAGATTGATACCTCTCCATTATTGCTTTCTAACACATGCATCAGAGACTGATGTTAAGCAGGGATGGCGGATCAAATGGAACATGACGATTAATCCTTTATATTTTATTTACAACCGCGCTAAGTCAGTCGCTTTGCGGTCCCACAAGACATCGTCGCAACATGTACTGTACTTTAGAGTATTGCTGAACCCCCAGCAGCGACTGCAACTCCCTTCTTCACTGCCCGTATCGGAGGACTGGAGAAGAAAAGCTCGTGTGACAACAGTAATTTTCTGTGGTTCCCCCCGTTTTCCCCCCTCCAACGTGCAAATATAATTTGTGTGGCTCAGGAAAGGAAATGGGAAATATGAAATCAAACAGAGTACTTCCCCAATGGGGAACGAAGACATCGTGCCAGGTCTCAGGCATGGTCCCCAAGTAGCCGGCGAGGCGTCGCCGTCGAGTAAACCCCGCGGTTGCTCGTGCTGGTCCAGTCCGCTTATCTGCCACGTGAACAACAATGGCGCCATGCGAACAGAAGATGCTCCTCCTCCTCCAGACACTGTTCACACTCCATTTGAGATCTGCGCCATCAATTTGCCAGCGAGGACCATCATGTGTTTGTGGATGTGCTGTACCTCTCAGCAATTTGTTAGCATGAGCTTTGCATGGCCTCATGCCATAGGGATAGGGTCGCAAGAATCGACCTGAAGTGATCTCTGAATATTAGCTGTGATATCGTTTGTATTTTGGATAGATTGCTTCATTCTTCTATCCAATTATTGCATGTGTGCCTATTACTCCCTCTGGATTTACATTGTTGACGCAATTAACTTTTTTTTAGTTATGTTTTATTATTCATCTTATTTAAAAAATTATCAAATATGTTGTTATGCTTTGTATTGTTATTAAATAAATCTTTAATCTATCTTATAATTTTTTATATTTAGATAAATATTTTAAATAAAATAAATGATCAAACGTAGCTAAAAAAATCAACAATTAAAATCCGAAGAAAATATATGCTAATTAATTCAAGTATCCGTAGTACTGATGGGCGATGCCTTCATTGCGCAAGGATTATACTATCGAATTTCACTTATTAGCGCGACAGAATAATTACATGATTGGTGCCCATGATTTCGATTCTTTTTGAAAGCGACGTTAGCCTCAAGAAAAGCATTTTTTTTTTAAAATGACGTGATGGAGATGTATTGCAGACAGACAAATCTAGCTAATAAATTGGAAACATCGGTTGCTGTCGCGTTGGAATCTTTGGTTGAGTGGCAAGCAGTGTGCAGGATACGTAGATAGGTACTGAAGGGATGTACAACCACATGCGCTTGATGGGCGAACCGTAGCTCTCGGTCGTACACTCCGGATGTCCTACACCACACCAGCAACCCGAATACCTTAGCGTGCCGCGTATGCGCTCCCTGTCCACAATGTTTTTTTTTTCTTGTGCGAAAGTCCACGCAATGTATATATCAATATGGCAATGTACACAACTAGTATGACACAAAAATATTATTTGTTTTCACATATGTAGTGCTCATCAGTTCTCTCTTAATTAGGTGTTACATAGTAGATAATCAAACTTGCATATTTTTGAATGAAAATCAATGAAAACACTACAAAAACGGTTTTTGAGTTATTCGTCCTCTATACCGAAGTTCTGCTCTACTGCAGCTGCCGAGGAGAAAAAAGACAGAGAGAGAGGGAGAGAAAGAAAAGTCCATATGCATGGAAAAGAAAAGGAGAGTACTGTGCTCCACGCGGTTGGCCTCTGCGATGCGCAGAACAAGGCGACGGCTGATGTGGCCGCTATTCCGTTCTGTTCCGTTGGAATCCCGTGACCGGTGGCCGTGGTCCACTCCCCACTCATCCCCGTGCGCATGCGCGTACGAGCACGAGTTGCCGCCGATGCTGATGCCGAGCGCCGTCGCCATCGCGCGCTCCCGTGTCTTGAATAGCCACCACAGTACTCGACTCTCCATGGTGTCGGTGCGTGCATCAGATTCCAGATCGAGATGAAAGGTCCACCTCTTCCAGCGCACTGCTGCAATTAGGCCATCGTCGTTGGAACTTACTGTGGAACCTTTCTTTACCAGTGATGATCGAGCCTTACTTGTTCCCTAAGCAGAGTGGACAACAAATGGCCAAGGAACCAATCCATGACATTCCCCCTGTATCTGCTGTAGCTGGTCGGCGGCCTATCGGGTTATCACGCATGAGGAGTCTGGGACTTTTTCTACGTACCAACACGCGTGGTTCCCTTTTGCTTTTACTACGTAAACCACTCATATCGATCAAGAGGGACGTGATAAAAGGGCCTGAAACGTGGAGCAATACTATTGGTATATATATATATACCACGTTGAGAGTTATGCGATCGATTTTGAATTGTACTACTAGTATTAATTAGTCCAGAGGCGAGTTTGTATGATACAAGGTTCAATAGTACGTGTAGCATGGGAGCGAGAAGTCCTAAGTTCCAATCATGATACACCATGATTTTAGTCCAAATAAATTGCAACTGACGTCTGTTTCACGTTTGTGACCTAGGAATGCCGGGTAGAGCTCAAGTAAATGAATTGCTCATCGTTTTTCCATCAGTTTAGACACTTGTACGTGAATTGATCGGTTGTACAATAGCTCAATAGATACCTGATAGTGAATACTAGAGGTTACTAGTGACTGGTCACCGTTACTTGCGTGCATAGTCTTAGACTCATGAGTTGAAGAGAGAGAGAGAGAGTAGAGATGCATGCATTTGTAGGAGATGGAACCAAATGAACTCTGAGAGAAGGTTACAAAATAATAAAGAACAAAGCTATACTGATACTCCCTCCGTCCTAAAATAAATTTGCATCTAGATGTGATTAAACTTTGCTTTAACTAATGATTTTTATACATTTAATTAAGTGTTAAAATCTAATGTTTGTATTTTTAGATTTATTATATGAAATATTATCTATAAATATAAACATTAGTTTTCTATACTAAATTTGACGTAAAAAATTACTGATGAAATTAAAGTTTAATCATGTAAACTATTTTAGGACGAAAGAGTATAAATTATTCTTCTACGATGATGCACGCAACCTACTCGATGCTGCTTTCGAGAAGTCGTGCTCATGCAGAGAAACTTGCATTGGCCCATCCTTTTTGTTGGGGCCTACGAGTCCTATTCCCTTCACGCGTTTATGTACGTCATGCGATGATAGCATACACCCCATCTTCCTTGATCCCGTTGTGCTTCCACACAAAGCATGATTGGAAAGTTGCACGCTCCATGGGAGGACTGTTCTGCATAGCAAAACTACTGTTATTATGAAAAGAAGGGTACGGTACCCTTGGCAAACAGCAGGCGTAGTGTGCTTTGCCACTACAGGGATTTTATAGATATTATTACACAGCTCATTGTCATTAAAATTCAATTCAAAAGCAAGGGTACGGTGTCATAACACTGCAACTTTGGTGAAGTGATTGGGGTCTTTTTAAGGTCACAATTTAGTATCAAATCATTAGCGCATCTTTCAGAGAGTCTCATAAACTCTCCCTAAATCAAATCAATAGGGTTTAATCTAAAAAATCATCTCCAACAGCTCTTCTAAATAACTCATAGATTTATTCTCTCTCTAAATTTTTCTCATTTATAGCTAGAAATGAGGGAAAATTGGGGCTCCAATCCTTGTATTTACAAGGAAATCAATGTTGTTATGATTCCAAATGGTGATATGGCCCAATCAAAAGTTTCTGTGATCTATGTTTGGAGAGAACTATTGGAGAAGACAAGAAAACTTCTCCCTAATATTTTTGGGCTGTTACTAAAAATTTTTAAAGAGTTTTTAGAGATGCTCTTACACATTATAATATACCACTCCCTCTAATTTTTTATTGTCGTCTGAAGAAGATAGCGAGACTATATACAAACAAAATAGAAACTTGGAGATTATCCTTGTGACTCCTTCAGTTTGGGCTACATCGAGTGTTTAGGCAAATATCCTCCTCTCTTTTTTTTGTACTGAACAAGGACCCATTAGTAGTGCCAAAAATGCAGAGCAGGTAGATTGTCATTCCTGCATGTCTGCTTATTACTAGCAAAAGTAGCCTCCTCCTAGACTACTGCCATTGCGAAGCAGATTGCCATTAGCGCTTAATTAACAAATCAACAACCACTGGGCCAATACAGCTTCACGCACATGTGCCGATCGAGCGAGTGTCGGGCCCGCGGGCCCCTGTTTCCAGACAAGTGGGCCCTTCCGCATCTCGTCAACTGGGCAGTGTCGCTCGTGATCTGAAAAGCAATTGGGTAAAACAAAAGTATTTTCTGGATGTGCAAATATTCCAAATATTTGTTAGACGTAGAGTAGCTGCTTTGGAATAGAATATGAATAACAGAGTACTTGCCCGAAATAGGGTGTCACACTGTCACGTGGTCGCGCGCCGGCTTGGGTCCGCTTCCCCTGTGTGGGCTCCGGCGGCCGGCGAGACGTCGCCGTCGACCGCGCGGATGATTGCCCTGGTCCATACTCTCATCTACTAGTCATCTACCTATGCACCACGTGAACGTCATTGGCGCCATGCGGATAGATGATGCTCCAAATGTTCATACCTCATCTGAGATCTATACGGGGCATGCGACATCCAACTGATATTGTGAGCATCATGCTTAGAAAATCTTAATCCTCTTAGAAATGATAATCTTAAGCCAGAAGGGAGAGTGTATGTTATACATCCGTGAAGTTGTCCAATAAGATATCACGTTAAAATTGTGGGACAAAGAGAATGAAACATGAGCCGCTATTAACAATGAGGGTGATTATTGTTAGTACTACTATATTTTATTGTACATGAATGGATTGTTGAAAACTATCGATGATTAGTAATAATTTTGAAAAATTCCGAGTTTGATTAGTAATAATTTTGTAACTTTTGATTGCTCAATATAACTTCACTGATATGAGAGGCCATATAAAATTCACCTAACTACAATAGTTTTATTCTATATTTTTGTTGTACCAATTAACGATTCAAATTGTTTCTTTTATTCACGGATAAGGGATATACTTCATTATGAATATGATTTGAATTAATTATTGTAACACGACTGCATGATTGGCACCCACCATTCCCGTCCCTTTTGAAGGAGATTTGCCTTAACAAAATCATTTTAAAATAGCATGGTGATTGAGAGTTCTAGAGGCAAAATCAAATTCAAAACTTGGTTGTCATAGTCACGGACTCTGTGGTTCAATGTCAAATTCCAGCTCCAATACATATATGTAATGAATATAATCAGAACCACATATAGTTGATAGATCAATTACAACTCTCACTCGTACGTCCCTCCCTTCACCATAAAGACGAGAGGAGTCTACCAGAACAGAAATTAAAATAGAATAGTATTGTTACAATCCGAAATTCAATGTTCTCTCGTGGCAATGGTTTTCTTACAACCCACAGACAAGTCTTAGGACTTTGATCTCTTTTTCTTTTGGCAAGGCACTACTGGATATATGTAGGGCATTTCTTTTTAATCGCATAGTACTTTGTAGAGAATTTGTTTTTTAGCACATGCACGATGACAATGAAGAAATGTGTCAACGCAAAGGAAATGGTAGCTCCTCCAAACTCGACAGGTGTGCACCTATATGAGCAACAATGCATGAAGCAAAAATGCAACAGGATGGATATGATCAATGAATTTAAAATTAGAATTGCTGGTCCCATTGGGTGACAATTTGATTTTTTTTAGTCTTATCAACTATGTCAGCACTAATTAAGTTTTAAATAATTATTTTATTTTACTCTAAATAAATCAATTTTTTTTCATATCCTTTTGGCGCCATGCATTTGATAGACCAAGGAAGAGGTGATTCAGATACTAGTTGATTGTAGCTTCTTTGTGATAAACCTGTTCACATTGGATTTAAGCCACGAATTTGATACATATGATGAACAACGTTGCATCAAGAGTAAGGCACCTGTGGCGCCTTCTTGAATCTTAGGATTAGCTGAACCAGTCTCACACATAGCCGGTCATAGGGATAAGATGTTTATAGAGGTAAGTAGTCATGTGTATGTGGAAATATGTGTGTCCATATTTTGTTTGTTTGAAAATATATGCAAAACTAGTTTTGTGGTGATTTAATTTGCATGCTTAGATGTATTTCATTACATAAATAAGGTAAAACAGGGGGTTCAATTTGCCGATGGAGGACCATCAGCAAGAGCATGGACTTCTCCTATTATATTTTCAGCGACGCAATCAGCAACCAATTTTTAGACGAAAGGCCCAACCATAAATCCACCACTGCCAGTGCTCAATCTTGTTACTTTGACCTGATTGTTAATTCTAGACCATTAAGTTCAGGAGGTAATGCATTTTATTCATGACATGTAGCACATTCTCTTTCACTCGTGATGATGGACCGCTGGTTACATTTAGAGAGTCATGCATGGCATGCTCATATCGCTGGCACGAATGCACTAATACGTGGGGTATGCATGTTATAGTAGAGCTGACCCAACACTTTTCAGAAAGGTTTATGGTCCAGCTTTCATGTACCTAATTTATTATATAGCAGTAAGCTTATATTACATCACGGACAACTAATTACTGTATGGTTCCTTACACTAGCCTAGTATTCTCGAAGGCAACCTAAATCCCTGGAGTACTTAATTAATTTGCCTTCGAGTCAACTTAACTAATTTGCCTTCGAGTACTTTGTGCATAAATGAACCATCCAAGGTCCATTTTAGCAAGCTTTAATTCATTTTAAAGTTGCAACAAGATCCATTGATTTCATTCAATTATATGCATGCATATATTTATGTGACGGTTCACGAATCTTCTATTTTCTTACCTTCTTATGTGTTTGTATTTATTTTTAAATTATTGTCGTTTGGACAAGGATAGTTGTTGTCCTAACTTAGCTAAGAGAGTATTTAGAAAAAATGTCGAGTTTAGGAGGAGAGAAAAGGCAGTGATTCAATTTATTCTAATAACTTGGAGATGAGAAATTAGACATGTCCGAACCGAAACAAGGACGTTACAACAAAAGAAGCACATGGGAGGATTAAAGCATGATGCTCTTAATCTGTTTCCGTCACTTTAGTAAAGCGATGCTAATAATGTTAACCAAGACCAGCATGACGTTTCCAAGCCAATTACATGTCGGCACGTCTGAAGAGATTGAGACAATCATGCATGTATATATAGTTTATAAATTAAGGAGTAGATAGATAGCTCCACATGATCTGTACTTTAAAATAGTTTCAACGCCTTGAGTTGAGAGATTATATATTTAACGATGGCAAGCGGATGGATCCATATGGGGAATCTATGCAAACTGGCACAGGCGCTCACAGGTGTGACAAGACCAGAATATTTCACGTGTTTGAAAACCATGGTTGTATTAAGATCTGGTTATTTACAAGCATGATTAGCTGGTTAACCTACCACTCTAAGCCCCCACGAATACAATTGTTAAATCGCCATCCATTTGTTTCTATGTACTCTTATAAAATAGTTACTACAAGTACATTACTATGTAGTACATTTTTGTGCAAGTGGTCCATATACACGGTAGATTTTTTTTTACGCAAAACCGTTTTGATGATTGACAAGGCTTATGATAGTAACAAATTAGAATATAGATTACAGTTGAGTTAATTTTCCTATTAAAATATGTGACATGTATTCTTAGGAGGAATAAAATGAATTTGAATTGACAGAACTGAGACTGGGTGCGAATTCTCAATTTCTACCTTGAGGCGGACACGTGGTAACTTCTTATTCGCCATCACTTCAACAAACTTGCTCAGGCTTAAAAGTCAACAACAGCATCACACACCGACTTGAACCTAGGTGTGGAAATTACGGCAAACTTTCTCTAAAATACAGAACTGGGCACCATTCAACTCAGAATATAAAACATTTCGTGCGCACATGGGAGATGGCACATGGTGATGGCGAGAAAACATAAACAAAAACTGACGCGGCACGCCAGCCACCCCGCGCGCTAAAGTCCGAGCTCCCCGTGACGCAATTTTTTCGCGCCATTTTTTAATCACCCCGACACAAGCTGTACGCAATTTCATTTGCTCAGCTCCCCTCGCCCACGTGGGCCCGTGTTTACCGCGCGGAGAATCCCGAGGCCCCACCGCCTCGCAGCCGGGCCCGCGGTAAGCGGCACGAGGTCCGGTCGATTCTGGCTCGTGCGCGGACCCCTTGTCGACACGTGTCGACCGTCGATCGCGCTGGTTATCCTTCCAGCCACGCAGCTTCACTTACTGCCAGGTGGGTCCGAGTTAGACGGGTCGCGGTGTCAGTGGGCGCGCGTGGTTTTCGCTGGAGTGGAGCGAAGCGGGCTCGCGCCAGACCACGTGGGGAACGCAACCGGTAAACGTGGCGCGGGGCCCAGCTCGGAGGGCGACGCGCCCGATCCGGTCACGCGGCCCGGGCCCACCGCACCCGGTCGCCATGCTCACCACTCCTTTCTTTCTTTCTTTTTTCGAAATTTGTTTAATTTTTTTATGCCACCCATTTCCCCAGCTGCTAATCTAATCCCCTCGTTAAATAATAAAGAAAACCAGCGCCACGATTAGAAAAATGGGCACAAGCGCACACGCGCACTACAAGAGAGAAGAGAGGAGAAAGAGAGAGAGAGAGAGAGAGAGAGAGAGAAAAGGAAGGGAGAACGGTCAAGGCTGCCGCGCATCGTCATTACCACAGCGAGAAGAGAAGGAATTGATAGAGGCAGAGGAAGGGAGGAAGGTTCAAAGCGCTCGAGAGTAGGAGAGGTGTCGAGCTGTCTTCGGTCTCGCTACTCTACCCGCTACCTTGGGAGGGCAAAATCTGCAGCCCTCTTTCTGGAGCCTGGTCGGATGGAGAGGGACTTCTTAGCCGCGATCGGCAAGGATCATCAGCAGCAGGACAAGGGCAGGGAAGAATCAGGTACGCGCCCCTGCCTCCTTTCGCCGTCCTGCCGCGCTGGGTTTCTTGATCTGCTCCCGCACCGAGTCGTGCTCGGCTCCTTGCCGTGCTGGATTGGTTCGAGTTCGGCACAGATGCCGAACGGGCGGCGCTGGGGGATTCATTCAAGCCTCTCTCTCTCTCTCTCTCTCCCTTTGCTTTCCGCTTCATTTGGAAAAGCCTCGAGTGAGGCTGCCGAATTCCTTTTGTGCCTGGCCTGCCGTGTGTGCTCGATTCGGCCGTGAGTTAATGCGTCAAGGAAGCTGAAACTGCGGGGCTTCTTTTCGGGGAGAGACTGGCCAAATCTTTCGGGTAGCTGCGCATGTCGTTTGTTGATTTCGAGCTGGTTGAGGAGGTGTTGCTTGCTCATGGGATGGGGATGTGTAACGGATCCTGGGGGCTTGCCTTCATGCTTACTAGCTGTGTTGTGTGTATTTATACGCCGGCCTTTGATTGAAACTTGTGTGCAATTTCCCTCTTTCTCTCAGTTTACTTCGGAGGTGGAGGAGGAGGAGGAGCGCCAGCGATGGATTGGTCCTTCGGGAGCAAGCCCAGCGCGCCGGCGTTGATGTCGTTCTGGTCGGCGGCGAGGGACGAGCCCACGTTCCCTCAATTCTCCAGCTTCGACGGTGCCAAGACGCCGGCCTCTCGTATGCTGGCCCACCAGGTAGGTCGCGGTTGCCCCTGTTCTTGATGCCGGTTCATGTCTGTTGCGAGTTTTTGCTAATATTCCTTTTCCCCTTTTGGGGTTGTCATGGTGTAATTTTTTTGCAGAGATCGTTCGGGCCCGACAGCCACGGCAGCCCACAGTACCCCGCCATGCACCGGGCGCAGCCGCAGCAGCATGCTCTGAATGGGGCTAGAGTTATTCCGGTCTCATCGCCCTTCAATCAGAACAACCCCGTGTTCAGGGTCCAGAGCTCGCCTAACCTTCCGAACGGCGTGGCCGGTGTTGGTTCGTTCAAGCAACCTCCTTTCGCCATGAACAACACGGTTTCCAATTCTACCGTCGGTGTGTATGGACCAAGGTAGATGATTTGCTCTGTTTTCTGGACATGGGATACATAGCCACAGCTGTAAACTAGCATTGGACTGAAATAGCTTGTTTTGCTTGCAAAGGGATGTGCTGAAGCCAAAGACGGCGCAATTAACAATCTTCTACGCCGGTTCTGTCAATGTGTTCGATAACATCTCGGCTGAGAAGGTAGAGTTCTCGTGATGGATGCTGTATTCCTTTGCTATGTTTGTAGCATAGGTCTTTCCTCTAAGCTGTTGATCTATAGCATGTTTGATTAACATTTCTAATTGCAACAGGCTCAGGAACTCATGTTTTTAGCCAGCAGAGGATCTCTTCCAAGCTCAACCCCAGTTGCTCGTAGGCCAGAAGCTCCTATTTTCTCTCCTACAAAAATCACGGTACCTGACGTTTCACCTGCAAAGCATATGGTATTTCAGAAGCCACAGCAAGTTTCGCCACCTGCATCAAGCTCTTCCAAACCAATCAGTGGCATGTTGCAACCTTCAAGTCTCCCCAGGAGTGCCTCGAGCTCCAATGTCGATTCCACTGTGCCAAAGTCTTCAAGCCCATTAGCTGTTCCTCCTATAAGTCAGGCTCCGTTGGCCGTTCCTCCTATAAGTCAGGCTCCATTAGCTGTTCCTCCCATTAGTCAGGTTCCATTGACACAGCCGGCAACTCTAGCGGTTACAACTGCAGCGGCTATAATGCCTAGAGGTAATGATGCATGTCTACTGTTTTGCATAGTATTTTGCTGTTGCGATAACATGTACTAGTAGTAGCTACTCTCTCTGTTGCCTTATTGCACCGTACTGACATTACTCTTAATGCTTGCAGCTGTCCCTCAAGCACGAAAGGCGTCTCTTGCTCGATTCTTGGAGAAGAGAAAAGAAAGGTAGAATTCATGTTTCTACATACTTCATGTCATAAAACAAATACCAGATTGTGTTGCATCTGTTGGAGTTTAGCACTTTAGTTCGTCATAACAACTATTGTGCATTTGTGTTAATAAGTTGTCCTCTGTCATTTTTTTTTTCTCGAAAGTTGTTCTCATCTGTGCATACTCTTCTTGCAGGGTGACTACTGCAGCACCATATTCATCAGCCAAAAACCCGTTGGAGAGCAGCGACACGTTTGGGAGCGTGATTGCCAACGATAAATCATCATGCACAGACATTGCCCTCTCAAGCAACCGCGATGAGTCACTATGTTTAGGCCAGCCCAGGAACATCAACTTCAGCCAAGAGTCCCCTAGCACGAAACTACAGATCTGATCTCGTCTGATCTGATCACTGTCCAATGTCCATAGATTCGTTCAGGCTGACTGATGCAAAACCATAAATTACTTTTGCATTCAGGCAAGTGCCCGAGAGGAAGGAATTATATATTTTGTTGATGCTGTTGTTGTTTATGTTTTGGGTTAGTTTACAGTAATGCTGGTCTAGCTGGTGCTACCCCCAACAAACTAACAAGAGAGCTGTCGCTTGCAGACTCTTGATTATTTTTTTGTCATAGCGCCATTGTATTGCAAAGGGAAACGTGTTAATTTAGCAGTACCAAAGTTATAGGCTTACAAATTCATCGCCTTGTATGGCGAAACTGTACTATTCCTGTTCTTGTATCATGAAACTCCAAGCTGCACAATGCAAGAGCAAAACTTATTCCTGACCTTGTTACCTTTGGTGTGATGCTAGATGCTACGATCTATGACGAATATATGATGCTGTACATGGTAGTGTAGCAAGAACAAGTATGAACCGCGCCAGACACTTCCTCGCCGCTGGCAAGCCATGTGTACGGAATTCCTTTTATGGCTAGTCAGAAACTAACTTGGACCAGTCAGTATCAGTGGGTCTCTGTACTAATCCATTGATCGTGGTCTTGAATGATTGTTGACTCAGATTCACATGTTGCTGACGGTTTGTAAGGTACACCGAAGTAGATGCAAACATTTATACTACTTAGCATTATTTCTAAACGGTACAAAATGTTACGGAAATCTGGCGGCTTTTTGCTAACTACTTCCGGAAGGAGTGGTGCCGTGGTGGACACCCATTTTATAAATTAAATGGAACGGTAAGTGTTGTAATTGTAGAGATGGGGATGAGGCAAATTCAGGCTCAACCTTGCTGTGATGCTAGATGCTACGATCTATGACGAATATATGATGCTGTACATGGTAGTGTAGCAAGAACAAGTATGAACCGCGCCAGACACTTCCTCGCCGCTGGCAAGCCGGTCTTCCCTTTCGTCCAGACCTTCACAAGCTAAACATGTAGGGTGTGATTGGTTGGGTGTTGTGGTGTTCAACTAGGCCGTCCGGCACGGCCCGCCCCAGGCATGAAAAGGCACGGTCCATTTAATTTCGGGCCGGCACGACATAAAATTAATATCGGACCGTGTCAGGCCAGCCCACGTGCCCAGACATAAGCTCACGGCCCAGCACGAATTAGATTAATCGTGCCGGGCTGGCCCATTAGACCTGCCAGAAGAACGACCCATTAAACCTTTAGCAGCCTATTTACAACTAAAGTGGTGAAAATGAGTAAAAATTGGAGTGAAAGTTGGGGTTTGAACAAAGTTTAAGGTAGTTTACTTACCATCAAGCCACTATGTTGTTTATGTTTAGTATTGAAGTATTTTTATATTTTTAATAACACTAAATGGGTCGTGCCGTGCCAGCCCGTGGGTTTGACCGACGGTCCAAGCATGGACTGGAGCCTTGGACCGGGCTGGCCCGGCACGAAATTATTCCGGGTCATGCCAGGTTTGTACTGTGTTTTTTTCTATGCTTTGGGCCAGGTCACGGACCACGGGCTTTTTGAACAGCATTAGTTGGGTGGCATCAGTTGTAGTGGGCGGTTAGAACTAATGCGCCAAACAGGCTTGATGGGCTGGATTACTTCGAAGGGCAATCTGCTCCAGCTTGGTGTTGGGCCTTCGAGTTGGCGTGCTTCTTCTTCCTGCCATTCGCTACCTGCTGGCTGGCCCAGAGAATGGCTGAACCCGGCTGCCGAAGTGCCGAGTGCCGAGTGCCGAGGCCGCTCCTTTCTCAATTCACTACCGAGCCGACCATCGCCAGCGCTGCTCCGCTCACCGTCGTTTCCAGTGGCCTCCCTTCTCGATTCATGCTCATCGTTGCGTCACCTCGTGGCGCAGGATATACTTGATTAATAAGCGGATGGAGTAAATTAGAATATCTCGAGTTTTTTTTAGCTGGGAATATCTCGAGTTTTTTTTTTTTCAAATGGAGAATATCTCGAGTTAGGGGCTGTACTAGTATCAATTCCTTCTCCAAAAGGGGAAACGGCAGACGGCCAAACACAGATGTGAGAGTCAACCACCGGCAAGTGCCTCTGCCGCCGATCCCTGTCCACTCCGGCAGCCTCCCTCTAGCACTCGTCCCCCTCACAAGATCTCCAGCTCCTCTGCTTCACAGCTCGCTTCTCCCTCCGATCCGGCATATGGACTGCCCCAACCCCAAGAGGAGTGCGGTGCCCGGCCTCCCCGACGACCCCCTCATCGAGATCCTGACGCGCGTCCCGGCCAAGTCCATCTGCCGCTTCAAGTGCGTCTCCAAGGGCTGGCTCGGCTTCATCAACGACCCCTTGTACCGCAAGAGCCTTCCCCAGACCCTCTCAGGCTTCTTCTTATCCGACACCTTCACCGGGAAGATCTATCGGCATTTCATCAACCCGACTGGGAAATCCGTGAGTCCCGAGGCCCCTTCGTTCTCCTTCCTCACCAATCTGCACGGCGTTGCAAACACCACGTTCTTGCACTCCTGCAATGGGATCTTCCTCTTTGGGCATGGCCCGGACAGATTCCACCCGCTGGGTTATCTTGTGTGCAATCCAGCCACTCAGCAATGGGTGGCCGTGCCTAGCTCCGGCTGGACTCCATCTCAGTTGAAGGAGGAGGAGGAAGATTATGATTCCGATGACAATGAAGATGAGGAAACTTCACACACCTATTTGTTGTTTGACCCTGCCGTCTCTCCTCACTTCCGTTTGGTAATGTTTGCGCTGAAAGGGGGCTTCTCGAGCGAAGCAGCGGTGCACACCTACTCCTCTGAAACTGGGGTTTGGATTGACAGGTCAGGAGGTGAACAGAGCAAACAAAGAGAGGGTGATGAGCACCAACGATTAGACACGTTTGGGGCCATTTCAACCCTGGATGGTTCTGCTTTTGTTAGTGGCTTGCTGCATTTGGTTGTTTCCCCAATTCAAAAAGACCGGGAGGTGATAGTTGCAGTTGACGGTGAAGGGAAGACTCGTAAGGTGTTGCATTACCCAGAGAAGCCTGACCAGATCTGCACCGATGTCATATTTATTGGGCAATCACAAGGTCGTCTGCATTGCATCACAACAGATCGAAGTCCAGAAAACACGGTGTCGTTCGAGATAATGATTTGGATTCTAGAGGACTATGCTAACGAAAGGTGGGTCCTGAAACACAGCGTCAACTCTTCACGTCTGTTTGGAAACAAGAATTGCTTCATCACTTTTAGTCACAATGTGGTGGTTGCCATTCATCCAGATTGCAATTTGCTTTACTATTTTCTGCACGGAGGTAGAATACTTGTATCATATGACATGGATAGCGATAAGTTGACTCCTATCTGCATTGTTGGACGTGCCAATGTTCATGCTACTCCGTATGTTCCCTATTTCGCGGAGTCATCTGCGTTGAGAAGCTAGCTAGCTAGCCCGAATGGTTTTTTGTAGGGTACTCATCATCCTGAAATTCGAGAGGAGCAGTATGATCTGCTGGGTATGTAAAAGCTAAGCAACTTTTTCAAACCTATACAGATAGTGCTTTGATGTATTACTTCGTATGCTTTTGTCTAATATTGAAACTCTGTTGTATTCTCAACAAATAAACAACAGATTAGCTGAGACATACACACAATCTTGCATGACTACATTGCATATTTGCATATGCCAGTTGAGACAAAAGGCTGCCATGGCATATACTGCAACAAAAGGCTACTTCAAATTGGGCTCCTTTTTATGGTTGTGGTGCATCGGGCAGTCCTTCTATGTTCAGAAATTTGTTTTATTTTCTGTAATCAGAAGTTGAGCGTTCCTTTAGATACATCTGCATTTATTCATCCATGGTTTTCCTGGAACCACATCCTCTGCAGTTGTGCATTAGCATTAACAGTGGCTGACATGTGGGCCATCTAGCTGTGGACCCACATGTCAGCCACTGTTAATGCTAATGCACAACTGCAGAGAATGTGAACTCGGTTTTCCTTGCTCAAAAGTAATGCAATTCCAGGGGGATCCTTGTTATAGGAAAGAATTACATTATGGCATCATTGTTGTTTATGCTGACTAAACAAATGTAGGTCAATATATTGCAAATAATGCATCGTGTTTTAGGATGTGCCACATTGAGGTCATAGTTGCGTAGTTGAGTACACCATTTCACGAGATTAAAGAGTATAATCACTACAGGATGAACAAAACGGTTTCGCAGCAACAATCTCATCTTCCTTCCGTTGAGCGAGACCCACAAATTCTGTTCCAGATTCAGTTCCAATCTCTCATCTCCTGTGCAATCTGCCACCGCTAGACGCTAGTTAGTCGTCTTTGCTTGAAGGGAGTCTAATCAGGCAGCGCATGCTTGTGCAAAGTTAGCTTACTGTGTGGAGCCGGTCTGTAATTGGTCGACATCTCCTCCTTACTCTGCCATGGAGGCTTTTGTTTTCTTTCGGCCCGTCGTGGGGCCTGGGGCGCGCTCCGGCCCAGTTTCTTATTCTAATCATCATCCATTGGACCAGTGTTATCACCATGCCGCCAAACCAGGCCGAGAAATTCTTCTTCGGCCTATCAAATTCGTTACCGGGCTGTCGTCTTTTCCCAATATTGGGCTTCCATTCGCCGCTGTGACGGCCATCTCCACGTGGCTTCGCCGATCGCGTTTCCACGTCCAAGCTACCTCGTCAGCCCAGCCGCCGCCCGCGTTTCTCCTCCGATCGCATTTCTGTGCCTGTGCCGGCGTTGCTGGGTCCTTCCATGCTGCTACCGCTCGTTGCTTGCAGGCTCCGAGGCTCGGTGGGTCCCGGAGCCGCACTGCCGGCCGAATCACGCGTGCCAATCGGTCGGGCCCAGCCAGTGAGCCAGAGGCGGCCATCGAGCTCATCATCGCCGGGCCCGTAAGAGGCCGACATGAACGGAGTGCAGCCCCCCACCGAGAATCGAACACCAACCTGGATGGATCAACGCGTCAATCATCCATCACAGCACACTCTTCTCGCTGACTCCCACCAGCCAGGGACAGACAGACAGACAGCGGGTAATGCAGCTAGCTGAGCCAGCTTTCCTCCTCACCAATAAGAACGATTGGTTAGGAACTCGAATCTGCTTTGCGCTGCTCCACAACTAATTCGGCAGGTGTTACCCTGAGTGTAGTGGTAGGGCTCAGTTCAGTCTCTCTTTTCCCGTGTTTTAGTTGCATGCATCTTGCAGAATGCAATCTGCAGGGGTGATTGTGCATTTTAGTGTTCCTGAAGATTGAAGAATGTGGGTGTGGTGTGGGTCAGCAGCCTTGGAGATCTCCTGGGGGCCATGGACCTTATCCTGATTTGGTGGGATGATGTTGTTTATCTCCCCACTCTTGTGAATCTTTTCATTCTCCTGTTTCCTGCGGCCAACAAAGCAGTGTACTCAAGCAAAGTGAATTCAGGGCCGACTTTGTTGCAGGAAATAGACTTCCAGTCCCAGAAATGTAGTATACTAGTGGATATGAATGTTAGTATATTCTGTTTACACAAAGCTTCTACCTCCAATCTTGAAAAAAAGAAAGGTAAATTCTTCTTGTGAGCTAAAAGCAAGACACGCGTGCTACTATCGATCCACTGAAGAGAACAAACTATAATTTAAACTTATTCAAGATGTAAACTGTGTACGGGTAGGAAAGAAGCTGCATGTAAATTACTGTTATCCGTGCGAACGTTACAGGAATACGGCATGTTACAAAATTATTTGAGGAGTTTTATTATCCAAAATATTGGTCATTAGTTTTAAAAACTATTGACCAATAGTTTGAGAGTAATTTCATAATTCTACCGTTATAAATAATTTTATACTTTTCTTTACAATAAAAATCTAGTCCTATCGAATCATTAAAACGTCAGTTGATCTTTTAAAAAATAAAACATCAATTATTAATCATATTATTAATTTATTTTTATTCATGGTAATATAAAATAAGTATTATAATCTAGAAATGTTATTTTTTTCTGATATTACTCTTAAACTGATAAACTATTGGTCAGTAGTTATGTTTTAGATTATCGAATCTAAAACTATTGTCCAATAATTTTTCAGAACTAATGCCTAATATTTTGAACAGTAATTTCGGTTTCGGTGGTTTGGCTTCAGAACCCTATGCCTGAGAACTTCGAAATCCTCAGAGTTTTCAGAGGCATTATTTGTCGTCCCTGCTCTGCCTCTGCTAAGTCAAAGACTCATAGTCGAAGCCAACGAGTTCTCCCCGCGGTGGTTTTCAGGTAAAGTATAAATCTGACGGGATCGTGCTCTATCAAATTTCGCTCAGAGTTTCAGTCTTCACTCTGTTTTCTTTTTATGCCACACTCTGAAAGTTTCCAATCAGCTCAAAGCACGTTATGAGCTGTAGATCCGCGTATACGTGCGCATGCTTGTGCTACCAACTCGCCGACCAATTCTCATGCACCAATCCACATCAAGATTTGACATCTTGGAACCAATTTCAAACCAATCGAAGCTTGCAAATTGCTGGAGCCAATTCAGGAACACGCTGATGGAAGGTGCGCTCACGGATAGGAGGAGAATGCCACTTGTGGGGAACACGTGACAGTTTAGTAGTCCTCGTCAACTAAGACATGCTAATGTTCCAGAATTACTCGTGCATAAGATTAGTCCAAACTTAAGGTCGAGCGAATCGCTCCAAAAGAACAGCCGCAAGAGTCACGTTGACAGTGCAAGTTGCATGGCCATTGTTTTCCTCCGTACGCACTGCCACCAGCTCATCTTTGCATTGAAACTGGGAAAATTAGAGGCACCAAATGTGGTGAATCGATCTGGAAATACTGCAGGTGTGCTACCTCGTTCGTTTCTCGTGTGTCTTTCCTGCTTTTGGCCTTGATAAGACACGGGAAACGTTAAATTCATTCCTTTGTTATGTTTCATCCGGAAGAAATCAACCATCATTTGAACAAGAACGTTATCTGCAGATGCAGGCTTGCAGACAAAACGAATGAGACTTTGATAATCTATCTGTAACTGAAAAAATATTGCAAGGACAGTTCAATTCTTGGGTGAGAGTGATGGAGACTTGGAGAGACTTTCAAGGTCAAATAGATCGATGGTTAATCGCACATAGAGGGCCTTATGATGACCTCAGCATGATACCACGAGTGATGAGATATATAGTTTATAATAATGTACAGTTTGACTACGGTTTTATTCAGTTATGGTTGGACCGTGGACAAACAAACAAAGACACAGCAAGGCCTAATTGGTGTTGACAGTACAGCGCAGTATTAATAGACTATTTCTATTTCGTTTTACTACCGGAAACAGTTTCGTAACTATTTGGCTTGCCTTTTTATAGGTCCAATTTGTAGGTTGATTGTCTAAGAACACATGCCCATCTCTCCGGTCGTAGGACGAACTAGTTGATGGACGGCATTGTACGACGACTTGCCACGAGATGAAATACTTCTGTGTGTACATATTAGTGACCGCGACACATCGTGAATTATATCTCTAAAAATATGTGATCATTTGTTGGTAAGTTCACATGATTCCTTTCTGTTCCCAGCTTGGCATGGACAGAAAACCTAACTCGATCGACACGCAGACACACTTTGGAGCTTGCCGTCAAGTGGATTGTGGGACAAAGCTGCGGGGTACTAAGTTTTTTTTTTTTTTGATAATTGCGGGGTACTAAGTTTGTCTTAGCCTTACCCTTTTTTCCTTTTCCTTTGGCCGGGCTAGCCCTTTCTCCGTGCCATCATGAGGAGCACAAATGTCGGGGGCACACGTGGCGGCAATCGGCTGGAGCTCCCTTGGAAGAGTCCAGAAGCAGCATGCGAGCAATGTGTGCAGAACCCCGCGTCCCTCCGCCAAAATCGAAAAAGGTGCTTTTTGGTAAGCTATAAGATATCTTAGCTAGATTTGATGGAGCCTTTTGGAAAGGACGAGAGCGAAGTGAGTCATGGAAAATGGTAAGAAACGAAGTGATCGAGAGGCTGGATAGGGTTTGACTTAAGAAAAAGAATACCTCACAAGAAGTCATGGTGAACCACAACACGGTAGAGAAAAAAAAAACTTCTCCATTTTCTGTGACAAATAAACTCAGATCACTCGTTGTGCCGTGTTCTGCCTCCGAGTACGTGAATTCCTTCGGTTTACAGTGACATGAACGAATGGATCGGAACTACTGAAGAAAGAGATAGGAGAGAATGATGATTGACAATTGCGATCAGGGTAGACGCAAGCACCGGGTTATGGGGTCGTCAATGCCATCTTTTGTACGCACTGGGTGCACTTGAAAGTAATCGCGACATCAAGAGAACAAAATGTTGAGGGACATGAGAACCATATCTTTTGCGTCAAAAGAGAAAAAAAAAACATGAGAACCATTTCATTGTGAGATGCAAGTAGTGCATTTGTGTCAAGATTAGTTCGCGGTCAGTCTGAAATATGAGGCCCGTAACAGTTAGCTGAGGCGGAAGACGCGTAGACTATGATAGAAATGTCTTTGTGAAAGCATGCGCTAAGTCTTGTATGCGAAATCATCAAATCAATCATATGATATGTATAAAGTGAGGCCTTCTTCTTTTTTCTTTCTTACATGCTGCAGCCTCCAGAGCCCAGGACGTGCAAATACACGTTGCCAAACACACGCGCCAAAAGAAATCAGTACAAAAATATAAAAGAAAGAGGGTGCATATACTGCATTTATTTTTGTTTCTAGTCCTCAAAGAATCCCTCCCAGAATCTTTTTTAAAGCGCTAACTTAAGCACTAAGAGGTGAATAATGCAGACGTATGACCAACAAAGGTGCTGAGGAACCCGGGCCTGTAACAATTTTTTAGGAATAGATATAGATGCGATTATGTATTTCAGAATTTAGCTACAAAGAATGTGATGAATAATTCGTTCAGAAGAGCCCGAGCTTGCTGCTGTCCCATGTCTCCGGGTGATCGAACAGCGCGATCCTCTGGTCCGTGACGAAGGGGTCCTCGAACTCCCACGGCGCCGGCCCGGTGACCACGTCGTCCATCAGCCACATCGAATCCGGCCACTCCATCATCTGCGGCCACTCTTCGTGGACGATGCTGCTGTTACCGCTGGACGAGGAGGAGGATGATGACGAAGACTCGGGAGAATAATTAGCCGTGTTGTTGTTGAATGGTGCCGGTGGCGCGGCGAAGACGTCGTCGCATGGCAGGACGATGTCGTCCAGGAGATGCGCCATTAGCGCCTCGTCCGTGGAGAACGTCTCTGTTGCTGACACGCTGCCTGCCTTCTCCTCATCCTCCGGTTGCTGAGGAGGTTGAGGAGGAGAAGCGGGCTTGTGCGTGACGGGGTCGATGCCCATCTTCCAGAGCTTCTTCTTGATGTGCGTGTTCCAGTGGTTCTTGATCTCGTTGTCGGTCCTGCCCGGCAGGCGCGACGCGATCTTGGACCACCGGTTGCCGAGCTCCGCGTGCAGGTCGATCACCGTCTTCTCCTCCTCCTCCGACAGCAGCCCGCGCTTCAGGTCCGGCCGGAGGTAGTTGGTCCACCGCAGCCGGCAACTCTTGCCGCACCGTAGCAGTCCTGTTCAATTAATTCAAAGAGGAGAAACGCGAGTGAGTGAGTTCATGATGGTCGTCCTCGATCATCTCTTGGCGTGCAAATTAAACAGGGCTGAGACGTGACGTGCTGGTCACTCACCGGCGAGCTTGGGCACGGCGCGCCAGCAGCACTGGCCGTGCGTGAGGAGGAAGCCGATGAGCTTCTGGTCCTCCTCCGCCGTCCACGGACCCTTCTTCAGCCCCACCTTGTCGCAGCACGGCTTCCTCCCCATTGCCAGTTTCTTCTCCGGTGATCAGTTACAAGCGAACTTATTAGCTTTGCTTGATGTGGGAATTGGTGGTAAGTACGATGCAAGCAATGGCAACTACACGGTGGAGACGCCGTTGCCACCTTCCTTTATAAAGGACGAGGAGGAGGGAGTCATCTTTGTGTCCAGGTCGAGGGTACGTGTCACCCGATGCTGTGAGACTGGGATGGAGGGGTCCAGTGACGGTGCTGCCACTTGGCCAGCCTTCTGGTCGTGGGTCCCTTTTGCTTGCTTCTCAAGCGCTGCAACGCGAAGCTTGGCGCCTTTTATTTGAATCTAGTTTTTTTTTGGTTCTTTTTTGTTGAATGAGGAGAGTACATCTTTGTGTCAGTCGTCTTGAGCATTACAAGGAAATAAATGAGCCCATGCTCAATAATGTCGATGGTGTTGTAGAATTTAATTAGCCTCTAAAGTCTGAACATGCTTTACCATTGCGTTGATTTACGTGATACTATAAGTTTTGTAACAAGTAGAAGTATCTGTGTAAATCTTCTTGTTTAATTTGTTTGGTTCTGCGTGGTAGGGAACACATGATGTACTTATAAAGATATATATGCTTCCATGCAACTTCAAGTTAAACCCATGCAAGCGTACGCATTACAAATTATAATTACTTGTGGTTAGTTCGTAGCTAGTAGTTTAATACATACGTATCATCCCTTGATCTCTAATTCATTACAGTCTACGACATATACATGCATAAATATTTCCCCATATTTATGGTTCCGACAGTTTTGAGAGTAGTAGACCAGATTAACAACCTTAACTGGACCTAAGTTCAAATAACGAACTGAACAGCATACGCGTTTTAATGACCACACATGTATGCCTAATCATATCATATCATCGTGAGACCTTTTCTTGCATGCTCTAGGTTTATCTCCTTGACTGAGTGGAGAAGAAAGCAGTTTTTGTGACCTTGACCTTGCAGGATTGAGTTGAGCTATTAGTTTACAGGTTCAGACTATTGATCATGGGGTGAAACCGTGACATTGATCACTAATGCAGATGTATATGATAAAATAATGTACTAATTCTGATGCAGTCAAATAATCCAAAGGTCCTATCTACAGCCACGGTCCTATCGATCATTTAGACAAGGATTTTTGTGGGTAGGAACGTTGACTGATAGAGTTGACAAACACTCTTAGTTGCCAGTGCACGAAGCTTCTGCCAGAACAAGGAGACACTCACAAGAACGTCTTTGACACTACAATGGATGTACGACGTTCGTTAATAAAAATACATTGCCCGTAGTGAAACGGGAGATGTAAAATACAACCTTTTGAGCACGTTGTGAAATTTTGAACACATCATCACTGGTTACAACATCAGAGAAGACCAAATTTAATAGTACTATATATCAATAACTCTGACCTCTGGCGGATGAGCTACCAATCAGCTAACAGTAACAGTAAGCATCAATTCAAGACTTCATCAGGAAATGTCGAATGATCAGCTCCTCTTGACTGACTTTTCAAGCTAGACATGCTTGCATATGATTTCTTGGTCAGCCACAGACGTGCATGACTATTTGCACCTTATACGTCTGTGGCTGCGGTCCAGTGTCAATTTTTCAGGCTTATCGACAGTTAGTCACACAGCTCTGGTCTTTTTTCTGGAAACGGTGTCATCGGCCCATAACAGAAACTTGAACAAGAGCAACCGAGCTGTTAAATGATTTGGGCAATTGCCACACGATTATGGGTGTCGTTAGCATTTGACATGAGCCTTTTGGCAGCCCCTGAGCCACTTTCACACAAAGCAAATGAGAACAATGCTGTAAAGTCAACAGCCATAAAGGTAGTCCAAAAACTGATCCCTCAAAGCAGCCGTGCAACAAGGCAACCCCGTTGACCATTTCTTAACAGCCCGCAACTCCTGATGCTGAGTCACTCTCCAACCTCATACTCAGCACATATCTATTATCTAAAATGAAACGTGGCAACTGGAGAAATGCCAACTCGCAGTGTAGTGTTGAAATATGAAATGCCGTAATTTTTAACCGGTTCAGAAGTACCCTCCACTTCACTTCATCGCAGGGACAGGAGATTGGACGTATGGAAGTTGGAACAACCATGCGCTTGCCTTGGAATCTACTATTTCTGACGTTCTTTTTTTTTTTTTTTTTTTTTGCTCCTTCGGTTCTCATCAACCTTAGTTCCCTCCAGATCTCCTTTATGTCTTGTCATTTCTGCTCAGACGTAATCTCTGTTCACCTTAGGCACTAGTTCAGTACAGAGTCTAAAAATGAGTTCATTCTCACACCACTTTAGAGTTGACATCTCCAACAGTAAAATATTGATCCCACTCTGCAATGACGATAGGTTGATTCCTTAGTGGAATGTGACAGGAATTTAGCTGAAACTTTTGTTCCTTTCAGATTCTCTTCTCTTGAAAAGCGCAACAGAAGAATTTCTGCAATGAGATCCAACTAATTCTTTGGTATCGGATAATAGCATTTCACAACTTTCTTCATGTTCATACTGTGAGTAGAAAACCCAAAAACTCTGGAAAGCATTTTGGCCAGGAAGCACATCTGGATACTCTGAGACATCAATCTGCTGACCGCAAGTCCCAAATGTCTGCATTCATTTTGCTCAAAGAACTGACCCAACGGAGTTAAACTCACAAAATCCAACAGTGCAGTATTGTTTGATACCAGAACAGTGGATATACATTTAAATACCAAATTATCTCATTAGTAGAAAAGAGAAACACAATAGTTCTGTTCAGATAGCCGTTCACAAACCAATATCAAGTTGTGACAACTTGATTGGTTTGTTACGTGTGTCAGGGGCAGAAACCAGGGATGTCACGTGACACCGCTCGGAGGCTCATTAACATCCAAAACAACAGATCTATCGAAGCGCCGCTGAGGTGTCACCTGTAGATGGGCCCCGCAAAGGGAATCCCCGTGCCAGCCAAGTCTCGGGAGCAAAGGTCATGCCACTCCCGATTTACTCGACCCTCCGGGAGTCGAGGGCCCGCAACGTCTCGCTTGTCCGCCTGTCGGGGTTCGGATACAACTCGTTCTCCCGGGCCAATGACTCGCCCGCTCACCCAGTCCCATTATCTCCAGGATAAGGACAAACGGTCCACCTTCACCGTGGCCCCAACAACAGTGAGCGGGTCCTAGGACTTCCGAATAAAGTCTGCCTCCGTCAACACCCATCAGTGGGACCCGTGCCAAGACGGGACGACCTGGCAAACCACTGATCGAGTCGTGAGTGCCGGGGTGGAGAAACTCGATTGCTCCACTGGTACAGGACAGATCCCAACTCCAAGCGGGCCCGAACAAACATAACCAGACGTGTCGACCCCCGACGAGAGGGTCGAGCAGGGCGATGGTCAACAACTACCAACCGCTCCGCCTTAAATGCCGAACACAGCCCGAATGAACAGTATCAAGGATTCAAATCACTCTGATATCTGCTCCTCTCATCATCACCAGCGCCCGCTGACAATGGCAGGAGTGGGAAGACTCCATGTACTACTATCGTCCGATAACACCTCTAATAGCGGTGACGCAGGACGGTCTGATGGACAGGTAAATTGAAACCTTGCCTGAGCAACATGACAACGCTCATGCCGCACCACCCCACGTATGGCAGAACACGCCGTCTACAGGAACAAGGGGGCTCGGCCTAACGACGAAAAACGGGGGCACGCCTGGACATAGTGCCCTCTGACGCAAGACCAGGATAACGAGACCGACAAGGACTGAAGGCTACGCCACCAACCAAAGTCCTTATCCTCCTCAGCACGGCTTCACCAACTTCATACGTGTAGATGTTTCTCTCTCTCTCTCTCTCTCTCTCTCTCTATGTAAATGGGTCCGACTCCCTTGAAGTATAAAAGGGGAGGCCTATTTCATCTCTAAGGACGAAAAAAACCCAAGACAAGCAAAGCAAGACACAAACTCCATCACACACTCACGCACATCGACTCTCACGCTGGTAAGCAATCAAAGACTTGGAGACTCCTCTCTCGCCTCCATTATAACCCCCCCCCCCTCCCGATGCAAGTAACACAAGCAGATCCGAGAACTGGATGTAGAGGGCTTCTCCGAACCAGTATAACCCTTGTGTCCTCTTACACAGCCATCACCGAAATCGAAACGTACGCCCCTGGAACAAACCCTTATGTCCTTTTACATAGCCATCGTCGAAACCGAAACATACGCCCCTGGAACAAATTCTACTCGCCGGTGATCTAAACACCAACAACGTGGTTCTGTATTTTTTAGGCCTAAAATTGTATCTCACACAAATATAATTTCGAGCGGACAGGTCTACTACTAACCCAGCTTTCTCAAATCACTGCAACTGCTCGACTTTCACATTTAGCAATTCAGATGAATCAGGCCTTGTACCCATCATACATTTGATTTTCTGAATTTCTATCTGAAATGCCGGTAAGTGTAGAAAGTAACACCAAACCTCCCTATTGTATTTGGGAAATTGTAGCTCAGGTCAAAGTCGCTAGACCTGAGAAACAAGTGAAATGGTCAAGTAGTTGAAATCTTGGAAAGTTGAACCAAGTATAAAACACCAAATCAACATGTATATTAATTAGCAAACCGGTTTCTTTGGTGCAAAGAAAGAACTGAGTGCCCATACTCTTGATGCCAGCTGTTCCCGAGCAAAAAGATTACGCACGAAGTTAGCTGTAGGCTTAAGACATCAGATACAGAGTCACACAAAAGAATAAACTAATAAAAAGGTTACCAGACTCGTTCCACAAAGTTAATTAATCGAGAGTGAATATTGTAACTGTATAACATCATCAGTTTAAGTAAAGGCCTGCAAAGTCAAAAGGATGCTCATCATCAGCATCACTTGGTGTTCCCATAGGTCTTGACTATAAAATGCATGATCGCTAGTATGGTCTTGCAAACAATATAATGAGCAATTTGTATGCGGAAAACTGGAAAGAAAATTTCTTTGATTTTAGTTTGTGTTTCAATTCAATATATTTAGATATAGAAGGGAGTCTGTGGGGTCGCATCATGGACATTGAACAACAGAATAGGCTTGATTTTGATGTGCCTGAGAAAATGCTGTCATCGGTGTTCAGTTTCATCTGTGATGACTGATGAGATGGTATACCTGCATCAAACCGTGTCTACGGACAGTGTCGTGCGCACCATCAGGCATTCTAATAATCAAGATATACTTTAACTAGCAACAGCATTTATGATATTCGTCTTCTTACAACAAAAATCGACTCATCAGTCATATACGCAGTGGCATTACCGCAAACACCGTTACCTACACTACACGGGCAGAGTAACTAGGGTTGAGCACAAGCCCACCGATCTGCCAGAGTGGTGAACAGATAGAACCGCATAATTCGGAAGTCAAATCATGAAGAGAAGAAGCAAGGTGAGCGCATACGTCTCCCCTTACCTCCTCCTTGATGAGATTGTTGCTCCCGACGATGCCTAGCGTCCCTTACGCAGTTGCCCTTCGCCGGAGTCGGCAAAGGCGTCACCGCGCGAAGAATGTCACTAGTGTACGGCCACTGATTAGAGACTCCAAATCAGAGGTTAAGATCCCCATGTAGGGGTGAAAACGGACAGGAACGGTCGGAAAAACACCTTTTCCGTTTTCACTTTCATATTTTTTAACCGGACGAAAACGAAAATGAAAATGTCAGGAACGGAAACGGACGGGACAAAAATGGTTAAACGGAAACGAACTAATTCGGACGGGAAAAATATCGGTCACGGTCGGTAACTGGTAATTAAATCAGGAATATCGATCCAACATAATAACGTTTAGAATAACTACTCATGAAACTATTACCATGTCTATGCAACACATACTATTTATTAATATAGATCTCATTATTATTATTTAATATTATTTTCGAGAAACATATCATATAATTTTCTAATAAAAACAACATGATATACTTTTTATCTATACGAAACTACAAGTATATAAAAAAGGAAAGAAAAAACAAAAACAAATGTCTCAAAGTATGTTTATAGACCAGGAGTATATGGCCGTTGGGCCAAGCCTCGTCAAAAGAGATCGTGGCCCATACTAACATTCGTTCAATCCACCAACCGCAATCCCCAACCCTGGTCCAAGCGAAGCGACGACCGGATCGGATGCAGCCATGGCGGCGTCGACGGGGCTCGCCCTGCTATTCCTCTCTTCCTCCTCTCACGGCGATCTCCCTGCTCTCCCTCCTCCCACGACGGGCCGGTGGCGCTGGGGCGATGATAGCGTCCCGAACGCGGGGCCACCACGGTGATGGCCTGGATGCTCGTCCCGGCAACGGAGCAACGACGGCGGTGGCCTGGAGTCATGTCCCGGCCGCGGAGCAACGACGATGGCGGCCTGGAGGTGCTCCCGGCCATGGGGCTATGACGGCGTTGAAGGTGCTTCCTGCTGGGATCTTTGCTTGTGGTAAGAAACCAAAATCGAGTAAACGGGATAGAAAACGGGAATCTACCGGCTGAACGGGATCCCGAGTAAACGGACGGAAAACTACGAAACCGTTTTTGATCCCGTATCCCGTTTCCGTCCGTTTTCGCTTTTGTCCGCTGATTCGAAAATGGACAGGAGAAAACAGGAACGGGAGCCGGACGAAACAGGATTCTCCCGTCCCGTTTTCAGCCCTATCCCCATAGCATCCTCCAGATGCAGCGGAGGTATACCTGGCCAACGGGCCGTGTCGGGCCGGCCTGGCACGAGCCCGTCATGGGCCGGGCCGCAGGCTTAACGGGCCAGGCCGTGCCGGCCCGACTGGCCTGTGCCCAAGCCCAAGCATGACACGTCTCGTTTTACACGGGCCAGGCCGGCCCGTCGGCCCGACGGGCTATTCGGATCGAGCTGGCCCGAAGCCCGATTAAATTTTATATGCACGATTTTTCTCCAAAATTTAAATATTTATGTAGAAAAATATTTTATATTAATAAATTTGAAATAAAAATATGTGATTTTTAATGTAAATATTAAAATATTAATCATTTTATTTGACGGGCCATGATGGGTCGTGCTTGGCCGGGCCGTGCCTTACGGGCTAAACAGGCTATTGCACGGGCTAGACGGACCATGGTAAACGAGTCGTGCTCGGGCCGGCCGACGAGCCTATGGCTAGGCCCAGGCACGGCCCATGACGGGCCACGGGCCGGCACGGCCCGTCAAGCATCATGTCGGGCCGTGCTCAGGCCAGGCCAAAACAGGCGGGCCTCGTGCCGGCCCATTTAGCCCGGTCCACTTGGACAGGTATAAGCGGAGGCGACCAGAGCAGACCGCTGCCAGCTTTTCCTGTTTGTTTTTCGTGAAAGCGAATGTTATGAGCCATCCTTTTCAAAAGGGTTAATTGCAAAAATCATTCCATAAATCAGTTAAGTTTGAGATTCCCATCAACAAGTCATTTTATTGTAAATTTTCATCCACCCATTGACTTTTGTTGTAAAAATCACCCTAATTTTCACATGTTTAATATATTCAACATGTTTTTATTTATTTAGAGTAGCCATATTTGGGTGCTTGAATTTGTTAAAGTGTGTCATGGTTCAAAGTACTAAAAATACCCCTCTGATTTATGACTTGGGTCATAAACTAACACGTTTTTTCTTAAACTTTCTCTCCCTAAATTAACTCTACTACCATAATTCATTCTAATAAACTTTTGTTTTGTTACCGCAACATAGAATAATCATAGAAAATAAGACAGAAAGCCATGAATAAAAGAAAACATGTCAGCATACAAGGGATATTTTTCTCTAAATTAACTCTGCTACCACAATTCATTTAATTTTTTCTTCAAAAGATGATAATTTATTCTAATGGACTTTTGTTTTTTACTGCAATATGGTATAATCATAAAAAATAAGATGAGAAGCCATTAATAAAAGAAGGTATGTCAGCATATAAGGAGTATTTTTCCTAAATTATATGGGTTACCATAGTTCATTCTAATGAACTTTTGTTTTTAATTGAATGTGGTATTTTTGGTATTTTGAACCTAGATGACACACTTTAACAAGTTCAAAGACCCGAATATGCATATTGAGAGTTTAGGGACCTAGATGACACCTCGAGACAAGTTTAGGGACCGCTAATGTATTTTACTCTTTTTATATAGAGAATACGTAACAAAAATATCAATTAAAGTTTGAACGTTATTCAACAATAAAGTTTAAAATTTGAATACATTCTTCATAAAAATAAGAGAAATTAAACACACTAAAAATCTCTAACAATGTTAAACTTATTTAAATTAGCTTTATTTAAATTTATATCGATAAAATCATATGAAATCAATTAAGCATGTATCAATCGGGTGGTTTTTGCAACAAAATACATTGGGTGGGGATTTGTCATAAAAAAGCTTATGGATGGAAATCTCAAACTTTAAGTAACTTATGGGATGATTTATATAATTATCCCTTTTCAAAACTAAAGAGAAAAAAAAAACATGGCTTTCAAAAGTAAAAGTCGTATGTGTACTCCTTTCCTATTAAAAGTGTTCCTTTTAACTTTTAGCAATCGAATTCGTCTGTTCATTTTATTAATAAAATAAACAGTTGAAATAGTCTTGTCGGAGGACTAAGTCTTGATCTCTCGACATGACTTTGGTACTCCCTCTTAAGGGATTCTAAAATTTGGAAGCAAATATCTTTACCCACTCATCTTTCACTCTTATTTCTATAATCTTTTATGTTTTGAAACAAAATTGAATGCTTCAATTCTTTATATAAAGGAACGGAGGGAACTATGACTGATGTCATGGAAGATTATAGGCGTTGACAAATAAAGACTTCCTTGTGGCCAGTACACGCCTTATTATTGTAAAGCAATAGAACTAGTTACAAGAACTCTTAACTAATGATCATAAACCACTTCCTCAAAAAGGGTGTTACGTTTTGTCAAAAAAATACGGTGCCTGTAGAGATACGGAGCAAATGCCGATTTCATATATGTGCAGTGTACTCTTTGGACACGTTCTCAAATTTAGAAAACACACCACATGGTTTGATAGTATTAGTGAAGCCAACTTCATACGCGGTAACTCTGAAATTTGTAATTAACCACCTACTGTTAGTAACAGTTTCAGGACCTTAAAATCAACATGAATGATCAGCTTGTCTGTTGACTGGCTTTTCAAGTAGAGTTGGCAATGGGGCCCCGAAATCCGTCACCCGGCGGCGGGTAATTACCCTATTAGGATCCGGGTTTGGACAACTTTTACTACCCACGGGTCCGTTAATAGGAGAAAACATTACCCATTGGGTGGAGCGGGTGCAGGTACATTCTTATTTAACCCATCCCTATTAATCCGTGGGTATTGAATCCCCAAATAATTTAGCCCGTATAGTCATTTGTTCTGGCCCAATATCTATTATTCAGTTTGGACCAACAACTACACTTCAGTCCAGCCCAATATTAAAACTTACAACCCTAAATCAACGAAGCCTAGTCAACGTTTGCTACTACCATAGTATCATTTGCTAGCAGCCGCCACCGCACAAACACAATAGCATGCGGACAGACTCTTGTCCATTTCTCTTACATCTGCATGGCGTGCGGCTCCCTCGCGTCAAGTCGAAGCGACGGCGGTGAATTGAAGCGCGGCGTTACGGTGGCAGCTCCTACAGCGGCGAATCGGAGGGCAGCATCGGCGAATCAAAGCGCAACGGCTCCAAGACGACGTTGTGTGAGTCCCTGGACAACGTCGATGACTCCTTCAACAACAATGAATCGAAGGGTAGCACAGACACCGTGCGACTGCCTCGACGACTCCATGACACTGCACAACAGCTATGTCGGCCAGATTTAGCCTTGGTGCGTGTCGGGTCTGGGCACCCGTCGGGTATGTATTACCCACGCGGGACCGGGTATAGGAGAAAATAGTACCCGCTAGCAGGTCTGGGTTTTAGAACGGGGAAACTTTTTTGTAACGGGGGCAGGTCTGAAGAGGCAAAACCCGACAGGTTTTCACCCGTTGCCATCTTTATTTTCAAGCATGACATTCTGGCATCTAATTTCTTGGTCAGTGTTGAGTTCGTTGGTAGGAGTATCTACTTATCATTTATATGTTTTTTTCCATTGTTATCTCTGGAAATACCATATCTTCACTGGTAAATCACTGCTCTTCTATCTCTATAACTCAGGTGACTGAACTCCGTAACTGAAATAGTCTTTCAGCCAAGAAAACTCAGGAATTGAGCATAACTGACTTCAGTTATATAGAGTAGACATATATTATTCTCAATAGAGTTAAGCACATTGTAGAAATGCTACTCAGTTGGTTAAGTTTCTAGTAATGGATTCAAATCTTCAACTCGGTACCATTTTTAGCAAATTATTCTTTCAAAAGTAGATGATTGGATTGTCGGCAAACAAATCGATCTGTCTTTGCATGTATATGAGGGTATGAGTTTTTGTTTAAAGCACGTTTTAGAAATGCAAGTGACATCGATCAACGCACCTACTAATGTGTCCTAAATCAATGCACATGACTAATGTGCAAATGCAACGTAACTATCAGTGATTACGGCCCAGTGTCATCTCATGCTTAATTAATATTCTGACACGGAAAAATGGCGTGTCAACTATAGAATTATCATGTTGCCGGACGCGAATGTGTTACCGATCTTGCTGGGGAGAACTGTCACTATTTAAAAAGCGAGAGTTTACACCATAGTTGATCATTGATGCTTAATTGATGTGGAGCGTGGAACTCGATCTGAACTGCCGTAATTTGTTTGTAGTTGTAGGTTCAGAAGTACCCTTCACTTCACTTCATTGATATGAATGTTTTACTGATGTGACCCATGGTTGGACGTTTGAAAGTTGGAACAGCCATGTACTTCGCCTTTGAATCCGCTAGTGAAGGTTACAGGAGTCCTGACCATAAGCCGTAATTTTCTCCAAACTGATGTGTTAAGTTCTAACCACGTCTCTTTTAGAACTCCTATGCAACATCTCGATGAGCAAAAGCTTGATTCGGCTCTGATCGTTGGAAAATGAGGGGATCACGGGATTTAAGATGAAACTTTTGCTCCGTTCATATTCTGCTCTATTTTATCTGAGAATGTGTGTGTGTGTTCGTGCATTTCACAGAGACTAACATTTTTGTAGCAAATAATATGGGCAAAATTTGCTGCTCAAGTGTCTTTGTGAGATGACACTACTTTCTTGTGGCAATTTGCTAATAGACATCTAAATCAATAAGATATTTGTTTGCTTATATAAAGGAGAGAGATTAACTTGCAATTGACACCAATGCCGTATTGTGCGGTTGAGCCGGAACACATTAATTTTGCTAATCATATCATCGACTTTTTCTTATAGATTGCCAATTACTTTTGCTCATGGATTATAATATTTGTCAAATATAATTAGTTAAACACTCTTTTTACCATGTCATAAAAGTTTGTAACGAAATAATGTGATACAGAACAACTTACATGGCACAATGATGGTTCAAAGAGCAAGGTAATTTGGTCCATTTGCTGTTTTCTCTCCTTTATGCAAGTAATGGATATATCAATGCCCACCAACAATTTATCACAAGTTGAGAAGTGTCTTCTGGCAAAGACATATTTGAGCAGTGTTCAGCAGCAAATACTGCATCTGAAGGATGTCCATTAGCAAATTGTAACTGATGAATAGGAACCGTCAGAGTAATCATTCATTCCTTTAGGTAGTACCCGTATGGCCATATATGATTAACAAGAGGAAATGAGTTCTTTATACAAGCAGCCGCCTGGCTCCTGCAAAGGCCAAGTTACAAAATGGATTAGTCGCTGCATGAAGCATCGAGTAAGAGTGAGGTTCTTGGCACCAGCCATGATCCAATTCCTCGCTCTGTTGTATTACAGAGATCACATATCATGCTAAGACCAATTAGCAATGGACCACCAGGCACTTAATTGATAGGTTTACTGTTGTTTCCAAATTCCTCTTGCAGAGCTGGTAGAAATAAGAATTCTCACATCCACGCTGATGAAATCTGTCCGCTGTCCAGATTCGACTTTCTAGCATCAACCATAATCTGAACAAAGAAGCTTCTCGACATGGTATAATCTGAACAAAGCTCAAAATAGGTTTAGAGCAACTTGTAAAGTGAGGTCATATTATTTGTTTGGTACTGGATACCAGTGGCTAACTGGCATCTCCAACCAGAATTTAAAAATAATAATAATAATAATAATAATAATAATAATAATAATAATAATAATAATAATAATAAACTGGCATCTCCTACTGTCATCCGGTTCACATTATGAGCAGAAATCCCGTGAACTCTGAAAAACAATTTTCCCTAAGTCAACATCATTACTCATAGTTACCAACTCTCAGAGATGACGCACAAAGTTTTTGCGAAGTTACCAACTCTGATGTACAAATCTCTTGAAATCCAACAGTGCAGTATGCTTGCTGACTGGAACAGCGGATAAATATCAAAATACCTAAATGATGTCGATAATTCAATACAGCAGCATCAGTTCTTTTCTGATAACCTTCTTCCAAACCAATATCAAGATCTGTCCAGCTTAACCCAGTTCCTCCAAGTCGATGCAGCTGCTCACAGCATCTTTGTTTTCCTGGAATATTATCCAAATATCAATAAGTTCTAGTTCAGGTCAAAGTTGCTAGACCCTAAGAAGAAAGAAGTGAAACATAACTGGTTGACATCATAAAGTATCAAAAAAAAATCTGGTTGAAATCTTGGATGGTTGAATCAGCTGTTAGAAAGACGAAATCAGCAAATAAAATAATCAGTCATTTGCGCTCCTATCAGTCAACGGAACAAAATAAGCATTGTTTTGTCCAGGCGATTCTGCTAGTGCCAGTGGTATGGACAAAAACAATTATGCAAGAGACTACCAGTGGCTCTTAACTCATTCCATGGAAGTTGAAAATTAGAGTGATCATAAGTGAACCTAAAAGTTTAGTACCCCTAGGGGATCCCCAGATCAATTGACTAACCTCTCATTCATGCACATCTCTCCACAGAGAATACCAAAATCAATACGATGCTCAATTGTTCATTGTCATGATTTCGTGTTTTCAATTCATGGTTGTGTAAGAATGGAAACTGGCATGGTATTGCAAACGCTAGAAGTGAGCAACATGCTAGTTAAGGACTCAAACTTTTATGGAATGACTATCAATTGCCTTACACCAAAGGACCAACCAAAATAGAGGCCTCGTTCATGGGCAATATCCAACTAGACAAAAAAGTATCAAATCTTGTCATAGCAAGAAAGCAAGAAGGCCTTGTTTCCCTTGTTTTATCATGCAAGAAGGCCTCAACTTCTTTGATCACGGATTTAATTGACACCTATATGGCAATACCTATATAGCAATCATACTTTACATACAGTTAGTTAAAGACGACGGAAAACACTGACGCTTCTAGCCCTATCATGGGCAAAAGAATAAACTTCCTCTTCATACAGTTGTTAGTTCGACAAATGTTCGGTCTAAACGACTAAGAACCCGGCATTGCCCATTTACTTTGAGCTTCATGCTTTTTTGAACAAATCATATATCTGTATTACCGATAAGCGAACAGCAGAATGAACTGAATTTGGGATGCCCAAGAGGCAAGAGCCCAGGCATTTCCACAAACATAACGTGGGCACTGGGCAGAGCCCAAAACAGGCACGTACCCGAGCAATCCTGCGTCCTCGTAACCCAAGCAGGACGAGAAGAGGATTTTTCAGCTTCTTGTTCTGGACTTCCTTCTGAACACCCTGCAAGTGGCTCAAAAGTCTGAAACTGAAATCTGAGTTGTGACTTGTGAGGTGTCGGATAACAACTCGGTGTACCTGAGCACGGTGTAGCACGCCGCCGGCGAGTTGACGCAGGTGCTCCACGACTACGAGGACGTCGCCTCCGACCTGACACTTCCCCGCACCAAGCCCCTCCGCAGCGCCGCCTGTCAAGCGGCCACGGCGAGGCTGTCTTCTTCCAGGTCGGGGTCACGGCCACCTCTTCGGTCGGTTCAGAGTTCGGACACTGGATAGGGACCAGGACCACGGTGGACGAAGACTAGCGCGGGATGTACGGCGGCAGGGATGGCGGAGGTCGCCGGCGGCTGCGTGACCTAACATTTGCAGAAGAACCACAATTGCGATCCTGACTATTTACAAAATACCCCCTGATTTGGATGGCAATCATAAGTCGCGATCCAAATATTTATAGAAAACTTCCTGATAATAATCGCGATCCATTTATTTTCTAAAACCCTCTGGATCGTGATTATTGATCGCGATCCAAATATTTTCACTTAACCCCATTTTTCGATCCGAAATTCGCAAATAGCCCCCTGGATGGGACCGGCTCCTCGGGCGCCCGTCGGTCGCCGCCGCCGCCGCCTCCACCGTCCTCCGCCGTCGTCGCCGCCGCCTCCACCGTCCTCCGCCGTCGTCGAAAGCACGAGGCCCATCCCACCCTCCAATCCCTGCCGCGCGACATGTAGCACCAAATAATCTACAAGCTCCGCTCAGCGCTCGCCTGATCCTCCATCTACGACGGACGCCGGTGGTGCGCAGCATTCGCCCTTCGCCGCGACGGAGACGAGCGAGCATGGAAGCTTCTTGGCCGGTGCTTCTTCGCCTTCTGTACCTTGGCAGGCTTGTTGTACCAGCAATCGTGAGATGGAACCGAACAGAAATTTTTCTTCGTCATTGCTTCTGTTTCGGATCTTGCCGCAGAATAAAATTCTCCCCCTTTCATCCATCGCTGCTAATCTTTGTTAATACGCACAGATGCGCATCAACTTCAACTCTGATCTCTAATGCTACGCTTCTATACTGGCTGTGGACATTGATGAGGGGCACCCGGCCAAAATGCCTGTAAGTTCAGTTCAGTTTCACAAATTAAGCTGATCCAGAAAATCAGGTAATTCCTTGTTTGTGAAGAGAAAAATGGCAGACATGGAGGAGTTGCAACTTCAGTGAAGCAGGCAAGTAGCATGTGTGGATTTGGACAACCATCGTGAAAAGAAAAACAGAAGTATTATGCACCCTGAACAACGAATCCAGAAGTTGCAGTTCAGCGTTTCAAGAGAACTCCAAGTCCCATTTTTCATAGAAATCATTGTGCTAATGTTGTGGAGCATATGACAACAACAAGGAATGATTGGATATTTAACTACAAAGACCCAACACTGGACGCGTTCAATGCTAAGTTCAAAAGAGAATTCGCTTTGGTAATGCTTAGAGCAAAACAATCACTCGTTGATCAAATGGAGCAATGGCTAACTGCACTTCCATAGCTTTTTTCCACTCGTTTTGGTTCTTTTTTTGCCTTTTCTTGAACTTTCTGTACATAACTCTTTAGTTCTTTTTAATATAATCATATAATCAGTAGGGGGCTTTTCCTCTCCTGTTCTTTCAAAAAAAAAACAGAGCACATATCGAGGCAAAAAAAATCACATCTTGATTACTGAAACTTCTGCTTATACAATTTTTTGTTGGAAATGTTATGCTCATTTCTTCTCTTGTTAACTGAAGAGGAAGCATCTTAAGTTCTTATCGTTAGCAGTCTAGGAGTCATTGGAAAACGTTTATTGGACTTTGTTCCTTCAGAGCTCATACTTAAGATTCTGAAGCTCGAGGAAGCAAAAGGTACAAAGAGAAGGTAAGAAAATTGCAGAGTTGTGACAGTAAGAAATTGTAACCTTGCAACCCTGGTACATTGTAGTCCAACAACCAATTTTGCACCATGACAATGACATGATCTGCTCACAACCTTCGATCCATCTCACACTAAAATTTAGTACCCAGATGATTAAAACTTCCATTTTTTAACATGTTGTTCTGCAGGGGAGACTGAAGATGAACGGCCAGGCCATAAAAAAAATGAACGGGCCAAAATGCTGAGACATTGAGTAATGAGTACCCATTACGTGGAAAATTGGTTGCTGACAAGAAGCCCAACCTATTTCGGGGATGGGCTGCTGCGAGGAGTGACTCGAAATTCTGAAACGGATCGTAGGTCTACATTGCAAACGAAATGGGCAATGGCTGTCTCAATCGCAACCCAAGTCCCCCAACTGATGTTCGCTTGTAACCCTGTCAGAAGCTGCCAAATGAACTCATCTGTGTAACAAAAATCGACCAGGACTCTAACGTCCTCTTCTGACATTATATTAAGAATAAGAGACCCACCAAAATCTGCCCGATGCAGCACACGCATTACGAATGCATGCACACTATAAGTATGCAATTGCTATACTACACTTGAGTGTTTTAGACCCAGCCAACACTCGATTTTTTACAGTACGGCAGCAAGGCACGATTTCATTCTCCGGTCATCTTCTCCAACTCCGGCGACGTCTCCGAGCTCTTTTCCTATCTCCAGTGACATCCCCGAAGGGTTAGGGGGTTAGGGTTTCGGAGTTTGGAGGCTCACTAGAGTGCACCAGACATAGAAGGTTTGGGGGGTGGAAGGCCGGTGCGACGGAGATGGCGGTTGATGGGCAGGACGGCGAGGCGGCTGGGGCGCCGCCGGCCGGGGTGGCGGAGGACGATGGTTGGGCGGGGTAGGGGTGGGAGGCGAGGATGGCAATGACGATGGTCGAGGCGACGGGGGCGGGGTAGGAGGGCAGTGCCTTGGCGGGCTAGGGTCTCGTCGGAGCTCGCCGGCGCGGAGCTTCGGCGAGACCCTAGCCCGCCGAGGCAGGGCGATAGCTCGCACGGGCGGCGGTGGGGGCAGGAAGGTTTGAAGAAAGAAGAAAGCAGCAACATCGGCTAGAGGTAGAAGACAAGGTATCATTTCTTAGATGTTAATCGGACGTTGCAAAATTTGAGTGCTGAGATCTGTCAAAACACTCGAACATCCGATAGACGCTCCCAAGTAACATCCTATGACCACCTGCATCGTAGCCACGGAGGTGGTCACACAGCCATGTATTGGGGTGCGGTAGGTTCAAACTTAGGTGGGTGCTGTCGAGAACATATCCAGTGCTCCCGTGCTTCCTTCATCAATTTGTATTAGAAAAAATATATAAAAAAATTTAACAAAAATATATTTGAATAGTTGATGTTAGCATCTATCATCATACAAAAGCACACATGTAAAAAATACTTGTGCAATGCACAGTAAAAAAGAGAAATCAGAGTTTAAACAGTAACGGGTTACGGATCTGAAATGAATAGTTACAACCCGCAAGTGTTGCAGCTGATTTTCTCTTTTTTACGGTGTGTTGCATAAGTTTTTGTTACATATGTGCTTTTGCATGATAATAGGTGCTAACATGAAATATTCAATTATATTTTTATTGAAATTCAAATATTTTTTTTTAGTACAAATCGATTGTGAAAGCACTGGATATGTTCTCGGGTGCTCTCCAACAGATGGCCCTTTACTACCAGGTTGTGAGTGCCTTCGCGAACCCATTTGTTTACGGCATCAGAAATTCAAAAGTCAACAACTTTAATCGCATCCTCTGACACGAATCGTCCGGCATGAACGATGAATAGCATATGCTCCAGTAGCATCTGTTCCCTTTTCGAAACGGTCCATATGACCATTTCTCCATGATCCGTACACACGAAATTTCCGATTGCTTCCATCAGGTATTTAGGTCTAACATCAGCTTAATTAAAGGTGTTAATTAACAGTACGCTGAAGGGCAACTTGAATGAACCGCAGCCTGGGTATCTTTTCAGGCACCGATATTTTTCTCGTCAGTTTAGGACGAACTCTGACATCAGATATTTCTCTGTCGCTCGAAGCAAGAACCGCCGATATTTTCGTCTCTCCCGGGACCATCTCCCCCCAAATTAATTGTAGGACAGCTTCAGACCCTCATCGATTATTCATCTGAAGTGCCAGCGGCCGCTGTTATCTTTGTGATGCTGACATGTACGCCGCCTTACCACCGCTACGTGGAGGCTGAGTCCCGGACGGAGCCTTCTCCTAGCCGCCGCGTCAGCGACTCCAGGTGGACAACTGGTTGAATTATGCAGATCTCCTGCTGCGGAATAGAAATGGCGTCAAAGTAGGCGCGCGCTCTGGTTCAGCCACGCGCGTCAAAATCCAGCGGATTCGACCGGTCCCCGCCCGGTTCCGCAACCTCGTTTCGTGGCTCCGCTGCAACCGTTCCTGCCCATAGCGGCATACTTCTGCATGCGTAACCAGCGTTGGCGAATCGCGGTTTGAGCTCTCGAGATAAGCTTATCTGTATGCAAGTTGTATGTAAGATTAGCGTCACATGAAGCGAGAAGAGATAAGGGACGACACAGTACAAAATTGGGGAACTAGAAAGGAAAATATCAGGGAGCAAAAGTCAGACGTCACATGGTATGCACTACGCAGGTACATACAACAGAAATGGTCATAGCACGGAACACCACACGATTAGTCATCGTAACAGGTAATTTCTCTCATAGATACATGCCCAAGATGACAAGACAGAAGAACACATGAACATGCTGAAACTATACACGACGCTACCGTTACTCTACCCTCGACTAATAAGCTCCGATCCCATGAACATGCGCAGAAGAACATGGACGGGCGCCAACACCATGACTCACTCGCTGCCCCTACATATATACAACAGGGCTGGTCGCTATAACGGTGTAACCGATCGGAAACAGAGGGCTCAGTCCCCGACCGGGATGGCGTTCCCGGCACGCCGGAGCGGCGACAGCGACCGCATGACCCGCCTCGCCACCAGCGGCCTAATCTTGAGCAGCTGCAGCTTCAGGAGGCGCTCCCTGATCTCCTCGTCCTCCTTCTTGATCCTCCTGACCTGGCTGTGCACCAGAAGAACCTCCTGGCCCTTACTGGCCTCTCCTCCTCCTCCGGCTCCTTGCTCCGGTCCCATCACCGGCGCCCTCTCCTCCATGTGAACAAACGGTGATCTGGCCATGCTCTCACCGAAAGATTTTGCTGAATTGGTCTTGACACTACGGAGGTTCAGACTGTTGGTGACCTGGTATATATAGCTGTGGAGACCGAGAAGGGGGAGGCAGAGAGACGGGCTGTGAAGTTTGGGTTTTGCTTCTGATTCACTCGATTATTTTTCGCGGGAGAGCGACGGCTGCAGGTAGGAAACGTGGGACGGCTTCCGAGCAGTCGTCAAAACTGTCGCGAAAGGAACGCCACGGCGAACAATCTCCTACTTTTTTTCAAGGCACGAATTGTTTGTGCTAGTAGGATTTCTAGATAGATACAGAAAATAAAACAAACAGTGCTACGGATTTTCATTTTCCTCCGTTGCCTTGGTCGTGTGTCCACGTGTTACGCTAATTTGACTAGCTTTAAAGCAGTACTTCAAACTTTAGCCTGCAATAATGCGCTCAATGCAAACTCGTGTCACACACTTGTCTTCTAAAAATAATACTACTTGAGAAGGAGCCAAAACTCTAGCACTGGATCATTCTACAAAAGCGTAAAAGCAGAAATGATCATTTGGTGTTAGTGGAGTCCGAGATATGATTTCCCACAATCAAAGATGGTGAAGAAATACCAACTAGATAAGGATTATTTCCCTGTCATCACAAGCTCTGCTGGTTGCTGCTCCACCTAATTGCTTCCATATTCAATCGAATGCCCAACGCGTGCCGTCCGAAACAACCCAAAGTATGTAACGGATCGCAGTAGGCAGCAACCTGAACCGACAGTTAGCCAAATGTCCTCTCCTCTATAGATACTGTGGCGTGCATGGAAGGGTCTGAAACTGATGCAACCAGAAAAAAAAAAAAAAGGTTCACATGACTTCGGTTTCGTGTGGCCGTGAAACGCATGATCCAGAAGTAGTGTGGCAAGTGTCGTGGACGAAAATATATTTTACCACGTATGTTTCTCTTGCCATCAGTTGCTGGTAGTTACGGTTAGGCACCAACTGGTTGATGAGCTATCCAGTTTTACCTTTCGTTGTCCGACGTTTTCCTTACTTTAATTTATTTTCTATTTTTATATAAAAAATATATTATTTCTTTCTAGAATGTGTATGAATGGCAGTGTTCCTGCCTTATTTCAAAAAAAAAAGATACGTATGAACACCCTGTGTGTAACATTTCTTCAGTAAAAGGGTCATGGCAAGGTTGAACTAAACTTTCTACGAAAAATAAATAAGACTTTAGTCTTTCACTTGGTTCTCCATGACAGACGCGTTCAGATAAGAAAGACTACTTGTAAGTTGTTTCGATCCAGAGGCCACACTTCGCTAGCAGCGGTAACAATAGATATTGGTTCGGACATCCGTGTGGTTAACGGTGTCCCCACGAGTCAGTCGGCTCGAGTTGTGTGTAGCGTATAAAGTAAATAAAAATGTCTAAGAAATGAAAAAGGGGACCTAATAATAATTCGTGGGGCTGCGAGGAAAAGACTATCCAAAAGTTCCAAATTGAAGTCAAAGAAAATTGTTTGGATAAGGCCGTTGGAGGGTTCGTTCTCATCTTGCTGCCGGTTCAACTTGGACGCTGCGTAAGAGCGACGCGGTTATGCTGGTAGCCTAGTACTTGATGCAAGCGACCGCCCTACTTTACATGACATTTTTTCTCAGAAGCCGCATGGTCTCTTGTTCACAACATGAAAAGCCCTGCCCAAATTAATGGCGTCAATGGCTTCTTCAAGAAGAGTAGTGCATTACGCGGTTTGAGTCGCAATCATCTTGTCGAATGTAAATATGGTTCGAGATTTGCAACAAGAACTAGTGAGGTAAATGACTATTACGAATCTGCTGTGTACACCTCTTGATGGTGTAGAGGTCTCGAGCTCATGTTCCATTATCTGAAAAAACGACTACTACGAACATTCAAGTGTGTTTATAGTCTTTTCCTGATGCAAAAAATTAGACTCTCATTATAGTGGATTATACTACTTTCAACCTTAAAGTAGTATAATTCTAATCTCACCGTTGATTTAAAAGATAAAGTTATAATTAATTAAGCAATTCAATAATTTACTGATATTATCACAAAAAGGCAACACTGTCATATAAAATTTAAACGAATCATTATCAGCCTCAGGAAGAAGAAAGCAGACAGGCATCACCGCCGCCGCCGCATAGAATGCCCACCGCGTCTGCCACCGCCACTCACGAAACGCTCACGCTTGCTGAAACCGCCACGCGCTGACAATCGGTTAGGAAGCAAGGAGTCGCACATTGCCTAGCCGTCGGCGCTGCCGCCTCCGCCTCCACAATGGATCGTGCATGCGTGTGCCTCAAATCAAGTTACGTTCTTCGGAATAACAAGCTTCAAACCTTGACTGGCCGATTGAATGTGTGATCTTCTACGGGTTCATGCTGTTAGTTTATGCGTGTCACCGTTTAAATGCAGCTCACACGCACACGAGACGTATCCGTCACTGCAGCATGTGAGCCAAAGCCCAGAGCATGGCCAGACAGCCCACCACCAGCCATGGAGGCATCGATCATTTGAGGAGTGGTAGTGGGATGGAGACAAGATCGATCGTAGACTAAGGCATGCGTGCCCCATCTGCAGATATACAAAAATGCTACCGCCATGGCTGCAGCCTGAAGGTGCACGATGACAACTGAAAGGGCGCGAGACATTCATGGATTCCGTCATTAACCTCGACGACGACCAAGAAAACTGCGCTAGCTCAACTAATGTCCAACACGCGCTACCGCCGCCGCCGCCAAATTGTCGAGCCGGCGTAAACCGAGACGAAAAACACGGAGAAGAACAGGCAAAAATAAAAAAAACAAGAATAGAATTAGCGTTTCAAATCATCCTAAAACATGAATAAAATTACAGTTTGTCATTACTTTTTTCCCTAATAATATTCATACTACTTCATACTATTTTAATATACTATTTCATACTATTTAAAGGATCAATATAGTATAAATACATCTGAACCGTCGGATCAAAAGAAATAAACAGACCGTATTAATTCTAACCCATTGTAAAGGACCTCAAAAATTATCGATTGGTTTTGAAGTTTATATAACTTTTTTAAGTACTAGGAACGAAGACCCACTCTCATTATTTGTGCACTAGCAAAAATTCAGGGTTGTAAAATGAGTCGAGGTCAGGTAGTTAGATTTATTATGGTGAAACCGGTTTGCCTTGATTGAAATTTTAGATTTGACATAGACATTTCATTTATATCTAATTGTTTTTTTAATAGAAGACAATGTTCCTATTGACATCGAGACGTGTGTGATGATTTGTTCCTATCGACATCGAGACGTGTGTGATGATTTCATGAATCTCAAAATTAATCTTGCTTAGTATTTCAAATGTCCAGGATAGTATGTGTTTGTACATGTGAATATTCGTACATGTATGTAAGAGTCTATATATGTACTGTGTTTAGTAAATAAAATGTAAAATACTAGGATTAAAATGTATGCAATGCTCAGTTTTCATATCAGAGACTTAGAGGAAGCGACGTGCTCTTGACTCGAAAGTATAGATGGCCAAACGGACGACCAAGCCCTGCACAAATATTTTCGGATCGGCACGGCATGTGGGCCTTTTTGGATCGTGCCTTGCCGGCCCACGTGCCTAGCCATCGGCCCATGGCTCGACACGTGTAGTCAAATTCATGTCACGATGGTCTATTAAATCCATGAACACATAGCTCATTAGCAATTTTCAATCGTAAATAGTGAAAAAGAGGGTAAGATGGGGGTTCAAACACCTATGACCTCCTAGAATCAAAGTTATAGCTTTACCACTAAAGCATTCAATTCTTATTGAGGAGGTACGAAATATAAAATATATTTAAAAACAATTTCGAACCGTGCCTGTGCCGCACCTTCGGCCCAAACACGATATCGTGTCTGAGCCAGGCTAAAAATATCGCGCTTCACACTGACCCAGTAGACACGACTCATTTAGCCCTCTATACTCGAAAGGGTAATGAATTGGCCTGAATGCGCTGAGGAGAGGAGGGAAGGCCCAGACTGCTATGCCGAGCAAAATTGAATCAGGCCTTGTTCCTCTAGTCGGCCAGATTTTTGTGATGAAACGAGCCTTGGGCTTCCTTGTCCACTTGTTCATCGGTGTTTCTGGGCTCCTCCTTGTCCAAGCCTGAAGCAGCTCTGGCGCTATCGTTCATACTACAGTAGTTGACAACAATTACGAGCGTGCTGTCTCTCGGTCTCACTGACTGATGAGAATGTGAAAAGACGGAGATAGGTCAAGGAATAAGCAGGGCAGCCGAACCGGCTGACTGGCCGCCGATGCAAGACTGCTTCAAAGGCCGGAAAACGAGAGGTGAGCGGGACGCGACACGGTGGAGCCTTCTAGGCGCCAAGCCTTTGCGCGTATCCTGAAACGTGTAACGACGACGACACGTACGCCGCTCCCTCTCCGGCCGTTGTACCACCACCACCAGTCACCAGCTACATCGATCACTGTTCGTCTAGGCTGTACTGGCCTCCATGCGCGACTTACGGTCCGGCTCTCGGTCAACCAGAGATGGCGCTGCGAGCTGCTACCATGTCGTCGTGTCGTGTCGTGCCCGTGATCGGTAATTTGGCCCGACACGTCGATATAAACAGCCGCGATGGCGGGCCAACGGAGGAAGTTTGCACGACACGACGTCGCAGGAGCTAGCGGGCGACCGCGGCTGATGAAGTGAAAATAACGCCGAAACTTGTTGCACGTTTTCGTCCGATATCGTTCTTCCTTCGTGACCACGTGGGCCCGTACACTACCGAGCCACTCACGCGCCCGTCGTCCGTCGTGTCCCGTGACGTCCCCCATGTGAACTCCGGCGCGCACGCCCGCACACGTCCGGTCCGGGGCGTGGGCCGTGGTTGATTATTGGACGAGGAAGAAAACTAGTGTAGTAAGACGAGTAATCGAAGCCTCCTCGTCTCGTGCAGTTGACGCCACTTCCTTCCAGATTGGCAGATTCTACGGCGTCCATATGGAGAGCGAGGCTTGGTCACTCTCGCCGTGCTTGCTCCTCTCCATCAGTCTAATTTGTAATAATAATTGCGACCGAGGAGATGAATCAATCAGTTAGCTGTAAACACGGCACAGCAAACCGTAATGACGGTAGCGTCTCGTCTCATTCCTCCTGTGTGCCGAGCTACCTTCCAAGGCCACACGTTCCTGGCATCACGATCGCGGCCTGTTCTGTCCGGGTGGTGGACTTAGTATATACTCCACGCCGTCGCCGCCACGTCCCGCTTCCAAACTAATACCCGTCGTTGCTGCTGCACCAGCAGCTCCTGCGCCGTACGCGGACTACGAAACTGGACGTGTAGCTGCTCTCCCCTGCACCAGCAGCTTGCAATGCGGCGGGCTGCCGGCGTTGGCGCCGGTCGTCCCATCCTCCTCCTCCTCCTCCTCATCGCAGTGTGCTGCTCCGCTTTCGTCCCCCGCGCGTCCCCCGACCTCGCCGCGGACAGGGCGGCGCTCCTCGCCCTGCGCGACGCGGTGGGCCCGCACCTCCGGTGGAACGCCTCATCAGCATCACCATGCGACGGCTGGCGCGGCGTGTCGTGCGACGCCGGCGGGACGCGCGTGACGGGTCTGCAGCTCCCGGGGTCCAGCCTCGCAGGCCAGCTCCCGCCGCGAACGCTGGGAAACCTGACGGCGCTGCGCACGCTGTCGCTCCGCCTCAACGCGCTGTCCGGCGGGATCCCGGACGACATCGCCGGGTGCGCGGAGCTCAGGGCGCTGTTCCTCCAGGGCAACCGCTTCGACGGCGAGATACCCGAGGGGTTCTTCCAGCTCAACTTGCTGCAGCGGCTCGACCTCTCGGGGAACCTAGTCGCCGGCGGGGTGTCGCCGGGGTTCAATAAGCTGCGCCGGCTCGCCACGCTTTACTTGGACAACAACAGAATCAACGGCACCTTGCCGGCTGATCTCGACCTCCCGAAGCTTCAGCTGTTCAACGTGTCCGGGAATGGCCAGCTCACCGGTCCCGTGCCCGCCTCGCTCGTCGGTATGCCCGCGAGCGCGTTTGCGGGGACAGGGCTCTGCGGCGCACCGTTGTTAAACCCGTGCGCGAACCCGCCCTCGCCGACGCCGTCTCCGTCGCCACAGCCAGCGCCTCCGGCTCCGGCCGCTCCTGAACATGGAAAGGCTTCGAAGCTCTCTGCCGGCGCCATCGCTGGCATTGCCGCGGGCTCCGCCGCGGCGTTGTTGGCGTTGATCGCCGCGATCGTCTTCTTCCTCTGTTTCCGACGAGGTCGTCGTCAGAGGAGGAGTGAGACGACTAATAAGTCTCCCGACACGTCGGCGGACGTCGACGTTTCAGGCTCTCCTCCGGTACCCGTCACCGTGGCGAGCATTTCCACGAAGCGGTCGCGGTCCTCGCGGCAGACCGCTGCGTCCGGCAACAAGAAGCTGGTGTTCGTGGGCGGCGCACCGGACACTCCGTACGACCTCGAGTCGCTGCTGCACGCGTCGGCCGAGATCCTCGGCAAGGGCTGGCTCGGCACGACCTACCGCGCCACGCTCGAGGGCGGCGCCGCCGTGTTAGCGGTGAAACGGCTCCGCGAGGCGCCGATCCCCGAGCGCGAGTTCCGCGACCGCGTCGCCGCGATCGCCGCGCTGCGGCACGACAACCTCGCCACGCTGCGCGCATACTTCTACAGCCGCGAGGAGAAGCTGCTCGTCTACGACTTCGTCGACAACGCCCGGAGCCTCTGCTCCCTCCTCCACGGCGGCGGCGGCAACAACAACGGTTCGAGCCCGGCGCGCCTCGACTTCGCCGCGCGCGCGCGCGTCGCGCTCGCCGCCGCGCGGGGGGTCGCGTTTATCCACGCCTCGGGTTCGGGCTCCTGCTCCTGGCACGGCAACATCAAGTCGTCCAACATCCTCGTCCCCGACGCGGCGCGTGACCGCGCCGTCGTGACGGACCACGGCCTGCTCCAGCTCGTGGCCGCGCACGTGCCGCTGAAGCGCGTCACGGGGTACCGCGCGCCGGAGGTCGCCGACCCGAAACGGGCGTCGCCCGAGGCCGACGTGTACGCGTTCGGCGTGCTGCTGCTGGAGCTGCTCACGGGCCGGCCGCCGGCGCGGTCGGTGCCGGGCAGCGACGAGGGGGTCGACCTGCCGGAGTGGGTGCGCGCCGTCGTGCAGGAGGAGTGGACGGCCGAGGTGTTCGACGCCGCCATCGCCGTCGAGGAGCGCGTGGAGGAGGAGATGGTGCGGATGCTGCGCCTCGCCGTGGACTGCACCGAGCGGCGGCCTGACCGCCGGCCGGGCATGGCCGAGCTGGCCGCGACGATAGAGCAGATCGTCGACAGCGCGGTACACAAGACTGCCGACAACGTGGACGATGACGATTTCCATAGCATTTCACCGTGATCTCTAATCATTTCTCTGCGATGGTTTTAGGTGGTTCAGTTTCAGGTCGCTGATGCAAATTTGCAAGGATATCAAAATTCGAAATGTTCATAGTTTATTCTTTTTTCTGGACTCCTCCTAAGGCCTTATTCAGAACACGGATGGTCCTTTTTCTTTTTTCTTCAGATATGCATACAGGAACTGAACTTTCTCCTGCGATCGAAGTTCCTAGTACGTTTTACCAAACAGAGCCCGTATTGTCGCCCATTGTCATCAGCATGAGACTAAAGGTTAGCTGGTCAACACATCTGAATCCAATTAGATTCGAAGTCGGCTGCGGAATTGCGAGTCTGCAGACCGTTTCTCGTGCCGTCCAGTCTTGACACGGTCAGTCAGGAAGTTAGCCACTTCAGGGCTACTGGGCAGCGCAGGCGAGCGAACATCTTGAACGCTTCAAACGTCTGACCTGGTGGAAAACTGTCGCTGTCCGGGGAACTGCGAATGAAGCTGATCGGACAAGGACGGCATGCTGAGGAGGCAACGGTCGCAGCTTGCTGCCCAGCAGATTCTGTACTTTGGCAGCATTACGCATGTCATTTCGTCCATCTGACGACGCGCATGGATGTCTTTGTGCAGCCGAAATATCGAAGGTGCTATGGATTCAAATGTGGAGAAGAGTACACTCTACACAGCGATCCCGGCTGCATTACGAAATATTTTTCATTGTAATACATTTCAAATGGTTCGGAGCCTCTAATGCATTACCCTTTTTATGTACATTGCCGGCCTCAACAAAAGGAGACCAAAAAAAAAAAATTGCATGAAGAGACTGGGCCCATCCAGGACTTCTAAGAAGGAAGCCCATCATAGTCCAGCGTGAGCTCAGGTGTCCAGCCACAGTGAGGTCAGAGCAGGCCAAATTGGTCACCAAGAGTCCAAGACCCGTTTTTTTTTTTGACACGTCCAAGACCCGTTTCATTTCCACTTGTATAATCATTTCAACTGCTACAACTTTCTGTGTTCGTTTTTAGTTTCGTTTGCACCGAATAATAGTGCTGCCCAAACTTGGCCACCCGGCACGGCCTGGCCGAAATACAAAATTACCCGGTACGTTTAATTTGGGTCGGTCCAATATGAAATTTATTTCAGGTTGTGCCGTGCTTGTGCCGCGCCTCGGGTCCAGGGCCCGACCCGAATTTAGTTAGCCATGCCAGGCTGGCCCATTAAACATGCTAGTCCAATATATATTTTGGCCTGTTAGTGTTTGAGTGATGAAAAATGGAAGAAAAAAATGGTGCTAGAGATAGGATTTGAACTCCTATTGGTTGAAAGAGAGTTGTCTTACCACTACACCAATCATGTTTTATCGAAGCATATTTTTTCTTTTAATGTTAGATTTTAGGATCGTGCCTAACTGTGTCTATATCGTGCTTCACGGGTCAACAACTAAATGGGCCATGCACGTGCCGCCTGTCGGGCCACCCTCTCGGCCAAAGCACGACCCATAGCCTCGTGTCGTGCTGACCGGCATGAAATTAAACGGATCGTGTCGTGCTTAGACCGGGCCAAAAATTGCGTGCTTCGAGCCGGCCCCACTTGGTACGGCCCATTTGGACAGCACTAACATCGATATATTAAATTTGAAGAGTATGATTAAATAAGATCTATATTACACATACTATTAAGACCATGTAACTTTAATAATTTTCTAATAGCAAGTTTTTGTATGAACCATGTTTAAATAACTTTATAAAAGAGAAAACATTCCTTCCCAGGATCAGGATGTGTCCCCCATCTAAAATCAGAACGGGTTCCTTTGACTTCAACTGCAAGGGTGCAGTATACACTGACATGTGGACCCAGTAGAGGTTTGGCCTACATGTCAGTGACTACTGCCCACTGACTTGAAGTCAGAGAACCTCTGTCCTCCAAAATCATGGTCCATAGCATGAAGCTTTGAACACCGGGTTGCTTTATTCTACCCAATATCAGATGCAACTTTCAGTGAAGGGTAGCCACACAAGCAGAAATATCAAGGCGTGAATCACACACACAACTGAACACGAGAGTAACATGTTGCTGCGCTGACAGCGTTTGCTCGCTTTGGCTTTGTTGACATGTTAGGGTCCCCCTCGTCCTTGCTTCTGATGCTTTGATGGTCAGGGTCCCCTTTCCGCTTATGCAGTACTATGACAGATGGGCACAAATAGTAGGCACATGTCCAGTTCACTCTGTCTCCTACCTTTTACCTTAGCAAGAACATTGTAACTAATGGGGATTTCCTTCAACATGTCTACTGGGAAATTAAGAAGTGACTATCTCTCAAACAAAATAAAGAAGTGCCTTCGCTGTCTCCGTCGAAACCTACAAGCTTTGGTCCCCTTTGGAACGTGAGCAAATCATTGTCCTCTTTTTATCAAAATATCTGCCACCATAACCCATGAAGCACACGCGGATCAACATTTTTAGATCTGTCCTAGAGGAGCAGTTATGTCACATCATTTTGGCATCGGCATCCAGAGCCCGGCGCGTCTTCCCGCGCCCTTCCCCGGCGCACTAATAGTAATAGGTGCTCGCTCCTTCGCAGTCAGGGAGCGAAAAAATCTCTCAACAGCTAGTGTTGCTTCAGCCTCGCACTCTAGAGCTAGGCGCAGGCCCCGAGCAGCGACGGCAGGGCAAGAGATGGATCAGCAAGGCGGCAACCCGGCGGTTGGCTGGGCGGCGAGGGACGCCACCGGCGTGCTCTCCCCCTACGGCTTTTCAAGAAGGTATGTGACATGCATCTGTGTGTCGGCGTCTTCTTATCTTCCCCTTTGTTGCACCGTTTGGCACTCTGCTTCTCTGTTTCAGATAGAGGGTGATTTTACTTAGCCGCAGGGGAGTCTGTTACGGTCGTTTCCACCTATTGCTGAGCTATAGTACACTGTAAAATGTTTTACAAACACTGGAACATGTCGACGAGCGCGGTGGTGGCCACGAATGAAGCAGAGTTGGCGGCGCCGTGACCCACGGCGAAGAGCGTGGTCTCGTTCGTGCTGGGCTACCTACGACTCCAGATTCCAGAGGCAGTCGCGTAGTGAACAGGTGGAACATCTCTCGGGATGGCAAGCGGCAGCTCGAGTCGAGAGCTCGTGGTGAAGGTTCAGAACGGAGGGGAGGTGGTCGGTGTTTCCGGGTGGACGGAGAATCAAGTACCGACCACCCCGCCGTCGGATCAGGTTTTACCGACCGAGATCCATATGGCGGGTTAATTACGATCCTTCCGCTCTTCGCCGTCCTCCTTGCGCGCGCCCGCCGCTCTCGTGTGACTGTCTGGAGTTTCATGTATATGTATTTAATTTAATCAGTATGCGTATGTTCAAGGACCTTTCGCTTGCCGCTGCTATGGCTCGGAGCTTCCTTCCACTGCACGGTGCGCTTTCCAGCTTTGCGGCTAGAGATGTTGCTGGTGCTACTAGGGGATGCACCGCAGCGAGCTGCTTGATGCCCTCCGCCCGCCATCACCAATTCACCATCCCTGCGTAGCGATTGAGAGTTGCTGTTTGCCCGCCACTGCCCTGCCCTGCACTGCAGGCTGCCGCTATATGCGAAATGGGGAAAAGGAAATATGTGGACTTTTCCACGGCGTGGAAGGCGTTGTGGCCATTTGCCATCTTGCGCACAAATTTGCTGTACATCCTTACCATATTCATCGATTAAAACTTCAGGGTCCAGAGCGACGACGACGTGACAATCAAGGTGCTCTACTGTGGGATCTGCCACACCGACCTCCATGTCATCAAGAACTACTGGGGCAGCGCCAAGTACCCCGTCGTTCCCGGGTAATCCGATTATCCAACAATGCCTATTCACTTATTCACCGGGTATATTGAGGCAAGAACGCAATGGCTTTCCTCGGTGATGCATATAAACAGGCACGAGATCGTCGGCACTGTCACGGACGTCGGCAGCGGCGTGACCAAGTTCAAGGCCGGCGACACGGTGGGCGTGGGCTACTTCGTCGACTCGTGCGGCTCCTGCGAGTGCTGCGGGAACGGCCACGAGAACTACTGCGCCGGCGTCGTGCTCACCTCCAACGGCGTCGACCACGCGCGCGGCGGCGCGGCCACGCTGGGCGGCTTCTCCGACGTGATCGTGGTGAGGGAGCACTACGTGGTCCGCGTCCCCGACGGGCTGTCGCCGGAGAGGACCGCGCCGCTTCTCTGCGCCGGCGTGACCGTGTACAGCCCCATGATGCGCCACGCCCTGAACCAGGCCGGCAAGCACCTGGGCGTCGTCGGGCTCGGCGGCCTCGGCCACGTCGCCGTCAAGTTCGGCAAGGCGTTCGGGATGAAGGTTACTGTCATCAGCACGTCGCCGAGCAAGCGACAGGAGGCGATCGAGCACCTCGGCGCCGATGAGTTCCTGGTCAGCAGCGACCCCGAGCAGATGAAGGTAACTTACTTATAACATCACGCGCTCGTCACTCTCCATTGATGACATTCACTCAGGCACCAATTACAGACGCTCTGATGTATATATATGCACAGGCTGCGACGGGCACGATGGACGGGATCATCGACACGGTGTCGGCGTGGCACACCATCACGCCGCTCCTTATGCTTCTGAAGCCGATGGGGCAGATGGTGGTGGTGGGCGTGCCGAACAAGCCGCTGGAGCTGTCAGTGTACGCCATCGTGCCCGGCGGGAAGGGCATCGCCGGGAACAACGTCGGTAGCGTCGGGGATTGCCAGGCCATGCTCGAATTCGCGGGGAAGCACGGCATCGGCGCGGAGGTGGAGGTCATCAAGATGGATTACGTTAACACGGCGCTGGAGCGACTCGAGAAGAACGACGTCCGCTACCGCTTCGTCATTGACGTCGCCGGCAGTAGTCTCGGCTCTGCTGCCTAGTTTCTGTGAATGCGCCAGAACATCATGATCGTCGACGCTTGCTTTTAAGTTTCTCTATGCGGTTTTCTGACGCTGATAGGTGGTTTCATGAACAAATAAGAGGACACATGATGTTCTGGTATTGTACTGCGCATCTTATTGGCTCTGTATTGTGGTACCGCCGGATTTGAATTCTTGTCGTCCGGACAGGAACCCAGTTCAAATTTAGCCTAATCTTGATGTCCTGATATCAACAATAAAAATACGCCTCGGTGTAGGTCTTTCGAAAAAGAAAAAAAAAACGCCTTGGTGTATACCGCGCTCAAAAGGAAGGACGAGTGGACGAGTGGAGAAAAACTAATTCTTTTGTGCTCGTTTTCTCGCCGTCACCACAAGTAGACGATATGTCATCACGAAGTAAAGGAAAGCAAAAATGGAAAATAGAATTGGAAATAAGCACGAAGGAGGAGAAAGGAGCGAGCGAGTCCATCCTCAATTTCCCACTCTAAACCGACTTCTCCTGGTGTGTTAGAGTCATTAGGAATGATGCTTTCGTTTCTCATTCCCTAACCTGAATCGTATCTGCACAAGTTTTACGACAAGGAACAGTTGCCTTGGGTCAAGCTACTATGGGACAATTACGTCAACAATGCAGGGCCGTCCCTGTCATTTGGGAGATCCAGGACGAGCCTAAAAACTGAGGCCTCTCTATATAATTTTTTTATACACATAAAATATTTATATAAAAATAAAATATATTAGAGACTACTATTATTAATAAAATTAATAGTATATTAAAACAGATTCAAAATTATTTTACATATTATCTTAGAAGTTTCTTGTAACCAAAAAATTTTGGCTGCCAGAAACAAACTTTCTACGCATGATGAGTGATGTTGCTGAAATTTGTAAAAACATAATAAAGAAAATTAATCTACCTATAAATTATGATGTGACAAAATAAAACAATTTGAATTAGCGTAAAGGTAGGGATTAGTCGATGTTACATCGAGCACCGTCAGGGTGATTCGCTGAACCAAATTGTCGTGCTGGCCGTGATGTCGTGCGTTGCGCTGGATGCCCACACGATTAGGAGCAGGATCTCCTAGGTCCTAGCGTGCGCTGCCGATGCGACCGCAATCTCCTGCTTCCTCCCGCCTGGTGTACTCGTGTCTACAGTCTACTCCATCAGGATCAGGGTCTCCTGCACGGCGCCATCACCGTGATGTCGTGTGTTGCAAATGATCTGCCAATCTCTTGACTCATGGGCTCCTGGCGTACTCGGTGTTTGGTGTTCCTTGCGTTGGGTGCGATGGCAAAGGACCAAAGACAAAAGAGGGATCTCCAGGCTGCTGGATTGGGCCTTCACGTTTGGGAAAAAAACATGTTTATTGCCTGCTGGTTGCTGGACTGGAGAAAGGCAAATAATCAATGGGCTTTGTGATAATATGTAAGAACGCTATGGGGTGAGGCCCCCCAAATCCAGAGGCCCTGGGCCGTTGCCCTGGCAGCCCCCCCTCAGGGCTGGCCCTGCAACAATGGGAGCTTGCATGGTCAACATTAGAAGGGGTCTTTTTGGTAAAGGGATATTGTCAAATTGTTAGGCCAATATAAAGGAATTGCAGCCGTGCAAATTGGTAATGGCGCACCACAATCATGCTATGGCAAGACTCTATCAATGGAGCAGAGGCGGACCTGCCGATTGAGCCACATAGGCCGTAGCCCGAGTCGTGGCCTGGCGACTTGAAGCTCCACCACCATTGTTTATCAATAGTACAACACAACAAAATCCTGCACTGCACCTTCCCGTGTACACAACACAAAGTTTGTTAAGCAACCCACACCTTGCAATGAACAACCAACGCACTGCCACAAAAGGTGAAACCCTACGTATGCTCTCACCATCGTTTTTTACACCTAGTTTTAATTGGCCTGAGTCTTAGTCAGATGTTATCATGTTGGGTCCGCCACGTTGGATCCCCCTCCATATATCACCTACCCACACCTTTACTCCTATGCAAGAATTGAGCAACTCCTATCCAGCTTCAAAGAGGAGCCAAACCTCATTGCTCTTTTTCACTTGCCACTCAATGAGCAAGCATTCGAGCAGCTACAACAGCTAGAAGCATTTCAACAAAGCTTAAACATAACAGACACGGCAAATGCTTGGAAGCATATGGGGCAAACAATCAAATACTCTGCCGCAAGGGTATGTAAGTAATTAATGGGATACATGCCAATCCATCCATTCTGCAGCGATGATGAGAAGAAGGAATATGGTACGGATACCTACCTACACCTGTGAAATGTGCATTCTGCAGCGGGACGAGACACTCAAGTGTCTCTTTGTCAGCCTTAACTTTGCATGGCACTGCTAGGAGTCCATTGGCATTCACAAACGAAGACGACTGGATACACTCCAAGTGATGAATTGGCTTCAATCCAGGTTAGCACTACCTTGTTTCATGGAGATCATAATTCTGATGTGCTGGAGCATATGGACAACTCGAAATGCCTGGATTTTCGATGCAAGAGATCCAAGAATTGAAGACTGCAGAAGCAACTTCTTCAAAGAACTAGCCATGGTTCTCCGTAGAGCTAATGAGAGGAGGGGCACACAATTACAGACATGGATCCAAAACAACATTTAGATGACTTCTTTATTTGCTTTTCTGGTTTTTGTTTGTTTCTTTTCTTTATTATGTTACTTTTGGTTATTGGTAATAAATTCCTGTAGGAGCTCTGCTCCTCCAGTTTCTTCACCAAAAAAAAAATAAAATAAATGTATCGTATCCCTATCCTTACCATCCAAGGATGGGTCTTAAGTTCTCAACTTAGTCCACACCTTATTTCTCATATCAAATGCCACCTATGGTTATTGTCATTCAAAAGTACAACCTCTGTTTTCATATAATATCTCGAGGACAATAATTTGACAAGGGAGGGAGTAGACAACAGGGAGGATTGTATTTTTGTTACATTATTATATATTTTTAGACTTATTAAACAAAAAATGTAAACATAAGGTATACTTAATTAAGAGTATTTATAGGATTTTATACAATAAATATCTTGAATTTGAACTTCCATATATCGTTATGCACCAGTAAGAGTGAGATTTGCTTACGTGGAAATATTGCAATGACTTACCCTAGAATATCATAGGAAGTACATTATTTAAAAAGTGATCCATCGTAATTTTTGTTTGTAAGTTTGGTTAATCCAAAGGAATGCAGCCCATGGCCATTAGCAAGTTAGTAGATGAAAAATACAAGGCCAATAAAAGTTTAGTTAGCCAGAGGAACTTCATTGTTGCATTTCCCCCCTCCTCTTCTAACCCATTTCCTCCCTCTATGCAGATTAATAGACCATCATCCATAAGTTGCCGCAAGCTTGATTCACATCGGAGAAATTGGCTATGATCCTTCCAGAAACAACAAAAAAAACTCAGTTATGCAGAGGAGCTCAAATTTAATTGAAAATATAATTTCATTAAAAATAAGTCAGGTGACAAAAAAGTAATTAAGTTATATAATAACCTATACATAGCAAAAACCTATGAAGCATAAATAAAATGTATTAGTAAATATTGATGAAATATTTATGTATAATTAATATTAAAAAAACAATAAATACCACATAGAGTGACCATATGTTGCTACAAGAATTTAAACAACACATATATCTACAACATAAGTATTTTGTAGTCTGAATTTTATGTGGATATATAATACACAAAGTGCCGACTAAAAACTTAGCACACATGTGTTTATAACCTAAAAGATAAAAGAATGTGATATTTAAAATAGAGTTAACTATTATTCTTTTGCAACATTTATTTGTCCAACAAAGAACCATGCCTACTCGGCCATCAATTCTGCGAAGTTGTTGATCTTGTCTTGTTTTCTTGCTAGTTGATACTTTACCATTGATATTTGCATTAGTGTTGCTCCAAGATGAAAAACTAGGTTGATATAAAAGGAGAAATATTATCTTGCTATTATGTTATAAAAATATGAAATATTGAACCAATTACCTCAGATGACGTATATGAAGCCCATGCCTAATTTCTCTGGATTTATGTGCCTTGTTGTATTCTAGGACATATATTTAAGTGTTTGGTTTCTTGCATTCCAGAAATTCAATGACATTAGCCAAAAATTGCTAATTGCCACCATTCCTTCAACTAGATACGAGAAATTGAAGTCAGGATTCACACAATAACATATCTGCTTGATGGAGGGACAAGACCTGAAAAAGCGAAGCAACTGTTGGAACTTTTAACCAATTTAGGAATTTTGTGAGTCTTGAGGAAAAGCCTCTAAAATGAAAATTTATACACATCATGCACATGTGTACAATAGGAATCCAAAATTTGTTTAAACGGCTTTGTTTCATTGACTCACATCTCACGTACTGAAAAGACGCAATAAAGTTATCAAATATTATACTCTCTCTGTCCCAAATTTCTTGTCATTCTGGCTTTCTCTCAGATTAATTCAACATTCTCTGAACCTGGACAAACAGTATGTTTAGATTCATAGAATGTTTAATAAATCTGAACACCTCAAAAGCCTTCTAGAGTGACAACTAAATTAGGATGGAGTGTGTATGATCTATTACACAATAGTACAATAGAATTAAAACATTTGAAACTAAAGCATAACAGTCTCCTGATCCTAAAGAGTTTGGACTTCTCATCTTTATCACCACACCAAACATCCACATTAGGTTGGAGAATTCAGCATCAAGTGAATACAATGGTGTTTCCCAAATAAATCAGCACGGAGTTTGGCATCGGAGGTGGTGTGGGATGTGGGTAACCAAGGCTCATGCTCCACCTCTCCTTACCTCCATAGTGCACTTGGTCAGCACACATGCACAATCTTCCTCGAATGATTCATTCACGATGAATCGAACTCGTGAAGCGAGGAGATTCACCTGGATTAGGCATCCGCGACAAACAGGTCCATGCCATAGATGCAACGACAACGAGGTGGCTGACAAACAGAGGATGTTGGCACAAAAGTAAAGGATTTATCCGTGTGGGTGAAGATTAGATGCAGGAGGAGAAGTGGGAGAGGGATGGAAGGACGGAGGGAGCTCATAGTCGTTGAGGAGACCACCGCAGAGGCGAGACTAGAGGTGATGTCATTGAATGGAGAGGAAAGTGATCTTCTTCAACCACACGCTCCTACAATCATGTGCCACGACAAATTCTGGTGATTATGGAGCAGGTAGACACAGCCATGGGTCAAAAAGGTGGCAAAAAGTTGGATGACACATAGTGTTACAACATGTGAACAGAGTTACATTTCCCAGCCAGGCCCAGAATTCAGATTACAAAGCGCTAATCCTGTGGTTAAGGAAGGTAAAAATAGTTAGATCAAGGGCTGAGGTTTACTGTTGGGTATATATTCGGGTAACCTGTATTTGACATGAAGTTTAGCCTTTATAGTATAGATATTGGAAGGTGTTTGTTTGACTGGATACGAAGCTTGGCAGTAGGGGCAGTGGAGGATGTGGGGGATGTGGGTGGCCGAAGATTCAAAGGCTCATGCTCCGCCTCTCCCTTCCTGCATATAGTTCACTTGGTCAGCAACAAACATGCACAACCTCGCTCGAACGATTCATTCATGATGAATCAAACTCGTGGAGCAAGGAGATTCACCTGAATTAGGCATCCGTAATGGATAGGCCCACGCCATAAATGTGGCGGCAGCGAGGTGGCCGACAAATAGAGGGCGCTGGCACAGAGGTAAAGAATTTATCCGTGGGGGTCAAGATAAGATGAAGGAAGAAAAGTGGGAGAGGGATGGAAGGACAAAGGGAGCTCACAGTCGTTGAGGAGGCCGCCATAGAGGCGAGACTGGAGGCGGTGCCATGCATCACGATGATGTCACTGAATGGAGAAGAAAGTGATCTTCTCCAATCATACGCTCCTGCAATCACGCGCCGCGACGAATTCTGGTATTTGTTGGTGGGTAGATACAAACATTGGTGAAAAAAGTGGGATAAAATTGGATGACACACAGTGTTACAATGCATGGATAATGTTACATTTCCCAGCCGGGCCTAGACTTCAGATTACAAAGAGCTAATCTTGTGGTTAAGGAAGATAAGAATAGTTAGATGAAGGGCCATGATTTATGGTTGTGCATATATTTGGGTAACCTGTATTTGACATGAAGTTTAGCCTTTATAGTATAGATTCTGGAAGGTGTTTGTTCGACTGGACACAAAGTTTGATAGTGAGGGCGGTGAAGGACGGACGTGGGGATGTGAATGGACGGAGATTCAAAGGCTCATGCTCCGCCTCTTCCAACCTGCATAGTTCACTTGGTCAGAAACACACGTGTACAACCCTCCTCAAACGATTCATTCACGATGAATCAAACTCATAGAATCAGGAGATTAACCTGAATTAGGCATCCACGATGGCAGATCCATGTCTTACATGCAGCGGTAGCGAGGTGGCCGATGAACAGAGGGTGCTGGCAGAAAGGTAAAGGATTTATCCATAGGGGTGAAGATTAGATGAAGGAGAAGCGATGGAGGGATGGAAGGATGGAGAGAGCTCATAGTTGTTGAGGAGGCCGCCGCAAAAGTGAGACTGGAGGTGGAGGTGTGCATCATAGTGATGTCGTCGAGTAGAGAGGAAAGCGATATTGTCCAATCAAGCACTCTTGCAATCACGTGCCGCAACGAATCTGGTGTCTTCGGGTGCATAGATGTAGACATGGGTGAAAAAAGTGGCATAAAATTGGAAGCCACACAGTGTTACAGCATGTGTACACCTTTACATTTCCCAGCCAGACCCAAAATTCAGATTACAAAGCACTAATCTTGTGGTTAAGGAAGATAAGTTCGACCAAGGGCTAAGGTTTACTGTTGGGTATATATTCGGGTAACCTATATTTGACACGAAGTTTAGCCTTTATAGTATAGATTTTAGAAGGCATTTGTTCGACTGGACACAAAGTTTGCCTGCGGGGGCGGTGGAGGAGGCGGGGATGTGTGTGGCCAAATATTCAAAGGCTAGTGTTCCGCCTCTCCCTTCCTGCATAGTTCACTTGGTCAGCAACACACATGCACAACCTTCCTCGAACAATTCATTCACAGTGAATTGAACTTGTGGAGTTAGGAGATTCACCTGGATTAGGCATCCGTGATGGACCGGTCCATGCTGTAGATGCGGCGGCAGCGAGGTGCCCGACGAATAGAGGGCGCTGGCACAGAGGTAAAGAATTTATCCGTTGGGGGTCAAGATTAGATGGAGAAGTGGAAGAGGGATGGAAGGATGGAGGGAGCTCATAGTCGTTAAGGAGACCGCCGCAGAAGCGAGACTGGAGACGGCAACGTGCATCACGGTGTTGTCGCCGAATGGAGAGGAAAGCGATCTTCTCCAATGACATGCTCCTGCAATCACCCGTCACGATGAATCTGGTGTGTGTGGGCGGGTAGACGCTGACATAGGTGAAAAAACTTGCATAAAATCGGACGGCACGTAGTGTTACAACGCGTGTACAACATTACATTTACCAGCCGGTTCCAGAATTCAGATTACAAAATGCTAATCTTGTGGTTAAGTAAGATAAGAATAGTTAGATCAATGGTTGAGGTTTACTATTGGGTATATATAATATATACTAGTTTTTTTGCACGTGTGACACGCACATTGCCATTTTATATAAAGATATTATATATTAATAAAAACATGTGTTGAAAGACATGCCAATGGTTCAGTATGCAAAATTTCAATGAACACATGTGGTGCTACCAATGTGAGTGATGTCGCACGTGCAAATTCATGTCTGTGAAGAATTGTAAGCCTCAATATAGAATCTCCACTCCACCTAACTAAGCCCTTTGAAGTTCAAACCCAAGAAGAAGAAGAGCATCCAGCCTGATCCATCAATGCGCAAGGCCTTAGTAGAAAAATAATAACCACACAATACAGGTAAAGGAATACCAAGGAGAGAGAAAAAAACACATTTGAGCTCAGGAAACGAAAAAGACCCAGGAAAAAGACAACGCGATGCCAAATCCATTCCTCTGGATCTTCCACAGTCTGCTGGTCAGAAATAGATAATTATTCGGTAAGACCATAGACTGACATAAGTAGTTAATTTGTTTGAAATATACAGCATCCCGCGAAAAGGTCACTAACCGTGTTCGATGTGTCCATCTCCATCATTATCTGCACCTGTCACAAAAGCAAAATGGTTGAGATTATGAAAAGCGGGGAACCTAAAATGAAGAATGAACTAAGGATTGGCTCCCGCACCTGGCATCTCGTTTAGCTCAGGGGTGTCATATGGGATTTTCTTATTCCACCCCGTCTCCCCTCAAGGAAAAAAATAACGGATATGATAAGGGATCATAACAACCAAAGTATGCTTTAATGTAATACGGGGTATCAGCGACACCATGAACCAATATGCTTATCTCAAACATCTTATGAGGATCACTTCCTTGTTCCCAAATTGCATCTACTTGTGATACGGTCGGGGCATTGTATCTTCTTTGGTCCATATTAATATCAGTATTGAGCTTAATTTTATACTCATTAAGCTTTTGAACGGAACCAAGACTCTTGAAAACTCGAACATAAGGGTTATTGTCAAGTATATCCAGTATTTTCCTGATGAGTCCCTGTCAAGATGCGGAGACCTAATCACTCTATGTTCACTCATCTCATTGGTGTCATAAAAGTATAACTGCATGTGCCTAGGTCCCCTATCACCTGACTTTACACCGAGACTGGTGAACGAGAAATATGAGTTGAAGTATCATATATGCTTTCGAAAATATTTTGCATCTTGATCAGTCTGGCTTGTGAAGAGACGCTGTAACTCATCTAGGATGTCGGGTATATGTATCCTCACTTTCCCTTGTCTGCAACAAAATGGTTCCCCCTCACCCGAAAATCGTTTAGCTCCAAAATAAAAACGCGGTCGGGCCTTCTGTAGCACATGATGCTTTTTTAGGGAGGTTGTGGTAAACCCAGTCGTAAGGGTCCAGTTCATCACCTGTGGGCCTTTTCTCGCGGGATGATATAACCGTCTGTTCTAAAAAAACATGAAGTTGGAGCATTAGTCCTTTCACATCTTATAGTTGCTTATACGTGATTCTCATGCACATATCATTACCTAGTCCGTTGTAGATTATTTCATCTTCATCTTCAGATAACGGATTGTCTTGACGTTGATTATCTTCTGGGTTAAAACGATCTAGCTCTTCCAGTTCTGGAAAACATCATGTCATCACATACGGATATATCGAAGAGAGTATAGCAAGTATGTTAAAAAAAACATACCAGGATTGTTATTGCCGGAGGAATTTGGGTGCCATATACCAGAATCAAATCCAGTGCCATCAACAGTAGATAATGCACTACTGCTAGATTGTATCTGCGGGATGCGTGACTCTGCCCGGCACGTAAATATGATTACTCTTACTCAGGTATATGCCGACAAGGAAGAAAACAACAGAAAGTCAGACACGTACTGTCCCGCTTCCTATCTCTGGATTGTACGTAAATGTCTCGCTTCTGAACACTTCTAACCCTTCTGGCATCGTCCGACAAAAGCAAGTGCCGAAGCCTCTCTTTAGCTGCCTTTGTCTGGTTTCTGGTTAATGAACTTGCAGCACAAGGGGGTCATAATTGAAATAATGTAACAACATATCATTGTGTACATGTAACAAATGAGAATGGAAACTCAACCGAGAAAATTACCTTGTAAGGTAGTATATTGATCTACACAATGAAGCTGAGAAGGGCGGTTTGTTGAGGGTGGCATTTCACCTCTGTGTAGCCAACTATCTCCATCACCGTCGCTTTCATCTTCTACCATTCTCACCGTGCCGACTGCGTTCATCAAGGTCAACGTATTTGTGCAAGTAAGTGGAACAGGTCCATCAGATCGTGAACCACATCATGTGCGAACAAAATAAAGAGCTATAAGAGTCAAAAATGAGATACTTAAGCTCCGCTCGTGAACCACATCATGTGCGTGTATGTAAATCATGTTTACCTCCCACAGCCGATAGATTTGTTAAACTTGCACTGGAAGCACGGTTTTCTGTTGATGGGCAAAGATTTGTCGAATCCCCGAAGGGGGACCTGTTTGGAGTTGCATCGCGGCTCGTCCTGCCGCCACCCGCAATGGGAGTCCATGTTATACGAGGATCCATGGGCAGGCAAATGTGGTCCACCTCGATGCCTATCGGACATTCAAACTGCAATGATCATTTGTAAAACGGTGAAAGAGTTGCGGCAAGGAAACTATTGCACCACATGATTCAATTCATCTGGTGGCTTACCCAAAGCAAAGGTGAATCCTCACGTCGATGAAACACCATGAAGGGTCTTCAGATTAGAGAAGACGGTGACGAACCAAAACGAAGCGACGCCCGCGACGAGACGGCGGCGAGGAACCAACGCGCACTCACGACCGAGAGACGAGACGGCAGCCACGAATCACACAAAATTTTTTGCCGGAGTTCCGGGAGTCAGCGACGACAATGCAAGAGAACATGACGGCGGTGGAGGAGGCAAGGACGATGGATCAAATTGCTACCTGGGTTTGGAGGAAAGATCGGTACTTGGAAAGTTTACGGTAATTACGTGATTGATATCAGACTTGCCGCGTTACCGCCCGTCGTTGAGGGCGCTTTTCTGGAGGCGGGTCGGTGCATAGGTGTAGGTTCGCTTGTGTGAAAAAAACACAGAAAACGGTGGCAGACCAGGCAGGGGGGGTTTCAACTGAAAAAAATGTCCTTGTCCTACCTGGCAATGGGTCCAGTTTTGATCTATGGCCCAAATTCAAAAGCGGAGATGAATCAAGGGATTGGACGATGAGGGTAAGTAGGCCTCTGGGTGGGTTTAGATGGCTTGAAATTTAATTTTTATAGTATAGATAATTTTTTACCAATATTAAAAGGTTTACTCCCTTCATTCTAAAAATAATAATGTGGTTTCGATGCTAAAAGTTGACCTGCTGCTAGTGCAAATCGTATGTTGAAAACGACGTCAATTCCGGAATGGAATAGTATTCTGTAGTAGTGATGTTCTGGAGCATAATCAAGTAGCACCATCGTCTAGGCTGCCCGCGACATCGACGACGAATCGGTACCGCACGTGTTCCTCTCGAGCATCTCAATCCCCGTGTTCACATAGTCCATTCTGACGACCTCGATGTCCGTGGTGATACCGTGACCGGCCACGAAATCCAGCATCGCCTGGCAATCGGCGATACTGCCGGCGATGTTCCTGGCCACGCGCTTCCCTCCCCTGATGATGGCGTAGGCTAGAAGCTCCAGCGGCTTGCTGGGCGCGCCGACGACCACCATCTGCCGGCCGTGCCCCCCCCCCCCCACCCCCCCTATTGGTGAAGGAAATAGTTTTTTTATCCTGCGATAGCTGAGCAAATGGTGGACTTAATTACATAATTAGTGGCAGCATGGGTTTACTTTCAGACCTAGGAAGTTAATGTGCTGAAGTGCTAACACGGTTGAGCTCATTTCGTGTTCTCCTGATTACGAACCAATCAACCAAGCCAACTGATTTTTGGTTTTTTTCAGTACTGTTGTTCAGTGCTAAGACGTGAGCCAAGGTGAGATTTATTTTCGAATGCAAGTTCACATTCATTCTTATATATGTTGATACTAATTTCCATTTATGTCACAAAATTATGAAATTTATGCTACAAATATATAATGCATAATGAGAAATTAGTTGAAATTTATAATTAATTTATTATAGTCATGTTTATTTAGTTTGACTAGTTCCTCCTATAAAAAATTCCTGGCTCCGCCACTGGCCCCATAGGCTTCAACAGCTCTAGCAGTTGAATAAGGTGCCACGCCATGAATGGTATCATATCGCACTTCCTGTGGAGCTTTAATATTTTGTCAAATAACTGTTGGGTTTGTCTTAGCTTCATCTGGTCAGGGCCGCGGCTGACCAAGAACGCGTCGGCGCCAAAGCGTTCGATCGCCTCCTACGCTTGCCCGGTGAGGTGTTAATCACTGTGACCTTCATCCCAAACGCCTTGCCGAACTTGATAGCCATGTGGCCGAGCCCACCAAGGCCAACGACGCCGAGATGCTTACCGGGAGCGTTCAGGCCATACTGCATTAAGGGGGGCCTACACCGTGATGGTGACGCCCGCGCAGAGCAGCGGCGCGGCGCCGTCGAGAGGCAGGCCGTCCGGGACCCGGACCATGTAGTCCTGGTGGACGACGATGACGTCGGAGAAGCCTCCCTGGGTGGTGGACCATCGAAGTCAACGCCGTTGGAGGCGTGCACGACGTTGGGGCAGTAGTTCTTGTGCCCGTTGCTGCAGCTCTCGCAGGTGCGGACGACTCGACGAAGTAGCCCACGTCCACCGCGTCGACAGCCTTGAACTTGCTGATGGCGCATGGCGCTTGCGTACGTATCTTGGAGGTCAATCTCACTGACTGTTTTGTGCATTATTAGGGCAGGTATAATGCTACACGTAGCCAGTCTTATAGGTTGTCTCATGCATTGTTATATAGTATTTTTGATGACGTGAAAGAGAGAGAGATTGGTGAGAGAAAAAGATGGTTGTTTCATGTAGCAACCACCTCATGCGCTTAAATTTAGGAGTATGAAACGGCTCTCATACCATTGTACGGATTTTAGTAGTCTTTTAATCTATAAATATTCCTTTTTATATCTATATATTAAAGAGTCATATAATTAATAGAAGATAACTAATAAGACCATCCATTGTATAAGTCGTCTCATAACCCGTCTTTAGATTACGTAGTATGCATGAGACGGCCTATGAGACAACACCATTATACTTGCTCTTAGATTTGTTCCATGATGTTAATGACTTCTTAAGGGCAGGTACAATGCTACATATAGGCAGTCTCATAGGTCGTCTCATGCATTGCCACATAGGATTTTTGATGATGTAGAAGAGAGAGAGGATGCTGAGAGAAAGAGGTGGTTGTTTCACGTAGCAACCACCTCATGCGCTTAAATTTAGGAGTATGAGACGGCTCTCACGATTGTACGGGTTCTAGTAGTCTTTTAATCTATAAATATTCTTTTTTATATCCATAAATTAAGGAGTCATATAATTAATAGAAGACAACTAATAAGACCATCCATTATATAAGTCGTCTTATAACCTGTCTTAAGATTATGTAGCATGTATGAGACGATCTATGAGACAACACCATTGTACTTACCCTAAGGAGTGGTGACGTGGGCCTCTAGAGTCAGGAGGTGAGATTATTTTCTACTAATGGCCTTGATTAAGTGCAACTAAAAAGGGAAGGAAATTCTATACATGCGTGCGGCATATTCAGCGCCGTGCAGCACCAGCCGGATTGACGCCACCTGTCCATCCAACGGATGCAAACCATCGTAGGAAAGAGCCAACAATCTTACAATGGAGCCGACGATCAAGTTGATAACCAACAAACCAAGACTGCGAGAGCCAGCCGAGACAAAAAAAAAAAAGAACAGGTCGCAGAACCCCTAATTCCTGATCGTACCGGAGGTCCTTGTCTATGGCGATCTCACCGCCGTGGGCAACGTCGGCGGGCGTCCTTCTCCTCCTGGCCGTGGGAGATGTCGGCGATCCGCCTTCTCCTCCTGGCTGTGGGCGATAGTGGCGCTCGGTCTTCTCTTCCTGGGGCAGACCACAACGGCCGGCCTATTCCTGCTGGCCATGGGCGATTATGGTCGGCGCCCTCCTACTCTGATTGTGGGCAGCGATGGGAAGATCGTGGTGCTAATTAATCTCCCCCTGGCAGAGGCGGCCAACTGGTCACGATGCAGTAATTCAAATGCAGTAACCATTGAAGTTGGAAAAAGGATTAACAGATACGTCCTCCTAATAAAGCTAGCTATGCTGTATTGTTGTTGCATTATCGCACGAGTCAAGAACTAGATAGCAGTGTTAGTAGATCTCCAGTTGGGCCCAATGGCCCAACAGCCCGGATCGCGTCCTGATCGGGGGCGCTCCCAACCCACCTCTGGTTGGTGGGTCCCCTATCACACTACGCCATATAAAGGAGGGGTCGAGCCGGGGCTCAGTTCACGAGGTTGACCGTAGCCACTATTCACCCCACAGAAATCCTAATCCGATCTCCAAGGTTAGGCGCAACCAGTGATGGGAAGGTCCCCTTCCGCCGCCGCCACGACGCCCTACACCGTCGTCGTACCGGGACAGTGCCAGTGGAGACCCGAACGCCTTCGACACCAACGACCGCCGTCGCCGCTTCTCCAATACCTCGCCGACGCCCTCGACGAGATCCTCGCCATCGACGAGATGGTCAGAACCGATGCCGCCGCCGGGTCTTCTTCCTCTCCAGCCATCGATTCCTCGACAGCGCCCGCTCCGCTTTCTCATAACCCAGGTACCTCTCTTCTCTCTCCCTCTCTCTCTACATCCGCAACAAGAACCCACTACATGCATAGTCCCTCTCTATATCATAGACTAGGCACAGATCAACACCTATCAAGCAACAATTGTGGTGGGCAATCTTGGGTTTATAGTGCAGACAAGAATGCAATCAGCTCATTTTTGTGCTTATTGCCAAATTGACAGTAGATTTTTGTAGTAGATGTAAGCTGAACAACTTAGTTCATGGCCTCATGTATTTGATCAACAGGCATGGTCAACGACGCGTCCGTCGCGACGATGTTGAAGCACTGATTGAGTCGCCATGACATGACGATGTCAATGGTGCATGAGTTCGTGTAGGGATTACATTAGATGAAGGGCAATTGAGCACAATCTCACTGGTACATGCCTCCATGCCAGTGATGGACAATGACGGCATGATCTGAACAGAGACATTAGACGGCGCCGACAGTGATTGAGGCATGATGTCGAGAACGGCAGCAGTGGCAGCAGGCTCGCCGGCGGCTTACGCCTCAATCATACGACGATCTTCCATGGCTGCCCTAGGCATGCGGGTCTTCTACCTCAATCACATCACGATCCTGTTAATCTGGTAGATAAGGTTATGGTAGGAGAAAAGCACTCGGCTGGCTCTCGCAGTCTTGGTTTGTTGGTTACGGCTCGATCGTCGGCTCCATCGTAAGATTGCTGGCTCTTTCCTCCGATGGCCTGCTTCTGTTGGATGGACACGTGGCATCAATCCGGTTGGTGCTGCAAGGCTCTGAATATGCAGCACGCACGTATAGAATTTCCTTCCCCTAAAAAGGCTAAGCTGATATCACTTATATTTTATATTTTCACTTGCATGAGTTGATGATAAATAAATTTAGTAAAACACAAGTTTTATCTAAAAAGACTTCAAAAATTAACTTTGATGTAGGCTATTTTCAGAGGCACATATTGGCTGCGTTTTTAGATGTTGTTGCAAAAGGAGACGCGCAAGAAAGATATGTTAGTGACCTGCCGATCTTTGAAGATAGTGACAATGTAAATCTTTATCAACAATGGGTGGCTGTTTAATATAGGCTCTGTGCTTCATCATTTCAGTCCTTTAGCTTCATTATCAAATGTAATAATGCTATGACCAGTATGTACACACTCTATTGTGCAAAAAGCTTCATCATTTCAGTCCTTTAGCTTCGTAGACTAGGCACAGATCAGCACCTATCATTGGTATTAGAGCCATCCTAAGTCTAGATCTAGATGAGGAAGAGGTTGTTTTTGGATTGGCCAAAGATTGAAAGAAAAGAACCTGAACCCCGTCCAAAGCTTCATCATTAGAGCCATCCTAGGGTTAGGGTTACAAAACCAAAGCACAGAGGAGCATGAAGGAGATCTACTTGGACTCCCTCGTCGTCGATGACCGTCACCACTTGCCGGCGCGGACAGACACCGGGCACCGCCTGCCGTCGTGCATGCCAGGCTCGGAAAAGGAGACGTCACTGTCAAGCTGCTCGACGGCGGCGCGCTCAGCGATTGGTGAACGCGTGCGTCGACGAGGAGCTCGACGGCGACACTGGCTTCTTCTTCTTCTCCTCGGCCGGGAGGCCTTCTTTCGTTGTCGCTCGCCATCGGGATTAGAGAGGAGAAGAGAGGGGAGCGAAGAGAGGAATGAACGCTAGGGTTCGGAAGTCGGCGGCCACGACGCGATTTGAGAAGCGTGCGATGGACGACCAGGATGGAGGCGGGTGTGAGGGCGGCTTGGCTGGGCCAGGCCACCGGTTTCGTGCGCGCACGTGGGCCGGGGCAAAAGAGACTTGCGCGTGCGCCTGCGTTGCCATGGGCCGCGTCATCGCGCGCGCAAGAATGGACTAAGCTGGCCAAAATGGCCGCGCGCGAAGGGAGCTTTTGGGCCAATTTTCTAGGCCAAAAAGCACAAAGCATGCACAATAGCATTTTGATTAGATTTTGACTGGTTTTGGATCAAATTTGAACAGAATTTTGATTGAAGATAGATGAATTTTACCTCTGTTAAGATATGAACCAACGAGATTATTTTTCAGAGAGTAAATTAAGATTATTATGCTACTATTCATACATGTTTTGTGCTTTGTTTCCGCTGCAAGATGATAGAATTTGATGATTATTGATCAAAATTGATGTTTTCTAAAATTAAATTTTGAACCAACAGGAGAATTTAATTGTAGGAGCATTAATTTTCAGATTATATGTCATTGTAATTTTTTGACCAACGTTGTTAATTGCAATGTCATATTAATGATGTTTTGTGTACTATGCATATTTTCTGCCCAACGGTGATGTAGGTTTAATACATATCATGGTAGAATCTTTATGAAATTTTTGTTCTCACTTTTCATGGTTTATTTCAAGAGCCATCATGATGGTCTTCCTCCCCCAGATCCCAATGTTGAAAGGGAATAACTATGGGGAATGGAAGAGAAAGATTAATCTTGCCTTTGTTATGGGTGAGATGGACTGGGTAGTGACTACCTCATGGCCCACAGAGCCTCCTGAGCTTGTCAGGGGCACAGATAAGACAGATGCTGTTTGGCAACAGAGACAGAGAGATAATGATCCAACATATCTCAATTTTAACTCGAGCACAGAAGATGGGTCCTTGATAACAAGAAGTGCTTGGCACTTGTCAAGAACACGATTGAGCCCACAATCATGGGCTCAATCCAAAATAAAGACACTGTCAAGGGCTATCTTCAGAGGGTGAAGAATCAGTTTACTAGGTCCTTCAAGACTTATGCCACACAGATGATAAGACAACTTGTGAATGAATAGTACACTGGAGCTGGCATAAGAGAGCACATCCTAAAAATGAACAGTTTGGCTGCAAAGCTAAAGACTGTGAATCTAAAGATTGAGGAAGACCTTCTGGTTCATTTTGTGTTGTTGTCCTTATCACATGAGTTTGACAATTTTGTCTCCAACTATAACATGAACCCAAAGAAATAGACCTTTGAGCAGCTTATTGCCAACAGTGTCTAAGAGAAGAACAGATTCAAGAACAAGCATGGTGGTTCTCTCCACTATGTAAAAGACAACAAGAATAAGGGCAAGCAGCCAAAGAAACCGGCCTTTTACTCTAAGCCTCAAGGCAAGTAGCAGCATAGACCTCAGGAGGGACATGCTGTAGTGGACAAGGACCAATGCCTCCATTGCAAGGAGAGAGGACACTACAAGAAGAACTGTCCTGAATGGCTCAAGCTGTTCATGGCAAGAAAAGGTGAGAACATGATTACTTTTGTAAATGAATCCTTGTATATTAATTATTCTAGATTCACATGATGGATTGATTCAGGAGCGACTATTCATATTGCAAATTGTCTACAGAGATTCAGTACGACAAGAACCATATGAAGAGACGAATGTTTGATAAGAGTGGATAATGGAGTAGAAGCCAAAGTTGAAGCTGTAGGGGATCTTCACCTAGAGCTTAGAGATGGCTTTATTCTTAGGCTTCATGATGTCTTTTATGTATCTTGTTACAAAGAAACTTAATAAGTGTATCGCGTCTTGATATTGATGGATATGGTTGTCATTTTGGTAATGGAAAATGTGAACTCTTGTTCAATAATGAATGCATTGGTTTTGTGTCTTTACAAGATAAGCTTTATTTGTTATCACTTGGTGATAATGTGAATACGATACATGATGTGAATAATAATGTACATGATACGAATGACCATATGTTCTCGTCATCTAAAGTTAACGAAAAAAGAAAGAGAACTCCAAGCGTCTCATCGAAATTATGGCTCTGTCATTTAGGCCATATTTCAAGGGGGAGAATTGAGAGACTTGTAAAGAATGACATTCTTTCTCCATTGAAGTTCACAGACTTAGAACAATGCATTGAATGCATTAAAGGGAAATATGTAAAGAAAATTAAGAAAGACGCAAAAAGAAACACAGGAATATTAGAGATCATTCATACGGATATTTGTGGTCCTTTTACTATCAAGAGTGTGGATGGTTATGACTCATTTATAACATTCATAGCCGATTACTCCCGCTATGGTTATATTTATCCAATCAAAGAAATATCAGAGGCATTGGATAAATTCAAGATATTTAAAGCAGAAGTAGAAAATCAACATGATTTAAAGATTAAAGTTGTAAGATCCGACTGTGAGAGGAGTACTACGGGAGGCATACGCCTTATGGACAAGTCCCAGGACCTTTTGCTAGGTTCCTACAAGAAAATGGTATAGTCGCCTAGTATTCTACACCGGACGAACCATAACAGAATGGAGTAGCAGAAAGGCGTAACTGTACCTTGATAGATATGGTGCGCAGCATGATGAGCTACTACACACTGCTAGTGAGTTTATGGATAGAGGCTTTAAAAACTGCTATTCATATTCTCAACAGAGTTCCAAGTAAATCGGTGCCCAAAACACCATATGAATTATGGACTGGAAGAGTGCCTTCGCTGGAACACCTCCGTGTGTGGGGGAGTCCCATAGAGGCCAAGATATTTAATCCAAATCTTGGGAAATTAGATCCCAAGACAGTGAGTTGCCATTTTATTAGCTACCCAGAAAAAGTCCAAAGTTTTCCATTTCTACTGCTCAGACAGATATACAAAGTTTGTAGAAACAAGACATGTCATCTTTTTGGAGGACGAAATGATAAGGGGGAGCATGGTAGCTCGAGAGATCGATCCTGAGGAGAAGCGGGTATATGTGCCCGATTCTATGAGTCAAGAGCCTTTCTTCTCATTGCCTGTTGATATTGCGTCTGTGATGTCTGACGTTGTAGTGTCAGCACCTGTTGTCACTCCACCTGTGGTACAAGAGGAACCTGCCACGGATGAGGGGGAGCAGCAGCAGCCTCAAACAGATAATGTGCCAGAAGAGCAGGCTCCACAAGAGCCTCAACCAGATATTATGCCAAATGCAGAGGTCCCTAGAAGGTCTCAAAGAGCTAGAAAGTCAACAATACCAGCTGACTATGAACTGTATAACACAGAAGAATATCATATGAAGGATGATCCCACCTCATATAAAGAATCCATGAGAAGTGTCCACTCATCCAAATGGTTGGAGGCCATGAAAGATGAAATAAAATCAATGAGTCTCAATGAAGTTTGAGACTTAGAAGAAATTCCTAAAAGAGCCAAAATAGTAGGTTGTAAATGGGTTTACAAGATTAAATATGACCCCAAAGGGAATATAAAAAAGTTTATGGCACGACTTGTAGCAAAAGGCTTTATGCAAAGAGAAAGAATCGATTACAATGAGACGTTCTCTCCAGTCTCTTGTAAAGATTCTTTCAGAATTATAATGGCACTAATGGCGCATTATAACTTAGAATTACTTCAAATGGATGTAAAAACGGCATTCCTAAACGGGGATTTAGAAGAAAGAGTTTAAATGGCATAACCGAAAGGTTTTGTTATGGAAGGAAAAGAAAAATATGGGATGTCGTTTAAAGTGATCCATTTATGGGTTAAAGCAAGCTTCAAGACAGTGATACTTGAAGTTTGATGGAGCAATAAAGAAATATGGATTTGAAGTAAATGTTGAGGACAATTGCATCTATACAAAGTTCAAGAATAGAAATTTTATTTTCCTAGTTTTATATGTGGATGATATTGTACTGGCAAGTAGTGATATGAGTCTACTACAAGAAACAAAGAAATTCTTGTTCTTAAACTTTGACATAAAAGATCTTGGTGAAGCATCATATGTTTTGGGCATTGAAATTCACCAGGATAGAAGAAGATACATATTAGGACTGTCTCAAAAGACGTATATAAAAAAGGTGTTGAAGAAATTCAACATGCACAAATGCAGCGCCACAACTGCTCCTATAGTCAAGGGCGAAAGATTTGGGGACTGGCAAAAACCTAAGAATCAGTATGAGCTCAATGAAATGAAAATGAAACCATATGCTTCGGGTGTGGGAAGCTTGCAGTATGCGCAAGTATGTACACGTCCTGATTTAGCGTTTGTCACCGGGTTACTTGGCAGATTTCAGAGTAATCTAGTCCCAAAGCACTGAAAATTGATAAAGAAAGTCTTGCGATATTTGCAAGAAACGAAAGGCCTCCAAGTGGTGGGGTATTCTGATTCAGACTTTGCAACAGATAGCACGAAATCCACATCGGGATATGTGTTTACCCTGGCAGGAGGAGCTATTTCATGGAAAAGCTCCAAACAGACTATCACGGTAGGGTCTATCATATATGTCGAATTTATAGCATGTTATGAGGCCACAGGACAGGTCAAATAGCTAAAGAAATTTATACCCGGATTAAGAGTGGTTGACAGTATTAAGAAACCATAAAAGTTATACAGCGACAATGAGCCAGCAGTAATGTATGCTCACAACAATCAGTCCAGTGGTGCTGCTAAGCACATTAACATAAAGTACTATGTTGTGAAAGACAAAGTCTAGGATCGCACTATAAGTCTCGAGCATATCAGAACTAAAAGAATGCTTGCGGATCCGCTCACGAAAGGCCTACCGCCCAGTGTGTTCAAGGAGCACATAGCCGGCATGGGGTTAAGGGAAGGCTTATGATTCTGGACTTAAGGCCCAAAGAGAAAAGCATCTGTTTCTGAATGGGGATATGTGTAGTAGCTATTGAATCTATCAGTGATTAGCTGTGACGATGAAGCATGCTCTATGTGTAAATCCATGATGAAATAGAAAAAGTAAAGTAATGATAAAAGAGATCTAGGGGAAGAATGTTAGTAGATCTCTAGTTTTGCCCAACAGCCTGGATCGCGCCCTGATCGGGGGCACTCCCAACCCACCTCTGGTTGGTGGGCCCCCTATCACACTATGCCATATAAAGGAGGGGTGGAGCCGGGGCTCGGTTCACGAGGTTGACCGTAGCCACTATTCACCCCACAGAAATCCTTACCTGATCTCCAAGGTTAGGCGCAGACAGTGACGGGAAGGTCCCCTTCCGCCGCTGCCACGACGTCCTGCACCGCCGCCGTACCGTGACAGTGCCGATGGAGACCCGAAGGCCTTCGACACCAATGACTGCCGTCGCCGCTTCCCCAACAAATTCTTTAAAAATATGAAAGACTTGCATAAGATTAACCTCTGTGCAATAACAGATGATTAATTTACTTGTGAAAAAACAACAGAAAAACTTAGAATGGGATATTATTTCTGAAGAATCACCTTTCCCACACACCCTCCCATTATGAACTTCAATCAACAAAGCTAGCTCACCAACGAACAAAATTATGCAACCTAAACAATGGCAAGCCAGTCAATATTGTTGCTTCAAACGAAGTGCATGTGTGAAGCTATAAGGAAATGGACACAATCCGAGAACATAAATTTCAAGGCCAAGCACTTCACATCCATGATTAACCTAACCATAGATCCTCACAGATAAGTGACATCAAGCAGAGGGAAATAATTTTTGAGCATTCATCCGAGTCGAAGGCTCCCACCATAGCTATGGTTCTATTTCCTACCTTGCCCATGATCACTAACGGACACACTATCTACAGAGGTGGACCAAGCAATAGGGCGAGGTAGGGCAGCCACCCGACGCCACAAGAGAGACCCCTCTCCTCCAAGGATCCAATGGATGAAAATTCCCCTCCCAATCCCCATATCATCCCCGATTCGGATGAAACCTTCCCGCCCCGCACCCGCCCCCACCCCCGTGCAGAGATCGACCCATCACCGCTACTTCTTGCCTAAATGTCAACTACAAAAGGAAGGGGATTTTTCTAGAGGATGAGGAAGGAGAGTTCGGCTGTCACCTGGAGGCGGCGGCGCTGGCTGCACGAGACTGAGCCGCTGTTGTTTGTGCCTGCCTGCACCGCCCTTGCTGCTGCTTTGGTGCTGCCCTCCCTGGGATCGAGAGAGTTGCCGTGGTGCTGCCCTGGCTGAAAAGAGGAAAGCAGACGGCGCTGGCGGAACGGACAGGGCGCTGCCCGCCCCCCCTAACGCTAGTGAGTTTTGCGAGTACCTACCGGGAAATTAGCCTAATTGCACAAGATGGTGCCAAATCCAGGAAAAACAAAGCCGGACACAGCGCATCAAGTGGGAAACCTGCATCGCATCAGCATCAAGTTCTCGGCTTCTCGCGCCGCCGACGCCTCCGCAGCTTGATTCCTCGCCGCGGCCGAGTCTGGCCTCGTGGAAAAACAAAGCGGAACATCCTGCATCGCCGAGACGATGTACGGACAAAATCAGTGCTATGGCTGTATAGCTGGCCATTTAGATCGGGTTAAACATGCTAGCTTTATACTCTTAATTTGTAATTTTTTAATTTTCTTTATCATAATGAATGATAGTACTCCTATCTTATTTTTTTTTAAAAAATATCACTAGCTAGAAATGGGTGAGTGTCTCCTATATTTTTCTACAATAATCAGGTTTGATTTTGTTAAAAAATCATGTAGTTTTGCCAACCGTCAGTTTTTATTAGTTTTGTAAACTATGATCATCGCTGTTGTCATCCATGTCTTATCAATGTATTAAACGACATGCGTCCATAACACTTATATAGAGCCGTCATTGCCGAGCCAAGCATGTGTTAGCGTCACTTTGATGAGCCGTGTTGCCAGGTCAGGAACGGATCTATATAGTAAGTACTGAGTGTGGTCATACCTAGTTAAAAAAAAGTTTATAGAATTAAATTTTCACCACATAATCAACTATGAATTTTAATATTTTCAAAGAACTATGTCCCAAAAATATTTTTCTCTAGCTTCGTCTCTACGTGTCGTCCTACTTTACAAGGCCTTATTGCCCATGCATGTGTGAGGTGTAACCTCTTCTCGCCAATAGCCGTGTTGACCTCTCTCACCTCAACCTCCTCCTCCAACACTGGCAGGAGGCTTCGTTGCCTAGGCTACCGACCTCCAACCACCCACTATCGCGCCAGACATCGCCTACCACTAACCTGCCGGCAGTCCCATCTTTGGGGGCGTGCGAGCTGTGCAACCGCACAGGGCCCCAGATTTCAGGGGCCTTCGAAGTGGGTTGCACATCTCACACTTTAGTAGGGTTGACTTCCATCAGCAGCATGTCTAAGAAGAAATTATCCCTCTCTCATGTAGTAAGATACAGTCTGTACGTAAAAAACCTACTCGCTTTAGAGCCCAATCGATCACAATGAAGATTTTTTTTTTCTGATTGTGTGTTATGCCGGCACATATCCGACGTCATATGCCGCTGTCCTGACCCATTATAAATTGTCCTCTCGAGGTGATGTAATCTCGCATACAATAAAACTGTGGCACAACATAACACTACAACATTGTGGCCTAGCCATCTCCGACGTCTCATTTTCACGCTCTTATGCACTTCTAACAATGTGAAGATTGATGCTTGAGCAGTGAACAAAATCTGAAAAATATTTTTGTTGTCTTCTGACAGTTCATCTAGGGCCTCAAGTAAGATTTTGCACAAGGCCTCCCAAAAATCCAGGACGGCCCTGCCTGTCGGCTCCGACGCCCTCGTCGACACCACCACTACGGCCAGTGGTGATTTTATCACCTTGCCCGGTCGACCACCGCTGCGCTAATTTATCCAACCCACGCCTTCGCCCCTATTGCTCCCACCGCCAGCAACCACCATAGTAGCTGGCGCCACGCCTTGCCGGCTCGCCCATGTATTGTCGCCCACAACAGACCAGCCTTCCTCTAGTTTCTATATGTCCGGTTCCGGTTGAAGGAGGATGAACTTCGAGGGTACAAACCCAAAGCAGCTAAAGATTATGACAACGGAACAACGATATATGATGATGGACGTTCTCGTGCGATGATGACAGAGGAGGAAAAGGAACAACGTAGTGGGCCCATGTGCTAGTGACTCGGCTTCACTTCGTGTACGAGAGTGCGATAATTTTGGCCGCTTCACTACCCATGAATCCATCTTGGGTGGCATCAGAGATGACTAGTGTCGCCATGTCGGGGCGCCAAATCGCTACACACGGAGCCTGAGGACGCCGGCGTGGTCCCTTGCGAAGTTCTCGGAGCTGACGAGGTCGAGTAGGGCCTCGTGGTGGCGCTGCTACGCCGCCACCAGGGTGCGTCCCACCGTGGTGAGCACATACCGTACACTTCCTCCTTATTTGCGCGTGGCGAACTAGTCCCTGTTGCCTTCGCTTTGACGCGATCGTCTCACTTGCGAACTGCTTCCTGCCTGCATATGCCCGTTGGACCCGTTTCCTCCCGATGCGATGCTCCGGCGAGTACATAGTTCTATGTAACTGAACGAGTCAACTACAACTATGTACTCTGAAAGGCTAAAGTACCAATGTCAGTCTAAAAGTGCAGGATGCGGACTGAACTTCTTAGGAACATTCCTGCGGTCAACTCTCTGTTTGAAGTCTCTCTTCCTGCAGTCTTCGATCGAGATGAGATAGCTTGGCGTTGGCGGGCTTTAGCGTGTCAGTACCCATGCATCGATATTCCAAGTTCAGTTTTCCGTCAAGTGGGTTATGCAGACCAGCTGAAAGCAATGCAAGATCCGGCTGCTTCCTTCAGATGTTCGACGAACGAACGATCGTCTTCAGCCCAGGGTTTGAAACCTGGACAGAATGTACGTCACGGGCACAGCTTGCATTGACCAGTCAGGCAGTAACAGTTCAAGTTGTCCGTCAAATACGTCGTGCAAAGATCAGCTACGACGTTCTCACGATCAGAATGGTCTATATAAGTAGCCGTCGGGACATCAGCTTTGTACACCACCGAAGCTTAATTACCCTCAGCTTGTGCGCTAACTCATCGCGAGCAAGCTGCAGAGAGACCAGAGATCAGTAGAGCACCGTACTTGCACTACTCTTTTCACGTCTTCAGTATGACGAAGGCCGCAGGAAAAGTTGCAGCGATGCTGGTGCTGCTGATCGTCGCAGCGTCGCTGCAGGCCGATGTAACGGCGGCGCGCCGCTTGGGAGCTGCTGGCGACAAGGAAGTGCCGGCGGCGGTGGCAGAGGCGCAGGTGTCATCATCAGAGTCAGGGCGTTCTGACTGCACATGGGACCGTAACAATCCCTCTACTGGTCCTTGTCCGCCACATCCTTCGAAGCCCTGAATCGCCACGACACTGGTCGTTACCGGCTACATGAGCATGACACTGAAGTACACACTTACAATTTTTTTTGGTCATTTGGTAAAGTTTTCTTAAATAAAACACGTTTAATAAGTTGCATCTTTAGCAGATGCACGTACGCGCGTGTATAGCCAGAGCGCTTATAGTTGATTATTTCTTTTGTTACTGAGAGTTTCTTGTTGATTCGATGATATGTTCATCCTGTTTTTCTAATTAAATAAAGATTGGTCAGCTGTTTATTTGTTCAATATTTGGATGTTCCATGTACAACCTTTTATGACAAAAACGTGGATTATATAGCAGAAGCGTTCCAAGTGCAGCACTAGTTTATATTCCCCAGAATATAACCCGACCCAAGAAGCCATTTCATACGTCGATGGTTATTACATATATGAACTCAGATTACGTGTACTGCATCCTTAAGCAGCGGCTCCCAGGCTCTGCCGCTGCCGGAGACGTCGACGACAAAGCGGTACCTCACGTCGTTCCTCTCGAGCCGTTCGATCGCCGTGTTGACGTAGTCCATCCCGATGACCTCGACGTCTACGGTGATGCTGTGCTCCCCCGCGAAGTTCAGCACAGATACGTGAATTGGTCCGTTTTTTGGCTAAGAGAGTACAAATATATCTCTACATCTTATTAAGAGAGGTGCGGTCGTCTCCGTACCTGTGATTTTGGTGTCGCCTCCATCAGTCCGAGTCCGGTTCAAAAACGAGACAGAACAAAGACACAAAATCGTTACCCTAAAATCACGCAGGAGGCACACAAAAATCCTAAAAATGGAATCTGGAGAGTAGCCAGACTCTGTTTTGCATGGATGATGGAGAGATTCATCTACATGGCACCGGATCGAGCCTTTGTGTGCTGGACCGGAGAGGAGGAGAGAGAGAAAAGGAACGTCTCAAGGAGGAAGAAGATGTCATATGTCGGCTGTTCGCATATGGGCTTTGGTTGCGGCAGTTCGCATATGGGCTTTGGTTGCACGTGGGACTTCAGACGTATGCTTGTTAATTTTTTCTTTCTTTTTTTTTCTTCTCTGAACTGGTATGCTTATTGATTTTCTACTGCCACGAGTACGCATATTTTCCTTTACCGATCATTTATCATTTTTTCGAAAGCCACGATCTTTATATTATGCAAGTTTAGTACACCCGTAAAGGAAGAGAATAATATTTTGATTTTTGAGTCCTAATTGCAAAATATGCAGAGTCCAAGAACCATTATATATCTCTATCTCTATACAATCTATTAAAAGAGGTGCGGTCATCTAGCAGAGATTTTTATGTCCACGGAAGTTGTACAAGTCGTCTAGAGTCACGCGCGCGCGGGTGAGAGGGCTTGCAATGGTGCTGCATCACTCTGCTCCTTCTGCTGGCCGTCGCGCCACCATGGCGCACTGCGACATGTCGGGCCGCCTCGCCGTTCGCCGTGGTGTGTCGCGCCGTGTCGAGAGGAGGAGAGCGAGTGAAAGAGAGAAGAGGAGAGAAATGGGGCTAGGGTTTCCCTGGGGCCGCGGCACAGAGCATTTTGTTCGGCGAGATGCACGCTCAGCTGTCCATGAGGCAGGGCGAAGAGCGGCTCGGCTGGGCTGGGCCACCGGTTTTGCTCGCTCTGGTGGGCTGGGCCGAAAGGCAGCGCACGCGCGAGGAGTGGACTGAAATTTTTTCGGTCATGGGCCAAATTGCAAAGTTGATGGTTCATTTTTTTCCATTTCAGAAGTTGTTTCTTTTCAATAGAATTTAAATGAATTTGAATATTATGCCTCTGAAAATTATGCACCAATGTGAATAATTTTTCAGATAAGTATGCTTCTAAAAGTATAGCACAATAACTTTTATTTAGGTTTTTTGCTGCATAGATAATTAGAGAATAGAAAAGTATAGAAATGCTTATGAGCAGTACTTTTTTCATGAATTTTATAATCTCATGAGAAATGGTTAAAGTTTATAAATATTTACATAAAAAACAAATATGTCTTTTTAAACCCGTAGCAACGCACGGGCACTTTACTAGTCGTATGATAAATAAAAAAGTGATACATCTCCATGATCTAATTAAGATCCATTGATGCACATTTCCGATAATGATCTCTATAGTAATGGACACAATAATACTGCACTTATTATCAAAAAGTTTTAAACTAATATAACTGAAGGTATTTCCATTCTATAGCTACTAATCTTACATTTCCTTTCATATATTCTGTTGTATAAATGGAAACTTAGAGTCCATATGGCAGCATGTACTTCCGCTGGCAGAATACTACTACTACCAGCGGAAGTACATGCTGCCGTACGGATATGAAGTTCAACTAGCATACTACTCCCTCTGGATTTAAATTGTTGACGTAATTGACTTTTTTAGTTACGTTTGATTATTCGTCTTATTTAAAATATTTGTTCAAATATACAAAATTATAAGATAAATTTCAATTTTTTTAATAATAAAACAAATTATAACAAAATATCTGATAAATTTTCAAATTTTTTAAATAAGATAAATTATTAAACATAACTAAAAAAATCAACTATATCAACAATTTAAATCCAGAGGGAGTAATTTCTAACCGTTTTCTATATGGGTGTGGTAGATCCGTTTCCTTCCGATGTGATGCTCCGGCGAGTACATATAGATCTGCGAAACTCAACGAGTCAAGTTCAGTCTAGTAGTCAACGCCCAAGTAGAAGTCAAGACTCCGAACCAATTTTTCTAATAACGAACATTCAGCAGTCAGCTCTTAACAGACTCCAAGTCTCTTCTTCCTCCTGAGATCGATCGAGATAGCTTGACGGATTCTAAATACTGATGCATTGATATTCCGAGTTCAGCTTTAGCTGTCAAGTGGGTTATGCATACCAAGCTGTAAGAAGCTTCACGTGGTCATCACAAAAGATAAAAAAGGAGTAACATTCTTGATTCAGGTTCGATGAAAAACAACGAACAGTCTTACGCGCTCGCAACCTGGACAGGGATAGATGTACATCACATTTTTATTCGCAAAAAAAAAAACAAGAAGATATACTCATTTACGTCACACTTTGACGCACAGCGTAGACCATTTCCGGCTCGTGATGACGGCGCAAGCCGGAAGCTCCATCGGCTTTAGGGAAGCTTTAGCAGCTCCAGCAGCAGCAACGTGCCCACTGTGGCTCCAGCAGCGGCTTACCCTTGCATGCATTCCGTTGTACTTGTATAACCGAAAAGTTTTGTAAAAAAATGCATAACCGAAAACTTAACGTATATGACTAGTTCCATGGGTGCTCCCAACTTTCCCCGTTTGCGCGTGGAACTAGTCCTAGCATCATGCATCGGGACAACAACGTGTCCTGTCTTCTGTGTCCAACGATGGCCCATATGAGCGCCAATAATTGAATTTCATGTCCTTGATCGCATCAAGCGAATTCCGGCTCCGGCCAGTACATAGTTCTGCCAAACTCAACGAGAGTCAACTGATAATGTCCAGTGAAGTAGTCAACGTCCAACAAGAAGTCCGGACTCCGGACCAATTTCTTACGAAACATTCTTTGGTCAGCTCTTTAGCAAACTCCAAGCCTGAAGTCTCTTCCAGCAGTAATCGAGATCGACGTAGCTTGGCCGGCTTTCAATACGTACCCAAGCATGCATTGATAAGCTATGCTTCATGCGGTCGTCACAAGAAAATAAAGCTAAGAGCATCTTCAGTGAAAACATGCATCTAAGTCTCTATCTCAAAAATTGCATGACATGCATATTATATGAGCTCCAAAATTTCTCTCTCCCAGCCTTAAGCTAAGTTTTGAAGTCTCTCATCCACCCTTCCAAATTGAGCCTCATCTATTTGCATGCTCCCGCTAGAGTTTGTAACCTATTTTAGAGCCTTCTATTTTCTTATCCGGCCCGCAAATAAATTTTACGAGCCCTAATTTACAGGCCCGGCTGGAGTTGCGCTCTAAGCAGCATCCCTAAAACTCTAAAAAAAGAAAGAAAGGAGTAACACTGTTTGCGTCAGGTTCCACGAAGGAAGAACAACGACGAACGAACAATCTTCAGCCAACTCTTGAGACCTGGACGTGATAGGTGTACGTCACGCGCCCCGCACAATGGGACCAATTTATTCCGACCAGTCACAGTTCAAGTTGTCCGTCAAAAACGTCGTGCAAAAATCAGCTACGTGCCTACGTACCAGCGATCAGATGGTCTATAACTATAAGCCGTCGAGGCCATCAGCTTTGTATACCACGCCACCAGCTTAAAATCACCTATCAGCTTGCACGGTAGCTAATAGCCACGTACTCGCACTACTCTTTCCAAGTCGCCAGAATATGACGACGGCACAAGGTGCGGCGATGCTGGTGCTGCTGGTCATCGCAGCGGCGCTGCTGCAGGCCGACGTAGCAGCGGCGCGCCGCCTGGGAGCTGACGGCAAGGAGCTGCCGGTGGCGGTCGCGGCAGAGCTGCAGCCGCCTCCCGAGGTGTCCGGCATGAAGGGATCAACAGAGTCAGCGCCTTCTGGCTGCACATGGGACCAGAACAGTCCTCCTGGTCGCCGATGTCCGCCTCCTCCCAAGCCCTGATGAACCTCCATAACTAAACTAAACGTTGCCGGCTACATTAAAATGACGCTAAATAAAGGTGATTCCATAGTCTGATAGATACATCTTGTTGGGTCTTTTTGGTAAAGCTTAGTCACTCAATAAAACACGTTTAATAATAAGTTGCGTCGTTGGCAGATGCACGCTTGCATGTAGCCACAGTCAAGCGCTTATACAGTTGATTATTTCTATTTGGTATAGGGAGTTTCTTGTTGGACGGTGTTTGTCCAACGATGATATGTTCATCCTGTGTTTGTGAATAAAGATTTATCAGCTGTTTGTTTGTTCAACGTCTGGATGTTCCATGTACAGAACTTTTATTTAGAACAAAAACAAGGATTCTATAGCTGAAGCGCTACGTTATTCTCCAGCATATAACCCGTCGCATGCAAGCCATTTCACACGTCCATCGTTACGTATATGGACCCAATTATACCCAGACTACGTATACCCTGCATCGTCCTTAGGCAACGGGGGCCAGGCTTCCGGCGACGTCGACGACGAAGCGGTACCTCACGTCGTTCCTCTCGAGCCGCTCGATTGCTGTGTTGACGTAGCTCATGAGGATGACCTCGACGTCGGCGGTGATGCCGTGATCGGCGGCGAAATCCAGCATCGCCTGGCAGTCGGCGATGCTGCCCACGCCGTTCCCGGCCACGCGCTTCCCGCCCGCGATGATGGCGAAGGCCGGGAGCTCCAGCGGCTTGCTCGGCGCGCCGACGACCACCATCTGCCCCATCGGCTTCAGCAGCTCCAGCAGCGGCACGATCGGGTGCCCTGCCGACACCGTGTCGATGATGCCGTCCATGGTGCCCGCCGCCGCTTTCATCTCCTCCGGGTCGCGGCTGACCAGGAACGCGTCGGCGCCGAGGCGGTCGAGCGCCTCCTCACGCTTGCCCGGCGACGAGCTGATCACCGTGACCTTCATCCCGAACGCCTTGCCGAACTTGACACCCATGTGGCCAAGTCCTCCAAGGCCCACGACGCCGAGGTGTTTGCCGGGCGCGTTCAGGCCGTACTGCATCAAGGGGGCGTACACAGTGATGCCGGCGCACAGCAGCGGCGCGGCCCCGTCGAGAGGCAGGTTCTCCGGGACCCGGACCACGTAGTCCTGGCGGACGACGACGACGTCGGAGAAGCCTCCTTGGGTGGTGGCGCCATCGAAGCCAGCGCCGTTGGAAGCTAGCACGAGCTGGGGGCAGTAGTTCTCGTGCCCGGTGCTGCAGCTCTCGCAGGTGCGGCACGAGTCGACGAAGTAGCCCACGCCCACCGTGTCGCCGGCCTTGAACTTTGTCACGGAGCGGCCGACGTCCGTGACGATGCCGACGACCTCGTGCCTGCGCGCAAGCTTGTGCACCATCAGCAGGCGAGTAGAAATGAAGAAAGGGTCTGCGCATTGTTGTTTGCTGAATTTTATTATTATTACCCGGGGACGACGGGGTACATGGCGTTGCCCCACTCGTTCTTGATGACGTGTAGGTCAGTATGGCAGACGCCGCAGAACAGCACCTTGATCGTGACGTCGTCGTCTCCCGGTGCCCTGAAATGAAACCACATCTCGTCACTTCCCCATGGCGGTAACCATTAAGCACCGCAGCAGAGTAGTAGTAAACCGATCAAAGAACAGCTCAAAGTTAGTCACCGCAAGAGAGTTACCTTCTCGAGAAGATGTAAGTGGAGAGATGGCCGGAGGCGTCCCTTGCAGCCCACCCGAGCGTCATCTTGCCGCCTGCTTGCTCCATATGAACACACTCCTTGCACAATTTCGCCGGTCAGGAAGCAGGGAAGGTTAGGAGCGTGATACGCTGTGGTAACCATGGACCTCGGAATAAATAGGCAATCTCTGCAACCACCACGGACAGATATGGCGACGTCAGATACTACGTAATCGTCGACTGTCGGAGCTCAGTGCTCCCATTTTACTGGTTCTTTCCTTGACACCCAGGGTCCCATACATGAGCCGCCGGCGGCTACAGCAAAAAACAATGTTATTTTTCTCTTGCCACGGTGCGTGGATGGCAACCCTCGCAACCCACCCGAGCGCCAACTTGCCGCCGCCTTGCTCCATATGAACACACTCCTTGATCAATAGATGATGAACTGCTACTTTGACCTTGCTTGGCTTCTCTGGTCAGAAAGCAAGGTGGTACGCCGGTGGTAACTACACGGTGCTCGAATAAATAGGCAACCCGCCAATTATGCACCATGGCTATGGCGATGTCAGATACTACGTGTACATGGGTACCTCTCAGTGCTCATTGCTCACGCAGCACAGGCCAGTTCGCCCGTGTTTCTTGACTCTTGAGCTGATCCGTACCCTTTTGGATATGTCACGGACAGCGGCAACAGGTTGACTCATTCTCATTACCGGTAAATGTTGTATAACATGCTTGGTCAAATATAACTGTCATTTAGCATGCATGTGCAGTAAACATCGTTACCATATTGTAGTCGGAAGTAGATGAAAGTCATAGGTAACGACTACGGTTTGAAGACGTATCAATGCAGAGTGATGATGACATCAACTAGAGGATTAATCCACAGTTGGATGGATATTCGGGAAAAAAATAACAATCTGTAACACATAAGTTAGCCCTGTCCCTTGTCCAAAAAAGCAACTGATGATGACATCGGTAGGACTTCGACTTGGATGATAAAACCGGCGGACTTGCCTAGACCAATATGTAACATATGCAATGACGCATACACCTTTTTTTTTTAAAGAAAATGGACATAACATCTGTCCTCTACCGAAGTATATAACCTCCAAATTTTTATAAAATAGCAGTTTTGAAATCTGCCTAAATAAATGATTGAGGGGAAAACAAAGAAGATAAATCTATGCCAGTCTATTATTATGTTTCCATTCATAATTAGCTTGTTCCAATGCGATAACTTCTGGTGATGAGCTTACAGTCATGAACATGTCCTTTGCTTCATTATCCTGCTAAAGATGCGACCAAAATCGCACCCAGTATGTTTCTTAAAAAAGAGTATGCATAAATGAGTAGTATTTGGTTTTGTCAAATATAATATTACTACGGTATCTCCAAATAGCTCAACAAATAGCGGCCACCCTCACCAAAATTTTTGGCTTGGTTTTATCATCTAGAGTACCAAGCCAAGTACCCAATATATAGGCAAAAAAATTGATCGGGTTATACCAGTAGCTAAGGAAACAATCCTCCAAACCTATCTAGTGTGGTGGCACTAAAAGAAGATATGCTTAATTGTCTCATTGCAATTATAAAAGACACATTTTTTACTTCCCTTTTAGTTTTTCCTCCCTAGATTATCTTTAGTGAGAATGACTCCCTTAGTGAGAATGACTCCCTTTTGAAGGTACCACATAAAAATTTTTATCTTTAGGAGGATTTTTAATTTCCAAATGATGAAAAGGGGCATACTGATCTAACATATGAAGATATATGAAACGTACAGAAAATAAACTATTCTTATTTAACCTCCATTTGAAAGTATCTCTCTCCTTCATCAAGTTGACAATGGAAATCTTAGCTACCAGTTGGAGCCATTATCTGAGTTTATCATCCACTAGGGCTCACCTAAATATGACGCATACACCTATGTGTGAGAACTGAGAAACTGAATTGCTCATCTGGTTATGGTGAGCGCTGTGATTATATTTCAGGGGTCCAGAGCGATGACGACGTGACGTGACCATCAAGGTGCTCTACTGCGGTATGTGCCACACGGACCTCCACATCATCAAGAACGAGTGGGCGGGGCAACGCCATGTACCCTGTTGTTCACGGGTAATTCAATTAACCGCCGATCTATGTACAATATTCTCTAGGTACATAGAGGCAAGAACAAAATAGTTGCGATCCAAGCTTGCAATGGCGTGAATACGCATGGCTTTCCTCGGTGACGCATACAGGCACGAGATTGTCGGTACTGTCACGGATGTCGGCAGCAGCGTGACCAAGTTCAAGGTTGGCGACACGGTGGGCGTGGGCTATTTCGTCGACTCGTGCGGCTCCTGCGAGTGCTGCGGGAACGGGCACGAGAACTACTGCGCCGGCGTCGTGCTCACCTCCAACGGCGTCGACCACGCGCGCGGCGGCGCGGCCACGCTGGGCGGCTTCTCCGACGTGATCGTGGTGAGGGAGCGCCCCGGATGGGCTGTCGCCGGAGAGAAACGCGCCGCGCTGCTCTGCGCCGGCGTGACCGTGTACAGCCCGATGATGCACCACGGCCTGAACCAGGCCGGCAAGCACCTGGGCGTCGTCGGGCTCGGTGGTCTCGGCCACGGCGCCGTCAAGTTCAGCAATGCGTTCGGGATGAAGGTCACTGTCATCAGCACGTCGCCGAGCAAGCGACAGGAGGCGATCGAGCACCTCGGCGCCGACGAGTTTCTGGCCAGCAGCGACCCCGAGAAGATGATGAAGGCGGCGACAGGCACGATGGACGGGCTCATCGACACAGTATCAGCGTGGCATTCCATCACGCCGCTGCTGGCACTGCTGAAGCCGATGGGGCAGATGGTTGTGCTGGGCGTACCGAACAAGCCACTGGAGGTGCCGGTGTACGCCATCGTGCCCGGCGGGAAGGGCGTCGTTGGGAACTGTGTGGGCAGCGTCGGAGACTGCCAGAACATGCTGGAGTTCGCGGGGAAGTACGGAATCGGCGCCAAGGTGGAGCTGATCAAGATGGACTACATCAACACGGCGCTGGAGTGGTTCGAGAAGAACGACGTCCGCTACCGCTTCGTTTCATTGACATCGCCGGCAGTAGTCTCGGCTCGGCCGCCTAGTTTCTCTGAATGTATGCAGATTCAGTTTCTTGCGATTGCTAGCTGCGGAATCACCGTCGATGCTTGCTGTTTTAGTTTCGTTATTCGGTTTTCTGGCTCTGATAGTTTGACCAGCAAAATCGAATTACTAAGAGGACACATGGCGGTCTGGTCTTCATCATTGGTTTTACATGGACTCTAGTGCTCATCGAATTGGCACCGTACTGTACTTCATATCTTATATATTATTCTTCGTAGCAGTAACACTTGATCCTCACTACAATAAATATCTTGAGTTCGAACGTCCATATATCATTATGCACTAGATAAACTAAATTGTACTTACGTGGAAATGTTGTGACGATTTAGCCTAGAATATCAATAGCAAGCACGGTACTAATAAAGTGCTCCATAGTAATTTTAATGTATGTTTGGTGAATCCAAAGCCATGCTGGCCATTAGCAAGTCAATAGGTGAAAAACTCTCACACAAATCATCCATCCATGTACCAGCAACATAAAGCTTTTGATTCGTGTGGGAGAATTTTGGCTATGATCCCCTTCCAAACAATAAAGAGTTCAATTTTGCATAGGAATTCATTTTTAGAAAGAAAATGTTAAATAATTCCATTATATAAATAAATACACTGATGAGATGCAATTAATTTTAAAAATTGAACAACAATTTGTATAAAGTACATATAATAAACTTATGAGTAAATACTTGAAGAAATATTTATATATAGTTAAACGGAAAATAAGTGTCATGAGAGCATGGAACTACTTATTTACATGATGCTAAAGAAATTCAAACAACTAGAGAAGAAAACTGAAATAAAAAATAACTAAAGAAAATTTCAGTTGTACTGCCAAATTAGGCCTAATAATGTCACCGGAACAACTCGCCTCCATCCATACCATTACACATTCGAAAAATTTTCATCCATACCATTAAAATCGAGCGTTTCTTTGGATGGAAATAGTCTTCCTCACTGTATGTTCTTGTTCCATCTCTTTGTTATATGTCAATTGACTTCACATTTGTAGCCTATAGCCATATCCATCCACTAGAATAATGACTCATTAAATCGAACCATGACACAGTCGTCAAGCTGCTCTAAATGCTAGATTCATGAGGCACATCCTTGAAATACTTCTCAACAACAACTTCCTAAGATTTCTTAAAGTATGGAAATAACAAATTTGCTTTGTTTGGATTTGGAGGTAATGCAAAAAACCATAAAGCATATTGTTTTCTTTTGTTGTTGTTTCTGAACTTGGCATAGTATTCAAAGCAGAAGTAGACAACTCATTACATCAAATCTTTAGTGTATATATCTATGATCAAATAAGGTTAAACAACATCACTAAAACTAGATCTTATTGGGATGTCTAATCTGATTGAATGATTGTGCTACTAGCCCTTTAGTTATTATATCTTGTCATGAATAAAACAAATGAACATAAAATTTAAATAAAATGTAGATTGTCATGGCTCATGTCATCATCTATCGTCATACCCAAAAACAAAGTTGCAACAAAAGAGGAGAGTAGTTTCACATGGTAACAGGCCAAGTAATGGGTCACAGGAACCCACCGACGACAGTTGTACCGATGCTAGAGACGACGACATACATTGAAAATTAGTTAGCAGTGGAATATCATATAGAGTGGAACTGTGTGGTTGACTCACAAAATTAAAAGTGAACATCTTTAAGCCCAATTTTGTCCAATATATTTGACCCGGCCGAGGTTGAAACTGTATGATGTTCCAGGTACAGAACTTTTGACAAAACGTGGGTTTTCTATAGCAGAACTAGTTATTCTCTACCATACACCCATCACAAAGAAGAAGAAAGACATTTCACACGTCGATAGCAAAAGAATACTTATGAGACCCAAACTACGTATAAGCTATAAATATCCTGCATCCTGGAGAGCCTAAGCAGCGACGCACAGGCTGCCGGCGACATCGACGACGAAGCGGTACCTCACGTCGTTCCTCTCGAGCCGTTCGATCGCCGTGTCGACGTAGTCCATCCCGACGACCTCGACGTCGGCGACGATGCCGTGCTCTCCGGCAAAGTCGAGCATGGCCTGGCACTCTGCGACGCCGCCGCCGCCGCTCCCTGCCACGCGCTTCCCTCCGGCGACGATGGCCAGCGCCGGCACCTCGAGCGGCTTGCTCGGCGCGCCCAGCACCACCATCTGCCCCCTTGGCTTCAACAGCTCCAGCAGCGGCGCGACCGGGTGGCCCGCCCGCCGACACCGTGTCGATGACGCCGTCCATGGTCCCCGCCGCCGCCTTCATCTCCTCCGGGTAACGGCTGACCAGGAACGCGTCGGTGCCGAGGCGGTCGAGCGCCTCCTCGCGCTTCTTGGGCGACGTGCTGATCATGGTGACCTTCATCCCGAACGCCTTGCCGAACTTGACGGCCAGGTGGCCCAGCCCGCCGAGGGCCACCACGCCGAGGTGCTTGCCCGGCGCGTTCAGTCCGTACTCCACCATCGGACTGTACACCGTGACGCCAGCTCACAGAAGCGTAGCGGCGCTGTCGGGGGCAGGCTGTCGGGCACACGGACGACGTAGTGCTGGCTGACGACGAGCACGTCGGAGAAGCCGCCCAGCGTGGCCGCGCCGCCGCGCGCGTGGTCGACGCCGTTGGAGGTGAGCACGACGCCGGCGCAGTAGTTCTCGTGGCCGTTCCCGCAGCACTCGCAGGAGCCGCACGAGTCGACGAAGTAGCCCACGCCCACGGTGTCGCCGACCTTGTACTTGGAGACGCTGCGGCCGACGTCAGTGACAGTGCCGACGACCTCGTGCCTGCTCAAGTTTGTGCTCCATTAGAAACGACGAGCAGAAATTAATGGAGAGACTCTGGTGGGCGTTCGTGTTTTTGGTGAAGTTAATTACCCTGGAACGAGGGAGTACATGGCATTGCCCCACTCGTTCTTGATGACGTGGAGGTCGGTGTGGCAGATCCCGCAGTAGAGCCTATTATACGATCATTTATCAAGCACTCCAGCGTTGAGCCTATTATACGATCATTTATCGAGTACGTGTTTGGTGACATGGCACCAGCGTTGAGCCGGCAGCGGGCTCTTTTATTAAACTTGCTCTAACAGATCGAGGAAGGTGGTGACACCGAGACATCAGCAAACAGCGGCGAGCAGGCGAGAAGTCAACACCTACCGGTTAGTAGCAGCGGACAAGGCAAAGAAACACCGGAGCAAAAGGAAAAGATCCGCATCCAAGAACCGAGGACGAGATCCCGGCACCGAAGCAGCGGCGGTGGAGATCTGGCATCTCAGACTGAGAGAGCGGAATCAGTAGAGAGCACTCGAGGTAGGCGGCGAAGAACTGGAGCAGAGCAAGGCGCCGCCAGATGCACCCAGGCAGCGGCGGCGGGAGCAGGATGATGTCCATGTCCCCGAAGCAGATGCTGACCCTCATCATCGTCGTCTTCTCCGCGCTCTCCTTCATCAAGCTGCTCCTCCTCACCACCTCCTCCTCGAATCCCCACAACCGCGCCTCGGCGTGGGACGCCGGCGGCGGCAACGGGACCGGCGACAGGGGCGTCCTCGCCCCCAAGGAGCTCGCCCTGCTCCGCTCCCTCGTCGCCGCCCGCGCCCCCTGCCGGCTGCTCGTGTTCGGCCTCTCCCCGCAGCTCCTCGCCCTCGCCGCGGTCAACTCGGGCGCCGGCGCCTCCTCTGCCTTCGTCACGGACATCCCCGAGGATGCCGACGCCGCGCGCCTCCTCTCCGGGGACTCGGAAGGCGTGTCCGTCCACGTGGCGTGGTACCACGACGCGGCGGCGGAGGCGTGGCCGCTGCTTCGGCGCGCGCGGGGGAGCCCCGCCTGCCGGCGGCCGACTGGGACGGTACGGAAATCCGGGTGTCACCTGGCGCTGACATCGTCCCTCCCGCGGGAGGTGCTGGAGACACGGTGGGACTTGGTGGTCGTCGACGGGCCGAGCGGCGGCGCACCGGAGGAGCCCGGACGGATGGGGACCATCTACACGGCGGCGGCACTGGCGCGTGCGGCGGTGGGCAGCGGCGAGGTCGTCGACGTGGCGGTGCACGACGTGGACCGCACGGTGGAGCGGTGGTACGCGTGGGAGTACCTCTGCGAGGATAACCTCGTCGCCGCCAAGGGACGCCTCTGGCACTTCCGCGTCACCGGCGGCGGGCCAGCGGACGCGTTCTGCACCATTGGACCTGTCCACATCCTGTAGGACAACAGGAGGAACCGGGAGGAGACATTTTCATCGGCAATTGAGTATTACTAGTGGATTGTCATTTGGGCGTTGCTGAGGTCTTTGCTATGGCGTCGCCGGAGGGCACATCCAACTGCTCTTGCGCAAGCTGAAAAGCATAGAGATTGTGTCAATGTGAAGGTAAATTTACAGAGTTACAGAAAGTTGCTCAAATGTGAAACAGAGTGCACATCTAGGCAGTAACAAGAATGCAAGATGCAACAATAGAATTCTTGCTTGGATGCAAGCAAAGATTTTGTTGGTATACTAGAAATTGAATTGTTGTACCCGTATTTGTTTATTGGCAGCAACTGAATAATACCCTCTAGCTAGCTTTGCACCTGAACACTTGATTTCAGATCGTCTGAACCCAGTTCTTTGTGTAAGTAGGACAAGAATTTGCTACCTTTTAGAGATATTTCCGGGTTCTCCTGGTTGATCATACAGAAGTGTAGGCTATGTGTGGAATACTTATCTGTGACACCCCAGTGTCACTATGTCTATTTTATCACATGATTGCATCTAATTCTTGTTTAGTAAGTCATTATTGAATTTTGACTGCATTTCAAATTAATTTGGATTTGAAATTTAACCAGAATATGGCTAGTTTGTGAAGCAACTCTAAATTTTGCTATACAATAGGGTGCCACCAAAAATATGTGGTACTAGCAAAGAGCCCGTACGTTGCTACGGGTTTAAAAAAACACTTTTTATGATTTAAATGTAAATTATTTACATAATATAATTATTGATATTTTTTACATGAAAGATCATATTTATATTATTATTGGTGCTTCTTAGTGTATCATTTTATATGTCATAAGTAACAATTTTTCTATTATTTTTCACCGTATTATCATAAATATTTTTTTACCTCTAATATTAACGATTTTCACATGTAGTGTCGTTTGAGTGCTATGTTGTAAAATTAAGTGAAATGGTTTAAAAAAATGCTCAAATATGAGAAGTACCGATATAAAGCCCAATTCACTATGCAAAGAGGGATTCTCACAAGCTCATGACGCATCCAAGACATCATTGGACCTCTAGAAAGCTCAATATGCAAGACCAAAGTCATGACCCAATGCCTAAAAAAATTTTAGAAGATTTATCCGATAGAAAAAAATCAATTCATGTAGAATAGAAACAACACTGTATTATGACGTGATTTTGGACTTGAAAACATGCTCTATTTAGAAAAGTTAAAACACAAAAGTTGTATATCTCGTCGAGACCTTTTCAGAACATATGTGGATCATATTATTTGGACTTCGGAGGTAGAAGATATGGGTCCCGCACAGAGACCTGTGCAGAGGAGTCCGAATCAGAACAAATATTTTTGCATCGTAAATTTGGAAACCAATACGGCGGAATGTTGATTTCCATTGAATATCAAAGTTGTAGAAATTTTTGAGGGATACGAGATAGAGTCCGAGTTTGCCTCATTTGAACTTCAGACGAGGGATTTATGATTTTTTGAATTCAGTGCTTGATATGGAAGGTATGAAACCGATTTGTATTCAATCTTTAACTTTGTGGGCGTACGTCAGATTTTTTGATGGCATGAACGTTTCCACCTAAATTAATAGGAGTAGAGATTAGGGTATGCCATGAGAAAATTTTAGGTAATTTGCTAGATTTTTTCTCAAAATGGAAATACCCTAATTAATTGCTAGAAGTTTGAGTTTTAGCCATATTCAAATAAATGGTAAACTTAAACCAATTCGAATTTGAGTTTGAATCCTGTTCCATTGTGATGTACAAGTATCAAACTTTCTACACAGATTTTTCCCAATTAATTCTGAGTTAGAAGCTATTTTATTTGGATTTTAGAACTGTGGCCGAGATAAATCTAGAAAATTAGAAAAATGGTCGTGGGACCCATCCATCAGTCTCTCTTCCTCTCTTCTTCTCCAGCGCGCTGGCGCCCGTCCGCGTGTCTCCACCCCAGCCAGCCGTCACTGAACCCGCAGAGCGATCAAAACCCTTCCTCCTCGACCTCCTTGCTCTTTCTCGGCTTCTCCGTACACCTTTATCGTCACGTCGTCGTCGCTCTGGACCCTGAAATCGCATCACCCGCTAAAACATGAGTTCACAAAGAAAATGCATGGCCGCTTCCATAGTGTGACTACAATGACTGGTACAGATATCACAACACAGAGCGGAGTGAGCTTGTCATAGGCTCGTGGCAACGTAGAGAGAGAGAGAGAGAGGGGGGGGGAGACCTTCTTGAGAAACGGTAAGGTGATAGGTGGCCGGACGCATCCCTTGCAGCCCACCCGAGCGCCGTCTTGCCACCTTGCTCCATGAACGTTCCTTGATCAGTTGCTCTGTTTGGATCAGGAAGTTGTTGCTGGGTGGAGTGCCAGTTCTAACCACAGAGCTCGGAATAAATAGGCAAGATAGCAGGTCACACCACATGAAACACAGATGCTGCGTGTGCATCTCTGTGTTGATCATTGTTGCACTGCCCGCAGTGCAATCGTTTCTTTAGTCCACACTCCTGCATGCACAGAAGTCGCTGGCGGCTAATACTTTCAGCTTCTACTGTTGATATCCGGAAGTTGCTTGGGCAGCCATATTTTAAGTCATCACTCGCAATTATACAGTTGAATATCATTTTTCTGGATAACGTTCCTATTGATTATTGAAATATCCTGTGGATTCTGACCTGCCACGTTTGTACAGCATTTTGACCTGTGTGCCCCACCTTTCTATTTGTAGAAAAAACAGCGTCAGGTCACCATGATTTGGTACAACCACTTAGACAACCTAATCCCCGTCCGACTACCAGATAAGGCATCTTTTAGGTTACTAGATATATGCCCGTGCGTTGCAACAGGATTAAAAAATTTGTATAACAAATAGCTAGATGCTTATGTGTTGCAAAAAGGGAAATGCCATAAGTCGACTGTTGTGTCCGATCATGCCATTTGACCCGGCTGTAGTGATTTCTCCAGTCTAAAACTCTGATAGCCACACATACGTCCCAAATACTTCTGTTTTCCATCTAGCACCCAAACACAATCGTGACTTAGTACCCCAAAAGTACATATCAGCTTAATTTACTTGCCGTGATGTAATAAAGATTGTATTCCCCGGCAATTCTGGAACACATTTCTGTTAATTAATTTTTTCAGACTTGTGCATTGGATGGAAAGATATAGAATCCAATCATATATATATGGAGAACTGCATGAAAATGAGATTGTCGATGTGTCACATTCAGGCTGTGAGAAACTGTGACATTATATAGGAAAGCATTGCACTCCATTAATGAGAAAATCATCGGCACAAAGCAAAGCATTTCATAGAGTTGTACCATTAACATGCTAATCAAAAGCCAATCATATGGCAGGGTTGAAATCACCCTTATGCCTCACCATGCTAACTTAACAGAATCAGTAACAACCTTTGACAGGAAGTGCAAAAACATTTGATGTGACTATTGATTTTTCTAAGATAACCATGTAAATCACTGCTACACTTGTCTTCAGGTCGTCCCTTCATTGATGGCTCTCAACATAGGACCGTGATTAATTCAATGTTTTCTGGTGATGATAGTGGCCTGACCAGGACTCTCATTTGTTGTTTAATAAACCTGAAAATAGAGAATGTACTAATCTATAGCAATAGTAATGAACTGCATTGTGCAACAACGATGACAACTTACTCATATTCTGTGGCAATTATGACAACTACTTGCATAGAAAACTGCCCTCTCCAATAGGAGTAGATAACTATCCTGTACACCCAAAGAATTCCACAGCTAGCAAAAAACAACTCATTTTATTACGAATTGCACGAACAAAAAAAGCAGCCATCTGTTTTTAATTGTTTCCCACGGTTGCTAAAAGACAGAAGGAAGTACCATTGGGGAGGAGAAGTGAGGTGAAGGCCATTCTCGCTTGGAGGAGCACCGAATGTTGTAAAGAGTGGTTGCGGCATCGCATATGTTGCAGTTGCCAAAAGTTGTTCTCTCACGGCAGACCTTGCACTCACAGAAGACTGTGGTTCATCTCCCCACGTGACTTCATGGACATAGAATTGGTGCTGAGAAAGGTATTATAAGAGTGAATGATAATATACAGTAACTAAGAAACAAACGACTGTACTTAATGAGAATTCAGGAAAGTGAGGTTCTTTAAAAAAAAATATGGAGGTTGTGTGTAACTTTGATTAGAATAAAACTGAATTATTTGATTGTGATAATATGGACAGGTGTTTCTGCTGTAACTGTTAGTGTATTGTAAGCTAATTATTTAGTTCGTTCATGTACATCTACAAGAGGACAGTTATCTAGTATATCACAATGACTATGAGTTATATGACATCGAAAAGAAGGGTTGTTGTTTAACCATAAGAACCTTAATAAAATAAATACAGTCGATACCTATGTGCAATCAACATCAGGCAACATAGCACCGTTGAGAAATCCATACAACAAAATGGAGCCTGCAAAGAACAATGGATGAGCAGTAAATTCCTGAGTCCGACTACGCCATAAGAGGTCTATTTACATAAACTTGATAGAAAACAACATATAGAATAAAATGCTAAAGAACCATGAAATGCTAAAGCACTTATGGAATCCATTAATACATGATTCAATATATGTAAATTGACGCAGTCACACAACATCAGTCTTCTTAGTCATTTCAAGATTCTTTTCAGATTTTTTAGTAGTAGAGATAGTAATGGAAGAGTCTATGGTGCAACCAAGAATCCTAAGAATGGAGACTAAATTTGAATCATGCATGGAACACAAGAGTAGTGTTAATACAAAGCAATCAATTTGTTCAGTTACATATGTAATCAATTATCACAACATGGCTTGCAAAAAAAGGTGGATGCTTACTTCCAAGCTGGGCAATCACCCTACTCTCTTGATAATGCAACTTAAGTGTTATTCACTTACATGACTAAACATAGCTATAGGCTGTCTCTAGCTATAGGCTTCACATTGAAAATGTTGTTAGTGCACTGCTACCTGTGCAGACCAAACAACAATATGGTGCCAAAATGCTGCCTATGCAGACCAAACAAAATATTGGCCCGAGAAGTCAGCAACAAACTCAATATGTGCAGAAAGATATCACTAAATAAAATCACAAACTCGTCTGGGTAAACAGGTCAAATCAGCAAGTGAGTCGAAGAGTGAATTACTCACCAAAGTATAACTATCCTGCTATGCGTTCCGATCAATGTAAGTGCTCCTTTGGCATTCTTCCAACACCGGATCTCTTTATTGAAGATTCCAGTACATATACTTATGCCTGAGGATTTTAAAGGTAATAAGTTACCTAGCCCATTGCAATAATATAATACTGCTAGTACGAAGGTACATCAATTTGCTACTTTACAGTCATATAGGGAAAGACTAATTTGTTTTGCATACTCTAAGACAAATGAATAGTCGAACAGCACAGAGGTAAGCAGATTCAGTGAGTTTCAAAACTTATTTACAGTGAGTGAGCTATGCCACTGAATAACATTCAAAGCTCAGATTGTTCTTCCTAAGACCTGATTTAAGATACAGTCATAAATGTTGAATAAGTGCACAAAGTCCTAAAACCTATGCAGAATAAAGTGATGAAGATCACATACATACATAATATCTGCACTTGCCTAGGTAGATCAGCGGAAAATAATCTATAGGAGTGGCAGGAACATCACTCACCAGAGCTGAACAATTTACATGGAGTAATTAGGCAGGGCACTACCTGCAGGTCAACCCCCCAAAAAATGTATGGACGACTCCACAAAATCTGAAAAGCATGTTAACCAAATGCACTGCATGTCCTTGTTGGAATTTTGTAGAGATTGCTAACTGGACGTCTGCAATTAGTACCCTCAGTGTAAGTACAGTACTAATATCAGAATACTAACTGGAAGTCTGCAAGTTGACAACTCAACAAAATCACATATTCTTTACATTACTTATCTGACAAACTCATACTAATTGCATCATAGCTCTCCCTCTTGCCTACATTCTTTTCTCCCATTTATGAGGATGCATCTCTGCATTATGTTGCAGGGGCGTTGGAGCAAAAGAGTGACAAGGAAACATACATCAAAACTGCTACCACAATTCTACCTTCTATGAGGCCTAAATAGATGTGCAAGTAACAAATGGACATTACATTTCACTGAGAACATTTGCATATTGCTTGCAATGCAGAATATGGCATGCACAGGGAAGTCAATGACCTGATCAAGTCATTGGTTCAGAACTTAATAAAATAAATACAGTAGATACCTATTTGCAATCAACGTCAGACAAACTGAATTACCGAACAGAGGGAACTAATTGGATTTTTTCAGAGAACAGCTGACTTGGAACAAAGACTGGCAGAAAAATTGAGAATCCTCAAGTTATACCTCATGGTGAAAAGCTTATCCTCTGCTTTTGCTACCACGATTCAGAAGACAGACAAAGCAGCAGCTCTGCGGGTGCAACTGCAGCCGGTTGGCAAGTGAAATGGCAGGACGAGATGCGTGACGCCAGAGCTGATGTGTCTCCAGGGCCGCTCAACTACCAGCCATCTCGTCGCGTTCCAGCGGCGAGGTGTGGAGGGTGCGTTGTCGCAGGACCTACCGTCGATGTGTCCAAGCAGCACATGGGCAAACTCCAAACAAACGGCTACGGCGACGGCGGAGCCACGCACACAAACAGGGAGGACGGTGACGACACGGATTGTACACGGCCTGCGGCGGCGATGCGGTGGTTGGAGGCAGATTGCGGGGCCTCAGCAGGGAATCACATTTCACGGCAGGGATGAGAATCACATATTCAGATTTGTGAATATACTTACAGGTTGCTCGAGTATGGCAACACCGAGGCTCCACACGTCGGCCGCGTAGGGGCCGTAGTCGTCGGAGTACGCCTCCGCAGTGACGGCGGCGGACGCGGCTGGCAGTTCCTCTCCCCCGGCGAGTCGCAGGCGGAGGCGAGGCTGGGGCAGGCGTCCGCCTCCGAGGGTGACGCGCGCGGCGGCCGCGTTTGGATCCGGACGGCGGTCGGGGGTGACGCAGGCAGAGGCCGGGGGCGACGAACGCGGCAGGCAACTCGCAGGCGGAGGCGGAGGGGGGAGGCGGGCGGGGGCGACAAACGCGGCGGCCCGCGTGTGGATCCGGTCTGCGTCGGCGAGTCGCAGGCGGAGGCGGCCGGGGGAGGCGGGAAGGCGGCCGGCGAGTCGCAGGCGGAGGGGGGAGGGGGAGGCGAGCTGGCGGAGGCGAATGGGGTCGGGGAGGCAGGGGCGCTGCGAACGTATTCACTTACAAAAACTTGTCGTTCAGTCGGTTTTCCTATTTCTATTTACTTGACCATTCAATGTGGCAGTCATGTGTCATCAAAAATGTCACGTGGATCTCAGGCTCACTTATTCAACGTGGTGGCTAAAGCGGGCTCACAAGCCTAACGAGCCGCGTAATATTTAAAACTAAAGTCTACCTATGATTATGGATCATAATCTAGCCTATCATAAGTTAACTTAACGGTATAAGTATAAATCCTAAACATATAAAGATAATAATGATCTATATTTGATGAGCTAGAGTGATAAATTTGAAGTTGAAACACTATTATTTTCTCTCTTATATAGCTTATAATGAATACTTAGTTATAAAATTTATGTGAATGTATTATATTTTTATAAAAACATATATTTTAGTGATCAAGATTGATGAACATATGAATAAGTAATGTTTGATTTACATCTTACATATATTTGATGGTTTAAAATATATAGTATTTTTATACGATGTATGTTATTTTTTATTTTCTATTGATGACTAAAATAATATGCTTTGCCTCTCCTGCGCCGCTGGCGCCCGGCCCTGCAGTCAAGCTTCGCTCCTCGATTGAAGGCGCATCACTCTCCTCCGGCCGTCGGCCTTGCAGGCAATCTTCGACTCTCACCAAACCTCTCCCCGTTCCTCCTTTCTCCCTGCTATCTGCGAGGCCCTGTTCTATCTTCCCCTCTTGAAACATCTTACAGCCGTTAATGCGAGATTCAGTGAGAATGTGCCACATCCGTGAAGCAATCCATACACTGCCGCAATCTGCTGAGGTCCAAACTAGAATAGAACTCAAGGAAGGTAATTTCCCAGTTGCTTTCTTCATTTTATTACTCTGCACTATCTCTTCCGGTTTCATTATCATGGCCTCGTGACTAGCTGATTCTACATGTCCTTTTCAATTTTGCCTCTGACGCAACTCAATCTTAGAATGAATTTTTTGCAAAAGAAGAGTCTGACGATTAATTGAGCTCAAGATTCCATACTATACGCAACGAATTGATCTACAATTTATTAATGTGTCTATTTAACACATTTAATCAGAAATCATGTGACTGCCAAAACTGAAAAGTGGTGTTCATGTTACAGGTTCAGGTCTTCAGGATGCTACCAGTAATTTTTTAGTTTAGAGAATGAATCGAAGGAAGCAGTAGCAGTTGGACTCCACGGAAGGCAAGCAGCTACATATATGTCATCGACCAGCGTGAGCTTGCAGAGTGTTTAGTGTTGTGTGTGTCATTTAGCATGGATCATAGCAATGTAATTAGTATGTGTGTTTCAGTTGTAAGTGCAGGTCACATCTTTTCACTGCACTAGAAATAATGTCTGCAAATTGAGATAATCATTTTGTATAAATTTTCTGAGTACATGAACACCCTTTTTCTACAAGTTTCTGCCATGACAATGTAACCCTTACAAAATATTTCTTCAGACATGAGTTTGGTCATCAATAACTATGAAATTGCACAGTTTCAACAAGATTAATTCTATGAGGACAAAATAAAAATAACAAAAGGTTCATGATATACTTTTTTCTAAAGATTCTATTAAAAGTTTAAATTGCACTCTTTCTGATTGGAAATGTTTTCTTTGGAATTCTTGGACCTCCTTCAATGAGATGGTACAAACCTATCCCATGGTCATTATTCATGAGGATTGGGCCTTGAGACATAGAACTGGTAGGACTGTTTCTTGTTGTATTTGACTGAGAGCTTTTGCGAGGAAGAGCGGCAACTTTTCTTTAAGAGCTTGAGTCAACAAATATTGGTTGGCTTTGCTGGAAGCTGTCAGGCTGCGGTAAGCTTGTAACTGGTGGTAAACCCATAGAAGCCTGAAATTACAAATGTAAAAAATTATCACCAAAATTGGCATATAAATTACAAATAAAGTTGTATACTGATCCTAGTGAATTTTGCTCCCTTTCTGGCCTCCCAATCAGGCCTAATTGGTATACCACATCCTGTGACATTGTGACCATAAGTGCCATAATTGGAGCATTTAATTGCTGCTTTCTTAGAAGCTCTGGCCTCAACATGAGGTTCACCTTGAGCTCTAACTCTCTTCTTCCTTGGTCTTCCAGGTTGAGCATGATATAACGGTGGATCCACATCTGGCAAATCTGTCCTCACCCATTGTGTCTTGTCAGGTATAGGCATGATCATTCCCTCATATGAAGCTACATATTTCTCGCTAGTGAAATATGCTGACATATAATCTTTCGGCTTATGCTTGAACTCGTGAATTGCAGCTATCGCGTGTGAGCAAGGCACTCCAGTGACATCCCACTTGTAGCATCCACACTTACAGTTGTTTAGATCAACCACATACTGATTGTCTCCACATGTCACTTGCCATATCCCACGTCCAGCACATACAACCCTGCCATATGAAGCAAATTTCTTCTCTAGCTCAAGCTTTTTCTTGTAATTCGGAGCTATAAGCCATGTGTCCTTCTCTGCACCATCTCTTTTGGTACTAATACTCTCCATCAATTTAGTTCTAATGTGTTCCACCATTGTGCAAATTGGTTCTTCTCTTGCCTCTAAAATCCAAGCATTGTATGACTCACTAATGTTATTAACAACCAAGTCAGTCTTGGCATTTGGACTAAACCTATGCCTTGACCAGTGCTTACTATCAATGTCACTCAACCATTTCCATATTCCAATATAATTTCAATAAATAACAAATTCAAATCCTATTGCAAGGTAGAACTAAAAAGACACTTTTACCCCTCAATCCTATTGCGAATTTGGTGGAGGGGTAAAAGTGTCTTTTTAGTTCTACCTTGCCACATCATAATAGGAAAAAAAGGTGATTTGGCAACTTAAAGTGATGATTTGACACATTTAGGATATTTTGTAAACATATTATGGAGAACTAGGATATTTGTAAAGAAAGTTGGGAAGAGGGATATTTGGGAATGTGCATTTGGGAAGGAGGACATTTTGTCAATTGGGTTTTAACTGGGACATTGGATCACAGCGGAGTGGAGGATCACAGTTGGAACGAAGATTGTAGGTGAGAGATAGAATGTATTTAAAGTTTTTTAGTACTCTCTTTGTCTCAATTTATTTGGCACTTTCTAACCTAGCACGAGAATTAAGAAGAAGTATAAAAGGTAGGTACACAGAAAATAAGGAGTAAAGAGATAGAGATAAAGGTACATTGAGAAGAGAGAAATATGTATCGGGAAGTGAGAATGCCAATTATTTTAGAAAAACTGAATAGTGCTAGAATGCCAATTATTTTGAGATGGATAGAGTAGTAGAGATAAAGATATTCACATGTGACTGTGATTCGAACCATAGGTAACATTATTGTATCATAATAATAATTTATAATTCTTTAATATAAATACGTGTTAACCTATATCCTAAAATATCTTTTCCTCCATAACACAAGATGTGAAGACCTTTTTGCGCATCTTTCAAGGAAAAGAAAATCTAAACCCTTAAAAGTGTAGTGTGTTGTGAAAAATGTCTCTAATCTAATAGTTAGAGCACCTGAGTTACAAGGATAATGTAGACGGTAAACGGTAGACAGTCGGTCGATGCTTGTTTAGCATTTAATTTGTTTAAACATCCGTTTAAACGGGCCAAAAGTCTATTTAAATGGGTTTAAACAGGCCAGACGGACCTAAACAGCCTAGACGATGGTAGTCCGTCTAGCATTTATATGCTATTTAAACAGAGTTTAGTTCCGTTTAGAAAAACTTTGCCTGAGTAGCATCCAACAGATCTAAATTCGACTTCCCATGTGAGCACTGGCGGAGCCAGAACCGAAGAAAAGGAGGGGCCGGATTGAAAATTTATGCCGATTTCCATGGTGATTAAGTGCTAATTTTTTTTCTTAATGATTTGTCACTGTTAATCTCTTCAAAGAATTGTGCAAAGCAAGGAGGACTGGAGCCCAGGTTGTCCTGAACCTGGCTTCGTCCCTCCATATGAGTGAATTCAACAGGTCTAGAATTAAAAAAAAGGTTGGGGTCTCTCCTATTGACTTCCATCAAACAAAAAAAAATATAGTTCACCGGGGTCAAAATTTTGCAAGGGAAGAGCAGAAAACTGCCCAAAGTGAAATTGTTGCACATAGGCTCTAGCTAAACATTTTAATTTCTTCCATGAAAATGTATAAACTTTGTTTAGAGATGAGTGATATGCAATCCTAGCTTTTAATTGACTGAAAAATTTCAGTCAATGGTTTATTACTTTGTGTTTTGATTTTTTTATAGAATTATCTATAAAACAATTATAAACTATTAAATTTAGATCTGATGACTCAGAGTGGTGATTGAAAGTTACACAAACTTTCAATCAGCTAAAAATTATCAAATCCCTTCATTATGTACTTTATATGACGTGGCAGTCTTAGGTCATTTACAATGCAAGGTGCTTGGATGAAATGCCTATAAAAAAGAAAAATTCTTAAGCACCTGTATAAAAATTCTGTCCTACAATGCAAAAGGTGCTTAAATAGGTTTAGGCCTTATTTGTTTCAGCTTATAACCCACTCAGATTAAGTAATCTATCTTAATTAATTCAATAGGCAAACAAACAAAATAGATTATTATGTCAGATTAATTAATCTGGAGAACAGATTATTCTAATTTAATAATTTGCTATAGATGTGTTTATTTTGGATTATTTTAGAAAAAGACCTGTGATTCATGCTAAGTTGGTCTTCTTACATCAAAAACAATTTGATCTAGCTTAAATAATCTAAAAAAACAAACACCTCCTTTATATTAATTAATCCAACTTAAATAATTTAGATTAAATAATCTAACACTATAATCTAGATTAATTAATCTGCTCAGAAAACAAACATGCCCTTAACCACCTTGTTTATAACCTTATTATAAGCATCTGGTGCAAACTTAAGCATTCTTTTCCTCTCACATAAGCACCCAGTTGATAAATCGAAAGTCTGTCGCCTGTCGGTTTCCAGATTAAGAAATGCTATTGGACCGTGGATAAGCTAATCTGATTCTCCGATATAATTGGCTATCAGATCTTTGCACTTTATAGTATGATCCATTAATTGACACGCCAACTCCAACTAACCTATATGATATGGTGATTCTGACAACGTTACTATCGTTAACCGCTACAAATATTTTATTTTGCCATCCACGCACCGTGGCAAGAGAAAAATAACATTGTTTTTTGCTGTAGCCGCCGGCGGCTCATGTATGGGACCCTGGGTGTCAAGGAAAGAACCAGTAAAATGGGAGCACTGAGCTCCGACAGTCGACGATTACGTAGTATCTGACGTCGCCATATCTGTCCGTGGTGGTTGCAGAGATTGCCTATTTATTCCGAGGTCCATGGTTACCACAGCGTATCACGCTCCTAACCTTCCCTGCTTCCTGACCGGCGAAATTGTGCAAGGAGTGTGTTCATATGGAGCAAGCAGGCGGCAAGATGACGCTCGGGTGGGCTGCAAGGGACGCCTCCGGCCATCTCTCCACTTACATCTTCTCGAGAAGGTAACTCTCTTGCGGTGACTAACTTTGAGCTGTTCTTTGATCGGTTTACTACTACTCTGCTGCGGTGCTTAATGGTTACCGCCATGGGGAAGTGACGAGATGTGGTTTCATTTCAGGGCACCGGGAGACGACGACGTCACGATCAAGGTGCTGTTCTGCGGCGTCTGCCATACTGACCTACACGTCATCAAGAACGAGTGGGGCAACGCCATGTACCCCGTCGTCCCCGGGTAATAATAATAAAATTCAGCAAACAACAATGCGCAGACCCTTTCTTCATTTCTACTCGCCTGCTGATGGTGCACAAGCTTGCGCGCAGGCACGAGGTCGTCGGCATCGTCACGGACGTCGGCCGCTCCGTGACAAAGTTCAAGGCCGGCGACACGGTGGGCGTGGGCTACTTCGTCGACTCGTGCCGCACCTGCGAGAGCTGCAGCACCGGGCACGAGAACTACTGCCCCCAGCTCGTGCTAGCTTCCAACGGCGCTGGCTTCGATGGCGCCACCACCCAAGGAGGCTTCTCCGACGTCGTCGTCGTCCGCCAGGACTACGTGGTCCGGGTCCCGGAGAACCTGCCTCTCGACGGGGCCGCGCCGCTGCTGTGCGCCGGCATCACTGTGTACGCCCCCTTGATGCAGTACGGCCTGAACGCGCCCGGCAAACACCTCGGCGTCGTGGGCCTTGGAGGACTTGGCCACATGGGTGTCAAGTTCGGCAAGGCGTTCGGGATGAAGGTCACGGTGATCAGCTCGTCGCCGGGCAAGCGTGAGGAGGCGCTCGACCGCCTCGGCGCCGACGCGTTCCTGGTCAGCCGCGACCCGGAGGAGATGAAAGCGGCGGCGGGCACCATGGACGGCATCATCGACACGGTGTCGGCAGGGCACCCGATCGTGCCGCTGCTGGAGCTGCTGAAGCCGATGGGGCAGATGGTGGTCGTCGGCGCGCCGAGCAAGCCGCTGGAGCTCCCGGCCTTCGCCATCATCGCGGGCGGGAAGCGCGTGGCCGGGAACGGCGTGGGCAGCATCGCCGACTGCCAGGCGATGCTGGATTTCGCCGCCGATCACGGCATCACCGCCGACGTCGAGGTCATCCTCATGAGCTACGTCAACACAGCAATCGAGCGGCTCGAGAGGAACGACGTGAGGTACCGCTTCGTCGTCGACGTCGCCGGAAGCCTGGCCCCCGTTGCCTAAGGACGATGCAGGGTATACGTAGTCTGGGTATAATTGGGTCCATATACGTAACGATGGACGTGTGAAATGGCTTGCATGCGACGGGTTATATGCTGGAGAATAACGTAGCGCTTCAGCTATAGAATCCTTGTTTTTGTTCTAAATAAAAGTTCTGTACATGGAACATCCAGACGTTGAACAAACAAACAGCTGATAAATCTTTATTCACAAACACAGGATGAACATATCATCGTTGGACAAACACCGTCCAACAAGAAACTCCCTATACCAAATAGAAATAATCAACTGTATAAGCGCTTGACTGTGGCTACATGCAAGCGTGCATCTGCCAACGACGCAACTTATTATTAAACGTGTTTTATTGAGTGACTAAGCTTTACCAAAAAGACCCAACAAGATGTATCTATCAGACTATGGAATCACCTTTATTTAGCGTCATTTTAATGTAGCCGGCAACGTTTAGTTTAGTTATGGAGGTTCATCAGGGCTTGGGAGGAGGCGGACATCGGCGACCAGGAGGACTGTTCTGGTCCCATGTGCAGCCAGAAGGCGCTGACTCTGTTGATCCCTTCATGCCGGACACCTCGGGAGGCGGCTGCAGCTCTGCCGCGACCGCCACCGGCAGCTCCTTGCCGTCAGCTCCCAGGCGGCGCGCCGCTGCTACGTCGGCCTGCAGCAGCGCCGCTGCGATGACCAGCAGCACCAGCATCGCCGCACCTTGTGCCGTCGTCATATTCTGGCGACTTGGAAAGAGTAGTGCGAGTACGTGGCTATTAGCTACCGTGCAAGCTGATAGGTGATTTTAAGCTGGTGGCGTGGTATACAAAGCTGATGGCCTCGACGGCTTATAGTTATAGACCATCTGATCGCTGGTACGTAGGCACGTAGCTGATTTTTGCACGACGTTTTTGACGGACAACTTGAACTGTGACTGGTCGGAATAAATTGGTCCCATTGTGCGGGGCGCGTGACGTACACCTATCACGTCCAGGTCTCAAGAGTTGGCTGAAGATTGTTCGTTCGTCGTTGTTCTTCCTTCGTGGAACCTGACGCAAACAGTGTTACTCCTTTCTTTCTTTTTTTAGAGTTTTAGGGATGCTGCTTAGAGCGCAACTCCAGCCGGGCCTGTAAATTAGGGCTCGTAAAATTTATTTGCGGGCCGGATAAGAAAATAGAAGGCTCTAAAATAGGTTACAAACTCTAGCGGGAGCATGCAAATAGATGAGGCTCAATTTGGAAGGGTGGATGAGAGACTTCAAAACTTAGCTTAAGGCTGGGAGAGAGAAATTTTGGAGCTCATATAATATGCATGTCATGCAATTTTTGAGATAGAGACTTAGATGCATGTTTTCACTGAAGATGCTCTTAGCTTTATTTTCTTGTGACGACCGCATGAAGCATAGCTTATCAATGCATGCTTGGGTACGTATTGAAAGCCGGCCAAGCTACGTCGATCTCGATTACTGCTGGAAGAGACTTCAGGCTTGGAGTTTGCTAAAGAGCTGACCAAAGAATGTTTCGTAAGAAATTGGTCCGGAGTCCGGACTTCTTGTTGGGCGTTGACTACTTCACTGGACATTATCAGTTGACTCTCGTTGAGTTTGGCAGAACTATGTACTGGCCGGAGCCGGAATTCGCTTGATGCGATCAAGGACATGAAATTCAATTATTGGCCGCGCATATGGGCCCATCGTTGGACACAGAAGACAGGACACGTTGTTGTCCCGATGCATGATGCTAGGACTAGTTCCACGCGCAAACGGGGAAAGTTGGGAGCACCCATGGAACTAGTCATATACGTTAAGTTTTCGGTTATGCATTTTTTTACAAAAACTTTTTGGTTATACAAGTACAACGGAATGCATGCAAGGGTAAGCCGCTGCTGGAGCCACAGTGGGCACGTTGCTGCTGCTGGAGCTGCTAAAGCTTCCCTAAAGCCGATGGAGCTTCCGGCTTGCGCCGTCATCACGAGCCGGAAATGGTCTACGCTGTGCGTCAAAGTGTGACGTAAATGAGTATATCTTCTTTTTTTTTTTGCGAATAAAAATGTGACGTACATCTATCCCTGTCCAGGTTGCGAGCGCGTAAGACTGTTCGTTGTTTTTCATCGAACCTGAATCAAGAATGTTACTCCTTTTTTATCTTTTGTGATGACCATGTGAAGCTTCTTGCCGCTTGGTATGCATAACCCACTTGACAGCTAAAGCTGAACTCGGAATATCAATGCATCAGTATTTAGAATCCGTCAAGCTATCTCGATCGATCTCAGGAGGAAGAAGAGACTTGGAGTCTGTTAAGAGCAGACTGCTGAATGTTCGTTATTAGAAAAATTGGTTCGGAGTCTTGACTTCTACTTGGGCGTTGACTACTAGACTGAACTTGACTCGTTGAGTTTCACAGATCTATATGTACTCGCCGGAGCATCACATCGGAAGGAAACGGGTCTACCACACCCATATAGAAAACGGTTGGAAAGTACTCCCTCTGGATTTAAATTGTTGATATAGTTGATTTTTTTAGTTATGTTTAATAATTTATCTTATTTAAAAAATTTGAAAATTTATCAGATATTTTGTTATAATTTGTTTTATTATTAAAAAAATTAAAATTTATCTTATAATTTTGTATATTTGAACAAATATTTTAAATAAGACGAATAATCAAACGTAACTAAAAAAGTCAATTACGTCAACAATTTAAATCCAGAGGGAGTAGTATGCTAGTTGAACTTCATATCCGTACGGCAGCATGTACTTCCGCTGGTAGTAGTAGTATTCTGCCAGCGGAAGTACATGCTGCCATATGGACTCTAAGTTTCCATTTATACAACAGAATATATGAAAGGAAATGTAAGATTAGTAGCTATAGAATGGAAATACCTTCAGTTATATTAGTTTAAAACTTTTTGATAATAAGTGCAGTATTATTGTGTCCATTACTATAGAGATCATTATCGGAAATGTGCATCAATGGATCTTAATTAGATCATGGAGATGTATCACTTTTTTATTTATCATACGACTAGTAAAGTGCCCGTGCGTTGCTACGGGTTTAAAAAGACATATTTGTTTTTTATGTAAATATTTATAAACTTTAACCATTTCTCATGAGATTATAAAATTCATGAAAAAAGTACTGCTCATAAGCATTTCTATACTTTTCTATTCTCTAATTATCTATGCAGCAAAAAACCTAAATAAAAGTTATTGTGCTATACTTTTAGAAGCATACTTATCTGAAAAATTATTCACATTGGTGCATAATTTTCAGAGGCATAATATTCAAATTCATTTAAATTCTATTGAAAAGAAACAACTTCTGAAATGGAAAAAAATGAACCATCAACTTTGCAATTTGGCCCATGACCGAAAAAATTTCAGTCCACTCCTCGCGCGTGCGCTGCCTTTCGGCCCAGCCCACCAGAGCGAGCAAAACCGGTGGCCCAGCCCAGCCGAGCCGCTCTTCGCCCTGCCTCATGGACAGCTGAGCGTGCATCTCGCCGAACAAAATGCTCTGCGCCGCGGCCCCAGGGAAACCCTAGCCCCATTTCTCTCCTCTTCTCTCTTTCACTCGCTCTCCTCCTCTCGACACGGCGCGACACACCACGGCGAACGGCGAGGCGGCCCGACATGTCGCAGTGCGCCATGGTGGCGCGACGGCCAGCAGAAGGAGCAGAGTGATGCAGCACCGTTGCAAGCCCTCTCACCCGCGCGCGCGTGACTCTAGACGACTTGTACAACTTCCGTGGACATAAAAATCTCTGCTAGATGACCGCACCTCTTTTAATAGATTGTATAGAGATAGAGATATATAATGGTTCTTGGACTCTGCATATTTTGCAATTAGGACTCAAAAATCAAAATATTATTCTCTTCCTTTACGGGTGTACTAAACTTGCATAATATAAAGATCGTGGCTTTCGAAAAAATGATAAATGATCGGTAAAGGAAAATATGCGTACTCGTGGCAGTAGAAAATCAATAAGCATACCAGTTCAGAGAAGAAAAAAAAAGAAAGAAAAAATTAACAAGCATACGTCTGAAGTCCCACGTGCAACCAAAGCCCATATGCGAACTGCCGCAACCAAAGCCCATATGCGAACAGCCGACATATGACATCTTCTTCCTCCTTGAGACGTTCCTTTTCTCTCTCTCCTCCTCTCCGGTCCAGCACACAAAGGCTCGATCCGGTGCCATGTAGATGAATCTCTCCATCATCCATGCAAAACAGAGTCTGGCTACTCTCCAGATTCCATTTTTAGGATTTTTGTGTGCCTCCTGCGTGATTTTAGGGTAACGATTTTGTGTCTTTGTTCTGTCTCGTTTTTGAACCGGACTCGGACTGATGGAGGCGACACCAAAATCACAGGTACGGAGACGACCGCACCTCTCTTAATAAGATGTAGAGATATATTTGTACTCTCTTAGCCAAAAAACGGACCAATTCACGTATCTGTGCTGAACTTCGCGGGGGAGCACAGCATCACCGTAGACGTCGAGGTCATCGGGATGGACTACGTCAACACGGCGATCGAACGGCTCGAGAGGAACGACGTGAGGTACCGCTTTGTCGTCGACGTCTCCGGCAGCGGCAGAGCCTGGGAGCCGCTGCTTAAGGATGCAGTACACGTAATCTGAGTTCATATATGTAATAACCATCGACGTATGAAATGGCTTCTTGGGTCGGGTTATATTCTGGGGAATATAAACTAGTGCTGCACTTGGAACGCTTCTGCTATATAATCCACGTTTTTGTCATAAAAGGTTGTACATGGAACATCCAAATATTGAACAAATAAACAGCTGACCAATCTTTATTTAATTAGAAAAACAGGATGAACATATCATCGAATCAACAAGAAACTCTCAGTAACAAAAGAAATAATCAACTATAAGCGCTCTGGCTATACACGCGCGTACGTGCATCTGCTAAAGATGCAACTTATTAAACGTGTTTTATTTAAGAAAACTTTACCAAATGACCAAAAAAAATTGTAAGTGTGTACTTCAGTGTCATGCTCATGTAGCCGGTAACGACCAGTGTCGTGGCGATTCAGGGCTTCGAAGGATGTGGCGGACAAGGACCAGTAGAGGGATTGTTACGGTCCCATGTGCAGTCAGAACGCCCTGACTCTGATGATGACACCTGCGCCTCTGCCACCGCCGCCGGCACTTCCTTGTCGCCAGCAGCTCCCAAGCGGCGCGCCGCCGTTACATCGGCCTGCAGCGACGCTGCGACGATCAGCAGCACCAGCATCGCTGCAACTTTTCCTGCGGCCTTCGTCATACTGAAGACGTGAAAAGAGTAGTGCAAGTACGGTGCTCTACTGATCTCTGGTCTCTCTGCAGCTTGCTCGCGATGAGTTAGCGCACAAGCTGAGGGTAATTAAGCTTCGGTGGTGTACAAAGCTGATGTCCCGACGGCTACTTATATAGACCATTCTGATCGTGAGAACGTCGTAGCTGATCTTTGCACGACGTATTTGACGGACAACTTGAACTGTTACTGCCTGACTGGTCAATGCAAGCTGTGCCCGTGACGTACATTCTGTCCAGGTTTCAAACCCTGGGCTGAAGACGATCGTTCGTTCGTCGAACATCTGAAGGAAGCAGCCGGATCTTGCATTGCTTTCAGCTGGTCTGCATAACCCACTTGACGGAAAACTGAACTTGGAATATCGATGCATGGGTACTGACACGCTAAAGCCCGCCAACGCCAAGCTATCTCATCTCGATCGAAGACTGCAGGAAGAGAGACTTCAAACAGAGAGTTGACCGCAGGAATGTTCCTAAGAAGTTCAGTCCGCATCCTGCACTTTTAGACTGACATTGGTACTTTAGCCTTTCAGAGTACATAGTTGTAGTTGACTCGTTCAGTTACATAGAACTATGTACTCGCCGGAGCATCGCATCGGGAGGAAACGGGTCCAACGGGCATATGCAGGCAGGAAGCAGTTCGCAAGTGAGACGATCGCGTCAAAGCGAAGGCAACAGGGACTAGTTCGCCACGCGCAAATAAGGAGGAAGTGTACGGTATGTGCTCACCACGGTGGGACGCACCCTGGTGGCGGCGTAGCAGCGCCACCACGAGGCCCTACTCGACCTCGTCAGCTCCGAGAACTTCGCAAGGGACCACGCCGGCGTCCTCAGGCTCCGTGTGTAGCGATTTGGCGCCCCGACATGGCGACACTAGTCATCTCTGATGCCACCCAAGATGGATTCATGGGTAGTGAAGCGGCCAAAATTATCGCACTCTCGTACACGAAGTGAAGCCGAGTCACTAGCACATGGGCCCACTACGTTGTTCCTTTTCCTCCTCTGTCATCATCGCACGAGAACGTCCATCATCATATATCGTTGTTCCGTTGTCATAATCTTTAGCTGCTTTGGGTTTGTACCCTCGAAGTTCATCCTCCTTCAACCGGAACCGGACATATAGAAACTAGAGGAAGGCTGGTCTGTTGTGGGCGACAATACATGGGCGAGCCGGCAAGGCGTGGCGCCAGCTACTATGGTGGTTGCTGGCGGTGGGAGCAATAGGGGCGAAGGCGTGGGTTGGATAAATTAGCGCAGCGGTGGTCGACCGGGCAAGGTGATAAAATCACCACTGGCCGTAGTGGTGGTGTCGACGAGGGCGTCGGAGCCGACAGGCAGGGCCGTCCTGGATTTTTGGGAGGCCTTGTGCAAAATCTTACTTGAGGCCCTAGATGAACTGTCAGAAGACAACAAAAATATTTTTCAGATTTTGTTCACTGCTCAAGCATCAATCTTCACATTGTTAGAAGTGCATAAGAGCGTGAAAATGAGACGTCGGAGATGGCTAGGCCACAATGTTGTAGTGTTATGTTGTGCCACAGTTTTATTGTATGCGAGATTACATCACCTCGAGAGGACAATTTATAATGGGTCAGGACAGCGGCATATGACGTCGGATATGTGCCGGCATAACACACAATCAGAAAAAAAAAATCTTCATTGTGATCGATTGGGCTCTAAAGCGAGTAGGTTTTTTACGTACAGACTGTATCTTACTACATGAGAGAGGGATAATTTCTTCTTAGACATGCTGCTGATGGAAGTCAACCCTACTAAAGTGTGAGATGTGCAACCCACTTCGAAGGCCCCTGAAATCTGGGGCCCTGTGCGGTTGCACAGCTCGCACGCCCCCAAAGATGGGACTGCCGGCAGGTTAGTGGTAGGCGATGTCTGGCGCGATAGTGGGTGGTTGGAGGTCGGTAGCCTAGGCAACGAAGCCTCCTGCCAGTGTTGGAGGAGGAGGTTGAGGTGAGAGAGGTCAACACGGCTATTGGCGAGAAGAGGTTACACCTCACACATGCATGGGCAATAAGGCCTTGTAAAGTAGGACGACACGTAGAGACGAAGCTAGAGAAAAATATTTTTGGGACATAGTTCTTTGAAAATATTAAAATTCATAGTTGATTATGTGGTGAAAATTTAATTCTATAAACTTTTTTTTAACTAGGTATGACCACACTCAGTACTTACTATATAGATCCGTTCCTGACCTGGCAACACGGCTCATCAAAGTGACGCTAACACATGCTTGGCTCGGCAATGACGGCTCTATATAAGTGTTATGGACGCATGTCGTTTAATACATTGATAAGACATGGATGACAACAGCGATGATCATAGTTTACAAAACTAATAAAAACTGACGGTTGGCAAAACTACATGATTTTTTAACAAAATCAAACCTGATTATTGTAGAAAAATATAGGAGACACTCACCCATTTCTAGCTAGTGATATTTTTTAAAAAAAAATAAGATAGGAGTACTATCATTCATTATGATAAAAAAAATTAAAAAATTACAAATTAAGAGTATAAAGCTAGCATGTTTAACCCGATCTAAATGGCCAGCTATACAGCCATAGCACTGATTTTGTCCGTACATCGTCTCGGCGATGCAGGATGTTCCGCTTTGTTTTTCCACGAGGCCAGACTCGGCCGCGGCGAGGAATCAAGCTGCGGAGGCGTCGGCGGCGCGAGAAGCCGAGAACTTGATGCTGATGCGATGCAGGTTTCCCACTTGATGCGCTGTGTCCGGCTTTGTTTTTCCTGGATTTGGCACCATCTTGTGCAATTAGGCTAATTTCCCGGTAGGTACTCGCAAAACTCACTAGCGTTAGGGGGGGCGGGCAGCGCCCTGTCCGTTCCGCCAGCGCCGTCTGCTTTCCTCTTTTCAGCCAGGGCAGCACCACGGCAACTCTCTCGATCCCAGGGAGGGCAGCACCAAAGCAGCAGCAAGGGCGGTGCAGGCAGGCACAAACAACAGCGGCTCAGTCTCGTGCAGCCAGCGCCGCCGCCTCCAGGTGACAGCCGAACTCTCCTTCCTCATCCTCTAGAAAAATCCCCTTCCTTTTGTAGTTGACATTTAGGCAAGAAGTAGCGGTGATGGGTCGATCTCTGCACGGGGGTGGGGGCGGGTGCGGGGCGGGAAGGTTTCATCCGAATCGGGGATGATATGGGGATTGGGAGGGGAATTTTCATCCATTGGATCCTTGGAGGAGAGGGGTCTCTCTTGTGGCGTCGGGTGGCTGCCCTACCTCGCCCTATTGCTTGGTCCACCTCTGTAGATAGTGTGTCCGTTAGTGATCATGGGCAAGGTAGGAAATAGAACCATAGCTATGGTGGGAGCCTTCGACTCGGATGAATGCTCAAAAATTATTTCCCTCTGCTTGATGTCACTTATCTGTGAGGATCTATGGTTAGGTTAATCATGGATGTGAAGTGCTTGGCCTTGAAATTTATGTTCTCGGATTGTGTCCATTTCCTTATAGCTTCACACATGCACTTCGTTTGAAGCAACAATATTGACTGGCTTGCCATTGTTTAGGTTGCATAATTTTGTTCGTTGGTGAGCTAGCTTTGTTGATTGAAGTTCATAATGGGAGGGTGTGTGGGAAAGGTGATTCTTCAGAAATAATATCCCATTCTAAGTTTTTCTGTTGTTTTTTCACAAGTAAATTAATCATCTGTTATTGCACAGAGGTTAATCTTATGCAAGTCTTTCATATTTTTAAAGAATTTGTTTTCACTCTTTGGCTAGGGACATCGTGATGAGGAAGAAAAGCTTAACTTCAAAGGTGGGAATGTGCACATTATAACCAGCAAAGATATGTGGGACCAGAAGATCGCAGAAGCAAACAGAGATGGGAAACCAGTAAGTAAACTTCAATGCACTGGAGTTGCCGTTTATTTCTTGTGACAATTTTTCTGCAATATGTGGTGTTTAGCCATCAATGGCACTGTGAGTACAATGCTAGTATAAAGCTAATCGACCCTATAAATCAACATAAACTTATAACTGCCATGCCCATATTTTTTAATGAAAACAGTTGTGTTGTAATGCTGTGAGAATCAGATTGAAATGTTGATGGGACTGCGAAGTTCATAATTTACTGGCTAATGTCAACACAAAAGTTATTTGCTGCCAGTTTTGTTGTCGTAGATACAATTTTTCTGTTGAGTCATCTCATAAGGAAAATTTATGGCTGAGAAACTCTTATAAAAAGTAAAATGATGTGTCCAGGGCGTAATCCAGTACAATTTTTTACCATTGAAGGTTTACTCTAGGACTTTGGCATCCAAGGTCATTCGATAAATTGGATAATATCATCATCAATTATATGAACCACTTTACCATGGTGCTGAACTTTTTATTCTTTTTCAAGCCCACCTAATTATGTGAGCTAATGCTTCAGAATTCGTGATGCAACTTCTAGCATTATCAGTTACATAGACTGATCAGTTTCTCTTATAGGTTGTGGCAAATTTCAGTGCTTCCTGGTGTGGGCCATGCCGCGTCATTGCACGTATATATGCTGAGATGTCAAGGACTTATCCTCAGATCATGTTCTTGACAATAGATGTCGATGACCTAATGGTAATTCTATCTTATTTATGTGAAATCAGTTCTTGGAAATGTATATCTCTTCAGCTTCATTGTGAAGTGAGCATGCCAATCATGCCTATTATGCTGATAACTGGTCAGTGCTGTTATTTGATAGTTGATGCATTTATGATACAGTTTAGTTGTTATTGGTAAATTGAAAGAGAGGGTTATTGCATTGCATACCTACAGTCAGTATAACTTTGCTTTGTTAATTATTCTTACATCACTTCTGTGTAGCATAAGTGTTCTCTTTGACTCCTACTCAGACAACATCAAAATTACAGTGAAAATTCTCAAATTTCACAATTATATTTTTCTTTTTTTTTTGTTAGTAAGGTTTAAAACCTTGAAATTGAGTGATGCACATGTATTGATGAACTAAAGTGTCTTATATTTTGTTGGTTATTAAAAACAAATAAACTAGATATTTCAACATGCCCGTTGTACTCAAGTTATTCATCTGAAGTGTATTGTCATCTCGAATGCCACTTGTTATACAAGTTGAAACTTGTGAGGAACTGCATGTTGCCCTGGTTCTTCCAGCACTAATCTAACAGTATTTGTGATCCATCTCCAGGATTTCAGCTCATCATGGGATATCCGCGCAACTCCAACTTTCTTCTTCCTCAAAGACGGGCAGCAAATTGACAAGCTGGTTGGTGCAAACAGACCTGAGCTTGAGAAGAAAGTGGAAGCAATCGCCAACAGCAGTTGAAGTACCAGATCTGGAACCGGACAAGCTTAAAGTCGGCTATATATGCATGTGAAGTAGGATCATCCTTGCATGTCTGTGTGATAGTTTTCAAATGTACAGTTCCTGTGTGTGGCTCCCCGTGGAGGTGCCGCATCACATTTTGCCCTGTATCTGTTTGGCTGGAGCTGCACATAATCATGTTGCCAATTAATAAACTCCTGAGATTAAAATAAGTTATAAACTCCTAGTTTCTGCAACATATAATGTTTGAAGGATGGTGGTGTGATGGGAGAGCAGAACTGTTGTTACACTGGTTGGGTCGTGTAGAGTTCTGGGTAAATCCTTGGACGATGGATGTTTCCGTTATATGATTCCCAGGACTACGCAGCTTTTGGCTTTATCGTGCTATAGCCCAAAATATCTAATGCAAGTCGATGAGTAGGATTTTTACCTTGTCTTTTTTGAATTTTGAAGCGAAAGATTTTCGCATTGTCTAAGCTCGATTGCACATAGATGATCAGTCAGGCACACATTCATGGCATGCACCGAAAAGAGGAGAAAGCTTAACCAGTTTGGAGCTTCTGCCTTTTGCTTGAAAAAAAGAGTCTTTAACATATATGTAGACTCAGAGAAAGAAAGAAAATATAAAAGAGCACATGGTAAACGACCGCCGAAACTTTATTTATTAGTATTATTTAAATTAAATTCGGCATACTGTCATCTGCTGATCAGGTAGGATTTTCACTTCCTTCTCCTGAGTACAGTCATTTTTTTATTTATTTACAACTGTCATCGATATGTACAACAAAATACGGACGCGCAGATTATTTATTTATAGCAAACTAATGAATGATCTGCCTAGCTAGATTGCTATATATATAACGTCTGAATTTGGTCACAACGGCTCAGGTGCTCACGAAGGCATGACTTCGAAATCATGGAGCTGTGAGCGGAGGGTGGTGGCAGTTCCCGCCCGTATGACTCGGGTCGTGGGTGCAGGGGTTAGACCCTGACGACGCCTTGCTGACGGACACTGCCGGAGATGACTGCGCCGCCGCTTGCTGGCTCTGGCCGTGACACTTCTGGCCAGGATTGTTTGGGTCGTTGGTGCAGGGATTCGGCCCTGACCGCGCCGCGCAGAGTGTCGCCGCGATGAGCAGTACCAGCACCATCAGCGCCGCTGCTCCGGCGCTCCTCGCGCCTTTGCCTCCTCCGTTCATCGTCTTCAGAGAGCTAGTTTCGTAAAGCACTCTAGCTTAGCTTGCGACTTGTTGGCGCTCGCGATCAGCTCGAGCTCTGACGGTCTGTTACTTCGTTGCTTATGGAACACAATGAAAAGCGTGGTGGCTACTTATAAGCGTGCAGCTGATGGATCGCATGCGTCCTGCACGGAATTCGCTTGCGTACCACTTCAGCCAGCAAATGTTTTCTACCGTCATCGTCACCTACCACCAATGCAATCAAAATACGTTCTTGACGGATCGAACTAGTGAAACTGCTGGTTCTGTAATCTGCGCGTTCTCTTCTATTCAAGCGTGGACTGTAAAGGCATGTGTTATACGTGAAACTGCGACAAAATGATGAACGAAAGCTGGTGGGATGCCGTTTGCATAACCCGTTTGACGGCCAATTCGTTAGAAAATAGAACGCTTTGTCGCAGCGAAGTCTAGTAAAAGTCGTGGATCATCGCTTGAGACCTAGCAGGAATAAGATTTCCGTGAAACATTCAAAAGGAAAATCGAAAGCGCGGGCTCTTTTTCTCATACGCAGCTGAAGTCCATCAATGCTGACTTTGAGCTAGCTTTGTACTGTATAGCGCACTGCACAGTACGGATTTGATCTGTCGAAAATTCATACGCTCTCTTTGAAGCTTCCCAGCTGTTACACACTGCAGACCCGACAGAATGACTTCGAGATTTCTTTTTGTCTTTGAAAACAAAAACGTCGTTTGAGCTGACTTGACATTTTGCTTGACTACAGATTCCTTCTCCCTTTACGTATTTATTATAGTATATATATGGCGACCCCAAGTATAGAATGCCGGTGAGTCCGAAATTACAGGTCCAGAGAGATGAAAATACGGAAACACGCTGATCAATTTCAAAAACTATATGTTAGAAACCTCCCTGACGAATGAGAATAAAGAGCTGAAACAAAAAAAAAAAAGAGTTAAAACAGTACACGAAAAAATGGCTTGAAGTTTGGAGTCCAACCGGCACGACATTCATTTTCCTACCTTATAAAAAGAATCATCAAATCATTTTCGTCCGAAGTGCGGGGCAGTTGGCAGCCCATTTAGACCCCGTGGACAAGCAATTTGGGGCCCAAAATAATAAGTTTTGTCGATCCGGCCCGAGCTCAGCCTGCCCGCGAAATGCTCAGGCCGACTCAAACGCAGTGGGCGCAACACGCAGGCGATGCCGGCGCAGAACCCGCGACGTCGTTCCCGTGGAATTCGGAGCCAGCCAGAGCGGACGCGTTCCCGTGTACTAATTCGGGACGACAACGCCGCCGCTGTGGCATGTCGCCCTGGAGTGGCCTGAAGCACATTGACGCTGGTGCTGTGCTCGATCGTCGCCTCAACACGGCGAAACGCCACTCCGGCATTCGGCGTCGCCCCTGTCCCGAGACGGCAAAAAGAATGAACTGCAGCTCAAAAACGCGAGATCAATCAAGGAATTTCTTCAGCATGCAGTTGCACACGTACACGAATAGCTCTTTCCGTGTAGGCGGTAAATGGACATCATGGAAAGGGGATCTCCAGGTAGCTCATACGAGAACTCATCTTCAGGCTCCAGGCAGGAGCAGACTAGCCACAGTACCTGTGAGCTGTGACAAGGAAACAAAAACACATCCAAGTATCGTTTACACTGTTGCAGTTCAGAGAAGAAGCAGATGCCAAGTATCATGATTCACAAGCTGGTTTCCTTTTCCCAGAGACGAAACAAGGCAATAAGCTAAGTTGAGCACCAGGATCCAATATAATGGAAATCACAAGTAAAACCGGCATCATTCAGAAATCTTAATCCCAGACAGAGAAAGGTATAGCATGCAGAAATCAAGACCGAAACGCGAGTACAGAGTATTTTACAGTAAAACCACTGCATCAATCAACTCTGATAAAGGATTCAAAACCCCTCATAATTACTGCCTGAAAACCCATAAAACATAATTACTGCCTGAAAAGTGAAAACCCACAATGGCAATTAGTCTCATAGCTTCAGAGATTGTGCCACAAAAAAATTATCAGCAATTTTGATACAGTGCTTCTGAAACTATCACTGACACATGCTAGTAAGGAAATTCTAACAGCTTACACTCTGATAAAAGGCCTGAAAACCCATAAAACAAATAAGCAGTTCGTGCTCAACCTCATAGTAAACAAGTGCAATTATCACATGCAACAATATCATAGTGCACTTAAAGTCTGCAAAAAGGCTATATGCACATCTCAGAATGCAGCAATGACTCTGTCAGAACCAGATTTAAGCATTGGAGGACAAAATTTTCAGTTATTCAGCCATAGTGACACACATTAGTAACTAGCACATCAGTGGAAGAACAAAGATATAATTAGGATGTTTAGCAACACAGCAGCGTAATTACTCACAAGGAAATCAAAGCACAGCAAACACGTAAAACAATATCATTAATCCGGATACAGTGCTTCTGAAACCCTCACTGAATCCATGCTAGCTAGTAGTAAGGAATTTCTGACATCTTATGCTCTGATAAAGGCTGAAAACACATAAACATTAAGGAAATTCCTTCTCAACCTCACAGCTAACAGGGAAAATATCACATGACACAGTGTATTATCAACATATATACACTAAAGTTATGCACATAGACCCTTTATGCAGAAACTGCAGCAAATTCAGTCTGACAGTAAAATTGGTTCTACTGTGTCATTGGGCAACCAAATTTCCAGTTATAGCTATAGTGACACAAATTGGTAAATAGCATCTCAGTGGAAGAAAAAAAGATGATAACATAGCAGTGCAATTAATATCTCAAGGAAATGAAGGCATGACAGTCAGAAATCAGAATCTCATACTAGCTACCAACCATGCATCAGGCAGTGATTAGAGATAACAAAGGACACGACGAACATG